>CM038215.1:206516981-207975789 GCA_021442155.1 Cymbidium sinense | reverse complement strand
TCAATATTAAATAAGCGATGATTCTCACATTATGGATGGATGCGAGCAAAGAAGTTAGTTCATGGAAGTAGTATTAGGTTAGAATATTAGAATATATATATTCTTATAAGTAAATTAATAGAATTAATATATTTTATGATCCATAAGAAGATAAATATCTTATATATTCAAGAAATTAAATGGGTTTTGGAGAAGGCCAAGAAGATTGATAGTTTAAATTTTAAACTTTAGTACTGAGGTAGAAGTCGAACTAGAAATAGTGTGAGTATGATTATAGCTAAAATTTTAAAAATAATATTATATATATTAAAAGGATTGAAGATAGAATTATAGTTTTAAAGATTGTTATTGATACCAATAGTATTAATGTTATACGTGTTTATATTTTTCAAGTTGGTTTGAATGTAGGCTCAAAAAAAAACTTTTGAAATAATTTAGAGGAATTAATACCAAGGATACATCTTGAAGAAAATATATTCATTAGAAAAGACTTAAATGAACATGTTGGTAGAGTGGTAAAGAATTTTAAAAGTATTCATGATGGCTATGTATTTAGAGTGAATAATGAAGAAGGCAGAATTATATTAGATTTTATTTTAACATATGATTTTGTAATTGTTAATATTTTATTTAAAAAAAGACATGAGCATATTATTACTTATAAGAATGGATTTAATAAAACACAAATTTTATTTTAACATATTTGATTTTGGACTCTTCATTTTGACAATGGTCATAAGATTTTTATATATCTAAATGCATGATGAAATGAGGTTATTGGCTAAATCAAAGAGAAATATGTATTTTTCACCACAAAGGAGACCCTCAAAGGTCAAGTCTTCCCTTATTGTGCAAGGATGGAAACCCCGTCTTAACAAGAGTGAAGTAGTATAGATGTATGATATTAAACATATAATATTCAGCTAAGGGGTTAATAAATTTTTTAATTATCTTGATTTAATGCTTAAGCTTTATGTGAGATTATGAGTTATTTAGAGAATTTAGTTATGAGTTGGAGTTAGGGTAGAAAATTTATTTTTTTCTAAGAGCCTAATCGGATCTAGGTCACACATTCAATCATCATATAAGTAAGAAACTAAGAAGAGATATGTTGTTTCTATTGCAAAATTTAAACATAACATCAAGCATTTTATAAATCTAATGTAAAATAATAAAAAAATTGGTGCGGTCGAGTGCCACCGTACAACCCAAAAAAGAGAAATGGGTAGCTGAGCTCTACCTTTATATAACTCGGTATATGAAAGAATAATTACAATTTTATAAATGAATAGATGTTATGGGGGTCTTTTTATCTTCATTCTTCATATCTACTTCATTCTCTCATTTGGGTTTGTTCATTTCAAAGGCATCATAGGGTCTCCCAGGACAAAGCCTTCTAGCCACTACTCATCCTAATCCCCCATAATACTAATCCTAATCCCTAATACATAATTACATTAAAAATAGAAAAAATAAATCTAATTACACCTGCAAGATAAGTGTTAGTTAAACACATCATACAACCCAAGCAGTTATATGAATAATTCGAACTTAGTACCCTACACGTGGGTAACCAAGCCCACCTGTCCTAACTTGGATTATGCTTAGTGGTTAAGCAACCTGCAAAAGAAATCATTTATATTTATTTTAAGCACCCCTTTAGTAAAATCTCCTGCAGAAAATATGATTAGGCTAATCACGACCTAACATCCAATCTACGAAGCATATACCCTAACATCCAATCTACAATAATACATTATAAAATCAAACATACACCATTCCATGCACGCCCTAACATAAAACTAGAAATGATGACTTAATTCTAAGGTATGTGTATTAAGGCTTGTGTGGTATGCCTTAACTAAGCTTTATTATGATTTTCTAACTATGAAAAAATTTAATTATAAAGGATGGTTTCACTTTAAGTGACTTAATTAATTTATAAGTTTTACTTAATATTTTCTTTTGTTCCACTTAATTTACACTTAATAATTAAGTGTTATAAAAAGAAGAAAAGAGAGGATCACTTTCTTTTATCACTACCTTAAGCAACATCTAAAGCATATTAATTAATCTATTCTCTTTAATGAATGACTTATTATATATTTTAAATTAATCTTAAGTTTAGAATCACTTTGAATAAACTCATTCAATAAGAAAGGCATCTTAAGATTAATTGGAATTAATTATTATCACATGACACATATTCATTTATTTCTTTCCATCATATATAACATGCATATGATTAAATCCTTAAGCATACCTATACATGCATTATGTTTTAACACACTTAAATGATGGATATAAATATGTGTATATTTTGGAATTTAAATATTTCATTTGATCGAATTATTTTATCATATTAATTTAAAGCTCTATCTAAATTCTTATATAAACAATACATATGAATGAAATTAAATAGTAATGTCATTATTAACGGAAGTGAGGTAATCAAATGACCTCTTTGAGCTTGTTCCTGTGGATGTCCAAACTATATACCAATTACATTCAAACATATGTAAATTTGGATACATTAACATAAGAAAGAGGGCTCCAAGTCATATAATTAGTTAATTGAACAACTTAATCATTCATGAATGCATGGATTTTTGATAAAAGATAATGAGTTCTAATTTTATAATTAAATACACACACACATGTATAAGAGACATAAGCTAGTACATGCCATTGTTAACTAGAAAAATGAGGTAATCAAATAACCTTCTTGGGGCTACTTAAAGCCTCGTATTCTTGGGATGTTCAGACTAAATATTTACTTTTCTCAAATACATAAGGATGTATACATAAATAAAGGAAGAAAAATCATGCAAAAGTTATATTTTTATTTGATTGGAACATTTATGCATATGAAGTAAAGTCTTATCCAAATTCTAATATTGAAATACATAAGAACAAAATAAAATGGAGTACGTGACATTGTTAAACCAGGAAAGTGGGGTAATCAAATGACCTACTTGGGGCTAGCTAAAGCCTCATATTTTCGGGATGTTCAAGCTATATACTCATTAACATTCTTACTTATATATGTCAATAAATGAATGAAAGAAAAGAAACTTTACTTTATGCACTTAAGCTATAATCACATACATCTCCTATGTATTTATAACTAGCATTTATAGCATGTATAATCATTCATTTATAAGTTTTAGGAAATAGATTTGGATTTAATAATGATAATAGCCACACATATATTAATTTAAACCAATACATGTAAGCTTGACATAAAAGAAATCATTTGATTTAATTAATTTTTGAAAAATATTGAATGCATGAATCAAGTGGCATACAATATTTAATATGATTGGAAAGAAATAAAAGGACATAAGTACTTGATTTCATTTAATCCGACTAATTCCTAAGGACAATCATACTAAATAAATTCATTTAAAATAAACTAATGTTTCTTAATGTCATTTTTAATTTCATATTTGATTTGATTTAGGAAATGTGAGAAAGGTTTGATAATCCTAATCCCATTCCCTATGTGTGAGTTAATTTGATTTAATGAAAATTAATTAGATTGATTTTATGGATTAATTAGGTTAAGGTGTGAATTAAATAAATTAATTAAACCCTTATATATGTTATCTTAAGATAATTAACTAAATGACTATGAGCTAATTTAATATGTAAATGAATTGAGAAGTAAATAACAATGCTCCTATGAAATGAAAGGGTCCTAATACAATTAGCTCATAATCATTAATTAACTAAGCTTATGATAATCAATTAATCTTAGGATTTTCTCATGTATGTGAGCTAACTATATTTTCATTAATCTCACTTTAGGTTATTAAACACCTAAAGCTCTACCCAAGATTTCAATTAATTAAGATTCCATATGATTACATTTTCAACTCGATTAATTAAGCAATTTGATTAATTGATTAAGCTTTGATTAATTTAATTAATGAAAATGAACTTAGGGAAATAGATTAGGAAAGAGGCCCTAATCTTATCTCCTAAGTTCACCCACTGTTAAGGAACACTTAACCACTTAATTAATTAATCCATTATTGTTCACATGGTTATTTAAATATTAATTAAATTAAGAGAGCAATTAGGGCTTAATTATTTAATTATTCTAATTTTGTAATTAATAAATTTCAAGAAAATTAGAGGAGGCAGAGGTCATTGTTGACCTCATTTTTAGATTGAGCTCTCAATACCTCCATCTTAGACATAGGACATCTCTTAGACTTTAAGAGTTCCTTAGTCTTAAGATGCATCTAGTGATTAGGTGGACACTCTCACCTAGCCCTAAAAGACTTAGAAGAGTTAGCCATGGGAATAGGTCATGCCTTAGAGGTGTTAGGAAAATCTCCTACCCTTTAGCTTACACCTTTTTCTCACTTTCCTTCTTCCAAGTCAAACTCCAAATCAATTCTATTTGATTTTCTCAAATTCCATGATTCAATTCCATGATTCAATTTTAAGATTGAAATCCATGATTGAAACTATGATTGAAATCCATGGTCAAAATTCCACCAAAATTCCTAAGTCAAAATTTCTTAAGTCCTTAATCCTTCTTTAAAGACTTAACCAAAATCATGATCTAAACTTACTCAGATCTTTGAGATTTTCTCATTAATTATTTATATTCTCATTTATATTCATATTTTTAAATGAAATATAAATTCAAACCCATCAAATCAAATTCAAAATTCCAAAATAATTCATGAAATTTTCCTAATTTTCTTTAATTTTTCATTAAAGGACTTAGCCAAAATCGACTCCAAATCTTGATCAAACCTATTCAAACCCTTGGGGTTTTCTTAAAAATTATTTATATCCTCATTTATATTCTCATATATAAATGAGATATAAATATAACTCAATTAAATCCAAAGCAAAAATTAAATTCCAAATTAAAAATGCTTAAAAATCCCTTAATGTTTCATTAATGGATTTACCTTAAACTTTGATCAAACTTCTTCAAACTCATGGAATTTTCTCAAAATATATTTGTATTCTCATTAATATTCACATATATAAATGAAATATAAATATATATCTATCAAATCCAAGTCAAAAATTAAATTTCTAATTAAAAATTCTATCAAATACTTTAAATTCCCTTTAATGGATTTAAGCCAAAATCATGAATAAACTCTTTCAAATTCTTGAAATTTTCTCATGATCAATTTATATTCTCATTTATATTCACATATATAAATGAAATATAAATTCAAACAATCAAAACCAACTTTAGAAATTAAACTCAAATCAAATCAAAATCAAATATAAGCCTTTAAAGTCAAAATCTTGAACTTAGCCAAATCACTTTCAAATCAAGCCAAATCCTTGATTTTCTTTCATGGTTCAATCAATCCTACAATCATGAGCTCATATATAAATCCAAACTTTAATCCTTCATTCAAAACTGAGATCAAAAATCAAACCCAAAATTCCTTCATATTCTTCGTTTGAATATAAAATTTTCAAATTGATCAAAATCTATTTGACTTCAAACCTCTTGTAATTGGATTTATATTTCAATCATAAGTCCATATACAAGATCAATCAACTTCAAATCAAGCTTTGACCAAGCTGACCTTAGGCTCACTTGACCCAAAGTAACCTAAAGTACCCTTATGAGCCAACTTTTGATCCTAACCAAATTGGATTGAACCAAACTCATATTTGTCTCTCATCATAATCAACAATCATCATGGGATGATCAATCAATCAAATTGGGTCAAATCAAGTCAAACCTAAGGGTTGACCAAGTCAACAGTTAACCTAAAATGAAGCATAACATAGCCAAAATCTATTGTAGGCAAAATTGATTGAAACCATTGATCCAAGTTCACTCATGACCTATGTTTGAACTTGAGCAAGTCAACCTTTGGGCCTAAACTAGCCTAATTGGCCCACTTGACCCAAGTTGACCCATTTTGACCTAAAGGGCCAAAATGTGTCAAAACTTGATCTAAGCCAAATTGATTGAAACCATTGGGTCAAGTCCATCCCAAATCACTTGTGAAACTTGACCAAAGCCTCAATTAGCCAACTAGACCCAATCTAGCCCAATGGACCTTAGACCCAACATGACCTAAAGGGGTCATATTGAGCCAAAATTGAACCTAACTCAAATTGATTGGAAACAAAGATACCAATCCACTTCATATGACCAACCTAACCTGAACCTACCATTGACCTAACCCAAATAGGTCAAATGGGTCAAATAGGTCAACTTGACCCATTTGACCTAAATGAGTCATATGAGCCAAAACTTAACCTATACCAAATTGAACCAAACCAAAGGTACCAAAATATTTCAAATGGGCATATGAACCTGACCCAACCCTTGATTTGACCCAATTTGACCTATTGGTCAACTTGACCCAAGCTGACTAATTTTTGACCTAAATGTGTCAACATGAGCCAAACCTTATCAAATGGATTCCAAATCCATTGAAACTTGGCACAACCTATTTTCTCAACATACCAAACATACCTAAATTGAAAAAAAAAAAAACATATTGACCACTATACCCCTAGGCCATAGAACAGATTTTGGCTTAGCCCATGGGTATTATGGTCACACACTCATCACAAACACTTGAGGCTCTCCTAAAACATCAAGGAGACCTAGTGATGAGTGCTGCACCCAACCCATTCGGCCTATGGACCAAACCCGACCCATAGGCATGAAATTGAATTTTCAAACTCCCCGCAAATCTCATTTGATCGCACATGGGAGCTAAGCATCCACTCCTCTGGCCAAACCGACCATGTGCACGCCTCTAACCACTCAAACAACCCATCACATTGTGTCAATTGGATCAAAATGGCAGGTATAGGCTCGACCGTCTGATTTCCATAGGGGGAGATATACTCCTCCTAATTCACTAAAATCACAACTCACTCACAGTCGATTGAGACCTAAGAAGCTTTAACAACACTCACAGAGCTTTCCCAAGGCCTTTAGGAGAGATTTGGATTTCATCTTCTTCAATTTTGCATAGTGCAAAATAGGGGAGCTCCCCTTGACTTCCAAAATTCTCCACACTTGATCTTACTATAATTCCTTCTACACTTATCATCATAAGACTTAGTCGAGCTTGCCTAAGCACCTAATTGAGTTCTAAAGCCAAGGGGAAGGTCAATTCAATCAAAGCCGCAAGGGGAGCTAAGGGGAGTTGGTCCACTCACTCATCTACTCAACCTCAAGAGCCAGGAACCTCAACAGGACTTTGTTTCTACTAGACGAAGCTACCTCATCGATCCCAAGCACCGGTGATCACCTCTAGCGAGGTTAGTGAATTTCTGACCACTTAGGCTAAGGTGTGTTGGTCTTTTGTGAAGTGAATTTTCATTTCATAGGATCTCAACTGTTGGATTGGCCGCTTTGATCCTTTAGATGGTGTGTTGAATCTTGTTTGAATCCATGAAGGATCGCTCGATCTTCCTTGATTATGAACGGCTCATTCCTCCTCGGAAGAACAGCCATCTCCGCCCATCTGTTTAGATGGACGAATGAGATTTTGATTTTAATCCTTATCCATTTTAGAATCACGGTTTATCCTCACCGTCCGATCTTTGATCGGATGGTTGTGGTAAACGGCGTCACGCCTCACCATTGTGACAACTTAATAGTTCACGCGACGTGCGCGCTGACGCCGCTATGCGCGAGGATTAAGCAGGGATTAGTTATTTAACTAAATAATTCCTAATTAATCCCTATGGCTTTTAAAAATCATATATCCTCATAGAAAAATCAAAAAAATAAGAGGAAAAATATCTTGGATAGATAATTTCAGCTAGAATATTCTTTTTCTCTAAATTTGAGTTTCTATGAGAATGGTAATTAGCTAATTACTTTCTAATTAAGTCACCAATGGATCTCAAATTTCTAGGGTTCATTTTAGGGGATGATCTCTGCCTCTCCTAATTTTCTTGAAATTTATTGAGGTCTTGATTAGGGAAATTGCAAGTTCATTCCCTAATTACCCTCTTCATGTAATTAAGGATAATTAAGATATAATTAGTGGATCTTCCCTATGTTTAAGCTGGATTAAGGTTAGATCCAATGAATAGGGGTTTTAGAGAATAATTTTGGAGCATTTCCCCTAAGCTATTTCGTAAATCCTCTTTTCTTTCCTTAACCCCCTTCTTAATTAAGGGTTAATCCATTAATTACCTCTCTAATTTTCAAATATTCTAAAAAATCTCTAGAACTTAATTAATCTACCTTGGGTAGATACTTAGGTGTTCAATAGCCCAAGTTTAATTAAGGAAATTAAACCCCCTTTCATAAGTGTGAAATGGTGTTTTAAAAGTACTTATGCTAAAACCCCTTAGCTTAATTAACTTTTAATTGTGAGCCAAATCGCATTAGGCCTTTTCATTACTAGGTGCATTACAAATTTACATGCCTTGTGGGTTTTATGTCATCTCATTGGCTCATAATTACCTAAGTTAATTTTCCTAGGGTGGTGTAGGTAAGGGTTAATTAAATCACTTAATGCATATCTTAACCTAATCAACACTTAAAAATTGATTTAATTATCTAAAATTAAATTAAAATGCAAAATACATATGGGAATGGGTTAGGAATAGAAAACTAATCTCACCCTTTTAAAATTAAATCAAACTTTAAACAAACAAAAATTATTTTGAAATTCACTTTGATTCATTCTAAGTTTTCTTATTCTTTAAGAATGTCTTTAGGAGTTAAGTAAAGTGAGTTTGTTCATGTGATTATATTGCTTTAGAGCTTTCCCGACATGTTAAATTGTATGCCATGTGACTTATGCATCCATGATTTCATGTTTTCAAAGTTTTAGAATGAAATTATTTACTTTATGTCAAATGTGCATGTGTTGGCTAAAGTAAAATATGAATGAATATTATCACTACTAAATACAAAGTATTTTCAAAATTTATAAATAAAATATAAAATCTGAAAGTGTGCTATTCTTATAATTTAATTATAAGCTTGCATGTGGTAGATTATAGAATCATGTGTAGTGTAGCCTCTCTTTCTTATGTTAGTATAGCTTTGAATATGGGTTAGTAAGATGTAGGGTTCATTTGAAAAGAACCCAACACTTATTCAATTCCAAACCCTATTCATCCCTATGCTCTCACTTAAGAAATATTGCTAACACTTGCATGAATAAATTGCATAAACCAAAATGAAACCATTAAGTAAACTTTTACATATTCTTTTCCACTTTATTTCTTTTATATGCATGTTAGTACTTAAGGAAAGTGGTATATTAGTCTGTACAATCCTGAGGTTACAAGGCTTTAAGTAGCCCTAAGTAGATCTTGTATCTTAAACTCTGGTTAACAATGGCGCTGTACTCACTTATGCCTTTCTTACTTTCATGCATGTATTTGAAATTTTGGATAAAAAAAACCTTTTCTACTTAAAAAAATTCATGCATCTAAAACTTCTAAATTTTCTTAAATGAATTACTTAGCATGCATCATTAAGTGTGTTAATTATCTCATTTGCATATATAGATATGCTTAGGGTCCATCCATATGCATGTATATGTTGGGAAAGAATTGAAGTAATGTGTGTTATGTAGATTTAGATTCTTTTTTCTTAATCTTAAAATGACTTTCTTTTTGAATAGGTTTTTTTAGAGTTGATCTAAACTTAGGATTAATTAAAAGATGTAATTAAAACATCCACCTAAATGAGATTAAAATGTGACCTTACCTTATAAATTACTTAAGGATTAGGAAAGGAAAGAGAAGTCCTCTTCTCTTTCCCTCTCTTTACAACTTAGTAATTAAGTGTAGGTTTTACTTAAAACAAACTAAAAAATGAAATAAAAATATCCCAATGCCACTAAATAACTTAAATGAAATCCTCCTCTAAGTTGAACATGTCTTCCACACTTAGAAAATTGAAACCTAAAGTCCTAAGCTAAGCATACCACACAAACCTTCAAAGCTCACACATTAGCCTAAGTCACCACTTCTAGCTTTAGGTTAGGTGGCATGGCTTGATGTTATGTTTATTTTGTGATGAATGTTTTAGATGTTGGTGTATGCTCAGAATGATTGGTAGTAGTGCTTAGTCTAACCATTCTTTTCTCGTATAAGACACCATATCATAAAAAAAATATAAATGCTTTGCGTGTGCTTATACCCCAAGCATAATTCATAGACTGGACTTACCACCCATGTGTGGTGATAAGTCCAATATACATGCTTGATGTGGTGTGATTTGACTAACCTTTATTTTGCAGGTGTTAGTTTGATTTATGCATTTCCTTTTCATGTAAAAATTTGTATATTTAGGATTTGGAATGATTTATTATGGGGGATTAGGATAAACATTGGTCATAAGATCCCATCTTATGCACCATGTGAAGCCTTAGAGCATCCATATTCAACTATCCAAAGGAAGATCCAAAAAAGAAAGGAAGAAAAGAAAGAAAGAAAGAAGAAGGAAGAAAGAAAAATAAAGCTTGAAGACCCCCCCTTCCCTCATAACTATGAATTCCTTTTGCTTAATTATAATTTAATTCATTTATAATCCGGGTTGTATAAGGGTAGAGCTTGTGCTACCCATATTTGATATTTTCGGGTTTGTACGGTGGTTCCTGACCATAAATGGCCATTTATTATTTTTTATGCTAGTTTTATAAATTGATTGATGTTTGTTTAAATTGTGCATTAAGTGTCATACTTTTTCTAGTTTCTTTCTTGCTTTATGTATGACATGAATGCAGATTAGGCTCTTTAGGGAAAAATAAATCTTTTACCCAACTTAATAACCTGAAATAAGACTAAACAACTCATAACCTCACCTAAAGTTTATGACTAAAATCAAGATAAAAGGATTAGAAACCCCTCAGTTGGATGAGTTCTTTTGTTAATATTATCATGCACAATATCATCTTATTTCACTATTGATTGGAGGGCTTCCATTTTTGTCAGAGAACCCAGCTTGACCAATGAGGGTCATGGTGGAAACTCACCTCTTAAAAATTCTAGTTGATTTTGGCCAACAACTACTTTCTCATGCATTAGTCATAAATATCCTATTAGCCTGAGTCAAATTGATTATCCAAAAATGAAATAAAATGAAATTTGAAATGTATTAGGTCATTTGAAGCATGTCCCTTTACATGATCTAGTATCTTTAGGGAGTGAGTTTAAAAACTTAGTCTCTTCTAAATAAAAGTAGCCTAGCTATCTTGCATAAGCATAAAGATTTGCCTACATGTATTTAAAATCATCGGAAGAGTTAGTTGGTGCCCCAGGCTTGAAAGTCTGTAAGGATTTGTCCTATATGGAGACAAACAAATTACCCACTTTCTTAAATTTAGCACCTTCGCTCCCTAGATTTAGGTTCTGAGGTTGCTTCTCCCCTTTGTAGGCCATAAGCATAATTACCCACCTCTTAGGCATTTCCTTAATCTTGTGTTAAGGAATCTTAAGTCCTAAATTTCTAATGAAAAAAATGTAAATCAAACAAATTAAATCAATTTCTAAAATGTAAAGCCCAACTTTAGGATAGTTTGAGATGCTCGCTAGGTTTCCTATCATAGTGAGCATCTCCTACTTATTCCTATTTTGGCTTCAATAATAATTCCCTCTTTTGATCAACCCCATTTGATCTTCAAAAATCCAAACCAATTGATTGATAGTCCTTCCTATTGAAATCTTTAGAGATAACGATCATTTACCTTAATCGGGAGTTTTCCTAAAGGATCCTGTCCTTTAGGATGTTTTAATTATGGGGGCTTGCCCCTGTAGGGAACTTAAGGAACCCGATTTAAAATAAACTCTGCTTTACTTTATCATGTAAGTAGGAAGAATCTACATATGCACCCATCGCCCCTTAGAGTCCTTATTGAGGTGATTGGTTCCATTAAAGGGTAGTGATTTTATCTTCGAGATAGTACACTATTTTGATGATGTATGATCACAATAAGTATATCATGATCTGCATGACATCTTACCAAGATGAATTTTCACATATATAATTTTGCCTCTCCTTTCACCACAGATTTGAAGGCGACTCTATATGTGTGTGAGAATTTTTCTCCATAGATTTTTCTGGCAACTCCGCTGGGGATGGTTCCTCTCTCCATCTTTGGTAAATGATCATTATCTTTCAATATCGACAGTGGGTTTGTACTTTAGTATGAATCCAAGACTATCCTTCTTTCCGTTGGCACTTAGCTCATTTGATTCTTGAGTTGAGTTAGCCAACATCTTTAGGTTTTAGGACTGCATTCCTTGTTGATCTTAGAACACCCTTTGGGTTTCTCTAATGGGTAAAATGAAAAGATCTAAAATAAAAAGAAATCCCCTTAAGACTTCCTCCTTATCACCTTCATGATAAGGAAAGGCTCATTCTAAAAATAATAAATCTTCCATAAAGAACTTTGCTTTTTCAAAAGCACCTTTTTTTCAAAAATACCCTTAATAAAATATTTTTCACAAAAATTCTTCACCCTCATTTAACAGTTCATATAATTGTTACATGTAGGGATTTTTAAAATAAAATTAATACCAATTTTGAAAAAGCACAAATGAACATCCTCTTTCAATTTGCTTTGATGAGGGTTTCATTTTCAAAATAAATGAATAATCATGTCTTTCCAAAATCACAATCATAATCATCAAAATTTTCAAAAGTACACATGAATTCTTCTGTTCAATACATTCACACACAAAATAAAAAAAATCATATTTCAAAAATAAAATATCTTTTTAGTAAATTCTACTTAAGCATATCTCACATATGCCTTAAGTTGGAATTCTTCTCTTTTAAAAAAGTAACAATCACACACAAAATAAAAAAAAATCATATTTCAAAAATAAAATGAATCTCCATTCTACATACTTAAATTTGTTGAATTGAGGTCCTCTTTTCAAAAAAAATTCAAAATCAACAATCATATTTACAAAATTTTTCAAAGTCCATTTGGAACTTCATTTAACATACCCAAATTTATTAGGTAAAGTTTCCAAATTCAAAAATTGTTTAAATACACATTTAGAATTTTACTTAGCATAATAAAATTTGCTAAGTAAAGTTTCCAAATCCAAAATCAAAATGAACAATCATATTTTGAAAGTTTTCAAATACATATTTGGAATTTCACTTAGCATAATCAAATTTGCTAAGCAAAGTTTCCAAATCTAAGATCAAAATCAACAATCATATTTTCAAAAAATTTTAATTACACATTTGGAATTTCACTTAGCATAATCAAATTTGCTAAGTAAAGTTTCCAAATCCAAGATCAAAATCAACAATCATATTTTCAAAATTTTTCAAAAACATAATTTGGAATTTCACTTAGCATAATCAAAATTGCTAAGTAAAGTTTCCAAATCCAAAATCAAAATCAACAATCAAAATTTCAAAAATTTTCAGAGCACATTTTGGAACCTCATTTAACACACCTAAATTTGTTAAGTAAAGTTTCCAAATCAAAAGTTGAAAACTTTTTCAAAGCATATTTGGAACTTCACCTAGCAAACTTAAATTTGCTAAGTAAAGTTTCCAAACTCAAAATAAAAATTTCTCACACACCTTTGGAACTCCTTCCCTTAGCATACCAAATTTGCTAAGGAAAAGTTTCCATTTTTAAAATAAAAAATGAAACCAAAACTTTAAACACACCATTTGGAATTTCATTTAGCATACTTAAATTTCTAAGTGAAATTTTTATTTAAGTGGGAATTCATCTTTAGCATACCAAATTTGCTAAAGTTAAAACTCCACTTTCAAAAATTTTCAAAACAAAACAAAACACTTAGGATCCCTTTAGCATACCAAATTTGCTAAAGGATCCTACCCTTTTCAAAATCAAAATTTTCCAAACAAGTAAAACACTTAGGATTTTCTAAGCATACTTAAATTTGCTAAGAATCCTATTCTCAAAATCAAACAAAATACACTTGGGTTCTTCATTTTGCATACCTAAATTTGCTAAGTAAGAATTTCAAAATTTTCCAAAATCAAAAGAAAACAAAAATTTTCAAAAGAAATAATCAGTTTCACTTTACTTAGCATACATAAATTTGTTAAGTAAGTGAAAATTCTAAAAGTTTCCAACAACACAAAATAAATTTGATCCTTACTTTAACATACCCAAATTTGTTAAAGGAAAGGGTCTTCCAAATCCAAATCAAAAATTCAAAATCAAAACAAAATGAACCTATGGAAGTATCTTATCAAAATCTTGAATCCATATTTCAAAATACTCAAATTTGTTGAAGTTTGGATTCATACTCAAATTCCTCTTTCAATCAATCTTTCTAACTTCATTTGAACCCCACTAAATACTTCCAAGTGGTTGGATGTGGGTTCAAAATTTCAAAATTCTAGAAATTGAAAGATCTATGGAGACAGAAAACTGATGCAAGTTCATTTCTCATTTGTAGATCTCTGCGCTTTCGCTTGTCAATTTAAGATAATGGCAGATCAATTTGTTCTCACCTTCCCTCATGGCATGGAACTAGCCTTGGATCAGGCTGACTTTCCTCATTTGGATCATACCCATCTGATCCACTTTGGCCATAGGTTTGAGGGAGCCAAGATCACTTGTGAGGGCATTCCCCTCATAACAGTTTGTAGGAAGAGGGTGGCCGGTCAGAAGTTGGTCATCAGGGTAGACTTACCCTTAGATTCAAAGATTTTCTTGTTGTAGAGGAGAGCTATGGTAGTACCACAACCTTTAGTTGTTGCCTATAGATTGACATGCTCAGCACATATTGTCCTCGAAGTTGCTCACATGACCTAGTGCGAAGCAAGCACTCGCCATTTGTACCCAAAGGGTAAGGTTCCCTGTTGGGATTGCCTCCCCACATTTGAACACAGCTAACTCACTCCTCTCACCTACTACACTCAAAGATTGAAATAAGAACGTAGGTCAAACGGTTCCATACTGATAGCGAGAGAGTTGAGGCAGTTAGCCATGGATGAATCCCATGATCACATCACCACTGGTTATGGAGAACTAGTTTCATCCTCTCTCAGGATCAAATAGAGAGGATGCTAGGAGGATTCATTCATCACCTCCTCTAGTGGTGCATTTGCAGCAGATAGTTTCTCAGGGTAGGAGGTCATACGCTGGCCTTCGCTCTTTGCCAGGAAGGTGGAGCATACGGATGCTCAGAGACTAGTGTTCAATTTAATTTATGATCTGTTACCCCTCACAGTGTGGGGAAGCAGATCCGACAGGAGAGGGACCGTGAGACTCATACATCATACATCACCGAGAGAACGAGGTTCAACCGTCACCACCGCTCGCTTGGTCGACTTTCTAGCTCAAGACACCACCCGACCAATCATATTGATAAGTATCCTCCTCACGGGACCACCATCACAAGAGGACGCCTCTGCATAAAAGAGTCGTTGGTGTGTCTCCACCCCACTCTACTCACATCGCCATTGCTAGTTTTCAAAGATCACCCATTCCATCTAAGGCCATGAAGGCCGCATCGTGGAGAAATGTACCGTGGTGATCCAACTACCAAGGGATCCTACTCTCCTACACCACCCATTAGGTGGTAGCTCTCTCGCCGACCTTCTACCTAGTGGTGTGAAGGAGTGGCCCGAGCATCGTGATCGTTCCTTCACCAACTCCACCCATTCACGGATGCGAGATGGTGACTACTATCATGGATATCCTAGATGAGATGCGGCATGGTGTGAGGATCATTCTAGTGATTGTTACCCCTATTATAGTATCGATTATCATTCTTCTAGTGAGTACAACAGATTGACTCCCCTAGTGAGGTCTGCCTCTCGCATGATGATCACACCGGCCACCAAGTTTTCTACCGAGTTAGATCGATCCTTAGATGAGATAGTTGCACAATTATTTTAGAATAGCAAGCCATGGAAGGAGATGACGTTGATCAAGGAGACACCACAAAATCATCCCATCACCTCAAGATTGATAGATGGCACAAGATAGCAGAAATTGTGTGGCGTGCAAGAAGTGTAAGCCCTTCTAGTTCATCCTTACCGATGTGAGTCACCAACTAGTGCATGTCTTATTTCCAGTTAAGACTCTACCTCCCATTGAGCAAGGTAGCACTAGTCTGTATAGGAAGGTAGTGGAAAGTACCTCCATACATGAAAAAGATTTGAAGTCTATGGTTGAGTAGTAGGTGAAGGAATGCTTGGCTTAAGCACGGGGAGGATCATCAGTTCCAAAGGGTAGACCCTACCTAGAGGAATTTGATGCCATCTAGTATCCCAAGGGTTTTGTGCCTCCTTCCTTCAAGAGCTTCGATGGCAGTGGGAATCCAAGGCAGTATATAGCTCACTTCAGGGCCAGTTATTGCAATGCAAGTGACAGCGATGCTTTACCGTTTAGACACTTTGCCAGTAGTGTAGCAGGTATTGCCATTGATTGGTATGCTGAACTGCCCAACGGTTCAGTTAGGACATTTGTTGAGTTTGAGCAACTCTTTATCAAGAGATTTCCTAGAGCTCAGCAAAGGGTTATTGTAGATGATCTCGTTGTAGCCTAACAACATTTCGATGAGTCACTTATTGATTATATTCTCCGATGGCGCAACCTGAGTATGAAGTGCAAACCGTAACTGTCTGAACAATATGCCATTGAGATTCTCTTGAAGAATATCCATGGCCTGGTCACCTTCATGCTTAAGGGCTTCATCATAAAGACATTTGAGAAGCTAATAAATAAGGCAGCTAGTCTATAAGGAGAGGCCAAACAGCTACCTTTTCTAGATCAATCTCCAAAATAAAAATCCTATAAGGTTTATGATAAAAAACCTGGAGCAGTTGCAGCAGTTGACAAGGTGAAGTAGCTAGCTAGAGATCAGTCAGAGTGACCATGACCTCAGTAGCCTCCACCTCTTTTGCCATCACTGAGGTAGCCATACCAGCCTCCAACTCAGCCTCCATGGCCAGCACAGCCACCGCCTCAGCCATACCACCACCAGCAGCGACATGCATATTCATCACCAGGTAGTTATGGTCCACCCACTCTATTAGATAAGTTAAACAAACCTTATTCTTTTAAGATGAAGGTAATCAGGAAATTCTTTAAGAACCACTTAAAGAAGCCTGATTTTTAGCTACCCGAGCCTAGAGACCATAGGAAGTAGGCAAAAGTCATGATCCGAACTTTTTCCCTTAGCACTGTATGCTAGGCCACATTTTGGAGGATTGCTTTACATTTAAGGATTGCCTTGAACACAATTTCAAGATCAGTGTTGTCATTATCCGAAAGGAATATCTTGTGGAACAATCTTTTAGTTCCATTAGGATAATCTTTGGGGATACTAGCAATCCTACCAAAACCAAAGAAGGTTGTGACATCTCTTTGTCTAAAACCTCTAAGAAAATAATCCAGAAGATCAAGAAGTTTTCCTTGTAGGTGCTTGAGTCAGCTCAAACCTCCAACATCAAGGAAGGTTTGCAAGTTGCCAGTGCCAACTCTAGAAGAGTGGGAGTTCAACAGCAGTGCAACATGTGTCAGCCCGGGATAGCCCTTTAGCATAGCCACCGATCGTGTCCAGACTCCAGTCTTCAGTTATAGCTTCCACACCGGTGACTTCTACCATTTCAGCTAGTTCTTCTATTTCTTCTACTAGTAGAACTCTTGTATCAGCGGATAAGGGCATCAAATCCTTTATTTCACTCACTCTACTTGACTTTTTCTTTGTACCTCCAAATACTTCCAAGAAATTAAAGAATAAAGTTGATTTGAATTACGTATGTGTCACTTTTGATGAGTTATCTTCTTCTATTCCTAGCGATAACTTTTCAAGTCTAATAAACCATAATAATTTTGATCTTCCTCCTTCTGATTCATAATTGGATTTTCCAACTCTGAATACTACAGATTCACCTCTTGAGATAGACTTAGAATCATTTGATTCCGAGAGTCCCATAGGAGAAGTTGTAGGTGAGCTTAAAGTGCAGGTAGAACTTGCCACCACTTTACCTCCGGAGATTACAGAAGTCAACCTCCATAGTGGCAAGGTTCTACCTCTTAGGGCAGCACCTCTAGATAGAGGGAAATAATTCATTGGTACTAAAGATCGAGATGCCCTTCCACAGGATGCTCCACCCTTGGATATGCTTGTGGAAGATTAGCCGAAGGTGGATTACAACGTTCTTTCTCACCTTAGAAAGTTGACATCTAAGCTAAGCATATATGATGCTCTTGTCTTATCCAAAGAGATGAGGGAGTCATTAATCAAGGCTCTTCTTGATCCTAAGATATGCTTATCTCAGCTGACCACTATAGGTGAGGAAGCACACTATGCAAAAGAAGCCTATGGGATCACCTTCACCGATGAAGACCTTCTACTAGGGGACTTGGAGCACAACCTTCTCCTGTATATTACAGTTGACATGGATAGGTTCAGACTAGCCAGGGTTCTCGTGGATTTAGGTGCATCAGTAAATATTATGAGTCTAAAGACCCTTGCCTATCTGAAGATCGACATTATAATGTAAAGCCCTCTAATGAAAAATGCAACTCAAATAAATTAAATCAATTTCTAAAATGTAAAGCCCGATTTTAGGATAGTTTGAGATGCTCGCTAGGTTTCCTAGCATCGTAAGCATCTCCTACTTATTTTTATTTTGGCTTCGATAATAACTTCTTCTTTTGATCAACCCCATTTGATCTTCAAAAACACAAACCAATTGATTGATAGTCCTTCGTATTGAAATCTTTAGAGACATCGATCATTTACCTTAATCAAGAGTTTTCTTATAATATCCCATCCTTTAGAATGTAATTAATTATGGGGGCTTGCCCCTGTAGGGAACTTAATGAACCCGATTTAAAATAAACTCTGCTTTAATTTTTCATGTAAAGTTGGAGAGGAATATCTAGTACATATACATACCCATCATCCTTAGGAGTCCTTATTGAGGTGATTGGTTCCATCAAAGAGTAGTGACTTCTACCTTTCGAGATAGTACACTATACATTGATGACGTATTCGATTACCTGAATAAGTATATCTGCGGATCTACGTGACATCTTACCAAGAAGAATTTCCACATATATAATTTTGTCTCTCCTTTCACCATAGATTTGAAGGTGACTGTATATGTGTGTTGGAATTTTTCTCCACTGTCATCCTCTTAAATAATCATAGAAACTTTGGGATCAATCACTTGGATGATTAGAGAGTAATTAAGCTAATTAAGTTTTTAATTAAGTCCTAATTAATCTTTATTTACTGTTCAAAACTAATTAAAAATATTTTTATTAACTTTTTCTCTAAAATACATTTAAAATAATCTATTATTTGTATTTTTAGATTTTTCTATAATTAGTTATGAATTACAGAAGTTTCAACCTTAAAAATACATTAAATAACCCTAATTAAGCCTAATCCCATTGGCGCCACATGTCACTCTTTCCATGTGGCCACAGATTTTATTTAGTGTCTCATCCAGGCCGAAGTCTTTGATAACGCGGATGACACAAATCAAACCCATAGTGTAAAGGGAGAAAATAGGGGAGGTCTAACATGATTTGATCAGAGCCGTCCATTTCAATCACGCAGAATGGACGACTCGTGATCCTTTTTCATGCAAGCGATAAATGATAATGTCCATTCGCCATGGATCATTCGATCCGAGCTCACTTGAGCTTGGATGAACTTCAAAATCAACCCACACCATCAAGAAAGGAATTCAAACACATCCAACAGTTAAGATCAACTCACATGCAAATTTCCTTCCAAAAGTTCCAACCAAAAATTTCTTATTCCTACGATTTTAAGGAATTACCTCACCAGAGCTCAAGATTGACTGTGGGACCAATGGATGTAGCTTCATCTAGTAGGGATAAGGCCCTGTGGTGATCGAAGTTCCATCATTTTGGAGCTCTGTGGTGATCGAAGTCCCTCCTTAGGTGGCTTGGAAGCTTGGGAAAAGACTTGGATGGGTTTGACGACGCACGTGCAAGGTGTGTGTAAGAGTAATTTGGTTTTGATTGAGGAATGGGCGAGCTCAAATCAAGATTTGCCTCCCTTATTTTAGTTTCATATGGGAAGAAGAAATGCTACGAGGGGAGCTTGGGATGGCTTTGGGAATTGTAGGGAGACTCAAAATCGTGTTAGGAAGCTCTCATGAATTGAATTGATTAGTTTCTCATTCGAATTGAGAAGGTATACCCCTCAGTTTGTTGAGGTGGACGGACGGGATGGCTTCCTATTTTTTGGTCAGCCAGCCACCGTCAGAGTGCCAGAGGGGTCTCAATCGAGTCCACATGGCTCTTATGGATTGGGAGAAGCCATGCCAGGAGGCACCAAGCTTGATTTAAGCAGATTAGGTTTTTTTAATCCTTTGGGTGTTCAGCTTATTTGGGAGGTGAGTTGGCTCACCTCCCTTTTGTCCATGGTAAGCCCTACTCCCTCTAGGGTGGGCTAGGAGGCTTAGGGATCCCTCATTTGGAAGTTTGATGGCTGCCAAGGTGAAAGGGAGAGTGGACTTTACCATTTTTGGCAAAATACCACACAGGGGAGAGGATCCATGGAGGATTTGCATTGGTCTTGGCTCCAAATGGGTTTGGGATGATTTTGGGCTAACTAGGATGGGTTTTAGTTGGGTTAGGTCAGCCTCCAAGGTCCCAAGAGTTAGTTTTATGGGTTTTTGCTTCATTTGGTCAAATGGGTTCACATTGGGTTATGTTGGGTTAAGCTGACCAATTGGTCAAATTAGGTCAAACCAAGGCTTGGGTTAGGTTCAAATTGGTGATTTGAAGAGTTTAGGTTCAAGTGGTTTCAATCAAGTTGGCCTAGGTTTAATTTTGGTTCACCTGGATTCATATAGGTCAAATGGCCTAAGTTGTCCCATTTGACCAAATTGACCAAATTTGGTTGGGTTAGGTGTTGGTTTAAGTTCAATTGGTTAATTGAAAATGATTATAGATTTTGGTTTAAATCAATTTGGATTTTGGCCAACTTGAACCTTTAGGTCAAATTGGGCTAGGTTGGGTCAAGTTAACTAATTGGTTAAATTAGGCTCAATTATAGCTTTGGTCAAGTTCAATAATAAATTTGAAAGAAACTTGAGCCATTGGTTGCAATCAATTTGGGTTAGATCATGATTTGACCTATTTTGGCCTTTTAGGCCAATTTGGGTCAACTTGGATCAAATGGGCAATTGGACTTGGTTTGGCTCAATTGAGGGTCAAGTCATGTTCAATCATTGATCATGAGTTGGTGTGAATCAATGATTTCAATCAATTTGGTGTATGGTGAGTTTTGGTTAGTTTATGTTTCATTTGGGCTAAAGGTTGACTTGGTCAAAGGACCAAGTTGACTTGGCTTGGCCCAAGTCTAGGCGATTGATCATCTTAGAGTGATTGTTGATCATGATATATGACTTAGATGGGTTTGATTCAACCTAATTTGGGTTGGATTAGAACTTGGCTCAAAAAGGTCCTTTAGGCCACTTTGGGTCAAGTGGACCTAAATGGGTCAATTAGTTTGGTTTTGGCTTGATTCAAGTTTAGTTGAACTCATATATGAGCCTATGATTGAAATATAAATTCAACTGCAATCAATTTGGAGTCTAATGGATTTTGGCTCATTTGAAGTTTTCAAGTCAAAGGGCTAACTTAGGCTTAACTTGGGTTGACTTGAGTTTTGTTTGATAATTATAGGTTTCATTTATATTTGGTTAGATGATTAGAGGAATGATTGTTTCAAGAGAAAATCCATTAATTTTGGCTTGGTTTAGGTGGATTTTGGTTAAGTTCAAGAAATTGGCTTAAAAGGCTTGAAATGGGTTTTGATTTGATATTGGATTTGGTCTTTGCTATTTGAATTTATATTTTATTTAGATTTGAAAATATAAATGAAGATATAAATGATTCATGAGAAAATCACATGAGTTTGGAGAGATTTGGAAGCAAATTTGACTAAGCTTAAAGATGTAGGTTAGAAGGGCTAAGGAGAAAAATCAATCTATTTTGATTTATTTTTGGTCATTGGAAGGTGGGTTTCATTTATATTTATGAATATAAATGAAGGAGTAATTATTTTATAAAGAAACCAATTAATTTTGGGTTGACTTGGACTAAGATTTGGCTAAGCTTATGGTAGTAGGTCCATATGGCTTAAGAAGGGATTTTGGTTTGGTTTGATTTAGTTTGATTTGGTTTTGTCATTTTAGTATGAGATTTGTGAATATAAATGAAGGAATAATTAATTTATAAAGAAATCAATCAAGTTGGGATGACTTAGGTGGAGATTTGGCTAAGTTTATGAGAATGGGTCATATGGCTTAGGAAGGAACTTTGGAACTTTGGATTTGACTTTAGGATTGAATCACCCAGAATTGGGTTTGAATTGGAATTTGATAAATGATTGAGAGATTGAATTGATATTTGAGAAAATTAATTGAATTGGGATTGATTTGGATTTGGTTAAGGCTAAGTCCATAAGATGAAATTAAAGAGCTTAGAAAATGTTTTGAATTCAATCATAAGGTTCATGGAAAATTTTGAGCTTGAATTTGATCGTAAGATTGATTATGAGTCTTGGAAATTTGGTTTGGATTTGGTATGAATTTGAGGCTTTGTTTGAGAAGGAAAGCATGGATTGGGTTTAGGCTGTAGAGTAGGTGATTTTCCTAAGTCCCTAAGGCATGGCCTAATCCTATGATTAACCCTTCTAAACCTCTAAGCTTAGGTTATGTGTTCACCTAATCACTAGAAGTGTCTTATGGCTAATGGAATCTTAGTTTCTAAAAGTTCCCTAAGTCTAAGAAGATGAGGTTGAGAGTTCACTCCAAAAGTGAGGTCAATAGTCTCTTATAGATAGAATAATATCATCAAAGCATTGTCAACTATTTTTCAAGCCACACCATAGAGCTTGCACTTGTTAACTCATAGTAATATGCACTTGTTAACTCATAATGGATATTACAGAGAAGTTCAAAACTGATAGTTATCATAAAAAACCATTTAGGTTTCAAGACTTATTACAAATTTGAATTTTATAGGCACTTTGATAAAATGTATGTCAAGATTCTAGCCATAGCATCTTATCATAAAAATAAAGTTGGCTTTCTATGATAGGCTTAGGCTTTTATTCTAAGAAATTAATATTTTAGAGAGATTCAATAATGTTACCATGATTGCACAATTATACTTAATGATTACATTAATAGAGGTTTTAAGGCACATAATATAAAAATGGTTCATTAATAGATGTTGTTTTGTAGAAAATATTAAACTTATTTGAGAATAATAATAATAATAAAAACAAGTATTAGGAAAGCTCCTAAATAAGATTCAAAGCTTGATTATATACCCTAGTAGTGTTAATAGTGATGTTAATTTATATGAGAGAATATGTATGTGTAGAAAATGTGATGTTATGAGTCTCTCATGCTAACATACATTATTTACAGCTCTTTACCAGGTCGATAATAGTTATAGCTTATGTTTAAAATTTTATACACATGAAGTATGACTAATTGCATATGTTGATAATATATATTTAATTAAAAACTATTAGAGAAGTTTTAAATAAAATAATGAGATTTATTATGTTAGTATGTTATTCTTATTAGGGAAGCCTAAGAGTGGCTGTTCAAATGAAAAATAGAATGCCTTTTAAGAGAGAAATGAATGAAGCCCAACATAGGTGCAGCTGATATAAAGTGAGAGGCCATAATCAAAATAATTATAAAATCGAGTGCTCAGCTCCTTTATAAAAGTTCTTGTTTTAGTTTTCTTGTCATTATAAGAATATTATAACTTGTTGGTTATACAATGATGTAATAGTTATCACTATGATGTATTGTAATGCTTAGTTTACTCTCAATTATAAATATAATTTTTTGTGTTATATCTATTGTAATTGAACTTTGTGTTATTAAAATTAAAGTTTAATTTATTTAAGGTGTTAAAATGCATAATGTTGTATCTACTCTAATCGAATCATGCTCAAATCCTAATTGAATGTTATCACAAAACTCTATGTATGACTATTATGTTTCATATCTTATAATATGTCCTACATGTTACAATTTTTGTCTTACATTTCTTATAATTAGTTTAAAGAATATGTCAAATGCACTCTATTGTGTTATAGTAAAATTGTACCACCTATTTTCATTATTTTTCAATATAATCTATAATTGAACAATAATTGAATAATTCTTGAATGATGATCAAATGTTAACAGTCAATACATCTTGGAACATGATGTACATAATCTAAAAAATCATAATCAAGTAATCTTGATATTATGATCAAATCCTTTTTAAGTCATCTTCGATCCACTATTGAATAATGATCACACCAACTCCATACTTTGATCAATCCATCTCCGAAACACGATTCATTCATCTTTAAACCATAATCGATCAATAATTGAACCATCTTTGGTCATATTCTATTTAATTCAATTTTTAAAAGTAGTCCACTATTAACCCTTCTTGGGGCATATAACTGTGGAGGGAGCTTTAAAGCATATTATATATATATATATATATATATATATATATATATATATATATATATATATATATATATATATATATATATATATATATATATATATATATATATATATATATGTGTGTGTGTGTGTGTGTGTGTGTGTGTGTGTGTGTGTGTGAGATTTTAAATTAAGTGTTTGCAAGAAATAGGTACACTATCGTTATGAATCAAGCACATCAAGATAGAGTTTCTTAATTAAAAAATAATAATGTCCTTTTCAACCAATGCAAAAATATTAAAGACATGACAAGCATGAATGTGAAGTCTAAATTATCTAAAAAAAATCCAAATTATGATTCTATTATACAGATGCCATTAAATCAATTTATTCTTAAGTTAAAATATTTAAACTACTACTTAAAACTTTATTAGTAATTAATTAAATTGAACCTTGAAAATTAATTATTAGTGCTTTTGTAAAAATAAAATATTAAAATTGACATACTTTCTGACATCAACCAAAAAAAAAAAAAACAAATTATTGTTTTCCACCAACAAAACAGGTTTCCATAAAGCCTTAAACTTACTCCGCAAAGATATGAAGGTTTGAAACTTTGAAAAATAAAATTTATAATTCTTCACAAAAGTTTGTGGATCTCTGTCCATAAATTTTATTGGCCTTCACAAAAGCTATATATATGTAAATAATTAAGTCATAAAATCTAATCATTAAAAATCAATCAATAACAAAATTAATAGATTCTTGAACATTTGTTGAATAAAAAATACAAGGAAAATTTTATTTACGTCAAACATTTTCTTATATTTTTATTTTAAGGTTAATTCTTACACAATAATATTATTTTTAAACAACAATCATGTTCTTTTCTCTTGTAAAAAAATAAAACAAACTAAGCTTGATTAGGATCTAATTTAGATAAAGGTTGTGCTTGATTAGCCATGATTTAGTCTCTTGATATTCTAGTAACTAACGTGTTCAGCTTCTTCATGCAAATAAAAAATCATTGTGAAAAAAACCCATTAACTTTTCATTTCATTGATCTATATCTTATTAGGTGTTATGAAGGAGAATACCTATGGATGATACCCTTACCTAGAAAAAAATAGTTGTTGTCCCAAAGAAAAGATTAGTATAAATGATTCTCCTCCTATGAAGGAGTAATAGTTTTATTTAGTATAAGTTGTACAAAAAATTATTAGTGTGGTGGACACTTTGGCATGGATGTAGGTTATCTTGGAATTGCATAAAATGTTCTTTATATTTGTATGCATATTATCTCTACACATCTACATTGTTATTATTATTTTGTGTTTGACATTTACATTATGATATTGTGTTGAATAAAAAAAATTTAAAAGCCTAATTCACCCTTCTTAACATGTGTAAAACAATAATTAGTATTAGTTCCATAATTTTTGGCTTCACATCTAAGAGTGAACCCAATTACATACATAATTTTTAAAATATATCTTTTGATTGCAACATTGATAAGATAAATAAAGGACACTCCATAACATGATCACCTTTAATAAACATTATACCTTTTGATTTCTAAAACAGTAGGATGATGATATATTTAAAACTTCATTTGGAAAGGTTAAAAATATCACACTATTATTTCTATTGATGAAAAATAAATTCTAAAGTCCATTAAAAATGGACTCTCATAGAATTATATTTAAGGATATTGAATGGTAATGGAGTAAATGTCCTATCTTGTAGCGTGTAATATAATAATAAAAAAGGGATATGATATAAGTTGGTCATCACTTACAAAGGCATAGATGAGGTTCAAAACTAACGAATAACATCTTAATGTAGAATGCAAGATCTTCAAAAAAAAAAGTTTGAGATACTATTAGAAAGATGTTTGAAGATTTTATAAGGATTATTAATAGTCTTATTAAACTTGATATGGTACATAAATACCTAGAATAAGCAAGCAATATGCTATATATTTTTTGCTAAAAGAATGGGATACAAAGGTACTTATGGTTATTTCTAAAACCATGGATTTAAATTTCTGTACTATTGATCACTTGTATGGCATTTAGTAGCACACAAATAGAAGGTTTGCTCAAGAGTTGGTGAAGAGGATAATTAAAAAAGAAGTCAAAGAATTTAGTACTCAAATGTCACAATCTAAACAATAGTGGCTAATTGTTTTCAGAAAATGATGATGACAAATTAGCATTATGTACGTCCAGACAAAGCAGTTCTTGAGTTCTCTGAGTAAAACTTTCATCTCTTCAGCATTATCATTAGGAAGGAGGGCACTGATGTTCAATTCATCTTATCCACCATCCTCTAGTTCTTGAGATGTAGGCTTTGCTTCTACATCTTGGTCACTAGTGAGATTGACTTTATAAAAATCATCTTCATCTTTAGTTTTAATTTCAGTTTCATCTTTCATTATTGCATAATAAAGACTTCTTCAATGATGTTTAAATCAGATATATCCAAGATCTTTTGTGTCGTGGTTGTCACTTTTTGTGAGGCTTATGGATTATTTAAGTTCCATATGTTGTCTAAGAAATAGGCTTCTGATTTATTAGTCCTAACATCGACCCCCCAATTTGTGCATCATCTTTCAAATTATTGGAGAATATTATCTCGACATTCTTGTGGGTACCATATTATCAAATACATTATATTGTGTAAGCTAGTCAAAATCTTGATGTTAACTCTCCTTAGATTTATAGAATGAAGTTTTGGGTTTATCAGTTCTAGGAAAGAGGTATGTAGAAGGTTTTCAACTCTTCAATAATGTGAAACTCACATAGAAAATAATGATTTTCTTAAAGTACTGGGAAGGGACTGACATAATCATGAATGAATCTTTTGATATCAATAGATTAATTATTGTTGACCTCACTTTTAGTGAGGTTGACATCCATTCTCTTAGTCCTAGGATTCAATCTAGGCAATAGGATTTTCCCCACCAAGAATTAAGACACTTTTAATGATTAGGAGAGCACTAACCCAAACTTAGAAGGCTTATATGATTCAACTATAGGGTTAAACCTAGACTTCGACCAGGTGAGACCCACTTACATCAATTTCAAACCAAACTCTTATACACAAACTCAACTGATTATATACCAGTCAAATTCCTCAAATCTACCCAAATCATGCCCAAGTATTGGTCAATTTGGTCAACTAAACCAAATTGATCTAATTTGACCTATTTGAGCTTAAAAGGGAAAAATAAAAAAATTAACCCAAACTAATTGAAATCAAACCTACCCAAACTTATTGGAACTTTAATTAAACTTATTGAAGCGTGATCAAAACTTAATTTGGCCAATTAGCTCACCTAGCCCAAGTTGATCCAATTGAACTCTATAGGGACAAAATCAAATCTAACTTGATCTAAATCAAATTTGACCAATTCAAAGCCTTACAATCACTCCAATGCCATAATTAAGAATTTTTCATGAGTAATTGTAACTCAATTTGGCCAATTGATCCACCTAACCCAACCTAACATAATCTGACCTAAAGGGTCAAATTGAGCTAAAAGTCAATTCAACCTAAATTTTACCAAACCAACATGTACAATTACTTCAAAATGATTAATTAGTCATAATCCAATACCCAATTGAAGCTAAGTATGTTAATTTAGTGAATTGAGCCACTTAACCCTATTTGACATGAAGGGTCAAATTGAACCAAACTTTGATCTAACCCAAATTGGATCACACCTATCAATGCAATCAATTCTAAAATGATTATTAATCATGTTTCAACATCTAATTGAATTTAATTTACTCAATTTGGACAATTTACCCACTTAACCCTATTTGACCCAATTTGACTTAAAAGTGTCAAATTGAACCAATACCCAATTCAAGTGAAATTGGATCAAACTGAAGCTTAAGATTAACTCCAAATTATTTGACACAAATGAACCGATATGAGCAAAATTTAAATCTACTTCAAATTGATTCAAACTAGTTATACTAACATAAATCTAATCATCATTTGAACATAACCCAATAGCCTCTTGGACCTAATTTGGTCAATTGGTCAAGCTAACCCAATTGAACCCAAATTAACCCTTAAGTGTCCATATGAGCCAAACCCAACCAAATTAAGTCTAAACTCAACTAAACTTGACATGACTCATCCTTGAACTCCCCCACACTAGGTCAAATAAACCCAACCCATGTTGAATTCAATTAAGCCCAAATTAAGTGGACCAAGGGTTCCAAATAGGATAAAATCTAAGAATAGTAATGTTCAACCCACCTTTGGCCAAGGCAACACACTTGGCATGCCTTGAGCTCACATATGTTGACCAAACCTAACCTAAAGCTATTTAGTTCAACCATTGACCAAGAAAATGTCACTCTCACCATAGCCAATTGTTGGTTCAACCACCATGGCTTGTCCCTTTCACCTCTGCCCACCAAACTTGCCTAACCACTCTAGGGACTCCATCTCATCAATCCCATGCCAATTTTAGCTACCCCCAATACCTAGCTGGCTGGTCATACCTAAACTAACCCATTTGGGTAGTTCACATGTGGAGGGGGATATGCCTCCTCCCATTGATTCAAACTCAATAGACACACTCATAAGTTCCCTAGAGAGAATCCCCAACCTTCCTTAGAGCTTTCTATGAATTCCATCACTGGCGACACCATGCACCTCCAAACTCGAACACCTCCCACACATAACTACACCAATCTCCCACCTTCCTCACATCTTCATGAGTAATGAATTGAGACTCACTCAATTAGATCATTAGGGAATAGAGTTTGAGCAAACTCTAGTGAGTAGCAGTGGAGCTTGGTCTTGGGAACAATTAGTTTGAAAGAAATTGACCATTTTCTTAGCAGGACTTTGCCTCTTCAAGGTGTAGTTACTTTATACGTCAGACTATTAGTCTCTAGCTATGAAAAGGTAATTTCTCCACAACCCATATATGGCTAAATAGGTGTTAGTTTTTTATGAAGTGAATCATTGTCTCACCACGATTAAGCCATGTGATCCCTTGTTTTTCAATCCTAGATCCTATTGGAGTCGACTTGGGCATGAAACAAATCATGGTTGGCTCAAACCAAGTGATGAAAGGTGGACAGTGTTTACCCCTCACCGGAGCTTGAAGATGAATTAGTCATTGTCCATTTCACATGATTAAAATGGACTGTTGTGATTATTTCATGTAGATTTCTTTGATTTAATCCTTTAAATTAATGATATTAATCAAAGTCATTCAATCTTTAATCTAAAGACTCAAGAAAAAACCACGTTTATTGTCATTGAGTCAGTAACCACGAGGCATGGCTTTAATAACCAATCTCGTAGCCTCGCACATAAAGCATGGTCACTATAGTGCTGACTGTGTAATCCCTTTAAAATAAATTTTAATTAAGTTTAATTAGCTAGAATTTAAAAAAATTATAATTAATTATAAAAAATCTAAAAAATATAAATAAATACTATATTAAAAGCTTATATAAAGAAGAGTCCAAGAAAATTAAAAGCCTTAATTTTTATTTAAGTAGACAAAGATTAATTAGAGTTTAAATATTTTCATTAATATTGAAATTAAACTCTAATTACTTGAAATTTAAATTTTAGGAGAGAATCCAAAAAAATAATAATAAGAGCCCCAAATGGCTTGAAATGTTAGGTGAGCAATACACGAGATAACCTTTACCTCTTATAATTTTAAGCCAATTAAGTGAGTGTATTAGGGAATCCATATTTTCAAACCTTAAATGATTATTTTGGATGTTTAATAAATCTAATTAATTATAAAAATTATAAAATTATTTTTTGTGTTGAAATATGTTTAGTAGATTTAATGGTGGTCAGAGAAAATTATTGGGACTTTTAATCCTGATTAATTTCAATCATCATTAAGGGGGATTTTACTAATTAATTAATTGATTAATTATCTTATGGTTTACAAAATTCATAACTAATTTCCTAGGTCTACAAAAATTTAGATTAATCCTCTTTGCTCAAATAACAGAGATGTTTCTAATGAAATCAAAATCCTTAATTAGTTTAGGTATTTTGAGAATAATTGATGATTTTGAGTTTTCCTATTTATAAAATTAGTAATAAATATAAGCTCATTTGCATTAGAACTTTTATGGTATGCTTAATTCATGTTTATCAATGTTTTGTAATTTTCTCATAATTGTTGGGCATTAATTTTATGTCTACTTGAATTTTTGGGACCTTTTAAGTCATAAATAAATATTAACTCTTAATTAAAACATAAAAATTACTTATGTCACTTTTAAATCATTTAATGAATAGAGAGGGTTAAGGGATAATTTCAAAACATTTAATCTCCTCAACAGGCCTAATTAACTTTAATTAGAATATATTTATTAAGAGGCTTAATTAGGTTTAATGGGTGTTATTTTCATATAATTGACTTTAGGGCTTATTGGCTTAAGTAGCTTGCTTTGCAATATTCAATCACCCTTCTTTATCCCCTTATAAATGTATGCTTAATTCATGATTCATTTGCATCTATATCTAAAAAATAAAATTTCTAAGTGTATGTACTATTGATAATGTGGTTATTATCACCAGTAATTAATTAATTACCTTAGGACTTGTTTAAAATTATCTTAAGTATTCAATACCACCAATAACAACTTCTTTAGTAGATCATTTTTAATTTCTCTACAGATTTCAAACCTTTGATATTTCTACTTCATTAGTATTTTCTTTTTAACAACTTTTAGGACTCTACATACTCGAGTAGACAGAGTCTCGGACTTCTTTTATGGCACATGAGCTTAGCTCTATTGAGTCCAAAAAGACTGCTTTATATCACTAGTAGAATTGTTCCTTTTCACCCACTTGAGATTTCCAAACTTGTTGTGAGTGAGAACAATTGCTTCCGGCTCTAGAGTAGGTTGAGCAAGTGATTGTTCTAATAACAATTGTTAAGCTCGCAACTCAACATTTCTTCTTCTCTTTTATTTTTGATTAATCTTCTTATAGATAAGGAAACTTCAGTATTATGTCACCCTAGTGCAAAGGGCTTAGTTGGCAAAGTAGTAATGTTCATAAATGTTACTGAGATCTTCTACCCAATAATAATTAGGGCTTCAATGTGGTTCAATCTTTTGAATATGGAGACCCTCTTATGGGGAGCCTCAATAACTTAATTATTTCAGTGGTTCTCCTGTTCTACATAAGCTAGTGTGCACAACATGTAGGTACTTCGGTAGGTTGAGGTCCTTAAGTTTGGCCTTGAGAGGGTGGGTTGTTTGTCGTAATAATGGCTGGGAAGTCTATGCTTCAAAACTGGATGATAGCTCCAGCATCTCTAATCTTGATTATAGTATTGACAAAGTGGATGTTAGTACTTTGGCTTAGTTGTATGATGAACAGAGTATTCTGAAGATCTTGTTTGCACAATTGAAAAATAAAGATAGTAATCAACAATTGATATTTACACCAATTTTAAAAATGTAAGTATATAATGGCACAAAATGATATAACAAAGAAGTAGGCAAAAATTTAAATGATTTAGATCCATGTTAGCAAATACACAAGTTTATTAAGAATTATTGATTGTAATTTTAAATTAATTTCATTTCATGATTTCAAGTTTTAAATTTACACTTCATTGTTTCTATAGCTCAGATTTAACTAGCCAAAGTTGAAAAGAAGAACCTATCTCTTGTGGAGTTACTAGAAATCTGTGGGCTCAAAAAATTCATGCTTAGCCTCTTAGTGAGAAGAGTTTGGATTTAGTGCTAGGCAATTTGTTAGAAGGCAGAAGAATTTGTAGATAAGACACTACCTAGAGGTTTGGCCATCATTTTGTGATGACCTTAGATATAGTTCCAAGTTTCCAATATGCGTAAGCACCTAAAGTTAATTACACCTTCTAAATGAAAAGATAAAAATTTCAATTAAGGCTAATCATTGGGTTGTTAATTATTTAGCATATAATAGCATCCAATGGAGTTTAAAATTTAGAAAATTTATTATTATTAACTTAAAACTTATGACTGGAAAAATTATGATTCACTTGATCAAGATCGCATAGTTTGGCCATCCCAGGCTATCATGGTCTTCAGTCTATTTAGTTAGTGGAGATAGTCGACCCAATCTAATTATAAGATCATTATCTGCAGTTGTGAGTTGCTTCGTCAAAAGGGGCCTTATAAGCCTAGAGTGTTTGTTTATTCAAGGGTCAACTTTAAGTCTACATTAGTAAATAGAGGATTTTGTGCCCTATTAAATGCACAATATGGCTCACAACTCAATGGGTAGAACTATTAGGGAACGTATGAGTTAGAGGCTCTAGTTGTAATTATGCTTCTATGTGGTGTCATTTGGTGACAAAATCACATGGATAAATGATACGAACCACGTTCTTACTATCATGAGATTATACGAGAGTAAACATAGTGGTACATTTGACCTGACATTAGCTTCTTTATGAGCTAGAATTTTTCTTAATTTATTGCTTCTAACAAACAGTTGCAGAAGTATGGATGAATGATTTTTTTCTTTATGTTATTAAGTAATGAGTCTCATTTTAGCCTTCATAGCTTAGTAACTTATAAGATTTTGTATTATATTGATACTTAATTTAGATTAATTTGATTCAAAATTTTAAAACACAATTTGATGGTAATATCCCTTTTAGTTGGAATCTTTATTTAATATAACCATCATCGGAGTATTAAAACCTTCTCAACTCTATTTGTTTGCTAATAGATGATCAGGTTTATGATTCATTATGATTTGAAAATTACTTGAAGATTAACCACTTTATGGACTCTGTCAACTCTAATTTGAGCGTTGGGGATTAGTTCTAGGATTTGCATATATGAAATCAAATTTGTGATGATTTAACATTAATATTTTAGAAAATTTGAAAATAGTAACCATTTTGATTGAAATCTATAATCAACACAACCATCATTGGATTATCAGAGATAGACATTCTCTCAAATAGGATAGAACTTGAAGAACATGGAATGACTTATGGCAAGATTAATCCAATTTTCTAAAAATGCATGCTAATTTAGAAGAAAATTTTCATATGATGATCCTGGAAAATATAGGTATCTATTTTTTTTGGTAATTTTAATATTTCAAATGCAATGCCATAGCTTGTTTTATGAATAAAAGTTATTTAGGTGATTTCAACATCAATCGAGGTAATTTCAGCCAAAATTGCATTATGTCACATTTAAAGCTCACCATTCACATTGTGCTTAATTGAAATGATTGAGAGTAATGCCTTATACTAAATTTCAAAGTTTTAGTTTTACCAACACTACCAATTTCATGAACACAACACATTGAATGTTATCGAGGCCTTTCAACTTTGTTATGTGTGAAATTATACCATCGACTAGTCTTGTTCCATTAAGTGAATGTTAGGTGATGTGAGTAGCCTCTCTGAGCTAATTTTATCATTTCATATGCATCAAAATAGTCTATTTTGTAATCAAGGGATGTTTCAATCAATTTCAATATTGATCAAGATATTTCAACTCTAATTCACACAACAGATGTTCATAGTCGCTTAATTTTGTCAACTATGCTTGATTCGATTTGTAGGATATATATGGAGGTCCACACAACATAATCATCTATTCAAGAAGAAGCAAATATATGTTTTGTGGGTATAAATGACTCTTTCAATGAGATAAATGATAACATGTCTTGTGATGTTTTACATAATGCCTTACTTGAGATATATTATATTTTCTTTAATATATAAAATATGATACTTTAGAGAAAGAGCATGTAAACCTTGATTTATATTACACTTAACTTTGAAATAAATTATAAAATTATTGAAAGAAATAAATGTTTATTAATGAACCCAAATTTATTTTAAAAGATTACATTAAATATTTGCAACATTTGAAAAATTCATAAATTCATCATAAGGTTTGTTTAACTCTAGTAAGAATACACATCATGTAATATATATAAACCCAAATATTAGATGTGCAACTTAAAAGCTTAGGATAAATGTCAAGAAAATATAAGGGTAGAGTTATACGTAGAATGCCTCAATATATATTTAAGTTCATATATGCATAAGTAGTGAGATTCCAATCTACATGGTTTGCTCATTCCACTTATTCTATTGGTGGAACCAAAGTAATTTAGGTTTCCAAACTTGTTGATTGAATTTTTGTATTGGTATGCCTTCATTCTAATACTAGTGAAGGGTGATCATTTTTTAATAATGAATGCTTGAGACACATGATAGGAGGTTGTACAATGTTTACTTTATTTGAACTAAGGGATGACAGATGTATATCATTAGGAGATAATAGTAAAAGATTATAATTGAAGTTAAAATCATTGGCTACGATTCTTATTCCATCAAAAAGGCCTTACTAGTTAATGAATTGAATCATAATTTAATCAATGTCAAATAATTATGTGGTAATGTGTTTGATAGTTAGCTTTTTCACTCAATATTTTATTATTGAAGTTAAAATCATTGGCTATGACTCTTATTCCATCAAAAAGGCCTCATAAGTTAATGAATTGAATCATAATTTAATCAATGTCAAATAATTATGTGATAATGTGTTTGATAGTTAGCTTTTTCACTCAATATTTTATTAATGAGTAAAGTTTACTTTGTTTGTCAGATATATAATAATATGTACTTTCTTCAACTAAGCGTGGTATTTATTTTTGGATATGTGTATAGGGGACACCACGCAGATCTGAGGCTCTATTTATTAAAGTTATCGGGTAAAACATTGAGGTATGATGTGCTATCTCAAAAGATAGAGGCATCACCCTTCAATGGACCTAATCACCTAATAAGGACGCCTAAGGCTTGATGGGTCTTCGAATATACCAGAGATTGTTCTCCTACTTTATATGGATAAATAAAGTAGGGTTTATATTAAATCGAGTTCTAAAGTTCCCTATGGGGGCGAGCCCCCATAGTTAATTACATTCTAAGGAAGGTGAGTTCCTTTGGAAAACTCTCGATTAAAGTAGACAATTATTATCTCCAAAGATTTCAATGATAAGACTATCAATAAATTGACTATATTGAAAAATCAAATGGGATAGATCAAAAGGAGAGACTTATTATCAAAGTCAAAGAAGATGAGTAGGGAATGCTCATGATACTAGGAAGCCTAATGAGCATTCCAATCTATCCTCTAATTGAGCTTTATGTGTTTAAAATTGAAGAGATTTATATATTTTGAGTTCACATTTTATTAGATTGTTAGGGCTTATAATCCAACAATACAAGATTATAGAAATGTCTAAGTGGTAAGAATTTAAGCTTGTAGCCTGTAGAAAATAACAACCTCAGATCACAAATCTAGAGAGCTTTAGCAAAAGCTAAAGCACAACCTAAATCTAAGGAAAGATAGGTATATGGTTTATCTCCATATGAGAGGGTAAATCACCCTACTGCTTGACTTATAAATGCCTGGAATGGCAACCAGCTAACTCCTCCTATGCTTTAAAACCATGCAGGCAAGTCATATGATTTTGCAAGATAGTTGGATTGTTATTATTTATAAAGAAATTAGAAATCCTTAAACCCACTCCCTAAAAGACTAGAGCATGAGTGGTATGAGCCATGATTTAGTCTGATGCAAATTTTTTCAATTTTTATTTAATTTTGAACTCTTCATTTTGACAAAGGCCATAAGATTTTCATATGTCTAAATGTATAATAAAATGAGGATATTAGATAAATCAAAGAGAAAGGGGTGTTTTTCACCATAGAGGAGACCTTGAAAGGTCATGTCTTCCCCTATCATGCAAAGATGAAAACCTTCTATTTGTAAGAGTGAAGCAATATGAATGCATGATATTAAATATACAACATTCAGCTAAGGGATTGCTAAATCTTTTAATTATCTTGATTTAATGCCTAGGATTTATATGCGATTATGAGTTATTTAAAAGATTTAGTTATGAGTTGTAGTTGGGGTAGAAAAATTAATTTTTCCTTAAGAGCCTAATTGGATCCAGGCCACATATTAAATAAACATTCATAAAGAAACTAGAAAAAAGACATACTATTTCTATTGCATAGTTGAGCCATAACATCAAACATTTTATAAATCTAGCATAAAAGAATAAAAAGGTCGGTGCGGTCGGGTACCGCCATACAACCCGAAAAGAGAAAATGGGTAACCGAGCTCTACCCTTATACAACCTGATATATGAAAGAATAATTATAATTTATAAATGAATAAATGCTATGGGGGTCTTCTTATCTTCATTCTTCATATCTCCTAATTTCTTCATTTAGATTTGCTTGCTTCAAAGGCATCACTGGGCCTCCTGAGACAAAACCTTCTAGTCACTGCTCATCTTAATCTCCCATAACACTAATTCAAATTCTTAATACAAAATTACATTAAAAATAGGAGAAGTAAATCTAACTATACCTACAAAATAAGTGTTATCTAAACACACCATACAACTCAAGCAGTTATATGAATAATTTGGGCTTAACACCCTGCACATGGGTAACTAAGCCTACCTATCCTAATTTAGATTATGCTTAGGGGTTTAGCAACCTACTAAAGAGAGCATTTATGTTTATTTTAGGTACCCCTTATGGTGAGAATAATATATATATATATATATATATATTCTTGCCTTCATCTATCCCCCTTTGGAAAGGATGAATAAAAAAACAAAAATATATATATTATTTATGCCTTGTTGGGATATCACGCAGATCCATAGATGTTATTATTAGGGTGATCGGATACAACATTAAGGAGAGGTGTACTATCTCGAAAGATAGAAGTCACCACCCTACAATGGAGCTAATCACATTAATAAGGACTTCTAAGGACTATGGGTCTTCAGAATGTACTAGGATTCTTCCCCTACTTTACATAAAAAAGTAAACCAGGGTTTATTTTAAATCGGGTTCATTAAGTTCCCTACAGGAGCAAGCCCCTATATGTAATTAAATCCCAAGGAATAGGATTCCTTAGGAATACTCTCGATTAAGGTAAATGATCATTGTCTCCGAAGATTTTGAAAGGTGGGACTATCAATTGATTAGTTTATTTTTAGAAAATCAAGTGGGATCGATCAAGAGGAGGGAGTTCTTATCGAAGCCAAATGAAGATAAGTAGGGGATGCTTAGTATACTAGGAAGCCTAGCAAGCATCCCAAACTATCCTATGGTTGGGATTTATATTTTTGAGATTGAGATGATTTATTTGTTTGAGTTAAATTTTTATTAGAAATTTATGGCTTACAATTCCATGATACAAGGTCATGAAAATGCTTAAGAGGTGAGGATTTATGCTCGTGGCCTGTAAAGGGAAGTAACAACCTCTGAACCTAAATCTAAGGAGCTTTGGCGAGAGCCAAAAGCATGACCTAAATCTAAGAAAAAAAAGAGAATTTAGTTTACCTCCACAAGAGAGGATAAACCACCCGACTGTTGGACTTACAACTGCCTGGGGGTGACCGCCAACTAACTCCTCCTATAATTTTAAAAACATGTAGGCAAGTCATATGCATTTGCAAGATAGCTAGGCTGTTATTTATTTAGAAAGAGACTAAGTCCTTAAACACATTCCCTAAGAGAATAGATCATGTAGGGCATGATTTAATGACTTAAATCTAATGAAAATTTTGTTATATTTTATTTTCATTTTAGACAATCAATTTAACACAGCCTTTAGGATTCATATACCTACCTAATGCATGAGAAATTATATTATAGGCCAAAATTAACAAGGTAAGGAGGTGTGTTTCCATCATGGCTCTCAAAGGTCAAGCCAAGTTCTCTGGAAAAGGTGGAAGTCCTCCAATCAAGAGTGAAATAATATACTTTTTATGCATGATGTGAGAAAAGTAATACAACAACCTAGCTAAGGGGTTGCTAATTCTTTTATCTTATTAATAACTTAGGCTTTAGCTGGGGTTATGAGTTATTTATTTTTAATTTGAATTGATTAGTTGTATAGAAAATTTATTTTTCTAAGAGCCTAATCATCATCCAGACCATACATCACAGCAAGGAAGAAACTAAGAAAAGATGCCATCTTAATGCACAAGCTAAACAAACATCAATCAATTTATAAAGCTAGTGCAAAAGAATAAAGGCCATTTATGGTCGGGCTCCATCGTACAAACTTGAAAACAAATTAGGTAGCCGAGCTCTACCCTTATACAACCAAGATTATAAATGAATAAATTACAATCAAGAAAGAATTCATTATTATGGGGGATTTTATTCTTCATTTTTTCTTTCTTCTTTCTTCATTTGGTTGGTTGGGATGTGGTTACACCAAAGACTTCACATGATACATAAGACATAGTATTATAACTAATGTTTATCCTAATCCTCCATAATAATCATTCTGAAATCCTAATTACAAAACTACATGAAAATGGGAAAAAGAAAATCTAACTAAAATCTATAAAATAGAGATTAGCTAAACAAACCATACATCCCAAGCATGTATATGTATAGATTGGACTTAGCACTCCACACATGGGTAACCAAATCCACCTGGCCTCTTTTGGATTATGCTTAAGGGTATAAGTACCTGCACAGTAAAAATCTTTTATATTTTTATTACAGCACCCCTTAAGCACAATAATCTGTAGAAGACAATGGTTAGACTAAGATCACCCTACCATTTAGTCTATGCACATACACCCTAATATCCAGACTAAAATATTACATCATAAAATAAAAGCAAATATCAAACCATGCACCGCCCTAACCTAAAGCTAGAAGTGGTGACTTAGCCTAATGTGTGTGCTATTTAAGATTTGTGTGGTATGTTTAACTATGCTTTAAGGTTAGAGTTTTCTAAGTATGAAAATGTTTAACTTAGAGGGTGGTTTCATTTAAGTGATTTAGTTACTTTGGTTGATTTTATTTTGTATTTTGATTTGGTTTGAATGAATCCTACAATTAATTATTAAGTTGTAAAGAGAGGAAAAGAGAAGAGAACTTCTCTTTCTTTCCTACCCTAAGTAATTTCTAAGATAGATTCATATTTAATTTTTATTTAGTAAATATTTTATTATGTGTTGATTAATCCTAAGCTTAGATTTTCCCTAAAAAAACTATTCAAAAGGAAAGGCATTTTAAGATTAAGTAAAGTGAATTACTATTACGAAACACACAACACTTTATTTCTTTCCCAACATGTGTAACATGCATATGGATGAATCCTAAGCATATCTATACATGCAAATGGAAGTGTTTATCACACCTTAATGATGAATGTTAAGAGAGTTTATTTAAGAAATTTTGGAATGTTTCATGTATGTATGATTTTGTTAAGTAGAAAAGAGAGATTCTTTTATCCATTTTTCATATGAACATTTACAAGTACAAAAGACATAAGTGAGTATGACACCATTGTTAGCACCAAGGGTGTAAAGTACTAGACCTACTTGGGGCTACTTAAAGCTCACAACCCTGGGGTGTCCAAACTAATATATCACTTTTCTTAAATACATGTGCATGTATAAAAAGAAATGCATGGAAAGTGAATCATGCAAAAAAGTTTATGTTTATTTGATTTTGGTTTGATTGTTAGTTAAAGTCTATGTTAAGAAAGAGAGGGAGAATCACATAACACATTTTATACTATTCATATGCAAGCTCATAAGCAATTGTAAATAGCATACCCTTCATTTGTAATGTTTGATTTATAAGTTTTAAAAATTGTTTTGGATTTAGTAGTGATAATATCCATTTATATTCTTACTTTAGCCAAAACATACAATTTGACATAAAGGAAATATTTCATTTTAATTTAATTTTTAAAAGGCATGAATACATGATTTTCATATGACATACACATTTAGCATGTTAGGAAAGAAGTAAAGTGATGAAAGCATGTAAATTCATTCACCCTAATTAATTCCTAAAGATAATCCCATGGCATAAGATTATTTAAAGTAAATCAAATTATTTTAAAAAGATTTTTGTTTTGTTTTGAGTTTGATTTAAATTTAGGAATTTTGAAGAGGTTTGCTGGTCCTAACTCATTTCCCACATGTATATATTGATTTAGTTTGATTTTAGAATCATTAGATTGATTTTATTTTTGTTTAGGTTAAGGTGTACATTAAGTCCATTAATTACCCCTTACCTACACCACTTTAACATATTTAACCAAATAATTATGAGCCAAAGTATGACACAAAAATCACAAGAAATTTAAATCAGTAATGCACCTAAGAAAGAAAGGAGTCTAATGCATTTGTCTCACAATTAATAATTAATTAAGCAAAATGGTTTAATTTAAGTACTTTCATAATCCTTCCCATACATATGGGTTAGATATGATTTCTTTAAGTTACTTAGGTTATTGAACACCTAAGCATCTACCCAAGAAGGATTGACTGAGTTCTGGAATGTTTTTAAAATTTTATCAAGTTAATTAAGTAGGTCATTAGTGGATTAACCCTTAATTAAATTTAGATTAAGGAAGGAAAGGGGTTTAGGGAATGACTTGGATAAAATACCCCAAACCCATTCCATAAACCTCCTCTTCACTTAAACAAATTTTAATTAACTTAATCAAGGGATTAAACCACTGTTCACATGCTTAATTAAGCTTAATTACATTAAGATAGTGATTAAGGATTTAGTAATTGATTTTCCTAATTAACTCATCAATAAATTCCAAGAAAATTAGGGGATTCAGAGGTCATCCCACTAAATACATCTGAGAAACTTAGAATTAATTAATGAAGTAATTAGGGAGTAATTAGGATTATTAAGTTTTTAAATAAACTTAAATTAGAGAAAAATCTACTATTCAAAATTAATCAAAGTTAATTTTAGATTATTCCCCTTTGAATTATCTACACAATGCATTTTAGTTTGTATTTTTCTAATTTTTTTATATTTAGCTATGTTATTTTGAAGTTTTTATGTTTATTAGGTAATTAAATCCCTAATTATATGACTAATCCCATCGGCGCCACATGGACCACTGATGCGACGCTCACTTTCCAAGTGGCACGATGGGATTCATCACTTAAGTTATCACATCGGCTGCATAGTCAGCCGACGGTACTACACGCTTTCTCTCTAGATCGTCCGATCAAAGATCGGACGGTTGAGATCGAGCCCACATTTTCTAAAGGGATTAATCATGATCCTACGCGGATTAATCAGGACCGTCTATCCAAAATATGCAGATGGATGGTCCATGATCCATCATTGAGCTCACCTTCGAGAGAGGGCAGCCGTCCACCCCTTAGGGCATTATCTAAGCTTGATTGAGGTCGGATTGAGCTCAAACTCAACCCATACCATCATCATGCAAGGGGATGAAGATCTAATAGCCAATTTTACTTGGGGTGAAACTTTTCTTCAAAAAGGACCAAAGAAAATTCAAAGTATGCTTGGCTTTAAATAGTACCTCATCGGAGGCTATCAACAGCGCTCCCAACTGTCGAGGTAGCTTCGTCTAGTGGAGACAAAGCCCTGTTAAAGGTTTCAAGCTTTGGGATGAAGTGTATTGCTCAATTGGCCAAACTTCTCCTCCTAGGCTTGCAACTTTGGTTTAATTCCCACCTCCCTTTCCTTGGAAGCTTGGAAGAAGCTTGGGATCAACTCAATTAAGTCCCCTGAGGGTGCTTGCAAGAGCAATTGGCTTGATATTGGGTATTGAGTGAGATGGAATTTCCTTTATTTTTGGCTTGAAGAAATCGAGAAGAGGAGAATCCAAATGAGCCTTGGAGACCTTGGAGAAGCTTGGGAGTGCTTGCTTTGAGTTTCCTAAGCTTAATCGAGTGTGAGTGAGTGAAAATTAAATAAAATTAGGGGGAGTATATCTCCCCCTAGGAGGATCGGATGGCCGAGCTTCCCTTTGCCATTTTAATCAAATTCACCTCAGAGAGTGGGTTGGTTAGGCTATTTTGGGTGGCATGTGATTTAGTTTGGCCAGAGGAGTGGAGTAGTGAAGCTCCCATGTGCTTAAGAGAGTGGAGGATTGATTCCCATGTGCTTATTTTTAAGTGGGTGGTCAGTTTTGGACTTGGGTTGGGTTTGCTGACCCAAACCTATTGGGTCATGTGCACCTAGTGTCCATGGAGTCCACTAAGATGGTGCCAAGTGTCCATGAAAAGGATATGACCAAATTGCAAGTGGAATTGGCCATAGGTTACCCCTTGACCTAGGGGGTAAATGGTCATTTGGCTTTGATTTCACTATGGACAGATTTAGAATAGTTTAAAATTAGGTTGGTCCAAATTTCAAGGAATTTGGAGTTGATTTGATGTCATTTGGCTCATGTTGACCAATTTAGGTCAAAATGGGTCAACTTGGGTCAAGTTGACAATTGGTCAAATTGGGTCAAACAAAGGGTTGGGTCAAGTTTATATGACTATTTGAAATGTTTTAGCATCATTGGTTTGGTTAAATTTGGTTTGTATTTAGATTTGGTTCATTTGATTTCTTTTAGGTCAAATGGGTCAAGTTGACCAATTTGACCCATTTGACATATTTGGGTTAGGTCATGGGTTGGTTTAGGTTTCATTGGTCATTTGAAATAATTTGGTATCTTTATTTCCAATCAATTTTGGTTTGATTTGATTTTGGCTCAATTTGACCTTTTAGGTCAAGTTGGGTTCATGGTCAATTGGACTAGGTTGGGTCTAGTTGGCCAATTGAGGCTTTGGTCAAGTTCAACAAGTGGTTTAGAATGAATTTGACCCATTAGTTTCAATCAATTTGGCTTAGATCAAGTTTTGATACATTTTGACTTTTTAGGCCAAGTTGGGTCAACTTGGGTCAAGTGACCAATTGGGTTAGGTTAGGCTCAAATGATGACTTGGTCAAGTTCAAACATTGATCATGAATTAGTTTTGATCAATGGTTTCAATCAATTTGGCCTATGGTGAATTTTGGCTAGTTTAAGTTTCATTTTGGCTAAGTGTTGACTTAGTCAACCCTTAGGTTTGATTTAGTTTGACCCAATTTGAGTGATTGATCATCTCATGATGATTGTTGCTCTCAATATGAGGCTTAATTGGGCTTAGTTCAATCCAATTTGGCTAGGATTAAAATTTGGCTCAAAAGGGATACTTTAGGTCACTTTAGTTCAAGTGAGCCTAAGTGGGTCAATTAACTTGATCAAGGCTTGAATCAAGTTTGATTGAACTCACATATAGACTTATGATTGAAATATAAATCCATTTGCAAGTGGTTTGGAGTTAAATGGGTTTCGATTCATTTGATAATTTCTAGTTCAAAAGGGTGAACATGAATTTGATTTAGGTTTAATTTTTGAATTAAGTTTTGGTTTGATGATTGAAGTTTGGGTTTATATTCGGTTTCTTGATTGAAGGATTGATTGAATTATGAAGAAAAATCAAGGGTTTGGCTTGATTTAAATTTGATTTGACTAAGTTCAAGAATTTGACTTGAAAGACTTAGGTTTAATTTTGGTTGAATTTGGATTTGAGTTTTGAATTGAGTTTTGATTTGATGATTGAAGTTTGTGTTTATATTTAGATTAATGATTGAAGGATTGATTGAATCATGAAGAAAAATTGAGGGATTGGCTTGATTTGAATTTTATTTGGCTAAGTTCAAGAATTTGACTTGAAAGACTTAGGTTGAGTTTTGGTTGAATTTGGATTTGAGTTTTTTTTGAATTGATTTTGAATATTTGAATTTATATTTTATTTATATTTATGAATATAAATGAGAATATAAATGGGTTATGAGAAAATATCTTGACTTTAAATTGATTTGAATTTGATTTAGGCTAAGTCCATAAGATAGAATCAAAAGTGACTTGGGAAAGATTTTGAAATTTGGAATTCAATCATGGGTTTCAATCATTTGGAATTGATTCATGATTTGAGAAAATACATTTGAATTGATTTGAGATTTGAGAAAATCAATTATGTTTGGAATTGATTTGAGTTTGAAGTTGGTTAGATTTGGAGTTAATTTGAATTGATTTGGAGTTTGACTTGGAAGAAGGAAGTGAGGATTTGGTTCAAGCTATAGGGTAGGCAAATTTTTCTAACACCCCTAAGGCATGACCTATTCCTATGGCTAACTCTTCTAAGTCTCTAGGGCTAGGTTGAGTATTCACCTAATCACTAGAAGTGTCTTAAGACTAAAGAACTCTTAATATCTAAGAGGAGTCCTATGTCTAAGATGGAGGGGTTGAGAGCTCATCCTAAAAATGAGGTCAACACCCCTTAAGCACAATCTCCTATAGAAAACATGACTAGGCTAATCACAGCCTACTATCCAGTCTACTAAGCATACACCCTAATATCTAGTCTAAAATAATACATCACTAAATCAAACAACATCACTCCATGCACCGCCCTAACTTAAAATTAGAAGTGGTGACTTACTTCTAAAGTGGGTGTATTAAGGCTTGTGTGGTATGCCCTAACTAGGCTTTATTGTCGTTTTCTAAGTGTGAAAGAATGTAATTTAAGAGGTTGATTTTATTTTAAGTGATTTAATTGATTTGAAAATTTTACTTTGTATTTTTTTATTCCACTTGGTTTACACTTAACAACTAAGTGCTATAAAGAGAAGAAAAGAGAGGATCACTCTCTTTTATCTCTATCATAAATCACATCTAAAGCATATTAATTAATCAATTCTCTTTAGTGAATGACTTATTACATATTTTAAATTAATCCCAAGTTTAGGTTCACTTTAAATAATCTCATTCAATAAGAAATGCATCTTAAGATTAAGTGAAATCAATTACTATCATATGACACATATTCATTCATATCTTGCCATCATATGCAACATGCACATGATTAGATCCTAAGTCTTAGCACACTTAAATGATGGAGGTAAGCATGTACTTTTGGAATTTAGATGTTTCATTTGACTGAATTATTTTATCATATTAATTTAAAACTCTCTCTAAATTCCTATATAAAATACATTGGAATGAAATTAAATTGGTACGTGTCATTGTTAACCAGAAAAGTGAGGTAATCAAATGACCTCCTTGGGGCTAGCTAAAACCTCGTGTTCCTAGGATGTCCAAGCTATATATCCATTACATTCAAACATATGTAAGTTTATACACATGAATATAAGAAAGAAAGCTTTAAACCATGTGATCAATTGATTCAATCATTTGAACAAATATGAATGCATGCCTTTCTTAGTAGAAAAATAGGATTTTCATTCATTAGCTAAATACACATTCAAATGTATAAAAATTTTAAGCGAATACTTTGCCATTATTAAACTAGGGGAGTAAGGTAAAGACCTCATTGGGGTTACTTAAAGACTTGCATCCTCGAAATGTCCAGACTAGATATACCCATTACTCTTAAATACACGTGAATGTACAAGCAACAACAAGAATGTAAAAAATCATGCTAAAGTTATATTTTTTGAAATATTTATGCATATGGAACAAAGTCTTATCTAAATTCTTGTATTGAAGTAGGTAAGAATGAAATCAAATGGAGTACGTGCCGTTGTTAAACCAGGGTAGTGAGGTAATCAAATGACCACCTTGGGGCTAACTAAAGCCTTGTATTCCCGGGATGTCCAAGCTATATACCCATTAACATTATTACTTACATAAGTCAATACATGAATGAATGAAAAGAAGCTTCACTTCATACACTTAAGTTATAATCACATACATCTCCTATGTATTTATAACTAGCATTCATAGCATATATAATCATTCATTTATAAGTTTTGGAAAATAGATTTAGATTTATAATGATAATAGCCACACATATATTAATTTAAATCAACACATGCAAACTTCACATAAAAGAAATCTTTTAATTTAATTAATTTTGTAAGAGATGAATGCATGAAACAAGTGGCATACAAAATTTGATATGATTGGAAAGAAATAAAGGGACATAAGCATATAATTTCATTCAATTCAATTAACTCTTAAGGACAATCACATTAAATAAGCTCATTTAAAATAAACCAAAATTTCTTAATGTCATTTTTTAATTACATGTTTGATTTGATTTAAGAAATGTGAGAAAGGTTTGCTAATCCTAATCACATTCCCCATATGTGGGTTAATTTGATTTAATGAAAAGGAATTAGGTTGATTTTATGAATTAATTAGGTTTAGGTATGAATTAAATCAATTAATTAAACCCTTACCTATGTTACCTTAAGATAATTAATTAAATGATTATGAGCCAATATGATATGCAAATGAATTAAAAAGTAAATAGCAATGCTCCTATGAAATGAAAGGGGCCTAATGCAATTAGCTCACAATCATTAATCAATTAAGCTTAAGGAACTCATTTAATTACTTTTATGGTTTTCTCACACATGTGAGCTAACCATAATTTCATTAACTCTCTTAGGAATATAAAACATCTAAAGCTCTACCCATGGATCATTAAGGAAAATCAGTTGCAATTACCCTTTTAATTAGGTTAATGAAGCTATTAATCCATTCCTCCTCACTTAATTACAAAAATAATTAATTATCCTTTGAAATGAAATGGGATTAAGGGGAAAATGTTGGGAAAGAGGTCCCAACCTAATTCCATAAGCCCCTCACTCAATCAAACACGATTTAGTATGATTGAGTTTCAATCTAACTAATTAAGTCATTAATTAGTTAATTAACCCTTAATTAGCATTTTGGTTGATAAAGAGAAGGAAACATAGGGAAAAGATTAGGAGGGAGGCCCCAATCCAATTTCCTAAATCTCTTCACTATTCAACAGTGATTAAGGGGTCCAATTTGTTGATTAATTACTATTCACATGCTTAATTATCACTTAATTAAGTTAAGAATATAATTAGGGCTTAAACAATCAATTTTTCCAATTAATCAACAAATAAATTCCAACAAAAATAGGGGAGGTAGAGGTCATCCCCCTAAACATTCTCATAAAGTTTGAAATTGATTGGTAAATTAATTAGAGTAATTAAGCTAATTAAAATTTTAATTAAATCATAATTAAGACATAATTAATGTTCAAAATTAATTAAGAATAATTTTAATGGATTCTCCTATGAAATATATTTAAAATGAGCCATTATTTATTTTTTTGGATTTTTCTATAATTTATTATGAATCATGAATATTTCAGCCTTAAAAAAATACATTAATTAACATTAATTAAGCCTAATGTCGTCGACCCCACATGGTACACTTTCCACGTGGTTCCACAGGATTGACTATTTAAGTTGTCACATCCGCATGTAGAGTCAGCCGGCAGCGGACACGGTATTGTTCTCCACCATCCCATCTTGGATCGGACAGGGCAAATCATTCATGCAGTATAAAGGGAGAAAATAGCCAGATTTAGTGTGATCTAATTAGAGCCGTCCATTCCAATCACGCAGAATGGATGACCTATGATCTTCCTTCCTACGAGCGATGAACGACAGAGGTCGTTCGCCATGGGATGCTTGATTTGAGCTCACCTGAGCTCGGATGAACTTCAAAATGAATCCAGACCATCAGGGAAGGAAACCACACACATCCATTTTTCTTCAACAAGCTCTAATCAAAATTTTCTATTTCTATAATTTTGAGGAATTACCTCACCGTAGCTCAAGATCGGTAGTGGGACCGATGTAGGTAGTTCATCTAGTTGAGACGAGGCCATATTAAGAAGCAATCAAGCCAAATCCCTTTGGTTTGCTTGGTGGATCAACTTCCGTCACTTTGGAGTTCGGTGGTGATCGAAGTCTCTCCTCCGATGGCTTAGGAGCTTGGGGAACGACTTGGGTGACTTTGACGACATGCATGGAAGGTGTGTGTAAGAGGAATTTGATTGAAATAGAGTATTGGCGAAGTTAGGATCGAGATTGGAGTGCCCTATTTTGATTTCACATAGGGAGGAGAAATGTCAAAAGAAAGGAGCTCGGGATGGCTCTCAGATTGCATGGAGGTTCGAATTCTCACTTAGAAGCTCTCATAATTTGAATTGATGTAATTTTTGTGTGAATTGAGGGGGTATACCTCGTAGTTTGTTGAGGTGGATGGACGAGATTGTTTCCCATTTTTTAGTCAGCCAACTACTTCCAGAGCACCAGAGTGGTCGCCATCAAGTCTACATGACTCGTCTGGATTGGGAGAAGCCATGACAGGAGGCTCCAAGGTGGATTTGGCTAGATTGTCTTTTCTTAATCCTTTGGGTGCTCGGCTTGCATGGGAAGTGAGTTAACTCACCTCCCTTTAGTCCATGGCCGACCTAGCATGGGTTAGGTGGCTTAGGTGGTGTTTCATTTGGATGAGTGAGGGCTGCCAAGGTGAAATGAAGAGTGGACTTTACCATATGAGAAAAGAATCCAATGTGGGAGAGGATCCATGGAGGATTTGCATTGGACTTGGCTCCAAATGGGTTTGGACTGATTTTAGGTTGACCCAAGGTGGGTTTGGATTGGGTTGGTAGTCTCTAATGGGTCATGGGTTGGTTTCATGGGTTTTGGCTTAATTTGGTCAAATGAGTTCATATTGGGTCATGTTGGGTTGGGTTGATCAATTGGTCAAATTGGGTTAAACCAATGCTTGGGTTAGGTTCAAATGATGATTTGAAGAGTTTTGGTTTAAGTGGTTTCAATTAATTTGGTCTAGCTTTGATTTCGACTCATTTGGATTCATATAAGTTAAATGGACTAAGTTGACCATTTTGACCAAATTGATCAAATTGGATTGGGTTAAGTGTTGGTTCATGCTCAATTGGTCAATTGAAAATGATTGTAGGCTTTGGTTTGAATCAATTTAGATTTAATTTAGATTTTTGCCAACTTAACCCTTTAGGTCAATTTGGGCTAGGTTGGATCAAGTTGACCAATTGATCAAATTGGGCTCAATTATAGATTTGGTCAAGTTCAATAATCAATTTGGAATGAACTTGAACCATCGGATGCAATCAATTTGGGTTAGATTATGATTTGACTCATTTTGATCTTATAGGCCAATTTGGGTCAACTTGGGTTAGATGACCAATTAGATTTAGTTTGGCTCAATTGAGGGTCAAGTCATGTTCAATTATTGATCATGAGTTGGTGTGAATCAATGATTTCAGTCAATTTGGTGTATGATGAGTTTTGGCTAGTTTGGGTTTCATTTGGGCTAAAAGTTGACTTGGTCAAAAGATCAAGTTGACTTGGTTTGACCCAATTTAAGGTGATTGATCATCCTAGGGTGATTTTTGATCATGATATGAGGCTTGGATGGGCTTGGTTCAATCCAATTTGAGCTGGATTAGAGCTTGGCTCAAAAAGGACATTTAGGCCACTTTGGATTAAGTGAACCTAAATGAGTCAATTGGCTTGGTTTTGACTTGATTCAAGTTTAGTTGAACTTATATATGAGCCTGAGATTGAAATATAAATCCAACTGCAATCAAATTGGAGTCCGATGGATTTAGGTTTATTTGGAAAATTTAAATTAAAAAGGCTAACTTAGGTTGACTTGAGTTTGATTTGATAATTGTAGGTTTCATTTATATTTGGATAGATGATTGGAGGAATGATTGATTCAAAAAAAATCCATTGATTTTGGCTTGGTTTAGGTGGATTTTGGTTTGATTTTGGAATTGGTTTTGGCCATTTAGATTTATATTTCATTTATATTTGGGAATATAAATGAAGATATAGATAATTCATGAGAAAATTACTTGAGTTTGGAATGATTTGGAAGCAAGTTTGATCAAGCTTATGGATGTCGGTCAAAAGGACTAAGATGGAGATCAATTTAGTTTGATTTATTTTTGGTCATTAGAAGGTGGGTTTCATTTATATTTATGGATATAAATGAAGGAATGATTGATTTATAAAAAAATCAATTAATTTTGGGTTGATTTGGGTTAAGTTTTTGTTAAGCTTATGGAGGTAGGTCCATATGGCTGAAGAAGGGTCTTGATTTGGTTTGATTAAGTTTGATTTAGTTTTGGTCATTTGAGTATGGATTTCACTTATATTTGTAAATATAAATGAAGGAATAATTGATTAATAAAGAAATCAATCAAGTTTGGGATAACTTAGGTGGATATTTGGCTAAGGTTAAGAGAATGGGTCATATGGCTTAGGAAGGAATTTTGGGACTTGGATTTGATATTGGGATTGAATTATTAGTCTAAAAATTTGGTTTAGATTTGGTATGAATTTGAGGTTTGGTTTAAGAAGGAAAGCATGGATTGAGTTTAGGCTATAGGGTAGGCAAGTCTCCCTAAGTCCCTAAAGCATGACCTGTCCCTATGGCTAACCCTTCTAAGTCTCTAGGCTTAGGTTAAGTGTTCACCTAATCACTAGAAGTGTCTTAAGACTAAAGAGCTCTTAGTGTTTATAGGAGTTCTAGATCCATGATGAGGAAGCTGATAACTCACTCCAAAAGTGAGATCAACACTAAGTAATGTGTTTTTACAATAGTTTTAGGTGTTAAAGGCATATTATAATGATCCATGACTTTTACATAAGTGTTTCTACCATGCTAGCATACACATCCTACCAAAATTATCCAAAAAAAAAAAGAATTAGTTATGAGATTTCCTAAGCTAAATTAATCTAAATAGATTAATTTTGTGTTCATTGTCAATTATGAAATTTAAAACAAAAATAAATTTTTTTACTTTTAAGCACCTAGAATTACTGCATATGGATCTATCTAGACTAATATCACCTATTAGTTTAGAAGGGGTGCCATTATTGATGATTATTTAAGATTCACTTGAATAGTATTCATATAAAGTAAATTCAAAAAGAAAAGGAATTACCTATTATATCAATTAGAAGTAATTATGAAGAAGAATTTAAGAATAAGAAAGTTTAAGAAATTTTGTAGTGAAGCTAGGATTAAATGTAGTTTTTCTTGTCCTGAAACTCCATAACAAAATGGTCTGGTTAAGTGGAAGTGACCTTATTGAATATGACAAAATAATATTAAGTGGACTCTTTCAACTTAAATATTTATTGGTTGAAGCAATAAATATAGTTTGTTATGCATTTAATATGATAAATATTAGGTTAATCATTAATAATATGCCCTATGAGATATTTGAAAGAAAAAAAATACAAGTGTATCATATTTTTATATTTTTAAGTCTAGATGCTTAATATTAAAAATAAAAAAAAAAAGAAAAATTGACTAAATTTGACACAAGATTTGTTGAAAGAGTAAGCCTACAATATTCGAATCATAGTAAGGCATACAAAGTATTTAATAAGAAGAGTTTGGTCATGAAATAATTAGTACATGTGATAATTGAGGAGCAAGATCAAAGGTTATATAGGATTGGAAATTTGGATGATGAGGAGTTTAATAGAATAACAAATTTAAACCAAAATTAACCTAAGAATGTTATAAAGAATTCCCCAACACTTAATCTTGCACAAAATATGCTTCCATTCATCCTAAGAAAGTTATTGTAGAAGATCCTTCATATGGAGTTAAAATGTTATTAAAAAGGAGTTTGAATATTTTATATTTCTCTCTTATATTAACTCTATATATGTAGATGAAGCTTTAGAAAATGAATTCTATGTGAGAGCCATACAAAAAAAGTTAAATCAATTTATTAGAAATGATAGTTTGAAGCTAATGTCATGAGCTAACATGATATATTATTTATCTAACTTAAAATTATACCATGTCAAGAATGTAATAGAAGTTTGCTCAAGATTTATTTAAAAGAAATTTCATATATTTTTTAAATCACATAATAGAGAGGCACTAAATCATCAATAATAATGCAACAGAGCAAAAATCATCTTCCCATTTTACATATACACATCATAACCATTTCAATTCAAGATTTTATGTAAATACATATATAAAGAATCCTCAAAATAATGAATCCACATTTCATTTCTTAATGGGCACTTGCTATACTTTATGGGCATCTACTAAATAGTAAGTGCTTGTAAACTTTTGCGAGTACTCACAAAGTCCCTATAAGAAATTTTTTATTTTTTTAGATGCCATGTGACATAGAGATGAGCTTTGAATGGTTATAGAGGAACTAAGCTGATAAGCTTTGAATGGAAGAATTTATCCACCTTTTAAATCTAAAAGTATTTAAAAGCAATTAAGACCAATTAATATTTATAAATAGTCATTATTGTTCTAATATCTACCACTATATTTAAAATTTTCTAAAATTGTAAACCAACAACTTTTTTATCTATAGATGCCTCATAACTTTGTCTTTATGGCTACTATCTCTCCACCAATTTTCATTCTCATAAGACAAGCTAAATAAATAAGGGTGCTTTAAGTAAAAGAAGAGTTCAAGGTGTATTTGTATTTTAAATCTAATTTTTGTTTATGTTCTTGTCTTCTATTATTATTATTATTATTATTATTATTATTATTATTATTATTATTATTTTCATGACTCTTAATTTTTTTTTCTACTTTTATTTCTTTGATCCTCTTCCTCACCTTATGAACATACTGGATGTGTGGTAACCATAGAAAATCTTGCCACCGTAACTATGATGAGTCCTCATCCTCTGATGAGATTCCTTGTATGTCTCATCCAAGTATCAATAATGCATCTATCAACTTATCACACATCACATTGATCCTTCCATAAACCTTGCATGTAGCATTCTCTCATTATCCCAAATATTAATATTTAAAATTATTTTATAATGTGCATATCCATTTCATTCCAACTTACTTCATATTTTATATATCAACCTCACTATGGATGATAATAATTAAGATTAAATTCAATCTCATGTTCATAGCTATAAGATTGAAATTACTAAGGCTTAGCTTAATACTTATTTTTTCTCTTCCTTTTAGTGGTGAGAAAATATAAGCTATTGAAAGGCTTCATCAAACTTTCAATTGCTCAGCTTACACATTCTATCTTTAAATGCCTATTATATTATTATATTATTTATCACTTCATTATTTACAAGGTGGTTGACTCAAAAATATTAAATCTTGCTCTCTCTTTGATCACCTATTATACTCTTGAACCAAAGACATGGTATTTATTAGTATATATCAAATATGTAACTCCAAAATGCATCATATCAACAATTGCATAAACTATGTTTTGGTCATATAATGGAGTTTATCATTATTTTAAAATACTATGATATCGATCTCAATGTTTTATCAAATTGATTATTATCCATGTGCATTTTCACCTACTAATTTTCATCACATCTTTCCAGTAATAAGAATGTAGTAGTCCCTCTTGTCTTGCTCATTCCTTTACCACTAAGTCGGGACAACTCACCACTATATCTATTTGTCCTTATTAACATGGGGGAGATTGTTGATCATATGAACCTAAAGCATAATCTAGATTTTGATGATCACAAATTACATTATAAAATTAAAATTGATGATTTTATATTAAATGTATATAGACAATACATACACCTTAAAAATGAATTAATCACTAAATAGAAAAAAATATAATGTTTCATTTACATGTAAGAGCCATTCAACACAAAAATATCAAAGACATATGACAAGCAAGCAAGTGAGGTTTAAACTATCCAAAATAATCAAATTAGGATTCAAATGTGCACATGCCATTAAATCAATTTATTTTTAACTATAACTTTCTTAAAATATTATTTAAAACATTATTAGTGCTTAACTAAATTGATAATTCAAAATTTTCCCTTAATCATTTTTATAAAATCAAATATATAAAATTGATTGGGATTGTGGGCATTTTTAATGGTGGGCCTTTATAAACTTAACATAATGTCACAAAGCCTTATGTGTGCTTCACAATGATATAAAGATTTGGAACTTTAAAGGTAAATCTTATGGATCTCTACTAATGTTTACCTAAACTTCTATAAATAATTAAGCTATATAGATTATAGTAATTTGAAATTGAATTAATAGTGGAATTTATGGAATTTGGTTGAACACAAAAATGTGGAAAATATCATTTTATTATTTTAAATTTATTATTTTAGGGCACTATAATAAATACTCTCTAACATCTGTAGCCTAAAGTCAATGCTTTCATAATAACCCTAGATCTTTCTTTCAAATCTGCCACCATGTTCTTTTCCTTTGTAAAAAAAATTCATATTTAATCAAAGAAAAAAGATGTTCTTGCTTTGCAGGATGAAGTCTCTTGATTTTTAATGATTGACGTGATAAGCTTCTTGATGCGAATAAAAAAAATTGCATGTAAACTTTATATTTTTCACTTGGTCTATATTTTGTTAGCTATTTTAGAGAGAATGATTATAGAAGATACCCTTATCTAGGAGAAGGAAAATGGAGGTTGTTCCAAATAAAAGATTTGTGTTAGTCATTCTTTGCTTGTGAAAGAGTAGCGATTTCCTTTAGTGCAAGTTGTATAGGAAATCCTTGGTGTGGTGGACACCTAGGCATGGACATAGAGTATATAGCCAAACCACCTAAAATGTGCTTAGCATATCCATGTTTATTTATTTATTTTGGATATTTACTTAATTATCATGTTATGTTATGTTATTTATTTATTTATATTATGTTGTTGTTAAAAGTTTTTGACAAAAAACCTAAAAGTTTAATCTATCCCATCTAGGGTATGCAATAAACCAACACCAATAATTATCTCTAATAAATGTTTTACAATGTAAACTAAAAGTGGTTATATTAGAGTCCTTATAATAACACCATCTTTAAAATCTAGGTGTTATGCTCATATAACTTCATCATATCTTTGCTCAAGCAATTACATATTATTAAAAATAGTCTAACAACTCTTTATTAATTTCTATAAAGTATAGAAATGAGCTAATAATTGGCACTTAAAGTCACCAAAAGATGTAATGCTCCCTAGAACCCACTTGAAAATTCATCTAACGATAGCATCCCTTAAAGTAATTAATAACTCTTAGCTTTTAATTGTATCAAATAATCAACATAGCCTCTAACTTAATTATATCTTTAATTATTTTTGTTATAATTATCAAATTGAGAAATCTTAAGCTTCACTAAGTTAGGTGACTAGATAAAATGGTGTAAACATTTGTATGTGCTATTCAAATAATATAATGCTGACAAAAGTATTTTCCCACAAGAATTTATTTAAAAATTTTATTAAGTACTAAACTAATGTTGACCTTAATATTTATCCAACTAATTAAAAAAATTAAGAGAAGTTAAATTATCCTAAAATTATAAAAGCTACTTTTTAAAAAGGATTTGTAATTACTTATAGAAAACATACATTGAATTTATAGTTGCTTAATTGTTTTTACAGACTATGTATTTGAAAAGTTATTTTATCAGTTGCTAATCATGAATAATTTTATCCTTCTATCTCTATCAAGATCAAAAAAGCCTAATCACTATAATTAACTAGTTATATTTTTTATATACTAATTAAAAATAAGTAATTGCTTTATTATCATCTTCATATTTGATTACAAGTCCCCAAATATCATATGCTTATGTATATTTTAAAAATTTATTTGTTTCTCCCTAATTATTACTCTAGGACTCTCCCAAATTTTTTATATTACACTTGATTTTAAGTACACTTGATTTTATGTTTGTAACTAGTCAGATTACTACTAAATTAAATATGTGGATAAAATATAATAATATAAAAATCACAACACAAAAATTTACTTCAAACTTCATGATACATTATTCATAGAAAATAATACATGGTTCCATAAATCATGAGTACAACACATTAGCAACTAATTTAAGAAAGAGAGAACATTAATATTTTATAGTTATAGAAGGACATAAAAAACTAAGAGTAAAAAAAGCTAAAATCTAGAATTCGATCTTCTAACTCCTTGCTTCTACATCTTTCCTTTATACATGAATCTTTCTATTTTAGGTCTTCTCTTTCTCCAAGTCCATACACTCACATACTCTTACACACTAACACAAGATATACACTCACCAGAAATCTCTCTTGAATGCTAATGAAGGACTTTCAAAAATTTTTCATCCCCTTCTCTATTATACACACACTCCTCTTTTGGCTGGTTTCAAAAACAACATTGGTAACCCCTCAAATCGACACTATAATTACTTAATACTGCATTTATCAAGTTGTACAGTCGTGACGCCCAATTATAACATCATAATGTTGGACTCTTTATCATTCTACTTAAAAATGATGGATATAGCACTGTGGTGCCAATCCTTCAGCATCAAGGTGCTCTATTTATCATCTTCAAGCATTTTTTTGGCTTCTTTTGACTTATTTTTTAGTTGCACTATTGCTCTTGTCAATGCCATAGCATTGGACTTACTTCTTGAGATCTAAATCTTTGGCAGTTTCAGCACCTCAAAGTTGGTAATCCAACATTAGGTTCTTTGTCTCTACATGCAATTTCTTCAATATTAGCACTGTAGTGGTGCATTGCATAGTGCCTAGGTGTTACAATTGAAATTTTTAATTTTCTTCTTTTTTGTTTTAAACGAGAAGTTATTGCAAAAATACTAAAAGTAATAAAAGGAAATCATAACTTAATATTAATTAAATATAAAAATACGCACAAATTCTTAATAATTCAATAGATTTTTTTAACTGATCAATAGGCTTATTTAGGATATTTGCCTTAAAGTACTAATTAGATTAGGATTAAACTTATTTAGGACTCACTAATTGAGATAATGATACTAGGCAATGTTAATGACATCATTAAGACCATCCTATAGTTTAACAAATGCATTAAATTTATAATCATTTGCATAAGATTTGATAGCTATATCTTGATCTAGTGGAGTGCTCTTGTATTGTGTAAGTTGGACATGTTTGAATGCCAATATTGTGAGATCTTGATGAATCAATAATGTTAGATCATGAAATGCCACTATCATCACACTTTCCTCTTGTGTTATCTCAAAGATAACATGAACATATTGCCATTTTGAAATGCTAAAGTGCTAATTTAAATTACTTTAAGATTCTGGAAGTGTGGATTAGAAATCTTAGATGTAAAAATAATTAATGCTAGTTTAAAAGAAGTTGAAAAAGAAAAATGCTAAATAAATAGTCTATTCATAGAAAATTCTTCTTAGAGATCTATGCATAACAATGTTAGGCCTTAATATGCTTGACAACTATCAACATGGTTTTGAAAATCGGATTGGCGGGTTTCACAAGTTCAATTGTGAACGAGTCCTCAGGTCGGTTCGGTTCAAGTTCAAAACTACTTCTACATAGAATTGGTCAGAATTAGAGTTGAATCAGATCAATTTTCAAAGAATCAGCCTATTTTAAAATTAATTAAATTCTAGCTTTTTTAATTGGATGATTACAAATAAGAGATTTAAATTTAAAATAAATAATTAAAATAATATATCTTAAATTTTTAATTTAGAAGTTTATTCAAAATATTTAAGAATGAAAAATTCTAAATTAGAATATTATATTTTGAGTTCATACAAATATCGTTATTATATTATTAAATTATATTAAAATATTTTTTATATTTATTAGATTATTTGATTTAATTTTGATTGAATTCTTGAACTTTGATTTTTTTTTTTCTGATTTTATGTCTCATCTAATTCTCATAATAGTGACTATTAAGATGATTAGACTTATTATTTGATTGAAATCTAATCATCAACTATCAGCAGGGGCGGAGGGAGGGTGGGGGCATTGGAGGCACGTGCCCCCACTGGCCTCGGTACGATTCAAAACCCTCGACCTTCCTCTCACCCTAGATTTCGATTCTCTAAATCTCTGTCGCCACCTCCTCACTCTGCTCGCCATGATCAACTCGACTGCAAGTCGCACGAAGATAAGCCTCATTTTTCCTTGTAGTATTTTGCCCACCTCGCACTTTGCAACTTAAGTGTTATTTAGTTGTTGGATTTGAGCAGGATTTAAGCCAGATTTAACTTAAATCCAGCCAAACGGTATTTTTTGGACAAATTAAATCGGGCACTTTTGCAATCCTGTTAAAGCCGCTTTCACATGTTAAATCCGGATTTGCAAAATCCTGTTGGTAGGCAGTTTACGAGATTTAGAGAAGCTGAAGCGTGAGAAAGAGGGTGGGAGAGATGACGAGAATTGCCTTCCGGACGCCTCCCTTCTCTTTCTGCACAAGAAAACGAAGGATTTCACTGAAATTCCCTCAATCTCTTCCCTTTATGATTTATTAATTTTATTTTGATTTATTTTTAATTTAATTTAATTTTATTTAAATAATGATTAATTAATATATCATTTTAGATTAATTATAATTTAATGAAATTAGATGTAAATGATATAAGCTTATTATTTTATAATTAAAAATAGATTTATAATCAATTAGTGTATTATATTATGATAATTATATTTAATTAATTTACTTATGATTATATTATCTTTATGTAAATAAATTAAATAAAAAAGAGAATAATTATAAAAATATTAACATTCTTGTCTCTTTATATAATATTTTTTGTAAATTAAATATATATATTTAAGATAGAAGAATAAATTTTTAGATACTTGATACAAAAAATTTTATATTATATACATTCTTCAAATATTAATTTTTATAAACAAAGATAAATAATCATCTATTTTAAAGTATAATTTTATTCAAAATAATATTGAATATCTTCACATAAAAAAATATTCATAATTTATTTTGATATTATCATAAAAATCTAACTATTATGCATCTAACTTTAATTAAATTTTATTCATAAATAGACAATTTTAATTATTAGCCACATTAATTATTTTAAAATAAATATCATTGATATTATTTGTTCACAATCAATAATATCTAATTTTTATCGTTAGGCAATTTGTATTACTTAGTTAATTTTTATCCTAAAATATTTTCTTTAATTTTAATTTATATTAGGTAATCTTAGAGTAGTAGAATATTCAAAAATATCTTTCAGTTGCACAATCTTTACAATCGATTAAAATATACAAATATTTTTTATTTAAGAATGTTGACAAAGAATTGATAGTATAACAATTTTAGAATATGAAGGCCCGAGGGAGAAGTTATAAATGATATGTAATGTAAAAAAAAAATATTATTATGAAATTTTATTTTTTTATTTTATTATATGAGATATTTAATTTTAACTTTATATAAAAATAAATTATTTTTTATCAGATCATGCGAAAAGTTTACTTCATTGCTATGAGTGTAGCTAAAGATTTTGATAAGAATCTTGTCAAATACTTTAGCTTTATAAACTTATCCCAAACCTGTTTTTGGGGAAAAAACATTAACAGAAGAATTTGACGTCAAAAATAAGGTTTGGGAATTAATGTTTCATTAAAAAATGGCTTTGTCATGACAATCCCTCTCTCAAATCGTTAAGGGAGTGGATTTAGGTGCTCATAATTCTTCGTATGTTCTCATTCGCTCCATTCGCCCATTTTGTTTGATTCCATTTAGTTTTCTGAATAATCGAAATTTAACGACAATGAGTATTTCATGAATCATGATTCCATTTTTAACTCAAAAAATATTGTTTTGACCCAACATTTTTGATCTTCCGATCAGCAGGTCTAGGGGTTTCGCTTGGCGTTAGGATTTCTATCTACGTTTCCACGGATGGAAACTTAACTGCTCTCAGTAATCGCTGTGGAGTAGGAGATGGCTGAAGATGAGGGATTGGCGTACTGGACGAGGTGGCAGGTCGCCGTCTGCGCGTTGGTCGCAGCCCTACCTTCGGTGATTGCAATGACAGTTATTTTAAAGACACAGAAGCAGCCGCTGACTTCGGTTTGTCTGTGGGCTCCCTGTTGGAGAAAGCTGAGCCCTTTTTGGTTGCTGGCTTACCGAGGCGTTGTATTTCTGTTCATGGCCTGGCTTCTGGGTCGGATGGTCCTCCTCAGGGGTGTCTTTAACTTCTTCTTCTATACTCAGTATGGCTTCCTCTTTTCAAATCATTCATGATTTGCTTTGCCAGCTTCAGAGTTTTTCTTCTGCTTGTTTCTGATCTAGGTTATTTTTCGGCATGGAAAAAAAATGTCTTTTGGAGTAATTGACGATCGCAGGAAGGGTTAGCTGCACGGGTTACCTTCATAGCTGGTTCTTGTAATGGATTAGATTGTGCAAGTTGGCAAGTATGGCAAGATAATTGCATTTTTAGCTTTTGTGAAGGCACCGGGAGCGTAATTCATTGGACGTTCAATGTGGTAGTTTTAATGATTTTTTTGTTCTACTTATACTAATGAAATTCTCTTTATAGTCCGAACTTGATGTTTTGCTAAAATACAACTGCGAACTCTGCAAAAGAAGATCCCATAATCAATCACACATGGACATTGGATGGGGCCAACCGTTGAGCATGTGAACTAGGGGTTGCTAAGCCTTCTTCCGGTTGAGATGGCGGCGGCCAAACCACTGCTGTCCACAGAAAGCTCCACCAACATATGACCCAGACTCAGGAGAAGGTTTCATGCAATTACACGACTGATGACTACATAATGTCTTGGGCCTTCAACAATACAAGGAGATTCCCTATCACCCCATACTAGTAGCCATGATCGCCACTATCAATCCAAGATTAACCTAATAATACAGAGCAAATATATGTATTAATACTTAATTTAGGAATTATAATACGAGGCTTATGAATCTAGTAGAATAGTGAACACTAAAGCTTTATACAGAAGGCTTGTGAAACTAGTAGAATAGTGAAGGCTAAAGCTTAATATGAATTTTAAGATTTGTTGAAGTCTTATGATTTATTTAAGAACCAACAGATCATGATTAAGGGTTAGGGTTCTTGATATGGAATTAAGGTTTCCAGGGTTTCTAAGGAAGTGGCTTTCATTCATGCATGTGAAATTATTGTTTTTTTGGAAACTTAAACATGAACCATGCCGGAGATTATGAAGATAATGTAGTGTAGAAAGATGAGAGCTTTAACGTGAAAGGTGATCTCCAAAGCCCTAATCAGGATTTCTTTATCATGCTACCTTGTTCTCTCAATTTGAAGAAAAAGTGGGAGAGCCTGAAAAATCCTTGCAAAAATTGTTTAAGAGAGAGGAAGCATTGGCCTTCCTTATAATATAAGCTATGATGATGTGGGCAGTCAAATGACCTTCTTAGGATTTGTGCCTTTAGTCACAAATAAGAGAGGGAGGGGAGCGAGAGTCATCATGTATTAGTATTGGAATCTAATGATATGATATTAGAAATGGTGCTAAAGAAAGGGCGGGATAAATATGGGAGGAAAAATGATCTTAATACAATAAAAGGGTCCTATCTATAGAAAGATGAGTACTTTTAATTAAAACGCCAAACCCTATGATAATTTGTTCATTAGGACTAACCTTTATTATAGCTATTTGATTGTTCCATTGGTTGGGGATTTCACTCTCTTGTGAGAGCATGCATATTTGAAGTATTATAATTGTTGACTCCTTTCTTTACATCATTAAGGGACCAACCTTAATTTTAGTTGACACGAGGTCTAACCTACCCTAATTGGATTTATATATGCTTACGATAATGGATTAGCTTGATAAACCTTAGATTGGCTAGTATGGGGAGCCCTTGTTTTGATTTTCATAATTGATTTAACCCAATTAGGTTGATTCAAAATGTTCGTGAGGAATTTGATATCAACTAAAAATGTTGTTCTCTAAGGTTATATATAAAGACTGAAAGGGGACTTTTATATTCATTTTAAGCTTTTAGCTATTTAGAATCTATTCTCTACTTTATAGGTTCTAAGTTGGTCTAGCAGATTGCTATAAACTAAAAATCCCTGAAAAATCATTTAAATTGACTCAAGTTAATTTTTAGGTCAACTCTTCACTCAAAATCACATTTATGATTGCTTTGTATTACACAAATATAGTTTGTAAGGTTGTTAGTTTAGCTAAAAAATTGAAGATTGCTTGAATATTGAATTGAACTTTGGATTGGATCAAGATCGGATCAATTATATTGAGCTGATGGTTTAGACTGAACCTTTTTCGGGCCGATCTCGAGTTGGCCATAGATCGGATCGAAGTAGCTCGAGATTGGACCGAATTTTTTATTATTCAAAATATTTTAAATTTCTATATATTACTCTTTTTCTAAAATTAAGTGTATTGAATTGCAACCTTTTTTTAAATAAATGTAATATATTTATAAGCATTATCTCAATGTGATATATTTTAAAATAATATTTTTCTTTATTTCATGCACTCATTATGCCTACATTGAATGGATTGGGCAGTAGCGGATAGAGGATGTTTTGTTGCCGAAATCTATCAATTCAATTTTTGTAATTTTTTACTAATTAATTTTATTGAATTCGAGCTAGCTTGATCAAAATGAACAAAGTTTATTCAATTTCGAGCCAAAATAAGATAAAAAAGCTCAATTTGAGCCGGCTTGAAATTAAAACGAGCCGGATCAAAATTGATTGATTCGAGCTACGAGCCGATCTCAAGCCACTTGAAAATCTATTGAGCAGATCTCGAGCCAACCTTAGATCAGCTTGTTAACAGCCCTAATAGTTTGATTTGGCTCAAGATGTTACGCATATTGTGTATTAATGTAATGTAGTATATAGTATGGGGATATTTATGATATGATGCCTTTGACATCCATATATAGTTAAATAGGATTTAATGTTAGTTTACTCAAAATTAATTTTGAGCTCTGAGAATTGAATGATTTATAATCGAGTTTGAGTCCAATAGGATTTGAAAATTTTGATTTATAGTGGAGCCAAACTGAAACTCAACTTGGCCTCAACTAGGTTTTGTACTAAGAATAAGGTTAGTGGGTGAATCTTTAGGGTTACTAATTTCAGCTCACTAAGCTTTAGCATCAAATGTTTCTCTAGGAGGAGAACGCTCTCAGGGTTGCTAACTTTGCCTTTCCTGACTGATTCTATGGTCGCTGTGTTATAGATTGATAAATGTACTAAAACTGTTCTCTTGAATCATGAGAAATATCCGACAAGCAACAATTCTATCATGAAACCATTTGTCACATTATCATTTTGCAACAAAGAAGCGTTATTCAAATATTAGCAATGCAACTTTATTTACTGCATTAAGCTTTGTTCTTTGTGTTAATTGGACGACTTAAATTAAGTAGATCTTGTGAGCTTTTGATTAAAAATAATGTCTTTTTAAGCTTTGCTTTTGAGCTTTCGACTAACCAAAGCATTCTCCACCTTTTTTAATGGTATTGAAGGTGGACATTTGCGCTAGTCATCCTTTATTTTACGGTACACTTCTGTAACTTTCTCTTAGTTTTGTTTTGAAGCATCCGTTTTGGTAATCATCAGAAAAATTTCTATACCATTTTTTTTAATGCTCATAGATTGGTACTATGGCATCTGCTCATGGTTGCTGGATCTATTCAAAACAACCTATTTCTGAAAATGAGGAGGCCAGTTGCCTCCTTAGAGGAGACCTTGAACAATGTGATGCAAACTTACCTCCTACAGGTGACAAGGACAGGGATGTTGACATTCTCTCAATCTATTATCATAGCAACCAGACGAATAAAAAACTGCATGAAGAAAGTGCAGGACTAATGGGCCATTGCATGCAAATTATCTATCAGGTTCATCTTGTCCCCTCATAGCCATTTGTGTTAGCCTTATCTTAATTGTTCTTCTTTGGCTATGTGAAACCTCATTTCAATTCTAAGAGCTGTATAAAGATCCTTTTTTCTTTTAATATGGAAAAAGCTCTTGTAGGTGCCGTAATCTTTTCTGCACTGCTATAGCATATTCATATCTTCGGAGCATCATCCTCTAACTCTAACCTTCTGAATATACAGTGATTGACGTTCAATTCAAGTAGGCTATCCTCCTTATTTATGATAATTTTAACTAATAAAACTTTGTTCTTCTGACAGGCAAGTGCAGGAGCTGTGATGTTAACTGATGTTGTCTTTTGGAGCCTTCTCGTACCATTCATGTCTAGTGTGTACTACAGGGTGAATTTGGTTGGTATTACTCATCTTAATTTTTTTTTAGAGATTCTGCCATTTGTTTTTGTAGCTGGAAAACCTGAGATTGGAGAAGGAAAGTTATAACCAAAAACAACTCTCTCATGTTTACTGCTCCTTTGTCCACCAATAGAATAGGCTGGATGAAAATCTGTTGTTTCTTTTGGCTTGAGCAATGCATAGAAAGAATTACTGGAATAAACACCTTAGCAGCAACCTAGATGACCTAAAGGCTTACCATCAGCTCTTTTTATTCAAAAGTTGAGAATGTGATACTTTTTTGAGGAACTTGTCTAAAATTGGACTTTTAGTTTAAAGTTTTCTTAGAAGCTTTATTTAACTTGATGTCAATTCTCCACAGATGATGGTCTGCCTGCACTCTCTGAATGCCATCTTTCTTCTTGTTGACTCTGCACTCAATAGTCTGGTAAGCATTAATACCAATACTCGACCATGCAATTCATTATAAATATATAGTTCTTTTCCAGTTTGATTTGCTTCACTTATTTCAGCCTTTTCCTTTGTTCGGAATGGCATACTTTGTTCTCTGGAGCTGTATCTATGTAACTTTCCAGTGGATTCTGCATGCCTGTGGCTTCAAATGGTGAGCAAAAAATTCTAAAAACATTATAGTTTGTTGATAAATGACTGTTTTCTTCTTATCTTTATGCATCCTTCTGTCTGATAATGACTTTTGCTTGCTTGTGATTCTTTTGCAGGTGGCCTTACCCTTTTATGGATCTTTCAACTCCATGGGCACCACTGTGGTATGCATCGGATAGCTTAAAAAAACCTCCATTCCTTCATAAACTGCTCATAGATTACTACTAACTGCAGGTATTTGGCCATGGCCCTGGTTCACATCCCCTGCTTCGGCTTCTTTTACCTCATTGCTAAAGCGAAGAACACATTTTTCTCTAAAATTTTCCCCATTGCGTACAGAAAGCTGATTTAGTTATCTCTCTTGTGAACATAAATTAAAGTCTAAAGATCAGGAGACTCAAATTTGAAGAACTGATACCAAGCCTAAGCTAACATATCAACTTGGTTTGTTTTCTAGAGCTGCTGAATGCATCTTTTGGCTTTTAAACTCTTGAAAAAAATTTAATCAGAATATATTTCGTTATGATGAACTTTAAATTTATTTGATTTGCTTGAAGATGAACGTGTCATAAAATTTAATTAATTATTTATATGTTATTATTCATTTTAAAGTAAATATTATATGTGAATTTAATATACTAATAAAATAGAGTATTTCGAATTCACGCAATTACTAATATTTTTAAACTTCTATTATGTTACATTTTTTTAATAATAAATATTAAAAATATATTTGATCATTTTCAAATAAGAGAAAGTAATCTTCTGATGTTTTTAATTTAAAGCCGGTGTTTTATGCTCAATCAAATTATTTTTAGTCTTTTGGACAATTTAATACATTAAAAATATTATTTTTTTAACCAAAAAGTGATCACTAATTTATCGTCCAGTTATTCAATCAATGTTTTATAATATTTAACACATTCCATTAAGTTTCAAACATTAGATTAAACATGAAAAAGGAAGTGTTTTAACAACTTGTTCAAGAACTTTGTTAAATAAATAGGTTAATAAAGAGTAATAGTTCTCGCAAGTGAGAAATTCAGTGAATTGTGGACTCAGTAAAATGGTCTATTGAAATTCAGACATAATCAGGCTACAAACTTTATGCATTTAATGACAAGCAACTATTAAATGATGGTGGTGGGTGTCTATTTAGTGAGATTAAGGGCTTAATATGACTATGGATCATTAGCTTAACATCTAAGAATGAGTCTGAGTTTTTTTGGTGAGATAATGAGGGGTTTAGTTTATTTTAATGATGATTAAGGATGCCAAGACCACTCTAGATTGGGCTATTTGTGCTAATTTGGAAGATCCCTTTAAGGAATGAGGTTTAAGTGGGATAAATGGTTAGAAATTCTTATTGATGGTTAGCTTTGAATTTATATTTATGATTTAGAGTAGATGATAAGATTTGATGGAAGGGTTGAGGTGTAGGGAGTAAGACTTAGTTCTAATCTCAATTAGTTTGGTTATGAGCATTGTAAGCTAGTGTGGTTGGATTGGAAGGGAATTGTCATGGAGGATGCTTGGAAGTGAAGAAAATATGAGAAAAATTAAGAAATAAAAAGTTAGAGAGAATAGCAAATAAATATATTCAAATAAGGTTTCTCATTAAAGAAAAGATAAAACTTGAGCTACTAAGTATTAAGTCAAGAGAAGAGCAATTCTTTGTTGAAAATATTTTATTAAATTACTAAGATTACAATGTATTTCAACTTATATTTATAAAAATTACAAGACTCTATATTTGAGACTTTTTGAGAGAAAATAGAGTAAAAAGAGGGGTAGATGGCTATTTATGAAGGAAAAACTCTAAAGACTCACTTTATTACTTCCATTATATCATGGTTGAACATAAAAGTCATTTTTAGGTGAAAAATATAAAATAATCAAAATTTAAATTATATGTAAAATATTTTAGATTATGGGTTTTTTTATTAAGTGCTTATATGAGCTCTTATAATAAGATATGTTATTTATTTATTTATTTTTTGTTTTTTGTTTTTTTGTTATTAAGCTTTGGTCTGAGCTCTTGTAGGAAGGGGGCTAGAAGTTGTATGACCACTCTCTACTTGACATAATCCAAAGTAGTAAAGAGGAAAAGCTCAATACTTTCTTAATCTTATTCGAAATAATAAGGTGAAGAATGAAGAATCAATGTCTACTTGACTTAATTCGAAACAACATGACAAAGGAGATTACTAACATCTGCTTGACCTCATTTGAAACATTAGAACAAAGTGATATATGAGTCTGCTCTATACCTAACTCATTTGAAATAGTAAAAGGGATCGCTCAACTCTTGCCTGACCTTATTCAAAATAAGAAGGTGAACAATGAAGAACCAATGCCTGCCTGACATAATTTTAAACATCAAGATAAAAGAGAATACTAACATTTTTTTACATCATTTAAAATAGCAAAATAAAAGTAATATAAGAATATGCTGTATACCTAATCTCATTCGAAATAATGAAGAGTGATAGCTCAACAATTGCCTAACCTTATTTAAAACAACAAGGTGAACAAAGAAGAACCAATGCCCTCGACCCAATTTGAAATAGTGGGACAAAGGAGAACACTAATGTTTGCCTTGCCTCATTTGAAATTGCAGAATGAAAGTGATATAGGAGTTTGCTTTCTACTTGACCTCATTTGAAATAGTAAAGAGGGTTGACATGCTGGGGTTAATTAGGTTTTCTTCAAAGATCTGATTTGATTTGATGAGTTATTATGATTTAGAGGTTTGATTTTAGTTTAATTTGGTTTAATCTGAGGATGAACTCAATTTGAAGGTGGTTGGAAATTTGATTTTGATTGCTTTTTTTTTATTTAATGTAAAGGTGATTTGATTGTGGAGATTGTTCTAAATCTAGATTTTAATTTTGAATTAATTGAGTTTGGTAATTTTATAAGAAAGGGAGAACAATTGAGGATAATTTTTCTTTCTTAAAGAGTTTGGACTCGATCAAAAGCCAAAACTCACACTAGTGAAAATAAAATTTTATTCATTAAATTCTTAAAGATCCATTGATAGGGAGCATAGGGCATTCTTTTTTGTAGTTGATGAATTGATATATTCCACCTTGATAAACCTTTTTTTTTATCATAAAAGTCTTCTATCACGTTGGTTCAAACAAGCCTCCTGTTTTGTGATGGGCTACAATTGGCCTTCTAAGAACTAAAACTAACTCTCCAACTCAAAAACTTCTAAGACAAACTAATTTGTCATGAGCTTAAATGATTTGTGATTTATGTCACTTAATGTTTTATTAAGCTTGGAGATGTTTCTCTTTAAGACCTTCAAGTTCTTCTAATTGGAGCCTAGCATTTTACTTAGTTATAATTTGATTACTAATGACAACTCTTAATGATGGAAGCTGTACTTCTAAATGGAGAACAACCTTGGACTTGATGATTGATGAGAATGGGGTGGATTGAGTTGGAGTTCTATTTGAAGTGTGAGAAGCTAATAAAACTTCAACTAACTTCTCATGCCACTACTACACATTTTGGTCATGTATCTTTTTTAGGATTTGTATGAGAGTTTTATTGAAGGTCTTCACCAACCCATTAACTAAAGGTGAGAGATGGTTGATTACCTCCAATTTATAATGTGTTGTTTATCAAAATTGTTTATTTTGGTGTGTTTGAAGGGCAAACTATTATCATATATGATTCATCAAAGTATGTTGAATTTATAAATTATAAGGTTCTTAAAAACTATAAAACATGGTGGGCCATGACCACTCTCAAAGAAACCGCTTCCACCTCCTTAGAACGCAATTAATCTTCGCTAGGATAAATCTATAGCCCTTGAAAGAATGCGGGTCAATCAAGCCGATAATATTTATTCTATAACTCTCAAATGGCCATGAGGTGATCGTTAGGAGTAGGATATTTGGTGGTTGATGTAGAACCACACCATGCGCTTGAATCTGTTGGAAATAGTGGGTGAAAGTCTATGTAATCATTCATCATGGTGGGCTAATAATACCCAAGTCTCTTGATTTTAGCTTTAATTTTTCAATCAAATTGATGAGCATCACATAATCCTATGCACACCTTGATTATGATCTTTCGAGCTTCATGTTTATCTAAATAAAGTAACCACATATGATTTAAAGATCATCAATAAGAGCATAAGATAATGCTCTCTTTTTAATTTGATGGGCTTGAGATTTCTTTTGAAGTAGTTTGATCTCAAGTAAATAGTCAATGAATGCTATCTCTAATCAACATCTTCATGGTCTTTAGTAAGAGAAACCTTTGCTTCAGGGAACTATCTAATGATGAATTCCTTATCAATGGGAGACAAAACCTTATGGTTTTGCACTTCAATTAAATTGAAATTACCATTCAGACTTGCCATCTCTTTAGCTAGCTTTGCTAAAGCATCTACAATAGCATTTTCACCATAGGGAATTTGACATAATGTAACATCTAGGATTTGATTAAGTAACATCATTGTGCATTTATAATATTGATGCTTGAGCTTGAGGGCTTTATTATGCTCTAGTGATTTGGTTCACCACTAGTTATGATTTCTAAAAATTTGGGTGCCTTTATTCCCCTTTGAGATGGTTAGTTATATAGTGATAATCAGAGACTCATATTCACTTTAATTATTTATGTATGACTTTGATAAATGATACGAGAGTCACATTATCCCTTAGTTAGGATTTATAAATATTAATCCAGCTCTTGTCTTTTATGGGAGAGTAGATTGTGGTCATCAATTAAGGATGAGTTGGAAGGAAGAGGATGAGATGCTAAGAAGTTAGCTAAGACATAACCTATTATTGCATGTAGAGGGATTAAAGTTATGTAAAATTACAAGAAAATTATAGACCAAATAATGTGCCAACCATTTGAATAGTGTTGGATGCATCATGAGGTATTGTAATGGGTTTACTTTAGAGATTAAACTAACTTTGTGAGAAAGTATGATGCCTTGCTTTTGTATTAGTGAATATTAGAGCTAGATAATGCTTCTTAATAAGAGGATACATTAATTCTATTATGAGGTGATGGCTCAGATAGTAGAGTGTGTTATCTTTTTCATCTTTGTTAACTTGAGCTAATAATGCACCAAGGGAGTCATCTAATACTGTAGTATAAAGAATGAGTGGTCTATAGGATGGTAGTAGCAATTACTAAAGGGGTCATAAGGTTTTGTTTTATACTTTCAAAAGAGTCACACTTATCATCCTAACAAATGTTGGCATCCTTTTTTTTTAGTGTAATTAATGATTGACACATACCAAAAAGGTTTGATATGAAGCATCTTAGATATGTCAACTTACTTTGGAACAACATGAGTTGAGTTAGACCTTTTGGAGGTGACATTTCTAGTATTACTTTGATCTTCTTAAGATCGATTTCAAGTTTGGGGTGCCTTATTATGAACCCTTAAAATTTTCTTGAAATCACACTAAAGGCACATTTTAGAGGATTCATTTTTCAGTTATAGTGTTGCAACCACTTGAATATAACTCTTGAGTATTGTAGATGATTTTTTTTTCTTTGCTTTTGACTACTAAATCATCAATGTAGCACTTGACTTGATGATGGATAAGTTCATTGAAGATTTGAGTCATGGCTTGCTGGTAAGTTGATCTAGTATTTTTAAGTGAAAGTCATGATCTTATAATAATAGATTTTGATTGATGTTCAAAATGTGATATACTTCTCGTCCTTAAGTATCATCTTAATTTAGTTATAGTAGGATGCCCATCCATGAATGAGAAGATTGCATGTGATGAGGTTATGTCTACAATAAGCTCTAATATATGTAATGAGAACTCATCTTTGTAGGACATGTATTATTTAGATCTTGAAAATTGACGCATATAAAAATTTGGTCATTCTTCTTCTTAATTGAGATGACACTACTAGCCAAGTAAGAATTTTTTTGGATAAACCTAGTATTGCTCAATATCTTTTTGATTAGTTTTTTCTTAACTAGGATGACATGATCTTAGTGATGACATGTTGTTTAATCTCTAATCACATGCATCGGGAGCTTCCTTCATTGAGATTATATTAGGTTGAATTTCTAGTTTATGGACTATTACATTATAAGCTAATCCAAGCATCTCATCATAGCTTCAAGCAAAATAATCCTTAAACCCCAAAACCAACCTAACCAAGTAATTAACTTTGGTCTCATTTAAAAGTGAACTTATGAATGTAGGGTGTGGATATTTTTCAGCTCAAGTTGATTTCTTTATCTCTATGGTTGATTTGATTTCTTCCTCTAGTTTTGGGGGTGCATCCCTAACTTGGAGATCATAAGATTGTCCAAAGTTTCTAAATAGATTTCTTTTCAAGTGAGTTAATGGTCTTTAAAAAGAACTTGTCGCACTTTAGGTTGTCAAGTTGACTAAGAAGAACTCATCATTATCTCTTAGCCCAATTGTGCTAAATATTAATCCTAGTCTTGATTGAGATTTATTGCACATGTTGTTTCATAGATTTTCAAAATATTTTAATTTATGCTTTGGCCTTGTGGAATTAATTCTTATTTTGCTAATTTTTGAACACACTATAAGTACAAATCAAAAGATAATTCTATTATTTTGTTCTTGAATAATTCATCTTCAACTTCTACATCAGCTCCTAAACCTAGATCATAAACCAAGATATAACTTTTGAGGCTTACAATCATCAATCAATTGTGATGCAACTTTGACTACTAAATCCTCAATGATATTCAAGGATAGTAGGGTTATAGTTAAAGTGCTCACATATCGATCTTCTCAAATAAAGATAACTCAAACACATTATTTTGTTTGTTGGTGACCTGTATTCATTGCTATTTGCATCTAACATGACCTCCAAATTAATCGGTTCACTAACAATGTTTGACTCATCCTCTAAGCTAGATTCCAAGTCCATGCATATTTTAAGAGGCCTTCTAGATGTTGGTATAAATGTCAATCTTCATCCTCTCATGTCTACTTGGTGCCTCCCTCAGACTCATCCTATGACTGGTTAGGTCATCCCATGTACTTGTTGGAATGAAGAGGTGAAATGTTGTTGGATGATAATGCTCGAGCATACTTCTTTCCTAAAATTTCTCATTTCATTCAATTTTTGAATTCCCTCTTTCTTTTTTTTCTACCTTCTTCCTTTTCTTTTTTTCTTTTAGGGCTTTGCCAACCTATTAGCTTGCTTGAAAGAAAGCACAACATAAATGATATAGGAATCAACTCTCTACCTGACCTCATTCAAAACAATAAAGAGGAAAAGCTCAACATCGACCTAACCTTATTCAAAATAGCAAGGTGAAGAATGAAGAACCAATGCTTGTGTGACCCAATTTGAAATATCAAGATTAAAAAAATACTAATGTCTACTTGACCTTACTTTAAATAGTAACATGAAAATGATATAAAAAATTCACTCTCCACTTGACCTCATTCAAAATAGTAAAGACGAAAAGCTCAACACATGCCTAACCTTATTCAAATTAGCAAGGTTAAGAATAAAGAACCAATGCTTGCTACCAAAACTAATATACTTCATTTGATCTATTTTGAACATCCTTAGAATATTTACTTGGATGGGATTGTGGTCTCCATATATCCCAATCTCATGAATCACAATAATTTGAGGTCTCCTTTTATGCAATACTCCACTCCATCACATAGAAATTTAATGCACTAGTAGAGTGAAGAAGGTAACATCTTATTTTCATAGAGCTAGGGTCTTTTCATAATGCATTGAAGGATGTGTCTGAGTCTAATATATAGAATTTTGCCCCAATCTTCAAATACCTTATCTAAAGAAGTTGAGTGATTGAATTTAATGTCTTCTTGTCTTTCTCTTTATCATCTCAACATTATTTAATCTGAGCTGAGTCTATTAGTATCAATCCTCATATAGGCAAGGGTTTTTTCGCCCATTATGTTGATTGATACACCCGGATCAACAAGAACTCTTGACAGCTTAAAATTGTCTACATTTACAAAAATGTAAAGTGGATAGTTGTGATTTTTGGTTCTCAAGAGAAAATCTTCATCTGAAAAGGTAACTCTTAGGACTTCCTTAAAGTAGCATGCTTCTTCTTAGATTGTGGAAAACATATCTCTAGATCTAGTAAGACTTTTTTTAGTGATTCCATCATTTTTTAGATAGGACGAGAGCGTCATAGATGCTTAACTTAGCTGATAACTTGAGATGAGCTATCACATTATAGTTTACCTTAGGTTAGTTGTATGCTGGTATATCTTATGGAGGAGTATCATATGCTAAGATTGTTTATTCTATTGAGCCAAATACTTATTTTTTTTCTTATAATTAGGTGACATTCTAAGAGTTAGGGCAATATCACTGAGAAGTTTGGCTTCTATATCTCTTTTGAAGGAGGGGTTGTAGTGGTGCCTACTTGCCTTTTAGTGGTACCTGAAACTTCTCCTATAGGATCTTTTGAGTTTGAAAATTCCAATTCCATTTCAACAAGAACACCTTGGAAGTTAAGAATGAGAGCATCACTATCAAAATTAAATAATCATAGATGTTGGTTTTATTAGAATCATTTTAGAGATTATCTTGATTATTGTGATTATTATTATAAGAGTTGTTATTGGAGCGGTCTTTATTTGGAAATTGATTATTTATGTCATCTGAGTCATACTTATTACAAAGAGACAAGATATATGAAAAATCCTTTTTCATTATTTTATTAGTTCTTAGATGAATAAAATAATAATCACATAGAGTGAGTGGCATGGGTAGCTTGATGCCCTCATATGTAGTGACAATGCTCTTCTCACTAATACATGTGGTCCCAATGACCTATATTTTTACTGGAGGATTGCAACTTGTATCCTACATCTTTGAGTTAACTTTCAAAAATTGTAGACCTACTAGTGGTGTGGTGGTTTGAGCTTGTTTAGATACTTGTGGAGAATGCTTCTTAACTTAAGTATAATATGCTGAGAGGTTTTAGATAAGGAAATGTTCTATATTCTTAAAGAATCAAAATATTTGTTAGAGATTACCATAATAGGTCTTATTTTAGGTTATATTAGGTATTCTTTAAGAATCACTATAGCTCTAGACTTATATTTTCTTTTTAGCCAATCCTTGAAAGTAATGCATTCTTTGATTGTATTCTCAAGCATTCAGGGGTAGAGATAATAGTTATGATCATTACTTTTTTCCACTTCATTTGGCCTCTTGGGCTTAAGTTGTCGGAAGTCCACTTTTCATTGTTATGTTCTTAAATATTTTCCTAACCACTTCTCTCTTGAAAGAGTATGCCTTATTCAATTATTTTGTGAGGGTTAGGAAATATCTACTTAGGAAATATCATTTGTGGTTATTGCTGATGTGGAGGTGGAAACAGAGGCTACTAGAGTCTAAGTCTCTTTGTTTGAATCCTTGGGTTACTTTCCTTTATCCTATTGATATTATTTTAGGTTCTTCTCAAATACTTTATGAGGTTTTGGCTTAGATGACTAGTCTAAAAAAAGATAATTTCTTTGCTTCTTCTTGATAGGTTCACTCAAATACTTAACAACCATCCAAATGTGTTTAAGGTAAACTCCTTTAGCATAAATTCCACTAGCCCATAAATATTCTTGAGTAGAATCTTAATGGTATGTTTCTCTTAGAGTTGGGGATCACACTTTATGTTGAGGTTCCTCCATCTAAGAATGTAGTATGCTGAGAACTCATTGGGCTTTTATTTCTCCACCTCTAAATCCTTTACTGTCACCTTTTGTTAAGCTCTTACAAATCTTTTGATAAATAGTTGCTCTAACTCTATAAAAGTTTGTACATACTCATTTGGAAGTTTGACATGCTAGTCAAATGCCACTTTAGATAACTTGCTCACAAGCTATATGAATAGAAGCATGTCACCACCCTTACACCATATGCTGCTTTGGGTTCCCAATACTATCAAAAACCTTGAATGATGGTGGCATAATCACTTTGGGATATTGTACTACATCAAACTCTTTCGAGTAAGGTCTACCTTTTAAAATTGGTGAGGCACCTTGGGTTTGTGCCAACATCTCCTTTACCTATTGTTCCACCACCTATTTAATTTCTTTCTCATGCATAGTTGTGCTATTAATGTCCCTCTTATGTAGATTGCCATAATCCTCTTCTACTGAGGTGCTTTTGTTGCTCTCAACAATATGAACCACTTATGCAAGTATCTCTCAACTTATGTAGGATATGGTATCAATGCTTACCCTTAGAGGGTCTTTGCGATTGACATAACTCCTCCATCCTCTTTTCCATAAGACTAATTTGATCATCTTTTGCCTTAATTGATGCACAATCATTGAGTTGAGTTTAGTGGGCACCTTTCTCGACTACAAAATCTTGTACATTAGACACCGGATTTTTCTCCCTATGTGATGAGGCTATAGTCTTGATCACATGAACCTCAACTAGCTCATCTAACAAATCATCCTTATCCACATCAAGGTCTACTATGAGATCATCTTTATCATATTTTCTATCTTCTTAATAGTGACCTTATAGTCTTTTATGATCTCCTCTTTCAAGAAATCACCTATATTCTTTGAATCAACATGGACATGATTTGGATGTTCATTGTACACTAGATCCTCTACCACCATCTCTTGTTTTATCCTCTATCCTTTCTTCTTCAATTGTCTTTAATTCTTCATCCATTTGTTCAGGCTATACCCTTCATCTCTTAACCTCCTTTTGGGTGAAGAAGGTGGTAGCAGTGCCACTAATATACTCTTAAGCTTCCATGCTTTCTTTTCTATTGATGATGAAGGCAAAGTTGAGTTGGGGTACTCAACCTAGAATCATCAATAGCTTGCTTCTAGTACCTCCAAGGTATCTCTAATAGTGGAACATAAATAAAAGGTGACTTGCAAGATGAGTGGTGTGTGTTGAACTATTTGTGATCATATAAGTGCTTGCCTCAATTGGTGGAACCCAGTGTTGACAATCCTATCAATGTCTATATTATGCTTAGATTGGGGTGACCTATGATGTTTGCCCATCTAAATAGAAGCTATTTGTTGCATGGTGAATCTCCTCCAATCTCTCTTGTCACCTTGGGAAACTACCTTAGCATCAACTTCCACATGCAAATTCTTGCCCTTATCTTCTTTGGATAACTCTCAGACTCCTAATAACATCAATTATGGAGCATCCTTCACTATCACCTAGCTCATAAAACATTGCCCTCAAACCCCTCCTCTCTCTCTGGTCTATCATACTCAAATGGATGGGAATGGTGAGGACACTATCCTATGAACATCCTCCTCTCCATGATAGTAAAGGGAGTAAAACCTACTACACCCTAAAAGGGGAGAGATATTTAGTAGGGTATCCTCTCATTCCATATAGGATGCAACCTCTATCTCTATAGTCATCCTCTCATACTATTTTTTGATCTTCTATTCTTGTTCTTCCTTTGGGTCTTGGTGAGAGGAGTAGGCTTAGATGATGAGTTAACCTCAAACTGTAATGCAACAATAAGAGAGCCAACTTATTCTTTTCTTTTGGATATCAAAAGTATGGTATCTTTTTATTAGCTCTCCAAAATCTAGGGCTAGTAGTAGTGGAAATAATAAGTATGGACACAAGAACCTCTATGGCTTTCCTTTATAGTGGTGGGAAATCTTCCTCCAACTTAAAACAAAAGTCAATGATGGGCTTTTTTTAGATACAATTTTGTGGTCCACAATTATGAAAGCTAGACCATCATAGGTCACCTTTATGTTCTCAAAACTCATCCCAAACTTGATGATTGGATTATTAGCTAGATAGGCTTGATCCATAGCCAAATCTAGCATAGCGTTGAAGAAAAAAAATGAGTTGTTTGGATGACACTTTTTTGTAGTTGAATTACAAGTAAGGTGTTAGAAATGCTTGAATTAATTTCTTTGGTGGATTTAAGATCCTTACACCCACATAGCCAAATTTGATTTTAGTTGGTGAGATTCAAATAATTAGATTTTAATTCAACAAATTTTTGGAGAAGTTTTTCTAGAACCCAACTTATCGAGTTTCATTTGGATAGGAGGTTTGGAGATTTTGATTGAGATTTATGAGAATTTTAGAACTTGTTAAATTTCAGTATGACAGTAAGTTAAAAAAATATAAGATTTTGAAGGATTAAAAGGATTTATTTATGAGATTTAGATTTTGTGAAGATGAATGTAAGATGAATTAAAATTTACTATTCATTAATTAATTTTGAAGAATACTCAAGTTGAGTGAAGTGGGACCCACTAGGTAGATCCAAAAGGAGGTACTAAAACATTTTAATTTACTAGTGATAAATAAGAGGTTCTACAATCATTGCATAAGATGTTGGTCTTACTTGGTCGAAGATGAAATAAATAAGATATCCAACAAAGTGAATGGTAGTCTAAGCTATGAGTGGCATAAGCTTATTATCGATGTATACAGACAACAACCAACTACTAAAGATGGAGGGAGAACCTATCCTTAATGGAGAGTCATTACAAAAATCTATGGTGTTTTAAATGCATGACACCGCATTGATCTTGAGGGTTCTTATTTAAGTGATCAAACATGACATCAGGGAGTAATATACCATCTCAAAAGATAGAAGTATCATTCCATGATGAATTCAATTACTTAATAAAGACTCTTAAGATTGATGTGTCTACTACATACATCATAGATCTTTCTCCTATCTTATATGGGCAAAGTACAACATATAATATTTTAATATGGTTGCAAGTTCTCTAATGAACAAGCTCCCATTTAATTTTTTTTTAAAAAATAAATCAAATTATATTGTTCAGCAATATAGAGATTTAATAAAATAAAATCAATAATCCAAATACATAAAAAAGAGCTGGAAAAAATAAAAGAAAGAAAAAAAAGTGCCATAAAGATTTATAGTGGTTCTGCCCAATGGATCTACGTCCACTCTTCATCATCTCGTCCAAAATCCATTCTTCTCCTTTGGCACAAAAATCAAAGGTGGTGTTGCTTCTCTCTTTAACAAATAATGGAGAAACCCTGCACTCACTACCTTTCTCTTTTAAGGCAAGAAGGGTGTTGTGGAGAAAATTTATGGCACCACGTAGATCTTGGGGGGTACTTATTAAGATAATTAATACATCTTTAATAGATGAATATATTATCTCGAGAGACAAACATATTACCCTATAATGGATTTGATTATTCAATAAGGACTCCTAAAGCTATAAGTCTTTGATATACTAGATAATTTTTCCTTGAACTACATATAAAATTAGGACATGATTTACTTATTGCAGGATTCATAGTTCCCTATAAGGACAAGTCCTATAGTTAATTACAACTTAGAAATAAAGAAATTCTTTCTAAGAATACTCTCGATTAAAAAAAAAAGATTTTTTTATCTCTATATCAATTTTGAAGCTTGCCTTAAAATGATTGTTAATTCATAAATTCAATAGGGAATGCTTCAAAGTGGAAGAATTCTTGTCAGAATCCAATCAAGAATAAATAAGAAATGCTTATTAATACTGTGATGCCTAATAAACATTTCAACTACACTTTAATTGGGCTTTATATTTTTAAAATTAAATTTAATAAATTTTGAATTGGCATTTTATTAGAAATTTAAGACATCTGCATAAATGCCTAGTGGTTGAAAAATTATTCCATTAAGATGCTTCATATCCTAAGTCTATAGATGGTTCTAATATAAGTTAGAAACTCGACCTAATATAATTTTTGAGAATTATTGGTTCCTTTTCTTACTTGAGAAAATAAACATATCTTTGACTATTCTAGACTTACTACCTTCTTCTGAGGGCTGCTAGCTAATACTACCTAAGAAATTTTAAATCCATGAGTCCAGTCTTATATATACAAGATGGTTGAGCTGTTATGTTTAGAAAGAGGTTAAGAACTTAAACTCACTCCCATAACCCAATGATCATGATTGGTATGTTATGAATCTAACTAATGCAATATTTTTTATATGTTATGGTTTTTTGACTCACAATCTTATTTTTAAGCCTTTAAATATGCAATTTTATGCTTAGAAAGAGACACAGTTAGAAACAAGTCATGAGCCAAATCAATAAGAGAAGGCACACTTCCCTAAGAAGGGTGGTCATCCTCACAGGTCAAATGCCCTTATATGTAATGGGTGAAGCGCTTAATTTAAGACGTAAAACAATATGCTAGCATGATTCACAAAATTTAATTTTTTTCTAGTTGCTTTTAAGTTATGCCTAGGGCTTTATTTATTATGAGGTTATGACTTTTTATTTTAAGTTTGAGTTATTTAATTTTAATGGGGTAAAAGATTTAATTTTTCTAAGAGCCTAATGTTTTCAAGCTTTTCAAGATAGAGCACATCATATAAAAGAAAATCTAAAAGAAGCATAATGTTATTGCACACCCCAAATTAAATTAATAAAATAGGCTAGTGCGGCTGGGTACCGATGTACACTTCGAAAGAAAAGAAAAATGACTAGCCAACTCTGCCCTTATATATCCCATTCTATAACTAAAAGTCTTGATCTATGGGAGTCTTCATTTAGGATTGGCACCTTTTGTAGGGACATCCATGGGCTTCACAGGAGACCACCAGTTGGTAAAGTCAGCTCCTGCTATTCTTAAACTCTATAGATCCTAACCAAATTCTTGGCTCAAATTATATTTTAAAATTTTAAAATATTTTCTTAACCTCTACAGAATAAATGTTAAGTGCATATAGACTAACAATTTATATTTCAAACATACTGGCTTCGCACCATTGGTTGCAAGCCCATATATCATATTAGGCTATGTTTTGGAATTTAAGCAACACCTATAAGCAAATAAGATTTATTTTATATTTATTATGGTAATTCTTTTAAGCACAATCATTTGCAAAAAATAAGACTAGCCTAAAAAGAATGCCCTAACATTAGACTAGAGAGCAAACAATTCCTAGTCATTCAGTCAAAAATATTATACCACAAAATAAGAAAACATCATTCACAACATAAAATATCATAGATTATCATCTTAACCTAAATCTAGCGATGACTTAATAATTTAGTATGAAAAAAAGGGTTTGTGTGGTATGACTAATTTAGCCTTTTAAGTTTAAATTTTAATTTGAGTTTAAGTTTTGTTCAATTTTACCCTTGGATGGTTTCAATTCAAATGATTTTAATTAAGTTTAAATTTTGTTTGATTTTTTATGTTTAAGTTAAATTTAGATTTTAAAGAATAAAAAATAAAATAAATTCTAATTTGGGAAGACCCATTCTATTCAACATCCTAATCCTAGTAGAATGAAATTTTCATCCTAAGATGAAGATCCATTCTAGGGGTTAAACTAAGTACCTAAATATCTTAATTAACCCATTTGAATTTATTTGAATGATTTATTTGAGCTGGATTTAATTGGATTAAGTTTAATCCCTTCTTTAAAGTTTAAGTTTATGTTGTTTAATTAGTTTTAAATATTATTAGAATATAAAGATTTTATTCTTCTTTCTTTTAAAATTCATTTGATTTGATTAATATATTTTGGTTTAATCAAATTATAACTTTTAATTAGAATTTAAAATGGTCTCTTAAATTTTAATTAAAACTTTAATCATTTGGCTGATTGATTTTAGTTTAATGATTGTTTATTTTCAATTTGTTTTTTTAATTTGTTTCAAGTAACTTAATTTGTTTAAATTTTATGTTGGTTGTTTATGATGAACATTATTGGATATAATTTCATAATTTAAGTTTATATTAAGTTTTATATTTCTTTGATTTGATTAAGGTTTAAGATAGAAATGATTATTTAATCTCACACATTTTAGTTTAGTTCATTTGATTTTGATTTGATTAGCCATTTTCATTTAATTTATGTAATGTTTATTAAACTTAAATGATCTAAGTTATTTTAACTTAGTTGATTTAAATTAATTTTTAATTTAAGCTTGATTTAAAGATGTTGGTTGCATTATTCAAATAGTTTATTTTATTTAGATTTCATGACTTATGATCTTGATTGATTTAGATATTTAATTCATTGATTAAGTTGATTTATGTGATATCTTATGTTTAAGAGTTTATTATTTAATTACATTTTTTATATTGGAAATTTATTTATGATTATAACCTAATAAGCCTAAAGAAATGAACTACTTAGGTCTCAAACCTAATCTAGGCCATTCTAAGATTTTAGGTTGTTTAAATTAAATGATTTAATTAATTATCCATATTTATTTGTGATTAACATCTTAATGTTAAATGGATTTAAGATAATTTCAAAGTTGAATTTCTTATTTAGATATGAAATTTAGATATTGATTAATTTTGATATTCAATTGAGTATTTAATTTATTATGAACTTACTAACTTAATGATCTAGGGTTTGATTAATTTCATATTCTTAATCATTCCATAAATCCTAAATGCATGTATGATTAATTAGATTCTTTAGGGGCTGTTTGGTATCAATTTTGTTTTCTATTTTTTATTTTTATTTTTATATTTTTTTTGAAAATATGTTTATTTAGAGTGTTTTTATTTAGTTTTATTTTTTTAAAATAAATAATGTTGTTTTTAAAAATACTCAAAACATATATTTTAAATTTTTAAAAAAACAAGAACAATCAAACAAGTTTTATTTTTTAGCAAAACATAAACAAAACAAAATAAAATATAAAATAAGAAATAAAAAGCAAAAGTGATCCCGAATGGCCCCTTAACTTCATAGGGATAGGAAATTTTCTTAAGGTCTTTGCCAATTGGGGTTCCTTGCAAGTGAGGTTCCTTATCAATTTCATTTTTCTAAAGGTTCATCTTGATGAGATGTGTATTTTAAGACTAATTAAGGTTTTAATGGTTCCACTAAAATCTAAATTAAGCCTAAATTATTAAGAATTAGTTAGTACATTAAATTTTCTTGATTCCTTTCTAAATGATAAATTCAAAGAGTTTCTCTAAAATTTTATAATTTTTGTTTGATTTATTATGAATTTTCAAAATCTAGGTTAATTAAATGACTTAATTAATTCATTTAATTCCTATATAAGTTATTTTGAGGATCAATATTTTTCTTAAGTTCCCTAATGCTTACTATGATGTTTCAAGCTAATTGCATAATTATCCTTAATTTTCTTTGGTTATTATTAATTTATTTTATTAAATTAAGGTTTGGAGTTTGAAAATTTTATATATTTCAATTTAGTTACCAATAAATCATGAAAATTTTATAAGGTGTATTTTACCTTCAATTTTACTTCTCTAAAGTTTCAAGTTAAGTGGATTAATATTTTGAAGTTAATTATGATTTCGTTGATTTCAATTAAACTCAAATTAACCTAAAATTACCAAATAAAAAATATTGATTTTAGGTTTAATGGATTTCTCTCACTAAGATGAATCCATAGAGCCCTTATTTGTAGCTTTAGTTGGATATTTTATTTTCTATGATTTTTAAATCTAGAAAAATAAAAAATTTCCACTTAAGCCAATTAGTGCCACGTGGTATTGATGTGGCATGGCTTTCCATGTTTCATATGTGGGGGATATACGATATTATCGTGCGCATTGGTGGGATGTTATTATATCTAGATCGTCTGATCAAAGATCTAAAGGTCTAGAATCAACCTGCAGTTTCTTTAAGGGACCTAATCAAATAGTTCGGCTAAATCACGATCATCATTCCAAATAGAAGAAACAACTATGATTTCATCTCCTTCATCTGCGCTGGTGATTGAGCATCTTTGGACTTTTGGGGCTAATCACTAGCAATCTATGTGACAAAATCATGAGATTTTGATTGCAAAATGGTCAAGGAGGGATTTTGATGGGATCTATATGATTTTATCATTCATAAAGGAGAGTCAATTATGGCCATGCCTCTTCGGCATTGTGTCTCGGTGGTGGTTTGGTTTTTGAAAACACTCAAGAAGTTTGGGAGAAGCTTTTAGGGAAGGAATCGTGCTTTGCTTCCCTATAAATTAGTGTAGAGGTAAAAGTCTGATGTCGTTGGCTGGAATTTGGTGTAGGAGATGATTGAAGAAGCTTGGGGGGAGGGGGAAGGTTCGTTCGTGCTCAATTTCACTTAAGAAAGTTGATAGAATGAGCAAAAGTCTTTAATTCAGCCTCTCCATGAATTTTTATGGTTGGTCAAAAGTTACTTCATTAGTTTGGAAGGGAGGTCATTGACCATGGGAATTTGCAATCTAATGATGATGCTAATAATCACTAAAAAAACAACTTTGAGGATGCTCTCCACCATCTTTTTTGAGATATGTAGGAGTTTATTTTTTCATGAGGCAGATTGATATATATTCAACCAAATTTCTACTAACATTATGTTTATTTAGATATGGATTCTACTTCCTATGAGTGCAAGCCTTCATACTTAATTACCCCTCTTACTGTAGTAAGAGAGTACTCTCGATTAAGGTTGGAAAAATAAACATATCTTATCTGATCTAAATTGGTGTATAGCGGTATGCACTATGACATAAATGGCTATCATTTAACTTAAACTGTATATTAAGGGGATGATGACACACCCGATCAGGATCACATGGTTCTATCATCCCGGGTCATCGTGATCCCTAATCTACTTAGCTAAGAGAAATAGTTTTTGATCGAAGAATCTTTATCATCAGCTATGGGTTATGTCATCCAAAGTGTTCTTATAAACCTAGAGTGATATTTGTCTAAGGTGATAAATTTAAGTCAATCTTAGCTAACAAAAGGCTATATACTTATCAAATATATTATATAATTCATGGCTCAAGGAGCAAAGCTATTAGAGAACATACAAGTTATTACCTTGATTGAAATATAGTGGAGTTATATGGATGCTAAGCCAACTAGACATTTTGGTCGAATCTATATTTTATGTGGTGTTGTTTGACAATAAAAATCTCATAGATAGAGGACACATGCCACATCCCTACTGGCATGAGATTATTTGAGTATGGATATAGTTATATATTTTATTTGACATTAGCTATTTTGCGAGTAAATATTTTCTTAGCCTATCATCCTTGATAAATAAATGATGGATGAGTGGATGATTGTTTATTTAAGTTAGTTTGAATGATTAATTTCATCCAATTTAAACATATCCCCTCCGAAAGAATTTTATAATTGATGCACCCAGCATCAGGGAATGAGTAGGTTTTGTTAACCAGGACCTAGTCATAAGACTCAACTAGGAAATTAACCGGTGAAGCATCATCAAGCATTAGACTTAGACATTATTATTATGTTGGATCCCATGCAAAATTTCAAATTTATTTCATTTTTATTTAGGATAGCACCATAGTGCTGAACATGTAGCACCTATGCACTAGACTCTTAGGTTTTAAGCTTATGTTATGCAGGCTAGGAGCGCTTAAGCACTGCATTTGAAGCACCAAGGCATTGCCTCTTTGATGTCATTTTTTAAAGTTAAGTTGGGAAGTTTTTATTATTTTAATCTTGGAGCATTTCACAAAGATAAGCATAAAGACATAAAGATAGAAGAAAATATTTTTTAACATAAAAAATCTATTACAAAATTCTTACAATAAAAATAAGAAAAAGAAAATTCTAAATAAACTAAAAATGGGGAAAACTAATAATCGTAGTCATCACCCTCTTTTTCCTTTTATTTCGGCTATGGCGGGATGATCACATAAGGTTGATAGTGAGGCATTGTAGGGAAAGAAACCTTACCTGGACCTGCATAAAGCCACAATTATCAAACATATGAACAAGTGAGGTGTTAAACTCGGCCATGTATGAAAACTAGTTGTTATTATTGACCAATATGGTCAAATTTTCTCTCCAGTTCCCGCTGACGCCAACTAGTCTCGCTAAATTTTTTTTCTTAAATTCAAGACTTGTCATCCAATTTCAGTATGGTCTTTTAGAATTTGGATATGGAATTCAAATATCTTTAGTCATATGTAAAGACTTCCTCACAAATCATAAATAAGATAAGGATAACCAAACCGCACTATAGTACTACCCTTAAGCATATTATAGATATGATTATAAATAATCTTCAATACATTCATAATAAAGCCATGTGAATTGCAAAATTCAAAATGGCTCTATCCTTAGTTATCTCGCTAATATTTTCAATGGATGTTAGCTTGACAGAAATAAAATAATGCCAAGCTTTGGCCTCAATATTTAGGCTATCGACAAAAATATTGATAGTTTTCTTCTCCCGCATTTTCATTGGACTTTAGAATTTCTAACAGACAAAATTAAGAATTTCATCGAAGTTAGGATGATCATTATAACAAAAAATTTATTGATCTTATTCTACATTCGATAAATAGTAATATGTGTTAATAGTAGTATTGTAAAAACTTACTAGTTTTTCCCGAATGAAAACTCGATTATTTTGGTGCTCTTTCGTATTGACCAAGAACTCCCGCACCAAGGAGATGGCACCATCTTTGTTATCGTAGGCTAGCTTATCCCATCCTCACTCAATAATGATACTCTCCATGCATCCACCTAGATTTAAGAAACTCTCCGAAATGAGATGCTTGTGTATGAGGGTATGGTGGTACCTTTCCTCGGCTTCTAAACTAATAAATCTATTAGCATCGCTGATAGCTACACTCTTTCTTTCCTTGTTGAGGAACTTTATTGACATAATGGATTTCCTAAAGAGGATAAAATAAATGCAGAGAGAGAGAGAGAGAGAGAGAGAGAGAGAGTCTCTGAGAATGTAGGATATAAAATGACCAGGCTAAGGGGTCTATTTGTAAATTCTGCATAGCGCCACAATATTCTAATACCAGCACTGAGGCGCTAATCTCTTGAGTTCCAGAATAGTAGCCAAGCACTGCTACATCACATGCAACACTGTGGTGCTAGTTAACTGGTCATGTTGATTACTGTGCTCGTCAAAAGAGCAATTTATTATCATTAATTTTGAAACTGAAAAGACCGTCAGACATTGATTCAATGCCACGATGCTCTAACATAGTGTTGCGGTTTTGATAAAAAAGTTTGTTCTATCCATTTGCAAGCTTTTCTAAACCAATCTTTGACTAGTGCTGCGGTGACAAATGATTAGCATTGCGACGCTAGCTAGTCAACCTGAATAAATTAAAAAAATAGTCATAAACACTACGGTGTTGTATGTATATTGCCGAGTCACTAATCCATTGCTCTTAGGACACAAATACCTACCCAATGATAGCTACAGTGCTACCCATGATAGTGCCATGACACTACATGTTCAACACTGTGGCATTATCCTAAGAAAAATAAAATAAATTTGAACTTTTCGTATGGGCTGTTGATCTCACTTCTTGAGTGAGGATTGGCTTTTGTCATCTTAGACTTAGGAATCTCTAGAAACTTAGATTTTCTTAGTGCTAAGACATTTCTAGTGATTAAGGAAATATTAAACCTAAGCTTAGAGACTTAGAGAACATAACCCTAAGTCAAAAGTTTGCCTTAAGACAATTAGGTTTCACCTTTGATATGGCTTAAACCAAAACTCATGCCTATCCATCTAAGCTTAAGCTCATGTAAATGGAGCACAACTAACTTCAAACCTATTTAATTGATCATAGTTGAATTTGGTTTTCCAATCCAAGCCCCAAGCCAAATTAACTTGGACCTTAACCCAAGTTAGCCCATTTGACCTAAAGAGTTCAAATGAGCCAAAACCTAATTGAGCCCAAATCAATTACGATCAAAGCCACTAATCAACTCTAAATCCATCATTGAACCTCTCAACACCTAATTGATACCAACTCAACCCAATTCAACCCAATCAACCTAATTGGTTCACTTGACCCAATGAGACATAAATGATCAATTTCATTCAAACTCCAATCCTACCCAAATTGGATTAAATCAACTCATCCAATCCCTTCCATAATGATTGTTGGTCATCTTTGATTACCTAATTGCAATCAATTTGGTCAAGTCAAGCCAAGTTGACCACTTAACCCAACTTGACCCAATTGATCTAAAGGGTCAAATTGGGTCAAATCTCATTTCAATCCAAAACGATTGCAACCCATGCCTCTAATGAATCATAAATTGATTATTGAACACCCTACAATCATCAATTGAAGCCAATTTGACTAAGCCAACCCAATTGGCATACTTAGCCAAAATTAACCTAAAAGGTCTAATTGAACCAAATCAATTCAAACTGACACCTACAATCATTCCCAAATGATCAATTAAATATAAACCTAACCCATGCCCAAGCCAATTTGATCAATTTGGTCAAATTGATAACATGACCCAATTGGCTCCAATTGAACCATATGAGCCAAATTTAAATCCAACCCAAATTGAATCAAACTAATTGCACCAATACATTCCAAATGATTAATTGAATTCACCAAACTATTGATTTGATCCAATTTGGTCAAATTGGCCAACTTAACTCAATTGAACCCATTTGACCCATATGGGTCAAATTGAGCCAAACCCTACCAAACGAAGCCCAAACCCAACCAAACTTGGCATGATTCATCTTTAGGTCATCATGTGCCTACCCATGGTGAACTTGGTTTTGGTCAAACCCATTGAACCAATCCCTCCAAATTAGGACAAAATTCTCATTTGGATGAGTTTTCCAACTTCCCACCCCATGGAAGCCACCTTTGGCTCTTCTTGATAAGAGGACCCCTGACCCAACCTAACCCAAGGTTGTTGGGCTCAGCCTTTGGCCATGAGAGAGTGAATTCACCCATGACAATCCATTGGTCCACCTAGTGGAGGCTGTACACCCCATGCCAGACCACTACACTCCCTCAGCCTCTCACCCTCTCACCCTCAGCCACCTCAACAATCTCCTACCACCTCAACAGTCTCCTACCACCTCTGGCCACCTACCTCGGTCGGATGGCTGCCAAAGGCTAAACTAATCTTAGTATACTCCTCCCCATGGATTCAAACTCAACACACACCTTCCTAGAGGATTTGACACAATCCTATACCCTTTTTCAAGCTCTTCATACATTCCACCGCCGACGAGATTAGATCAAACCTGAGAGCTCTGTCATTCCAAGCTTTCCAAAATCTCCACCAAACCTAAATGAACTCTTCCCACACCTTCACCTCACTTCGGTGAACAAAAATGAATCATTTCCTGAGCAATTCGAACACCGGAAGACGTCTCTAGACCAACTCTGGTGAGCTTTGTGGTGATGTTTGGTCCATAGAGCAATCGGTGGGGAGGCAACTTGTGATCTTCTCAATAGGGCTTCATCTCTTCAAGACGAAGCTACCTCTATTGACGTACCATCAGTTTAATAATAATCTGGCAATCGTAGTTTTTCCCCTAAGTGTTGGTCTTTTTTGAAGTGAACTATGATTTCATGCGATTTTCACCATAAGATCATCTTAGATTTCTTTCCTGATCATTTTGGAGTCGATTTCATCATTGAATGAGCTCCGATGAGCTGGATTGAGCGGTGGAAGGTGGATGGTGTCCATTTTATGGTGCTTATGGGATGATAAATCATCGGCCGTCTGTTTCGCATGATTAGAATGGATGGCCATGATTAATCACATTAGAAACCCTGATTTGATCCTTTTTGAAATCATGAGATTAATCTCAGCCTTTTGATTTGAGATCAGATGACTAGGACAAATCCTGTCCCCTGCCACTGAGTTAGCTGTCACGTCAAATGGTTTAAATAACCAATACTATGAAGCCACATGGAAAGAGCTGTTGCATCAGCATCTACGTGGTGCCGACTTTTTAAAAAGATAATTAGGCTTTAAAATGCAATTAAATGACTAGAACTTCAAAAAAATTATAACTAATTGTAGAAGAATCCAAAAAAATACAAATAAACTAATTTTGGAAAGATTAGATAGAGGAGAATATAAAAAATTAAAATCCTTGATTTATGTTTAGTGAACAGTGCTTAATTAAGGTTTGAAGCACAACTAATTATCTTAATTAATGCTTATTACTTGGCTAATTAATTCTAAATTTGGTGGGATGATTCTATGGGATGTCCTCTGCCTCTCGTAATTTTTTTGGAATTATTGGCTATGTAATTTAGAGATTTTAGAATTTCAATCATTATTACCCTCATTAATATATTTAATATTTATTAAAATTGTTAAACATTGAAATTTAAAATAATTCATAATAATTAATCACAGTGAACAATCGGAATAGTGAGGAGAAATGATTTGGTCCTCTTTCCTAATTATTTTTCTAAATGTATTCCCTTAGGAGGATTAAATAACACATGTAATAATTAGAGATTAATTAGGAAAATTAATGGTAAGATAGAAATCAAACTAAATTAGTGATTAATTTTGATAATTCAAATATAATAGTTTCATTATATGTGTTTATTAACATAAAGTTGTTAAAGAAATTATGGTTGACTCCTTGGTAAGGGCACAATCATAAGAGTACTCAAATTAGGCTCTTTCCTTCTTTAATCCAATTAACTCTTAAGCATGAGCCTAATTGCATTAGATCCCTTTAGCTGCATTGCAAATATTGCTTTCTTAAAATCATATCATTGAAGGCTCATGATCAAGTAGTTAATTAAATTAAAGAAGCATAGGGCAGGGTAATTAAATTAATGTGTTTCATGACTTGAACCTAATCAATCCATAAAACCTACTTAATTACTTCCTTTGAACATATTAAATCAGTAACATGGGATGAGTTAAATACTAAGTATCATTTTTCCTCTTTAGGTCTTAATGATTCAAACACCAAAATCAAATTTCATAAGAATCTTGGTTAATCTTAAGGAATGTTTATTTAACTTGGTTGTCCTTAGGACTTAATGTAATTGACCATGTTATGTGGCAATGTTTAATCACTTCTTTTAAGCATCATAAATGTGCATTTCATTTGTGTCTTATATTCATGTTTTCAAAAAGAATAAAAAATATAGGATTACATCTAAGTTGCATGTGTTTGATAAAAATTATTATAAGGTGTGGTTATTATCACTAATAAATCTTAAATTATTTTCAAAATTATAAGATAATGATATAAATTTAAATTAATATTGGTTATAAATGTTGAATGAAATTTTCATTTATTCATAACTTAAACATGGTAAAAGGATCATTTTATTTTCATGATTCATGTGTATGTTTATATATATTTGGAGTTAGTAAGTATATAGTCTGGACATCCTGAGAACATGAGGCTTTAGGTTGCCCTAAGGAGGTCTTAGATAATCTCACTTCGGTTTAACAATGACATGTACTTGTTTAATTTCATTCATGTGTTTGCATGTGCTAGAATTTGGGATAGAACTTTGTTTTACATGAATAAAAGATTTGCTCTTACATAAAGATTTGCATGATTTTCATTCCTATGCTTCTGTATGTTTACCTATATTTATGTTAGCAAGTATATGGACATCCCAGGAATACGAGGCTTTAAGTTGCCCCAAGGAGATCTTAGATAATCTCACTTCCTTGGTTTAACAATAGCACGTATTTGCTTAAATTTTTAATACATGTGTATATATGATTAATTAAGGGATTAAATCTTCTTTTATACTAAAGTACATGCATTAATGATCATTCAGGTGTACCAAAATATAAAATATATTGAATGTATAAATATGTGTATTAAATCAAATACCATGAATAATAAAAATGTAGAAATGTGTAAGCTATTGATGATGGAAGAAGTGGTGGAATGTTATCCATATAATGGTGATTCAATTTTCTTAATCTTGAGATGCCTTTCATGTTTGAATAAGATCCCTTAAGACTAACCCAAACTTAGGTTTAATAAAAAATACTTAATAAATGATTCACTGAAGAAACCAAAGTCATAATAATATACTCTTAGAAAATAACTTAGGATAGGGATGAAGGGGGTCAACCTCCCCTTTCTTCTCTTCATAATAATTAGATAATCAGGTAGGCATAAAATGAAATAAAATAAAATTGTAAATTAAAATTAATCAATTCATTCATAGATTTGAAGCAAAAACTCCCCTAATATTTAACTTAAACATCCTAAATTTTAGATAATTATACATCTAATGTCTAACTAAGACCTACCACATTAAATCTTAGCACACACATTAGAATACTAAGTCACCAATTCTAGCCTTTAGGTTAGGCTGATGTATGTTGTGTTGTTATGTTTTTTTTATGATGTAATATTTTAGACTAGATGTTATGATTGTTTATGCATAGACTGAATGTTAGGTTGTTAATAGCCTAATGATATTTTTTATAGGGGATTATGCTAAAGGGTCCACTGTAAAAATAAGTAAATATAAATATTATTGCTTGCAGGTTGCTTTTGCTCATAAGCATAATTCGTAGGACAAGTGGATTTGGTTACCCTAGTACAGGGTGCTAAGTCCAAACATGTGAAGTATAATTGCTTGGCCTATATGTTTGTTTAGCTAACATGTATTTTGCAAGTGTAGTTAAATTTTATTTTTCATAAATATGTTATTTTTGCAATAGGAATTAATATTAATGCCATGAGATTTAGGATGAGCAGTGGCTAGAAGGAAAAAACTTAGGAGGTCCAATGAAGCTTGGAGCAAACCAATCCAAAAGAAGGAAAAAAGACAAGAGGTTGAAGGCCCCCATAGCATTCATTGTAATTGTAAAAATTTAATTGTAATTCGGGTTGTATAAGGGTAGAGCTCGGCTATCCAATTTCTTTTCTTTTCCGGGGTGTATGGTGGTACCCGACCGCATCAGCCTCTTATTCTTTTACAAAATTCATATATTTGATTGTTGTGTTTAGATTGAGTAATAGAAATGACATGATTTTCATAGGTTTCTTTAAGTGTGATGATTTGATGTGTGGCTTGGATGTAGTAGGCTCTTCAGGATAAAATTAAATTTTCTATTTTCACTAAATAATTCATAACTAAATTTTAATACTCACCTTAAAGCTTAGGTTCATAATCAAGATAAATAAAAGATTTAGCAACCATTTAGGTTGATGTTACATATTATCACACCATGCATATCATCTTATGTCACTCTTGAATAGGGGGGTCTCCATTCTTGCATGATAAGGGACATGCTTGACCTTTGAGGGCTATCCTTTTTAGTAGAGAACACCTCCGCCTGCTGATTTAGCCCACAACTTTATTTCATTATGTATATATGCATAATTGTCCCAAGCCTTTGTCCAAAATGATTGTGTCAAAATGGTGTATTATAAATTTTTTGCATTAGTCTTAGTCATGTTTTCATACCAATGATCATCTAGTCTCTTAGGGAGTGAGTTTAGGACTTCAGCTTCTTCCATAATTAAATATCAGCCTAGCTATCTTCGATCATAAGATCGACCTACATGATTTTAAAGCGTAGGAGGTGTTCGGCCACTTCAGGTGGTTGTAATCCCAGAAGAGTCGATGGGTTGATCATCTCTTATGGAGGTAAATCATTATGTCCCATTTTTTCGATTAGACTTAGGTCATACTTTTAGCATGTGCTAATGCATCTTAGATTTAGGTTCCAAGGCCACTTATTTTCATTGGGCTATGAGTATAAGTCCTCACCTCTTAGGCATTTCTACAATCTTGTGTTGATGAACTTTAAGCCCTAGCATTCTAATAATATTCTAACTTAAAAAAAAGTAAATTCTCTCTTTTAAATATGTAAAGCTTCACTATAGGGTAGACTGGAGTACTCACTAGACTTCCTAGTATCATGGGTGCTCCTTACTTATCCTCCTTTAGAATCCATAAATAAGTCTTCCTATTTGAACTCTCCCATTTGATTTCCATAAATACCTAATCCTTTGATATTTTAGCTTTGAAATTTTGGGAGATACTTATTGATTACTTTGATCGAGAGTGTTTTTAAGAAATTTCCTTTTCCTAAGATGTAATTAACTATGGAAGCTTGCTTCCATAGGAAAATAAAGAACCCACATAAAATAAACGTTTCTACTTCTCCATATAAAGTAGTGGAAAGATCTTTGACCCATGTGCCTTAAGAGTCCTTATTAGGTGATTATGTCCCTTTAAGAGTGATATTTTCATCTTCTGAGATGACACATCATACCTTAATATAGCACCCTTCTTCAATGAGTACCCCATAAGATCTGCGTGGTGTCCCTATGGCTCCAAATTAAAGCACCACAGTGCCCTAGCATAATAACAATTGCCTAAGTCTACTGCTTGAGGATACTTCATGGATTTATTTTTCGGTAGGTCTTATGATTAAGCCTAAGTTAATAAAACCTACTGATTCCTTGATGATGGTTTTATCAATTGTAAAATTCATTCAGAGGAGATATGCTTAAATTGGATGAAGTTCATCATGCAAAATAACTTAAAGTAAATAATCATCGATCGATTTATCATTTATTTATCAAGGATGATAAGATAAGAAAATATCTTCTCACAAAAGAGCTAATGTCGAATTAAATGTATATCTATAATTATACTCAAAATAATCTCATGCTAGTAAGGACATTAGTAGCCATGGAATTATTTGAGCATGGGTGGATGATTGCTTGAGTCTGAATATAGTTATATATTTAATTTCACATTAGCTCTTTTGTGAGTAAATATTTTCTTAGCTTATCATCCTTGATAAATAAATGATAGATGGGTGGATGATTGTTTACTTTAAGCTATTTTGAATGATGAATTTCATCCTATTTAAACATATCCCCTCCGAATGAATTTTACAATTGATATAGCCATCATTGGGGAATGAGTAGGTTTTGTTAACCCTACCTTAGTCATAAGACCCAACCAAAAAATTAACCCACAAAGCATCTTTAGGTAGTAGACTTAGGCAATTGTTATTGTGTCGAGGCCCATATGAAAAGTTCAAATTTATTTCATTTTTTTAGGATAGTATTATGGCGCTGAACATGTAGTGTTGTGGTGCTTTCATGGGTAACATTGCTATCATCGTGTAGATATTTATGTCCTAAGAGAAAAAGTTTAGCATCTCGATGCTATACATACAGTGTCATAGCATTTACAACTTTTTTTATTTAATTTATTTAGGTTGATTGGCTAGCACCTCAGCACTAATCATTTGGCACCGTAACGCCATTAAAGGTTGGTTCAAAAAAATTGGCAAATGGAAAGGATAAACTTTTTGATTAGTGCTGCGATGCTATCATAGAGCATTGCATCACTGAATCAATGCCTGATGCACTTTTCAATTTCAAAATTAATGATAATAAATTGCTTTTTGATTGGCAAAATATTTGACATGACTAATTTTGATAGTACTATTTTAACACATTATAGTTTACCAAATGTAGAATACGATCAATATCTTTTTTTTATTATAATGATCATCCCAATTTCAATGAAATCCTTAATTTCCTCACTGCTAGAAATTCTAAATTCTAGTGGAAAATGTGAGAGGAGAAAATTATCAGTTTTCCTTCTTTTGGCCTTATTGCTTAGGCCAAGGCTCAGTATTATTTATTTCTATCAAGGTAATGTCCATTGTAAATATCAGTGAGGTAACTAAGGATAGTGTCATTTTGAAATTTTAATTCAAAAGGGGTTTACTATGGATGTATGAAATATTATTTATAATTCTATCTAATATGCTTAAGGGTATTACTACAGTAGGGTTTGGTCATCCTTCTCTTATTTATGCTTTGTGTTGTGTGCATCAGGGGATTTCAATGAAAAAGTCTTTATACAAAAGGCTCTCCTAACTAAAAGTGTTATTGAGGGATTTGGCTCTAGGACTGATATGGGGGAAAGCCCACGCGCTCCTCAGTTTAGGCCTATATCCTCCAAGACCAAAAACAAGTAACTCCAAGAAATTGGAGGACAAGTATTAGATTTAAGAAAAAAGGTTGGCGAGACTAATTGGCCTTAGCAAGAATTGAAGAAAAATTTGACTATCATATGGGTCAATAGCATCAACAGTTTTCAAACATGGTCAAGTTTAATGCTTTACTTGTTCACATGTTTAAACATTATGACTTTTATGCGGGTTTAGGTTAGGCATCTTTTTCTATATTGCCTCATTATCAACCTTATGTGAGTGCCCTGTCAGAGCTGAAAGAAGAAGAAGAGGAGGATGAAGACAACTACGATTATTAGTTTTTTCCCTCTTTTTATTTTATTTTGTATTCTCTCTTTTTTTAAATTTTTATTGTAAGAATTTTGTAATAGATTTTTTTCATGTTAATAAAGATTTTATTCTATCTTTATGCCTTTGTGTTTACCTCTATGAAATGCTCTAGGATTAAAATAATAAAAACTTCCCAACTTAACTTTAAAAAATGGCACCGGGAGGCGCCTGCCATGAATGCATAAGGCCTAGTCTCCGCATAACATAATCTTAAATTATGAGAGTCCAGTGCCTTGGTGCTTAATGTGTGGTCTGTTGTAATGGTTATTTGATTCATTTTACCCGAGAAGTCAGCTCTGCGGTGGGTTATGGATAAGACCTAGACCTATGATTTTTTAGTTTAGCATTCCAGGTGTGAAATAACTTCAATGTCATGATGCTTAAGTTACAGCATTGGGGTACTGCTAGATGACTTTCTTTAATCAACCTAAGAGCATCGCCTCGATGCTATGACTACAACGCCTATTGCCTAGGCGTTGTTTCATTGGTGCCTAAAAATTTAAAATTTTTGGTAGTGTAACAACTTAGCAATACTATATTTTTTATATACGTTAGTGCAAAGCACTATTCTCCCTTGTTCTAGATCTAAGATCTATAGAGGGAGGGTTTCATTTCATACAGGAACTTAGTTCAATGGTGAAAGGTATGATGCCTCTACACTGAACGTATAATGTTGTGGTTTTGTATAAGAGATATTGGATCCAAAGCTTAGCATTGTGGCACTCGATGTCAGTCGCGTCACTACTAAGGGATTGTGTTTACCCAAGAGCTTGGCACCTTGGTGCTCTAGACAAAGCTTTCAAGAATCCTTTCTCGATAGCTTGGAACTACGACACTGGGTCATGGCACTGAGATGTGCATGATAGAAATGCTTATTTTGAACTGAATTCTTGAAGATTTTAACAATTTTATAAAAACTTCAATAGTATAATGACTTAAGAGTGCTATATTTTTACATATTTTAGTTCTAAGCACTCTCCTCTCTTATTTCTAATCTAAGATCGACGATGAGAGGGTGTCATGCTAGAATTAAGTTTAATGGTGGAGGCTTTCAACATTCAAGATTATGACATTTTTAAGTCTTTGAGAGAATTCTTTTTTACTCTGATTTAAGTTTGATAGATGTGCTCTTCCATTTCTCACTGGATCCAAGATCGATGGTAGAAATTTTTTTGAATTTATTTTTTTAGGAAGAATGCATTTGAAGAAGTTTTTTTTTTTTATCTGGAATTGATGAGAATAAGTCTTGATTTCTTTTCTTCCATGTGGAGATCACTTTTGTATCTGAGGGAAGCAAGCTATTGAGAGCACATATGACTAGGAGCAAGAATAGTAAATGAGAGTGAGAGTGAGGGAGGAAGGAAGGAGAAAAGAAGAAGAAAGGGGGACCAATTTTCCCTTTATAGAGATTCCTCCATCAATGGGGTAATTTTTTGCCCCATAATTGTTCTGGCCACTCCATTTGGGTAGTTAGTGCTCATGGGGTGGGAAAAGTGATTTTCTTACTTTTAAAATTGAAAATAAGTCATTATAGCAACTTGGCATTTTCATGGCAGTGCCACGACACTACCTTATTTGATCAAACAACCGTCAGGAGTAGTCTAGGTTTCTGGATATTGTGAGGCGGTTGGCAGCATCATGACACTGTAGGCTGAAACATTAAACTTTCTTCTTCTTTTAGATGGAAATAGCTAAAGGTGGTGAGAAGGTCAAAATAGACATTCAAATCACTTAGGGAAGGTAAGGCAACATGTATGAGTGAAGTTTTGAAGGATTGGGAGGAGGGTGGCATGGTTTAGGCTTCTTCTCTTCCATGACATCTTCTCTCTTCTTGGACTGATTAGTAACTTCTTAGACCCCTAGTCTTGGTTAGTAATTGCCTTAGGTTCATCCTTTGATGGGTCTAAAGTAATCCAAGTGCAATTGATTTGGATTTAAGCTTAAGTTCTTAGGTTTGATCCATTTGACCATTTTTTGCTTTTGGGTTGATTTTGATTAGCTCATTTGATCAATGGATTTAGTTTTAGTTTGTGATTATGCCTAATTTCCCATTGAGAGATTTAGAAGCTAATTGATTCATCTTATATAGGATTTTGATTTGGCTTAAGGTAATTTGCCCCATTTGATCAAAGATGAATCAAATTAGGTTTCTTAGATTAATTAGTCACTTTGGAGGCTAAGTTTCAATTTCATTTGTTGAATCATTTATTATGTTTACAATTAATTGATTCATTAGATTTGGGAATGATGTTGATTTTATCTTAACTTGACCCATTTTGACTTAAATGGGTAAGTTAAGTTCATTAGAGTCAATCAACCAATTTGACTCAATTAAAATATGTTTAGCCTTCAATCATATTTAATCACATGTGTGGGATGATTTGAGCAATTAATTTTATTTAGTTTGTAGTTGATTTTGATTTTGAGCCAATTGACCTAAATTGGGCTTAATGGGTCAAAATGTGTTTACTTGGGTCAAATGACCAAATTGGTCAAATTAAACTGAATGATTAATTTAATTATGTTTAATTATAATTTTCAAATGATTTATATATTTTATTTGAATTAATTTTAATTTAATTTGGATTTAGATTCAATAAGGTTCAATTGGGTTCATTTGGATCAAATGATCCACTTGACCCATTTAAGACCTTATTGTATTTAGATTTATTTAGATTTATGTTTAAACATGTTCATTTGATATTTTTGAGCCCTTAGAATGACTCAATTTGGTCAAATTATTTGACCTTTGATTTAGTGTGGCCCACATAGGTCAACCTAGGTCAAATGATATAATTGACCACTTGAACCTTATCTAGATTTATTTTTGGGTTCATTTATGTTTAGGCATTAATTCTATGCTTTTGTTTAGTTTAATTTGATTTAAATTTCATTTTATTGGATTTTTCTTAGACTTAGATGATTTTGAGGTTAAATGGGTTAATTAAAGCCAATTAACTAACAAAGGGCTTAGTTAAATTTAGATTTCAAGTAAAATATATTTTATTTTTGGGTTCATTTATGTTTATGCATTAATTCTATGCTTTTTTTTGTTTAATTTGATTTAAATTTCATTTTATTGGATTTTTCTTAGACTTAGATGATTTTGAGCTTAAATGGGTTAATTAAATCCAATTAACTAACCTAGGCTTACTTAAATTTAGATTTCAAGTAAAATATATTTTATTTAGATTTTTATTGAGTCTTGTTAGATTTGGATTTGATTTGAGTTCACCTAATCCAATTGAGTCAAGTTAAATCACATAAGGTTCACTATGATGGCCTAAGCCTTCACCTTAAGGTGTTTAGCTTTGAGATTTAGTTTTGATTTTACATTTATGATTGATTTAATTTGTTATTTAATTTTGATTTGTTTATTCACTAGGTCACTAAGTGTAGTGTCCTAAGTCTTTAATTAGAAAAATCCTAATCTAATATTTGGTGTCCTAATTACTACGATTGGAGATAATGCTAACCTCATCTAAAAATGCGAACAACATATGTCACTCTCCATGGTACAAAGAAAACTTCTTACAAGAAAAGTCTTACATAAAATCTTAATTAGAACAAACTCTTAAGTTAAAGCATAAGACTCAAAGCCAAGGTGGATGAAAAATAACAACCAAATCCAAAATACAACTTCACCAATATGAAAACCTCTTAAAAAAAAGAAGAAAAGAGAAATCTCTTCACTTTTCTCTAAGAGAACATCTTTCCTTAAGTCTCCTTTAATCTTCCTTACATTCAAGATCTTAGGTTAGGCTCCCCAAAGGCAATATTAATAGAGAGGCTGTTGAATAAAAAATTTAAATAGAAAATTGATCCAAATTCATATTATACAATTAGTTCATTTTTTTAGTGTTAGGAACGTTGGATGATTCAATCGTCCTAATAGTCATCATTAGTCATACTATATGATTAAGGATTGCATTGTACAAATAGTACAAACTAAAAATTTGGCTCTCTTTTTGTTCATTCTATAGAACCCATAGTACATTAAAAATAAAGTAGGAAAAAATTCTCAAAAATTGAATTCTTTAAATTTTGGACTAAAATCAAGTAATTACCAATAAGTTCAATGATCAATCAAATTAGACAAACTTTTTAATTAATAAAATTAAACTTGACAACTAAAATAATTAATACAAATGAATAATCATACTATACGATCAAGATTGTATAGTATAATTAGTTCAAATTTAGCAATTTAAGAGTTAATCAATTGAATTATGGTGGTTGAAGTTGTTTAGAAAATATGAAAAATCATCCAGTATGCTATAAATCATATTGTAGAATTTCCCAAAAAATTAATTTTTAAAGAAATATTTTATTTTATATTATTTCAAGTGTTTGTATGTGGATTGGTTTTTTTTATCATTCACATGTCAAATTCTTGAAAAAAAATAAAGTATAAATATCATAAATAACAACACAATATTTGGACTTGACTTGGATCTTCTAGCATCAACCATTCCTCTTTTTAGTCATCATGAGCTCTTTCTTTATCAAACTTTGAAAATTAGCCATTGGTCAGGCTCTCATAATCAATCTTCATTAGGTTTCTTAATTGTAATTCTTGCATTGAAAGCATACCATAGTGCACATACAACTAATAAATGAAAGCAATTATTCAACTAGAAATATTTATGATCTTCAAAACTTAGAATATTAGGTGAAGGCTCATGGGTTAACAATCTCCTCTTTCATGATGACAAATATTTTTGAATAAGTGTAGGATTTTATAAGTGAAAGAAAAAAATGAGATAACTCCCCTTAATTTTTTACCTAAAACATATGCAAAAAGAGCAAAAAATATGCAAAAGCATGAAAAATTATATAAAAAATGTTTTACAAACCAAAAAAAAAAAAAAATGCAAAAACATGAAAAATTTTGTAAAAAAATTTTAAAAAAAATGCAAATGCTTGAATAAATATGAAAAAGAAAATTTTAAACAAATCAAAAACACAAACAAAAAATATTAATCTTCTTCTCCTTTTGAACACATCAAAAATGGTTGAACTAAATTATAACAAATAATGCAAACACTAGTGGTGGTAATCATATTTTGTGAATTTAAAGTCAAGCAGATTTTTTGTATAAAAAATTCTGAACACACATACTTATAAAACATGAATATTTAGAATAAATGAATAATCATATGATATATTTCACTAATTATTTTCTATTAACTATGTAATTTTATACTTATATGTAACACTTCTATTAATCATACTTTATAATCTATGTAAACTACAACAATAAATTTATTGAATTATCTAAACACATTTATAACAAAAGTAAAGTGTTGGTTAAATTTCATTTTGATGAATAGAGATGCTATTGCATGATTCAAGCAGATAAATAGTTGTTATGAAGATCTTAATGACAGACTAAGGAGACATTAATTTTTTGATACTTGCTTATTTTTGGGATTTATTTATTTATTTTTACATCCCCATGTCGAGGAATTTTTTTATTATGCTTTTATCTCAATCTATGCATCCAAATCATAATATTGTTGTTATTCAATTCATTTTGCAATTAGCAATATCATTTGAACTAATATTCATGCATAAATTAATTAGTTATAAACAATAAAGAAAAATAGAGTAAAAAAGATGTGATTTACACTAGAAGGTTTATACTTAAACAATTATGTGCATTATTATAGACAACTTTTATAGTGTTTGGTTAGGTTAATGATTCATACTTCTACTACACATATTTTGAATTATAAATAATACTTGATTATAAGTATGTTGTAAAGAAAAATTAATGAAAATATTTAATCAACTTATAATTCTCAGAATTTGACAGAAAAGAATAAAAACACTCACTAGAAAAAGTCATGTAAAATAAACATGTTGAAATGACTACTATAACATTACAATATTAAGTACATAACACATCTAAAAAAAAGTAAAGACTACATTAGATGCAAAGAAATAAAAATTGGAACAAAGTATAATACATGTTAAAGAGAAAAAAAAAGAACTTAAACTTAGAAGGTCCATTATTAGATGTAATTGTTAGAAAATACTACGGAGGGAGTCAAACTAAGCTTGAAACTAAGATATATCCTCTATATGCTACCACTCATACTTTTCCTAGTGTGCTCCCTACTCTTTGATATGCTTTTCAACCTTATGTTGTACCCATGCAAAGTGCTCCATCCAGGCATCCTAGGGGTAGTAATAATGATTGATAGCTTCCTCTGTCTAGCTATTTTGTCTTCTTTTGCCCCTATTGCAGCCTAAGTTGGCTACTATTTTTTTTACTATAAATAGTGTAGAAGGAATTATTTGTGAAGTGAGGAGTGTGATCAAGTGCCTAGGGAAGGTTAGGTTGTATTTAACCTCAAGTAAATATGCAATCATGTGTCTTGTGGTTAGGTTGTATTTTCTTTTGGATTTTGGATTCTTTATTATTGTGAGGTTTTCAATATAACAATTAAAAGATTTGTAACATTGAATTGTGTGGGGGTCGTGCAAAAGTATGTGACTATGGAAAGAAGGGGTGTAATGTTGATTCGATTGCTAGTTTTAAAATTATATTATGCCTAAGCATGTGTTAGATAACACAAGTATTCAGCATAAATCCAATAGCTAGAGGTTGGTGCTGATGGAGTTGTTAGTCTCTAATTATAATATTAATAAAAGACTAGTTGAAAGTGGGGTCATAAGAGATACTATGGGTAAAATAATCAAAACTAGAGACATGGAGGTACTCATATAAATCAATATCAGTTATAGAGATTTTCCTACCGTAAGCTCTAGATTGAAGGTTGGTGTGCTTAGAGTTGATGACAAGGGTTACAAAAAATTTAGGAAGGAGTTCAGAGTGAAATTAGTAAGATAGAGAAATTAAAAATTGGAGAATTGTGCTTACAAAGAGATCAAAGATGGGGTATGATAACTTATCTTGAAGAAGTGGCTATGAGTTCGTTATCTCCGCATTCTTTGTACTTCATGCATGCAGCTTGCTCATCATTGGATTAGAAATGATTCTCTCAATTGTTATCATGTGTTCTCTTGATAGCCATTTGAAAGAGCCTTGTACACAAAAATTTTGAAGAATATGTGAAGAGTGAAGGAGGCAAAAATGCTTGTGAGAAAATAGAGAGGAATGAAGGCCAATTTATAGAGTTTCTATTAAATCATATGAACAAGGGTTCGTATAGTACGATTTAGTTTATCCCAATAGTTATCTGAATGGTTATATTGACCGAGTCAATTGTACAATAGGATTGGAGAATCATCATATACAATTAAACAATGTTAATCATCCCAATGTTTATATAAATGACTAGTTTGACTAGATCAATTATACTATTCTAAACATATAATAAAGTTTGGTATGATTTATTTTATAGTAAATTATCTAGCCATTCATCCCAACCTATTTTGATGATCTAAACAAACTAATTGAACAATATGATGGGAATTATATTATACAATTGCATCAATTTTATTTTTAGCCCAAAATGAAAAATAAATAAGTTTATGGGAACAATAAAATAAAATATTTATGAATGAGAAGAAAATAAAGGATTAAAGATGAAATGAGAATAAAATAAAGAATCATATAGAAGGATGAAAATAAAATGCATAAAAATGAAAAAACATAAAAAGAGACAAAATAAAAGAGAAGGCAAAAAAATCTTAAATGCATAAATCTATCACACCTAAGCAAGATCTAAGAGAGCTAAATCTATTAAAATTAAGACTTTTAGGAAATTATCTATTAATTGATTTTTAATGTCAATGAATTGAATATTAATAAACTTATAAGATCTTTATCATCTAAGGCTCTTAGGGTGACACTTTTCCAATCAAACTAATTTGATTGACTCTTAGGTGTACAAAATTGATTTTAGCACATTGGATAAGAAAGCTTGCCCATTATTCTCATTTCAAATTGTTTACTCATTAGTCTTAAAAAATCTTCACAAAAAATGAATTATTATGTTCAAACAAAAAGCCATCCACATAAATTTTATAAGAAGAATATCAAAATTAGTATCAACATATTAATTTCAAAAAAAAAGTCATACTTAGACCTTTCACATATTCAAGTTTTAATGAGCTTTTAAATTTGAGTTACAGTTCAACTAGACACATCTTCTTCTATTATACCATTTAATGTGCAAGGCACCTTAGCCTATTGGTTGAGAGCTTTGGCTTTCAACCAAGAGGTATTGGGTTCAAGTCCTTGCACATGTATTGTGTGTGTGAGTTTGCGATTAAATTCACTTAAATATCCTAAAAAAGTATACCATTCAAGAAGACACTTTTATCATACCACTAAAAATCTAAATCAAATATATTTAATCTTCTAAATAAGAAAAAATATTCTTTATGAATCAATACCTTCTATTTGATTAAAAATCCTTTAGCCTTATCCTTGCTTTGTTCCTAACAACTTCCAGGTCATTTTAATTTATTAAACCCTACTATAATCCAATTATACTTCGAGTTGAAGGTTTAGGTACTAACACCAAAATATTTATTTTTTCACATAATTGAAGAAAGTTAAGAGAAAAATATTTTAGATCAGTAATAACAACATTCTTTCTAATGGATAGAGAACTTTTTATACCAATGGTACTTGATTTGAATACTTTACCAAGTTGTGTTGTCTTTATGGGTGACCTTTCCTCCAATTTTGAGTTTCAACAGATTTGCTATTATCTCCTATCAAATTTGTTGAGTACCTACTATCTAAGTATTATATTCTCATTGGACCCTTGAGTGAAGGCATTGTCTGTAAAATAGATTTTAGTTATTTGGGAACCTAGACTTGTTTGGGTTTCATAAATTTAGAAAATATTTTTGGAGTCCATGCATATGTTGAGTGTGAGAGGTGTATGAATGGATTACCTATATGCCCGAACATGCCACAAGAAATTCAACGTGTGTTAGGTAATAAATGCATGAGCTTTTTAGTTTTAAATTTATTATTTTGAACCGGTGCATTCTGTTTACAATTTTCCACTTCCTTCTTCAAGTTTTTATTTTCACATTCAAAAAGTCAAAATTTTAGATATATCATGTTCTTTTCTTGGCTTTTTGAATTTCTAACTCTTTGTGCTTATTTTTCAAATTTTTTATCTTCATTTATAAATGTATTATGAATCTTTCCAAATAAAGAGAAACTTTTTTTTAGAGATAAATTATTTTCTCAAAGATTTACATGAAGCATGTAATTCTTCACAAAAATTTAAGAGTCCATCATAACTAACATTACTTACTAATTCTTCATCAGAATGGTAAGAATTACCTTTTGCTATCAAAAAAAAAGGTTTGTGGTTTATTTTGTAGCTTTTTTTTTATAGAAGAGTTTGAATCTGAGTTGATTTAGAAAGCATGTTGAGTTTTTTTTGCCTTTCTTTCCATCACCTTTTTTTTTCTCCTTTTTTTCTTTCAGATTTTGTTCTTTTGTGAAGGACATTCTCATTTGATACATTATCATTTCTTACATTCATAACAAATAAGATTAGCAACTTTTGAGGTGTATTTTACCTTTGTCTTTTTTAATCAAATCTTTTCTTTTTTTATCTTTTAGGAAGTTTTTAAACATTTTAGTCATGAATACTACATCATTATTAGTGGTGCTCTTCTCTTTGTTGCATTCAGAAGTATTTTCCTTTAGAACAATCATATTTTCTTTTCTTTTCTTTTGTCACCTACATTAGTATTTCAAAAAAATTTTTTATTCATGAGCGATAAGAAAACTAAACAATTGATCAATAAAATAAATAGTTAAATCTTTAGATTAAAAAAACCACTGTGACCTTAGCATCCCAAGATTTTGACAAAAATGTAGAATTTTGTTAACTCTTTTAGCATTTATAAATTATCTTCTCAAAGCATGCAATGAAGAAATGATTTTAGTAAAGTGTATGTACATATTAGAAATAGACTCATGAGATAACAAATGAAATAGTTTATGATATCCTATAAAAGAATGTTAATATGTGATTGTTTAGCCTCATTAGTTCCTTCATAAGTGACATTCAATATTTCTCAAATTTCCTTACTCATTTTGCAAGTTATAGTATTTATACTTTAAAGAACAAAAAATACTTTTAATATTTAAAATTTAATTAGGCTAATTCCCTCTCTTTTAATTATCACAAATTAAAGGGCATTTCAATTCATTTGCCATTGACAACATCATGTGGAGTTGAATATTTAACTTTAGTCATATTCCACATTCAAAATTAATTTATCAAAAAAGTTGATATATGAACTTTTTTAAAAATCAAAAGGAATATCATAAAAAAGTGGTGGTCGGATAATAGAATACATTCCATCATGATTCAATTCCCTAGATGTGCTATTGACAGATCTACTTGAGATTGTTGGACTAAGAAACAAACAACCCGCTCTGAGACCATCATAAGAATTGACACAACCAAGAGGGGTTGAATATTTATGCTTTTTAAAACTTTCATAAAATAAAAAATAAATTAAATTTTTTAATCTTCAATAAAACATAGGCTTAATAAAATAAAATAAACAATCCAATATAAATAAAAGAGTAATAAAAAATAAAAGAAAGAAAAGAAAGTGAGGCACAAAGATTTATAGTGCTTCAACCCAATGGACCTATGTGCACTCTCCACATCTCCTCCAAAAATTCACTATTTCTTCTTTGGCACAATAAATAAAGTTGGAGATGCCTCTCTCGTTAACGGGTAATAGAGAAACTTACACGTGATTTCCTTCTCTTTCAAGGTAAAAAGGATGCTACTACCACTTCCTCTCCAAGATATAAAGAAAACTTCTTACAATAAATATCTTACACAAATTCTCAACTAAAATAAACTCTCAAGTTAAAGCACAAGACTTAAAGGCAAGGTGGATGAAAAATAATAATCAAATCTAAAGTACAACCTTACCAATATGAAAGCCACTTAAAGAAAATAAGAAGGAAAGAGTTCTCCTCACTTTTCTCTAAGAAAACACATTTTGTAAGCCTCCTTTAAACTTCCATATGTTCAAGATCCCAAGTTAGGCTCCTTAAAGAGGCATTTATAGGCTGGATACTGAATAAAAATTAACAATATTATTTGTTAAAAGATTGAACTAATTGTAATAAACAATCAAAATAATATTGTATGATTATTTCATTTTTCTTGGGTTAGAAACTCTTGATGATTCAATCATCTTAACAACTGTCATAATTCATACTATATGATCAAGGATCATACTATACAAATAGTATAAACTAAAAATTCAGCACTCTATTTGTTCATCCTGTATTAAGCCATCGTATAGTATGAACATATTAATAAAAAATTCTCAAAAATTGAATCCCACAAAGTTTGTATTAAAATTAGATAATTACAAAATAAGTTTATATTGTATGACTAATATTATATTGTATGGTCAATCAAATTAGACAAATTTTATAATTAACTAACTTAATTCTAATAGCTAAACTAATTAATAAAATAAATAATAGTATAATATGATTAAGATCATTGATAGCTCAGTAAAAATATCTTTGAGGAAGCTCTCCGCCATATTTATTTGATGTGTAGGAGTATATTTTTTATGAGACAAATTAATATTCATTTAACCATATTTCTTCCAACATTACACTAGGGTTTATTTAGATATAGGTTCTACTTCTTATGAATGCAAGCCTTCATAGTTAATTACCCCTCTTACTACAGTAAGAGAGCACTCTCAATTAAGATTGGAAATAAACATATCTTTCTAATATGAATTTGTGTTTAGAGGTGTGCCTGGTATGGCATAGATGATTGTCTAATGGAAATAGGAGAGTAGTCCCAATCAAGATCTCATGGTTCCATCATCCTGTGACTATATTATTCTAGTTTACCAATATTAGAGGGCTAGCCCTAATGTGGAGTTTGATTAGCAGCTATGGGTTGCCTCATCTTAGATATCTGAGTAGACCAGAGATTTTAGTGTAGGGGTGTTCGCATAATGATATGTGTTAGACTTACATCCCTTTAGAATGCTAGTGGGATGTTGTGCTTGCATTGCAAGCATGGGTTAGACTTACATCAATTTGAAAGCCCTTAGGAGATTCACATGATGAACACATAGGCTAAACTTATATCACTTTGGAATGCCAACAATGTTCACATTATGAGTGTATAGATTGGACTTACATCCTTTTGGAATGCTAGTAAATACAGAGTTGTTCACATGAACATGGTGAATGAATCATAGGGTGTCTGCATAGCGAACAGATAGAAGACTGGGCTTACATCCCTTCGGAATGCTAAAATTATTGGGGTGTTCACATGGTGAATGAATCATGGTTCACATGGAGAAAATTAATAGGTTGCTCTAGGGGATGACACTTAGGTGCTATGAAAGGGAGTGCCTTGGCATTGTAGATCATGGCACCTGGGCATTATTAGGATGGCACCTAGAATTATTAAGATAGTACCTCAGCACTAAAAAATCAATGCCATTGCACTATAGTAGAGATTTATATTTTAAGATCTTGAGAAGCCAGTGATTCGACACTGCCAAAATTAGCATCACAACACCATAGGTGCTATAAAGGATGATTGAAAGTAGGTTGGCAGATTGACCTATGCCTAAATGCTAATTATGTAGCACTGCAGTGCTAGTCAAAGGACCATTCACACAGGCTGATAGGTTGACACTTGCATTAAATAGATATGATAAATTTTTCGCCAGTGCTAGCGCTACATCAATATCTAACACATTTTTTAGTTCTATTCGGTTACAAAATTAATAGTAATAAATAATAATAAGAGCTCTTTTTTATTAGCACAATAATCACCTTGACCAACTAATCGATGCCTAGGTGCTACATGTGAGCATTGGTGCTGGTTCTTTATTCCAGAAACTGAGAGTTTAACACTTCACCGCTACTAATGTAGCATCACGAGACTATTTCTGGTTTATAAATAGACCACATGGGCACAAATTTTTTCATTATGCAATCTTCTTTCTCTCAACCTTTTTTCTCAAACTAAGAAGCAATCATGCCGCTTAAAAAACTCGTTAGCAAGAGCAAGGTGACTTTGAGCGATGCTAATAAGTTTATTCATGTAGAAATGGAAGAGAGGTCCCAATATTCCATCATTCATAAACATCTCATTTCAGAGAGAAGTTTCCACAATCTAGGAGAGTGAAGAGGGTCATTAATAAACACGATTAGAAAAAGCTAGCATATGAAAGTAGCTCATGCATTGTTCCTGTGGTGTTAGAGTTCTTCGCCAATGTAAATAGCACCAAGATAATAGAGTTTTTGTACAAGAGAAATTGATAAGTTTTGATAGTACTATCATTAACACATATTACAGTTTACAAATGTAGTATATAATCATTATCTTTCCTATCATAATAATTATTCTAATTTTGATGAAGTCCTTAGTTTTCATCGGTAGAAATAACAATATTTAGTGAAAATGGCAAGAGGAAAGGATCATTAATTTTCCAGCTGCCGACCCAACAGTAGAGTCTAAGGATTAACACTATTTTATTTCTGCTAAGTTGGTGCCACTAGTAATATCAGTGAGATGACTAAGGACAATTCCATTTTAAATTTTGCCATCGAAGAGCTTTACATAAATATATGAAAGATTATTTATAATTCCATTTGTAATATGCTTAGGGGTAGTACTACTATAGGATACAGTCATCCTTTCCTCATTTATGATTTATGTGCTATGGTGGGTGCGTTGGGGGAGCCACATGAAGACATTCTTATTCAAAAGGCTCCTCTAATAAAAATGATAATTTAGGGATTCGGCCAGATTTGAGGTAGGGAAAAGTTCACGTGCCACACAACCTCGATCCCAATACTATAAAACCTTAAACGTGAAACTCCATGAAATCAGAGGAGAAGTCTCAAATTTGGGGAAAAAAGGTTGGTGAGAGTAGCTATAGGAAACATGTGTTGGAAAAGAAATTTGACTATCAAATAGATCATTAGAAGAAATAATTTTCTTACATAGTTTAGTTAAACTTAGAATTAGTTTATATGTTTGAAAATTATAGCTTTGTGGGTCTGGTCAGGCTTCTTTTCCCATAGAGCCTCAATATCCACCTTATGTGAGCACCCTGCTTGAGTTGGGAGAAGGTGAAGAGGAAGAGGATGATGGTAACGACAATTATTTGTTTATCCCCTTTTTCTTTTATTTTGTATTTTCTTCTTTTTTATATAATTTATGTAATTATTTTGATTTTTTTATAAAAAATATATTTTTATTTTACATTTTTGTGTATTTTTGCATTGATTGTTGTTTGGATGCTCTAGGATTTAAAATAATAAAAATTTTAAGTCTTTAAAAAATGTCATTAAGGCCATGACGCCTCAACGCTAGGAAAACAGCATGGAAGTACTGCAACATATTACACTTTGAGACTCAATAAAAAATATACTGATGAAACCTAGAGTTAAATTCTAAGAGGGCAGCGCTACAATTCAATACTAATAGCGCTACAACGTTATAAATTGACTTAGAACCCAAGATGGATGCTCTATAATGCCTAAGATAAAACACTTTAGCACTTTAAGTTAGGATTTTTCATTGATAACCTGAGAGGGCAGCACTATGGTGCTTTAAGATAGAAAATTCTTGTTGTCCAACTTGAGATGATCATGCTGCAACACTTGGTGTTCAGCACTATGATGCAAGATAGACAAGATTTAGATTATGAATTTAGCGAGGTTTGTATTCCAAGTGTCAGAAACCATGAAATTAATGTAGCACCTCGATGCTTAAGGGACAATGTTGTGATGTTATGACTAGACGTATTGCTTTTACAAAACCTGAGAGGGTCAGTGCCTAGGCACTATGACATCAATGCCTTGGCGTTGTTAGATGCTTGCATGAGATTCAAGATTTTCGAGAGTTCAGTGCCTCAACGGTGGAACCACAATGTCGTGGTGCTATTTGATCAGTGTTTAAGATTTAATAGTTGTTGACCTCATTTTTGGATGAAGTTAACATCATTTTAAAACTAGGAATTAGGACACTTAATCTTAAATTATGAGCATCCTAATTTAAGCACTTAAATCACTATGCTTAGTGACCTAGTGGATTCTCTTATGGTTTGACCCAATATAATGGGATTAGGTATATCTAAACCCAAATCAAATTGAAATAAATAATTAATCTGAATATACTCCAATTAAAAATTAAATCCAGGTAATTAGGATGACTAACCCAACTACCCTACTTAAGCTCAAAATCACTTGAACCTAAAGAAATTTGCATAAAATCTAAATAAATTTAATTCATATCAAACCAAATGCATAAAATTCATTTCATGAATATGAATGGAGTCAAATCCAAATGAAAGTCAATCATTGAACATAGGGTTGATTATGGGTCCCACCAAGTCAAAAGTCAACCAACCATAATTTGACCAAATTCAATCAGTCCAAAAGCTTAAAATTATTAAATAAACATGTTTAAACATGAATTAAAAAAAAAATTAAACCCATTAAGGCCTTATTTAAGTTAATTAGATCATTTTATCTAAATGGATTTAAATATACCTTATTGAACTCAAACCTAAATTGAATTGAAGTTAACCCAAATTAATTATCTAAAATCATTTAAAAATCATAATGAAACACAACCCATTTGGTCATTTAATTAAAATAAAGCAAAGTAAATCTATTAACCCTAATTTGGATTAAAATGAGTTGAATTTCAAAATTAAGCTTAAATATAATGAAATCAATTGAATTAAATCACCTCACATGCTTAACCAAATATAATTAAATATAATTATACTTTTAAAGTATCAAATGAACCAATTGAAATCAATTAATCCAACATAATAAAAATGGTTTAATCTTTGAAGAAATAAATTTTAATTCCAAATTCAACATAATTAATCAATTGGGAATACCTTTAATGGTTAAAAAACACAATTGAAACTTAAATTTAAAATTCAATCCATCAATTAGAACAAGCTAGATCAAGCAAAAAGAAACAGATGCTTAAGTGAAACAATTCAAGCCATTTGAACTCCAACATGGATTAATCACCTTGGAACATATCTAGACTCATCCTAATTTGAGTTTAAGATGATTGATAGCCAAGACTAAGCAAAGTAAATGAGCTTAAGTCCATCCAAACAATGGAATATACCATGGAGAAAGAGAAGGATCTTGGAGACAAAACTCCTTACATAATCCATTCCCTCACCTCCACTCATCATCCTATCTATATTAGATTATCCCCAATCAACGGACCACCCTTTGGAGCTAGCCTCCAAGGTTGGCAATCACCTTGACTGGCCATAGTTAATCTACTCCCCATATAGCTATAAGCAAATAATGGAAAGCAAGGAAAGATCCTTTCTCAAGCAAGTTTGAACCTTCCAACACATTCCTCAAGTGAAACGAAGGAGAGCGTACCCTTTCCCTAATCTCCACATCACTAGCAAGCCGAAGTTCAACCTAAGCTGGAAAATGGATGAAGCTTGGTCTATAAAGCAATCAATGGGGAGACAATTTAATTCATTCTTACCACTGGTTTGCCACACCCTTACAAAGCTTTCGATTCATCCCTACTGCTTGAGATCGCCGCTGGTAAGGTACACTTCAAAACCAGCCTTTCTTATAATTTTGGTCATTTTCAAAATGAACTTGATCTGAAGTGAGATTAAGACATATAGATGCATTTCATTTGAGTCTTTGATAGATTTGCAATTGAATTCAAGTGATTTCATTGGGTAGATCACCAAAAAGTACTTCATTTTGAAGAATGGAGTTTGACTTTCATTATCATTAAAGAATATATAATCTTTATCGTCTGTTCCTTTTGTTAGGAACAAGAAGTTTCAATTTAGTCACACGATTTGATTTAAATCCTATAAGAATTATGGGGTAAATCGACCGTGATCAATCCTGCAAGGCCACCACTTTGTGAACTAGATCCGCATGGATCCAATTAGCCCAATGGTGCTGTGCCATGTGGCAAATAGCACCATGGCAGTGCCACATGGTGCCAACCATTTAAAATGATAATAATATGTTTTTTGATTTAAAATTTTCCAAAAATCACCAAAACTTCAAAAAATCATAGAAAATAAAATATTCAACCAAAAATTTAAATAAGGGATCTATGAATTCATCTCAGTGAGGATAATCCATTAAACCCTAAATCCCTAATTTTTAATGGGTATTGTTGGGTTACTTTGGGTTTAAATGGAAACAATTAAACTCAAATTAAACTTAAATCATTAATCCAATTAATTTAAACTTTGGGAACTGAAATTAGGGTTTAAATACACCCTAGATAAATTTTTTAAGATTTATTAGAAAGTAAATCCATGGATATGAAAATTTCAAGCTATGATCCTTAATTTAATGAAATTAATAAATATTATGTCATTAAATTCTAGAAAAAGATGAAATTAACTCAAATCATCATAATAACTTTAATAAGTTTTAAAATATTATTAAAACTCACTAAAACCTCAAAATAAAATGCCATAATTAAGTAATTAATTATATCAAGTAATTCAATTAACGAATTTGAACCTCACAAAATCATAATAAATCAACCAAAATTTTAAAATTTTTGAATAAACCATCTATGGATGCATCTTCTAAAGGAGAATTTAAGAAAATTAAAATCACCCCTAATTATTTTCTTTTAATTTAGGCTTAATTTAGGTTTTATTGAAATCATTAAAACCAAAATTAGTCTAAATTATGCATTTGATTAGGATGAAATTTTAGGAAACTTAAATTGGCAGAGAGCCCCACTTGCCATAAAATTTAAGGTCAAATGACCTCTGGATTTGAAGTTATTGAATTTCAAATCTCTAGGTCAATATAATTGAAATAATAAATAAAATTTACTAAAATTATAAAAATTCATAAAATTAATTTAAAACATTATTATCAACATCAAAACACTTAAAGAAAATTTTTTGACCCTCTGAAGTCATGTAATTTGATTAATCATACACTTAGAGTTTAATTAAATGATTGAAGAGTATAAAAACCTAATAAAACCCTAAGTTAATAATTTGTCAAATTCACAATGAACCAAATAATCAATTGAAATGCAAAATTAATTAATCTCTAAATTTCATATTTAAATATGGAATTCATTAAATCCTTTGAATTCATTTAAGTTAATAAACAATATAATTCTACATGTAAATGAAAATGAAATAATTAATTGAATTAACCAAATTAATCAAATAATCCTAAATCCTAATAACTTGAAATGGTTTAAATTTAAGTTGGAAGCCCTAAAGTAGTTCATTCCATAGGTTTCCTAGGTTATGATTAGTAAACAAAATTTTATCTTAATAAATTAAATCAAGTTATGAAACTTTAACACATAATATTACATTAAGCTTAATTTGAATGAAAAATCATAAAGCATAAGATAATTAATTTCTTAATCAAGACTTCCCAAAGATTGATTCAAACTAATTGAATGAACTTATCTAAATGTCATATACATAAACATTAATAAAATGAGTGAATGAAATCATCACTTGAATTTTATTAAGTTAACTTATTCAAATTCACCAACATAATATTACTAAAATGTCTAAATGAAATAAATTAAAATCAAATAAACCTAAATGATAAATTAATAATACATAAATAAATAAATAAATAAATAAATGACAAAATTTAAATAAAATAGATCATTTAAATAATGAAATCAAAACAAACCTCATTCTTTAGAACATCTAGAAGAATCTCATCCAATGGATGAGAAAAGATCTGATTTGGAAGAACATTATCAAGAACAACAAAACACAACAAATGATGTAACTCCTAAAACCAAACTAAAGTCTCTCGTGGAGTAGCAAGCAAAAGAGGCATTGGCACAATCCCATGGTACAACTTTATATCCAAAAGGTTGACCCTATCATGAGAAATATGACTCTATATCTTATCCCAAAGGATTTGTACCTCCTTCCTTTAAAATTTTTGATGGGACTGGTAATCCCAAGTAACATTTGACACATTTTAGGCAAGTTGTTGCAATGCAAGAGGACTTATTATTTAGACAATTTGTGAGTAGTTTAACTAGGGTTGCCTTTGACTAGCATGTTGATATAACAAAATTCAATGCCCACTTTCATTGAACTAGAAAATATGTTTATAAAAGATTCACTGGCACACAACACCACATCATTGTAGGTGATTTAGTTATAGAAAAGCAAAAGCTAGGTGAGTCTTTAGTTGATTATATTTTGAGATGGAGGATTCTTAGCTTGAAGTGCGAGCCTCAACTACAATAGCAACACGCTGTTGAAATACTTCTTCAAAACATCTATGGCTCTGTTGCCTTTCTATTGAAAGGCTTTACTATTAAAAATTTCAAAAAATTATTAAGTAAATCCTTTAACCGGCAAGAAGAAGTACCTAGAATGTTATTCTTAAGAGACCACTCTTCTGCAAAACCATCAAAACCTAGGAAGGTGCTAGAAAGAAGGTGTTTCTGCAAAAAATTAGGGGAAATCCCCAATTCAAGTGCTAGTAGAGTGGCCTTCATCTTTCAGGTCATCACAACAGCATCAGCAGTTATCACCACCCACTAAGAAGGCTTCCATTAGCCCATTCAGTGAGAGAATGAACTAGATTTATTCTTTTAAGAGAGAGGCATTGAGGAAGATTTTCATGAACTTTAAAAAAAGAAGCCATTTCAAGTTGCCTGATTCAGAAAGGCCAAAAGAAGTCAACAAAGTAAATAACCTTAATTATTGTCCATACCATCAAATGTTAGGGAATACCATTGAAGACCTGTTCACTATTAAAGATTGTCTTGAAAGAAATTACAAAAGTGGTTACTGATAATCCTTAAGGACTACCTTATGGACCTTGGACAAGGATCCATTAAGGTAATTTTAGGTGATTCTTCTACTTATTCTAGTCATTCTTCTCTAGATGAATGGGATATAGCTTTATCCCATTATTCTAAAAAATATTTGATGAAAAGATTTAAAAATTCAATGCAGGATCAAATGAAGACTTGGAAGAAGATCATAGATTGATCCACCGAGGTCAAAAGACTTGGTTCATCCTCTACCCCATTAAGCATCATAAAAAATTTAGATGACTGGAGAGAGTGGTGAGAGAGAATGTTTGTTGAATTTAAGAGAATTTTTTATGATAAGAATGAAAAGGCTAGGCCTTATGGGAAAAAATTATTACATTGTATAGATTTTAGGAATTTCTTATTTTGGTAATCAAATTCATCATTAAGAAATAAATATATTATCTTGAAAGATAAGCATGGTATCATATAATGGATTTAATTATTTAAACAAGGACTCCTAAGGTTAATGAGTTGTTTAATATTCTAGAGATTCTTCCTTTGAACTATATGAAAAAGTAGGACAAGGTTTGTTTTATATTGAGATCGTAGTTTCTATAAAGACAAGCCCCTATAGTTAATTATATTTGGGAATGAGGATCTCTTTCTAGGAATACTCTCGATTAAAGAAATATGCCCTTATTTCTAAGGATTTCAAAGTTAGTTTGAAAAGATGGTTAAATTAGAAATTCAAAAGGGAACACTTCAAAGGGGGAAGAGTTTTTTAAGCCAATTGAGATAAAGTAGGAAATTCCTATAGATACTAGGATATCTAGCAGACATTTCAACAATCCTATCATTGGGCTTTATATTTTGAGATTGAATTTATTAAGATTCATATTGATTTTTTTATTAGAAATCTAGGACTTAGATTTTAGCAATACAAGACTGCAAAAATTCCTAGGTTGAAGACTTATTTCTAGAAGGATGCTTCATAACATAAGTCTACAAGTACTTTTGACATAAGTAGGAGGCTCGATCTAGTTCAACTTTTAGGAGTCATTAGATATTTCTTTCACTTGAAGAAAGGAACCTATCCCTAACTCTTCTAGACTTATTTCCCACCTGAAAGGGCTGTCAGCTAACACCACCTTAGTGAATTTTTAAATCCATGATGTCGATCTTATGTATGTAAGATGGCTAGATTGTTATAATTTAGGAAAGAATCTAGAAACCAACTCACTTCCTAATCCCTGAGATTATGTTAGGTATAATATGCACCTAATTAATGTAATGATTTTCAGCTTTTAATTTTTTTGACTCATAAATCATTTATGGCCTTTGGGGTATGCAATTTATGCCTATAATGAGATGTAGTTAGAAATGGTCATGAGCCAAATCAAATAAGAAGGCACACTTCCCCAAGAAAGTGGTCATCCTCAAAGGTTAGATGCCTATGTACAATGGAGAAGCACCCAATTCAAGGATTTTGAACAATGCACTAGTATGGTTCACAAAAGCTAATTATTTATAGTTACTTTTAAGTTGCACCTAAAGCTTTAATTTATGTGTGAAGTTCTGAATTTCTTTATTTTTTATTTAAGTTATTTAGATTTAAGTAGGGTAAAAAAATTTATTTCTCCTATGAGCCTAATGTTCAAGAATTTCATCACATAAATACATAACATAAAGAAACTTAAAAAAGCAGGCAATTTTTATTATGCATCAAAAAAAAATCACACCAATTTAAATAATAAGAACAGGCTAGTGCGGCTGAGTTCTTTTGTATACCCCAGAAGAAAGAGAAAAATGGCCAACTGAGCTCTACCTTTATACAACCCGGCCTAGAACTAAAAGTTTAAGTTTATGAGTGTCTCCTTTCAGGATCGTCTTCTTCTCCACAGACTTCCACAGGCTTCATAGGGGACATCTGCACCCATTTACTAGTACGGAAAGCTCCTACTATTCCTAGACCCCACATATCTTAACTTAATTCTAAGCACAAATCACATTTAAAATTTTAAAAATAAAACTTTACACATTAGTTGCTTGCTAAGCTCACCTATCCTATTGGGATATGCTTAGTGACTTGAGCATACTTGCAAGCAAACAATATTTATATATTTGTTTATTATAATAGTTCCTTTTTGCTCAACCTTTTATAGAAAATAATATTAGGCTAAAAATAATGTCCTACCATCCAGACTAGCGAGCAAACAATCCTAGTCATCTACTCTAAAATAGTACACCACAAAATAAGAAAAATATTTTACATCACATCACAAAATATCATAGAACATCGACCTAACAAAAGTTTAGGGTTGGTGATTTAATAATCTTGTGTGAAGAAATGGGCTTGTGTGGTATGACTTTACTAAGCATTTTAGGTTGAAATTTAGGTTTAGATTTCAAAATCTATTTATTTTACCAATGGATGGTTTCAATTCAAATGATTTAATATGTTTGCAATTTTTTTATTTGTAAGGTTATTTTATATTAAAATGAAGTTTAAGTTTTAAAGAATGAAGAATATAATAAATTTCATTTTGGACGGAATCCATTCTATTCAATATCTTAAATCCTAATGAGATCTTCATCCTAAGATGATGATTCATTCTAAGGGTCAAGCTAAAACTTTAGGAATCTTTAAATTCATTTGAGTTTGATTTGACATGATTAATATTTTATTTTATTTGGAAATTTGATTAAGATTCGTTCTTCTTTACATTTATTTTTATTTAATTAAACATTTCTTTAATTTATTTATAATCATTGATTAAGATTTAATATGAATCTTAATTAGAAATTTAATGTTCATGTTATTATCATCCAGTTTGATTTAGCTTTCATTTTAAGTTTGATTTTAACTCATTTATATTTGATGATGTTTAGTTTATGTTTTATAACTTAATTTCATGTTTAATCTTTTTGAATTTGGTTCATTATTCATTTTATTTTATTTATTTTAGATTGATCTTAGTTATTCATTACATTAATGTTTATGTCTATATTTATTTTATTAATGTTTATTGATTTGAATGAACTTAATTGACTCAAGTTAATGTCTTAATTCAAGTTTGGTTTTGATTTTATCATTTAAATGATCCATTATATTTCAATTTTATGATTTATTTATTTACTTATTTTTAATTTATCATTTAGGTTTATTTTATTTTATTAATTTTGTTTATTCATTTCATTTAATATTTCCATGTATGCTAAGGAGTTTAGATTAATGTAATTAATTTCAAGTTATGACTTCTTTCATTAACTTCATTAACATTTATATGTAGGAATTTAAATAAGTTAATTCAATTGTTTCCAACCAATTTGGAGGAAATCTTAATTTCATCATTTAGAAAATGCATTTTTATATGTTTTAAATTATTATTTTAAAATTAAGCTTAATGATACATTACATGTAAAAAAAATTAGTTTAGTTCATTATGATGGAGTTTTATTGTTTACTCATCTTAATTTAGGAAACCTAATGAATTGACTGACTTTGGGCACCCAACTCAAACCTAAGCTATTTTAGTTCCTTAGGTTTTCCTACATCAAATTAACTTAATGAATTGTTATTTCTTTAATTCCTCTTTTATTTTATACTTAGGATTATGTTATTCATAAATTTAAAAGTTTCTTTATATTAATGAACTCCATGTTTAATGTAAAGTTCAGAGATTGGTTAATGCTGAATTTCAATTGAATCTGGTGATTTAAGATTTAATTAAATTCTATATCTTAAATTATTTCATTAAACCTTAAACTCTAAATACTTTATCAATTGAGTTCCTTGATTTCATATGCTTAGAAAATTTTTCTTAAGTGTTCAGATATTAGTGAAAGTGAGTTAAAGTAATTTTATAAATTTCTATATTTTTTATGATTTTTTGATTTAAAAATTTCACTTAAGTTAATCTAGAGATTAGAATTTTATAACTTCCAATCCATAGATAATTTGCTGAAATTTTTATGGCAAGTGGGGTTCCTTGCTAATTTAAGTTCTCTAAAGTTTCACTTTGATCAAATGCATAATTTGAGACTAATTAAAATTTAAATTATTTCACTAAAAATCAAATTAAGCCTAAATTAAGCAAAATTAATTAGCAGTTTTAATTTTCTTATAATCTTCTTTGGAAGATGCATCCATTGAGGGTCTATTTGGAACTTTTAGAAATTTTGTTGATTTATTATGATTTTTTAAAGTTCAGATTATTTAATTTAGTTAATTAATTCAATTAATTACTGAATTAAGTCATTTAAAGAATTATAAGATTTCAGTGTATTTTATTGATATATTTAGGTTCATTAGGGTCTCTTATGATAATTTAGCTTAATTTTATAATTTTTCTTAATTTTCTTAATTTAATATTAGTTTATTTTATTAAATTAAGACATGGCTTTAAAATTTCGTATTTTGAGATTTATTCAGCAATAAATCAAAAAAAATTATTTAAGGTGTGTTTTAACTTTAATTTCAATTCCCCAAAATTTCAAATTGATTGGATCAATGATTTGTGTTTAATTTGACTTTGATTATTTTTATTTAAACTCAAATTAACCTAAAAAGATCCAACAAAAAATGGGGATTTTGGTAATGGACTCTCCTCACTAAGATGAATTCATAGAGCCTTTATTTATATTTTTGATTAAATATTTTATTTTCCATGATGTTTTTAAAGTTTTTAATATTTTATAATTTTTTAAATTAAACAAAAGCCGAATTTCTTATTTACCAGTGTCGGCATCTGGCGCTGCCCTATTCGGCCATGCGAGATCCACATAGATTCCATGTTATTTCGGTGGTGGGATGCGGTTTGATGTGGGCCATTATCGGATGGCTCGGATCATCCCACGATTTCTATAGGTGATTCAATCAAATGGTCTAATTGTGGCTGTCCATTCCTAATAGAAGGAACGAACGATGAAGATTATGTCTCACTCAATGACGATGAGAATTGAGCATCGTCCACTTTTCATGGCTAATCTCTAGTGATTTATGCAATGAAATCTCAATATTTCAATTACAAAATGATTATGGTATGATTTAGAATGAATCTATATGGCTTGATCGATCCTAGGATCTACTTCACTTTATAAACAACCAACTTCAAACACAAAGGAAGATGATTTTAGCTATACCTCACCGTGGGGTCTCGATGGTGATTTGCATTTCAAAAACACTCAAAGAAGTGAAACAAAGCCTTTGGAGGAACAAACAAACTTTGCCTCCCTCTAGATCAATGAGAAGATGGTTGTTTGTTGCATCTCACTGATGTTTGGCGTCAAGAGCAATCGGGGAAGTTTGGGAGGAGGGGAAAGGTCATGTTAGATTCAATTTTACTTAGAGGTGATGGAGTTGAACAAAAGTCCCAATTGATGTACTTCCTTTTTAAGGTTAATCAACGCTCTCTCATTAGATTTCAATGGAGGTGGTCATGGGTAATTGAACTCCAAATGATGGAGCTGAAGGCGGTGAGGAGGATAGACATTCCTTCTGAATTCTTTTGAGAAACTAAAATTGAACACATGGAAGAAATGTTAGGGCTTGAGGAAGGCATTGGCTCAATTTGGCCTTTTCCATCCTATGGCATATTCCATTCCTCTTAGGCTTATTTGGACATTCTTAACATGTTTAATCTTGGTTGTGATTCACTTAAACTCATCTTAGGATGATTTTAGATATGTTCCAAGTGATTAGTCTAGGTTCATGTTCAAATACTTTGAATTATGCCACTTAGACATTTTCCCTTTTGACTTGACATAGCTTCTTCCATTTGATGGATTGATGCTAGACTTAAGCTTTAATTATGTTCATTTAATCATTTATAATGTCCCTAATTAATGGGCTTCATGAAATTTGGAGTTGGTTGCTTGCTTATTTTAACACTTATGGCTTAAATAGATTCCGTTGAATCTAATTGAGTCAAATGACCTTCTTTACTCAATCATAATGTATTTAGCTTTCAATTGTGTTAATCCAAGTATTAGGATGATTTAGTCCAGTTGAATTTCATTTGGTTTAGATTTAAAATCTACTTTGGCCCAATTTGGGGTTAATGGGTTAAGATTGGTCTAATTGGGTCAAATGACCATATTAGTCAAATTAATCCCAATAATTGGTTAACTTATGCTTAATAATGATTTTTAAATGATTGTAGATAATTGATTTGAATGATTTTAATTTAATTTGGATTTTAATTCAATTAGGTCCATTTAGATCAAATAATCTAATTAACCCAATTAAGGACTTATTGAATATAGATTCATTCGATTCATGTTTAAATAAGTTTATTTTATTTTGCAACCTTCAAAATGATTTAGTTTGGTCATATTATGGTGTGTTGACCTTTGACTTGGTGAGATCCACATAAATCAATCTTAAGTTCAGTGGTTGACTTTCATTTCATTTATGTTTATGTCATGGTTTCATGCTTTTATTTGATTTTGTTTGAATTTATTTGAATTTCTTTAAATTTTAAGTCCTCTTGAGCTTAAATAGGATGATCATGTTAATAATCAAAATTACCTTAGTTTAAACTCAATGGGTTCTAAATTACAATATGAATATTTTGATTTAATTTTGGTTTAGTTTTGGTTTAGTTTTAGTTTAGTTTTGGTTTGGATCACCCAATCCTACTAGGTTATGTCAAATTTATAAGGATGCACTAGATCTCTAAGTGTAGTGTCCTAAGTGTCTAATTAGGAGGCTTTTAATTTAGGATTAAATGTCCTAATCAATAGTTTAGAGATGGTGTTAACCTCATCCATAAATGAGGTCAACAAATGGACTCAATTTGTGTAGTGAAGTAACTAGAGTACACTGCACATATTAGCATTAACCGAACTAGCCAACAAAATCATAAGCATAAGCTTGGAAAAGTTTAGATTGATTGTAGAATTTGGATTTGGTTTTGATTTTATTTTCAAATTTTATTTGAATTTGATTTTGAAAGATATGAAAAAATATGCCTGAATTTGATTTGATTTAGAATTATTTATTCTTAGAAACTCAGATCACTAAGTTTTAAGAAGGATAATGATGTTATTAGGAAGAGCTTCAATGAAATCTAATCTTAACATAGTCAGAAGTAATGCCTTCAAGGGACTTGTTCTCAAATTGACTAAGTGAACTTTAACTGGAGAAACCACTAGGGGATTTACTCTTATCTGGTTAGCTATTAAGATGGGGTCTTTTAAAGACCTGATTTCAACCTACAAATCCAAGCTAAGGAATAGGGGCTTTTAATGGCTTAATTCCTAATCCTTAATATTTTGACTAATAGGCAGGGGTTACATGGGCTTAATCCCTATCCTAAATAGTTCATAGGAATGGGGTCTTCAATGACTTATTTTCACTCCTAAATTTCTTTCATTTTGAACTAGAAAAGGGATCACAAGAATTTAAATCCTAATATAGTGAAATTAAATTAATAAGAAGGGGCCTTCAATTGCTTAATTCTAATATGAATAGCTTGAAAAGAAAAAGAGTCATAATGACTTAGTCCTATCACTACAATGATGCCTGCTAAGGGACTTATTCCTATCTAATTTGCTAGTAAGGAGGGCTTCAAATGGCTTAATTCCTTCTTGAATAGCTACAATGAAAAAAGGGGGGATTTAATGACTTAATCTTAATTCTACAATTTTTTATAGTAAAAAATGGGTCTTGGTGGCTTAATCCTATCCTAAGTAGTCTATTTGATAGGAAGGGGTCTTGGTGACTTAATCCTATCCTTGTCTTTTAGAAACAATACGTACTAATGGACTTGCTTCTTTCTAATTAGCTTTTAAGAAGGAGCCTTTAATGACTTAATCTAACCTAGATAGTTTAAGTTGAGGAAATTGTTCTTGATGATTTAATCCAATCTTTGTCATTTGAAAGATGCCTACTAATGGACTTACTCCTCTTGGGTTAACTATTAGATGGGGCCTTTAATGGCTTAATTCAACTTAAATAGTTAAAAGGGAGGAAAGAAGTCTTGATGACTTAATCCTAACCTTATATTTTGAATAATAGGAAAAGGGGTCTAAATGACTTAATTCTAACCTAAATAGTCCAATTCATAGGAAAAGGGGTCATTGTGACTTAATCCTATCCTATGAATAATAATAATTGTGCCATGAAAAGCTTACTCCAAACCTAAGAAATTTATAAGAAGGGTGCCATGGATGGGAATACTCTAATTTATAGAAAGAAGGAGTGATGCCATAAAAGGCTTGCTCCAAACTTATGGGAAAGGTGCACAAAGGCTTACTCCAAACCCAATAAATTTATAAGAATTATGCTTTTTCCCATCTTATAAGAATGTAGAAGTTATTCATGAAAGAATTTAAGATAATTTGCATAAATTTAAAAGTCATCACACAAAATTTAAAATAGAATAGTGTTTGTATCTAGATAATTTGCAAAAGATATAAAGATTTTATTGGTGATCACTTGAAACTGGTGTACAATTTATGCATAATATTTTTTTAGGTAATGTTTATTTATAGGTAGCATTGGGCATTCACCAATACAAGTAATTAATTGATAAGTGCCTCCTTTAAAAATTATTTTCACCATGAACATTCCTTGTTAGGTTGGCTCGAAGTTGCTGCCTATCCTACAATGAGCTAAAATTAGTCTTTAAGCACTAAGACCAAGTCTCTTACTTTGAAAGTTCTTTGATGGGCCAACTTATGATGGGCTTGAACCATGCGAGATTGGTAAAGTTCAATATCTTGTTGAGCTTTCAGATGCTTTCCTTCAAGACTTTCATGTTCTTCCAATCGGAGTTTGTGATTATGATCCGTTGTAATGTTGTTATTAACTACTATCCTCAGAGAAGGTAATTGCACTTCCAATGGAAGAATATCTTCAATTCCATAAACCAAAGCATATGATATAGATTGAGTTGGTATCCTATATGTGGTCCGATAAGCCTATAAGGCTTCAACCAACTTTTCATGCCATTGACACTTATTTTTATCAAGTGTCTTTTGAAAATTCTTACAAGAGTTTTGTTGAATGTTTTGGCCAATCCATTTTCCTAGTGTAATAGAAAATTGAATATCTCCAATAAATTTTACATCTAGCCACAAAATGATTCAATTTAGTGGACTTAAATGACAAACCATTATTGGATATGATTTGATAGGGAACACAAATAGTATAAGATATTTTCCTAAAAGAATTTAAGCACATGGTATGCCTTCACTTTTTTCAATGGATTTTCTTTAGCTCACTTAGAAAAATAATTAGTTGCAACTAATATAAAGGAATTCCCATTTGATGAAGGAGGATCAATAACCCTTATGATGTTAGTATGCCGACTCTCGAACAGCCAAGAGGCAATAGTTGGGTGAAATCTATTAGGAGGCTGATGTAAGACTACACCATGTCTTTGCCATTGATGATAATGATGTGCAATTTTCATACAATCATTTAACATCAAAGGCCATTAATATCCAAGTCTTTTTATTTTTAATTTTATTTTAGGTCTGAATTGGTGTGCGCCACACAATCCAGAATGTACTTCAGTTATGATCTTATGGGCTTCTTGTTTGTCTGAACATCATAGTCATATTTAATCAAATGATTTGTGATATAATATATTATTGATTAATGCATAAGACAAATCACATTTTTCAATTTGATTTGCTAATGACTTGTCTTCAGGGAGCCTCCTCTCACTTAAATAGTCAATGAATGGTTGCCTCCAATCACTCTCTTCTTAACCTTCAACAAAGGTGGATACCCTTTGCATTTATATTTTTCTATTCATGTAATGTAAATCTATAGGGGATAGAACTTATTGATTATGAACTTCTATAGATACATATTCTTTTTTTGGGCATATGATTTCTTTGACATGTTTAGCCAAAGCATCTAATATAGAATTATCTCTACGATATATTTTATATAATTATAAAACCATATAAATACCGCTAACTTGGTTAATAACCAATTAAGAGTCCTCAAAGTTCTTAATATTTTTAATATCCATAAGGATTGCTAACTCTATCCCAGTTATAAGAGCTCATATTAAACTTTATTATTTGTATAAGACTTAAACAAATGATGGGAATATCACATCATTTCTTTATCTGAGTTATGAAATTCAAACCAATCCCTGTATTAGGATAGAAGAATTTAATTCTTATTTTTCTTTGATGATGTTGTGCCATCAAAATATAATTCTCAAGTGGCATTAGGTTCTTCCTCTAAAGTCATGATCTATTCATCTGGAAGATCATCATTTAAAGGAGAACCTTATGGTAGAGGATGTGCTACTAAGATGTCAACTACAACTTGACCCTTTACAGCATGAAGGGGAATAAAAAAAAAATCTCAAATTGTAATAAAATCATTGACTAACATGCTAGATGTCCAAATAATGTCGGGGATCATAAGATTTTGCAACAGATTTACTTTGAAATTAGATTTACTTTATGTGAAAGCATGTAATGCCTAAGTTTCTAATTGGTGAAAATTAAAGCTAAACAATACTTTCCAATAGGTGGATAAATCATCTCTCCTAGGATGAGACTGCGGCTTAGATAATAAAGGGCATTTTCTTTCCATTCTTCATTAACTTGGGCTAGTAAAGCTCCAAGTGATTCATCTAAGGCAGTAGTATATAAAATTAATGGTTTTCCTAGAATTGAAGCAGCAAAAATAAGAAGATTCATCGAGTCTTACTTTAGGCTTTCAAATGAGCTTTGGCATTTCTCATCTTAAATTAATTTAGAATCTTTTTTAGTTAATGCCATAAATGGATGGCATCTTCCAGATATATTTGATATAAATCTTCTTAGATAAGCTAGCCTTCCTTGGATTGATCTTAGTTGTGTATGAAGTGGTGACATTTAAATCCCAAATCTTTTCTTGAAGTTACCCTAAAAGCATACTTCAATGGGTTCATTTTTAGGTTGTAAAGGTGCAACCATTCAAAATGATCCTTATGTCATATAAATGATTTTCTTTTTTTACTTTTGATGACTAAATCATCGATATAACATTCAACTTGATTATGAATTAAGTCATCGAAGATTCTAGTCATCTCCCTTTGGAAAGTATCCCCAACATTTTTGAGACCGAATGACATGGCCATGTAGTAGAATATCCCAATAGGAGTTCTGAATGTCATATGCTTTTCATTCTCTAGAGACATCTTTATTTGGTTACCCAGATGATCCATCCATGGAATAAAAAAGATTTCATGGGAAGAGGCTATATCATCAAAAGTTCTGGTATTGGCAATGGGAACTCATCTTTGGGACAAGACTTATTCAAGTCTCTAAAATCAATGCAAATGCATATTTCACCATTTTTTCTTTACTAGGACAATGCTTGCTAGCCAAGAAGGGTATTGTTCTTCTCGTATAAACTTAGCTTCAATTAATTTTTTGACTTCAGTAATGACTTGTTGTTCAATTCCTAGATGCTTATGTTTAGAAGCTTGCTTTACTGGAATTATATCAATTTTAATCTTTAGTTTGTGACTCACAACATTCGAGAGATAAACTTGGCATCTCATCATAATTCTATGCAAAGTAATCTTTATATTCAGTAAGTAAGTTAATCAACTATTCAAAATTTTTGAACCCAATAATAATTAAGAAAAGTTGGTCTTGGGTTTTCATTAATTCCTAGGTTGATCTCCTTTAATACATCAACAATAGATTTTATTTCTTCTTTAAGTTCAAGGGGCGCATTCTAAATTAAGCAATCATCTAGATTATTATCATTTGATGTTTCTAGATAGAATTCCTTTAAAAGGTTAGAATGAATCCCAAAAAGCTGATCAGATTCCATTTGATTGTTTATCATAAAATAATGTTCTATATTATTTAGAGGTACAATGGTACCAAACCTAATGCCATCTTTGGATTATAAAATTTTATTTTTAGTACTCCATAAGCTTTCATGCATTGAGCTATATCTTTAGGCCAAGTATTTGAAATCAAACCACGTCTTATAGAATTTATAACACAATCAGGATATCAATCAATTGGGAGTTCTATTATTTCATTTAATAGTGGATCTTCAAGTTTTACATCTACTTCTGAGCTTGAAGGTTCGGGTACAGAATAAAACTTAGACAATCTTTTCATTTCTCTTGAGAGGTCAGGGGCCACTTTGACTTCTAACTGTGAAATTATGTTTTGAGAAAGAGGAGTTAAAGTCAAAGTGTCCACATATCTTTTCAATCTTTTATAAGTAGATAGATCAAGTTCATCCTTTAATACCTAGATTTGTTTCTCATCACTATCTGATTCTCAAACTTTATTAAGCATCCTTTTGACTGGAATCTTCATTAGAGTTGGACTCCAAATCAATTTGTATTATTAGAGGTTCTTTCTCTTTTTATTTTTCCTTTTTTTCTTTCTTTTCTTCTTTTATTTATTGCATTCTTTGGTGCCTTAATAATATTAGATTTTATAAAATCATGTACTTACTTCTTAGGCATATAATAAGTTGCATCCTCATAAAGTTCAATTTCATGGATAGAGAATGGTTGTATGTCACCTTTTATGGTGTATTCTACTCCATAGTGCACTTAATACACTAGTGGAGTGATGAGGGAGCCATCCTATATTCATGTATCCAAGGTCTACCTAAGAGGGAATTAAAGGATCTCTCTGAGTCGATAATGTAAAATTTTTATTTAGTTTTCAACTCTTTTATTTTTAATAATAATGTGATTGAATCTAAAGCTTTCTCCCTAGTTTCATTAAACCCCTTTAACAACATTTTATCTGTACTGAGTCTTCTAGTGTCAATCTTCAGGAAAGATAATGTTTTGGAGTTCCTAATATTGATTGAAGTGCCAGGATCAACTAGAACTCTAGACAACCTGATGTTTTCTACCTTGACGAAAATATAAAGGGACCGATTGTGATCTGTGGCCCCCAAAAGTAGATCCTCATCATAAAAAGGTGACTCCATGGATTTCCTTGAAGTAGCAAGCCTCATCTGAGGAAGTTGCTATTTGAGTTAGACATATTTCTAGATTGAGTAATGCATGTACTAATGATTTTATCATTTCTTTTGATTGAACAATTGCATCATAGATACTTAGCTTAGCAGGAAGTTTCCTATGATGGGCTAAAATGTTATAGTCGACCTTGGGAATGATCGACTTGACTATTGGATCTTGTTGTAAAGATTCTAAACTTTAATAAATAATTTATTTTTAACTTTTGGAAGAGACAAACAAGGTGGTAAAACCTTCTCACCGTGGAGATTAATCTTAGTGATATCTCCAAGGGTCATATCAACTTGTCCCTCATCAATAAAATCTTTTTCCAAATATTGGTCAGAATCTGATAGCTCAATCTCTATGCTAATAGGTTTATCTTGCAAATCATCCATGGGACTATCAGTGTCTGACCATGATTCATAAAACACTTCAACATGAGAATTTTCTTTTTCACCTTTTTATTTTTTTATTTTTAATACATTCATCAGAAATGATAAGAATATAAGGAATCCCTTTAGAGGCAGACTTTTTATTCATATCTTTAAAATGTGTTCATAAAGATAAAGAAGTGTAAGTCCTAACCTTTCCATCCTTATCATACAAAACTTTATCAGATACAATACATGTCCCTCCCTCATCACTCTCTCCAATCATTTGAACATCTGATGATGTTGAATAAGGTTGAGGTGGAACTAAATCTTTTGACTCTGGTAAATTAATCTAGATGATCTTCTTCTGGGTCTTCGTCTGATCCTACATTGAATTTTAAAATTTTTTATCAAATATTTTTTAGAGGAATGGGATAAGTTTGTATCCTATTCATTTGAAGGAGAAGAACTAGAGGAACTATAAGAGTCACCTAATTACCTTAATGGACCCTTGTCCATTAAGATCCATAAGGTACTTTTTTTACTAGCCTCTCTTAAATTTTCTTTCAAACCAATCCTTGAAAGTGAAGTAGTCTTCAACTGTGTGACCCAACATTTGATGATATGATCAGTAGTTTGGGTCATTCACTTTGTCAATTTCCTCGATCTTCTCAGATCATGTATTTTGAAATATGGCTTCTTTTTTATGTTTTTGAAAAAAAATTTCACTACCTCTCTCTTGAAAGAATAAGTCTGGTTATTTCTCTCACTAAAAGGGCTAGTTGGAACTTTCTTAGGAGGTGGTGATAATTGTTGTTGTGATGGCCTAAAAGATGAAGGTAGCTCTACCTGCACTTAGATGGGGACCTTTCTCTTGTCTATTGGAGAGACATTGACTACCTCCTTTTTTAGTACCTTCCAAGGCTTTGATGGCTCTGCAGAAGAGTGCTCTCTTAAAAATGACATACTATGGGCTTTTCTTATAGGCTAAAGGCTTTATTTAATAATTTTCTAAAGTATTAATCGTAAATCCCTTTAATAGGAAGGCCACTAGACCATGAATATTTCTTAGGAGTATATCTACAACGTGCTACTCTTGCAATTGTAGCTCGAACTTTAAGCTGAGAATCCTCTATTTCAAGATGAATCAACTAAGGATTCACCTGGCTATATTTTTTAACAACTAAATCACCCACAGTAATGTGGTGTTGAGTGCTAGTGAACCTCTTTACAAACATGTTTTTCAATTCAATAAAAGCATTGAACCATTGGGTATCTCCATACCAATCAAAGGCTACCCTAGTTAAACTACTAACAAATTGCCTAAATAGCAAGACATCACTTCCTTTGGCATTGCAATAACTTGCTCGAAAATGTGTTAAATTCTATTTGGGGTTACCCATCCAATCAAAAACTTTGAAGAAGGGGCATAAATCCCTTTAGGTAAGACATATAAGCATACTTCTCAGGGTAGGGTCTACCCTTTGGAATCAAAATGACACCTTGAAATTATGCCAATGATTCCTTTACTTGCTGCTCCACGAGAGATTTTAGGTCAGTTTTAGGAGTTACATCATTTGTTATTTTATGCTGTTCTTGATGTTGTTCTTTCAAACTGGACCTCTTCTCATCTGGGATGGGATTCTTCTACTTATTTTAAAGAATGAGGCTAGGAAGGACTAGGAATCATACTTTGGAGTAATTGTATAATGGAAATCATTTTCTCCATCTTTCTCTCCATTCTCAAAATCTAGTCATCCTTCTTCTATAACTGAAGGATCAACTACTATTTAGGATCAGATACAAGATTCTTATGTGTTTTCTCCTATTCTTTTTTTTGATGATCTCGTGTCAACCATGAAGATATGTGCTATGGGTAACCTTGGGTCATCATCTAGTAAATCATTCTAATCTAAGTCAAAGTAATCTTGGACCCTACTTATGTTTTCTTTTTCTTCATCCTCTATAACAATAGTCTCCACTTCTTCTTTTGTAAGATGAAGTGGAACACCATTTCTTTCAAGGATAGCTTGTGATTCTTCTTCTACATTTATGGGTTTCATTTCAGATATTTCTTTTTCATAAGTCCCATGGATGGTGGGATCTTCCTCTAAAGCAAGAGTGACACCCAAACCAAGGTGTCCCTCATCTATAACATCTCTATTGTAAGGAGATAGATGAAGTGACTCTATCTCTTTAATAAAGATATGAAATGAGGATGACCCTTCAATTTGAGGCCTAAATAGATGATGATGGCCTTTCCTAAATAAGCTAAATAACAATTACTCTCTCTAATAGTTGTGATGAAGGAATGTTTGGCTCAAGGGCTAATGGAACTTTTGTAACATAAACTTTTTTTGCTTTTTTCTAGGGAAAGTTCTATCTCTCCCTAAGCTAATAGGTTGCTCCCTATGCTTGGTTAGTGAACTTCTTGAGTAGTGATATTGGTCTGGCATGGGGATAGGATTTTCTTCTAGCATGGAGAATCATCTTTCCCTTCTCTTTATTATAGGAAGTGGTAGGTCTCCATAGAATCTCTCTCTCAAGGCTTCTGGACACTTGATCATTCATGATCCTAAGTAGCTCCACTTTAGTGTAAGAGGAGGACCTAGGAGTCCTACGAAGAATTTGGTGAAACCTACCACATGTCTCTCTATTCATCATTCTAAAGTTTTTCTTACTTTCATAAGCAAAAGGTGGAGAACTCACAATTCGGAACACCTCCTCCTCTCTTTGGGTTGAATCCATAAATGTTTGAATTGTGTAATCTCCAAATTGGTAACTAACAAAATAAATTTGATTCTATAGGAAGAGGGTGGAATACTACCTCCCAAGAGACAAGGAGTATCAAAAGGGTATATCCATCCCTTGCCCTAGCCAACTCTATTTCTAACATCTCTTTTTGCTTTCTTTCTCTCAAGGTTTACTTTTTGAGGCTCCTTCCTCTATTTATTTTCTAACTTTTGATCATTTGAGGAGGCTCAAAAGTGGACCCTACTTCAAAGGTGCTAGGGAAGAAGGAAGCAGATAATGTCCCTACAATGAGCAATTTAATCTTTTTTGGGACAGGACTCACTTGGACCCTCTCAGTGACTTTAGTAGTAACTTTCCAACCAAAGGCAGGGGTAATACAGGGCACACTAAAGGAATCCATAATGGGCTATTTATCCTTAATAACCACTTCACTGATTTGGGTAAGAGTAACTTTAACTATAATGTTCAGATTTTGAAATCTAGCTCCGAACTTGATGATGGAGTCACTAGCTAATCTACTATCAACAAAGAAACTGACCCAAATGACTTAGAAAAAATAAGTTGTCCAACCATTTTTTTTTATAAATAAGAGAATTAAGTAAGTCATAATTGGGTATATTGTCAAAATAAAGCTTTTGGACCATTAGAAAAATTTAGCCATTTCGTTATGGCTAGAATCTTTTAAAAGATTTTATATTTCTTTGAAAGTGTAGAATTATAAAACCATCTCATTTGATTTTAACAAATAAGAAAGTTTTATAACCTACTTAATGGATGTTAAGTATGCTCTATCAAGGATGAAATAGATAGATACCTACAGAAGGAAGACAATCTTAACCAGTGAAAACACAAGTACATTATCGATATATATAAATAAAGGCTATTTTTAAAGATGGAGAGAAGAACTATTCCCCAATGGAGTCATCAGAAAATATCCATGTGAAAAAATTATGACACCACATAGATTTTAAGAATTTCTTATTTAGGTAATCAAATTCATTATTAAGGAATAAATATAGTATCTCAAAAGATAAACATATTATCCTATAATGGATTTGATTACTTAAAGAAGAACCCCTAAGGTTAATGGGTCTTTTAATATTTTAGAGATTCTCCCTTGAACTACATGAAAAAGTAATACAAGAATTATTTTATACTGAGATCATAGTTCCTTATAAGGGTAAGCCCCTAAAGTTAATTACATCTTAGGAATGAGGATCTCTTCTTAAGTATATTCTCGATTAAGAAATAAGCTCTTATTTCTATGGATTTCAAAGTTAGTTCCAAAGGATGGTTAAATTGAAATTTTAAAAAAGAACACTTCAAATGGGGTAGAGTTCTTTTCGAGGCTAATTGAAATAAAGTTGGAAATGTCTATAGATACTGTGATGCCTAGTAGGCATTTCAACTATCCTAATAATGGGCTTTACATTTTGAGATTGAATTTATTCAAATTTGGATTGATATGTTATTAGAAATCTAGGACTTAGATTCTAACAGTACAAGACTATATAAATACCTAGGGTTAAAGACTTATTCCTAGAATGAAGCTTCAGAACTTAAGTCTATAAGTACTTCTGACACAAGTCAAAGGCTCGACCTAGTTCAACTTTTGGGAATCATTGGCTCTATCTCTCACTTGAGGAAAGAATTATATCCCTAACTTTTCTGGACTTATCACCCGCCTGGAAAGGCTGCTAGCTAACACCACCTAAGCGAATTTATAAATCTATGATGTTGATCTTATGTATGAAAAATGACCGGGTTGTTACATTTTAGGAAAGAATCAAGGAACCTAAACTCACTTTCTAATCCCTAGGATCATGTTAGGTATGAGTCACCTAACGAATGAAATAATTTTTACCTTTTAAACATTTTAACTCTTAATTTATTTAAGGCCTTTGGGGTATGCAATTTATTCCTACAATGAGATGTAGTTACTAACAATTGTGGGCCAAATCAAAACAAAAAGATACACTTCCTCAAGAAAGTTGTCATCCTCAAAGGTCAGATGCCCCTTATGTATAATGGGTGAACTCTCAATTCAAGGATTTCAAACAATATGCTAGCACGGTTCACAAAAGCTAATTATTTCTAGTTGCTTTTAAGTTGCTAAGGCTTTAATTTATGTATAAAGTTTTGAATTTCTATACTTTCTTAAAGTTATTTATATTTAAGTTGGATAAAAAATTTATTTTTCCTAAGAGCCTAACGTCTAGGCATATCATCATAGAAATACATAGTGCAGAAAGAAACCTAGAAAAGTAAGCAATTTTTATTGCTCACCCAAATTTAATTAATAAGAATAGGCTAGCGCGGCCGAGTACCAGTGTACACCTTGGAAGAAAGAGAAAAATGGACAGTCTACCCATAAGAACTAAAAGCCTAGATCTATCAGGGTCTTCTTTTAGGATTGTCTCCTTTTTTAAGGACTTCCACGAGCTTCATAGGGAAGCTTTGCACCAATATGATGGTAGGGTTAACTCCTGCTATTCCTAAACTCCATAGATCATAACCTAGTTCTAAGCTCAAATCACCTTCAAAATTTCAAAAAAAAGTTTTCTAAACCCTGCAAAATAAATATTAGGAAATACAAATAATACTCCAATAGTTATATTTATAAACATACATGCATAACATTAGTGGCTTGCCAATCCCACTTATCCTATTAGGCTATGCTTAAGGACTTAACCATACCTACAAGAAAATAATATTTATATATTTTTTATTATAACAATCCCTTTTAGGAGAGCCCTTACAGGAAATTGTATTAGGTTAAAAGAATGTTATATCATCCAAACTAGTGGATAAACAATCATAACCATAGGACACTTCTTAGACATAGGACTGTTCTTAGACTTTAAGAGTTCCTTAGTCTTAAGACACATCTAGTGATTAGGTGGACACTCAAACCTAGCCCTAGAGACTTATAAGAGTTAACCATTGGAATAGGTTATGCCTTAGTGGAGTTAGGAAAATTTCCTACCCTTAGCTTAGACCATTCCTCACTTGTCTTCTTTCTAGTCAAAATCCAAATCAATCTCATTTGATTTTCCCCAAACTCTTCAATTCCATGATTCAATTCCATGATTGAATTCCATGATTGATATCTATGATTGAAACCCATGATAAAAGTCCAAATTTTGTTTAAGTCCTTAATCTTCCCTTAAGGACTTAACCAAAATCATGATTCAAACTTATTTAAATCTTTGAGATTTTCTCATAATCCATTTATATTCTCATTTATATTCACGCATATAAATAAAATATAAATTCAAATCAATCCAACTAAACTCAAAGTTCCAAATCAATTCATGAAAAGTTTCTTAAGTCCCTTTAATTTTTCATTAAAGGACTTAGCCAAAATCAAACCTAAATTATGATCAAACCTATTCAAATATTTGGGATTTTCTCAAAACTTATTTATATTCTCATATATAAATGAAATATAAATATAAATCATTTAAATCCAAGGCAAAAATTAAATTCCAATTTAAAATTCCTTTAAATCCTTTAAATCCCCTTTAATGGATTTAACCTAAATCATGATCAAACTCATTCAAATTCACAATAATTTCTCAAAACTTATTTGTATTTTCATTTATATTCTCATATATAAATGAAATATAGATATAAATCAATCCAATCCAATTCAAAAATTAAATTAAATTTCAAATTTAAAATTCCCTTTAATGGATTTAACTTAGATCATGATTAAACCACTTCAAATCCTTAAAATTTTCTCATGATCAATTTATATTCTCATTTATATTCACATATATAAATGAAATATAAAGTCAAACAATCAAAACCCAAATGAAAAATCAAACCCAAGACCCTTTCTTATTCTTCCTTTGAATATGAAATTTTCAAATGGATCAAAACCCATTTGACTTCAAACCACTTGTAAATAGATTTATATTTCAATCATGAGTCCATATACAAGATCAACCAACTTCAAATAAAGCTTTGACCAATTTTTACTTAGGCTCACTTGAAAGTGACCTAAAGTACCCTATGAGCCAACTTTTGATCCTAACCAAATTGGATTAAAAACTCATATATCCCTCTCATCATGATCAATAATCATGGGATGATCAATCAATCAAATTGGGTCAAACCAAGTCAAACCTGGGGTTGACTAAGTCAAAACCTAAAATGAAACCTTACATGGCCAAATTCCACCATAGACCAAATTGATTGAAACCATTGATCTAAGTTCACTCATGACCCATGTTTGAATTTGACCAAGCCAACATTTGAGCCTAACCTAGCCCAATTGGCCCACTTGACCCAAGTTGACCCATTTTGACCTAAAGGGCCAAAATGTTTCAAAACTTGATCTAAGCCAAATTGATTGGAACCAATGGCTCAAGTCAATTCTAAATAACTTGTGGAACTTGACCAAAGCCTCAATTGGCCAAATAGACCCAACCTAGCCCAATTGGCCTTAGACCCAACATGACTTAAAGGGGTCATGTTGAGCCAAAATTGAACTTAACCAAAATTGATTGGAAATAAAGATACCAATCCACTCCATATGACTAACCAAACCCAAACCTACCATTGACCTACCTCAAATAGGTCAAATGGGTCAAATAGGTCAACTTGACCCATTTGACCTAAATGAAGTCATATGAGCCAAAACTAAATATATACCAAATTGAATCAAACGAAAGCCACCAAAACATTTCAAATGGTTATATGTTATTTCTTGTGAGCCAAATTGCATTAGGCACTTTCATTAATAGATGCATTGCAAAATTAAATTCCTTATGGGTTATATGTTATCTCATTGGCTCATAATTATTTAATTAATTCTTCTAAGGTGTGTAGTTAAGTGTTAACTAAGTTATTTAATTCATACCTTAACATAATCAATGCTCAAAAATGGATTTAATCATCTAAAAATTAAACAAAATTAGTAAACATATATGGGAATGGGTTAGGAGTAGCAAACTCATCTCACCTTTTCAAAAATTAAATCAAACTTTAAACTAAACAAAAATCATTTTGAAATTCATTCTAAATTTTCTTATTCTGTATCCTTAGGATTTAAGTAAAGTGAGTTTTTTTACATGCTTTCATTACTTTGAATCTTTCCCCAACATGTTAAGTTGTATGTCATGTGATTCATGCATTCATAATTTCATGTTTTAAATTTTAAAATGAAATTGTTTACTTTATGTCAAATGTGCATGTGTTGGCTAAAGTAAAATATGAGTGGCTATTATCACTACTAAATCCAAATTATTTTTCAAAATACATAAATCGAGTACCAAATCTGAAAGTGTGCTACTTATACTTTAATTATTAGCTTGCATGTGATAGATTATGAAGTCATGCTTAGTGTAGTTTTCCTTTCTTTCTTATGTTAGCATAGTTTTGATTAGGAGTTGGCAAGATGTAGGGTCATTTGAAAAGAACCCAACACTTATTTAATTCTATACCCTATTCATCCCTATGCTATCATTTAAGAAGGGTTACCTATACTTGCATGTATAAATTGCATAAATAAAAATGATTCTACTAAACAAACTTTTGCATATTCCTTTTCTATTTCATTTCTTTTATATACATGTTTGTATTTAAGGAAAGTGGTATATTAGTCTGGACAACCCCAAGGTTGTGAGGCTTTAAGTAGACCTAAGTAGGTCTTGTACCTTACACCTTTGGTTAACAATGATGCTGTACTCACTTAGGCCTTTCTTACTTTCATGTATGTGTGTGAAAATTTAGATAAGGAAAACCCTTTCTACTTAAGAAAAATCATGCATATTCAACTTCTAAATTTTCTTAAATGTATTACTTAGCACACATCATAAAGTGTGTTAAATACTCTCATTTGCATGTATATATATGCTTAGGGTCCATCCATATGCATGTTATATATGTTGGGAAAGAAATGAAATAATGTGTGTTATGTGAATTTTGATTCATTTTATTTAATCTTAAAATGTCTTTCTTTTTGAATAGGTTTGTTTAGAGTTTATCTAAACTTAGGATTGATTAAAAGATGTAATCAAAACATTCACCTAAATAAAACTAAAACATGAACTTACTTTAGAAAATTACTTAAGGTTAGGGAAGGAAAGAGAAGTTCTCTTCTCTTTCCCTCTCTTCATAACTTAGTCATTAATTATATGTTTCACTTAAACCAAATTAAAACATGAAATAAAATAAACCCAAAAATAATTAAACAACTTAAATGAAACCCTCCTCTAAGTTGAACATGTCCTTCACACTGAGAAAATTTAAATCTAAAGTCAAAGCTAAGTATACCACACAAACCTTTAAAACACACACATTAGCCTAAGTAACCACCTCTAGCCTTAGGTTAGGTGAGTGCATGGTTTGATGTTATGTTTTATTTTGTGATATATATATTTTAGACAAGATGTTAGGGTGTATGCTCAGAATGAATGAATGGGGTGTTCTTAGTCTAACTATTCTTTTATGCGGGATTGGATTGTGCTTAAGTATCATAAATAAAAGTATAAATGCTTTTGTTGCGGTGCTTTATACCCTAAGCATAATCCATAGGCAGTGGACTTAATCACCCATGTGTGGGGTGATAAGTCTAATATACATGCTTGAGATTTGTGTGGTGTGTTTTAGCTAACTTTTATTTTGCAGGTGTTAGTTAGATTTCCACTTTTTCCTTTTCAGGTAAAAATTTGTATAATTAGGATTTTGGAATGATTTGTTATGGGGATTAGAAAGAACATTGGTCATAATATCCCATCTTATGTACCATGTGAAGCCTTAGAGCATCCACCTTCCGACCATTCAAATGAAGGAACCAAAAGAAGAAAGAAGAAGAAGAAAGAAGAAAGAACAGAGAAGAATAAAGCTTGAAGACCCCCATTACAATGAATTTCTTTGCTTAAATTGTAATTTAATTCATTTGTAATTCAGGTTGTATATGGGTAGAGCTCGGCTACCCATATTTAATATTTTTGAATTTGTACGGTGGTGCCCGACAACAATGGCCATTTATTCTTTTTACAATTATCTTTATAAATTGATTGATAATTTATTTAGCTTTTGCATTAAGTGGCATGATTTTCCTAGTTTCTTCTTTGCTTTATGTATGGCCTGGATGTGGATTAGGCTCTTTAGGAAAAATAAATCTTTTACCCAACCTAACAACTCAAAATAAAATTAAACAACTCATAACCTCACCTAAAGCTTAGGTTTAAAATCAAGCTAAGAGAATTAGCAACCCCTTAGCATTTCTTTATGATATTATGCACAAATGCAACTTATTTCACTCTTGATTGGAGGGCTTCCACCTTTGCTAGAGAACCCGGCTTGACCTTTGAGGGCCGTGGTGGAAATTCACCTCCTCCCTTTTAGCTAATTTTGGCCAATATCCTTCTTTCTCATGCATTAGTCATAAAAATCCTATTAGTCTGAGTCAAAATATTTGTCCAAAATAAAAATAAAATGAAATTTGAATTGCATTAGATTTAGGTCATTTGAAGCATGTCCCTTTACATGATCTAGTCTCTTTAGGGAGTGAGTTTAAGGACTTAGCTTCTTTCTAAAAAAATAACCTAGCTATCTTGCATAAGCATAAAGACTTACCTACATGTATTTAAAATCGTAGGATGAGTTAGTTGGCGGCCACCCCCAGGCTGTTGTAAGTCCAAGCTGTCGGGTGATTTGTCATCTCTTTGGAGGCAAACCAATTACCCATTTTTTTCCTTTGATTTAGGTTTTGCTGACGACCCTCACCGAAGCTCCCTAGATTTAGATTTTGAGATTTCTTCTCCCCTTTATGGGCCATAAGCATAATTCTTTACCTCTTAGGCATTTCCTTAATCTTATGTTAAGGAATCTTAAGTCCTAAAATTCTAATGAAAAAAGCAACTCAAATAAACTAAATCAATTTCTAAAATGTAAAGCCCAACTATAGGATAATGTGAGATGCTCACTAGGTTTCCTAGGATCATGAGCATCTCCTACTTATTTCCCATTTTGGCTTTAATAATAACTCCCTCTTTTGATCAATCCCATTTGATCCTCAAAATAAAATCAAATGATTGATAGTCCTTCCTATTGAAATCTTCAAAGACAATGATCATTTACCTTAATCGAGAGTTTTCCTAAGGGTTCCTATCCCTTAGGATGTAATTAACTATGGGGGCTTGCCCCAATAGGGAACTTAATGAACTTGGTTTAAAATAAACCCTGGTTTACTTTTCCATGCAATGTAGGGGAAGAATCTTTAGTACATATGTAGACCCATCATCCTTAGGAGTCCTTTTTGAGGTGATTAGGTCCATTAAAGGGTAGTGACTTCTATCTTTTGAGATAGTATACTATTTCCTTGATGACGTATCTGATCACCTGAATACGTACATCTACAGATCTACGTGGCATCTTACCAAGATGAATTTTTGTAAGGGCTCCTCTTTTTTTTCTTCCCACAGATTTGAAAGGCAACTCCCTTATAGAAATTTTTCTCCACAGATTTTTTGGGCGACTCTGCTGGGGATGGTTCCTCTCTCCATCTTTGGTAAATGATCATTGTCTTTGAGTATCGATAGTGAATTTTTACTTTGGTATGAATCCAAGACTATCCTTCTTTCCATTGGCACTTAACTCATTTCATTCTTGAGTTAGCCAACATCTTTAAATTTTTAGACACATTCCTCATTGGTCCAAATGGTTCAAATGAAAGATCAAAAAAAAAAAAAAAATCTTAAAGACTTCCTCCTTGTCATTTTCATGATAATGAAAGGTTCATCTAATAAATTTTAAATAAAATCAAAAAAAATCTTAATAAAATTTTCAAAAAATTTTTACCTCATTTAACAATTCCATAATTGTTACATGTAGATTTTCAAATAAAATTTAAAATTTTCAAAACATGAACTTCATTTAACATTCAAATTTGTTACAATGAAATTTCATCAAAATAAATAAAATTTTCAAAATATATGAACCTATTTAAATAATCACATTTTTGAGAAAGTTTTCAAATCAAAATAAAATCAACAATCATATTTAAAATTTTAAACACATATGAAACTTCATTTATACCCAAATTTATTAAATAAAGTTTTCAATTAATTTTTTAAACACATTTTGGAATCCTCACTTAACATACCCAAATGTTTTAAGTGAAGTCTCCCAAATCAAAAACAAAATTTTCAAAATATTGAACTTCATTTAACATAAAATTTGTTAAGAGGTTCCCAAATCCAAATCAAAAATTTTCAAAACATTTGGAACCTCATTAGCATACTCAAATTTGCTAAGTAGTTTCAAATCAAAATCAAAATCAACAATCATATTTCAAAATTTTCAAACATATATTTGGAACCTCATTTAGCATAATCAAATTTGTTAAGTGAAGTTTCCAAATCAAAATCAAAATCAACAATCATATTTCAAAAAATTTTCAAACAATATTTGGAACCTTTATAACATACAAATTTGTTAAATTAAATCAAATCAAAAACAAAAATTTTCAAAACATTTGGAACTTCATTAGCATACCAAATTTGCTAAGTGAAGTCCTCCATCAAAAAAAAATAAATCAAAATTTTCAAACACATTTCATTTAGCATACCCAAATTTGTTAAGTGAAATTCCAAATTTCAAAAATAACTTTATCTTTAACATACCAAATTTGCTAAAGTTGAATCTCCACTTTCAAATCAAAACAAAACTTGGGTTCATTTAGCATACCAAATTTGCTAAATCTCCTCAAAAATCAAAAATTTCAAACAAATGAAACACTTTATTTTCTTAGCATATTTAAATTTGCTAAAATCTCCTCAAAAATCAAAAAATTTTGGATTCTTTAACATACCAAATTTGTTAAGTAATTCCAAATCCAAAATAAAAACAAATTCAAAAACATTTTTTACTCACTTAGCATACCAAATTTGTTGTAAAATCAAAACAAAAACAATTTGAACACTTTAACATACCAAATTTGTTAAAGTAAGTCCTCAAAATCAAATTCAAAACATCATGAACTTATGGAAGCATATCAAAATTTTGAATCCATATTTCAACATACCTAAATTTGTTGAGTTTGATTCATATTCAAAACTCTTTCAAAATCTTAAATCATTTGAACACTTAACACTTCCAAATTTGTTGGATGTGGGTTCAAATCAAAATTCAAAATTCAAAATCTATGGAGATGAAAAATTACAAGTTCATTTCTCATTATTCTTTTCATCTACTTGATTCATTTGTTACTTTTTGAATCTTCATTTATCTTTATTCCCCTATGGATCTAGCTTTAGATCACTTCCACATTGACCATACACTTGATCCACTTTGGTAAGATTTGAGGGCATCATGAGGCATTCCCTCACCATCAAAGAAACAAGCCGATCATGATAGACACCATTTGATTAATGTCTCCTCTGAAAGAGGAAAGCATTTACCACTTTTGTTCCTATTGGAGTTCTTCAGATTTTATCTAGAGTTCATTTGTTAGTTGGGATTTTTCATGTACCCTCCAAAGGGTGGGCTCCCATTCTTGCCTCCCTTCATTTGAGGATGCAGCTCTCCTCATCCTCAAACTCATAGAACATGTATGGTCAAATGTTCCCTATTTAAAGCAACGGATTTCAACATGGATCTCCCATGATCACTTCACCATTGGTTATGAAAAGTTTCATCCTCTCGATCGGAGAGGATCGGGATCCTTTGTTGTCTCCTCCTGGTGCACTTACTAGATTAGGAGTAGGAGGTGGCATTGCCTCCACTTTCTATTCCAAGTAGAGCATGGGCTCAGAGTGCCCTTTGATCTTGATTGAGTATCCCTAGCATAGGATTCATCAAGAAACCCTGAGGCCCATACATTTCAGTAGAGAGTGGAGGTTGATCTATCGGTCATTCTACTTTGGTTGATTTTCCGGCGGCTATCATATCTTGATGGTATTCTCCTCATGGGACCATACAATATGAGGTTCACATTCAGATTGGGTGGTGTCTCACACATGTCCCAATCTGGTTTGGCCTCTCCCATTCCATCCCAAGGGAGATGAGAAAAGATTAATGATCCATTGTGATCCTACATCCCCATTGTGGTAGGTGAGCTCTCTGTGACCTTCGCCAATGGTGGTGTGGAGAATTTGACACTCTAGGCCATGAAGGCCATATAGGCAAAGATACCCATTGGTGATCATGGCAAGGGTTCTAGTCCCCACACCACCACATTGTCAGGTGCTCCTCCGACCTTCGCCTAGTGGTGGTGTGGAAGAGTGGTGACAGAGCATCATGAAGGTCCCCAACTCCATTTGGTGGATGCGGAATTATGATAGTTATCATAGATATTCATGATAGTTCAATTACAGTGGTAGAGGATCATCCTAGGTTGTTACCCTATTATAGCTTTGATCAGTATCATTCTTTAGGTACACGGATTGACTCCCCCGGTGATGGTGAGATTAGGTGCCTCTTGCATGATAACATCCATTGTCGGCTTGTTTGTATCTGGCAGCTAAATCGATCCTTAGATGAGATAGTTGCACACTATTTTATGGAAAAGAAGGAGATCTTAAATGCGCTGGTCAGAGCAAGAGAGTCGACTTTGATCAACAAAGATGACTTGATGGGGGATTCAATGGAGTCTGGTTGACACAGGTTCTCTTCTTAAGCAACATGCCATGGAAGTTGATGAGGTTGATCAAGAGATACATGAGAATCACCCAACAGGACTTGTTAAAGCGAAGGATGAGCAAATTTATAAGGTAGATGATTGCCTTATTGAATGTCAATGCAAATAAGCCCCTCAGTTCATCCTATTACGGTCAATGTCGTTGCTTTGAGCTAGTGCATGTAGATCCATTAAGACTCTACCTCGATGAGCAGCCTAGTATGTATAAAAAGGTAGTGGATAATACCTCCATACATGAAAAAGATTTGAAATCCATGGTTGAGTAGTAGGTGAAGGAAGATTTGGCTCATGCCTAGGGAGGATCATCGGTTCCAAAGGGTAGACCCTACTTAGAGGAATTCAATGTTATCCGATATCTGGGGTTTTGTGCCTTCCTTCAAAAGTTTTGATGGCGGTGGGAATCCATGGCGACATATAGCTCACCAGGGCGGTTGTTTTATGCTTAGTGGTAGCGTCGGCTTGAACATAGTTTCAAGACCGATGATGTAGTTATCCCGAAAGAATACCTTGTGGAATAACCTTCTAGTTCTATTAGGGTAATCCTTGGGGATACAAGTGATCCTCCCAAAACCAAAGAAGGTTGGGACATTTCTTTATCTAAAACCTCTAAGAAAATAATTCAGAAGATCATGAAGCTTTCTTGCAGGTGCACTCAAACCTCAACAAGGAAGGTTTGCAAGTTTTCAATGCCAACTCTAGGAAGTGGGAGCTCATGGCTGACAGCAAACCCACTTGATGTAGCGACTTCTCCAATTCCATTGCTCTTCGTTTCTTCTACTAGTAGAACTCTTGTATCAGCGGATAAAGGCATCAAATCCCTTACTCCACTTACTCTACTTGACTTCTACTTTGTACCTCCACCTCCAAGAAATTGAAGAATAAAGCTAGTTTGAATTACATATGTGTCTCTTCTGATGGGTTGTCTTCTTCTATTCCTAACAATAACTCTTTAGGTCTAATTAACTATAACAACTTCAATCTTCCTCTTTCTAATTCAGAGTTGGATTTTGCAACTCTGAATACTATAGGTTCACCTCTTGAGATAGACTTGGAATCATCTGATTCTGAGAGTCCCATAGGAGAAGGCGTAGGTGAGCATGAAGTCAGTAGAACTTGTCACCACCTTGCCTCAGATTGCTCGAAGTTAACCTCCATAGTGGTCAGGCTCTACCTCTTAGGGTAGCATCTCAAGATGAAACAAGTCATTTGTGAGAAGCCCTTCCATAAGATGCTCCACCCTTGGATATGCTTATGGAAGACCAATAAATTGTCTTTCTCATCTAAGAAAGTTTCCATCTAAGCATATGATGCCCTTGTCTTGCAAAGAGATGAGGGAATCACTAATCAAGGCTCTCCTTGATCTAAAATATGTAGCTCGGTGACATATGGGTGAGGAAGCACACTATGCAAAAGAAGCCCAAGGGATCACCTTCACAAGTGAAGACCTTCTACTAGGGGACTTGGAGCACAACCATCCCCTATACATTACAGTTGACATGGATAGGTTCAGACTCACTAGGGTTCTCATGGATTCAGGTGCATCGGTGAACATTATGAGTTTAAAGACCCTTGCTTATTTGAAGATCGACATCTCTACACTCTAAGGAGATAGGATGATGTTGAGAGGATTCAATGATCATGGTGAGCGGGCTTTAGGTTCTATAGTATTATCTTTGGAGATTCTTATACTATCTTACCAACTCCTACACCAACAACGAAGCTGAGTATGAGGCATTGATTACCGGTTTGGAGTTAGCCATCATTATCAGTGTTAAGCGCATCAACATCTTTAGGGATTCTTAGTTGTTCATCAACCAGTTGAGTCACGGGGACCTCAAGCCCAAGCTTCATCATTACTATGAGTATACCATGAAATTGGCCAAATTCTCAAGTCACCATCTACAAGGTTCCCAGTAGAGAAATCGTGATGATTTGGCCAAACTTGCCAAAGAGTTGGCGTGTACAGAAGATGAGTCCATTTCAATAAGGGTCCAAAATAGACAAGTCCTATGCCTTATTGATGTTGAACTCATCGAGAGACTTTCTCTTGAAAGGGAGGTTGTCGTTGCCAAAATGGACAAAGGAGGCTGGATTGGAGGCAACCATTCATAGATTACTTGAACATCGACAAACTACCTTAAGAGAAATCATAAGCCCATCAGGTGAAACAAAGAGCTCTCTCCTACGCTCTTGTTGATGGCACTCTGTACCACCGATCTTTTGACCAAATGTGGTTAGATTATTTAGACAAACATGAAGCCTGTGGAATTGTAACTGAGGTACATTTAGGTCTATGTGAAACATATCAATCTGGTCTGAAGATGAAGATGATGATCAAAAGACTTGGATACTACTAGCCTTCTATGATCACAGATTGCATGGACGTAAATAAGAGATTTCATCAGTGTCAGGTGAGCAGTGTAGTCCCCACCAGCCACCCAACATTCTACACCCTACATTGGCTTCATGGTCATTTGAGTGTTGGAGATGCCCGACATTGTAGGTGCAGTCGATCCTCCCTTCTTCAGGGCATGGTTCATCCTTTTGTTGCCACCAACTACTTTTTCAAGTGGGTGGAAGCCATCCCACTCAGAGAGGTCACAACTCACCATATGCTTCAATTTTTTAGGAACCATATCGTATATAGGTTCGGGATGCCTTGACAAATTATATCTAATAATGGTACTACATTCAAAAGCACAAAGATCAACAACTTTGCTAGAAGACATGATATAGATTGGAGATACTCTACCATCTACTCCCCTAAAGCTAATGGCTTAGCAGAAGCATTCAACAACACTTTCATCCGATCAAGAAGACTCTTGATGACAACAAAATAATGGAACGAGTAGGTTGAAGCTTTGGGCCTACCACACCACATATGAACTCCAACTCGCCTACATTTTCCTTATGAGTCGTCGCTCTTCCTTTAGAAGTTCAACTCCCATCACTAAGAATAGCATTGGGTAACAAGATCACTATAGAGTAGAATGCGAAGTTGTGGTTAGAAGAGCTCGAAGGTTTGGAGAAGAGTCGCCTACGGGTGTGCCAAACCTCGAGTTATACAAGGCCAAAATGATTCAAGCTTACAACAACTTGGTCCACCCTAGGTCTTTTCAAGTAGGAGAACTTATGTTAGTCCTAAGGAGACCAATTGTTGCACGTCCAAAGATGGGAGGCAAGTTTGAACCCACTTGGGAAGGCCCCTATGTCATAGAGAAGGCCTATCAAGGAAGATCCCATCAGCTTATTGATTGTAAAGGGGAACAGATGCTTCCAATTAATGGGCTCTATCTAAAGAAATATTACCATGAAATTAAAACTTGTTTGAAAATAATTCATTAATAAAAGAACAAAATCTATTCCATTCATCAAATCTTCTCTTCAAGTGTTGTTTGCTTATTTCGATCCGTGATGTATTTGGGGGTGTGTGCCCCGGCATCCTATCCCTTTTTCACAATACAAACACAATTTCTCAATGCTATTAGAATAGGTGTAAGAGAACCTGAGAGGCATCATATTTCGATTAGCATAACTAAGTTCAGAGTGAGAGAATCCAAGCAGCATCTTTTCTTAGTGGGAATCCTTGTTACCATCTATGGCATCATTTCATAATTCCCCAGCTATTTTAAGGAAGGTGTAAGAGTTCCCCAGAAGAATCCTATTCCTTTTAACACATGCACAAAACAAACACAAATCTTTTTGTCTCGAGCTATTTTGATGTGGGAGCAAACCCCTGTGGCACTCACTTATTAGCTACTCTAGGTCGGGTTTACATGCTACCTCGCTAGTATGTCACCCTAGTAGTCATTTATTGGAAGATGTGAGTCCCATGCTTTTCTTAATTTGATCACAAAACCAAAGCCTTGTTAGTATGGTATGCTTCACTGCCCAACAGTAAGCTACCTCATGTTGACTTTACTTAAGAAGATGTGAGTCCCCATGCTTTCTTCTTGAACTAGCCATCATGCTTTAACTAGGTCGAGTATATTTGAGGTTTAGAATAAGTCCCCCAGAGACTCCTTTCCTCTTGACTACTTTTGATTTGATATAAATCCCCCAGTGGTATTCACTCAGTAGTTGAACTAGGTCATATAGCACCTATCGAGCCAAAGATAGACTATCCCAATAGTCAGTTTTGCAATAGGAGGATGTGAGTCCCCAAGCTTTCTTCCTAAACTGATTGTTGCAAACTGATGGGCACCTTAGGTTGGTTGACATTCGCTATGCTTACAGTGACTCACCCAGTGAGTACACCACTTTGGCAGATATGAGTCCCTATGCTTTCTCCTTGAGTTGGATATCGAATACCTATTGGATATATGACCACATGTCATTTTCTAGGTGTTGGATTACCTTACCCCCCATCCCGTGCACTCTATTTGGATCAAGTCCTTTGACCCCATTTAGATACTACCCGGTTACTTTTGGATTGGATAGTTTCCCTTTCTTAGTAGCCACCCCTGTGGTTGGAAAATTTGTTCAACGGATGTGCAGATTTTCCCTTGATTTAGTAAATTTGAGATATGTCTAGGCTGATATAAGCTCCTTCTTAGTATGATCCCTCATAAACTAATAAGGACCACGATAAAACAAACCAAACAAAATAAACAAAATTAATTCGCTTGTGGATTAAAAATTCAACCTCCCAAAGGGTCCCTTTTCCCAAGTAGGCATCCTACCTTTAGGCGTCGAGAACTCCCCATAGAATTGCCTACCACGAGTTGAGATAAATCGTTGGTACTCACTATGTAGTCATCCCTGGGTTCAATGCCACAAATGTTTACCCATTTCCACTTTGAAAGATATAAGACCATGATGCATTCTTTCTAGCATGATTGTCAAACCGATGAGCTCCTGTTTGATTTGTTGCCCAAAGTCACCTCAGTGGTCTTTTCTAGTGGAAGATGTGAGTCCCTGAGCTTTCTTCCCTTCAATTGATCATTGCAAATTGAAAGGCACTCCTTTGGTTGATAGTTCTCTGGTTGGGAAGCTACTCCCTTTGGTTCGAATCGAGATAGGTCTAGGCTTCTATAAGCTCCTTCTCAAGATGATCCATAAACTAACAAATCCACCAAACAAACAAATCTAAAAATAAATTTCTCTTGACTATTCTGAGATTTTAAGTCCAGTGGCATTCACTCAATAGTCACCTAGGTGGGTTTGATTTGTTGCCCAAAGCAACTGATCACTAGTTCTTATTTCTAGAAGATGTGAGTCCACATGCTTTCTTCTTAATACTTGACCATTGTATACCAAAAGGCATTTCTCATTGGTTGGTAGACTATCCTTTTGAATTGATAAATCTGAGTTAGGTCTAGGCTTCCATGGCCCCTACTCAGTGCAGTTCATCACAAACCTATGAGATCTATCACAATCAGAACAAACAAATTAAAAATAAAATCAATCTTGACTATCTTTGAGTCGATCTAAGTCCCCCAGTGGCATTCACTCAATAGTCAGCCCTAGGTTTGGTTCAATCTATTGCCTTGCCAATAGATTACCCCAGCAACTAGTCCTTACTTGGAAGATGTAAGTTTACTATAATTTCTTCCTAGTATAGCTATTGTATACCGAAAGAGATCCTTTGGCTGGTTAGCCCTACTATGTGCTTAGTAGACTACCCTTTTGGATTGGTAAATCTGAGTTAGGTCCTAGCCTCCATGGCTATTCAGTACAACCTATTGCAAACCAATAGGGTTCATCTTACAAATTTAAACCTAACAAAATTAAAACTAATTCAACCCTCTTCCTAGTGAACAAATCAAATCCTTTTCTCCTCAATGAGAATCAAATCAAACCTTTCATCCTCTTATGGATGACTTGAACCTGCTTCCCTAGTGGAAGGTTCACATTCTATCCCTTAGTAGTTTTCTTCCCTCTCTCTTATGTCTTGGACATAAGTAGAGCCACATTACACTAAGCACTGGATTCTTTCTTTTTCTTGGGTTAAGGATAGATTGTTTCTGTTAGTGCTTGTGATCTCTTGGTGTTGTTGATTATTTTGGTCAACACCAATACGTGCAGTGTTCTTTGTCAATCACACCACACTTATTGGGCGTCCTTTGTTGTCCTCATTTTTAGAATGAGCTCTCAACCCTCCCATCTTAGACATAGGACTCTTCTTAGACTTTAAGAGTTCCTTAGTCTTAAGACACATCTAGTGATTAGGTGGACACTCAAACCTATCCCTAGAGACTTAGAAGAGTTAACCATAGGAATAGGTCATGCTTTAGGGGTGTTAGGGAAATTTCTTACCCATAGCTTAGTCCATTCCTCACTTGTCTTCTTTCAAGTCAAAATCCAAATCAATCTCATTTGATTTTCTCAAACCAAATCAATTCCTTGATTCAATTCCATGATTGAAATCCATGATTGAATTCCATGATTGAAATCTATGATTGAAACCCATGATCAAAATTCATCAAAATTTCTAAGTTCAAAATTTTCCTAAGTCCTTAATCTTCCCTTAAGGACTTAACAAAAATAATGATTCAAATTATTCAAATCTTTGAGATTTTTTCATAATCCATTTATATTCTCATTTATATTTACACATATAAATGAAATATAAATTCAAATCAATCCAACTAAACTCAAAATTCCAAATCAATTCATGAAAAGTTTCTTAAGTCCCTTTAATTTTTCATTAAAGGACTTAACCAAAATCAAACCTAAATCATGATCAAACCTATTCAAATCTTTGGGATTTTCTCAAAACTTATTTATGTTCTCATTTATATTCTCATATATAAATGAAATATAAATATAAATTATTTAAATCCAAGGAAAAAAATTAAATTCCAATTTAAAATTCCTTTAAATCCTTTAAATCCCCTTTAATAGATTTAACCTAAATCATGATCAAACTCATTCAAATTCATGGGACTTTCTCAAAACTTATTTGTATTTTCATTTATATTCTCATATATAAATGAAATATAGATATAAATCAATCCAATCAAATTCAAAAGTTAAATTAAATTTCAAATTTCAAATTCCTTAAATCCTTTAAATTCCCTTTAATGGATTTAACTTAGATCATGATTAAACCACTTCAAATCCTTAAAATTTTCTCATGATCAATTTATATTCTCATTTATATTCACATATATAAATGAAATATAAATTCAAACAATCAAAACCCAAATCAAAATCAAACCCAAGACCCCTTCATATTCTTCCTTTGAATATGAAATTTTCAAATGGATCAAAACACATTTGACTTCAAACCACTTGTAAATGGATTTATATTTCAATCATGAGTCCATATACAAGATCAACCAACTTCAAATCAAGCTCTGACCAAGCCATTTGACCCACTTAGGCTCATTTGACCCAAAGTGACCTAAAGTACCATTATGAGCCAACTTTTGATCCTAACCAAATTGGATTGAACCAAACTCATATATCCCTCTCATCATGATCAACAATCATCATGGGATGATCAATCAATCAAATTAGGTCAAACCAAGTCAAACCTAAGGGTTGACCAAGTCAACACTTAACCTAAAATGAAACTTACATAGCCAAATTCTACCATAGGCCAAATTGATTGAAACCATTGATCTAAGTTCACTCATGACCTATGTTTGAACTTGACCAAGACAACATTTGAGCCTAACCTAGCCTAATTTTCCTAGTTGACCCATTTTGACTTAAAGGGCCAAAATGTGTCAAAACTTGATCTAAGCCAAATTGATTGGAACCAATGGCTCAAGTCCATTCCAAATCACTTGTGGAACTTGACCAAAGCCTCAATCAACTAGACCCAACCAAGCCCAATTTTTAGACCCAACATGACTTAAAGGGGTCATGTTGAAAAATTGAACTTAACCAAAATTGATTGGAAACAAAGATACCAATCCACTCCATATGACTAAAAACCCAAAACCTACCCTTGACCTCAAATAGGTCAAATGGGTCAAATAGGTTAACTTGACCCATTTGACCTAAATGAAGTCATATGAGCCAAAACCAAATATATACCAAATTGAATCAAACCAAAGCCACCAAAACATTTCAAATGGTCATATGAACTTGACCCAACCCTTGGTTTGACCTAATTTGACCAATTGGTCAACTTGACCTAAGTTGACCCATTTTGACCTAAATGGGTCAGCATGAGCCAAACCTTATCAAATGGATTCCAAATCCAATGAAACTTGGCCAAACCTAGTTTCTCCACATACCCAACATGCCCATAGTTGAAAATTAGCAAAATGACCATCCTACCCCTAGGCCATAGAACAAATTTGGCTTAGCCCATGGGTATTTTGGTCATACTCTCTTCACAATCACTTAAGGCTTTCTTAAAAGCTCAAAGGGACTTAGTGATAAGTGGTGCACCCAACCCAATGGGTTTGGGTCAGCCCATTTGGGCCCTAGATCAAATCCGACCATGTAGCCTAAAATTGAAATTTCAAACTCCGTCTCAAGCTCAATTCAAGCACATGGGAAGTTGGCAATCCATTCCTTTGATCAAACCAACCATGTCACACTCAAAATGGTCAAAACAAACTCGCCAATCTCATCCATTGGATAAAAATGGCAAGACCATTACCGGCCATCCATCCTTCAAGGGGGAGATATACTCCCCCTAATTCAATGAAATTTTTACTTGCCCTCTGTCGATTGAACCAAAGAAACCTAGAGAAATCATCAGAGAGCACTCCTAAGCATCTTAGAGAGGATTAGAATTCTCTATTTCTCGATTTTGAATAGTGGAAAAATAGGGGAGGTATAGTGAATAGCTAACTTTCTCCACATTTGATCTCCTTCCAATTGCTCTTGCACACTTCATCCAGGAGCTAAGTTGAGTGCCCCAAGCCTCATTGAGTCCCATCAAGGAAGGATCAAATTGGATCAAAGCTCAAGCTCTGAGGAGTTGGTCCATCCATTGATCCACTCAATCCCAAGGCCTAGGAATTTCAAAGGGCTTCATCTCCACAAAGCTATCGATCTATCGGTGATCACCTCATGAGGTATGGAATTTTTTCAATCACTAAACTCAATGTGGTGTGGAGCTTTGTGAAAGAAATTTTCACTCATCAAATTTTGATGTTGGATTTGCCGCTCTCTATCTCTAGATGGTGTGGGTTGATTTTGGTTTGATTCCATGCTAGATCGAGCTTGGAACTTCCCCTTGATCATGGATGGTCTCTATTGATCAAAGGGAAGAACTTCACTCATCTTAGCCATCCATCCACACATTTTAGATGGATGGCTAAGGTTATTTAGCATGTTTAGTTATCTAATTATCTTTTATAAACCATGAATCAGTCATCGATCTTGGATCGGACTGAGAATATAGCACGCCACGCCTTTGTGAGGACAACTTAAGTTGTCCCCTCATGATGCATGTAAAGCTCACCGCCACCATGATCGCGTGTGGGCTAGGGATTAGTTAGGGGTTAATTAAAAATACCTAATTAATTTCTTATTAATCCATAGAACTTCAAAAATTCATAACTCTTCATAGAAAATTCAGAAAAATATGAAATAAAAACCATGGATATATAATTAAACCTAGAACATTTTAAAATTAATTTTGATGAGATTTAATTATGATTTTCTCTGAATTTGGGTTTTATTGGAAAGTGTATTTTTCTAATTTCTCTTTGATTAGGTCACTAATTAATCCCAAATTTCTTGGATAAGTTTTAGGGGATGACCTCTACCTTCCCTAATTTTCTTGGGATTTATTGAAGGATTGATTAGCATAATTGCATATGGTTTCCTTAACTACCCTTCTCATGTAATTAAGCATAGTTAGGGTATGATTAGTGGATTTACCTATGATTAGGGTTGATTAATGTCCATCAGTAAGTAGGAGGTTTATGGGCATTTCCCAAGCTATTCCCTAAACCCCTCTTCTCTCCTCCTTTAATTATTAATTCATTAATTATCCCCTTAATCAATTTCTAAAAAAATTCTAAAAGTTCAGAACTTAATTAATATAGCTTGGGTAGATGCTTAGGTGTTTAATAGCCTAAGTTCAATTAAGGAAATCAAAACCCAATTCACATGTGTGAAAGGGTATTTTGAATTTACTTAAGCTAAACCCCTTAGTTTAATTAACTTTTAATTGTGAGCCAAATTGCATTAAGCCTTTTCATTATTAGGTGCATTGCAAATTTAAATTCTTTGTGGGTTTTATGACATCTTAATGGCTCATAATTATTTAGTTAATTCTTCTAAGGTGTGTAGGAAAGGGTTAACTAAGTTATTTAATTCATACCTTAACCTAATCAATGCTCAAAAATGGATTTAATTATTTGAAAATTAAACAAAATATCAAACACATGTGGAATGGGTTAGGAACAACAAACTTATCTCACTTTTTCAAAATTAAATCAAACTCTAATCTAAATAAAAATCATTTTAAAATTCACTTTGCTTTATTCTAAATTTTCTTATTCTATAAGAATGTCTTAGGATTTAAGTAAAGTGAGTTTGTTTACATGCTTTCATTACTTTGAATCTTTCCCCAACATGTTAAGTTGTATGTCATGTGATTCATGCATTCATAATTTCATGTTTCAAATTTTAAAATGAAATTGTTTACTTTATGTCAAATGTGCATGTGTTGGCTAAAGTAAAATATGAGTGGCTATTATCACTACTAAATCCAAATTATTTTCAAAATACATAAATCAAATACCAAATCTGAAAGTGTGCTACTTATACTTTAATTATAAGCTTGCATGTGATAGATTATGAAGTCATGCTTAGTGTAGTTTTCCTTTCTTTCTTATGTTAGCATAGTTTTGAATAGGAGTTGGTAAGATGTAGGGTTCATTTGAAAAGAATCCAACACTTACTTACTTCTAAACCATATTCATTCCTATGCTATCACTTAAGAAGGTTTACTTATACTTGCATGCATAAATTGCATAAACAAAAAATGAATCTATTAAACAAACTTTTGCATATTCCTTTTTTATTTCATTTCTTTTATATACATTTTTATATTTAAGGAAAGTGATATATTTGTCTGGAAAACCCCGAGGTTGTGAGTCCTTAAGTAGCCCTAAGTAGGTCTTGTACTTTACACCTCTGGTTAACAATGGCGTTGTACTCACTTATGCCTTTCTTACTTTCATGTATGTTTGTGAAAATTTAGATAAGGAAAACCCTTTCTACTTAAGAAAAATCATGCATATTCAACTTCTAAATTTCCTTAAATGAATTACTTAGCATGCCTCATAAAGTGTGTTAAATACTCTCATTTGCATGTATAGATATGCTTAAGGTCCATCCATATGCATGTTATATATGTTGGAGAAAGAAATGAAGTAATGCGTGTTATGTGAATTTTGATTCATTTTATTAATCTTAAAATGCCTTTCTTTTTGAATAGGTTTGTTTAGAGTTTATCTAAACTCAGGATTGATTAAAAGATGTAATCAAAACATTCACCTAAATGAAACTAAAACATGAACTTACTTTAGAAAATTACTTAAAGTCAAGGAAAGAAAGAGAAGTTCTTTTCTCTTTCCCTTTCTTCATAACTTTGTCATTAATTATAGGTTTCACTTAAACTAAATCAAAACATGAAATAAAATAAACCAAAAAAATGATTAAACAACTTAAATGAAACCATCCTCTAAGTTGAACATGTCTTTCACACTTAGAAAATTTAAACCTAAAGTCATAGCTAAGCATACCATACAAACCTTCAAAACACACACATTAGCCTAAGCCGCCACTTCTAGCCTTATGTTAGGTGGTTTGCATGATTTATTTTATTTTGTGATATATGTTTTAGATGAGTGTATGCTCATAGAATGAATGGTAGGACGTTCTTAGTCTAACTATTCTTTCTCTGTGGGATTGTGCTTAAGGGCACTATCATAAATAAAATATAAATGCTTTTGCTTAAGGTGCTTTATACCCCAAGCATAATCCATAGTGTAAACTTAGTCACCCATGTGGGGTGATAAGTCCAATATACATGCTTGGGATTTGTGTGTGTTTTAGCTAACCTTTGTTTTTGTGTGTTAGTTAGATTTCTACTTTTTTCTTTTCATGCAAAAATTTGTATAATTAGGCTTTTGGAATGATTTTTTATGGGGATTAAGATGAATATTGGTCATAAGATCCCATCTTATGCACCATGTGAAGCCTTGGAGCATCCACCTTCCAACCATTCAAATAAAGGAACCAAAAGAAGAAAGAAGAAGGAAAGAAGAAAGAAGAGAGAAGAATAAAGCTTGAAGACCCCCATAACAATGAATTCCTTTGCTTAAATTGTAATTTAATTCATTTGTAATCTGGGTTGTATAAGGGTAGAGCTCGGCTACCCATATTTAATATTTTGAGTTTGGTGATGGTGCTCAACAAATGGCCATTTATTCTTTTATATTAGCTTTATAAATTGATTGATGATTTGTTTAGCTTTTGCATTAAGTGGCATGATTTTTCTAGTTTCTTCCTTGCTTTATGTATGGCTGGATGTGGATTAGGCTCTTTAGGAAAAATAAATCTTTACCCAACTAACAACTCAAAATAAAATTAAACAACTCATAACCTCACCTAAAGCTTATGTTTAAAATCAAGATAAAAGAATTAGCAACCCCTTAGCTGGATGAGCATTTTTTTATAATATCATGCACAAATACATCTTATTTTACTCTTGATTGGAGGACTTTCACCTTTGCCAGAGAACCTGGCTTGACCTTTGAGAGTTATGGTGAAATTTACCTCCTCCCTTCTCACTTATTTTGGCCAATAACCTTCTTTCTCATGCATTAGTCATAAAAATCCTATTAGCTTGAGTCAAAATATTTGTCCAAAATAAAATAAAATGAAATTTGAATTGCATTAGATTTAGGTCATTTGAAGCATGTCCCTTTACATGATCTAGTCTCTTTAGGGAGTGAGTTTAAGGACTTAGCTTCTTCTAAATAAATAATAGCCTAGCTATCTTGCATAAGCATAAAGACTTGCTTACATGTATTTAAAATCATTGGAGGAGTTACACCACCCTGGGTGTAAGTCAAGTTCTGTGTGTTTGTCCTCTTTGGAGTCAAACCAATTACCCATTTTTTGCCTTAGATTTAGGTTGTGATTCTTGCCCTCACCGAAGCTCCCTAGATTTAAGTTTTAAGGTTGTTTCTCCTCTTTGTGGGCCATAAGCATAATTCCTCACCTCTTAGGCATTTTCTTAATCTTGTGTTAAGGAATCTTAAGTCCTAAAATTCTAATGAAAAATGCAACTCAAATAAACTAAATCAATTTCTAAAATGTAAAGCCCAATTATAGGATAGTCTGAGATGCTCACTAAGTTTCCTAGCATCGTGAGCATCTCCTACTTATTTTTCATTTTGGCTTCAATAATAACTCCCTCTTTTGATTAATCCCATTTGATCCTCAAAATAAAACCAATCGATTGATAGTCCTTCCTATTGAAATCTTTAAAGACAATGATCATTTACCTTAATCGAGAGTTTTCCTAAGGGATCTTGTCCCTTAGGATGTAATTAACTATGGGGCTTGCCCAGGGAACTTAATGAACTCAATTTAAAATAAACCCTGCTTTACTTTTCCATGTAAAGTAGGGGAAGAATCTCTAGTACATATGTAGACCCATCGTTCTTAGGAGTCCTTATTGAGGTGATTAGGTCCATTAAAGAGTAGTGACTTCTATCTTTCAAGATAGTACACTATTTTCTTGATGACATATTCGATCATCTGAATAAGTACATCTATGGATCTGTGGCATCTTACCAAGAAGAATTTTTGTAAGATCTCCTCCTCTTTCTCTCCCGCTAGATTTGAAAGGCGACTCCCTTATAGAAATTTATCTCCCCACACATGCATAATTTAAGACTAATTAATTAGGGGTTTTAATTTTCATAAATTACCCTTTAGAAAATGCATATATAGAGGGTTTATTTAAAATTTTTAAAAATTTGGTTGATTTATTATGATTTTTTGAAGTTCAGATTCATTAATTAAATTAATTAATTCAATTAATTACTTAATTATCTCATTTTAAGATTTACAAGGTTTCAATAAATTTTAATAATATTTTTAAACTTATTAAAGTTTATTATGTTGATTTGAGTTAATTTAATATTTCCCCATAACATAATGACATTAATATTAATTAATTTCATTAAATTAAGGTTCATAGGTTTAAATTTTCATATCCATTTATTTACTTTCTAATAAATTTTGAAAATTTTATCTAGGTGTGTTTTAACCTTAATTTCAATTCCCCAAAGTTTTAAATTAATTAGATTAATGATTTAAATTTAATTTTAGTTTAATTATTTCCATTTAAACCCAAATAAACCAAAAATGCCCAATAAAAATTAGGGATTTGGGGTTTAATGGATTCATCTCATTGAGATGAATCTATAGAGCCCTTATTTGTATTTTTTGGTTGAATATTTTATTTTTAATGATTTTTTTAAAAGTTTTAGTAAATTTTAATATTTTTAAATCATAAAATTAGATTTTATCATTTTAAATAGTTTGCGCCACGTGTCTCTGATGTGACATTATTTGCCATGTGGCATGGCACCATTAGGCCAGCTTGATTCACACGGATCTAGCTCATAAAAGCGGCCATGTGGGATTGGTTATGATCATTCGATCAAAGATCAGACTGTCAAGATTTATCCCACAATTCCTATAGGATTTAAATTAGATCGTGCGACTAAATTAGAACTATCCATTTTAATCGAAGAAATGGACAACAATGATCTCATTTAATAATGATAAAAGTCTAATGCTATCCATCAAAATAAAGTGATTTTCGGTGATTTAACTGATGAAATCTCAATTTCAATCGTAAATCCATCAAGGACTTAAATGGAATGCATCTATATGGCTTGATCTCACTTGAGATCAAGTTCATTTTGAAAAGGACCAAAATCAAACATAACAAAGGTTGGTGTAGAAGCATACCTTGCCAGCGGTGATCTCAATTGGTGGGGATGATTCAAAAAGATTCATAAGGGTATGGCGAACCTCTGGGAAGAAGGAATTTAATTGCCTCCAGTCGATTGCTCTATGGACTAAGATTTCTTCATTTTTGGCGGCTTTGGTTGAACTCCAGCTTGTCGGTGCCGTGGGGATCGGGGGAAGGGTGCGATCTTTGTTTCACTTGAGGAATGTGTTGGAAGGTTAAAACTTGCTTTAGAAAGACTCTCTACTCAATTTTCATTCTAGCTGAGAGAAATATGGGGAGGAGATTAATATGGCTGGCCAAGGTGATTGCCACCCATGGAGGCTAGCTCTAAGGGGTGGTCAGTTGATTGGGGATAATCCTAGATAGATAGGATGAGGAGTGGAGGTGAGGGAATGGATTGGGTAAGGAGTTTTGTCTCCAAGCTTCCATATATTTTTCCAAGGTATATTCCTTTGTTTGGATGGACTTGAGTTCATTTACGTTGCTTAGTATTGGCTTCCAATCATCTTAAACTCATCTTAGGATGAGTCTAGATATGTTCCAAGGTGATTAATCCATGTTGGAGTTCAAATGGATTGAATTATATCACTTAATCATCTCTTTTTTGGATTGATCTAGCTTGTTCCATTTGATTGATTGAATTTAGATTTAAGGTTCAACTATATTTGTTTAACCATTAAAGGTATTCCCAATAGATTACTTATATTTAATTTGAAATGAAAATTTGTTTCTTTAAAGATGAAGCCATTTTTGATTAAGTTGGTTTTAATTGATTTCAATTAGTTCATTTGATACTTTTAAAGTACAATTAGATTTAAATCATATTTGGTTAAGCATGTGAGGTGATTTAATTCAATTGGTTGTATTGTATTTAAGGTTAATTTTGAAATTCAACTCTTTTAATCCAAATTAGGGTTAATGTATTTACTTTGGTTTATTTTAATTAAATGACCAAATGAGTCAAATTAATTCTAATAATTAATTAAATTGTGTTTCATTATGATTTTCAAATGATTTCAGACAATTAATTTTGTTAACTTTAATTCAATTTAGGTTTGAGTTCAATAAGGTTTATTTATATCCATTTAGATCAAATGGTCTAGTTAGCCTAACTAAGGCCTTATTGGGTTTATATTTCTTTTAATTCATGTTTAAACATGTTTATTTAATGATTTAGCTTTTGGAATGATTGAATTTGGTCAAATTATGGTGGGTTGACCTTTGACTTGGTGGGACCCACATAATTCAACCCTATGTTCAATGCTTGACTTTCTTTTGGATTTGACTCCATTCATATTCATGGAAAAGTTTTATGCTTTTGGTTTGGTTTGATTTGAATTTATTTTGATTTTATATGAATTTCTTTAAGTTCAAGTGATTTTGAGCTTAACTAGGGCAGTTAGGTTAGCCATCCCAATTACTTTAGCCTAAGTTTAATTATAATTAATTTTCAACTGGAATATGTTCAGATTAATTATTTGTTTAGACTTGGATTGGGTTTGGATCCACCTAATCCCATTAGGTTGGGTCAAAACTTAGGAGAATCCATTAGGTCAGTAAGCATAGTGATTTAAGTGCTTAAATCAAGAGGCTCCTAATATAGGATTAGATGTTCTAATTCTTAGTTTTAGAAATGATGTTAACCTCATCCAAAAATAAGGTTAACAACTATTAAATCTTAGATACTGATGAAATAGCACCATGACATTGTGGATCCAGTGCCGAGGCACTAATCTCTCAAAAATCTTGAATCTCAGGCAAGCATCTGATAATGCCAAGCGTTGATGTCTTAGTGCCTAGGCACTGCCACAAATGGACTTTCTCCCAACTTATAGGAATAAGGAGTGATACCACAAAAGGCTTGCTCCAAACTTATGAGAATAGTGCACAAAAGCTTACTCCAAACCTAATAAATTTATAAGAAGGGCTCCATAAACGGGCTTTCTCCCATCCTATAGGAGTGTAGAAGTTATTCATCAAAGAGTTTTAAGAAAAATTGAAAAATTTAAAATCATTACATAGAATTTAAAATAGAACAATGTTTGTTTTTAGATAATTTACAAAAGATACAAAGATTTTATTGATGATTACTTTTGAAACTGAAGTACAATTTATACATAATATTTTTTTTAGTAGTGTCCATTTATAGGTGGCTTTGAACGTTCATCATTACAAGAAATTAGTTGATAAAAGCCTCCTTCATAGAATTTTTCCACCACGAACGATCCTTCCTAGGTTGGCTCAAATTTGCTGCCTATCCTATGATAAGCTAAAATTGATCATTTATGAACCAAGACCAAGTCTTGTACTTGGAAAGTTCTAGGATGGGCCAACTTATCGTGTGCTTGAATCATACAAGATTGGTACAACTCAAGATGTTATTGAGCTTTCAGATGCTTTCCTTCAAGGCTTTGAAGTTCTTCCAATCAGAGTGTGTGACTTTAATTTGTTGTATTGTTGTTATTAACTGCTATCCTCAATGGAGGTAGTTGTGCATCCAATGGAAGAATAGCTTCAATTCCATAAACCAAAGCATATAGTGTAGATTATGTTGGTGTCCTATATGTAGTCTAATAGGGCCATAAGATTTCAACCAACTTTTCATGCCATTATTGCTTCTTTTCATCAAGTGTCTTTTTCAAAATCCTCACAATAGTTTTGTTAAATGCTTCAGCCAATCCATTTGCCCTAGAATAATAGATGGTCGAATATCTCCAATTTATTTTATGTTTAGCCATGAAATGATTCAATTTACTGGACTTAAATGACAGACGATTATCAGATATGATTCTACGGGGAATGCTAAATCAATATACAATATTTTCTAAAGGAACTTAAGCACATGGTATGCCTTTACTTCTTTTAGTGAAACTACTTTAGCACACTTAGAAAAATAATTAGTTGCAGCTAATATGAAACAATGCCCTTTTAATGAAGGAGGGTAAATAGGACCTATGATGTTGGTACCCCAACTCTCAAAGGGCCAAGAGGCAATCATTGGGTGTTTTACATTAGCAGGTTGATGTAAAATCACACCACATACTGATAATGATGTGCAACTTCCATGCAGTCATTTAACATTGAAGGCCAATAATATCCAAGTCTTATAATTTTTAATTTCATCTTTGGTCCATATTAGTGAGCACCACACAATCCAGAATGTACCTCAATCATGGGGCTCTTACTTATCTAAACAACAGCAACATTTGATCAAATGATCTTCAGTATAAAATATTATTAATTAAGGCATAAGATAATGCATGTTTCTTAATCTCATTTGCTAGTAACTTGTCTTCCAGAAACCTCCCCTCACTTAAGTGGTCAATAAATGGCTTCCTTTAGTCACATTCTTCTTTACCTTTAGTAAGAGTGGCTACTCTTTGCATTTCTATTATTCTATTCATATTATCTAAATCTATAGGTGATAGAATTTGTTGATTTTGAACTTTTATAGATATAGATTTTTTTTTCAAAGCATATTATTTCATTGGCAAGCTTAGCCAAAGCATCTATTATAGAATTATCTTTAAGTGATATTCTATACAGAGTTATAAAAGGGATATTTTCAAGCAATTTCATCGTCTATTGATAATAATTGAAAAGATTAGGGTGCAAAATTTTACAAATTTTGTTCACTTGGTTAATAACTAGTTGAAAATCCCCAAAAAATTTTATATTCTTAATATCTATAAGGATTGCTAACTCTAATCTAGTTATAAGAGCCTCATATTTAGCATTATTATTTGTGCAAGTGTTAGACAAGTGATAAGAATATCACATCATTCCTTTATCTATGGTTACAAATATCAATCCAATCCCAAGCCTTCTCTGGGATAGAAGAATTCAATTCTTTATTTTTCTTTGATGATGCTGCGCTATTAGGCATTAGGTTCATTCTCTAAGGTCATAATCTATTCATCTAAAAGATCATCAGTTAAAGCAAAACCCTCTAGTAAAGGATGTGTTGCTAAGAAGTCAACAATGACGACCTTTTACAACATGAAGATGAATAAAAGTACTTTCAAAATGCAATAAAATCATTGACCAACACGCTAAACATCAAGATAATATCGGGCGAGTTATAAGATATTGCAAAGAATTTACTCTTAAAAGCAAATTCACTTTATAAAAAATGCATGTAATGCCTTAGTTTCTAAGCGGTGAAAATAAAAGCCAAACAATGCTTTTCAATAGGTGGATAATTCATCTCCATTGGGATAAGTCTACAGCTTAAATAATAAAGGGAATTTTCTTTTCATTCTTCATTAACTTTGATTAGTAAAGCATTAAGTGATTCATTTAATGCTATAGTATACAAAATTTGTGGCTTGCTTGGGATCGAGGTAGCCAAAATAAGTGGATTCATCAAATACTATTTCAAATTTTCAAATGCATTTTGGCATTTCTCATCCCAAATAAATTTAAAATCCTTTTTGGTTAATGTCATGAATCTTCTAGATAAATTTGATATAAATCTTCTCAAATATGCTAGACTTCCCTGAAATGATCTTAGCTATGTAGGACTTGTTGACCTCATTTTTGGATGAGGTTAACATCATTTCTAAAATTAGTAATTAGGACACCTAATCCTAGATTATGAGCCTCCTAATTAGGCACTTAGGACACTTTGGGTTTAATCTAACTTAATGGGACTAGGTGGATCAACCCAAAACTCAAGGATCCAACCAGAAGTTAACTTTACTTTTGATAAAAACTCTCCATGATAGCTCTTCAAAAAAATGAGAGGAAAACTCATGGAAAAAAAAGAGGGAGAGGGAGGCTTCTTTCCCTCAATGAATGCATCCTAACACACTCATAAGGGAAGGAGAATCCAAACTGACCTCTTAGCCATAGCCTTTATTGCCAGTGGTTAGAATCTGACCACCCCTAGCCTCTATATATGGCTTTCGGCCATATATGGAAATAGAGGAAATAAATTTCCTCTCACAAATCCAATCTTTCCTACATGATCCATAAGCGAGAGGAACTTATTTGGAGTCTCATCTGAGCCTCTCACCACCGACAAATTGGAATTCAGCCAAAGCTAGCGGCTATACCTTTAGCTAAACATGAAATAGGGGAAGGAATGATCCTCCCCCAAAATTCGACCTCCCTACAAATTCTATGGGTGAAGATAAACTCAAATGAATCTCTACCCGAGCCTCATGCCACCGATGAACTGGAGAATGAGCAAACCAAAAGAAAAATGGGTAGAGCTTGGTCTCCAAGGTGATCCACAGGGGGGCAAAGCATGGAATTTCTCTCAAAGACTTGTCACATCCCCACAAGGTGTATGAATCATCTCTGCCACTGAGACCCCATGTCGGTAAAGTATAGGTTCAAACCGACAACCTTAGCATTCCCATTTGGTCATTTATGAAGGAAGTTGATCTCAAGCGAGATCAAGTTGTATGGATCAATTGTAAATTGATCCATGATCATTTTCTAATAAAAATATGCTAAAATTTCCCTTGGATCGCTGAAATTTGGCCCTAAAACTCTCACGGTCCGTGGTTCTCGCTAGCGAGAATAAGAGAAAAATCTCCGTCTATTCCTTCTATAGAAACAGATAGTTGAGATCTAGCTAACATCTTATTCAAATCCTTTAGGAATCGCGGGTGAAGTCGTGACCATCTGATATTCATTCAAATAGTTGTATATCATCCCGCAGTCCCCATCGCTTTTGATGTGGGATCCACATGGATCCTATGTGGCACAATGGCACCACGTCGTGTGGCAAACAACGCCATGTCAGCTCCACATCAGTGCCACATGGCACCGACCATTTAAAACGAGAAATTCCTTATTTTTTGAATTAAATAAATATCAAAAATTCTAGAAAATTCAAAATAATCATCAAAACTAAAATACTCAATCAAAAAAATGCAAATAAGGGCTTTGCGTATTCATCTCGATTAGAGGAATCCATTAAACACAAGTTCTCTAATTTATTTTGGGTAATTTTGTGTTAATTTGAGTTTAAATAAAAATAATCAAACTCAAATTAAACTCGAACCACTCATGCAATTAATTTGAAACTTTGGGAAAATGAAATTAGGGTTAAAACACACCTAATTTATCATGATTTATTGTTAAGTAAATCTAAATATATGGAATTTCTAACTTTAAATCTTAATTTTAATAAGATAACTTAATATCAAACTAGAGAAATCATGAAAAATTATGAAAATAACTTATATCATAATGAACCTATACACGTCATTAAAACTCTCTAAAATCTAATAAACCATAAAATAGCTTAATTTGATAATTAATTGAATTAATTAAATTAATAAATCTTAACTTAGGAAAATCATAGTAAATTAACTAAAACTCCAAAAATTTAAATAAACCCTCTATGGAGGCATCTTCTATTTAAGAAAAATAAAACCCTTAATTAATTACTTTTAATTTAAATTTTATTAAAATAATTAAAACTTAATTAGTCTTAAAATACACATGTAATTGGAGTTAAGTGTTAAGAAACTTAAATTGGCAAAGAACCCCACTTGTCATAAAAATTTCAACGGCCAAATAACCTTTGGGTTTGAAGTTATTGACTTTATAAGCCAAAGGTCAATTTAATTGAAATAATAAATTAAGAAATCATATAAATAAGTAAAATTCATAAAGATCAACTTAAAACATCTTCATCAATATTAGAACACTTGAAGAAAATTTTTCAACCTTATGAAGATAAAGGATTTGATTAATCATACACTTTGGGTTTAATGAAATAAAAAAACCTTAAGTTAATAACTTATTAAACTCTTGATAAATCAAGTAATCAATTAAAATCAAAACTCATTTACCTCTGAATTGCATATCCAAATATGAAATTCATTCACATGAAAATTTTGTAAATCTATCCGGGTTAATAAATAGCATAATTCCAAATGCAAATAAAAGTGAATAAATGAATCAATTAAACCAAAATAACCTAAAAGTTTGAAATGGCCTAGGTTAGATTTGGTGCCCAAAATAACTTTAGGTTTCCTAGGTTGTGAATTGATAAATAAAATTTAATCTCAAAAGATTAAACTATAACATATAATAAATCAACTGAAACCAAAAACTGAACTAAGACATCAACTTAAATCTATTAAGTTAAGTAATTCAGTTTAAATGAATATAAACAATTATGAAAGAAGTAATAAGCCCAATTATAACCAAATAAATCAAATTATGAAAATAATCAAACCAAAATAAACATTAAACTTGATCGTTCTATATGGTTAAACTCTTAAATAATATTTAAGGAACCATTTTAAATCTTAATCAAAGGTTATCAACCAAAAGATCATGAAACAAAGTAAGAAACATTTGATCAAAATAAAAGAAATGAAAGAAGAATAATTGTTAATTAAATTCCAAAATAAAATTAAAACATTAATTAAATCAAATCAAACTCAAATAAAGTTAAAGATACATAAGGTTTTAGGTTGACCCTAAGAATGAATCTTTATCTTAGGATGAAGACTTTATTCTATTAAGATTTAGGATATTGAATAGAATAGGTTCCACACAAAGTGGATTTATTTTAGTCTTCATCCTTAAAAGCTTAAACTCCACTTCAACATAAAATGAAATAAAAATTGAAAATTAAATCATAAATTAATTAAGCCACTTAAATTAAAACCAACCAATGGTAAATTAAACAAACCTTAAAACATTAAAACTCAAATCTAAAATGCCTAGTAAAGTCACACCACATAAGCCCGTTTTTTTTCACACACTAGATTATTAAGTCACCAACCCTAAACTTAGATTAGGTTGATGTTCTATGATACTCTATGCTATGATGTGAAATATCTTTATTGTATTGTGATGCACTATTTTAGACTAGATGGGTATGATTTTTTGTCTAGTCTGGATGATGGGATGTTCTTTTTAATCAAATACTATTTTCTATAGGGTGTTGTGCTAAAAGGGACTACTCTAATAAAAATTTAAATAAAATAAATATTATTTGCTTGCAAGTATGCTTAAGTCCCTAAACATAGCCAAATAAAATAGGTGGACTTAGTAAGCAACTAAAGCTAAACCCATATATTTACAAATATATATGCTAGTGTATTGTATGCATTTCTAATATCTATTTCATAGGGTTTAAGAATTTATTTTAGAATTTTAATTGTAATTTGAACTTAGAACTAGGTTAGGATCTATGGGTCTAGGAATAGCAGAAGCTGACCCTACTAGCTAATGGTCCCTTGTGAAACCCGTGGAGGTCCTTGAAGAAATAGATGATCTTAGAGTAAGACCCACATATTTAGACTTTTAATTCTAGGCTGAGTTGTATAAGGGTAGAGCTTGGTTGTCCATTTTTTTCTTTCTTCCAAAGCATACAACGGTACCTGACCACATTGGTTTGTTCTTATTAATTGAATTTGGTGTGATTTATTTTAAGTGTGTAATTGAAATTACTTGCTTTTCTAGGTTTCTTTTTATGCTTTATTTCTTGAATTTCTATAATGTTAGGCTTGTAAAACAAATTAAATTTTCTACCCAACTTAAATCTAAATAACTTTAACAAAAATAAAGAAACTCAAAACCTCATTAATTAAAGCCCTAGGAAAAACTTAAAAGCAACTAAAAGTAATTAGCTTTTGTGAACCATAAAGTATATTGTTCTAACTCCTTGAATTGGGTGCTTCACCTATTGCTCATAAGGGCATCTGATTTTTTATGATGACCACTTTCTTGGGGGAAGTTTACATTCTCTTTTTGATTTGGCCCATAACTACTTCTAATTGCATCTTATTATAGGCATAAATTGCATATCCTTGAGACTTTAAATAAATTATTAGTTAAAATATTTAAAACCTAAAAATTATTATATTAGTTAGGAGCATATCATACCTAACATGATCCTAGGCATCAGAGATTCTAAGTTCACAGATTCTTTCTTAAAATGTAACAGCCCAGCCACTTGCATACATAAGACCAGTATCATAGATTTAAAAATTTGCTTAAGTGGTGTTAGCTCGCAGCCCTTCTAGATTGATAAGTCCAGAAGAGTCAGGGTGGTTCTTTTCCTCAAGTGAGAGAAAGAACCAATAATTTCAAAAATTTGAACTAGGTCGAGCCTCTAACTTATGTCAGAAGCATTTATATACTTTGGTTCTAAAGCATCCTTCTAGGAATAAGTCATCAACCCTAGGCATTTTATAGTCTTATGTTGTTAGAATATAAGCCCTAGATTTCTAATAAAATATTGATTCAACTCTTAATAAATCTTATCTCAAAAATATAAATCCCAATGGTAGGATAGTTGAAATGCCTACTGGGCATCCCATTATATATAGGCATTTCCTACTTTACTGTAATTGACCTCAAAAAGAACTCTTCCCCTTTTAAAGTGTTCCCTTTTGAAATCATAATTTAACCATCCTTTGGAACCAACTTTAAAATCCATATAAATAAAAGCATATTTCTCTAATCAAGAGTATTCTTAGGAAGAGATCCTCACTCCTAAGATGCAATTAACTATAAAGGGCTTTCCCTTATAGAAAACTATGATCCCAATATAAAATAAACCTTGTTATGCTTTTCCATGTAGTTTAAAGTAAGAATCTCTAAAAAATTAAGAAGACTCATTAACCTTAGGAGTCCTTGTTTAAGTAATCACATTTATTATAGGATAACATGTTTATCTTTCAAGGTAATATATTTATTCATTAATGATGAATTTGATTATCTAAATAAAAAATTTCTAAAGCCTATGTGGTGTCATAAATTTTCCCCACAAGACTTTTAGGTGGTGGCATTTCTATAATTGCTTTAATATTTTTAGGATCAATTTTGATTCCAAATGCCTCACTACAAATCCTTAAATCTTTTCTAAAGTTATTGAAAGGCACATTTCAAAGGATTCATTTTTTATGTTGTAACGGAGCAATCATTCAAAAATAATTCGTAAGTCATATAATGATTTTTTCTTTACTTTTGATGACTATATCATCAATAAATCTTCAAATATTCTCGCCATCACTCTCGATAGTAATATTTTTTAGATCGAATGGCATGACTGTGTAACAGAATATCCTAGTTGGGGTTTTGAACACCGTATGCTTTTCATTCTCTAGAGAGCCATCTTTATTTGGTTATACCCAAATGATCTATCCATGAATGAAAAGATTTCATGCTAAGATGTTATATCCACCATAAGTTTCAATATCATTAATGTGAACTCATCTTTGGGACACATCTTATTCAAGTCTCTAGAATCAATGCAAATGCATATTTGACCGTTCTTTTTCTTTACCAGGATAATGCTTGTTAGCCAAGAAAGGTACTATTCTTCTTGTATAAATTTGACTTCAATCAAATTTTCCACTTCAGTGATCACTTGTTGTTCAAATTCTAGGTGTAGACACTTGGAGCTTGCTTTATTGGAATTACATCAGGGTTAATCTCTAGTTTATGAACTGCAATATCTGGAGATAAACCTAGCATCTCATCATAATTCCATGCAAAATAATCTCTATATTCAGAAAGTAAGTTAATCAACTCTTTAGAATCTTTTGGACCCAATAATGAACTAGTAAAAGTTGACCTTGTGTCTTATTCAGTTCCTAGGTTGATCTCCTATAACTAATCAATAGTGGATTTTATTTCTTCTTCAAATATTACTTTATGTTATCAAATTCTTCTTGATAATCATCTTCCCATATAAAATGTCCATCCTTTTTTATAAGTCAAGAGAAAGGTTGACATCTCCTAGAAAGATTAAAAATGAGCCTTCTAATGTAAGCCAATTCGCCTTATAGTGAATGAAATCTCTTCAAGGTCTTATGCAATGGCATTTTTATTATTGCTTTTATTTTAGAGGGATTAATTTTAATCCCTCTATGGTGCACATTAAAGCCCCTAAATTTCTCAGAAGTCATGCCAAAAAACACATTTCAGTGGATTAATCTTTAAGTTGAAACTTTGAATTCTATTGAATATGACTCTTAAATCATTTATGTGTTCACTTTGATTTTTTGCTCTCAATAACCAAATCAACTATTTAACATTCCACATACCTATGTATGAGGTCATCAAAAATGTGAGCCATTGCCCTTTGGTATGTAGCACCAACATTTTTCAAGCGAAATGACATCACTTTGTAGCAATATATGTCGATTGGTGTGTGGAAGGATGTATGCTTTTCATCTTTTGGAGCTATTTTAATTTGGTTATAGCCCGATGAACCATCCATGAAGAAGAACATATCATAGTTTGATGTGTTGTCTACCATGTATTCTACAATAAGTAGTGGGAAGTCATCTTTTAGGCATGCTTTATTTAAATCTTTGAAGTCAATATAGACAGGAATTTGCCCATTCTTTTTTCTTATTGAGACAATATTGGCAATCCAGTCTGCATTCTTCTCTTATTGGATAAATCCTACTTTTATTAGCTTTTTTATTTCAATGATTACTCGCTCTTTAATTTTAAATCACATTCGCCTTGATGCTTATTTTATAGGTTGTACATCAAGTTTAATGACAAGTTTATGTACAACCACATCTGGTGATAGGCTTAGCATTTGTTGTAATTCCATTCAAAGAAATCTTTTTATTCACATAGTAGTGCTTTTAATTTCTCTAATCTTTTAGATGGAAGGTTAGCACTAATGAAGGTCGACTAGGTTCTACTTCAACCTAAGTTAATTTCCTAAAGTTTATCAAAGGTGGCTTGATTTCCATCATTTAATTCCTTTGGGGCCTCTTTGAGGTCAATTATTAGTTTCTCTTTAGTATATTCTCATTTGAAGCTTTTTTTTGTTTATCAATAGTTTCCAAAATACTTTTTCTTTATATGATATGACATAGCATGAGTTCATTAGAGGATATGCCGAAGCAATATATCCTAATTTCCATGTGGTGAACTTCCCATTTCCTATGGAAATTTAAGTGTTATCTCTTTACTATAGTCTCTTAAACAACCAAGATTGAATGCTTGATTGCATAGGTTGAATGTTATTTTTAACTAGCTTCTTTAGAGCTGATGAGAAGTATTGAGGAATCATTATTAAAATATCTTCTTCCTCAAAATCATCTTCTTCTAACAGCATTTTTGTAGGATTTATGATTCGCTCTTTTGTCTTGTAGAAAAGGATCCCACGTTCATTGTAACCACTTATAGGAGGGACATAGAAAGCTTTTGGCTATTCTATTTGTTCATTTCTTGAAGCTATTAAGGTCTTTATATGTGCCTTTGACACTATAGTTATTTTCATAGCTTTATTAAAAATTTGGGATTTGGGTACTATTGACCTCATTTTTAGAATGAGTTCTCAACACCTCCATCTTAGGTTTAGGATTCCTCTTAGACTTTAAGAGTTCCTTAGTCTTAAGACATATTTAGTGATTAGGTGGACACTCACACCTAGACCTAGAAGACTTAGAAGAGTTAGCCATAGGAATAGGTCATGCCTTAGCGGTGTTAGGAAAATCTCCTACCCTTTAACCTAAACTATTCCTCACTTTCCTTCTTTCAAGTCAAACTCCAAATCAATTCTGTTTGATTTTATCTTAACTCAAATCAATTCCATGATTAAATTCCATGATTCAATTCCATGATTGAAACCCATGATCAAAATCCATCAAAAATTCATAAGTCCAAATTTCTTAAGTCCTTAACCCTTTCTTAAGGACTTAGCCAAAATCATGATTCAAGCCTACTTAAATCCTTGAGATTTTTTCAATGAGCCATTTATATTCTCATTTATATTCCCATATATATGAATTAAATATAAATTCAAATCCATTAAATTAAATTCAGAATTCCAAAATAATTCATAAAAAGTTTCCTAAAAGTTTTCCTAAATTCCAAATCTTGATCAAACCTATTCAAATCCATGGGATTTTCTCAAAGTCAATTTATATCCTCATTTATATTCTCATATATAAATGAAATATAAATATAACTCAATTAAATTCAAAGCAAAAAAATTAAATTCCAAATTTAAAAAATGCTTAAAAATCCCTTAAATCCCTTAATTTTTCATTAATGGATTTAACCTAAACCTTGATCAAACCACTTCAAACTCATGGGATTTTCTCAAAATATATTTGTATTCTCATTTATGTTCTCATATATAAAAGGAATATAAATATACATCAATAAAATCTAACTTAAAAATTAAAATTCAAAATAAAAATTTAATTAAATCCATTAAATTCCCTTTAATAGATTTAACTTCAAATCATGATTAAACTCTTTCAAATCCTTGAAATTTTCTCATGATCAATTTATATTTTAATTTATATTCATGCATAAATGAAATACTTAAATCAAATCAAAATCAAATCTAAGCCTTTCAAGTCAAAATCTTGAACTTAAAATCAATTTCAAGCCAAATCCTTGATTTTATCTCATGGTTCAATCAATCCTACAATCATGAGCTCATATATAAATCCAAACCCCAATCCTTCAATCAAAACCCAAATCAAAAATCAAACCCAAAACTTCTTCATATTCTTCCTTTGAATATGAGATTTTCAAATGGATCAAAATCCATTTGACTTCAAACCTCTTGTAAATGGATTTATATTTTAATCATAAGTCCATATACAAGATAAATAAACTTCAAATCAAGATTTGACCACTTAATTCACTTATTTAAAGTGACCTAAAGTATGAGCTTTTGATCCCCAAATTGGATTGAACCAAACTCATATATCCTTTCCATCATGATCAACAATCATCATGGGATGATCAATCAATCAAATTGGGTCAAACCAAGTCAAACCTAAGGGTTGAAGTCAATACTTAACCAAAAATGAAAACTAAAATAGCCAAAATCCACTATAGGCCAAATTGATTGAAACCTTTGATCCAAGTTCACTCATGACCTATGTTTGAACTTGACCAAGTCAACTTTTGAGCCTAACCTAACCCATTTGGCCCACTTGACCCAAGTTGACCCATTTTGACCTCAAGGGCCAAAATGTGTCAAAACTTGATCTAAGCCAAATTGATTGAAACCAATGGATCAAGTTCATCCCAAATCACTTGTGGAACTTGACCAAAGCCTCAATTGACCAACTAGACCCAACCTAGCTGGTTGACCTTAACATGACCTAAAGGGTCATGTTGAGCCAAAATTGAACCTAACTCAAATTGATTGGAACAAAGATACCAATCCCCTCCATATGACCAACCAAACCTAAACCTACCTTTGACCTAACCCAAATAGGTCAAATGGGTCAAATAGGTCAACTTGACCCATTTGACCTAAATGGGTCATATGAGCCAAAACCTAACCTATACCAAATTGAACCAAACCAAAGGCACCAAAATATTTCAAATGGTCATATGAACTTGACCCAATTTGACCTATTGGTCAACTTTACCCAAGTTGACCCATTTTGACCTAAATGGGTTTGAGCCAACCCCTATCAAATGGATTCCAAATCCATTGAAACTAGGTCTAACTTATTTTCTCAACATACCAAACATACCCAAATTAAAAAAAATAGCAAAATGATCATTATACCTCTAGGCCATACAACAAATTTTTCCCTAGCCCATGAATATTTTGGTCATGCACTCATCACAAACACTTGAGGCTCTCCCAAAAAATCAAGGGGACCTAGTGATGAGTGATGCACCTAACCCAATGGGTTTGGGTCATTTGGCTTATGGAACCCAACCCATATGCACCAAATTGAATTTTCAAACTCCCCCAAACCTCATTTGATTGCACATGGTAGCTAAGCATCCACTCTTCTGGTGAAACCAACCATGTGCACACTCCTAGCTGATCAAACAACTCACTCATTTGTATCAATTGGATCAAAATGGCATGAATGGGCTCAACCGTCCGATTTCCATAGGGGGAGATATACTCCCCCTAATTCACTGAAATCAAAAGACACTCATAATCGATTGAGACCTAGGAAGCTTGGAGAACACTCACAGAGCTTTCCTAAGGCCTCTAGGGGAGATTGAAAATTCATCTTCTTTGATTTTCAAACAGTGAAAATAGGGGAGATACATTGAAGTGAAAACTTCTTCCATACTCAATTTCATCCAAATTCCTCCACTTATCATCGGATCCATTTGAGCACCCAAGCTTGCAATTGAGTTCCCACATCAAGGAAGAAATCAATTGATCAAAGCAGGGGAGCTAAGGAGTTGGTCCACATTCATCCACTTCAAAGTGCTAGGAACCTCAACGGCTTTTCTCCACTGAGCTACCTCATCATCCAGAACGGTGTTCACCTCTGATGAGGTTAGTGAATTTTCGACCACTTAGGCTAAGGTGTGTTGGTCCTTTGCGAAGTGGATTTTCATAACATTGGATCTTAGTCGTTAGATAGGCTGCTTTAATCTCCTAGATGGTGTGTGATGAATTTTATTTGAATCCATGAGAGATCAGGCTCGGATCTTCCCTTGGATTGTGAACGGCTCATATTCCTCCTTGGGGAAGAACTCAGTCAATCTCAGTTGTCCATCCACGCTTGTTTAGATGGATGGCTGAGATTATTTACCATATTTTATAAATCATTTTCCCTATTATTCCAGTGGGTTTACCCGCTATCGTCCGATCTTTGATCGACGATCGGTAAGTAATATGCCTCTCCCAATTTGATGGGTTAAGTATAAGTTCATGTGATGTGTAAAACTCATCCGCCACGCATTGTGTGTGGGGATTAAGGGGGATTAGTTAATAAACTAATTAATTTCTTGATTAATCCCTATGGCTCCTAAAAATCATAAAAGGAAAAATGCCTTGGGTAGATAATTTCACCTAGAATTTTTTAAAATTATTTTCAACACATTTTGATTTCCCTTTTTCTCTGAATTTGGGTTTCTTTGGGAATGGTAATTAGCTAATTACTTTCTAATTAAGCCACCAATGGATCTCAAATTTCTAGTGTTCATTCTAAGGGATGACCTCTGCCTCTCCCATTTTTCTTAAGATTTATTTAGGGACATTGTTAGCTCATTCCCTAATTACACTCTTCATATAATTAAGGGTAATTAAGATGTAATTAGTGGATTTTCCCTATGTTTAAGTTGGATTAAGGTTAGATCCATTGAATATGGGTTTTAGGGAATAATTTTGGGGTATTTCTTTTAAGCTATTTCCTAAATCCCTTTTTCTTTCCTTAATCCCTTTCTTAATTAAGGGTTTAATCCATTAATTACCTTTCTAAATGATTTTCAAAAGTTCTAAAAATCTCCAGAACTTAATTAATCTACCTTGGGTAGATTCTTAGGTGTTCAATAGCCTAAGTCTAATTAAGGAAATTAAACCCCCTTTCATAAGTGTGAAAGGGTGTTTTAAAAGTACTTAAGCTAAAACCCCTTAGCTTAATTAACTTTTGATTATGAGCCAAATTACATTAGGCCTTTTCATTATTAGGTGCATTGCAAATTTACATATCTTGTGGGTTTTATGTCATCTCATTGGCTCATAATTTCCTAAGTTAATTTTCCTAAGGTGGTGTAGGTAAGGGTTAATTAAATCACTTAATGCATACTTTAACCTAATCAACACTTAAAAATTGACCTAATTATCTAAAAATTAAACTAAAATACAAAACACATGTGGGAATGGGATAAGAACAACAAACTAATCTCACCGTTTTAAAATTAAATCAAACTTCAATTAAACAAAAATTATTTTGAAATTCACTTTGATTTATTCTAAGTTTTATTATTCTTTAAGAATGTCTTTAGAAATTAAGTAAAGTGTGTTTTTTCATGTGATTACATTGCATTAAATCTTTCCCAATATGTTAAATTGTATGTCATATGACTTATGCATCCATGATTTCATGTTTTCAAAATTTTAAAAGGAAATTGTTTACTTTATGTCAAATGTGCATGTGTTGGCTAAAGTAAAATATGAGTGGCTATTATCACTACTAAATCCAAAATATTTTCAAAATCTATAAATGAAACATAAAATCTGAAAGTGTGCTATTCTTATAATTTAATTATAATCTTGCATGTGGTATATAAAGTCAGTAGTGTTCTTTCTTCCTCTTATGTTAGCATAGTTTTGAATAGGGTTAGTATGTAGGGTTCATTTGAAAAGAACCCAACACTTACTTGATTCCAAACCCTATTCATCCCTATGCTATCACTTGATGCTTACACTTGCATGAATAAATTGCATAAACAAAATAAAATAAACAACTTTTGCATATTCCTTTTCCATTTATTTCTTTTACAAGAATGTTAGTATTTAAGGAAAGTGTAATATTAGTCTAAACAACCCCGAGGTTGTGAGGCTTTAAGTAGCCCTAAGTAGGTCTTGTACCTTACACCTCTGGTTAACAATAGCGTTGTACTCACTTATCCCTTTCTTACTTTCATGCATGTATGTGAAGTTTTTGGAGAAAGAAAACCTTTTCTACTTAAGAAAATCATACATGTTTAAATTTTAAATTTTCTTAAATGAACTACTTAGCATGCATCATTAAGTGTGTTAATTATCTCATTTGTATGTATAGATATGCTTAGGGTCCATCCATATGCATGCTATATATGTTGGGAAAGAATTGAGGTAATGTATGTTGTGTAGATTTTTGATTCATTTTTCTTAATCTTAAAATGCCTTTCTTTTTGGATAAGTTTGTTTAGAATTGATCTAAACTTAAGACTAAATGATGTAATTAAAATATTTACATAAATAAAATTAAAATTGGAACTTATCTTAGAAATTACTTAAGGATTAAGGAAGGAAAGAGAAGTTCTCTTCTCTTTCCCTCTCTTTATAACTTAGTAATTAATTCCAGGCTTCACTTAAACCAAATCAAAACATGAAATAAAAATAAGTCAAAGTCACTAAACAACTTAAATGAAACCTCCTCTAAGTTGAATATATCTTTAACATTTAGAAAATTTAAACCTTAAAATCCTAAACTAAGCATACCACACAAACCTTCAAAGCACACACATTAGCCCAAGTCACCACTTCTAGCTTTAGGTTGGGTCGATGCATGGCTTGATGTATATTTTATTTTATGATGAATGTTTTAGACTGGATGTTAGGGTGTATGCTCATAGAATGATTGGTAGGATGTGTTTAGTCTAACCATTCTTTTCTGTAGGGGATTGTGCTAAAAGGGCACTATCATAAATAAAAATGTAAATACTTCTTGCTTCCGGGTGCTTATAGCCCTAAGCATGATCCATAGGCCAGGTGGACTTAGTCACCCATGTGTGGGGTGATAAGTCCAATATACATGCTTGGGATTTGTGTGGTGTGATTTGACTAACCTTTATTTTACAAGTGTTAAGTAGATTTATACTTTTCCCTCTTCATGTAAAAATTTGTATATTTAGGATTTAGAATGACTTGTTATGGGGAATTAGGATGAATATTGGTCATAAGGTTCTACCTTACCATGTGAATCCTTGGAACAATCTACCATTCAACCACCCAAAAGGAAGATCCAAAGAAGAAAAGAAAAGCAAAGAAGAAAGAAGGAAGAAGGAAGAAGAACAAAGCTTGAAGACCCCCATAACAATGAATTCCTTTTGCTTAAAGGTAATTTAATTCATTTGTAATCCAGGTTGTATAAGGGTAGAGCTTGGCTACCCAATTTGATATTTTTGGGTTTGTGCAGTGGTGCAACCACAAATGGCCATTTATTCTTTTTGCTCTAATTTTATAAATTGATTGATATTTGTTAAACTTGTGCATTAAGTGACATGCTTTTCCTAGTTTCTTCCTTGCTTTATGTATGACCTAGATGTGGATTAGGCTCTTTAGGGAAAAATGAATCTTTTACCCAACTTAATAACTTGAAACTAAAATTAAATAATTCATAATCTTACCTAAAGCTTAGGATTAAAATCAAGATAAAAGAATTAGAAACCCCTTAGCTGGATGAGTTCTTTTCTTTATAATATCATGCACAACAATATCTTATTTCACTCTTGATTGGAGGGCTTCCATCTTTTCTAGAGAACTTGGCTTGACCTATGAGGGTCATGGTGGAAACTCACCTCCTAAACTTCTAGCTGATTTTGGCCAATAATCTATTTTCTCATGCATTAGTCATAAATGTCCTATTATCTTGAGTCAAATTGATTGTCCAAAAATAAAAATAAATTGAAATATGAAATGCATTAGATTTAGGTCATTAAAGCATGTCCCTTTACATGATCTAGTCTCTTTAGGAAGTGAGTTTAAGGACTTAGCTTCTTTCTAAATTTGCCTATCTTGCATAAGCATAAAGACTTGTCTACATGTATTTAAAATCAGGAGTTAGTTGGCGGCCACCCCAGAGTCCAAGCTGTCAAGTGGTTTGTCCTCTCTTGTGAAGGTAAACCAATTACCCATTTTTGCCTTATATTTAGGTTGTGCTTCTGGCCTTCGCTAAAGCTCCCTAGATTTAGGTTCTAAGGTTGCTTCTCTCCTTTGTGGGCCATAAGCATAATTCCTCACCTCTTAGGAATTTCCTTAATCTTGTGTTAAGGAATCTTAAGTCCTAAAATTCTAATCAAAATACAACTCGAACAAATTAAGTAAATTTCTAAAATGTTAAGCCCAATTTTAGGATAGTTTGAGATGCTCGCTAGGTTTCCTAGCACCATGAGCATCTCCTACTTATTCCCATTTTGGCTTCGATAATAACTCCCTCTTTTGATCAATCTCATTTGATCTTCAAAATATAAACCAATCGATTGATAGTCCTTCCTATTGAAATCTTCAAAGACAATGATCATTTACCTTAATCGAGAGTTTTCCTAAGGGATCCCATCCCTTAGGATTTAATTAACTATGAGGGCTTGCCCTATAGGAAACTTAACGAACCCAGTTTAAAATATACCCTGCTTTACTTTTCCATGTAAAGTAAGGAAAGAATCTCTAGTATATATGTAGACCCATCATCCTTAGGAGTCCTTATTGAGGTGATTAGGTCCATTAAAGGGTAGTGATTTCTATCTTTTGAGATATTACACTATTTCCTTGATGACGTATCCGATCACCTAAATAAGTACATCTACGGATCTGTGTGGCTTCTTACCAAGATGAATTTTTATAGTGTCTTGCCTTTTCTTTCTCCCCATAGATTTGAAGTGACTCCCTATAGAAATTTTTCACCATAGGTACCTTTATTAAAGAAACATGAGTTTCCTCTAATACTTTTGCTACTTTACTGGTACTAAGTTTTTCTTTTGGCAAGCTAAGGCTTTCTTGGGTTGGTAAAGTACTAATTCCTCTTCATCATACTTAGTATCGCTGCTAAGGTGGAGAATTATCTTGGGTTACTTTGATTCATTGGTACTTTTTCCCTTTGAATATTTATCATTCAACATTAATTTGATAAGTGGAGTCACTTGCTTTTGGGAATTGACTTCCTATACTTTCTTAGGCATGAAGTACTTGGCATCATCATATATCTTGATCATGTGTATCAAAAATGGATTCATGTCACCATCAATTTGATGTTCTTTACCATTTTGAATATACTTCATACATGGATGGAAAGTGTATTCATGAATCCATGGCCTACCAAGAAGCACTTTGTAAGCAACTTGAGCTTCAATCACATGGAATTTAGCCTCTGTGATAGTTTCCCAAAGTGCATAGGTAGAATAATAGACCTTAAGATTTTTTGTCCTTATTCATTGAATCCTTGTAGGAATACTGCACTTTTATCCATATAGTGAGCATCCAAGGCTAGTGCTCAAAGCATTATAATTATTAAGAGATTGTTCAAAGTGCTTGGGTCGATTAATTTTTTTTATGCATATAGAATTGCTTTTAGTTATAACATATATGGGCTGATTATGTTCCCTAATAGTAGGCCATCGTCACTAAATGTAATGGTTGCTAATTTCTAAGAGGTTAAGTCCTCTTTCATCTTTTCTTAAATAAAACTATTTCATATTGTTCTAGGTTTTGCAATGCTTTGATTAATGATGTCTCACGTATATCCTTGGACAATATGGGAGCATCATAAATTATTAATAAAGTAGGGAGCTTGTGTAAATGTGCTAGAACTTATAGTCTACTCATATTTTGGTTGATTTTTTATGTTTAGTCGGTGATGGAGGTAAGGCATTTCCATTAATTTGAATTTCTTTACCATTATCACTGGCTTTTTATTTTGGAGGAGGATAGATTCATTTTTCACTTCTTAACTAGACTTGAGTTCTTCTTTATGGTCTTATTTATCTAAATAGTTATTTGACTTTTGCATTTATTCAAAAATTTTGGAGTTTTTAATACTCTTAGAATTACTATCTAGTTTAGGACATAATTTCTTTGAACCTAATTTAACCTTCCATTTAGTGAGCTTTTCTCTAGGAAAAGCATAATTGTTCCTTAGAGTCAGTTGAAGTTACAATCACATTTATGACATGACACATTTTAATCAAACCTCTTCTTCAAGATTTTTTTGTCCATCTTTAAGTGATGAATATATTTTTCTAGTTTAATTGGCCTTTGAGGAGGTTGCTCATACTCTTCTAAAGAGCCAATCTTTTTTTATGTTTTGGACTTTGGTTTTCTAGATTTTTTTTCTTTTTTTATTTGAGGCTTTGATGAAGAAGACTAATTAATTTTCATCTGCTTCTTTTTATTATATAAAAATTGCCCCCTGTTGGGGAAGAATATTTTTGGATCTATTTGGGCTCTACGGAATTCTACCATCGAATACCTTCGATGGCAAAAAAAATGTTAATCATCCTTTTAGTCTTTTTTGAGATGAAGGTCTCCCAATCACCTTCTTCTTCTTCTTGTGTTTATAGAGCTTTGCCCTTATCATCATTTATGTTTTGAGTTTCAAGTGGTTCAGTATCTTTATTTTTTGCATTATGGATTGGGTGTGTTGTAACAACCTTCACCTTTTTTTAAAGATGTACCAGTACATTGTTTGATAAGTTGAGTTTCCCATTTTGATAATTCTTTTTTATCCAATAGTTGAAGAAAAAATAATCTTCAATTAGATGACTTATGAGCCTATGAAATGGACAATAGTTTACATCATCAATGTTGTTTACTTGGTCTGGCTGACATGGTACTGGTAGTTGTAATCCCAATTTTAGGCATGTCTAATGATTTTAGTAGTACATTCTCTATTGAATGAGTATTTTTTAGACATCTTCTCTTAGAGGGTTGATCCCTTTTTCTTATCATATGTTGGCTTTGCTACTGGTTGTGAGGTTGTCGCACCTTCATTTCCGTTTTTGTTAGCTATGAATGTGACTATTGTATTCACATCATTCTTCTTCGCATCATGCAATTTTGGTTTTTTTTCCAATGGGATTATTATTATAGTTGGCACTAAGGTCTTTTTGCTTGGGGAGCCTTTCAAACTTAGCTACATGATCTAATAATTCTTCAAATGTATTAATCATAGCCATGGTTAGATATGGAGCCATCTGATCATAGATATTTCCCATTTAAGGAGTTCTATTGCATGCTTTTTTGTGAGCTATTGATTGCATTTCATGCTTAAATTTCTCCATCTTGTAATGTATTTATTAACACTCGTCTTTTCTCTATTTCTAAGGTGAGATCTGCTATCATTATTTTCGTGGTTGCTCCTATAAATCTCTTGATGAGTGTTTTCAACTCTGTGAAGATTTTTTTTAGAGTCATTGGGTAACTCAACATACCATTCAAAGACTGTGTTAGTAAGTCTGCTAATGAATTATCATAGCAGCAAGGCATCATTCTATGGTATTTCAATAAGTGGATTTGAATTGAGCTAAATGTTGTCATAAAGTTTCTATGCTTAAAAAACTATTGAATTTCGGCGCAATGTATCCTTTAGAATATTGTACTTTATCATATTTGGCCGGTGGGTATGGTCGGCCTTTTCTAACTAGTTGTTCATTGCTTCTAAAGCAATGACAACTTTGACTTTCAGGCTAATGAGATCTTCTACTTGAGATTTGGTGATAATGTCAACCTTTTGATCGACATTTAATGTAATTTTTCTTAGGGTTTCTTGCCTTTGCATTGAAGTTGTTGGCAAGTTAGGTGTAACATTTTGCATGCCCCAATTTCAACTATTGAGTTGATTATCTTCAGAAGATTTCTTGAAGGTGCTTGCTATGTTGTAGTTGTTATGAGGTTAAGTTGACCAAATAGCTCTTTCATGAGCCCACTTATTTTATTGACATAATTGTTGAGCTAGTTGATTTCTTGGTCCCTTCTTTGGAGTTAAGAACCCATTTGTCATTGTAACCTTATTACAACATAAGGTAGCTCTTCAGTTACCTCAACTACTTGAGCTTCACCTCCAAGTTGTTGATGATTTGGGTTCTCGGATATTCTTCCCCATTTGATTGTTCAAGTGCCACATTTCTATTTCATAACATGTATCGACCATGCAAACAACTTCTACTTCCATATAATCCATATCTTCATTATTTTGGAAGTCTGGAATTGGTTACTGTTCGTTGATCAGAAAATCCTCATCTTTTTAAAAGAGTTGACTATCTGCCTCATCATCCACTAGCTAACTCTTTTCAGACTTGTATTTCCAATTGAAGATAAGAGATTTAGTTGCTTTGTCATCTAGTGGGGTTGGCTCATATTGAGTTGTCTCATCATTGATGTCTTGGAATTCTTTAGGTACCTAAATTGATTGGATCCTTCTAGTGGTGGATCTCTGGGAATGTATACTAGACGTCACACTTTGGTATTCATCGGATGAAGGATATTCTCTTTTGTATGGGGGTTATTGAGACCTTCCCATAACTGGTCACCTAGTACTTTCATACTTAATAACTTGTTATTGGTGTTCACCAAACATTAAACTCTTAGGCTTCAAGTTCTACTCAAGGTGAACATGGTATTTTTCAATATTCCCACCTCTTTTAGGGTAAGAATTTGTTGGATTGGCATCCTAGCTCACCAACTTTTTTATTTTTCTTTAAAGGTTTCTATTTCTAACAGCCTTCAAGACTTAATAGATTTTGGAGGAGACTATCTCCTTCTTTCATAGTTGATTTTATGATATGGGATGTGTATGTTAATCCCAAAAGACTTCTTTATAGTTCACAGAGCAATTTTTCTCAATCGTAGTGGTTCAAAGTTGTTATTGGTGGATATGTTTGCTTCCACCAATGATTCATATTGTTGTTCAAGATGAAAGGGAAATTCGATAGCTCTACAAGAGGCATTATTCTTTCTCCTAACCCTTCTGGACATTTTAGTGCCTGAGGAAGATGCTTCATGGTCATTACTGGTTGGAGTAAAAGTGGCATCTTGTGGGCTAGTAGACTCCTTTGATGCACTTCTTGTGGATTGATGATGATAGACTTCAGCTTAGGCTTGACAGCCATCTTGTCCATAGCAAACATTGTCGGTATTGCTTTTGTAGCCAATCAAAAATCAAACCCATTTTTAAGGTTAAGGCTTTAGGCTTGGGCTCTTTCATAATGATCATATTTGACCTCCTTCACTTATTGAATTTCTTTGACATTCTAGACCCATTAATGAGAGGCTTAGTTATAGGTCTAGCAGGTAGAAACTGAACAACCTCAAAAATCATTCCAAGCTGGAGAGTAACTCTAGAAGAACCATCATTGATTACATCCTAAGGGAATCTAATAGTGGACCCCTCTCCTAGCTTGACAGTCACCATGTTTATAATATTTTCCATTGGAGGTTTTGGACCTAGTCATAGACCTTAAACTTTTAAAAGGTTATAACCTAATTTTTAAGTTTATGATGACACCGCATGTTTTAATTTTTCCAACTAGGGATGGAGAGGGAGGTAATCCCCAGCAGAGTCACCAGAAATCTGATCGCTTAGAAAAATATCTTTAAGGAAGCTCCTACCATCTTTATTGGGATACGTAAGAGTATGTTTTTTATAGGTAGATTCATATGTATTTGGCCTGATTTACCCTAACATTACATTAGGGTTTATTTAGATATGGGTTCTACTTTCTATGAATGCTAGCCTTCATAGTTAATTACCCCTCTTACCATAATAAGTGAGCACTCTCATTAAGGTTGGAAATGAACATATATATGAAGGTGTCTAGTGGTGTGTGTGGTATGGTATAGATGATATTTTTAAAAGAAATCATAATAGTCCCAATCAAGATCCCATGGTTTCGTCATCTCGAGACTATATTATTCTAGTCTAAAAACATCTTAGTGCTACCGTAATGTCCAAGGAGTCTGATTAGCAGCAATGGGTTACCTTGTCTCAGATATCCCAAGTAGACCAGAAGTTTTAGTGTAGGGTCTTCGCATGACAAACATATGGGTAGGACTTACATCCCTTTAGAGAATGCCAGAATGTTGTGCTTGCATTGCAAGCATGGGTCAGACTTACATTGATTAGAAAGTCATTAGGGGATTCACATGACAAACACATAGGTTAGACTTAAATACCTTTGGAATGCCAACAGTGTTCGCAAGGCGAATGCATAGATTGGATTTACACCCCTTTGGAATGCTAGTAAATTTAGAGTTGTTCACATGGTGAATGAATCATAGGGTATTCACATATCAAATGGATAAAATATTGGGCTTAATTCGTTTTAGAATAACAAAATTATAGAGCATTAACATGGTGAATGAATTATAGGGTGTTCGCATGGCAAATATTAATAAGTTGCTCTGGGATGCCTTGGCTAAAAGTATGGTACTTAGGTGCTATGAAGGGGAGCACCTTGGCATAGATTATGGACATGAGCATTATTAGGATGGTTCTGGTGCTTGGAAATCAGTGTCGTGGCATTATAGTAGAGATTTATAATTTAAGATCCTAAGAAGCTAGCACTTTAAAGCTAAAAAATAGCATCGTAGCACCATAGCTATTATAAAGGATGATCAAAACTAGGTTAACAAATTGACCAACGCCTAAGAATTGATTATGTAGCGATGCCAGTCAAATGATCGTTCAAAAGGGCTGAATGTTGGTAACGCATTTAATAGATATGATAGACTTTTGACTAACACTGTGGTGCTACGTCAGAGTGTCGTGACACTACATAATTGACACATTTTTCAGTTTTGGGTGGTTACATAATTAGTAGTAATAAATGAAAATAAGAGCTCTTTTTAACAAGCATATTAATTGCTTTGACTAGAAGATCGTCACAATAACCACCTTGATCAGATGACTAGCACCTAGGCGCTACATGTGAGTGTTATGGTGTTGGTCCTTTGTTCCAGGACCCAAGAGGTTAGCGCCTTAGCATTTCAAATGTAGCACGACGATACTATATCTTGTCTATAAATAGACTCCCTAGGCTGAATTTTTTTTCATTTTGCAATCTTCTTTCTATAAAAACCTTTAGAACTTCTTTCTCTTAGCCTTTTTTCTCACACTAAGAAAGCAATCATGCTCCTTAAAAGACTAATTAGCAAGAGGAGAGAGACTTTGAGAAATACTAATAGGTTTGTTAGCATGGAAGTGGAGGAGAGGTACAAATATGCCTTAATTCACAAACATCTCATTTCGGAGAGAAGTTTCTTCAATCAGGGTAGGAGTGTGGAGAGTGTCATCAAAGAACATGGCTAGAAAGCTAGCATACGAAAATAGCTTCTGCATTATTCTTGTGGTGCAGGAGTTCTGGCCCAATGCAATGAAGCACCAAGATAATAGTGTTTTTGTATAGGGGAAATTGATATGTTTTGATAGTACTGCCATTAACAATATTATAGTTTATAAAATGTAGTGTACAATCAATATCTTTCCTATTATAATGATCATCCTAATTTTGATGAAGTCATTAGTTTGACTAACATAAATGTTAATATTTAATGGAAGCGTTGAGAAGAAAAGATCATTAACTTTCCTACCATTGACCTAATGGAAAAACTTAAGTCTTGGCACTATTTTATTTCTGCCAAGTTGATGCCCACTGGTAATATCAGCGAGGTCACTAAGGATATGACGCTTTGAATTTTGTCATTTAAAAGGGCTTTCTAATAAATATAAGAAAGATTATTTATAATTACATTTGTAATATGCTTAGTGGTAGTATTATAGAATATGACCATCCTTTGCTAATTTAAGGTTTATGTGCTGTGGCGGATGTGTTGCGGGAGCCTGATGAAGAAGTTCTTATTTAAAAAGGCTCTTTTGACAAAAAGGAGAATTGGGAGATTTAGATCAAGGTTTGAGGTGGGGGAAAGTTCATGTGCCCCACGTGCCCCGCAACCTCTATCCCAATCCTCCAAAATCTTAAATGAGAAACTCCATGAAATCGAGGGAGTAGTCTCAGATTTAAGAAAAAGGTTAGTGAGAGCAGTCATAAGAAACAAGTTTGAAAAGAAATTTAACTATCATATGGAATAGTAGAAGAAACAATTTTCTTACATGGCTGAGTTTAACTCATTATCATATGTTTGAAAACTATGGCTTTATAGGTCTAGCTCAGGCTTCTTTTCTTACGGGGCCTCAAAATCAACCTTATGTGAACACTCTGCCTCAGTCGGGAGAAGAAGAGGAGGAGGAGGAGGATGATAACAACTACAATTATTTTTTTTCTTTTTCTTTTTTTTTATAAAAATATTTTTTATTTCAAAATTTGTGTATTTCTACATTGATTGTTGTTTGGATGCTTGAGGATTTAAAATAATAAAAATGTTTTATCTTAAAAAAATGTCATCAAGGCCAAAACACCTCAGCACTTAGAAAATAGTGTTGAAGTGCTACAACATACTACACTTCGAGTCTAATAAAAATTATACCGATGAATCCTAGGCTTAAATTCAAAGAGGGTAGTGTTGTAGTGTTATACTAATAGCACTATGATGCTAGAAATATACTTAGAACCGAGAAGGCTTGCATGCCTAAAGGGTAGCTCTACAACACTCTAAGTTAGAAATTTTCATTGATAACCTGAGAGGGTAGCACTACAATGTTCGATATGTAGTGCTATGGTGCTCTAAGATAGAAAGTTCTTATGTCGATGAGTTGGCGCACAACAACACATTCAACGCAAAGTAAGTAGCAAGACTTAGAATATGAATTTAGCAAGATCAGTATTCTAAGTGTTAGAAACCATGAAATTAATGTCGTGCCTCGCTTAAGGGATAGTGTCGTGGCATTATGACTAGACATATTTCTCCTAGAAAACCTGAGAGGGTCAGCCTTGACGCTAAGACATTAATTCCTTGGCATTGTTAGATGCTTGTTTGAGATTTAAGATTTTTTAGAGCTCAGTGCCTCAGTGCTAAACCCAAAGCATCGTGGGATTGTTTCATCAGTACCTAAGATTTAATAATATTTGGAGAAATTTAAAATTTTGGCAGCATAATGCCTTAGCAGTACTAGAATTTTTAGTGCATTAGCACCCTACTCCTTTATTCTGGATCCAAGTTCAATAGAAGGAGGATTTTATTTTACACCAAAACCAAGTTCAATGGTGGAATAGATTTCAGGATGTAGCACCTCAACACTATGAAGATAGTGCTATGATGCTATTTTAAATAGGTAAAACTCGAGAACTTAGCCCTATGGCACTGAGACACAATGTCACAATGCTACAAATAAGGTACCAATCCTGAGAGCCTAGCACTGCAACACCAGTTATTTGGTGCCTCGGTGCTACGGATGGAGCATCAAAGATTTCATTCTTGAGAGCTTAGTGCCTCGACTGGACCTTAGCGCTACACTGTGTAGTGTAGATACTCTATTATTTAACTTGATTCTTACATAATTTGATAATTTTTATAAAACTTTGGCAGCATAATATTTTAGCAATGCTAAATTTTTACTTATTTAATACAAAATCACTCTTCTCCCTTATTCTATCCAAGATCAATGAAGGAAGGATTTTTCTTCTCATGTCAAACTAAGTTCAACAGCGGAGATCTTTAGATTTAGAATGTAGTCTTGGGGCATTCCTTTTTACTCCATATCCAAGATCAATAGAGATAATTCTCTTTATTTATCACCAAATCTAAGATCGATGGAAATCTCTTAAAATTTTTTAGAGAGAAAATTATATAAAGAAAATATTTTTAGAAATTTTTACCTGGAGTTGATGGTAGTAGGCTTCGACCTTGTCTTCTGCATGAGGAGAATGCTCTAGTTTAGCAACAAAAAGTGCACTATGGGGAATACAAGAGACCAGGAGCAAGAATGTAGTAGGTGGGATAGAGGGAGAGCGAGGGAAAAAGAAAGAGAAGAAGAGTGGGGTGAGTTCTCCCCTTTTATAGAGAATTTCTCACCATTGGGATAATTTTCTGGTCTATAACCATTCTCCCCACTCCCCCCTGAACAGTTATTGCTGCTTGGGTAAGAACAAATTTTTTTTCTTTTAAGGCTAAAGGCTATCGTGACAGTTGCGGTGCTATGTTATTTAAATTGGCAATTGTCCTGGTCGATTTGAGTTTCTAAATTATGTAAGGTGGCGATAGTGCTTAGGTGTTGTGATTTTAGTGTTAAGGATCCCTAAGTCGGATGTTCAATTTATTTCATTTTTATAGATGCAAACAATCATATAGTACAATTAGTTCAAATTTGACTATTTTAAGAGTTAACCAATTGAATTATGTAGTTGAAGTTGTTTAGAAAATATGGACAAATGTATTGTCTTATATGAATCATATTGTATAATTTTTCAAAAAAAAAAATTTAATAGAAAGATTTTATTTTATATTCTCTTAGGTGTGTGTGCATGTTAGTTATTTTTCATCATTCACATATTAAATACATGAAGACAAAATAAAGTATAAATACTAAAAACAACATAGTATTTGGACTTGACTTGGGACTTCTTGCATTAACCATTCCTCATTTTTAGCCTTCATTGGCTCATTCTTAAGCAAACTTTGAAAATTAGTGTGCTCTCATAGTCATTCTTCATTAAGCTGGCTAATTGAAGTCCTTTCATTGAAAGCACACCACAACCTATACATACACAACTAATTAGCAAAAATAATTATTCAACTAGAAATATTTATGATAATCAAAATATATAATATTATGTAAAAAGGCTCATAAGCTTAACATTAATTATATCGTAGACGATGTTGTCGGTTAAAATTTTTATACAGGGAGTCACCTTTCAAATCTATGGGAGAAAAAAAGAGGAGCCCTTACAAAAATTCATCTTGGTAAGATGCCACGCAGATTCATAGATGTACTTATTCAAGTGATCGGATACATCATCAAGGTATAGTGTACTATCTTGAAAGATAGAAGTCACTACCCTTTAATGGAACCAATCACCTTAATAAGGACTTCTAAGGATGATGGGTCTACATATGTACCAGAGATTCTTTCCCTACTTTACATGAAAAGTGAAGCAGGGTATATTTTAAATTAGGTTCATTAAGTTCTCTACAGGGGCAAGCCCCCATAGTTAATTACATCCTAAGGTACGGGATCCCCTAGGAAAACTCCCGATTAAGGTAAATGATCATTGTCTTTGAAGATTTCAATAAGGAAGGACTATCAATCGATTGATTTATATTTTAAGGATCAAATAGGATTGATCAAAAGAGGGAGTTATTATCAAAGCCAAAATGGGAAACAAGTAAGAGATGCCCACGATGTAAGGAAACCTAGCGAGCATCTCAAACTATCCTAAAATTGGGCTTTACATTTTGAAATTGATTTAATCTGTTTGAGTTGCATTTTTCATTAGAAAATTAGGACTTAAGACTCCTTAGCACAAGATTAAGGAAATACCAAAGAGGTGAGGAATTATGCTTATGGCCCACAAAGTGGAGAAGTAACCTCAGAACTTAAATCTATGGAGCTTTGTTGAGGGCCGAAAGCATAACCTAAATCTAAAGTGAATAATGGGTAATTAGTTTACCTCCACAAGAAAGGACAAACCACCCGACAGCTTGGACTTACAACCGCCTAGGGGTGGCCGCCAACTAACTCCTCCTATGATTTTAAATACATGTAGGTAAGTCTTTATGCTTATGCAAGATAGTATTATTTAGAAAGAGACTAAGTCCTTAAACTCACTCCCTAAAGAGACTAGATCATGTAAAGGGATATGCTTCAAATGACCTAAATCTAATGCAATTAAAATTTCATTTTATTTTATTTTGGACAATCATTTTGACTAAAGTAGATTTTATGACTAATGCATGAGAAATCATTATTGGCCAAAATCGAGAAGGTAGGAGGTAAGTTTCCACCACACCCTCAAAGGTCAAGTTCCGCAAAGTTGGAAGCCCTCCAATCAAGAATGAAATAAGATGCATTTGTGCATGATATTATAAAGAAAAGCACATCCATCTAACAGGTTGTTGATTCTTTTATCTTGATTTTAATCATAAGTTTTGGTGAGGTTATGAGTTATTTAGTTTTAATTTGAATTTATTGAGTTGGGTAAAAGATTTATTTTTCCTAAAGAGCCTAATCCACATCCAGACCATACATAAAGTAAGGAAGAAACTAGGAAAAGCATGCCACTTAATTCAAAAGCTAAACAAATCAATAATCAATTTATAAAGCTAATTGCGAAAAGAATAAATGGTTGTTTGTGGTTGGGAACCACTGCACAAACCCAAAAATATCAAATGTGGGTAGCCGAGCTCTACCCTTATACAACCTAGATTACAAATGAATTAAATTACAATTTAAGCAAAGGAATTCATTGTTATGGGTGTCTTCAAGTTTTATTCTTCTTTCGCCTTTCTTCTTTCTTTCTTCTTCTTTCTTCTTTTCTTTCTTTGGATGGTTTGATGGTAGATGGTCCAAGGCTTCACATGGTGCATAAGATGGGATCTTATGACCAATGCACATCTAATCCCCCATAACAAATCATTCTAAGATCCTAAATATACAAACTTTTACATGAAAAGGAAAAGTATAAATCTAACTAACACCTGCAAAACAAAGGTTAGTCAAATCACACCACATAAATCCAAAGCAGGTATATTGAACTTATCACCCCACACATGGGTGACTAAGTCCACCTAACCTATGGATTATGCTTAGGTGTATATAAAGCAAGAAGCATTTATAATTTTATTTATGATAGCTCTTAAACACATTCCTCAAAAGAATAGTTAGATTAAGCACATCCTACCATTCATTCTACGAGCATACACCCTAACATCCAGTCTAAAATATATATCACAAAATAAAATAAAATATCAAACCATGCACTGACATAACCTAAGGCTAGAAGTGATAACTTAGGCTAATGTGTGTGCTTTGGAGGCTTGTGTCATATGCTTAGCTTAGGACTTTTGGTTCAAATTTTTTAAGCATGAAGAACATGTTCAACTTAGAGGAGGTTTTAATTTAAGTTGTTTAAGTATTTTGAGTTGGTTTTATTTCATGTTTTAATTTTTTTTTTGAGTGAAACCTACAATTAATTATAAAATTATAAAGAGGGAAAAGAGAAGGGAACTTGTCTTTCCTTCCCTAATCCTTAAGTAATTTCTAAGGTAAGTTCACATTTTAATTTTATTTAGGTGAATGTTTTGATTACATCTTTTACTCAATCCTAAGTTTAGATTAACCCTAAACAAACCTATTCAAAAAGAAAGACATTTTAAGATTAAATAGAATGAATCAAAATTCACATAACACACATTACTTCATTTCTTTCCCAACATATATAGCATGCATATGGATGGACCCTAAGCATATATATACATGCAAATGAGAATAGTTAACACACTATATGATACATGCTAAGTAATCCATTTAAGAAAATTTAGAAGTTGAATATGCATGATTTTCTTTAAGTAGAAAAGGTTTTCCTTCCCTAAAATTTCACATACATGCATGAAAGTAAGAAAGGCATAAGTGAGTATGACGCTATTGTTAACCAGAGGTGTAACGTACAAGACCTACTTAGAGCTACTTAAAGCATCGTAAGCTTGATATTGTCTAGACTAATATACCACTTTCCTTAAGTACAAACATGTATGTAAAAGAAAAGAAATGGAAAAGGAAGATGCAAAAGTTGTTTAATAGTTTCATTTTTGTTTATGCAATTTATGCATGCAAGTATAGGTAAAAATTTTAAGTGATAGCATAGGGATGAATAGGGTATGAGATTAAGTAAGTGTTGGGTTCTTTTCAAATGAACCCTACATCTTACTAACTCCTATTCAAAACTATGCTAACATGAGGAAGAAAGAGAACCTATGCTAAACATGCTTTTATAATCCATCACATGCAAGCTTATAATTAAGATATGAATAGCACACTTTTATATTTGATATTTTATTTATGAGTTTTGAAAATATTTTGGATTTAGTAGTGATAATATCCATTCATATTTTACTTCAGCCAACACATGCACATTTGACATAAAGTAAACAATTTCATTTTAAATTTTTGAAACATGAAATTATGAATGTATGAATCACATGGCATACAACTTAACATGTTGGGAAAGATCTAAAGCAATGAAAGCATGTAAACAAACTCACTTTACTTAAATCCTAAAGACATTCTTAAAGAATAAGAAAATTTAAAATAAATCAAAGTGAATTTCAAAATAATTTTTGTTTTAGTTTGAAGTTTGATTTAATTTTGAAAAGGTGAGATGAGTTTGCTATTCCTAACCCATTCTACATGTGTTTTGTATTTTAGTTTAATTTTTAGATAATTAAATCTATTTTTAAGTGTTGATTAGGTTAAAGTATGAATTAAGTAGCTTAATTAACCCTTACCTAGACCACCTTAGAAAAATTAACTAAGTAATTATGAGCCAATGAGATGACATAAAACTCACAAGATGTTTAAATTTATAATGCACCTAATAATGAAAAGGATTAATGCAATTTGGCTCACAATTAAAAGTTAATTATGCAAAGGGGTTTAGCTTAAGTACTTTTAAACCACCCTTTCATACTTATGAAAGGGGTTTTAATTTTCTTAATTAAACTTAGGCTATTAAACACCCAAGGATCTACCCAAGGTAGATTAATTAAGTTCTAAAACATTTTAAAATTTTTGAAAATTGTTTAAAGGGGTGATTAATGAGTTAACCCTTAATTAAGAGGGGATTAAGGAGAGAAAAGTGGGTTTAGGGAATAGCTTAGGGGAAATACCCCAAAATTATAAACCTACTCATTGGATCACCTTAATCAAACTCAATCATAGGGTAAATCTACTAATCACATCTTAATTACCTTTAATTACATGAAAGGGGTAATTAGGAAATGAAATAGCAATTTCTCCAATTAAGGCGTCAATAAATCTCAAGAAAATTAGGGGAGGCAGAGGTCATCCCATAAAATGAACTCTAAAAATTTGAGATTAATTAATGACCTAATTAAAGGATAATTAGCTGATTAATATTCCCAAAAGAAATCCAAATTCAGAGAAAAGTTAATTCAAAATCCATTAAAACTATTTTTAAAATATTCTAAATGAAATCATCTATCCATTGCATTTTTCCTTTTATTTTTCTAATTTTTCTATGAAGAGTTATAAATTTTAAAAGATCTAGGGATTAATTAGTAATTAATTAAGTAAATAACTAATCTCTAATTAATCTCAGCTCTCGGCGCGACGCATGGCGGCGGTGGTTAGCGTGCTTTACACGCATTGTGTCGTGAGCCACTCACTTAAGCATCACATTGATAAGGCAGCTGGTGGTGCACGTGCTAATATCCTTGGTCGTTTGATCAAAGATCAGATGGCTAAGGATTCACCTACTGTTTAAAATAGATAAAGGATTTCTAAAACATGCCAAATAATCTCAAGAGTCCATCTAAAATGCGGGGATGGATGACTGAGATGAGGCAAGTTCTTCCTTGAGGATTAATGGAGACCATCCATGATCCAAGGGGAGATCCAAGCCCGATCTAGCGTGGAATCATATAAGACTCAACCCACACCATCTAGGCATAATTACCAACCTATCCAATAGTTGATTTCTCATGCAATGAAAATTTCTTTCATAAAGGACCAACACCTATCAAGCTAAGTGGCAAAAAAATTACATACCATGCCGGAGATGATCACCGGTGCCCGAGCTCGATGCGGTAGCTTCGTCTAGTGGAGATGAAGCCCTTTTGAAAGTTTCAAGCCTTGGGGTTGAGTGGATCTTCTAATGGACTAACACCACCCATCTCCCTTGCGGCTTTGATCCAATTGAGCCTCTCCTTGCTGTTGGAACTCAAATGGATACTTGGGTGCACACGAATTGGTCCTTAGATGAAGAGTGTAGAAGGAATTTAGATGAGATCAAGTGTAGAGGAAGTTATCTAATCACTCCACCACCCCTATTTTTGCATAGTGCAAATTTGAGAAGAAAGAATTCCAATCCTCTCTCAAGACCTTGGGAATGCTCTCTGATGATTGCTAAAGGTTCCTAGGCTCCAATCGAGTGTGAGTGAAGTGAATTTTCATTGAATTAGAGAGAGTATATCTCCCCCTATGGCAATCTGACGGCCAAGCATAAGCTTGTTGTTTTGATCCAATTGACCAAATTATGGAGGTTATTTAGGCTATTTTGAGTGTGCACATGGTCAATTTGATCCCTTGAGTGGAATGCCAACTTCCCATGTGCTGAAATTGAGCTTAGGAGAGAATTTGAAAACTCCATTTCAAGCCATGTGGTCGGGTTTGGTCCATGGGTCAAATGGGCTAACCCAAACACATTAGGTTGGGTGCACCACTCATCACTAAGTCCCCTTGAGCTTTTAGGAAAGCCTCAAGTGATTGTGAAGAGTATATGACCAAAATACCCATGATCTAGGCCAAAATTTATTCTATGACCTAGGGGTAGAATGGTCATTTTGAAGTTTTTTTTTTACTTTGGGTATGTTTGGTATGTTGAGAAAATAGGTTTGGCCAAGTTTCATTTGATTTGAAATCCATTTGATAGGGTTTGGCTCATGTTGACCCATTTAGGTCAAAATGGGTCAACTTGGGTCAAGTTGACCAATCGGTCAAATTGGGTCAAACCAAGGATTGGGTCAAGTTCATATGACCATTTGAAATGTTTTTGTGCCTTTGGTTTGATTCAATTTGGTATAGATTTGGTTTTGGCTCATATGACTTCATTTTGGTCAAATGGGTCAAGTAGACCTATTTGACCCATTTGACATGTTTGGATTAGTTCAAGGGTAGGTTTAGGTTTGGTTAGTTATATGGTGTGGATTGGTATTTTTGTTTCCAATCAATTTGGGTTAAGTTCAATTTTGGCTCAACATGACCCCTTTAGGTCATGTTGGGTCTAAGGTCAATTAGGCTAGGTTGGGTCTAGTTGGCCAATTGTGGCTTTGGTCAAGTTCCACAAGTGATTTGGGATGGACTTGACCCATTGGTTTCATTCAATTTGGCTTAGATCAAGTTTTGACACATTTTCGCCCTTTAGGTCAAAATGGTCAATGGGCCAATTGGGCTAGTTAGGCTCAAATGTTTTTGGTCAAGTTCAAACATAGGTGAGTGAACTTAGATCAATGGTTTCAATCAATTTGGCCTATGGTGGAATTTGGTTTCATTTTAGTGTTGACTTGGTCAACCCTTAGGTTTGACCCAATTTGATTGATTGATCATCCCATGATGATTGTTGATCATGAGAGGGATATGAGTTTGGTTCAATCCAATTTGGTTAGGATCAAAAGTTGGCTCATAAGGGTACTTTAGGTTACTTTGGGTCAAGTGAGTCAAAGCTTGATTTGAAGTTGATTGATCTTATATATGGACTTATGATTGAAATATAATTCATTTACAAGTGGTTTGAATTCAAATGGATTTTGATCCATTTGAAAGTTTCATATTCAAAGGAAGAATATGAAGGGTCTTGGGTTTGATTTTGATTTGGGTTTTGATTGTGATTGAGGTTTGGATTTATATATGAGCTCATGATTGTAGGATTGATTGAACCATGAGAGAAAATCAAGAGTTTGGCTTGATTTGATTGATTTGGCTATGTTCAAGATTTTGCTTGAAAGGCTTAGATTTGATTTTGAGTGGATTTGAGTTTGAGTTTTGGAGTTGGTTTTGATTGTTTGAATTTATATTTCATTTATATATGTGAATATAAATGAGAATATAAATTGATCATGAGAAAATTTCAAGAATTTGAAAGAGTTTAATCATGATTTGAGGTTAAATCCATTAAAAGGAATTTAAAGGATTTAAGATGATTTTTAATTTGAAATTTAATTTTTGAATTGGATTTGATTGATTTATATTTATATTACATTATTATATGAGAATATAAATGAGAATACAAATAAGTTTTGAGAAAATCCCATGAGTTTGAAATGGTTTGATCAAAGTTTAGGTTAAATCCATTAATGAAAATTAAGGATTTAAGGAATTTCAAGCATTTTAAATTTGGAATTTAATTTTTTGAGTTGATTTAATGATTTATATTTATATTTCAGTTATATATGAGAGTATAAATGAGAATATAAATACATTATGAGAAAATCCTGAGGATTTGAATTGATTTAATCAAGGTTTAGAGTTGATTTTGGCTAAGTCCTTTAATGGAAAATTAAAGGGACGTAAGAAAAATTTTATAAATTGATTTGAAATTTTGAATTTGATTTGATGGGTTTGAATTTATATTTCATTTATAAATGTGAATATAATTGATAATATAAATGGAGTATGAGAAAATCTCAAAGATTTGAGTAGGTTTGAATCACAAATTTGGCTAAGTCCTTAAGAAAGGGTTAAGGACTTAGGAAATTTGAACTTAGGATTTTTTGATGGATTTTGGTCATGGGTTTCATGGTTTCAATCATGGATGAACCATGGAATCAATCATGGAATTGATTTGAGTTTGGATAAATCAAATAGAATTGATTTGGAGTTTGACTTGAAGGAAAGGAGGAAATGGTTTAAGTTTAAAGGGTAGGAAATTTTCCTAACACCCCTAAGGCATGACCTATTCCTATAGCTAACTCTTCTAAGTCTCTAGGGCTAGGTTGGAGTGTCCACCTAATCACTAGATGTGTCATAAGACTAAGGAACTCTTAAAGTCTAAGAGGAATCCTATGCCAAAGAAAGAGGTATTGTGAACTCATTCTAAAAATGAGGTCAACAAAGGGCGCCCAATAGGTGTGATGTGACTGACAAAGAACACTGCACGTATTGGTATTGACCGAAATGATCAACAACACCGAAGGATCACAAGCACTAATAGAAATAATATATCCTTAACCCAAGAAAAAGAAAGAACCCAGAATGTAGTGCAATGTGGCTCTACTTATGTCCAAGACATAAGAGAGAGGGAAGAAATCCACTAAGGGATAGAGTGTGAACCCTTCACTAGGGAATCAGGTTCAAGTCATCTACAAGGAGATGAAAGGTTTTATTTGATTTGAATCTCACTAGGGAGTGATCTCCACTGGGGGAGAGGTTTGAAATTGTTTTAATTTTTTTTAGGTTTATATTTTTTGTTTATGATGAACCCTATTGGTTTGCAATGGGTTGTACTAAATAGGAGCCATGAAGGCTAAGACCTAACTCAGATTTATCAATCCAAAGGGGTAGTCTACTAAGCACATAGTAGGACTAGCCAACCAAAGGGATGCCTTTTGGTATGCAGCATCTATACTAGGAAGAAAGCGTAGTATACTTACATCCTCCAAGTAAGAATGAGTTGTAATCTATTGGCAAAGCAACATATTGAACCAACCTAGGGTTGACTATTGAGTGAATGCCACTGGGAGACTTAGATCAACTCAAAGTTATTCAAAGATTGATTTCATTTTTAGATTTGGTTGTTTTGATTAAGATGGATCCCATGGTTTCATGAGGATCAGAGAGAAGAAGAGCCTACATCTAACTCATTTACCAATTCAAAGGGAGTAGCTCAACCACAAGGTGAACTATCCAACCAAAGGAGAAATGCCTTTTGGTATACAATGGTCAAGTCTTAAGAAGAAAGTATGGACTCATCTTCTAGAAAGAAAACACTGGGATCGTTGCTTTGGGCAATAAATCACACCCGACCTAAGGCTGACTATTGAGTGAGTGCCACTAGGGGACTTAAATCAACTCAAGAATAGTCAAGAATTAATTTCATTTTTTAATTTGTTTATTTTGATGGATTGTACGATGGATCACACTGAAAGGAGCTATGAGAAAAACTCAATTATGAACCAGGGAGTACTTCCAGTCGAGGAGAACTATCCAACCAAAGGAGTGCCTCATTTGCAATGATCAATTTAAGAAAAGAAAGCTCAGGACACATCTTCTACTAAAAGACCAAAGGGGGTTTCTTTGGAGAATCAAACCCAACCTAGGTTTATTAATTATGCTAATCATGCTAGAAAAAATGCATCATATTCTTATTTTATCGCCAATGATTGTGTAACCTATATACAAAATATTAAAACCGGAAAATTGCATCCAGAACAAATTTTCCAACCACATGGGTGGCTGGAAAGGGGAGCCCAATCCAAAAGTAACCCGGTAGTGTCAAAATGGGGTCAAAGGACTGATCCAGTGTAGGGATGGGGTGAAGGGCTTAATCCAACAGAGAAAATGACATGGATGGTCATAAATTCAATGGTATTTGGTGTCCAAGGAGAAAGTGGACTCATATCTCGCCAAGAGTGGTGTACTCACCGGTGAGTCAGCCAACATAGTGAACATCAACCAACCTAAGGTGCTTCATTTTGTAATAATTAGCAGAAGAAAGCTCGGGACTCACATCCTCCTACAGAATCGACACGATAACCGACTGCTATCCGACCTAGGCGACTATCGAGTGAATGCCGGGGACTTATCAAGTAGTAGTCAAGAGGAAAGGAGCCTCGGGACTTATCCTAAACCTCAAATATACTTAACCTAGTTAGAACATGATGGCTAGTTCAAGAAATATGGGACTCACATCTTCTTAAACAAAGTCAACATGAGGTAGCTTACTAGTAGGAAGACTACCATACTAACAAGGCGCTTTGGTTTGCAATGATCAAGTTAGAAAAAGGGGGACTCACATCCTCCAACAAATGATCATCAGGGTGACATACTAGGTAGTATGTAGACCTAAACCTAATGAGTGAGTGCCACTTGGGGCTTGCTCCACATCAAAATAGCTGAGACAAAAGATTTATGTTTATTGTGTGTATGTGTGGAATAGATCGGGGACTCTTACACCTACCTTAAAACACATGGGAGTTATGAAATGATGCCATGATGGCAACAAGAATTCCCACTAAGAAAGGATGTCGCTTGGGTTCTCTCACATAACTTATGCTAATCAAAAAATAGGATGCCTCTGTTCTCTTACACCTATTCTAATAGCATCGGAGATTGTGTTTGTGTGAAAGAGGGATAGATGCCACTTGAGGACTCTTACACTACCCTAAACATCATCAGATTCTAAAGACAAGCAAACAATACTTCGAAAGAAGAGAAGATTTGATGAATGGAATCTGATTTTGTTCTTTTATTAATTAATTATTTTCAAACAAGTTTTGTTTCATGGGTAATATTTCTTTAGATAGAGCCCATTAATTGGAAGCATTGTTCCCTTTATAATCAATAAGTCGATAAGATCCTCCTTGGTAGGCCTCTCTATGACATAGGGCCTTCCCAAGTGGTTCAAACTTGCCTCCCATCTTCGATGGCAACAATTGGTCTCCTTAGACTAACACAAGTTCTCCTACTAAAGACCTAGGACTTGTTGTGAGCTTGAATCATTTTGGCCTTGTACAACTCGAGGTTGGCATAGGCGACTCTCCTCCAAACCTTGAGCTCTTCTAACCACAACTTTGCATTCGCTCTATAGTGATCTTGTTACCCAATGCTATCCTTAGTGATGAGTTTAACTTCTAAAGGAAGAATGCTTCACTCATACACCTAAAAAAAAAAAGTTGAGTTTGGTATGCGAGGCCCACAAGGCTTCAACCAACCGCTCATTCCACTCATTGTTATTATCAAGAGTCTTCTTCTAGATGAGAGTTTTGTTGAATGCTTCTAAGCCATTAGCTCGGGTAGTAGATGGTGGAGTATCTCCAATCTATACCGTCTTCTAAAAGCTATTGATCTTCATGCTTTTGAATGCGCAATTATCGATATAATTCATCGAGGCACCAACCTATATATGATATGGTTCAAAAACTGAAGCACATGATGAGTTGTGACCTCTTTGAGTGGTATGGCTTCCGCCCACTTGGAAAAATAGTCGATAACAGCTAAGATGAATCGATGTCCCATGGAAGAAGGTGGATCGATCAAACCTATAATGTCGGTACCCCAACACTCAAATGGCCATGAAGCCAAAGTAGGGTATAAAATGTTGGGTGATTGGTGTAGGACCACACCATGCACCTGATACTCATGGAATCTCCTAGCTATGTCCATGAAATCTGTGATCATAGAAGGCTAACAATATCCAAGTCTTTTGATCTTCAACTTCATCTTGGATTAGATTGATGCACTCCAAATAGACCTGAATGTACCTTAGTTACAATGCCATGGGCTTCATGTTTGTCTGAATAATGTAACCACATTTGGTCAAAGGATCGTCGGTACAGCGTGCCATCAACAAGAGCATAGGAAAAAGCTCTATGTTTCACCTGATGGGCTTGAGATTTCTCTTGTGATAGTTTGTTGGTGTTCAAGTAATCTATGAATGGTTGCCTCCAATCCATCTCCTTGTCCATTTTGGCAATACAACCTCCCCTTCAAGAGAAAGTCTCTTGATGAGTTCAATCAATAAGGGATAAGACTTGTCTATTTTGGACCCTTATTGAAATGGACTCATCTTGAACATGCCAACTCTTTGGCAAGTTTTCCAAGCCGCTACTACGTTCTCTGCTTGGGGAACCTAGTAGATGGTGACTTCAGAAATCTGGGCCAATAGCTTCATGGTAGTAATGACGAAGCTTGGGCTTAAGGACCCAAGTAGGACCACAATTTGTTGATGACCAACCGAGAATCCCAAAGATGTTGATGCTCTTGACACCGACATAGTGATGGCTAACTCAAACCAATCAAAGCCTCATACGCTTATTGGTGGGGTTGGAAAGATAGTATGAGAATCTCATCACATCAGCTTTGAGTTAGAAGAACTATTCCTACCTTTCTAGAATAGATCATGGTGCTTCACCTTTAAGAAAAGAAGCAAACATCATCAAAATACATCTCCCATCTGGTTGCTGCCACCCCTAAGTTCATGATTTGTTCATCGGGAGATCATCACTAAGCGAGAATCAGAAGTGGGTGTGCGCTAAGAAATCAAGTTTTCCTTTACCGCACAGGGGTACAAATGTGATATCAAAGTGAGAGTATCATGGACCAATGAAAATCCAAAGTGTTGGCCATGTCATGAGGTATTGGATTGGTTCTGAGATCAAGTTCACCTTATGAGAAAGCATAGTGTGTAGCTCGAGATGCAAAGATCAAAGCTAAATGTTTCTCAATAGGTGGATAGTTTGTCAGATGGATCGACGATAGGTAGAGAAAGTGCACTTTCCTTCCCTCATCATTGGCTTGCCAACAGAGCCGAGAGAGTCATCCAATGCAAGTAAAGGATCAATGCCGGATAGGATAGAACCGGCGCTTCACCAAGTATTCTTTGATGTCTTCAAATACACGTTGGCACTTATCATCCCACTTGAACTTATCATTCTTTTTGACAAGTGCTGAGAATGGTTTGTATCTCCCTGATAAGTTTGAGATAAAGCATCTTAGATACGCCAACCATCCTTAAAAGGATCCGAAGTTAAACTCGAGGTGGCATTTCTAAGATAGCTTTGATCTTTTCGTGATCTATTTCTATTCCCGTGTCAACAACAAACCCAAGGAATTTCCAAGCTACAATGCACACTTCGTGGGATTCATTTGAGGTTATATTATCTTAACCATTTAAAAACTACTCTCAAGTCAAAGAGGTGGTCTTCCTTTTCCGCTTTGACTACTAGATCATCAACGTAGCACTCAACCCGATGATGGATGTTCATTGAAGATCCGAGTCATGGCCCATTGGTATGTAGCAGATTTTAAGGAAAGGCATGACCCTATAAGAAGATTCATGGGGTTTGAGAGTGTTTCTTTCATCTTCGTGAGACATCTTGATTTGGTTATAGCGATGACCCATCCATGAAAGAGAAGACTATGAGATGGCAATGTCCACCATTAATTCTGATATAGGAAGAGGAAACTCATCCTTAGGACATGCCTTATTTAAGTCCCTGAAATTGATGCAAATACGAATTTGGTCATTCTTCTTCTTAATTGGGATGACCCTAGCTAACTGTAGATATTTTTCTTCCCGATGAAACCAACATCGATGACTTAAATGACCCGTTGTTCAATTTCTAATCGCATGCCTAGGAGCTTGCTTAATAGGGTAACGTTAGGTCTATTTCTATTTGTGGACTACAATGTTAGAGATAATCCGCATTTCTTCATAACTCCATGCAATAATCTTAAACTCACCCAATAGCCTAACTAAGTCAATGGTTTCTTCTTCATTTAGCGATGAACTAATGTATGTCAGGCATGGATTTTCTCCTATCCTGAGGTTGATTTCTTTGAGCTTGTCAATTATTGAATGAATTCTCTTCAAATTTTGGTGGTGCCTCTTGACTTGGAGATCATCTATCATCTAAGTTTCTAAACACACATTCTCATAAGAGTTGGGGATGTGAGAAGAACCTATCGATTCCAAATGGTTGGTAACAACTATAATAATCTTCATCAATGCACCCACTATATAATCTTAGTCCCGCTCTTGATTGTGCTTCCCCGCTTGTATTGTTCCATAGTTTTCAAAATATTTATTGCTTTGACGTGTGAGGAACTAAACCTTTATATAAGATTTTGAACACAAGTAGTAAAAGTCAAAAGGTAATTCCATTAATTCTTTAAAAGTATCTTCCTCAAGTCCTACCTACTTGGGAGGATGATGAACCCAAAAGAACCTTTATGCTTCATCAGAAGACTTAGGGACTTCCTTAACTACTATACCTTCAACTTTCTAGGATGTAATTAAGGTAAGAGCTAAGGTTCCTAATTATTGTTGAATAGTTTCACATAAACCAAATTCGAATACTTTATTTTGCTTGAAGGCCTGGTCTTCATCTCTGACTAGATCAAAAGTCACCTCCAATGGAACCAGCTGAGAGGGGTTGGCTGGTGTACTAATCACATTGGACTCATCCTTCAAGATGGATTCCAAGTCTATGTGAATAGTAAGGGTACTCCTATGAACTGGAATATGACCTCTATTGGTCAAGGCCAACTAGGGTCCCACCTCTAGAACTGCTCTGTTTCTCTACCTCTACCTGGTGGAGGTTGAGCCATCCTACCCACATGTCCATATGATGGAATGAACTATGGGTGGAATGTGATATGGATCCACTTCTTCTTCACTTTCACTTTCTTGCTCACTTGGACTTTTCTTTTCTTTTCATTTTCTTTATCTTTTCTTTTGCTTCATTTTCTTTTGCTTTTCATTTGCATTTGAATTTTGTCCAAGTTCATGAAAGGGTTTTTGAGGAAGATAGTAGGTCACATCCTCATAAATCTCAACCTCTCTAACAGAATGGCTTTCATCCCGCTGACCTGGTACTCAATTCCATCTTTTGAACTTGATGCAATCGATGAAGGGAGGATGGAATGATCTTATTCTGATGTATCCAAGGCCTACCAAGCAAAGCAATGAATGAAGTATTCAATCAATGATTTAGAACTTGGCTTCCTCCACGATCTCCAATGGTAACACTATGGAACCTAAAGCCCGCTCACCTTGATCATTGAATCCTCTCAACATCATCCTATCTCCTCGGAGAGTAGAGATGTCGATCTTCAAATAGGCAAGGGTCTTTAGACTCATAATGTTTACTGATGCACCTGAATCCATGAGAACCTATGAGTTTGAACTATCCATGTCGACTAATGTATGGGGATGGTTCTGCTCCCCCTAGAAGGTCTTCATCTATGAAGGTGATCCCTTGGGCTTCTTTGCATAGTGTGCTTCCTCACCTATAATGGTCAACTGCTAAGCATATTTCGTGATCAAGGAGAGCCTTGATTAGTGATTCCCCTCATCTCTTGGATAAGACAAGGGCATCATATATGCTTAGCTTAGATGGCAACTTTCTTAGATGAGAAAGGATTGTAGTCCACCTTGGCTGGTCTTCCACAAGCATATCCAAGGGTGGAGCATCTTGGAAGGGCTTCTTGATCTTAGTACCAATGACTTGTTTCCTCTATCTAGAGTGTGCCCCTAGGAGGTAGAACCTGCCACTATGGAGGTTGACTTTGAATCTCGGAGGCAAGGTGGTGGCAAGTTCTACCTACACTTCGCTCACCTACACTTCTCTATGGGACTCAAAATCGATGATTCCAAGTCTATCTCAAGAGGTGAACCCATAGTTTTGAGTTGGAAAAATCCAACTCAATAAAGAGGAAGATCAGAATTATTATAGTTAATTAGACTTGAAGAGTTATCATTAGGAATAGAAAAAGATAACTCATCAAAAGAGACGTGGATGTAATTCAAATCAGCTTTATTTTTCAATTTCTTGGAAGTATTTAGGGGTACAAAGTAGAAGTCAAGTAGAGTGAGTGGAGTAAGGGATTTGATGCCCTTATCCACTGATACAAGAGTTCTACTAGTAGAAGAAACAAGAGCTAAAATGGAAGAAGTCACCGTGTGGAAGCAGGGTCGAGTCTGAACGGTCTATGCAAAGGGCTATCCGCCAACACATGCTGCTGCTGTTGAGCTCCCACTTTCCTAGAGTTGGCATTGGCAACTTGCAAACCTTCCTTGGTGTTGGAGGTTTGAGCTGACTCAAGCACCTAAAAGGAAAGCTTCTTGATCTTCCAAATTATTTTCTAAGAGATTTTAGACAAAAAAATGTCCCAACCTTCATTGGTTTTGGTAGGATCATTTGCATCCCCAAGGATTACCCTAATGGAACAAGAAGGTTGTTCCACAAGGTATTCCTTTGGGATAATGACAACATCGATCTTGAAATTGTGTTCAAGCCAATCCTTGAATGTAAAGCAATCCTCCAAAATGTGGCCTAGTATACGTGGTAAGGGCAAAAGTTTGGATCATGACTTTACCTACTTCCTCTCCTAGTTTGTAGCAAAATTAGTTTCTTTAAGAGATTCTTAAAGATTTTCTGACACCTCTTAAAAGAATAAGGTTTGTTTAACTTATCTAAAGAGTAGGTGGACCATAGCTACTAGGATATGCATACCGCTAGTGGTGGTATGGTCGATGGTTGCTGCCATGGAGGCTATGTGGAGGCCGATGGCTACCTCTGGTGGCAAAGGAGGTGGAGGTGAGGTCATGGTCTCTGAGATCTCTAGGTCTCTTTATCAACTACGCTCGCCTGTGTTTCTTCTCATAAACCTTTTGGGATTTCTACTTAACGATCTAAAAGGCAACTTTGGCCTCTCCTTGTAGACTATTGTTGATTAGCTTCAAATGTCTTTATGAAGCCCTTAAGCATGAAGAGAGCCATGGATATTCTTCAAGAGAATCTCAATGGCATGTTGTCGATAACAGGTTCACACTTCATACTGTGTTACACCATCAAGAATATAATCAACAAGTGACTCACTGAGTGTTGCTACAATGAGATCACCTACAAGAACCCTTTGTGAGCTCCAAAGAAATCTCTTGATGAAGAGTTGCTCTAACTCAACAAATGTCTTAATTGAGCTCAACATACCAATCAAAAGTGACCCACTAGGCTCGATAAAGAGTCTAAAGAGTAAAGCATACCACTGTTGCAATAATTGGCCTCAAGTGAGCTATATGTCGCCTCGATTCCCACCCATCAAGATTTTGAAGGAAGGAGGCACAAAAACCCTTGGGATATTGGATAGCATCAATTCCTCTGGTAGGTCTACCCTTTGAACCGATGATCCTCCCTGCTTGAGCCAAAGCTTCCTTCACCTTGCTCAACCATGGATTTTATCTTTTCATATATGGAGGTACTTTCCACTACCTTCCTACACTAGTGCTACCTTGCTCAATAGGTAGAGTCTTAACATCTAAGACATGCACTAGCTCAAATACATTGATCGCATCTAGGATGAACTAGAGGCTTGCTTCAAAGCACTACACCGCTAATAAGTCCTACAACTATTGTGCCATCCTATCAATATGTTCATCTTTCTTCCTTAATCAAGTCGAGGTGATCACTCGGTCTCCTTGATCAACCTCATCACCTTCCATGGCTTGTTGCTCCTTAAGAAGAGAACCTCTAGTATCAACCATGCATACTCCAACTGAATCCCCATCAAGTCATCTTCATTGGGATCGAAGCTGACTCTTTCTTCATCAGACCATGCATACCCTAAGATCTCCTTTTTCTCCATAAAATAGTGTGCAACTATCTCATCTAAGGATCAATCTAACTCAACAGGTACAAACAAATAATTTGGTGATCGCTATCATGCATCGAGAGCACCACCTCACTAGTGGGAGTCAATTGTGGACTACTCACTAGAAGAATGATACTCGACACTATGTAAGGGTAACAATCTGGGATGATCCTACCATCGCAATAACTCATCTAATATCTTGATAACTATCACCATCTCCACATCGTATGGGGTGGAGTTGGTGAAGGGACGACCACTATGCTTAGGGGTCGCCACTCCTTCCACACCACAAGTGGCGAGGAGAGCTCCCTACCATAATGGGTGGTGTAGAGGAGTAGATCCCTTGGGATCACCAATGCATGTTTTCCTGATGCGCCTTCATGGCCTTGGATGGAATGGGTGATGCAAACTGCACTGATGGCGATGTGGGGTAGAGGTGGAGACACACCCACTATGTGTGAACCGCCTCCCAGGATGGTCCCATGAGGAGAATACTCATGATTGGCGTAGGGCCAGAAAGTCAACCAAAGCAAGTGACCGACAACGAACCTCCATCACCGCTAGTAATGTATGATGTATGGGCCTCACGCCCTCTCCTATGATCTACCTCCCTACGCTGGGGATAACAAATCAAGATCAAACCGGTACTGGACTCAGATCCATATGCTCCACCTACTGGTGATAACAGTGAAGGCCGACGACCTCCACTCTAGAAACTCTGGTAAGATGCACCAAGAGGAGGTGATGAACGATCCTCCCATATCCTCTATCTAATCCCGAGAGGATGAAACTAGTTTTAACCAGTGGTGAAGTGATCATGGGAGACTCATCCATGGACGACCGCTCATGCTCTCTCAAGCCAGAGTGGAACCATTTGACCATATGGTTCTATTATGTGTGGGATGAGAGGAGTGAGACCCATACTCAAATGTGGGGAGGCAAGCCCCTAAACCAAGGGAGCCTTACCCTTGAGGGTAGATGGTGGGGTGCAAGACGCACCGGGCAACATGCAACTCTAGGATGAACAATATGAACTGATACTATCTGCATCGAACCACTAAAAGTCTGGTACTCCAGCTTTCCTCTTCAAGGAGGATATCAATCGAGGGTAAGTCACCGATGAGACCGCCTCTACCACCTTCTTCTGACATTATGTGAGGGGAATGCCCTCAAGTGATCTTGGCCCCTCAAACCCATGGCAAAGTGGATGGGTATGGTCCAGGAAGGGAAGTCATCTAAAGATCCATGCATGAGGGAAAGTAAAGACAAATTTTGAGAACCGCCATTGCTATAAGTAAATTGAAACAAACGACTAATTAAAAAAAATCTATAATGAGAAATGAACTTGCAGCTTGTCTCCATAGATTTTGAATTTTGAATTTTGAAAATTTGAACCCACATCCAACAACTTGGAAGTGTTAAGTGGGTTTCAAATGAATTTGGAAAGATTGATTGAAAGAGGAATTTGAATATGAATCTAGACTTCAACAAATTTAGGTATGTTGAAATATGAATTCAAAATTTTGATAGTATGCTTCCATAGGTTCATTGTGTTTTGAATTTGAATTTTTGTGATTTTGAGGACCCCTTTCCTTTAACAAATTTGGGTATGTTAAAGTAAGGGTCAAATGATTTTGTTTTGTTTGAATGTTTTAGAATTCTTACTTAGCAAATTTAGGTATGCTAAGTGAAGTAAAAGTGATTATTTTTTTGAAAATTTTGTTTTATTTTTTGATTTTGAAAATTTTGGAATTCACTTAGCAAATTTAGGTATGCAAAAGTGAAGAATCCAAGTGTATTTTTATTTTATTTTGAAAATAGGATTCTTAGCAAATTTAGGTATTAAGAAAATCCTAAGTTTCATTTGTTTGGAAAATTTTGATTTTGAAAGGGTAGGATCCTTAGCAAATTTATATGCTAAGATCTAAGGTGTTTCATTTTATTTTTGATGTGATTAAAAGTGGAGATTCAACTTAGCAAATTTGGTATGCTAAAGATTCCCATTTGTTTTATGAAATGGAAATTTCATTTAGCAAATTTGAGTATGCTAAATGAAATTCCAAATGTGTTTAAAATTTTGATTTTTTGGTTTTGAAAAATAAAACTTCTTCTTAGCAAATTTGGTATGCTAAGGGAAAAGTTCCAAAGGTGTTTGAGAAATTTTATTTTGATTTGGAAACTTTACTTAGCAAATTTGAGTATGCTTGTGAAGTTCCAAAACATGTTTGAAAATTTTGAATTTTGATTTGGAAACTTTACTAACAAATTTGGTATGTTAAATGAAGTTCCAAATGTGTTTGAAAATTTTTTTTTTTTGATTTTGATTTGAGACTTCACTTAACAAATTTGGGTATGTTAAGTGATCAAAAATGTTTTTAAAAAATTTGAAATATGATTGATTTTGATTTTGATTTTGATTTGAAACTTCACTTAGCAAAATTGATTATGCTAAATGAGGTTCCAAATGTATGTTGAAATTTTTTTTGAGTTTTAGGATTTGAAGACTTCACTTAACAAATATGGGCATGTTAAGTGAGGTTCCAAATATTGTTTGAAAATTTTGAAATTTGATTGTTGATTTTGAATTTAGAAACTTCACTTAGCACATTTGAGTATGCTAAGTGAAATTCCAAATGTATTTTGAAAATTTTTGTTGGATTTTAAATTTGGAGATTTCACTTAACAAATTTAAGTATGTTAAGGGAGGTTCCAAATATTGTTTGAAAATTTTGAATTTTTTGGATTTGGAGACTTCACTTAACAAATTTGGGTATGTTAAGTGAGGTTCCAAAATGTGTTTTTTGAAATTTTGAAATATGATTGTTGATTTGATTTTGATTTGGAAACTACTTAACAAATTGATTATGCTAAATGAAATTCCAAATGTGTTTTAAAATTTTTTTGAAATATGATTGTTGATTTTGATGTTTTGAAAAGAGGACCTCCATTCAACAAATTTAAGTATGTAATGGAGATCATTTTATTTTGAAATATGATATTTTATTTTGTGTGTGATTGTTGCTTTTTTAAAAGAGAGGAATTCAACAAAAAAACATATGGGATATGTTTAAGGGATTTCTAAATGATATTTTATTTTTTTAGTTGAGGATGAAATCTTCATTTAATCAATTAAATGAGGATATTCATGTGTGCTTTTTGAAAACTTTATGATTATGATTGTGATTTTTGGAAAAGATGATTGTTCATTTTATTTTGAAAATGAAACCTTCATCAAAGTGAACTGAAAGAAGATGTTCATATGTGCTTTTTTTTTGAAAATTTTATTAGTTTTATTTTTGAAAATCCCTACATGTAACAATTATGGGAATTGTTAAATAAGGGTGAAGAATTTTGTGGAAAATATTTATTAAGTGCACTTTTGAAAAAGGTGCTTTTGAAAAAGCAAAGTTCTTTATGGAAGATTTATTATTTTTTAGGATGAACCTTTCCTTATCATGAAGATAAGGAGGAAGTCTTTAAGAGATGTTTCTTTTTATTTAGATCTTTTCATTTTACCCATTGAGAATCAACGGGGTTTTAAGACCAACAAGGAATGTCCTAAAACCTAAAGATGTTGGCTAACTTAACTCAAGAATGAAATGAGCTAAGTGCCAATGAAAGAAGGATAGTCTTGATTCATACCAAAGTACAAATCCACTATCGATACTCAAAGACAACGATCATTTACCAAAGATGGAGAGAGGAACCATCCCCAGCGGAGTCGCCAGAAAAATCAGTGGTAAAAAAATTTCTATAGGGAGTCACCTTCAAATCTGTTGGGGAGAAAAGAAAGAAACCTTATAAAATTCATCTTGGTAAGATGCCACATTCATATGTACTTATTTAGTGATCAAATCATCAAGGTATAGTGTACTATCTCAAAAGATAGAAGTCACTACCCTTTAATGGAACCAATCACATCAATAAAGATTCCTAAGGACGATGGGTCTACATATGTACCAAAGATTCTTCTCCTACTTTACATGGAAAAGTGAAGTGTGGTTTATTTTAAATCAGATTCGTTAAGTTCCCTGCAAGGGCAAGCCCCATAGTTATATCCTCGGATGGGATCCTTAGAAAACTCTCGATTAAGGTAAATGATCATTTTGAAGATTTTAATAGGAAGGACTATCAATCGATTGGTATTTGAAGATCAAATGGGATTGATCAAAAGAGGAGTTATTATCAAAGCCAAAATGAAATAAGTAGAGATGCTCACAATGCTAGGAAACCTAGAAGCATCTCAAACTATCCTAAAATTGGGCTTTACATTTTGTAAATTGATTTAGTTTATTTGAGTTGTATTTTTCATTAGAATTTTGAGACTTAAGATTCCTTAACACAAGATTAAGGAAATGCCTAAGAGGTGAGGAATTATGCTTATGGCCCACAAAGGGGAGAAGCAACCTCAGAACCTAAATCTAGGGAGCTTCTGAGGGCCAAAAGCACAACCTAAATCTAAGGCAAAAATGGGTAATTGGTTTGCCTCCACAAAAGAGGACAAACCACCCGACATCTTGGACTTACAACCCCTGGGGTGGCGCCAACCAACTCCTCCTACATGATTTTAAATACATGTAGGCAAGTCTTTATGCTTATGCAAGATAGCTAAGTATTATTTAGAAAGAGACTAAGTCCTTAAACTCACTCCCTAAAGAGACTAGATCATGTAAAGGGACATGCTTCAAATGACCTAAATCTAATGCAATTCAAATTTCATTTTATTTTATTTTGGACAATCATTTTGACTCAGCTAATAGGATTTTATGACTAATGCATGAGAAATCATATTATTGGCCAAAATCATGAGAAGGGAGGTGAGTTTCCACCATGGCCCCTCAAAGGTCAAGCGTTCTCTGGAAAAGGTGGAAGCCCTCCAATCAAGAGTGAAATAAGATGCATTTGTGCATGATATTATAAAGAAATGCTCATCCAGGGTTGCTAATTCTTTTATCTTGATTTTAAACCTAAGCTTTGTGAGGTTATGAGTTATTTAATTTTAATTTGAATTTGTTAGTTGGGTAAAAGATTTATTTTTCCCTAAAGAGCCTAATCCACATCCTGCCATATACATAAAGCAAGGAAGAAACTAGGAAAAGCCTGCCACTTAATGTAAAAGCTAAACAAATCATCAATCAATTTATAAAGCTAATCACAAAAAGAATAAATGGTCGTTGTGGTCGCACCACCGACAAACCCAAAATATCAAATGTGGTAGAAGCTCACCCTTATACAACCTAGATTACAAATGAATTAAATTACAATTTAAGCAAAGGAATTCATTGTTGGTCTTCAAGCTTTATTCTTTTTTTTCTTTATTTTTTTCTTTTCTTCTTCTTCTTCTTTTCTTCTTTGATGGTTGATGGTTGGAAGGTGGATGCTCCAAAGCTTCACATGGTACATAAGATAGGATCTTATGACTAATGCTCATCCTAATCCCCCATAATAAATCATTCCAAAATCCTAAATATACAAATTTTACATGAAAAGGAAAAGTATAAATCTACCTAACACCTACAAAATAAAGGTTAGTCAAATCACAGCACACAAATCCCAAGCATGTATATTGACTTATCACCCACACATGGGTGACTAAGTCCACCGGCCTATGGATTATGCTTAGGGGTATAAAGCACCACAAGCAAGAATATTTATATTTTTATTTATGATAGCCCCTTAAGCACAATCCCCTCAGAATAGAATAGTTAAACACGCCCCTACCATTCATTCTATGAGCATACACCCTAACATCAGTCTAAAATATATATCACAAAATAAAATAATAACATCAAACCATGCACCAACCTAACCTAAGGCTAGAAGTGGTGACTTAGGCTAATGTGTGTGCTTTGAAGGTTTGTGTGTGGTATGCTTAGCTTGGACTTTAGGTTCAAATTTTCTAAGTGTGAAGAACATGTTCAACTTAGAGGAGGGTTTCATTTAAGTTGTTTAAGTATTTTGGGTTTTTTATTTCATGTTTTAATTTAAGTGAACCTACAATTAATTACTAAGTTATGAAGAGAGGAAAGAGAAGAGAACTTCTTTCCTTCCCTAACCTTAAGTAATTTCTAAAGTAAGTTCACATTTTAATTTTTTCATTTAGGTGAATATTTTGATTACATTTTAATCAATCCTAAGTTTAGATAAACTAAACAAACCTATTCAAAAGAAAGGCATTTTAAGATTAAATAAAATGAATCAAAATTCACATAACACATATTACTTCATTTCTTTCCCAACATATATAACATGCATATGGATGGACCCTAAGCATATCTATACATGCAAATGAGAATAGACACACTTTATGATGCATGCTAAGTAATCCATTTAAGAAAATTTAGAAGTTGAATATGCATGATTTTTCTGAAGTAGAAAAGGTTTTTCATATCCAAAATTTCACATACATGCATGAAAGTAAGAAAGGCATCATAAGTCATGCCATTGTTAACAGGTGTAAGGTACAAGACCTACTTAGGCTACTTAAAGCAACCTCGGGTTGTCTGACTAATATACCACTTTCCTTAAATACAAACATGTATATAAAAGAAATGAAATGGAAAAGGAAGATGCAAAAGTTGTTTTAATGATTTTTTGTTTATGCAATTTATGCATGCAAGTATAGGTAATCCTTAAGTGATAGCATAGGGATGAATAGGGAATTAAGTAAGTGTTGGTTCTTTTCAAATGAACCCTACATCTTACCAACTCCTATTCAAAACTATGCTAACATAAGAAAGAAAGGAAACCTATGCTAAACATGCTTTATAATCCATCACATGCAAATTATAATTAAGATATGAATAGCACACTTTAGATTTGATATTTCATTTATAAGTTTTGAAAATAATTTGGATTTAATAGTGATAATAGCCATTCATATTTTACTTTAGCCAACACATGCACATTTGACATAAAGTAAACGATTTCATTTTAAATTTGAAACATGAAATTATGAATGCATGAAATCACATGTCATACAACTTAACATGTTGGGAAAGATCCAAAGTAATGAAAGAATGTAAACAAACTCACTTTACTTAAATCCTAAAGACATTCTTATAGAATAAGAAAATTTAGAATAAATCAAAGTGAATTTCAAAATGATTTTGTTTAGTTTGAAGTTTGATTGAATTTTTGAAAAGGTGAGATGAGTTTACTGTTCCTAACCCATTCCCACATGTGTTTTGTATTTTTTTAATTTTAGATAATTAAATCCATTTTAAGTGTTGATTAGGTTAAGGTATGAATTAAGTGGCTTAATTAACCCTTACCTACACCACCTTAAAAAATTAACTAAGTAATTATGGCCCAATGAGATGACATAAAACTCACAAGGTATTTAAATTTATAATGCACCTAATAAGAAAAGGCCTAATACAATTTGGCTCACAATTAAAAGTTAATTAAGCTATGGGTTTAGCTAAAATACTTTTAAAATCCCCTTTCATACTTAAGAAAGGGGTTTTAATTTCCATAATTTGACTTAGACTATTAAACACCTAAGCATCTACCCAAGGTAGATTAATTAAGTTCTGAACTTTAGAATTTTTGAAAATTGATTAAAGGGATTAATGAATTAACCCTTAATTAAGAGGATTAAGGAGAGAGGGGTTTAGGAATAGCTTGGGGAAATGCCCCAAAATTATTCCATAAACCTTACTCACTAGATCGACCTTAATCAAACCCTAATCATGGGTAAATCCAATTAATCACCTTAATTACTTAATTACATGAAAGGGGTAATTAGGGAATGAAATAGCAATTTTGCTAATTAAGGCCTCAATAAATCTCAAGAAAATTAGGGGAGGCAAAGGTCATCCTCTAAAATGAACCCTAGAAATTTGAGATTAATTGATTACCTAATTAAAGGATAATTAGCTAATTAATATTCCCAAAGAAACCCAAATTTAGAGAAAAGGGTAATTCAAAAACCATTTTTAAAATATTCTAGATGATATTATCTATCCACAGCATTTTTTTTTATTTTTCTAATTTTTCTATGAAGAGTTATGAATTTTAGAAGATTCTATGGATTAATTAGAATTAATTAAAATAACTAACTAATCCTCAATCATGATGCGATGGGACGGTCTTACCACGCTGTCGCAGGAGCACTTAAATGTCATAAAATGGCTGGTGCACTTATTTATCCTTGGCCCGATCAAAGATCGACGGCCAAGTGATTCACCCATTTAAAATGATAAAGGATTTCTAAAATGTGAAATAATCTCACCGCCCATCTAAAATGCATGATGGATGATGAGATGAGCCAAAGTTCTTCCCTGAGGATCAATGGAGACCATCCATGATCAAGGGAGATCCGAGCCGATCTAGCATGGAATCATACAAGATCAACCCACACCATCTAAACAAACCCATCCAAAAGATTTCATGAATGAAAATTTCTTTCACAAAGGACCAACACCTATCAAGCTAAGTGGTCAAAAATTACATACCTCACTGAGGTGATCACCGCCGAGCATGAGGTAGCTGCCTAGTGGAGAGAAGCTGTTGAAATTTCACCTTGGGGTTGAGTGGATCAAGACCAACACCACTTGATCTCTTTGATTTTGATCCAGAGCTCTCTCCTATGGGAACTCAAATGGAGCTTGCACCTAATTGGTCCTTAGATGAAGAGTGAAGAAGGAATTTGGAGAGATCAAGTGTGAGGAAGTTAATCACTCCACCTCCTATTTTTGCAATGCAAAAAGAAGAAGAATTCAATCTCTAAGACCTTGGGAATGCTCTCGATGATTCAAAGGTTCCTAGGCTCAATCGAGTGAGGAAGTGAATTTTCATTGAATTAGGGAGTATATCTCCCCATGGCAATCGGATGACAACATGCTTGCCATTTTGATCCAATAACCATATTGAGGTTTTTTTAGGCTATTTTGAGTGTGCACATGGTCGGTTTGATCCCTTGAGTGGAATGCCAACTCCCATGTGTTGAAATTGAGGAGGGAGTTTGAAAAATTTCAAGCCATATGGTTTGGTCCATGGTCAAATGGGCTGACCCAAACCCATTGGTTGGGTGCACCACTCATCACTAAGTCCCCTTGAGCTTTTAGGAAAGCCTCAAGTGATTGTGAAGAGGTATGACCAAAATACCCATGGGCTAGCCAAAATTTGTTCTATGGCCTAGGTAATGGTCATTTTGCTATTTTTTTTACTTTGGGTATGTTGGTATGTGAGAAACTAGGTTTGGCCAAGTTTCATTGGATTTGGAATCCATTTGATAGGTTTGCTCATGTTGACCCATTTAGGTCAAAATGGGTCAACTTCAAGTTGACCAATTGGTCAAATTGGTCAAACCAAGGGTTGGGTCAAGTTCATATGACCATTTGAAATATTTTGCTTTGGTTTGGTTCAATTTGGTATAGATTTTTGGCTCATATGACTTCATTTAGGTCAAATGGGTCAAGTTGACCTATTTGACCCATTTGACCTATTTGGTAGGTCAAGGTAGGTTTAGGTTATTAGTCATATGGGTGGATTGGTGTCTTTGTTTCAATCAATTTGGGTTAGTCATTGGCTCAACATTTGGCCCCTTTAGGTCATGGGTCAACTAAGGTCAAGGGCTAATTGGGCTCAAATGTTGGCTTGGTCAAGTTCAAACATAGGTCATGAGTGAACTTAGATCAATGGTTTCAATCAATTTGGCCTATGGTGGAATTTGGCTATGTTAGGTTTTATTTTAGGTTAAGTGTTGACTTGGTCAACCCTTAGGTTTGACTTGGTTTGACCCAATTTGATTGATTGATCATCCCATGATGATTGTTGATCATGATGAGAGGATATATGAGTTTGGTTCAATCCAATTTGGTTAGGATCAAAAGTTGCTCATAAGGTACTTTAGGTCACTTTGGGTCAAGTGAGCCCAAGTGGGTCAAATGGCTTGGTCAAAGCTTGATTTGAAGTTGATTGAACTTGTATATGGACTTATGATTGAAATATAAATCCATTTACAAGTGGTTTGAAGTCAAATGGATTTTGATCCATTTGAAAGTTTCATATTCAAAGGAAGAATATGAAGGGGAATTGGGTTTGATTTTTGATTTGGGTTTTGATTGAGTGATTGAGGTTTGGATTTATATATGAGCTCATGATTGTAGGATTGATTGAACCATGAGAGAAAATCAAGAGTTTGGCTTGAAATAAATTGATTTTGGCTAAGTTTAAGATTTTTACATGAAAGGCTTAGATTTGATTCTGAGTGGATTTGAGTTTGAGTTTTGGAGTTGGTTTTGATTGTTTGAATTTATATTTCTTTTAAATATGTGAATATAAATGAGAATATAAATTGATCATGAGAAAATTTCAAGAATTTGAAAGAGTTTAATCATGATTTGAGGTTAAATCCATTAAAGGAATTTAAAGGATTTAAGATGATTTTAATTTGAAATTTAATTTTGAATTGGATTTGATTGATTTATATTTATAGTTCATTTATATATGAGAATATAAATGAGAATACAAATAATTTTTGAGAAAATCCCATGAGTTTGAAATGGTTTGATCAAAGTTTAGGTTAAATCCATTAATGAGAAACTAAGGGATTTAAGGGAATTTCAAGCATTTTAAATTTGGAATTTAATTTTTGAGTTGGATTTAAATGATTTTTTATTTATATTTCATTTATATATGAGAATATAAATGAGAATATAGATATGTTTTGAGAAAATCCCAAGGATTTGAATTGATTTGATCAAGGTTTAGAGTTGATTTTGGCTAAGTCCTTTAATGAAAATTAAAGGGACTTAAGAAAATTTTCATGAATTGATTTGGAATTTTGAATTTGATTTGATGGGTTTGAATTTATATTTCATTTATAAATGTGAATATAAATGAGAATATAAATGGAGTATGAGAAAATCTCAAAGATTTGAGTAGGTTTGAATCACAATTTTGGCTAAGTCCTTAAGAAAGGGTTAAAGACTTAGGAAATTTAAACTTAGGAGTTTTTGATGTATTTTGGTCATGGGTTTCAATCATGGATTTCAATCATGTAATTGAATCATGGAATTTATTTGAGTTTGGGTAAAATAAAATAGAATTGATTTGGAGTTTGACTTGAAAGAAGGAAGGTGAGGAATGGTTTAAGCTAAAGGGTAGAAAATTTTCCTAAACACCCCTAAGGCATGATCTATTCCTATGGCTAACTCTTCTAAGTCTCTAGGACTAGGTTAGAGTGTCCACCTAATCATTAGATGTGTCTTAAGACTAAGGAACTCTTAAAGTCTAAGAGGAACCCTATTCCTAAGATGGAGGTGTTGAGAACTCATTCTAAAAATGAGGTCAACATATGTGACCTCTTAAGAAAATTCATGATTAAAGTAATTGGTTAATTTCCAAATAAAATTCAAAGTTTAAGTTAGGATTGTTTAATTTTGAATTGAAGTATTGATCAAATAAGAACAATTCTTTTCAACTTCCAAAGAAGAAGATGTAGGAAGTGCCTAAATATTTGGAAGTCCAATAATACTTCAACCTATTTTATGATTGGACATTCTATTTTTGAAATTGAAATTTACCTTTTTTTTATTTTGAGTTAATATTTTATTACAAAGTTAGGACTTATACTCTCACAATACAAGATTATAGAAAATCTTAAAAGGTAAGGACTTAATCTCATAGTAAAAGAGAAATAAGATGCCTTAGACTCTATCATTAAAAGTGATTCTAGAACAAGCCATAAACTCAACCTAAATTTATGTGGGGAAATTTGGATTAATTAGTTCACTACCACCAAAGATTATGAGCTTATCTTGACTTTTTCAGATTTACAACTCGCCTAGATGAACTGTTAGCTACTCCTTCTACATTTTACAACTATGTAGCTAGTCTTCATAAATACTAGATAACTAGACTATTATTAATCAAGAAAGGAATATAAGAACTTAAACTCACTCCTTAAATCAAGGTACATATTTAATATATAATGCTTCTAACTAATGATGTATTTTATGAGTTTTATATATTTTAGATTTTAAATTCATTTGGAAGGCTTTGGTATCATATAATATTAGAAATGGTCAAAGGTCAAATTAGATTTTTAGAAGGCAGAGTTCCCTAAGGTGGGTAGTTATCTCCACTAAATAAATGTCCCTTTATGTGAATTTTACTTGATTAATTTCTAGGGTTTAAAATGTGATTAGTTATTCCATACCGATTATCTAAGTACCACATGTCTCCATTGGTCCTTGAGTGAAGACATATCTATAAAATATATTTAGGTTAGTTTTTTGGGAACTCAGATCTTGGGTTCCTTACATCTAAAAATAAGAGAGATACAAGAAAAAATAAATATTTTTAGAATTCATACATATGTTGAGTTTTCATATATGTGATGTATGCTTAAATTTTCTTTGTCCAATCATACCACAAGAAAAACATTAAACATTAGGGAAGAAATGCATGATCTTATTAACTTAAAAAAAAATTTTAGTAGGTATATTATTTTTTTAATTTTAACTTCATTCTTTATGTTTTATTAGCACATTCAAGAAAGCCATTTTTTCAGATAGGTAGTGTTCCTTTTTGGCATTATTAATTTTTAATTTCTAGGATCATTTTTTATTTTTTATGTTCATACAAAAATATGTTATGACTCTTTTCCAAGAAGGGGAAATATTTCTTTAGAGCTAAATATTTTCTTTTAAATAAATTGAATGGAACATGTAATTCATCATAAAAGTTTAGGAGTTCATCATAACTAAGATTATTTACCTATTCATCATTGAGTTGAATGTTTAGTGTTTTGAATTTTTGGATTATGAATACTACATCATCGTCATCAGTGCTGCTTTCAGAGGTATTTATTTTCCTTTAGAGCAATCATTTTCTCATTTTTCATGACACATATGTTCATACTTTTTGCAGAATGTTTATTCATAAGCAGTAAGTGAGTGAAGAAAGTTTTCAATAGAATAATAGATAAATCTTTAGAGTCAGATATAGTCATAACCTTGGCATCCTAAGATTTAATCAAGTAATGCAAATTTTGTTAATTTTTTTAGCATTTATAAACTCTCTTTCTAATGCATGTAGTGAGTAATGATTTTCATAAGCAGTAAGTGATATATAATCATCTAAAAGCATGTTGATACATGATTAATTAACCTTATTACTTCCTTTAGATGTAATACATTTTTTTTCAATTCATTTACTTATTTTGCAAGTGAAAACACACATATAATCCTTAGGTTTTCAAGCACAAAAAAAGTAATTTAAATATTTAGAATTTAATTTTGTTAATTCCTATCTCTATTAACTTCATATTTAAAGGAATGTCAACATGTTTGCACTAATAATTTTATGCGGGGGGTGTATATCCTACCTTTATCATATTCCACATGAAATAATCATTTGAATTGATAAAAGTGGACATGGGAAATTTTAAAAATCAAATGATATATCATCAAATAGAGGAGGCCTACTAATTGAATAGACTTCCATGGTACTTTGGTTTCTTAAATATGTTATTGCTAGGTTTGTTTGTGGTTGTTAGATCATAAAACAAAAAAATGTGCTCGATATCACTTCTAAGGATTCCACGCCCAAGGAGGGGGGATATTTGTGTGTGCTTTTAAAATTTTTTAAAGAGAAATAGAATAAGACTTTTAAATTTGGTGAGTAATGACTTAAAGTCAATATTAAAAATATAAACCAACAGAAAGCTAAGAGCATAAAAAATAAAATAAAAGAAATGGAGGGGCATAGATTGATTTGTAGTGGTTCAGCCCAATGAACCTATGTTTACTCTCCAATTATCCTCAAAAATCACTATCCCTCATTTGACACAATAAGTAGGGTAGAGATGCCTCTCTCCTTAACAAATAATGGAGAAATCCCACATAGCTCTCACAATATCTAAATTTCACTCAAGTTCTCTATACAAGAACAAACTCTCAAGTTATTACTCAACTCATAATAGTAAGGTGAATGAAAAAGAACAATCAAAATAAAGTGAAACCTCAACAAAAAATTTCTCATAAAGTATATTTTAAAGGAAAAGAGGAATAGAAAAATCTCCCCACTTTTTCTAAGAGAACTCACTTTCCTAAGCCTCCCTAAAGCTCACTCACATTTAAGTTGTTGGTAAGTTAGGCTCACTTAAGGGAGTATTTATAAGGAGGATGCTAAGTAAAAATTTTGAAAATTAATTTTTATTTAAACCATCTTAATTGTACTATATGTTCAACCACACATTATATGATCAATACAAAAAGATAGCTTTATTCTTCTATTTATTCAAACTAGATGATAAGATCATCCCTACAACAATCATAATCATACTATACAATCAAGGATCATATTATACAATTACTACAAACTGAAAATTTAGATCTTTATTTATTCAACTTGCATGATCATATCATAAAGTACAAACCATACAAGGACAATAATCTTTCATATCCCATAATTTCAACACTTAAATTAGGTAATTATCAAATTAAAACTCATACTATATGATACAAATCATACTATACAATTAGTTGAGAATTGATATTTTGTAATTAACTGGTTTAATTATGATTGTTATAATTAAATAACAAAAATGAACAATTGTATAATACGATTAATTCAATTTTGGCAATTTGAATTTAATTGAATAAATTATGACACTAACATTAATTAATAAAAATGTATAATCATATAGTATACTTTCTCAAAATTTTAATTTTCAAAGATTATTTTTGTTTTTTTCACTCTCTTATGCATGTGTGTGCTTGGTTGTTTTTCAATATTCACATATCGATTACATAAAGAAAAAATAAAGTACAAATACTAAAATAATAATGTGGCTTTAGGATTAGCTGGCATCAATCATTTCCTATCATAATGTTCTTAAGCTCTTCCTTAATCTAGCTCTTTGATTAAATTGCCATTGATTGCATTTTCTTAAGCAACATTCATTTGGCTACTTAATTCTAATACATGCATGGGTCACTCATTGTAACCTGCATACACAACTGATTAGTGTAAACAAAGAATCATCCAAGAATGCTAGTGATCATCAAAAGTTAAGATAAGTGTGAAGGTTTATGGGTCTAATAAGGTCAACATCTAAGTTTAATGATTTGCATCTTGATGACTTACTAGATGGCTTACTATCTAAAAGAGATATTAAATATGTTATTAATTTTATACTAGGTTCTTGTTTTCCAAACTTACCCCAATTATAAAAAAAAATCATATATAACATGCTAAACTTAAAAGGGAGATCAATGAACTACTAAGAAAATGCTTCATTTAAGGAAGATATAAGTTCTTATACAATTCTAGCATTATTGACCCAAAAAGATGGTATCAATCAAATGTGTATAGACACAAAAGCAATTATTAAGATCCTTATTAAATATAGATTTTTAATTCTTGAATTTAATGATATGCTTGATCTTATTTCAAATTCTTTCTTTAAATATGATTTGAAAAGTAGATACCATCAGACCAAGATCAAGCTAAGGGATTAATAAAGGAAAATTTCAAAACACTAGATAAACTCTATGAATGACTAATTATGCCATTTATATATTGTCTAACGTAATCATGAGAGTTGATGACATTCATTATAAGTACCAATCAAAAGATGTAATTGGATTAGTTTGGCTATTTTTTATAAGATTTAAAGAGGCTAAGCTTTACATCAATCTTAAGAAATACTTCTTTAGCCATACCAAAGTAATTTTTTTGGATCTGTAGCATTTATTAGTGACCTAAAAGCATATCCTATGAATATTAAAGCATTTTAAATTGGCCAACCCCTAAGAATTTTATAGATGTCCAAAGTTTCTATGACTTAGAAACCTTTTATAGAAGATTTATTAAACTTTTTAGTGCAATTGTAGCTCTTATCACAAACATTTTAAAAAGGGATAGTTTTTTGGACTATATTAGCTCAAAAAGGCATGGAATAAATAAAACTTAGCATAACCTTATCCCCTATTTATAAGTGATAAACTTAACAAGATGCTCGAGGTCACTTTGATGCTTTTGGAATATGTATAAGATGCAAACTTCCAAAGAAAATCATCTAGTATCCTTCCATGGTGATAAGTAAAATGATATTGAACAAAAAATATTATGCATATGATAAAGAGTAGTATGTTATTATGATATTATTTACTCTCTCAAATATTAAGGATATTACTTAGTGTATAGGGAGTTTATATTCAATACAAACTATCATGGTCTTAAATTTATAAACACTCAAAAGAAGTTAAATCTTAGGCGTTCAAAATGAGCCAAATGCCTTTAGAGCTTTACCTTAATGCTTAAACATAAGGTTAGGGTTGATAATAAACTTGAAGATGTTATTTTTAGAGTTTTTTTTTTTTTTGTGATCATATCTTAAGAATTTCGAATCCATTTATTTGAAGGACTAAGGGATGATTATCAATTTTGTCCAAACTTTAATTTTACATATTTAGAGTATGCCTTAAAGGACTTATTAATTCATTTCTTTTGTAATGAGTATGTGTTTATTGATAGATATTTATATGAGGGAAAAAAAGGTTATGCATTCCTAGAATTTTCATGAGGACATTCCTTATCATGAAGTTACATACATTAGGAGTAGCAAGATAGTTTGGGAAGTTTAAAACTGCATACATGCTAGAACATAAAATTTTGGCTCTCCTTGAAAAGAAATGTTAAGATAATAGTTACATGGTGTTACATCTATAGACAAACCAAAGGTACAAAGAAAAAAATCTAAAATGTTATGCTTTGCTTGTCCCATTTAGACCGTAGTAAAACATCACCATTAATTTTGTGCTCGAGTTACCTTTGTCCTCAAAAGAACATGATAATTTCCTTATAGTGGTAGACTATTTCCCTAAAATGACTCTTTACCATATTCAAAATCAAATGATATACCCCATGTAATAAGGTTATTTTTAAAGAGATTATTAGGCTCTATGGTTTTACTACCACTATGATTTTTGCTAGGATGTAGAGTTTATTGTCAAATTTTTGTGAAATATTATTAAAATTAATGGCCATAATATTAAAATTTTTGTTCTCATTCCTCTCTTAAACTAAATAAAAAAGTAAAAAAATCTCTTAAGAAGTTTTGCAAGTTTAGAAATCTAGGTCTGGCACTTTTCAACATTTGAGATTGCCTACAATAACATTATTTCTAAAGTAACAAATTATACACTCTTTGAAGTAATTTATGACTTTATCCAAAGAAACCCATTGACCTTGCTTATATTCCTTCATATGTATATTTGAAGTCTATATTTACATCTACACAAGTTTCAAAGCTTTCATGATAATGTTAGACATCAATTAGAAATAACTAATACAAAATATGTTGAAGCAAATTTAAAAATAAAACTTTCAAAAAATTTGAATGTAGGAGAACATGTGTTGATTAGGATCCACCATGAGAGATATCCTTCCATAATGTTTAAAACTTACAAGCAAGGGTATGTAGACCATATATTAAGAATTTGGTATAAATGCATATATTCTAGAATTGCCAACAAATATATTTATAAGACCTATTTTTAATATAAATTATTTGATAACATTTAGAGGAGTTAACAAACCTCTAAATTTCAATGATGATACTTTTACAGGATAAAAAAGTCATTTACAAGTATTCATTCTTTTTTGTAGATTATATCATTACTGATTAAGTGCAACAAGATCATTTTTTTTTGAGGTAGAAAGACAAACAAGATAAAGATACTTGGTTCACTACAGATTACTTGGAAAATCTATCTCTAGAGTTTGTGGAGGATTACTTTAACTTTAACTTTTCAAAGAAAAGTTCTTTAGTGTCTAGGGGAATCAATGTAACACAAGATACAAAAGTAATAGGAAGTGGCCTTACTATAAGAGCATATGTCAATAAAGTTAAAGCACAGCAGTAGGTTCAATCACTACAAGCAAAATGAAGACTTATAATCAATGTAACACAAGATACAAAAGTAATAGGAAGTGGCCTTACTATAAGAGCATATGTCAATAAAGTTAAAGCACAGCAGTAGGTTCAATCACTACAAGCAAAATGAAGACTTATAGTTAAAATTTTGGTTTATTAGCATTTCAGTTATGTGAAACTTTTACAAATGACTACAAAACATTGTGTATTTGTTTGGACAAGTATTCTAGTAAAGAACATTCATTGAATTTATGAAATTTAGAATTTCTTATGAGAGGATCATTTAAAATGTCAAGAAATATAATTATTTGTACACAAAATATTCATACTTCTTTGAATTGGCTCACCAAAAATCCAGAAACATTAAAGTCAAGTCTGGTCTTCTAGATGGGTGGGCCAAGTAGTTTAAATAGTTACATGGCTGGCCCTACGGGAAGATAGTTGTTAGTCAACCCTCCCCTCTCCTTACCTCTTATTTTTTAAATTTAAACTTATAAAATTTTAAAACTATTATAACTATGAATTTAAAGTTTATTTAATGATTTTTATATAAAATTTGAGTATTAACTTAAAAGGAAAGGCTTAGTGGTTGAAAACCTCAAAAGGAGTTGGCTTAGTGACTTGTCTCCTTTCCACTCTTCTTTGGTAAGAAGGGAATTATGCATTTTAAATATGTTAATAATTTATTATATTAGAACTCTTATACTATTATCCTTCATGATCTTATGACATTTCACTCATTATTCTACAAAATTATTTTACATTTTCAAGCATTATAGGCTCTCAACCAAGGATTGTTCCACAAAAACTAGTTTTGTTCTCTTGGGTAACTAGCTACCTTAAACCTCATAAACAAAGTTTTATTTGCTCTAGAAGTATCTTAGACAAATTCTTTTATCAAAATTAGATGCTTATACCCTTTGATTCCATTATAAATTTTCATTTTCAAAGCCTAAATTCTAATTAAAGGTTTTAGTTAGAGATTATTTTCCATAAATTTAGTTGATTCCAGCTCACTTTATAATATCCTAAAATCCTTAGAAAAATGTTAAAATCTTTAGAAATCATTTAGAGGCTTTCTTTAACTCGAATCATTTTAAAGCCTCTTCCTTTGAAACATTTTATAGAATTACGTCTAAATCCAAAATCAATTATTCTAAGTTAGATTTCACCAAGTTAGTTGACTAATTCGCCCATCAAATTCCCTTAAATTAAATCTACCAACTCTAAAACCATATTAGACACCCTCTTATTCTTTTTTTAAAAGGATACACTAAACTTTGAAGCTCACATCATCATGGATGAGTGTCCACTATTTACATTATCTAAAATTGAATGCCTGCTATCTTCAACACTAAAACGTTTTTCACCTTTATCACGATTTATGTATCTATTTGTGTGCTCATATAAGCAACTTAAATTCCACCATGCATAATTCACCATGCTTTGGTCATTAATATATCTAAATTAAATGATATTCCTTTTTTAAATCCATTTATTATTTTGTTTGTGTACTAAGTCATGCTGATTAACTCAATGGATTCTAAAACATGAGATGTTTTAAGTTGATCCACTTTAAATCTCTTCAATGTTTTATATAATGTATCTTTTTACATTAGCATTGAGTATAATGCTTGAGCAAGTTAACTCTTATTCTATCAAGGAAGACTATAAGGCTATCTTAGTCTAAAACTTGATACTCATTTCATTATTAAAAGATATGATTTTTCCATCTTCTTATTCATCTCTTATAGGAGTTCATGTCTTCATAAGCATTATTCTTCAAGTCTTTAATATAATTTTTGCTACTTGATTGATAGATAATTGATTGTCAAAGAAACTTCTAAGGTTGTAATCTTGCTTTATAATTTAGTATCTTTTGATTATCAAAAGACTGAATAGTCATTATCTTCTTATTCATCTTTTATAGGAGTTCATGTCTTCGTGAACTTTATTATTAAGTTCTTTAATATAATTCTTTGTTAATTGCTTAGTGATTATTGAGTTACTCTTATTTAACCCTCAATTTCTTGTTCAATGTAATTATTGTTATATGTTGATTAGATAGAAAGAACATAGTTTGTCCAAGAAGAAACAATCACCACATAATAAACATTTGCAAATACTCAGTGGACATCTTCTCCAAGTGACTAAGAAGATAATTGAAAGAAATACTTGGTACAAGATCAAAGGCCATTGAATATTACACATGTTTTGGGTATCAAAGTATCTACACTTCAACTATAACTTGCCTATTTTATTCTAATGAATTGGCAATATAAGTATCTACATTTCTTATTTTCACAACTAAGCATGAACTTTTTGAGGGGATGAATATAAGTTGTTTTCTCCTTTTCTTTAATGACCTTAATTCCTACAATAACTTTTCAATAGGATGTTTGCTTAGATGTATAACAAAAAGCACAATAGTCGAAGGTGGACTGCAGACTTATTGATGTGTACTCCACTCCACTATCATCATCTCCTCTTCTTGATCTTATATATACACTCAACTTCTTTGTTAGTGATGCTTTAAACATTTTCTCAACAATATTGTATATAAATTTATTTAAACCAACATTAATTTGACCCATTTGTAATAGTTGAGGAATCTTACATGAAATTTCAAAATTACATGTGAAGAAGAAAAGTTATTGCAAACAACTAGATGAATATGATAAAAATGATAGATAGTTGCCTAATTGAAATAGTAGCATTAATACATTCCATTGATGTCTATTGAACACAATCTTCTTTCCTCATAGGTTTATCAAGAAATTTACCTCCTTTTATTTGAAAATTTTGGAGCAACTAGTTCAAAGGTGGGAATCTTACTTGGGCTTTTGCTAGTTTACCATCCATATGTTGACTTCAAAGAAAAATTTTCTTCTAATCTCTTTATTTGTTTTGTTTAATTCTTTAATTTTTATGTATTTATAAGAGAACATAACTAAACAATTCTTAAAGGCTTTTTTAGTGAACATAAAATGAATGTTCATAAAAATTAGCTTCAATAGCTAAATTGGAAGTCTCTTCTCTTGAATTAAAAAAAATGAACAAGGTCATCTTGCATATGTGTAAATATCAGTACTACATTATTTCGAAAAGCAATTCTTTCAAAGAAAGATTATTAAATGATAGGTGGGATTGCATAGCTTTTGTGAGACTTTAAGTTACAAATATCATGTATTTATTAGATTTGGATTTGAATTACTATCATAGTGGTGATTTTCATCTTAGATTTAAGATCCAAGATTGATGATCTTTATAATTATATTGTAAGTCCTCTTTTTTAGGCCATTTCTTAATCTGATATTAATGGAATATAAGAATTAAAATTTTAAATAAGATTGTTTAGTAAACATATAAAATTAAACTTTTGAATATAGTGCCAAATTTATGTTAATTTTAAGAATTCTTGAATTTTTCTTCAAAATCTAGTACACATAATCTTCCTTTTTTTAACTTTTGTAAGAAAGTAATTTCAAAAGTTGAGTTAATCTCTCTTTTAAATTTCATGATCAAATTCTTGAAATAAATTTTTAAGAAATTATAAAAGCATTTATCACTACTTTAAATAAGATTTTCTTAAGAGCTAAACTCTCTTGGGATATAATTAAATATAAAGGTTTTTCTTTATGTGAAATTTACACACTAGAATAAAATAAATCTTTTTAAATTTTTTAAATTTTTTAAAATATATTGTTTTAATATTTGGGTTTATTATAGAATATTATTTTTATCTTTCAAAAGGGTATATTATTCTATATACGATATTAAGCTAAAAAATAATTTTAAACTTTAATTACAATTTTCCACAATGATAATTTTCTATATAGTAGGAATACACTTGGTAATCAAATAGTCATTGAGACAGTTGGAATGTGCCCCTTCTAAAGATAGGAAAGTAGAGTACATAACATTAACCAAATAGTTCTTGGTCATATTTTTGTTGACCTCTCTCAATGAAACCAGCATTAGACACTTCTCAAGATTAAATACCATACAAATTCCCTAGATTTTATGGGGATCCTTCATTATTTTTAGGATATACAATGATATTTCATATACTCATTCTATTAGTTTGTCAATTACCCATCTAATGGGTGCTTCACATTACTCTAATGGTTATGTTAAAAAACTCTAATTCTTCCCCCATGATTTACTTTGTTAGCCTAATGACTTTTACTTTAGACTTGGCAAGGAGCTAAATGCACTAGGAATAGGTTGTTCCATGCTTAGTAACATTAACCCTTAGTTTAGGTAGATATTAATATTTTAATTTTTTAAATTGGTTTATTCTTTTGCTAAATTTTAATATAGAGAAGCCTTTTATATTCCAAGTTGTACTTCTCCACCACCTAGTGATATTATTGATCCCAATAGATCTATTGTCATATGGCGATAAACATTTCTTTTATGTTGACACATAATATTAAGATGGAAATACATCTATGAAGGGAAAAGATCTTATTGTAGAAATAGTGCTATACTAAAATAGCTTCTACATCTCGACATATTTTATAATAGTTTTTTTATTACCTTATGGTGTGGGGAATAATGTATTAACATTTTAAAACTATCTCCAATAAAATATTTCCCAAAAGGAGTTGTGAAGATGATTCAAGTAAAGTTTCCATCTTTCATCTGAACTTGTGGTAAATATTTACGAGAGAAAATGAGAAGAGAATGTGAGAAACCCAATCTCCCAAAGAGATTAGGCTCCCTTTAGTTAATTACTCTCAAGGACACCTTCAATAAAAATTAATAAGTTGAAACATGTTTTTATTTTGATTTTATTTTTTTGGGTTTTCTAAAGAAGATTAGTTATTCAATAATTACTATCATAATAGAATGATTCATATAATTGGTGTCAATCCCCAAGATAGAGGGTGAATTACTATAATCAAGTGAGATGACATCCTGATATATTGAAATCCTATGTGATAATAAGTATCAAACCACTAAAGACACAATAAGGAGCACAATTTAGGGTGTTGAATGGGTAAGGGAAAATTTTTGAAAAAGAGTATATATAATTTTAGTCTTGATTTCATAGATTTGCCATCCCAAGCTATCAAACCTAAAGTTATTTAGCTTGGGAATTGACCCAACCTAGCCATGAGACACTCTCTTAGTAATCATAAATTGCATCTTCTTTGAAAATGTGCATTTCCATTCTATATCAAAAAGTTAGAAAAAGTGTTACAAAACATTGCCTCGACCTCAAACTAAAAAAGTAAACTAAAGATTTCTAAGGAGAATGCTATCAAATGCAAGACTTACTATCTCTACATGAATAGAGAAATGTTTATAGAAAGAAAAAAAAAAAGATATAGCCCACTTTATATCAACTAGATTTATTTGACTTTATACTTACAATACTATTTTAAGTCAAGCTAGCACTTCTTAGCATATTAAAACGTTTTAAGCTTAATTAAAACCTTGTTTATTTAAGACTCTACCCTAATGGATATGGCATGCAATGAAAGTCATCACTCCTTAAGTGAAGAGATCTAATGCATGATAGACTTAACCATGTTATGAATGTACTCAATGGTTGGGGTTTTGATCACTAGTTAACTTTATTTATACCTCTTCTAAGAGACTAACAAAGCAAAAGTAATTTAATTTATTTGTTTAGAGAGATCCTCAATTTTAATTTTAAAATATTTTTTTACTAATTTTAAGATCATTTAATCATTTTATTAAAATTGATGAAAATAATTTATTTTATAAGTCTAGCATGAAATCTTTATAGTCCCATATAATAACATTATAATAATAAAGAAACAAAATAAAAATCAAATAGAATAAACATAAGCAAATTAGTGTCATGTGATAGGTATTAAAAATAGGTAATAAGCTAGTTCAATTAGACAATCTACATATACATATCCAAAATAAAAATGGGGAGCCTAGTTATACCAATAAGCTTGGATAATTTAAATAATAATGTATAAGTTTAGTTTGCCTTTTATTTTAGTCTTTACTCCTAGTTCAAATTGTACATCAATTTGTCAGGATTTGGGTCAGCTTGTAATAGTTAGGAAACTTAGCTTTTTTTTTATTTTACATATAAAATCATAAAAGAAATGCAGGAAAAAATATAATATCGTAAATAAATGACAACAATTATATATTAACACATAACCCTATTAAAAATAAAAGTAATAGTAATGGTCATACATCAGCACCTATAAAAAAATATCTCTATTGTAATGCAACAAAATAAATAAAGCAGTGCAACACATAACAAAGCAAACATAACAATCAATTTTGAATTGTAAACATACTCAAAATATCCTCATAGTTGCACATCAAAATGACCTAATTACGTTCTCCCTACATTAACTGATTAAAAGGTAATGAACTACTGCAACACCTAAATGTGTGCAGAAATTAGTGTACCACAAGATTTGCTCATATGAACTTGATGATTTACTTAACTAAGTTATTTTTAGAAGCTCAATTATCATAAAGTTTATCACTTTATAGGGAATTAGAGCAATAATAAGTTTTTAGGTTAGTTAAACTTATTAAAATTATAATTTTATGATATATAATATATAATAAATTAATAAGTTATTTATGTAAAATTATTTTATTTATTTATGTAATATTTCTAATTTTAAATTTTAAATTTTTTTTAAAGTTTTGCAACATACTTAACCATCACATAAGATGGCAGGGGTGTAATAGCCACTATTAAGACTCAGGTCAATCAATCAAAGTTGAAGACTCAAATAAATTAAGTGATAACTAGACTCAATTGCTCATACTAATATTAAAACAAAATGCTTTAGATTACTCTATTTAATGGAGAAATGGTAGATTGAGTGTTAGATCAATTTCTAATGACCCATCCTTTTACATCCAATTGTTGGGCTTATTGAATCAGATGCATAGCTCCATGACATTAAGAAGAGACTCTAAGCATTAGAAGTCCTAAAGTGTAGTGGATATGTTCACTTTTCAATTATAAGAAGCTACCAACAACTAATGGGAGAGTCATTGATGAAACACTTTTAGACCATATATGGTGGTTTCTTAAGCAAAATTTGAGAGGCTATTCTTGGAGCTATAATTTTTTAATTATAGATCACGCAGTGTTAATAAATGGTTTAAGAAAGCTAAAGCATGGATAAAATTGTAAAGAAATATGAGACCAACTTTTCCCAAATCATTTGATTTATTCTTCTATAGGTCAACATAAAGAAGTAAAGATTTATAATTTCCTTTGTGTTTGAGAGGATATATCTGAAGGTACCCATTTATTATTATGTGCATCAAATTTAGTGAACTAGTGGATCACCATTCATTTAGAAATAGAGCTGAAGGTATGTAAAGAAAAGGCTACCAAAAATGCAAGAATATAGATTTCCAAGCACATGAAGGTTCATGAAAAATTTAATATAGAGATCATCAGGGAGAAATGCCAATGAGTAATTGTCATGGCCCACATTATGGCATGAGGCACTCTAGACATTATAATATAACTACTAACAAATGTTTTAGTTATTACAATAATGAGCACAAGATCAAATTGCCTCTTCAATACTCAAGATCTAATAGCCTTGACATTTGCAAGAGGGAACACATTAAGCAACATCATCGTAAAAATGGTTGGCACAAGTCTAGTGTTGGTCATCATCGTAAAAAATAATATCAAGGGATAAGCAAGCTAGTACTATGTTGGCCCGATTAGTAACCATAGCATTTTTAGATGCCTCAAAAATATTAATAGTATCTTGTTTTCTTATAGCACCAATAATAATAATTTTTAATACCATATCAATAGTCACAATAGGTATAAAATTGATAGAAGTGAAAGTGATAAAATTTTCTTAGATTTAGAGTATACATTTAACATGTGTTTTTGCATATAATATAGAATTATATGACACTTAAGATTTTAATTTTATGGATTTGCATTAAAGGAGAGAAATTTTGTTATGCTTGCATAAAATTATATGGAGAATCATTTAGAGAAAACTTGAAGCAAATAACATGATCTAAAGGTAAATTGATGCTTGGAGTCTTGCTTGACACTTAGGCACCCAAGTTGATGCTTACGCACCATCATTAAGCAACTATAAGAAATAGTAAGAGAAGCTAGCTTCTAAAAGTTGGACCCAATTATAATATAGCATAAGATAAAGTGATTGGTTCCTAGGAGTCCAAATTTTGGCACCGAAGTGCTAGTCAAGAAGCAAAAATGCACACAAACAAATACCATAATGCCTAGTCACCCAATCCTAGCACATAGGTAAAGAATTAATGGTTGTTATGATATTTCCTAAATTCTTAAAGATTTATTGCATATTTATGAGCATCTAATGTAGCTTTATTAAACCAAATCATATAAAAAAATTTAAGGATTTCTACAATAATTAGTCTTCTCTTTTCTCATGTTTTTTGAGGGACCTAAGGGAGGATTTCTGGTGACTATTTTAAGTTCTTTGGAGAGCTAATCAAAATGATTTAAGGACAAATAGCCAAGGTAGTGAAGAAAACTTTCTTAATTCTTTCCCCAAAATATATATTTATAAGTCTTCCCCTAAACATTTCTTGTTCTTCTTCTCCCCCTTTTCTTTTATTATATTAATGTTCATTTACAAGTTTTTTGTTGCCTTCTTTTATTTGTTCATAAATAAAATTCTCTTCTAGGGGTTAGGTTATAATCATATTTATTTTGTGTTTGTATTGATTCTAATAGAAGTTTGGAGTTTTGTTTTTTATTTATACTGCATATTTTGTTTTGAGCTTTCTTGCCTATTAATTTGACTGGCCATCCTTCAAGAATTTAAGAGGTCTACTTGAAATTGAGAGATGGAGAATGTATTGTCTTGAGATTTCAAAATAAAAAAAATTTACAATAAATAGAAGCATTAGAAGCAAACTAAGAAGAAAAGAGCGCACCTTATGTCAAAGTTATGTCTAAATAACCTGCAATTATATGTTCTCCTAGCTCCATACCCTTGAGATTTTAGAAGAAATGGGACCAATAATTTTCTAAATTTTTGGAGGAATTTAAGAGACTTCATATCAATATTTCGTTTGTTGATGCATTAAAATAACTGATAAGTTATGCTAAGTTCATGAAAGAGATCTTGTGTAAAAATAAGAAGTTGGAAGATCATAAATCAATGACCTTCACTAAAGGATGCACAACAAGATTGAAGAGAAAGTTACCACAAAAAGAAAAGATTTAGGTAGCTTTATAATCTCATGATAGGAAGAGAACATATTAAGAATGCATTTAGTGATTTCAAGGCTAGCATAAATTCGATGCTTCTCTCAATATTTAAGAAGTAAGGATTGGGAGAAGATATGCCCACCATGGTGCCGCTATTACATGCTAATAGTTTAGTTAAACAACTTGACAAAATCATGAAATTTGTACTAGTAAAGATTGGAAAATTCATTTTCCCTACTAACTCTTTGATCTTTGAGATGGAAGTGAATGAGCCCAAATACTTAATCATCTAAGGGAGACAATTTTTGTAACTATGCCAAGCTTAAATAAACATTTAAAAGAGAGAATTATAAGTCAAAAATTAAGAATTAAACTAAAAATTTAAGGTATGAAGATCATAAGGAGATACTTGAAGAGGAGCTTTGCAACATAATAGCCACTAGTAAATAGAATAGTTAGAGCATACCACTAAAGTAGCAGAAGACAACCCAAATAAAAGAGAAAAAATGGGCACAAGAAGAAAAATAGGTGCTACACGACCACCAAGAAGAAGAAATGAAGGCTCACACTTCAAATTGTACAAGAGAATTTCATGCAAGTTTGGGTGGCTAAGTTTGTGCTACTTGAATACCTAGAAGGAGCAACTAAAGAGATGCAATAATAGCAAACACTTGTTGTTTGACAAGAAATAAAAAGAATGTAAAAGGCTTTGAGCCAAGAATGTTACTAAGAATGTTAAACAAATACTTATTGTTGGAAGGAAAGCTAAGTTCCTTTGATTTTTAAAAGAAAAAAACCTATGCCTAGCACCTAGACATTAACATTACTAACCCACTAAGAAGAATCAACCAAGCTAAATTATTTGTTAATGCCTAGGCATTAACACATAAACATGGCTAGATTTCTTGATTTTTATGACAAATTTGTTCTTGCAATTTTATTTATTTTTTATTTTTTATTTTTGTGTTTTTGCATAGAAAAGAAAGCAAGATATAATGTGATTTTTGAAGACAAGCTAACAAAAAAAATTATTGAGATGCCTTATGACAAAATGTTGGAAAGATAGAGCTAAAATTTTGAGTTAGAGTGGGACCCACCTCTATCTATACTTTATTTGTCAAAATATCTTGAGATAAAATTAAAGGAGAGGGTAGGGCCTTCATACCAATCCTAATCTTCAATCCCTCTTATAACCATTCTTTTCTCGCTTCCAAAAAAGTTCATAGTAGCATGGTTATGTTTGAGAGAGCAAAAGGCAACTCTTCTTATGCATATTATCAAGGTCATATAATGCAAGGAAGTTATGCTACATTAGAGAGGTTCAGCAAAATTCTCTCTTTAAAGCCATGCATCACTGGGAAGCCTTAAAAACCTACCTGCCATATCTAATGCTCATAATAAAAATATGTTAGATTTTGTAGCTTAGCTCTACTATTATCTTGGGAGTGTGAGAGTTTTATGCCAATGTATTAGAGCACGTGGATAGTTGGTGCTTTGTGAGAGCTAAGCATGCTCTTTTTATTAGTTTTCCAATTAATGTATTATGTGGCTTGCTAGGTATTTCAAATAATTTGTGCTACAACTTATTGTGGAATGGCCTTGATTATGATGAGGTCATTCATTTTTTTGGAACCTAGCACATAATGATAATCATGTGATGAAAACATCATGAACTTTTTTTATTTCAGGCCTCACTATAAAATCAAGAGCCTGGCATGCTTTTATCTTAACAGAATTACTCCCCAGTGATCAGTTGAGTGATGTAATAAAAGAGATGTTTACTCTAAAAATATGACATTAATTATGGTTGCATTACTCAGATTGAATACGTTACATACCATGAAGTCCACCACCACATGAGGTTTGGGATACCCCTCTATTATACATAGATTATGATTATAGATAGGGGTCCTAATAATGCATAAGAAGAAGTTGTTTATCATTATGGTCTTTGAATTTGGAGTTGTAGAGACACCACATAGATCTTAGGGGCTACTAATGAAAATGATCAAGTACAATATCAAAGAGTGATGTACTATCTCGAAAGATAGAAATATCACTATATAATGAACTCGATCATCTTATAAGGACTCCTAAGACAAATGAGTCATGTAAACCAGAGATATTTCTCCTACTTTATATGGGTGAAGTAAAGCAGAGTTTATTTTATGGCAGGATCTTTAGTTCCCTATGGAGGCAAGCCCCCATAGTTAATTACATCTTGGGAAATGAAGATTTTTTGAGAATACTCTCGGTTAAATTAGTCAACTAATGTCTATAAAGATTTCAAAGTTTGGATATCAAAGGATTGGTGATTATTTAAAAATAAAATGGGAATGTTCAAATAGAGAAAGTTCTTAAAAATTCCAAATGAGTATAAGAAGGAAGTACTCATTGTACTAGGAAACCTAGTGAGAACTTTAGGATATCCTATAGTGAAACTTTATGAATTTGAAGAAAAAAATTTATGTTTATTTGAGTTGACATTTTATTAGAAGGCTAGGACTTAGATTCAAATAACATAATATTGTCAAAATGACTAAAAGGTGAGGACTTACACTTGTAACAAATGAGAAATAAGTAGCTTCTAAATATATATATCTAAAATGCTCAAGCATAAGCCAAGAGCTCAACCTAATTATAATTAGAAAAGTGGGACATATTGGTTCACTTTTATTTGAGAGAGTGAACTAATCCTTACTCCTTTGAACTTCCAATTGCCTGAATTAGCTGCCAGCTAACACATTCAATAATTCAAAATTATGTGGGCCGGTCATATGTATATGCAAGATAGCTAGGTTATTATTTGTTAAGAAAAAATCTAGAGTCCTACACTCACTCCATAAGAGACTAAATTATGATTAATATGAAAATTAATGACTTAAACTAATGCAACAAAATTTACATATTTTATTTTATTTTAACTCATTATTTATACTCAAGGCTTGGGAAAATATATGTTTACATGCATAATAACATTAAGTTGTGGGCTAAATGAACAAGAAGGGGTATTCTCCACTATAAAAGATTGCTCTCATAGGTCAGGCCTTGTCCCTTATCATGCAAGAGTAGAACCCCCTATTTACAAGGAAGAAATAAGATTTATACATGATGTTATAACATACAATCATACAGTTAAAGGGTTGTTAAATTTTTTATTTATTTAATTAAAATCTTAGGCTTTAAAGTGACATTATGAGCTATTAAAATTGATTAGTTAGAGTAGAAATTTTAATTTTCTAAAGGGCTTACCACATCCAGACATACAACAAACAATCAAGCTTTAAGAAACCTATAAAAAGCATATCATTTCTATTGCACAATAAAGTCAAAAAATAAAATAAACATCATTGACTAAAAGAATAAAAGCCTGGTGTGACTGGGTATCATCGTACACTCCGAAAAAGAAAAGAAATTCAGTATCCGAGCTCTACCTTTATACATCCCTAATTATAATTAAATAATAAATAAAATTAAAGCTATGAAGGTCCTCAATTCTTCATCTTCATTTTCACTTCATTGATTTATACTCCAGAATTATAGGGCATCCTAAGTCTAAACCTTCTAGCCTCTGCTCATCTTAAACCCTATAGCTCTAATACTAATCTTATTGTAAACATTACATCTTTTATGAAATAAAAATCTAACTACACTTATAAAATAAAAGTTAGCTTAACACACATTCAAGCCAAACATTTATATATTTCATACATTGGGGCTTAACACCATACCTTGGGTCACCAAGGTCTTAATAGATTATGCTTATGAACTTAAGTAACATTTGCAAGTAAAAAATATTTATAGTTTTTATTATTTTAGCGATTCCTTAAACATAACCCTCAGCATAAAATATCATTAGTCTAATGTTGCTCTAACATTTGAACTACACATATACAATTCTACATCTAGTCTAAACTATTACATCACAAAATAAAACATCAATCAACAACAAAACACCAACCTAATATAACACTAGAATTGGTGACTTAGTATTCTAATGTACATGCTATGGCTTAGTGTGGTATGTCATGGACTAGCCTTTAATGTTTGAATTTATCTAAGGGTGAATGTTAAAATTTCTTATTAAACGATGACTACACTTTAAATGATTAATGATTTAAAATAGTTTTTCATTTAAATTTTATATTATATTTTTTCTGTTTCATTTGAACTTAAAATTTTAAAGAGAGAAAGGAGGACTGGGATCCACTTTAATCCCTAACCTTATGGCATAGGGAGACTCAAGGCATGCTAAGGTAGCTGCCCAAAGCAAAAGGAGGGGTTAGACCTTCTTATTTTGGATTATTTTTACCTTATTTTGGTGACTTGGTTCACTTAGTTTTGACTGAACTGGGTTTACCATTGGTTGGGTCCACTTGGCAAGTCAAGGGGACATAAGGTGAGTCATGCCTAGTTTGGTTGAGTTTGAACTTTGACTGATTAGGTTTGGCTCAATTTGACATGTATAGGTTAATTTGGGTTCAAATGAGTTAGGTTGACTGATTGACCAAATTGGGTGGGTTAGGTTCAAATGATGATTTGGAGCTTATTGGTGTAATCAGTTTGATTTATTTTGAATTAGATTTAGATTTGACTCATATGGGTTTATATAGGTCAAATGGGCTAAGTTGGCCAAATTGGTCAAATTAACCAAATTAGGCTGGATGGGAGGTTGAGCCATGTTTGATTGATCAATTAGAAATGACTGGAGGTTTTGATTTGGTTTAGAATATGTTTTGATACAATTTGACCCTTTAGATCAAATTGGGTTAAATGGATTAATTGGATTGGGTTGATAAAACTAACTTCAATTGGTGGTTAAAAAGTGTTAAATAATCGCTTAAGATTGATTGCAAGCATTGGTTCAATCCAATTTGACTTAGATCAAATTTTGGCTCAATTTAACCCTTTAAGTCAAATTGGGTCAACTTAGGTCAAATGACCAAATTGGTTTAATTGGGTTCAAGTGGTTACAATTAAGTGATTAGTCATGATCAATAAAAAATTTAGAAGTGATTGAATGGATTGATTTAGTATAATTTGTGTTCAATCAAGATTTGACTCAATTTGACCTCATAGGTCAAATTGGGTAAAATGAGACAATTTGCTTGATTGAGTTCTATTGGGGTCAATTCAGGGTTGGAACATGTTCAATGTATTTGGAATTGATCAATAGTTTTGATTGGATTTAATTTGGATTAGATTGGATTTTGGCTTATTTGAAGCTTTTAGGCCAAATAGGTCAAGTTGATTAAGTGAACCAATTGATCAAATTGGATTTATTGGAGTGAGCTAGGATGTTCAATTAAGTGTTTGGAAGGATCATGTGGCTTGTATTGATTCAATTTAGCTTAAATCAAGTTGAGTTGGATGTTGGCCTTATAGGATTCAAATGGGCTAACTTGGGTTAAAGGCTAATTTGGATTGAATTGATTTAGTTGGATTGCAATCAAGGTTCAATCAAGTTCAATTAAGATTTAGATGAGTTTGAGTGAGTTGAATTTCAATTGGATTGGATTAATTTTGAATTTAGTTTAACGTCAAATAGGTCAAATTGGGTTAACTTAGCCACTTTGATAAATTAAACCTTAATAGGTCAAATTAAGTTTGAAATCATTTGGTCTTGGTTGAGGTTTAATTTATAATCAATTAGTTTGGTTTAGAGGATTGGTTTGATATAAGAGTTGATCTAGGTTTGGGGTAAGTAGGCCTTGCCTAATTTAAGCTAGGCTCTAACCTCAGGGTTGAATCTTGAGTCTTTTAGGCTTAAGTTTAGTGTTTACATAACTACTAGAAGTATCTTAGTTCTAGGAAGGTCTTAATGCCTAGATTCAATCCTAGGTCTATGGAAATGATTGTCAACCTCACTCCAAAAGTGAGGTCAACAATCATAAGTGCTCCTTGATGAGGAATATGATTGCACAAATAGTATCTTATGGGAGATATCATCTACAAGATATATATGAAGAGCTTCCCCAAGCACTATAGGCCTCACATAAGGAAGCATAAAGTTATTCAATATCTAGAGTTTCATATTTGGGAGCCCATTTTGGGGACTTAATAGCTAAATGGACAAGGTAGGGAGGTGACAATATCATATGCAACAAAAGCTAAATACAAATATAGAACTTGGTTTAAAGCTAATAAATGTTTTATGAATATATAAGGAGATTTAGCATATGTTTCACAAATATATTTTCTAACTGATATCTGAATTATCGGCCAAGAAGCCATAGTATCCTACACAACCTATCTACAAACAAGAGGATGAAGAGTAAGATGATGGCGATGAGTAGCCCTTCCCCATTTAGATATTATTTTTATTTTTATGCATTAGGCACAATATGTTTGTGTGTGCAAATATTAAACTTTTTGAATGTACTTTGATCTACCAGGTAGGTCTTATTCATTATTTTTGCTATTATTTTATTTAGATATTTTAAAATTATGTTTGAATTATATTATTTTTTTTATTTGAGTGTTATTAAAAAATTGTAGGGGGGAAGATGGTCAGGTTTAAGAAAATTTTTGTCTAATTATGATATGATCTATGTTATCAGTGACTTAGTTTTTTATTTGTGAATAATTGAGAAATCATGTAATAAAAAATATTTTTGCAATACTAATTGGTTGATTACTTGTATAGAATATTCTGCTTAATTATATATTACATAATTAATTGAGCTAGTCCATAATATTATTATTCACATTTATTTGTATATATATATGATACATATAAAATAAGCTAAGCTAAATTGGAGTTAAGTAGTGGATATAGTCTAGAATTCATAAAATAAAATAAATTTTTTATTTATATAATTACACTCATGGACAATCATACAAGGGATGTATTAAAAAAGGAGAAGTGTGGTCAAGTATCATGAAAGAAAAAGAAATAGGATGGAATTAACATTCAAAAAGTAAAAATAATGGGCCTAAATCTATCTTCAAAAGTAGAAATAGCACCATATATTTAGAGAATTAAAAATTCCATCATAATGAGACCCTTACATTTATTTTGTCATTTAAGACCATCTACTTAAATGTATACACTAAGTAATAAAAATTTTGAGGCATGACATGAGTTTAGAGTTAGTCTTGCTAAAAGATTCTCTGCTTAGTGACAAGCTTGATTTTATATAATTTGTATGAGTCTAAAGTAAATGTAAATTAATATACTAGGTCATAGAACATGTTAATGTGATGTATATAATTTAAAGATCACTATAGAAAGTGATTAATCTAAATAATTTGTAGTTGATTGAGGTCAATTGACATCACATTTCAAACAAGTAAATAACAAGCTTTTCATAATAGAAGATCTCCTTAAACTAAATGAAGGATCTATCTCACTAAAATTTTTAATGTTATCTTTTATCATGCATTTGTCTTTTGCTATAGTTTGAGCACATAACTAAGTGCAGTGAAGTTTGATAGATGTAAAGCTACGCATTAACTTGCTTCTTTAGATTCTTCAATTAACACATATTTTTGCATATATTTATAGATTTCATGATACTTATGTTGATCTACTTAAAAGAAGCAAATTTTTGTTATTAATGTGCAAACTATGTGGGAATTATCAAGAGCAAATTTAGAAGCAAAGGATTTGATCTAGAGCCAAATTGATGCTTGGCATCTATCCTAACACTTAAGAACCCAAGTGCCCAACTACAAGAACTTGACAGAGAAGACAACGTGTAGGTGTTAACCCTAACACTTAAGCACAATACACGATTCTAGTAGAAGCACAAGACAAGGAGCCTGGTGTCTAGATGCTCAAATGATGATTCCTAGGCACTAAACCCAAAACTAGAATTGCATGCAAATAAAGAGTATGGCGCCTAGTCACTCAATCTTGGTATGTAGGTGCTTGCCTAAGGGTTACTATAATTTGACTTAATTTTCAAGGATTTCTTTTGGAGACTCTAATACAACACTATTTAAGCAAGTCTTATGAACAAAATAAGAGATTTCTCTAAGTATTATTCTCCTTTTTTTCCCTCAAGTTTTTGGAACATCTTAAAGGAGGAATTGTGGAGGTTGCTTCAAGTTGTTTAGAGGAAGAGATCAAATAGATTTCAAGGGAAAAATCAAGACAATAGATTAGACTTTTTAGTGCTTATTCTTAGTTTTTCTTTCTTCTCGCCTCTTTTTATTATATCAATGTTCATGTAGAAGTTTTTCATGGGTTTTTCTTTTACTTCTTCATAAACTAAATTTTCCTTCTAAGGGTTAGGTTATAATAATATTAATTTTGTGTTGGATTTGATTTTAATAATAGTTCAAAGTTTTATTTCTCTTTATATCATATATTTTGTTTTGAGCTTCTTGCTATTGATTTGATTGGTCATATTTTAATATTTTAGGAGTTATATTCAAAACCAAAGGAGTATGAACTTGTTATGAACAAAATACCATGGAAATAGGTCATATGTTACAATGATGAAGTTGTGCACTCCATATTGATCTCCATTAAATTAAACAAATTTTTTGTTCATTAAATCTATTATCAATAGGTAGATATATTATGTGAGGCAAATAAGAACCATTAATTTTGAGAGAAAGGTAGAAGACATTTTGATCAGAGTTTGATAAAATTTACTTTTTATTTAATTAAAATCACATTGCATAAAATAACATCTCTGAACCTCAATCCTTAGGTTTATTCATATTAAGATCTCTTATAAGAATTTTTGCTTTAGTTAATTTGTTTGTCCTTTTTGGTAAATTTAGGAGTAGATTTTAGTTTTACCTTGTTACCATAATTTCACCATTCAAATAATATTTTAACAAGATAATTTTAGTAATTAACATTTAATCCTCATGGGATAATATTCTACTTATTCTTTATTACTTGAGGTAACCATGTGCTCTTGCATGTATGGGTTATCACAACTACATCAAGTATTGATCATAGTGACCACAAACTCAGGAGCAAACTAGAAGAGATTCCACCACATTTTTTTTTTCATTATAACGTAATAAGAGGCCTGTGAAACATCTAATGTGGTGATAGATATGATTTTTCTTTAAGCAACTACCAAGAGTATTATTTTACTCTAGGACATTACATTTAGTAATATTTGATAAGTTTGCATCAAGTGCATAAGTTTCATTATTATCATCACACCTTTCATTATCATGCCATTTGGTTCATCCATGATTATTACTTGGTTGTTAGTAATTATGACATTATCATCAAATACATGCATATGCAGCTACATCCATTTTATTTCCATTGGTTGATTTTGATGTAACATTATATTGGGTGTCAACTAATTATTTACAAAATAGAAGAGTGAATTTTTGTATACTTATATGATACCTTTTAATTTTAATGGTAGTAGAAGAGTGATATCTTACTTAGTATCAACAATTAAATCCTATAAGATAATAGCTCATGTGTGTTAGTTATCTTTACTCATATAGTGGATACGAACAATGAAAGTGTTACTCTAAATAATGTATTTATTCATGATTTTCCTAGCTTGCTGCCTACTTGTGAGATTGATTTCACTATAGATTTAGTTTTAGGTATTATTTTATTTCTAAGGCACTTTATCATATGGTCATTATTAAACTTTAAAAGCTTAAGTGGTAATTATAAAAATTATTTGATAAATGATTCATTTGATCTAGTGTTTTGTCTTAGGAATCACCAATTATACTTATGAAAAAGAAACATAGTAGAATGAAACCATGCATCAACCATAAAAAAATGAAGAAAGTCATTGTGAATAAAAAAATATCCCCTATCATATATAGATAATTGTTTTTGGCTAGCTATCAAGTTTTTTCATATTTTTTTTAAGAATGGCCTTCGATCTTAGTATCATTATCAAGAATGAAGAAGTGTTTAAGACTACTTTTGGATTTTTGATATGATTATTATAAATTTTTTATGATGTCATTTAGATTAACTAATGCATGAGCTACCTTCATAGACTTGATGAATAGAGTATTTAGATTCATTTTGTAATCATATTTATTGATGATATCATGATTTACTCTAAGAATGAAAATGAGCAATATCTCAAAGCAGTGTTAAATATTCTTTGAGAGAACAAAAGCTCAATATGAAATTCTTTAAGTGTGAATTTTGGTTTTAAAATGTGGCATTTCTTATGCATATATTATGTGAAGCTAGAATTTTTATAGATCCTATCAAGATTAAGGCAATTATGAATTGGATGAGATCAAGCACTACCATAGAGATTCATAGTTTTTTTGAACTAGTTGGATATTATTACCAATTCATTGAAAGCTTTTTTTATATATATTGATGTATTGTTCAATAAGTTGACTCAAAACTTTATTAAGTTTGAGTGATCTGATTTTTGTTAGTAGAGTTTTCAAATGTTATAGAATTTCTTAATGTCATCTCTTATTCTCACTATTCCTTATAGTATAGAAAAATTTTATATATACAGTGATACTTCATATTATTGATAAGATTGTGTCCTAATGCAACTTGGCAGAATGGTAACTTATGTTTTTAGATAATTTAAGGTGGATGAAAAAAACTATTCTACTAATAGAGTTAATTTCTATTATTATTTTTTTGTTGAAGATCTAAAAGCATTATCTTTTTTGGCATGTGTTAAGACATTTTTATTGATCATAAGAGTTTGAAGTATATCTTCACTCAAAAAGAGTTAAACTTAAGATAAAAATAACATCTTAGGTTGATAAAAGACTGAGTTGCAGATTCACTACTACCTATGTAAGGCCATATAGTTCTAGATGTTTTGAATAAACATCTTTTCACTTATGTAGCTTGGACAATTGCCTAGAAGTAACAACTACTACTTGAGATAGAAAGCCTTCATCTCAAAGATAGTACCACTAAGTAAACTTCATCATATATCATATGACCATTCAATTAACCATAATAGATTTGATTTGTGTAGCCCAAATAAAATTAATGGAATAATACCTCTTAGAGAGCAAGTTTATAATGGTTCAAAACTTAAGTTTACTATTAATTAGGTAGGTGCATTAAGATTTAAGGACAAGTTATGTATTGTAGGTCTTTTGGGACTCTAATAAGAGATATTGTGAGAAGCATACTCTACTATATTTTCTACTCACCCTAATAAAAGTATAAAAATATATCAAGATCTCAAGAAGTTATTCTTGCAACTTGGCATGAAGATTGGTGTGTCTAACATTGTATTCAAAGTGTTTAAATAATCAAATGGTCAAATAGAACATCAAAGGCCTAGTGGTCTATTGTAATTTCTTCTTATATCAAAATAAAAGTGGGATAAGTTGTAATGAATTTTGTGGTTGGCTTGCCTAGATCAAAATAAGTTATGATGCAATTTGGATTGTGATTACTAGACTCACAAAGCCTGCTTACTTTCTCCTAATTAAGTAGAATTAATCCATGAAAAAACTAGCAAAGATCTATATGAATAATACTACTTATTATATATGGAATCTCACTCATCATTGTATATGATCGAAATGGGAGCTTTACTTTTAGATTTTGGAAGAAAGTACGAGGCTAGACTTCAACAAAACTTTTCATTCTCAGATAGATGGTAGTCAAAGCATACCATTCAAACTTTGGAAGTAGTTCAGATGATTACATTTAACTAGAGTAGGATTCACTAACAATAATTGTTTTCAAGCTAGTATAGATATGATACTATACAAGGCTCTTTATAGTAAGAGGTAAAGATCCCTTTTATGTTGGTTTAAGGTTAGTGAAAGAAAATACTTTGGATCTTAGTTGGTTGATCAAGCTATAGAGAAGATTAATTAGATTCAAGAATGACTATGTTTAATTCAAGCGTCAAAAGAGATAGTTTGACTCTGAGCATAAATAGATTGAGTTTCAGGCTAGAGATTATGTCATTCTCAATATGTGCACAGTTACAATATTTGGTAAGGGTGGAAAGCTTCAATTCTATTATGTTGGATGTTTTGAAGTGATTAAAAGACTTGCCATACTTTCATACTGATTAGCCTTTCCTTCTAAGCTCATTAGGGTACATGATAATCTTAATACCTTTCTACTACGATGCTACATACATGATGATTAACAAATTATTCAATTCATGTCATTACTAATTCAAGAAGGCTTAAGCTAGGAAGTGATACTCGAGTGCATTCTAGAATGCAAAGTTTGACAACTTTTTTATCAGTCTATTCCTTTTGTCAAAGTACTTTAGAAGAATCAGTCAGATAAAGAAGTAACTTGAAAGATTGAAGAAGAGATATCACATAGTATCCAAAGCACTTACAAAACTAAGATATGAATTTGGGGACCAAATTCTTTTAAGGGAGGCAATATATGTGAGGACCAAACTGGTCCTTAGTTAGATCAAATTGTGGTTTGATCAAACACATGCCAAGCCTAAACATCTTTGATATAAGTCATCTTGTTTGATACCTTCAAATGCAATTATTACACAACACATGATTCTTTTTGCTCATTACTACCTTTAGTAGTGAATTATGAAATTGGAGGCTAGGGCTTCATGTGCCCACCAATCCCTTAGAGTTGGTGCCTCCTTCCTCTTCCTCCCTTGAAAACCTAGCTACTAGTCTTTTCTCCCTTATTCAATTGAACAATAGAGCCCTCTCTCCTTTCTCTTCTTTAACTAAAAGCTACCACAAATAACCCTGCCTCTTATCTTCTTCTAATAGTGGTTATTCTTCCTCTTACTTTCCATCTTTCTTTTTCTCTTCTTTCTCAATATCATAATTTCATCATTTGTTTTCTCCACATAGTAGATAAAAATTTTATTTAGTATTAGTTTATAATAGACTTAATATTTTCCAAATAGTTATTACATATGTAAAACTTTGTTCATTGAAATTGCTTATAAGTCTTAATAGTTTTATACTATAATTTATTAAACCATTGATTGTAAAGATAATTTGTGTATAGAAATTTGACTTTATAATGTTGTAATGTAGATTGTATAGGATTGTTTAATAATTTTAATATATGAAAAGACTTCATGACATCTATAAAATTCTCAATACATACCTGAAACTTAGTCAAATTTCTAGACATTTGGACTCGCTTCCTTCTGACTTCTTACATTTGGCGGCAGGACACTTCGTGCTCGCAACTGCCCAAAGAAGGAGAAATTTTATGTTCTTATTGTTAGGGATGAGCACTGAAGTGAAGTTAAGCATAATTAGAGACTACCACATCCTCTATAGTAGAGTAGAAGATGTTTGTTCTTGAAACACAATAGCACTTCAAAGTAAGACCATTTTCTTTTCTTTTCAATTCGTTGGACGCCTTGATGCAGCTGAAGAAATGAAATCAACTTCCCAATTGAGCGCTAAAGGGACATACGGAGAGACCTACAATTTCAATTTAGTGCTACGCCCTTAAGAAAGAATAGACGAATTATCCTAGACCTCGCAACCACTGACTCTGAGTACCTTTCGGAGATTCTTACATCCCTTTCTACGAGTCACGGATAAATTAGATAATTTGGGTCATATATTTGCTTATTCTTGATTCTTTAAGATGATTTAGATTGTATCTTTCTTTTTCATATTCATAATGAAAGAGTAATTTCATATATAATTTTTATTTATTTATTTTTGCACAAGCTCTTGTGTATTAAATTACTTTTAGTATTTGTAGTAATTATTTTCATACATGTTATTTTTATTAAATGCAAAGAGTTTTCTCTTAGATTTATGCTTTAATGTACACAAATGGTACTAATCATATTCATAATAATATTCCTACTAACTACTCCCTTGTCATACGTCAATGGTACATGTTTATTATAAAATATATAATAAATAATGTTATCAAATAGTGTCGAATTATTGATGAGTCATTAGATATATATGAGTGGGCTTAATTACTTGATTACCTTAATTATCTCATTAGTATACGATCATTAATGCTTTTTGTTGTTAATGTTATAGCCATAATACCTTCTTATTTATATTTTAATAAATAATAATTATTTATTAGATTTAATTCATCAAATTCTTTAGTTGAATTTTTTTTCTATAATAACTCTACTAATGTATTTGGAGACCTTTAGAAGCATATATTCTTGCCGTAGTAATTCATTTAATATTTTTAAATTTGTTTTATAATTTTATTTATATTTATGTTATTGAATTTGAATAGATTTATTTTTTAAATATTTTTTATTTTTTTTCTTATTAGTTATTATTTTGCCGTCTTTGATGTATCCTTATTTCAAATTCTATTTATGAAATAAAATAATATTAATTTTATTCTAATTTTTATTATTTATATTAATTATCTATTATTTTTTATTATAACTATAAAGTTTTTATTTTTTATTTTTACATTTTATATTGTGAGGATATATTGTGTGATAATAGGACTAGGAATTTATCGATAAAAACAAGGAAACTATAATTATTATTATTTTTTAAAAGTCTGTAACACCCGGTATAGGACGGCATAGGAAAGGCAACTGGGGGCGCCGTTTGAACGGTCAAAAGAAGTAGTATGGGTAAAGTGCAAATGGTCAAAAGAAGAAGCGGTGGTAAAAGTGCGAGACGGGGAGAGAGCAGAGTATTTTAATTTCTTCTATTTGACTGTCACCGCAGAGAGAGAGAGAGAGAGAGAGAGAGAGGGAGGTGTGAAGAACAAAGACAGCGTGGTGTAGGTTTAGATCAATCGCTCATCGGTGTTCCTTTGGAGAAGCGCTGGAGCAGCAAGGAGGAATTTTTATCTGGACGGGGATAGAGATCTGAATCTCGTTGTGGTATAGAATTTGGTTCTTCAAGGCGATGAGGAGGCCTAATATTGTAAGGATCTACTTTTTCTACTCTTGCTTCGGCGTGTTTTTGTTAATCTCATGTAATCATGTGAGTCCCGCTATGTCCTATTGTCAAATCACTTCTGTGTACTAGTAGGTAGGAGATCTTGGATCTATCTCCATTCTGTTTAACTGGAACGCTCTGAACCTCTCTCTCCGACTTTTTTTCTCTTGTTTCTTCAACTTTACCTTTTATTTTACTTGCTTGGGTCGATTTGATGTTTGTTCTGGATCTGTTGCTTTTGGAGCACTAGATTTTACTGCGATTTTTGAGTCATACTCCTTTCTTGATAAATTGGTATTTTTATTATTGCGTGGATGTCTTCTTTTTGTTATCTCTGCTAGATCTTCTAAGGCAAGTGATCCTATTATTTTTCGTTGTATTTTGATCGTTTTGTTGTTAATTTTCGTCTAGTTTAGAAATTTTTTAGATTTATTTGTTTTGATAATACAAACCGAGAACCTCCTACTTTATCATGGTTATTTTGATTTTGTGGTTTTTTTGTCATCCGAAGAAAACGCAGGTAGTTAACTGTGGTGTTTTTGGTAGATTTTTTTTATGGCAGTTGATGAATGCTGTTATAGGTATGGTTGAATTCAATAAATGCTAATGTTTTCTGTTGATTAGGACTATTCTTTACTTCGAACGGATTGTATTGATTTATTATATCTTACTTTAATTGTTGTATTTTTAAATTTACTGTTAAGAGTTCATTGCTGCATTTCTCTAACTACTGAATCTACTAAAAGTAGGTGCAGATTGATTATCGCTTGTCTTTATAGTTAAATGTTGCTACCTTTACTAACACTTCACGCCCTTTTTTCCAAATAAAATCTGTAATTTTAATTTTTGAACATCTGCACTTCAACATTAACATAGAATAAGTCTTTTTTTTAATCAGCGCATCTTCATATGTTTTTTGGTCAATATTTTTCTTAAATTTTTTGAACTATTTTTTACTGTACAGTTGGTATCCGACAGGTAATTGCTTAGGCTTCTGATTGGGAAAGGATCCGTGCAATCTATTGAAGTTAGTTCCTCATAAGTTTAGCTTTTCGTTAAGGATGGCATCTGTCAGTGTGGCGCCATCGACAGTAATGAAAAATACCAGTGGTAATACTTTTGGAATGGATAGATTGCCTGATGAGATAAATGACTTGAAGATTAGGGATGATAAGGTACCAAAAATCTGATTTTAGTGACCAACTTATTTTTTATTGTCATTGTTGTGGGATGATAAGTGATATTACTCTAGTAATTGACTAGTTACTAGCAAGTTCCAATACTACCATGATGCATGATGCAGGAAATAGAAGCAACAGTCGTTGATGGAAATGGTACTGAAACTGGACATATAATTGTGACAACTATTGGTGGTAGGAATGGCCAGCCAAAGCAGGTAATGCCTTTGGCCATTGTTGGCCAAAACCACTCAGTTATTATTATTTTTTTAAAGATGTAATTATCTGATAGCTGACCGCATTATTTGGTCTAAGACTATTGATGATGATAATTCTGGTGCTTTAGAACTTATTTGCTAACCATTCATGATTATATGCCATTATGTTCTTAAACTGATACTCTTATTTTGTTCTTTTTGGAAGACTATAAGCTATATGGCTGAACGTGTTGTGGGAAATGGATCCTTTGGAGTAGTTTTTCAGGTTAGCTTATTTGTTTTCTTTGTTGTAGGGGAAAGTAGTTGGTGCTCTCTGAGTTGTGTGTAAAGGAAGAGCTATAGTAAGTGGGGAGAAGATAGCAAAAAAATCCCAATTTTTCATTTTTCTCTCCCTCTCTTTTATACAGTTCTCAGCAAGCACCAGATAGGTTTCCTGTGTCGTTAAACATATAGTTATCATTCATTCGTTTGTCTTGTGTCAACCTTCCCATATTTCTTACTTTTAGTGGCCCCTGGGAACCACTTAGTGTTTGTTAACTTCATTTTCTTCTTCGCACAGGCCAAATGCTTGGAGACTGGTGAAACAGTTGCAATAAAGAAGGTTCTTCAGGACAAAAGGTATAAAAATCGTGAGCTGCAAACCATGCGTCTTCTTGACCATCCAAATGTGGTCTGTCTGAAGCACTGTTTCTTTTCAACCACTGAGAAGGATGAACTATATCTTAACCTGGTACTTGAGTATGTACCAGAGACTGTTCATCGGGTAATCAAGCACTATAACAAGATGAGCCAAAGAATGCCCCTTATATATGTGAAGCTCTACACGTACCAGGTAAGAACAATCCTCTATTATTCTTAAATGCTTTGAATTGATTTTTTTTTTTTTTGTTAGAAACTTTATTTTAAAAGTGCCATACCTATCTTTTTGAGGAAATGAAGGGAAAACATGGCAAGACTTTTCGAGCCTGTGTTTGTATTCTAATCAAATGATTGGGAACTATTGCTACTGCTAGATGTTTGTTTAGTGAATCTTTATTATCCTTGCTGATTAAGAAAACTGTTTCATGAACAAATGAGAAAGAAGGTATATTTCTACTAAATTTGATCTTGATTTCGTTCCTAAATAACATGTGAAAAACCATCAAGTGCTTCTTTCCGTAATAGGTGTGCTTTATGAATCACCTCTTTTTTATTTGAATATTTTCTTTAAATCCCTGATATATTGGATGGGATGCAAAATTTCATGGAATTACAAGAAATGCAAACTAAATGACATTATGTTGGAATACAGATTTAGGTTTGCAAGCCAGTTGCTTTCTGTTTCTACTTGTTTGCATATCGACTGTAGCCTAGGTGAAGTACTTGTTTTGTACTGAACTCTTGCCCTCTGCTCCCCATGTAAACATGGGACAAAACTGCTACTTAATATTAAGTGCAATTGTGAATGGACCTATACATAGTGGTTTGCATCTTTTGGTAGCCTGTCTTCTTCTTTTATGAGAGAGGGAGTTCTGTGGACATGTAATTCAGTTCAGGAATTTCACATCCCATGGCAGCAATTACGCTTACAAATTCTATATTGATTTTTTCTTCAGATATGTAGAGCATTAGCTTATATCCATGGCAGTATAGGGGTTTGCCATAGAGACATCAAACCACAAAATCTTTTGGTACGTTCACTCTTGATCCTTGTATGTTACTTGTGCATTATGCCATTATTTCAAAGTGCATGTTCTGAGGACGGAGTTCCTAATAATTGTTGAAAAATGATTCTAATAAAAAATGCTTGAAAAGGTCAATAGTATCGTTAGTTTACCTTATATCTCAAACATAAGCTCTGATTTATATAACAGGTCAATCCGCATACACACCAACTAAAATTATGTGATTTCGGAAGTGCAAAAGTCCTGGTATTGTCCGAATGTCCCTCAGATGCTCTCTTTCTTGTCGTAAACAATTTTTTTATATGTGGATTGATTTGATTCAAACAGGTGAAAGGAGAGCCAAATATATCATACATATGTTCTAGATATTACAGAGCTCCTGAGTTGATATTTGGCGCAACCGAGTACACCTCCGCAATTGATATCTGGTCTGCTGGCTGTGTTCTGGCTGAGCTTCTACTGGGGCAGGTGTCCGTCTTCATCCAACTTGCATAACTAAGTAGATTTTAATCAATGTCATTCTTATCTATAATCAAGCTGATCAATGTCTTCTATATATATGCAGCCTCTATTCCCTGGAGAGAGTGGAGTAGACCAACTAGTTGAAATAATTAAGGTAACCAAATACTTCACTAAATTCTCATATTCTGCTTTCGGGCAACCGGCTTAAGCTCCGTGACAAATGTTTCATATGACATTGCGTCCAGATTTTGGGCACACCAACTAGAGAAGAAATCAAATGCATGAATCCGAATTATACTGAATTCAAGTTTCCTCAGATCAAAGCTCATCCGTGGCACAAGGTGGTGTCATAATAATAGCTTTTGTTATCTATCCTTTTATATCCCGTAAACTTTGTTCTTTAATCAGACTATTATGAATTCTTATTCTTGCGGCCATTCTTATGATACAGATATTCTACAAAAGAATGCCACCTGAAGCTGTAGATCTCGTTTCTAGGCTTCTTCAGTATTCTCCTAACCTTCGTTGCACGGCGGTGAGTTCTTCATTGTAATTAATCACGCATCCTCTTCCCTTAATGAGATAATAATTATCGTCCTTTTTATTGCTACTGCTGCAGTTGGAAGCATTAATCCATCCTTTCTTCGATGAGCTTAGAGATCCGAACACTCGCCTTCCAAATGGAAGGTTCCTTCCACCGCTCTTTAACTTCAAGCCTCATGGTAAGTTAGTGATTTCTTCTTTCATCCCATCATTAACTAATTATGCCCGCTATTGTTTTCGAGAAAATTTAATGGCTCCTGTGGTGGTGACGGGTGAGCAGAGTTGAAGGGAGTTCCCGTAGAGATGCTGCTGAAACTGATTCCGGAACACGCCAGAAAGCAGTGTCCTTTTCTAGGTCTGTAACGTGTTCAACTATTCTGCGCGTCCGCGATTTCACAAAGCATGACAAGTCTGCTGGGCATTAGCTGGCCATGTGAACTTTAAATTTTTTTTTTTTTTGGTTTTATTTGGAGCTTTCCATCGTCCTCGCTGCCTATATTTTATTGTAAAGCAGATTTAGGTCTGTTGACCTCTAAAATCTGACTGGCTTTGCTAACCCTACTTTTCTTCTCTATCCATTCTACGACAAAATTGTAACATTGATGGGGGAAGAGATTATTTTTTTATTGAGTTTATTGATTTTTTGAAATTTATGTTATGAATGTTGTTGCGAGCTAGATGGTTGAACCACTTGAAAATGAAGTAAATAAAGTGGATGACATCTAAGATATAGAACCTCTCAGTCATTGTCTCAAAAAAGATAAATAAATAAATTAAAAAAAGACGCCAACATCACTAAAATGAATAACTTGCCTTGAAAGTTTTCCACCAATACTAATATCCATCAATCATATTTTTTTTTCAACAAGAAGTGATCTCCCACTTTAGAAAGATCTCCTTCATCACTAATACTACCATTACTTAAGAGTTTAGAGACAAGCCAAGAAAAAAAAATCTACATTTTTAAAGGGGAAGCCGCTAAATGGAGAGATTGTGGCAATACTAACACTCTGATAAGAGTAATAATCTTCTTATTTGAAGGTTCTATATCTGGCAAACTAGTTTATATTATTGAATTGCAAATTTAAGTTTATTGAATGAACCATAGTTAGTTATCTATAAATCAATGCTTGCTCAAATTTTTTTTTTTTATTTTAAATTTATCAATTGAATGAAGCCCTTGGAAAGAGAGAGTTTTACAAAAAAAATTGATATGCTTTTACCTAGATTGCAATATATATAAACTTTATTGATATTTTCTTGTGTATTATATATTTTTTTATTTATTGGCACAATTATAACATTACTCATTAAAATTTGCTCTGCAAAAGCTATAGTCAAAAAAGATAAAAACAGAAATGAAAAAAAAAAAACTTCTTTTATTTTGTATTGGTAAATGAAGAGAATGATATTAACTCATTAAGATTATATATATATATATATATGGATAATAGTGTATTTTAGCCCCTTTAATATACCAATCATATCCATGAGATTAATAAGCACACTTTTAATCCATTTATAGAGATATTATTAGTGGCATACTTTGATTATATCTTAGATTTTAATTGTAATGAAAATAGCTATGTAAACCATATTTGATAAATTGAGGGAAGAAAAACTTTGTGTGCTTAAAAAAATACTTCTTCAATCAACAAGAGTTAATCTACATAATCTTTATAGCTTTTTATAAAGGAATCAAACATGACTTGTTAAAGTTCAAGCTATTATTGATTAGCTAACTTTAAAGTTCCTCACTTATGTTAGAAGTATTATTGACTAACTATTTTTTATAAAAGATTCATCAAAATTCTTACTTTATAATGACCTTAATCACTAACCTCAAAAATAAATTAAGAAAAAAATTAATTGGACCATTAGTGTATTTAACACATTTAATAATGTTAAACTCTTTATGATCTTTTTTTCTTGTACTTAATTATCTAATTTCTTTAAAATATTTAAAAGTAAACTATGATGCTCCTAAAATAAGTATAAAAAGAGTCTTTAGTCAAGAAAACTATCTCATAGCTTTCTTTACTGAGAAAATTAATGTTGAATAATAAAGCTATTTCACTTATGACATAAAAGTTTTATGCCATCTTCCTATCCATAAGGCGCCAAAGGCAATGCCTATTTTACATAGAAATTCATCTTAAACTTATAATATATCATCATGTTTTAAAATTTTAAAACACCAAATAATTGTTAATCCATAAGTATGCTAAATAGATAACATAAAAAAAAAATTATCTTCATTCATAAATGAATTCTTTGGTAAAAAAAAAAAAGCTACTTATGCTTTATTTAAGCTAGTGCTCATTTTTACTTTTAAAGAATTCACCAATCCATGATTTTATAGAATAAAGCAAGATTACCTATCTAATCATGATTTGCACTTTAATATAATCAATTTATTGGCACAAAAAATGCCAACCTTTGGTGCTTTAGGTATAGACTAGTTTAATTTACTTTTCAAGTTGAGGTTGGGTGTATCATTCTAAATTTCTATCATTCATATTTGACTAAGGTAATTTTCTTGCTTGATCGTCTAGATTGTTTCTAGAGATGCCTTAAGCTTTCCTCTTTATTATGTAAATCTTAATTTTTACCTATTAGATCATTCATATGGCCTTCCTTAGGTTAGTCTAGCTAACAATTCAATTTAATCATTGCCTTAGGTTGACTGGGATATAACTTTAGAATGACTATAAGAAATTCTTGTGAACTTAACATAGACATAAAAGAAATTAATCATTCAATTCAAATTATATTCTTTTAATTAATAGGTTTTATTTTAATTAGCTTTAGAGTGGACTATTTTTTATACTTAACCATAATTGGTCTTATTAGATTTCCTCAGTAATTTAATCATTCTTTCTTTTCCACATTTGTTTAGTTATGTACTTATGCATAATGAACCATTAGTCTTGACTTGTGTCAAATTTCCCTAACACATTTCATCCTTGGAATTATTTAATAATATTAATCTAGATGATTCATTCATTTGGCTAACCCCTTTCTTAAGATTTAGATCACAAAACTATTAATGAATTGACCTTAGTTTATCATTAAAGTAGGCTAGACCTCTTTGAACCGTAGCTTAACTCAATGAGACTTAATAAGGTAATTTAAATCTAGACCTTATATTTGATCGATTATATGATAAATAACATTTTAAATAAGGTTTAATATGTTAAAAATACTTTAATAAAGTTAAATATAATTTTAGTCTTGTCTGATTGAACTATTAGACCTAGCTAGACCAAATGGATCTATTTGATCATTTTGGATCAAATCAATCTTATTGATCAAACTTATTGTTATCGATACTTTAAAAATAATTTTAATAGGTCAATAATAAATAGTTGACTTGAATTAGCCCTTGAATAGGCTAATTGATCCATATAGCATAGTTGACCCATTTGACCTTATAAGGCCATTAGGGTCAAGTTGATCAATATGACAAAATAAGCTAAGATCACCTCCAACCATTTTCTTTAATTAAACATTTCTAACATAAACTTATGTCTTCATTAATTGTGCTTAAATTATCTAATTTATTTATTCGACTCAATTTGACCCAAATGGATATTTTTTTGGCTATATTGACCAAGATGATAAAATTTATTGCAACTAATGAATTAATTTAACTTGAGTAAAATTCTCATAGTTTGTTTAAGCTATTTGCCACTTGGTCATGCCAATTACCCCAATTAACTTAATATAGCAACTAATAGACCTTATAGGGAGCACTTCATTCTTTTAACAAATTTGATATCATTTGATCAAATTAATAGCCTAAATCACTTAGATCATTTAATTAGATTTCTTTTGAACTTAATTGAACATTATTTCCACTTAATTAGTCCAGTTAGATATATCCTTCTAAGGTGATCCTTCATACTTAAGGAATTTGGCCAGCTATTGCCAGATTTCATCTCAAATCGAGCTGCGAAGCCAAAGCGCCTCCCACACCCGGAACCTTTGTACCCTTTAAACTAATTTGACAAAATTACCTTTACTAATTGAAATAAAACCAATAATGGGGTGTACTTAAGTGGTTCGTACATGATTTAAAACTTCAAATCCTTTCTTTTGGTTTTGATAAACCTTTTAATGAAGGAAAAACAACCATAACCCTTTTGGATACTCTTAAGCCCAATTGAACATAAGACCTTTAATTTACTAAGTGAATATTAAAGGATGCATATAGGCTAACTAGTACTTTTAGGTCCTAAATGGCCCCATGGGTTAGACAATTGGTTCACTGTAATTAAAATTAACCCATTTGAACCATAATAAATTTAAATTATCCAAGAATCCCATAAGCATCAATTCAACTAATCTCCTTAGATCTTAGGTTCATTATAAGATGTTTTTAGATAGATCGCATTTCTAAGAGACTAAGTGACTCATTGAATAGACAATTTTAGTGAATTCGACTCAATTAAACACAAATAGTTTTAATTCAAGAAAATTAACTTTAATCATTATTGAATTAGTTCAATTAATTGGCAATGAACCTTAAAAGGTCAATGACTTACCCAACCATGGTCAACCCACTTAACTTTATGATTTGACTAAATTTAGTTAACTTGGCTCAATCAAGCCACTTTAGATCAACATGAACTAAAACACATTGAATAAATAAAACACTTAGACTAGTTAATTTTATTAGCTAATTAACATCTTAAACTAACATTGGTTTGGCCCCTAACCAAAGTTGAGCTTAGCCAAAATTATGATTAACACACTTAGCCAATGAGGTCAACTACCCTTAGTCAAAGTGCCATACTTAAAATTTTTTGGTTTCATCTTTTCCTTTCACCTAAGCTCTATGTATTTGCTAGCACATAACAATTATGAAAATTATAAGTAATAGCTTGATAAAAGGGCACTTATGAGATCCATTAGAAGAAAGCTCTCAATTTAGCTTGGACATCTTCATTGAGCTCCAAGAAGCTTTCTGTGATATTTATTTTTTGGATGCGGGGACACCACAGATCTTAGGGTGTATTTATCAAGTGATCAGTCATGAGGATTTAATGTACTTATCTCAAAAAAGAAAATATCACCACAAGCCTAACCGCTAATAAGGACCTAACATGAAGTCTTCAAATATATCAAAGATATTTCTCCTACTTTACAGAAAAGTAAAATGTGATTTGTTCTTCCCTATGGAGCCTCCATAGTTACATCATAGAAAATGGGATTTCTTAAGAAACTCTCGATTAAAGTAGATAATTATTATCTCTAAAGATTTCAAGGCTAGACTATCAAAGGATTGGTTATTTAGAAAATCAAGTGGGATTGTTTAAGGAGAAGACTTATTTTTGGAATCCAAAGGAAGAAAGTAGGAAATTCTCATGAAACTAGAAAACTTAGTGAGCATTTCAATCTATTCAATAGTGAGGCTTTATATATTTGAGAGTGAATAGATTTTATTTATTTGAGTTATAATTTTATTAATAGCTATAATAATCAACATAAGATTATGAAAATGCCTAAGAAATGAGGATTTATTCTTGTAATCCAAAGAAAACTAGAAAACTCGGATCCTAAATCTAAGGAGTTTTAACACAAGTTAAAGCGCAAACCTAAATCTAAGCGAAATGGGATATAATGCTTTACTTCCACAAGAGAGAATAAATTGTCCGACTCTTCTATACTTACAATTGTCTGGAGTGGTCGCTAGCTAACACCTTCTACAATTCAAAATCATGTGGTCCGGTCTTATGTAATTGCAAGATGGCTGGGCTTTATTATTTAATTGGAAAGATACTAAAATCCTAAACCCACTCCCTACGAGACTAGAGAATGAGTGGTATGAGTATATGACTTAGTTTAAAAATATAAATTTTTATATATTTTATTTCATTTTGACTCATTCATTCGAACAAAGACTTAGGATTTCCTTATGCCTAAATGCATGATAAAAGGTGATTGTTGGCTAAATCAAAAGAAAGAGAGGGTGAAGCTCCGTCATAAAGGGTTGCTCTTATGGGTCAAGCGATCTCTATAGTGTAAGAATGGAGACCCTCATTTTTAGAAAGAATGATAGAAGATGCAAGCATGATGTGAGACATACAACATACAGTGATAACATAAATTTCCTTGAATAACTCCTAATAAAACATCTGTTTTTGAGTGTATAATTCTGTCATCATAGATCCATAAGGTAATAGGGCTATCAATCCCTTTTCTAAAATAAGCTTTTATTATAATCTGAATTCCTCTAAAAAAGATATGTATGTATTTTTCAGGATGTGGTAGTTTTTGTTGATCTTGAATTCTCATGCTTAAATTATATAAAGAAATTTTTGTACTATCTGCTTCGCTTATTATCTGTATTCTCCTTGTATATCGTATAATATACGTTCTATGTTCATGTTGAAACAATCTTTGATTAAAGATAATTTTCTTTTTCCGATCTTTTTTGTATTCTCAAATAGTTAAGTGCCTATTATATTCTAATTGGTCATCTATAATTGTATATGTTTCTGAAATTTGTTCTATGTTTGACATGATTTAATCAGAATATATGTATTCATTTAAATCAATATCATCATAACAGGCTAAGTTAATAAAATTTTCTTCAGCATCAGTTAATTCATAAAGTTCGTCTTCTGAGTCGAGTTCAAATATATCAAATATGGGTTCTAAATCGTTTTCTTCGATTATTTGGACGGATTTAATATTAGCTATTTTTTGTCTTTTAGGGCATTCATTTGCATAATGACCTTCTTCCTTACAACATTTACAAATTTTTTATTTTTTAGTAAATTGTCTCTTTCTAAAAGTCCATTTTGTATTATTAAAATTTTTCTTATTTGTTTTTCTAAAGAATTTTTTCCGTTTGTAACAATTTGGTCCTTTACAGGATGTTATTTTATTTATGTTTGTACAGCCCCATTGATGTACCATATCTGTTTTATTACAACATAACGATTGCTTATATTTTTTGTTTTGTTTATGTAGGTCAATTTGTTGACAAGTATCATCAAATTTTTCTTCCGCAAATTGTATTCTACTTCCTAGGGTAACATCGTTTGGATACATCTGTGTAAATTGTTGACTCCATATAGTATTTCACAAAATTAAACTATAAGCACATGACAAATCTTGTATGTATTCATAACTACTATCATTTCAAATATTATTATCTATTTATAAACTTTGAAAATAAATTTAAATTTAATAATGATAATAGCACATATAATTAGATTATATCAACACATACAAGCTTACTTAAATAAAGTTCATTTGATTCATTTATATTTGAAAAGATGAAAGCATGAAATCACATGATATATAATAATTAAAGTGATTGGAAAAGAATAGCTAAACATAAACACATGGTTCATTCAAATACATTAATTCTTAAGGACAATCGCTTAAATAAAATTGATTAAAAACCAAAGCTTGTTATTAATTTGGTTTTGGATTTGAGTTGAAGTTGAGGAAGAGAAGAATCAATTGTTGTTTTAATCTCATTCCCATGTTGGTAAACTTAATTGATTTAAGGAAAGGTAATTAGATAGATTTTATGAATTGATTAGGTTAAATTATTAAGCAAATTATTTAATTACTCTTCCTATACTTCTTTAATTTAACTAATCATTTAATTATGAGCCACAAATGATATTAATATGTGAGAAAATAAAATTATAATGCTCCTAAGGACCTAATACAATTAGCTCATAATTAAAGATTAATTAAGTTAAAGAATCTAATTAGGTACTTTTATGATTTTCTCACACTTATGGACTAATCATAATTTTCTTATGAGTCTTTATGTTATTAAACACATAAAGAGGAACCTTTAATTTCATTGTTAATTATCTAATGTGATTTGCATTTCAACTTGATTTAATCTAACCACTTAATTAATTAATTAAGCACTTAATGAATTTCAATGTTAATTAACTCTCTTAAAATGAAATCAATTTGGAAAAGAGAGTAAGAAAGGGGTCCTAACCACTCTCCCTCTTCCATTTACTGTTAATTAGAAGTTAATGAATTTTAATTAATTAAATTTTACTATTTGGAATGTTAATTGACCATTAATTTGATTAAGTGGATAATTAAGATTTAAATTATCAATTTCCCTAATTACCTAATTAATAAATTCCAAAAAAAAATCATAAGAGATGGAGGTCATCCCATTAAATTAACATACAAAATTTGGAGTGAATTGCTCAAGTAATTGGGGCTTAATTAAACTAATTAAGTTTACATTTAAAGCTTTAATTACTATTTAAAATCAAATGGAAATAATTTAAACTAATTCTCTGTTGATTTATGTTTAAAATGAGTATTTATTTATATTTTTCTGAATTTTTTTATAATTTGTTATGATTTTATAAATTTTTCAACCATTAAATCTAATTATTAAGCCTAATCCCGTCGGAGTCACGTGGATCGCTGATGTGGCGTGCTTTCCATGTGGTGTCATAGGATTGGTTACTTAAAGCCATCTAACGCGATGCTGACATGGTGGTGATGGACGTATTTTCATCTCCGTCGTCTGATCTTAGATCGGACGACGGAGATTAATCCCCTAGTTCCTAAGGATTAAATTAGGATTAATCTAATCGGGAGATCACGACCGTCTATTCCAATCACGCAGAACGGATGGCGGATGATCTATCATCTCTAGCATGATGGAAGATGGACACCGTCCACCTTCCTCTGCCCAATTTGAGCTCGTCGGAGCTCAGATTAGCTCGGGATTGAACCCGCACCTTCACAAGGGAGATCCTAAGAGATCTAACTGCTAGATTTGCATAACATCAACATACTTCCTTACCGAGGTGAAGCCTGAGAAGATGGTGAGATGCCTCCCCATTTACAATGGACCAACACCGATTGCTCAAAGTTGGTCTATGAAAATTACTCAAAGTGCTCAAAGACTTCTGAGCGTGTGAAAGCGTTAATTGAAGTGGGGTTGAATTTTAGTGGAGGTGGCTAGAATTAGGCTTCGAGAAAGCTTGGTTCTATTGTCTCTAGTGATGGGAAGCTTGGGGAACTCGAGAGACTACTCCGACGGCTCATTTAAGTGTGCTAGGGCTCTCAGTCAGTTCAATTTGCCCAGTCATATATAATTATAATTTACAAGGAGATGATGTTTTTGCATTTATCGAAAATACACTAATAGAGTCGTAAAAAAATGATTTATAAGTTTACCCAATATTATCCGTGTGGAAAAAACTCTATAAATAATCCAGAAAAAAATATCGCGATTATATTAAAAGTGAATTTTAGGATATCTTATCGCGTTCTACATAGATGAAGAAAAAATGAAATTAGCAGAAACTTAAGCATTTGTAATATTTACTTACAGCTATTATCAAAACAAATACAATATTTTACATGTATTTTTACAAATTACGGCCCCTATATAGAGTCAACAATAATTGAGATATCAACAATCACTAGGAAGTAGAATATCTATTTGCGGAAGAAAAAACATGCTTGTCAATAAATTGACCTACATAATAAACAAAAATATAAGCAATTTATGTTTAATAAAAGATATGGTATAATATAAAAACATAAATAAAATAAATAAAATAATAAAGGACCAAATTGTTACAAACGAAAAAAATTCTTTAGAAAAACAAATAAGAAAAATTTTAATAATACAAAACAGACTTTTAGAAAGAGACAATTTACTAAAAAACCAAAAATTTGTAAATGCTGATTATATAAGGAAGAAGGTCATTCTGCAAATGAATGCCCTAAAAGACAAAAAAACAACTAATATTAAATCAGTCCAAAAAATTGAAGAAAACGATTTAGAACCCATATTTGATATATTTGAACTTGACTCTGAAGACGAACTCTATGAATTAACTGATATTGAAGAAAATTTTATTAACTCGGCCAGCCTGTTATGATGATATTGATTTAAATGAATTCCTATATTCTGATTAAATCATGTCAGACATAGAAAAACAATTTCGGAAACAGATCTGATTATAATGACCGATTAGAATATAATAACTTTCTCTAAACCGAATACAAAAGATCGGGAAAAGAAAATTATCTTTAGAACCAAAGATTGTTTGACATGTCAATCTTAACATGGAATAGAGCGTATATTAATCGATCGGAGAATACCGATAGAAATAAGCGAAGGTGGTACAAAATTCCTTTATATAATTTAAGCATGAAATCAAGATCTACAAAACTACCAAATCTTGAAAAAATCTACATGTCTTTTTTGGAGGAATTGATTTTAATAAAAGCTTATTTTAGAAAAGGGATTGATAATATACCTTATGGATCTATAATGGCAATTATACACTCAAAACAGATGCCTTTATTAGGAGTTATTCAAGAAAATTTATGTTATCAATCTTTATTATTCAATCTATACAATTATTTATCGCGATACATCTTGATCAATACTCACCTTAAAACATAAGCTTGATTGTGTACAACTAAAACAAGGAAGTGCTATTTACAGTATTACCTATCAAACAGCATATGCATATAATAATAACCACAACACCGTAATATTTAAACCACAAAATGAACCAATTCATTTAGATCCACTATTCTCTCAAATAGGACAAACAATCCAACCCAATGACATAGATTATATTACTTTAACTCCACCACCTGACCCTCTCATTAGACTTTGGCGAAAGTAGTTTACTCAATAAAACTTTTAATCAACCACAAAAACACCGAAGTTTTAATGAAACAAACAAAGATTTAATCATTCAGCCACGACGATCTATCGATACACGAAAAATACAATACACTAATAATCAATTATTACTACAAGGTTATTATATCTCTCCTCAAAAACGTATTTCGATATTATTAGACACCGGATCACATCGGTCACATATAGATACAACATTAATTCCTAATAATCTATTAATCCCACGATCTGAACCATACATCTATAAAGACTATCATGGCATAAATCATGCCTATCTCAATGAAACAAATATTATATTTGATTTTTGGGATATCTTAAATAATCGTATTGACTTTCAACATACATTTTTAACTGATGACACGGAAAAAGATAGAGTATTAGTCGGGATGGATTTTTTACAACATACAATTACCTTTACTGATACCACAATAAAAATTGATTCAACCCTCTTTTCCCGCTATCATGGTCCACTTTCATAGTTATATTCAAATTGAACTTTATGTTCCCACGTATGAACCTATCCCAGTCCACGCCCTATGTGATACGGGCAGTGATATCTGTGTCTGTAAACAATGGCTCCTTCCCTCGCATGTACCTCTTCATCATACCAATCTATTGCTTGACACATTTAATGGACTTCGCACAATTTCTACTTATTGGGCTGATCAATTTATTTTCCTCAATAATACACTTATTAAAATACCCAAACTCTGGTGCTTTACCGAAAATGGTCCCGATTTTATCCTTGGTAATAACTTTTTTAAGTCCATGCAATCTTTTACCCAATATCATGATCATCTCGAACTACGAACTCCACCTCCTCTCCTATCCTTTTATCACCTCTCCTCTCTCACTCACCCACTTTCCATGGTGATTTAGACAAAATTATACAAACACATCTTTCTATTCTCTTGATTCTCGAAACAATTAACATCTATTCGACATTTTGAAACCTTATTCTCAAAATCGTTCTAAAATCCTTTACAATTTTGGAACAAAGACTTTTAAGCTCATATTACCCTTTAAATCCCTCTTTAATTATCAGTTCAACCCATGAAATATACTCAAGATAAAATTGAGTTTCAAATCAACTCCGAAGTTACTACACAACTCATCTCTACTTGACATAGCAGCTTACCTCAAATACCTTGTCTAGCATTCGCGGTAAAGCGTATGGTCATCAACTACAAAACTTAATGATAATACTTTGATTACTTTTTTGCCTAATAAAGAAGTCTTAATAAACCAAATCAAAATGCCAAATGATTTTCTAAGCTTGACGCAAATCTGGTTTTTGGCAAATCAAAATGCATGATATAGTATCAATTAATACCTTTCTTTGAGGCCACTTTCAATGGAATGTTCTTGACTCAAGAATCACAGATATTTCAACGAAGAATGAATTATTTATTTTCAATTTAACACCTTTTAGTCTATGTAGATGACATTCTTATTTTTAGTCCAACTTTAACCACTCATATGAAACATCTCACCCTCTTTGCTAATAAAGCATATCAACATGGAATCATCTTAAGTAAAAAGAAAGCAATGTTTGTAACCCCTGCCATTGAATTCTTAGGGTTAAAAATTGACAACGGCGCAATTGAATTATAAGATCATATTTTACAAAAAATAAATAATTTCAAAATTATCTCCAATCAGAAAGATCTACAACGTTTTCTAGGATGCATCAATTATGCTGAAGCGTTCATCAAAAATTTAGCCAACAAGAGCACCTTACAAAAGAAAACGAAAGAATATACTTTGGACATGGGATACGTAATATCTTACAACAAATACAACAGCGTTACAAAACTCTTCCAAACTAACCTTACCTAAAAAAATTAATTATTGAACCGATAGCTGACACCGTCTTTGGCGTTCTAAAAGTCATGACAAAATAAGTCTTATGCCGTTACTACTTTGGCATCCGTAACAAAATTATCATATCAACGAAAAGGAACTCCTAGCAATAAAAAAAGGGTCAAAAAATTCAAATTATTTCTCAATGAACACTTTATCATAAGAACGATAATAAAACTATTTCTTTTATTAAAGGAAAATTGTAGATTGTTCTAAAGCGATTAATTAGATGGCAGTTGATTTTTCGTGTTTGATATTGAATATATTGAAGGAAACGAAATCTTTCTACTGATCTAACAGAATTTTGCGGTCATGAGTTCTCTCCCGATAACGATTTGAATTACGACGCGATCGAATTACCAGATACTCTCGATATAGAAACAAATTCTACAACTAAGGAATCAATAAAATCCGATGATCACAAAATTACGGGTTACATCAATTCGGATCAAATTATGAAAATTAGAATGTGAAATTACTTTTCTGACAATCTATTGAACTTAATGTTAGAAATATCTCCGAGATTGATGAAGAACAATTACAATCCATTACAACATTACAACAACACGCCACACAAATAAAAACTCCATCAGAAGGAGACATGCAAATATCAGCTAATACAAACATAGAATTATCATGAGAGTCCTCTTGTGAGTCTCCTAAGCTATTACAGAGAAGTAACATGTATTATAGCTAGTCCGACTAAATAATACTTCTCTCTGACTATGTCTGTAAGTTTTTATTTTATGTTTTCATATGCTTTTATAAGATCGTTTTGTCTGCTTGCAATAATATATACTATGTTATTATGTGTATTTTTGGATTACGCCAGGAAGCGAACATCTCAGTGCTCGTTATTCAAGTATCGTGAGAGTTGTGGTCTTAGTGTTTGCGGATCTTCCTCGCCACGAGTTTTTGAAGACTACGATATGAACCGGAATAAGCAGGGTCAAATCTCTGAAAATCTTCATAATAGGATAGCGTATATTACACAAGAAGATAAAATACTTAGGAAAGCGTACTGGACCCATAAGATAAAGCTTACATATATAATCAAAGAGAAGATTTTTGTCATCATAACATCAAGAAGAGAAAAAATAGAACAATTAGAAAAACAATTAGAAAAAACAACAGAACAGCTACGTCGAATAATCTTAAAAAAGATAGAAAAATTAAACTCTACTGACAAATAGATAGAACAGGTAGAGCCCGAAAAAATAGTATACAATACATTAGGCATGCCTTGTAATATGTAGGAGTAATCTTCAAACAGACAAATTGAAGAGCAAAAAATGTAATGGCTGAAAAGCACATAAACCATATATTACCTCTAGCTATTTCTGGACTCCAGGGCAAACCCAAAGTCTCAAAAAAGCTTCACTGGATTATTTTGCTCCCTTCTGTATAAACAATTTGGGCTAACTGTGACGTGATCAGGCTCACAGACCAAAAATTACTGCACAGCCTATAATGTTTTAAAGAGGTAAACCGCCCAAAAGAGTCATTTTGAGGTATGGCTTTGAGAAAAAAGTTTCTGTCCGCTGCCATTATGCCATACACCTCGAATAGGTACCGTATCAGCTTCATTATTAGTACTATGCTCCACACTGCAACCCTCGCCTAAATGTATTTTGTGAAACTTTGGCTTCCGATTTCTCTTACTACCTCCGCCGGAATTCTTATCAGTAGTAGTTTTTCTTTGGCTGCTCGAATCATCTACAATCATAGAGCCCGTGGTGTCTTGCTCTTTGGCTGAGGGAATTTGATCCTTTGCATTCGACAAAACCTCCACCTCCTTGAAAGGATGATGATCACTTGTCTGCACCTTTCTAACCTGGTCTAAATTGTTACTAGCCAAAGCTTTGCCTTTTTCCTTTCGTTTCTTCCCACCCTCATTTGTTCTTGCGGTCATACTCCTGTTGATTTCTTGCAGATCATTATAACATAGATTGGCATTGTAAGCATCAATCAGCTCCTGCTGCTTCCGAGAATCGGGACAGAGCCGAGCCAACTCGAGAACGAGATGTGAGAGGCCAAACTGCTCAACATAAGAGAGATATTCCCAAGTATCTATTTGGTCCTGACGATATTCGGTGGAAATGGTTTTAAATGCAGCATATTTTTCCTCATCCATTCCCAGGCCAGCCCGAATACTTTCTACTAAAGACTTGTTTGCTGTCTGAACATTCTGCACATGTTGCAAGGATTCAATGCTAGTGGGTAATTCCTGATTTGAAGTGACAGAAGAAATCACACTGGATGGAGGATTATTTGAATGACCAATGATGCTTAGATTAGGAGCTGAAGCAGAATGCCTCACACTAGTCATATTATTTGAATTCCATACGGAACTGATAGTAGAGGTTGTTGGAACCTGAGGACTTGCATAACTTACTGGTGGAACTACCTGGTTTACTGTACCCCCAGTAATGGAATTTGAACTTGATGGTGCAGGACCATGACTTTGTGTTTGTGGCCTCATCTCCAAGGAACTTCCTGAACCGGAAGAACCATGTTCATAATTTCGTAATTGCTTTGGTCGAGCAGAGTGCAGAACTTTAACAGAATTCTTGTTACGAAGCTTAAGACGAGCTGCAATGGTATTTGTAGCTAAGCTCTCTGAAACGGGTCCTAGAATTGGTTTAATGCTGTCTTTTGCTCCTGGAAGGGGAGGAAATGATGCTTCACCAAGTCTGGAAGATCTCCCTTGATTAAGAACCTGCACGTATCTGGAAGATGGCTCAGGCGTCTCAAAATTAGAGAGGGGAGGAAAAGAAATTTCTTCCACAGTAGGTGCACTGCCATAGCTCTGGCTGTTGTTTGCATCAGACATTGAAGATTGTTCTTCGGGTTGTGAAACAATAGCTAGTGATTCCATAGAACTTGTGATCATATCTGATTGATTAGTTTCTCCACGTTCATTAATTGTTCTACCATTACCAGAAGATGACTCATGCAACCTTCCATCTTGAACTGCCATCTCTAAACTACCTTCGATGGTAAACTGACTTGATTCGGGCGGAAAACTTCGCAATCTTCCTCGTCGTTGGTCTTGTCCAGTACTCCGTCGGTATCTGAAGCTAACAGGTATCTGCATAATGATCATGGTTATCCACAGACAACATGCCATACGCAAAACAAAATTTATAAACCTAGCAAAGAAGAGCTTCATGCAATCTACTTCAAAGAGAACAGTCAAAGCAACAAACCAATAAGCTAAAAGACGAATAAAGAAAAAACTCCTAAGTACCTGAAGAGCTGCATTCCTTTTGGAGCGAGACATATGGCCACCATGCTCGATAGCATTGTGCCTCTGCAAATTAAATAGTATTAGGCCTCATATAAATCTTTTCGCATCATAGGAATAGAATTTTATATTCAAATCAAAACATTCAGTATTCAATCACCTTCATCTCAGCTTCAGTTTGATAGACGACAAATTTCTTTGCCAAACATGCTTCATCCTCACATAAAAAATGATCTTGGCGGAAATGAGCCTGTCAGAAAAGAAATCATAAGAGTGAAAAATAAAAAGATAACACAGCTAGTAAAAATGCAGAAGTACAACAATCCATCAAGAAGAAAAATAACTGCATCTTTTAACACATGAAGTGCTAGCAAGAATAAAATAGAGTAAGGGTTCTGCTTTTAAAATGTTGATTGAATTTTTTCATGACCCGAAATACTACTGTCCTAATATAATTTAGAAGAAACAAGATGAGAACTATCATACCTCCAAGTCATCATAGTTCCTATAGTAATCATACTGGCCAGGGTTTTGCCTGCATATCAAAAGCTAAGTTACAACGATCTCTAACATATTCAACAGCAATTTCACCACTAAGCATTTCCTTTCAACGTATACAGGCATACCTTTGGCAGATGTGGCATGTGTAATGTTCTGTAGACATGTGCATGTAAAGTTCAGTATCCCCATAAAAAGGATTTCTACAGAATTCACATACGGGATGCCCTGCAAAGCCGCCACGTTCACTCTCACTCCCATCAACCTCTGAATCACCACTGCTTATGTGTTGCCTCAGCTGTGATCTATTATAAAGCTTTTGCTCAGATATAAATACCTGCACAGTCAAAAGAAATATAAATGTGTAATAGATAAAAATATAAAAAAAAACTATAAAAAATGTTAAAGTTTACAGTTGTGCAATTGGATATTAAGGCATTTTTATCTATATGGTGAAGCATAAGCCTCAAAGCATTTTGATGAGTAAGCCTCACAATCAATAAATTGTGGAAAATAACAAGTTATATACACATCAAAATACAGAGCAAATAATATATTAATACCCTAACTATTAACATATTAAAATGTATTAATACATTAACACCCTAATATAATTAGAATTAATAAATTACACAAAATATCTAGTAATATATTAATATCTTGACATCAAATCATGAAAAAAGAAGTATTATATAAATATCAAAATAATATAAAATATTAAAGTAAGAACTATGACATAATAATTTAAAATAAATTTAATATAATAAATTTTCTCTCCCACTCAATCATCCAACATGAACATCACTAGTAACTATAGCAGTAGTGATGTCCAGGGCTGTGTGAGCGAAGAAAGCATGAGAAGAGTGATGCTTGGGTAATGTTCATCTCAAAATCAATTGCTATGTCATTTGAATAATTAAAATTTATATTTTATTTTTTTGAAAGAAAACCTAGACCTAAAAGCATATGCCTCATTAAAACTGAGGTAAAGTGTGTCTCACGTCATATAAAACGTAAACCTAACATAGCACTAATCAGACATAAATCTCATTGCGATTTTTTCAAAATAAAAATGCTAAGGCAGATTTTTTATTGTGCAATTTTAAACAAGGAAAATTGTTACGTCAAAAGTAATATCTGGACTTCAATAACATGATAATATAATAGAGCCCAATCCAATCATTGAACAACATGCTCTCATCATCTTGCTTCAGGTATAGCTATTTATTATGATCGGCATTTTGAAGGTATTTTAATGGCTAGCCTAGGGGTATGCTGGGCGTGTGGAAAAGCATATATGCTTTAAGAAATTCAGGGGAGACATTTATCTTGTGGTATATATGCCCCAACAACTCATATCATCACTTAGAATAAGCTGACGAGACATACCCCATGATATAAGTTAATCATATTTATTTATAATATCATATAACTAAATTTTAGTACATTATAATAACCTTATTACAATGTAAGAACTTCAATGCGCCTTAATCTTTGCTGAGGTAATTAATTTAAAGTGTAGTTAAAGACTCAAAACAACTATTTTAATATGTTATTCATTCTTTTATTTTTTTTTAATGGTAAGTGGCAAATTAAAGACAAACAAGTTATAAATGAATCATAAAATAAGAATGATGAGTTAAATGAGTTGAGGTTTTATTTTTAAATTGAATTAGCAACACGTCCATCTGCACCTACATTAAATTTGGATGTATTAATTGGAGAAGAGTTCAAAGATGAGGAGTTTGAAGAATGAAACTTAAAGAGTGCATAGTTAATTGTCATGTTTTTTTTCCATTTAATTTAGTTTGACTTCATATGTTTGCATCAATTGAAATTTGGACTTTGAATAAAAATCATATGGTTGTAAGCTTACGAATTTTTATTTTTTTTTTAAATTTGATATTTTTACACGTATGTATTAATTTACAAATAATAAAAATATTAAATTTATGAAGATTACGTCATGCCTGTTGAAAAATAAAATGTCTCTCCCTGCACCTTTTAAATATTGATTATAATAATTTACGTAAATAAATAAGAAAAGCCAGAGAGGCACCAACACCTCCACTAATAGTTCATGAGATTGACAAAAAAGGACTCCCAACACATGACCGTATGTATTAAAATGATAATTAAAAAGTGGATTGTTCAACAAAGTAATGTCAGGCATTCATCATTCTACATAGTATAATGACACAAGGTCTTATCAGGCTTAAAAGGGGCGTATTAATGCATGGAGCTCATACCAATGCAAAAACTAGGAAGGGGTTAATGTATCAGGAATGCATCCTAATGCAAAGACTATAAATGAGTTAATGGACACAGTTTTACCAATGTATTTGTAGAGAGGTTGTTTCTATGATTCATAACTCAAACCTCCATACACTATGCAAATTAACCATATCGGTAAGCCCATTCTCTAAGCCTTATAATATTTGAAAATGGAAAGGCGAGATAAATTAGTGCATTAAAAATCGCTTCTTAGTTTTAAGAAATTTATACCTCCATAAGATTGATTGTCAAACATAAGCATTTAACCTATTTCAAGGAGATGAGGTGACACTTGTTTACAAAAGATAGAGTATACTACTTACAATATTGGACGCATAATGTCAAGACAGCGAAATAGAAAATTAAATGGTTTGGGGGAGAGGGTGCTCCTTAAAGTAGCCATTCTCCAATTTCAACAAAATAAAATAGGGGATAAATGTCAAGGGAGTATGTGGTGCAAGTATTAGTGCAGACTAGATGCACATATCCCATTTGTAGCAATTAATAGGATTTTTTTTTTCAATCAGACGATAAATTAGTTGAACCATTTTTAACAATTCTGAGTAGTACTCAAACTTAGTAGAATATCAAATTCTATCAATGACGGTCAAGGTAAGAAGCACTAATTGGATCCCATTTGGCATAAGGGCAGGGGTAAAGATAGAAATAAAGAAAAAACATGTAATATGACTCAACCTTTACAATATTATGACCTTTCAATAAATTTGTTCAACCAATATGAATGGCAACAATCCTTCAAAAATACGTGAATTTATCAAAGAAAATACAAAAAATAAAAAGAAATTATGCAAAGACAAACCAAAATGCTAAAAGTAAAGTCTTTGAGACAAATGTACTTGGTTTACTTGGGATGAGAACCAATTGTAGAATAAGAGATGTATCATCAATTCATCACTGCGCCAAACCATTAAAAAAAAGAATGAAATCAATGAACAAGTTCTTCATACTAAATTTGCCAACAAAAAGATTTGGGTTGAAGAGATTACTATTCTAATTTATAAATGCTCACCCTTAATTTTGCAATTATAGTTCTTTTTTATGTCATGAGCTATGCCCAACCTCCTAGTAAAACTGTTTTCATATGGTGTCATTCCAATATTACTACAACCTATCTCATATATACATCAAGCCCAAACAATTATTTTAGAACAATTAATAGCTTACAAGCGATCAACCTCAATTTTATAAATACATATCTTTTCTATGTTATGATCTCCAACCCCATCCTCCAAGTTAAACTCTTTTTGCATGGGTCACTTGAATGTAAGTACCACATATCCCTTTTATGCCATTACCATTCATGAAAAATAGTGCATATAATAGTGCAAGGCATGGTATGGCACACCTTTCATGCTATTAGTGATGTGATATGAAGTTGTGCAAGATACGTGTGCTATATGTACCAGGCATAACATATATGCAGATGGTGCTTATTATTATTTTTTTTCTTTTGCCGATAGTTTAAGGAGTGACAAGATATAATAATGATTTTCTTAGGCAAGCATGATGATGCTGCTCTTTATTTATTTACTTTATTAAAGAATGATGATGTTCCTTCCTCAAAGGTGACATGCAATGATGATTTTTTAGCATGCATGATGGTGCTACTTTATCTCAAAACAGAATGATGGTGACCTTCATTTCAATAGAGAGCTTCTATTAATTTATGTTACTTTTGATTTTCTCTTATTTTTTCAAATGGTGATGTTCTTTTCAGAAACACCCAAGGTAGGGCATCTCTTCCTCCAAGTATCTGTTGCTCAGGTTATTAAAATCATCTCCTTTTCCCTCTTGTCAAACTACCAACTTACTTTGCATTTGGCATACTATTTTTCACCACCTAGAATCATTTTCCTATGTGGCAAACATTATTTGTTCACCTCCTAGAATCATCTTCCCATGCCTTTCTTTAGAACGACTCAAATGTTGAATATTTTTTAGCATGGAATAAGGGCTTGTTGGTTCAATTGCTGCTGTTTGTTGTCATATATTTGTAGAGTGCTTGATATCATTGAGAAAGAGGTTTCATGTAACTTTAGGTAACTTATTTTGCATTTATTTTGGTTTTTATAGGTACTATAGATAAGATGAATGATTTTATTTATTCAAACTTCAGAAGTTTCATTTTATACATATTGAAATATTTTTATTATCTAACATCATTTTAAGGATGTTTTCTCTTACATTATTAAATTATTAATAAAAGTTTTAGTATTTCTATGATTTGCACTCTTTGAACACAGTGTGTCATGCCATGCAGTATAAGCTATAGTTCTAATGGAGCCTTGAGTTCAATAAAGAGGCCTGTCCCCATGGCAATGCAAGGAACACAAAACGAAGCAAAGCTTAACTAAGTCAAGAGAATAAATGGATTAAATCTGGATGAAATTTTAGCTGAAAAGGCTCTGAAAAAGCCTGGACATATTACACATTTTCATTTGCTAAGAAAGGATCACATCTTCTCTAAAAAAAGCTAACTTTAAACCTACAATAATGCCATTAGCATTTGTGAGGTTTTGGTGCACACTACTAAAAAAACAAGAAACAACAAAATATTCCTTTATCTGAACAAAATACACTCCAAGCATTAATATGCTGAGTTTTATGAAAAGTTTAGTATGAGAAAAGTTTCAGCTGTTACTAAAAATCAGACATAAACTACAACACAAATCTGATACACAGGAATAGGTTACAATTGCATTATTATGTTGCATGTAATATTTGGGATAAATGGGGACATGAGCATGAAATAAGTAAAAAAAGCAAGTATATGAATTGAATCAGTGCACACAGAAGAAAAATAAATATAAAATTCAGTAATCTGTTAATCCAAATTTCAAAAAGGAAAAAAAGTGTAGACGTCAAAGAGCATAACACATGACTTGTGGCATTACAAGATATTGCATAAAAGGCAAAAAAGGAGTACCTTTCTACCTTCCAGACATAAGCTGCACATGAACATCTTGTGCTGATGATAGAGATGACCTTTCAACTGTTCTATATTCCTAAATTTGTTCCTTCTGTTACTGTCATTTCTCCTTTGATCAGCTACATTATTATCACAAATACTACAAGAAAGCCTGCACATTGCTTTTATCATTCTGTAATGGTCCACATCATCAAAATATGCTTGAGAGTCCTCATGGTACCAGTATTTACCATGCTGGCCTTCACTAACACCAGATGGGAATTCTGAAAAATCTGATTTTGTCTCAGTGAAATTTCCCAATGCCTGCCATGCAAATATAATGATGATCTTATTTACTTCATTCAGAATGATCCTGAGCATAAAATGTTTGATGTTTGTTCAAAAAAGTTGGAAAGTCAAGGTAAATCAACTATGCCAAACCAAAAAAAAAAAAAAAAAAACAGAGAATGACTAAAAGATTATTTTCAAAATTAATTTCAACAAGACATCATTCAACAAGGTATTTAAATACAGGGAGGAGTCAACCACAAAAGGATGCCCAGCGCCATATCTCACACAAACATCAAAGATCCAATGAGTTCATTGATTGGTTAAAATCCTATCAATAAGTAACGTAAACCAACTAAAACATACAACAAGCAATTACTAAACAGGAGAGAACCCATATACCCTTCCAACAGGAAAGAAGAATCATCCAACGTACACTAACCAATTCTATCTTAAAAAATTAGATTGAAATCTAATCTAATATACACAAGAACCAACTGCAAAAGAAAAGACAGCAGAACGATGAAGGCAGCGTAGGACGACCAAAGAGCTACAAAAGGACAGCAAACAGATATGCAAAAGAATTCAACAGCCGGGAACACTAATTTAACCTTGGTTACAAAGACCGTGGGGCAATCGGTTTTGCATATGCAGCAGTGACGGTCGCCAAGGATAAAGCGAAGGCGTACAACGCAGGTTGAACACAGCTCCCGGTGACCGCATGATCCATAGGCGACCCACTCGAGGGCATCGGCGCAAACAGCACAGCAGTCTTCCATCTAGGTATGATTTCCGACGTTCGAGAAGAGGAAAGCTAACAGAAACGGAAACACGAAAGAACCCTAAGCTCCCTATCTCCTCTCAATTTCTTCGAAGAAAGGCACTTGCGTGTTTCGATCGATTGGGAATATTAAAATGCAACAATTTTCATATTTAAAAGTGGACGTGAGAAAAGAATCCGCAGCCACCGTTGATGTCTCCTGAGCCGACGCTTCGTAATTTTAAGAATATTAATTCGTTGAAAAAATTAGAAGCAATATTATAAAAATAGGATGAAACATAGAATAAAAATACGATTAAAAAAAATATATAAATAATAATATATCAAAACTTAATATTAATAGAATTATTTTATTAATATTTATTCATTAATCAATTTATTAATTAACTCATCCAATCTTTTTTTAATATATTTGTTTAGATTTATTTTATTTATTTATAATTTAAAATAAAAAGCCAACTACTCATTTAAATTTTTAGCTTTTTTATTAACTTGTTAAACTACTCGTTCAATTAATATAAACAAGTCAAATATGATTATTAAAACATTTTAACAAGTCAAGCATGAACCTATTTGTGAAAGCTCAGCTCAAGCTCAAGCCCAATTTGAACAACTTATAATATGACCAAGTCAAATCCAACCCATTGCACACACGACTCAATTATAACCCCAACAATGATACAAATATATAACAAAAAATAATAGAATGCAACCATAAGCAGCATGTTCAATTATTAAAAATTTAAACAATTTTATTATTTAAATTACTAATCTTTCTTGCATACTCATAAGTCAAATGCAGATGATTTTTCGAAATCTTGTTTTTCATTTTCTTAAAAAATTTATACTTTGAATTCAAAATAAAGATTAAAACAAATTAGTATCAACCAAAAATGAAAATAAGCATGATTCAACAAACACATTCATTTATATTTATAATTTTTTAATTGAAAGATAAAAAATGATAACACTCATGATTCAAGATACAAATAATGACATATTTAAGATTCAATTGCATCATTATTTTCTTAGTATGTTAGAGGTCTAAAAATATAACTTCTAATAAAAAGTATAAAATCATAAATAATCTAATCAAAAGATGAAATATATTTAAAATTCATCCTCAAAATATATCTTCATGAAATTTGCTAGTCCAAAAATTGTCCCCTTACGTACTTCCTCTCTACCAAGATATCACATTTAACATTTTCAATTGTAGCATCTTCTAAGTTGCATTCATCTACACATTTTAAATTTTTAATTGTACATCATAATGAAATAAATTTAAACTTCAAAGAAAATAAAAAAAATCTCTTCACTTTACATATTGAATATCATCGTAGCATCTTCAGTTGATAAATAACTTCTTCTTTATAGATTTCATTATTTATATCAACATAATCAAGTTTAGAAATAGGCTTCTTCACTAAGTATCCAAAAATCTACTATCTCAATACTTATATAATCCAATTAATAAGTTATTTGCTTAAGCTATGGCCTATGAAATAAATACAATCATAAATGAGAAAATACACTATAAAAAATATTAAACATATAATTTATTAATGAAGAGCATATCTATTTCTTAAATTTAAGTTATATTGAACATATACAATATCATTCATTCTTTGATGCTCCAAATAATTTTCTCTTTTTGTATGAATTTGTTAAAAAAAAAATACTCCAAGTGTTCACATAGCAGAAAAAGAAGTTTAACAGAGAATGAGAATAGCTTAATTTTATAAATTTGATGCACTAGAGTTGTACATGTTCTACCATTCATCTGAACATTTTTAAGAAGAAATAGTAATTTTAAATGTAATAAATTATGCAATAAAGAACTAACCAATTTGCATTTCTTTTGATATTATAAGAGCAATTAGCTACAAAACTTATATTTTGATAACTTTTCACCTCATTCATTGCAAGCTTAAGCTCATTACATGTCTTTATTTTTAATAGTTTCAACCAAATCTTGCATAGGTTTATGGTAATAATTATGTTGATATATTGACATAAAAAATGTCAACAGAGCTAAACTTAAAATTCTTCACCTAATCATCTTATTATGTTGACTTTAGTAAGCCTTAGGAGGAGTCCATAAGGAGGGTCTTTTGTTAAAACTTTTACAATTTAGGCCTAACTCTAAATAACCTTAAGGTAGACTTCCTTCATTGTTAGAGTAGACTTATCCCTAGTGGATGTAAGTGTTGAATTTCAAGTAATCAAATCTATCACATTGATTAAATTGTTCATACAATTGTTCATGAGATTCTAATTGAAAGATAAAATTATCATCCTATGATGTTTAAATCATTCAATAAGACTCTTAAGACTGATGGGTATATGTATAATAGAGCTTTTTCCTTTACTGTACATGGATGAAATACAACAAAGTTTATTTTAAGCTAGGTTATAAGTTCCATACAGGAGCAAGCCCCTATTATTAATTACAAGTTAGAAGATATGAATCTCCTAAGAAAACTCTCAATTAAAATAGTCAGCTAAAATCTGTATAGATTCAAAGATTATGATCAAAAGATTGCTTAGGGAACAGTTATTGTCAGAATCTAAAGGGAATGAGTAGGAAGCGCTTTGATAGTAGGAAGCTTAGTAAGCACTTCATTCTTTTCTATAGTTGAAATTTATATATTTGAAATTGAGATTTATTATATTTGAGTTGATAATTTATTTAGAATGATAAGACCTATGTCCAATAGCACAAGATTATAAGAATACATAAGAGGTTTGGACTTATACTCTAATAGAGGAGAAATAGGTGGCCTTAAAATCTATGTTCAATAATGCTTTAACACTTGCTAGATTATGGGTTTATTTTACTCGAGAAGATGGGATATAATCGTACAGTCTCACTCAAGAATATAAATCCATCAAGACTAATAGTAGGCTTATAATCACCTGAAGTGGCTGTTAGCTAACATCTACTATGCTTTAACTCCATGTTGATAGGTCTTATGTAAATGCAAGATTGCTTAGTTATTATTTGTTAGGAAATAAACTAAGAGCCTACCCACTTCTTATGATTCTATGATCATGATTAGTATGAATAATGTATTAACTAATGCAATGAAAATTCCTTCTTTTGTAAATTTTAGACTCTCAAATTTAACTCGGACTTGGGTAGTTTAGTATGCCCACATACATAAGAAATTAAATTATTGGCCAAATCAGAGGGAGGAAATAATCTTCACTCAAAGGAGGCTGTCATCAATGGCCCGGCTCTCCCTCTTATTGTGCAATGAGTGAAGATCTCCCATATTCAAGGAAAGGAAAATAAGATGCATATGATATAGTTATACATTCATCAAATATCTAATTGTTTCTAAATATTTTATTGATTAATCTTAAGATTTTAAGGTGATGTTGTGAGTTGTGTTAACTTTAGTTTTAGTTAATTAATTTTGTTGGGGTAGAAAATTTAAATTTAAAGAGTCTAACCAAATTCATACCACATAAAATAAATATCACACTTTAAAAATCTATGAAAGTATATCATTTCTATTATGCAATCAAAGTAAACACACCAAACAATCAAACTAATTTAAAAAATAGAAAGGCCGGTGCAATCGAGTTTTGCTATCCACTCCAAAAAAAGAAGAAAAATGGGTAATCAAGCTCTGCCCTTATACATGTCATCTTACAATAAATGTTACAATAAAAGAAATTCAACATGAGTCTTCATCTATTCACCTACAAGCGATGGGTACCATAGGCTTTATAGGGTCTCCCAAGTCAAATCCTTCTATCCATCACTTATCATAAACCCCATGGCTTGAATCCTAACCCTAGTACAAATAAATTATATTTAAAATTCTAAAAATAAATTCTAATTAAATCTATACAATATAGATTAATCATAATACACATATACACCAACCAGTTATATTTCATATAATATGGTTTAGCACTAGCAGGTACCAAGCCCACATGTCTTAATGGACTATGCTTAAAAGGGAAAACAACACCTCCATGATTTAACTTAATTTTTTATTACATTGTCTCATTTTATTAAGAATAACCTCCTAAAAAAATAACACTTCTCTAATAAATATTATTTTATCATCCAGACAATGCACAAATAATCTTGACATCCAGTCTAAAATAGTGAACCTCAAAAAAAAAAAAAAGTAATACATCACAACAAGGCACCAACCTAACCTAAGTCTAGGATTAGTAACATATTAATCTAATGTGTGTAAAGGCTAGTATGGTAGACAAAGCTACACTTTAGGAGTTTAAGTTGTGCCTTGGATGAAGAGTTTGATTTCTTAATGTGAGGTGGTTTTAATTCAAGTAGTTAATAGCTTAGGTGCACATTTGATGAATTCAATTTTGTTTAAGTTGGGTTTATTGTTGTAAAGAATATGAGAAGTTATAGATTTCACTTGAGGTGAAACCCATTTCTTTTCAACACCCTATTCCTAAGTACAATCTAAAAAGATAGATTTTATGACTTTTAATTATGCTAATGAAACATTAAATTTTAATTAAAACCTAAGTTTGAATTATGCATAAATGAGATTATGATCATATGAAATACATCTTAGGATTAATGGGTATAAGTTATGATATTTCTTATGACACTTATTCAACTTTACTCATCACTTTTAATATCTCATTTTAATTATTATTTTTTATTATTAAAAATATTTAAATTAATTAACATGTCATTCATGAGTATTTCACTCCTTCATGTATGTATGCTTATTTTTATCTTAATATAAAGTAGGAATTTAAATAATAATACATATATAGAGATGCATGCATTTTGTATCAAAGTAAAATTAATCATCTACATATGCACTTTAGCATTTGTAGGTACATGTCATTGTTAAATAAAAAATATAAGGTCAAACCTACTTCAGACTAGGTGTCTGTGATCTCAAGTGTTTAGACTATATACTTGCTAGTTTATGTACATGTATGTATATGTATGTATATAAATAAAAGTGTTGATTTAAGAATTTTGGTGATTTCAAGTTTGAAAAATTGTTTAATCTACATATGCATTTCTCTCCACAACCTCTTAGGTACATGTCGTTGTTCAATTAAAACATGAATGCAAATGAATAAGAGTAAAGCTTGCATTTATAAGTTGATAAAGAAAAATGATTAGTTGTCATAAAGCAATTCACTTAGGCCATTAATCCTAATGTTAATCAAATGAATATAACACCATTTCAACTCAATTAAGCTTTTTTACTTAAAACTTTTAAATTAAGGTTAATTGGACATATTAGAGAAGATTAAACACTTTAAAATTATCTCATAACCATTTTTATTCATTAAGTGGTTTAAAATGTAATAAAATGATTTTTATGATTTAATCAACACTTAATAATCATTTAAGCGAATTAAGCCCAAAGAATCACAAATTTTTAAATGATACATCAAATAGAAGAAAGAAATTATAAAAAATAAAACATAGATGAGCATAAGTAAGACACATCCTAAGAATTCAAATATAATTGGGCTTATATTTTGTAATAGATTAAATAAGTGGATAAAATCCTAAATCATCAATTACGCTCAAAATACATTAAATCAATTGGGGCTTTGATTTCATTGGAATCCTCTTTGTTAAGTAATCATAATGAGGAATTGATCACATTTTTTTAGAGTTCTAAATAATTAGTTATAAATTTTCTAAGTCCTAGGCACCTTAATGGATAATTAAGGGGTAATTATAACAATTAGTGTGGATTTTGAAATTTAGCTAAGAATAAAGGTCTTAGCCATTTTTCTTTAGTGTCATGGTGTTAAGAAAAAGTGCTTGAACACTGAAACACTTATTTTGACATTTTCATAATTAGGTTAATTATATTATTAACCATTCAAAATCATATATCCTAATCCACTCACCCTAATTGACATGAGGAAATTATGGAAGGCAAAGGACTTCATAGGGAATGTCCCCTAAAATTTCAGTCATTTGGATGACTAAAGTAAGATTAATTTCAAAAATATCTTTTTCAAATAAACCCTAATTGCTCTATGTTTAGTGGACAAAAATTGAGATTTTTATTTTTATTAAATTTTCTTATGTTTAATCTTTCTAAAGCGCCTTTTTTTTATAATTTTTGGAATTTTATATAGTTAGTTATGATTTTTAGAAGTTCTAGCTAATTAAATCAAATTAAAATCTATTTTAATAGAAAATACACATTTAGCAGCTAAGCCAACCACACTTTATGCATGGCACCACAGGACTATAAACTATTTCCCATGGCTGCTAACTTAACAGTAACATATGTGGTTTCATTTAGAGCCCTTCAACCAATGATAACATGGCTTTGATTAATCTTGTAGTTTAATAAGATTAAATCAAATGATTTCTTGTGTGAATTATCACAATTGTCCATTCTAGTTACATGAAAATGAACAACTCATTATTCATCTTCCTTCTAGGTAAGAGAAGAATGATGTTCATCTTTCTTCATTTGGTTTGAGCTAATTAGGCTCAGATTTGAGAGAGTAACAAATGCAAAATGATCAAGGGGTGATGCTTTATAGATCTATGATTTATTAAAACCAAATGCACGATAACAACACAAATGACCAACACTTAATGGTCATTCTGTAATTTAGTGGAGATATGGCAGCCGAACTAAAGATTGGTAATTCCAATGATAGAGGTATCATTGCCTTGAAGAGATAAAGCCATGTTAAGAAGATGGCCGCTTGCCTCCCCACCGATTGCTCTAGAGACCATACTCTATTACTGCTCACCTGAGTTCAATCGGATGTTATGCTCGAATGGAACTTGATTTATTTTCATTCATTAGATGTGATCATGGTGTCAGAATAGTTAATTAGAGTTTGTTTGAGGTTTTGTATAGGTGAGTATGAAGGATGCTCGAGTTTGAGGTGGCTTAGTATTGCTAATGATGCAGTGCAAGGAGGGCTCTGGGGAGGTTTTGATGGTTTCTATTGAGCTTGAACCCTTTGGAGGGAGTATGTATCTCTCCCCATATGAACCACCATTTATAGTTGGTTCAGTCACTGACAATCAGCCAGGTAGCCGAGGAGACAAAAAATAGGTTGGGACTGATGAATTGAACCTCTTCTAGTTGTTGGAGGAGTCTGGTGGCCAAATATAAAGTGGGAAATCCATGGTTGGTGAACCAAGGGCTATCTAAGGTAAAGGAGACTTCACCTTGGTCAATGGCTAAACATACGAACCTCTGGGTTAGCTGGGTAAGCTCAAAGCATGTGCTATCTTGGCAAATTATAAGGCTTGTCTTTAGTTATTTTGAGATTGATCTCATATGTGACCCTTAGTTCACTTGATTTAAGCTAACCTAGGTTCAACAAGGGTTGGATCCACTTGGACAGGTCCAAGGGAGTCTAAGGGTGAGTATGCTAAGTTTGGTTGAGTTTGGTTATGTTTAGCTCAATTGGATCTAAATCCATCAATTTGAGTTTAATTGAGTTTGGTTGATAAATTGACCAAATTGGGCTAAAGGGGATATTAGGACATGTTCAAATGATGATTTAGACATTTTAGAATGGTTGGCTTGGATTGAAATTTGACTCATATGGATTCATATAGGCCATTTGGGTTAAGTTGGGTTAATTGGGAAAATTAATGAAATTGGGTTCAATTAGATATTGAGTCATGTTCAATAATTGATTTAGGATTGATTACAATTATTGGTTTGGCCCAATTGGGCTTGAATTGGGTTTCAATTCATTTGGGCTCATATAAGTTAAATTAGGTTTGGTTCGATCAATTAGCCAAATTGACCCAATTGGCTTCAATTGAGAGTTAGGATATGATCAACAATTAATTTAGGAGTGTTTGCAAGAGTTGATTTAATTTAATTTGGATTGAATTGAATTTTGGTTCAACTTGGCCCATTTATGTAAAATTGGGTTAAGTCAGTCAATTAATCAAATTGAGTTGCAATTAGATATGAGAGATGTTTAATCATGTAATTTAAGTGATTGTAGGGCTTTGAATTGGTTTAATTTAGTTTGGATTGAATTGAAATTGATTTTAGCTTTATAAAGTCATTTTGGCAAACTTGGGTTAAGTGAGCCAATTGGTTAAACAGGGTTCTAATCAAGCTTCAATCAAGATCAATTGAGGTTTCAAATAGTTTGGATGAGTTAAGTTTTATGTGGTTTGAATTAATTTTAGATTTAGCCCCTTTAGGTCCAAATGGATCAATTTAGATCAATTGGTTAAATTTAGCCCCAATTGGATGTGATTTAAGCATGATTAGTGTTTTGGATATCATATGGTTTTTTGGTTGAGAATAATTTGAGTTTGGTGATTGCTGATCTGGCTTTTAGTGAGGTTGACACATATCATTCCTTAGACCTGGGATCCAATCTAGGCACTAAGGTCTCCCTTTACCTAGACATTAGGACACATCTAGTGATTAAGAGCAAATCCAAACAAACCTAATGACCCATAGGAGTTAACCATAGAGTTAAACCCTCATTGAACTAGTGAACCCCACCTATCATTACTAACCTATACCTCCATACATTAAACCAAATTAATTATAAAATGAACCTGATCTTAAACATAACTCAAACCATATTAGGATTCAATTTGATCAATTAACTCAAACAATCCAACTTGACCCATTTGGGCTTAAAGGAGCCAAAACCCAAAATTGATCCAAACTACTTGAATTTAGCTTTGTCAAAACCATTCCAAACATCATTCAAACTTGTTTGAAGCTTAATTAGAGTCTAATTTGGTCAGTAAACTCATCCAAGCAAGGCTAACTGAACTCTTGGTGACCAAACTTTGACCCAAGCCTATCCAAATCTAATTGAACTACTCCATAACTCTACAATCATTCCAAATGTATGATTGGATCTATCTTCTACCCAATTGCATTCTAATTTGACCATTTAGTTAACTTAATCCAAGTTGACTCAAATGGTCCCTTTAAGACTAAAACTCAATTTCAATTCTTTGTCCAAAATTGAGCCAAATCAATTATTCCAAAATATTCCAAATACATTATCAAATATATCTCAACATTCAATTGAGCTCAATTTGGCTAATAAACCTAACCAAATGTCCTATTTGACCTTATAAGACCCAATTAAGCTAAATTCAATCCAAACTAAATTCAACCAAGCCAACACCTACAATCAATCTTAAATTGATTGTTGAACATAATGCAATGATAAATTGAATTGAATTTGGTTAACCCAACCAATAATCACACCTAGCCCAATTTGACCTAAAAGGTCAAATTAAACCAAAATTCAATCTAATTCAAATTCAACCAAACTAATGTTTAAAGTCATCCCCAAATTGATACTCAAACCTATCTCAACCTCAATTGAACCGAATTTAGCTAAATTGACCAAGTTGGTTCATTTAGCCCAACTTGATCTAAAGGGTCAAACTAAACTAAAACAATCCAAATTAGATCAAACCAAAAGATACAATCAATTCCAAATTTACCATCAAACATAACTCGATCTTCAATTGCACCTAATTTAGCCAATTTGGTCAAATTGGCAAACTTGACCCATATAAACTCATATGAGCTAAATTCAAATCTAATTCAAATTGAATCGAACAAATTGCACACATTGATCTAATTTTCATTTAAACATAACCAAATAGCACTTTGAACCTAGTTTGGTCAATTGTTCAACCTAACCCAATTGAACCTAAATTTTCATAAGAGTCCATATGAGCAAACTGAATCAAATTAAGTCTAATTCTAACCAAACTTGGCATGACTCATCGTTGGATTCTCCCACACTTACCCAAGTGGACCCAACTCATAGTAAACTCAGTTCAGCCCAAACCAAGTGAATTAAGGATTTCAAATAGAAGAAAATCCAAGAATAGTAATATCTAAACCCTTCCTTTAGCCAAAGCAGCGCCATTAGCATGCATTGATCTCACTCATGCTAACCAATCTTGACCCAAAGGTATTTGATCTAGCCATTGACCAAGGAGAGGTGACCTTTGCCATGTTTAATCCTTGGTTTAGCCACCATGGCTTGTTTCCTTCATCTCTGCTCACCAAACTTTGCCAACCACTCTACAAACTCCACCTCATCAGTTCCATACTAATTCCAACCATCACTATTGCTTGGTTTGCTGACCAAGGCTGAACCAACCCATTTAGGTTATCCACATATCGAGAGGGACATGCCCCCTCCCATTGATTCAAAATCATTACAAATACTCATAAGTTCCCCAAAGAGAGTCCCATCCTTCCCAAAAACTCTATGCATCCCATCATCAGCAACACTAAGCACCTCTAAACCTAAATGGCTCCCACACTCAACTACAATAATCCCTCACCAACCACCCATTAATTTTTTCATGTTTGTTTATGTTCTATAATTTTTTTTGAGCTTATATTTAAAGTCTAATTAAATTTTTAGAGCTTCTTATGCTTAATTAGCTTAAATAAATATTAAATATTAACTAAATAATAAAAAATCACTTATTCTACTATTAAATCACTTAATGAATAGAAAGAGGCATGAGATAACTTTGGAATGTATCTCCTTTAATAAATCAAAATAACTTTAATATAAGTGTGCTAATTAAAAGGGAAGAAGCTTAATTTGGTGTAAATGGTATTATACTCATGTGGTTAGCCTTAAAAATTAATGACTTAAGTATGTTATCTTTTGATGTATTTATCTTTCTCCATCAATTTGCAAATGTGTGCTTGATTCATATTCAATTGCATCAATGTTTAAATGGTAATTATTAAATTTATGCTATGTTAATTACACCCATTAATGCTATTATCATTAATAAATTTCAAAATACTTTCATTTAAATAAATTGAAGTGTATTTATAAATTTTGAAATTAAAGTCAATCAAGATGTATATTATTCATATACATCATCAATACATCTTTAAGGTATATAGTTTGAACACCTAAGGGTATAGAGCTACTGTCCCAAAGGAGGTCTTAGATACTTCAACTCTTTGATTTAACAATGGTTCATACCTAAAGATTGTAGAGAGAAATGTATGTGAAGTAAATGTTTTATTTCATTCTAAAAATTGTATGTACATTCATGTAGTTATGTCTATACTCGTATTATTTATGCAATTCTCCAATTAAAATTAATATAAAGCATACACATGCATGCATGTATGAATGAATTAAATAACTCAAACAAAAGTGATATATACATTATATATTTATAATACCTGTTAAAAAATATAAATATACAAATATGTTGAAGATGATGGAGAATGATAAATAATATCATAAAGGGAAGCCACGACTTATGTCCTTTAATCTTATAATGTCCTTCATATTATTATACTTTCATTTAAATCAAACTCAAATTTAGGGCATAATTGAAAATACAATGCTTCATTAACAATACTAAATGCCATAAAATCCACTTTTAGAATCAACTTATAGTTAGGGAATAAGGAAGAGTGAGCCTTATCCAAAGTGGGGCCCTTTATTCCTTATACTCTTTAAAACACTAAATATAACTCAAACATAAACTAAAATTAATCCAAACCTATATTTATGTCACTAACCACTTGAATTAAAACCATCCAACAATAATAAATTAAATCCTATTTTTAAATCATAACTTAAACACCAAAGCTTAGCCTTACTTCACTATATCAACTTTTACACATTAGATTGATAGGCCACTAACTCTAGATTTAGGTTAGGCTGGTATTTTATTTTTGATGTATTATTTTTTTTGTGCTTTATGGTGTATTATTTTATACTGAATGTTATGGTTACTTGTGTGTAGTTTGAATGGTAGGATGATATTTATTAGACTAATATTATTTTTTTGTAGGGGGTGTGCTTAATAAAAAAAGGGTGGCCATTGTAATAAATAAATAAATTAAATGCTTTTTCAATGTTGGTATTGTTTGTACCTTTAAGCATAGCCTATTAGGATAGGTAGGCTTGGCACTCGCTGGTGCTAAGTCCAAGTATGTGGATTATAATTTCTTGGTGTGTATGTAAAATATAGCTAATCTCTATTTTTCAAGCTTAGTTAGGATGTTATTTTGGAATTTTAAAATATAATTTTTGTATAGAATTACGATTAGAGCCATGAGGTTTAAGATGAGTAGAGGCCTTGTGGTGCCTAGAAAATCTAACATATTGAAGATCAAGAGAAGATAAAGACCTTATATGCTTCTATAATTTGTTGTAATATTTATTATAATCTATAATATATAGCTTGACAACTCATTTTTTCTTTCTCTGGGGTGTATGGCAGAACCCAGCCTCATAGGCCACTTTTATTATTCTAATTTGATTTATTTGTTTGGTGTGTTTACTTTATTTCTACACTAGAAACTACATGCTTTTTCTATGTTTCTTAGAGTGTGATGATTGTTGTATGGGCTGGATTTCGATAGACTTTTTATGATTTAATTTTTCTACCCCAACTTAGCAATTAAATAATAACTAACATAATTCATAACCTCACTATAAAGTTTAGGGATTGATCATCAAAAAGATTTGGAAACCATATGTCTATGAAGAATGTATAATCATACCATTTCCATATTGTCTTGCTTCCTTGGATATAAAGGGCCTTCACTCATTACACAATAAGTGATAGTCTGACCATTGATGGCAGCACCCTTGAGTGAAGAATACCTTCCTCATCGATTGGCTCATAACTTTATTTCATCATGCATATATATATTCTCACCCACCCAAACTTGAGTCAAATTTAGAAGTTTAAAACTTATAAAAGGATACAATTTTATTGCATTTATCTATGGTATTATTCATACCCGTCAAGATCTAGAATTCTAATGAATGAGTTTAGGCTCTTAGTTTTCTAGTCTTAATAAATTATAATTTAGCCATCTTGCATTCATGAGACTTATATACATGATTTTAACTCATAGGAGGTGTTAGTTGGTAGCCCTTTTAAGCTATTGTAAATCTAAAAGAGTCAACATGGATTCATTCTCCCTAGTAAAATTGAATCTACATATCCCATTTCCTTCTCATTAGACTAGGTCTAGCTCTTAGCTTGTGCTAGAGCACCTTAGATTTAGTATCTGAGGTAGCTTATTTCTCCTTTTACATGGGCATAAATCCTCACCACTTAAGCTTTTTTATAGCCTTGTGTTGTTAGGATATAAACCTTAACATCAAGATACTTCCTACTTATTTTTCTCTAAAATTTGGTAAGAACTCTTCATATTTAGGCTATCCAACTTGATTTCCATAATAATTAATCTTTTGATCTCTAACTTTGAAATCCATAGAGATGTTAGCCATCTAATTTAATTGATAGTTTTCTTAAGAAATTCATATCCCCTAAGTTGTAATTAACTTTGGTGGTTTACCACTATAGAGAACTTAAGAGCTTAGCTTAAAATAAACCTACCTTCATCCAAATATTTGGTACATCTAGATCCATTAGACTTAAGAGTCCTTATTAGATAATTGAGTCCATTGTAAGGTGATATTTCTATCTTTTAAGATATTATATCATTCATGATGTCATACTTAATCATTTTAATAAGTACCCTCTAAGATCTACATGGTGTCCCATCACATTTTTAACACTATAGATTTTTCTGGTGACTTCATTGGGGAAAGTTCAGCTCTCTATCTTTAGTGATTAGATAATATCACTATGCATTGGTAGTAAGTCTATACCATTTATAAGCTTAAACTATAGTTTTCTTTATTGGGCACCTTATTCATTTCTACCTTGAGAGAGTGTGGCCAACATCTCAATTCCCTTGTTCCTAAAACCTCTCATTTATTATAGTCAAATGAGTAGGTTCTAGGACCACCCCATTGGACCCTCAATGGGATTCCCCTTTTTAAAAAAACATGTAAAGTTCTTGACTTTACCAAAAAAATTTAACAAAATAATCTTCTTGGATCTTTTGACTCTCAAAATATTAGGATCCCCCATTGAGACCTATTGCCATGCTCAAATGTGACAAATAAGGTTTTCAAATTCACAAATATTGCACCTACTTCATAGGGAGGTTTGAATCAAAATATCTACCAGTATGATCTTTAAAAATTAAGCCCCACTCACCAACCAAATTTGGTAAAATGTGAGTCCAAAATAGAAAAAAAATTAAACTAATCATTTTCAACAACTGATGCCTTTCCCTCTTATAATAGGAGAGAGAGGCATCTGTTACAGCACAACACATTCTATCAATTCATTCAAGCCATCACTATGTTATCTGGAAAGTTTATCTTCTCATTCGCCAATGGGTTGAATATAGCCATGGATTAGGCCTATCTAACCAAGACCCCAATCATTAAGTTTGGATTAGGTTTTGAGGATCTGAAGGTTACTTGTGACGGTTCATCATTCACCATGGTGGTTCATAAAGAGGTTGAAGATAAAAAGCCCTTAATTTAGTTTGACTTGAGATCTAAAATAGAATTCCCCTCATTAAAAGGAAGTTTACTGAGGTTTTCACTATACCACTACTATCTATTTTCTTCACCACTAGTAGGATTTCCAGAGTTGAAGCAACATCTAGGATAGACCCAGTATGCCAAAGAAGAGTTGATGGCTATCTAGTTTGTCCCATATTTCTTCCAAGTAAGTTTTACCTCTCATTTTGTTCCTCTAACTAAGACTTAAAGAATAAATAAGAATAAAAAGTTGATGAAGCAGTATCAGAGGATGTTCATGGAGATAAAGAGTTCATCACATGTTGCTGAGGATGGGTTCTTATGAGAGACCTTTCCCCTCCTTAAGGGTAGTAAATTTCACCCACTCTTAGCAGCTGAGAGATAGGAAGACAGTCGTCATATAACAACATTATTACCACACCCCTTTGAGTATGAGACACCAACTAGAGAGAGAGAGAGAGAGAGAGAGAGAGAGAGAGATACCCTACGCTAGTCTAAGGTCAGTTCTTATAAGAGTTAAGAGAGATATAAGAAGGTTTGTTTGGAAAACAACGACCTTAGTATTGATGGATAGATATCTTAGAGCATAGTAGTCTAATCATATAGGTAGATTAGGGGAGGGGAGTATCTATCGAGCCATAACTGGTGCAATCACCGTCACACCAGTTGACTCATCTACCACCATCCTCCATTCAAGTAACATCATCTGGAGTTTCCTATAAGTACCAGAAGCAATCTAAGGATAAGAAGGCCCTACCCTTAGTGATTAAACTACTACTTGAGGGGCACCCTTCATCTTTCACACGGATGGTGTGAAGCCGAGCTCTCCTATTCGGCCTCCCACTTTATCGATGGAGAAGAAAGAGTGGTGGCCCAAGAGTGTGTAGTCATTACTTCGCCACTAGCATCAACTAGAGAGAAGGAAGAGAGAGAGAGAGAGAGAGAGAGAGAGAGAGAGAGAGACTCATACATGTGAAGCACCCAAGCCAGTCAGTGCACATGTAGAGTAGAAAGTCCATAATAGCATGGATACAGATGGTCAAGTCATGGATAACAATCATCACATATATGTTTTGGTGGATAAGGATATCTGTTGACCTCGTATGTAGTGAGGTTGACACTCATCACTCCTTAGACCTAAGATTTGATTTAGGCACTAAGGTCTCCTCACTTAGAGTTAAGATAATTTTAGTGGTTAGGAGAATACCCAAGCCCTAATGCCCATAGCTCATTGGACTTGACCCTGAGGGTTAGACGCGGTTGGAGTAGTGGACCCCACTTGACCCGACCAACCCAAACCCTCACATCCAAATGAAATTGATTTCAACCCGTTCTTGACTTTAGTCATAATCCAACCCAACACAAATTAAGTATAATTAGCTAAATATGTTCAATTGGACCACTTGGCTCAAATTGACCCATTTAGGTCACCTTTACCTAAGTTTTGACCAAACTCTAACTAATTGAAACCAAGTAACCATATGATATTCAAAGAACTAAATATACCTAAATCACACCCAATTGGGCTTTATTTTTTCCAATTGACCTAATTGGCCCAACTTGACTTATTTGGGCCTAAAGCGGCTAAACCCAAAAATTATTCCAAACTATTTGAAATTGACCTTACCCAAACTCTTTGAAATATTATTTGAACTTTATTAAAGCCTAATTAGAACTCAATTTGATCAATTGGCTCATTTAGCCCAAATTAATCCAATTGAGCCCTATAGGGCAAAAATTAAATTTATCTTGATTCAAATCAAATCGAACCAGCTCAGAGCCTTACAATCAATCAAATTACACACATCTTACATGACCAATTGCAACCCAATTTGATTAATTAACTCGCTCAATCCAAATTAGCCTAATTTTACCTAAAATTATCAAATTAAACTAAGGACCAATTCAACTCAAATCACAAACTAAAAAAACCCTTACAATCACCTCTAAATGATTTATTGATCATGTCTTAATACTCAATTAAAGTCAAATAGGTCTATTTTTCCAATTGACCTACTTAACTCAATTTGACCCAATTTAGCTTAAAGGTTGAACCAAATCTTGATTCAATTCAAATGGAATTAAATTAACACTTGCAATCAACCCCATATTAATTATTAAACACTTTTTAATGATTATTTGAAGCTAGTTTGATCAAGCAAATCTACTTGACCAACTTAGCCCAAATTGGCTTAAATGGTCAAATTGAACCAATACTCAATCTAATCCAAATTAAATCAAATAAAAGCCTATACCAAATGAAGAATAAAACATGATTTGAACCCTCAATTATACCCAATTTGATCAAATTGGTCAACAAATTTGACCTATATGAATCATATGAGCCAAATTCAAATCTTTTTCAAATTGAACCAAACCAATTACACCAACATATTCCAAATCATCATTTGAACATGATCCAATATCCTCTTAGGCCTAATTTGGTTAATTAATTAACTTGATCAAATTGAACCCAAATTAACCTATATTATTCTAAATTGGCTGAACCCAATAAAACTTGGCATGACTGGTTGATGTTAATTGAGGATAAAATTAACTTAAAATGAAATCAATAATAAGTATAAAATTTGGTTTCTCCCTTGATTTTATTATTAATTCCCACTTTTCCCTATGTTAATTAGCTTTGTTTATCGCATGCAAGAACCATGAGAGTAGAGTTGATTAGGGAGGAGGGGCTGATGAATCACAATTCTCGATGGGCTCAATTGCACATCGGTGTGGAAACAAGGGAGGGATTAAGATCGAGGGTGGCATTTTCGCATGATTTAGTAGTTATCTATGATGCTAGGTGTGATGAATATAAACATAGTAACATTGACAGCTCTTAATATTATTTAATTAATTGATTATAGTTATTTAATTAAGTGCCAATTTACATATGAATTCTTTACTACTATAGTCATAAAATTTTGCAATTTGTTTACATAATGTTCTTGTGAAATTCATTCATTAATGCAACCTTGTGATACTAAATGTTATTCAATTGCATTTATAGTTGTTTTGTAGGTTTGAAATAATAATTTTATGCTTAATGAGTAGTTGATTATCTAAACATACAAAGATGAAAATTTTTATGTGATACGAATCAAGTTGGCTATATGATCTTTACGTTACTTGCATTAAAAAAGAGACCCTAGTGAGACAAAAAGTTCTCAAATGATATGACATAAGGCAAAAGAGTCTTCTATAGAGGCAAAGGGTCTTTAATGTAGCTTTCGAGTTAATTTATGATAGTCAATAACCTTGGCAACTATTCATGATATGTTCAAAAGCTGAATTAGTAACAAATAAATTACAGTTGCAAATATACTATCTCTTCCTATAAAAATGTTATAAAGAAAAGTTTAAAATTGGTACAATAATATTGATTATATATAACACTTATATTTGGCATGCATATTAATTTTTACTATTTAGTATTTGAATTTTGTTTTAGACTTACTTATCTTGGTGAGTCTTGTGACTCATCAGATGATTATAATTATTTTATAGGAAAAGGAAAGGATAAGGTTGGTGAGATAATTTTTGCCTCTTGTTAGAATTATTTTGCAATGAAAGCTTTTGTAAATAATATTTGAGGAGAGTTTTAATTAATATGATTACTATTTAGAAAATTGATGTTTTAGATACCCTGTAGTTCAATTTAAAATATATGTTTTAAATTGCTTCCGCTTATAATAAATAGTTAATTTTAGTAGATTATTTTTAAATGAATCAATATATTATTTGTGTTGTTGGGTGAATTTTAGTAATTGAATGTACGTCCTACTCTACTCTGTGATAATGAAAGATCCAAATGGGTGAGGGTGAAGCATTCAATGAGCTAAATTTACTTAGCTTTGTTAGGTTCTGCTTCGTTTGGTTGTAGGGTTATCATAATGGGGAGTGATAATAAACATTAAAATTTCTTTCAGCATATTTGGTATCAATTTGTTTGATATTTTATTATTTCGGGTTTATTTTATTTTAAAAAAAATGTTTATTTAATATATTTTAAGTTTTTTAAATTTTTTAATTTTGAGAACAAATCACATTATTCTTAAAAATGCTTTAAATAATTTTAGATGTTTTAAGTATTTTTAAAAACAATAATCATAACAAGAAAAATAAGACTTTATCCTAATATTTGAAGTCGAATACATAAATCTTTTTTCTCCATTGTGTCATATTAAATGTCATATTTTCACTTAAATCTAATAAAATAATGTCATTTTTAATACTTCCTAATCAATTCTTTTTAGGTCTAACTCTACATTTCTTTATATAAATTGAATTTAATACATCTACTCTCCTAATTAGGTTATCAGGTGGCTAACATTTTATGTGACCAAACCATCTGGGCTAGCCTCTCTAATCTTATCTACTATTAAAGCTTCTCCAACCTTCTCATATATATAGTTGTTTCACATTTTGTCTCTAAGTGTAAAACACTCACCCACTAGAGCATCTTCATCTCTGCAAAACTTAACTTAATTTTATAATTCTCTTTTACTACCTAACATTCTATGCCATAAAACATTACAAGTCTCACCACCATCTTATAAAAATTATCCTTAAGTCTAAGAGGTATTTTTCCATTACACAATAGCCTGATGTAATCCTTCACTTTAACCATCCAACTTGAATTCTGCTAATGACATCCCCATCTATTTCACTATCACATTGAACAATAGACCCGAGATATCTAAACATATACTATTTTTAATAGCTTGATAACCCATTATCAGAACCCTACTATTATATCTACTACTACTAAAAGTAGACTACATGTATTCAAACAAAAGCGTTCAGACTCTAAAATTGACCATTCATAATTCAAGTTTGTTTTGAACTCCCTTAAAAAAAAAGAGTTTAAAGCCGATCCTTGAAGTAATCCAACTAAAATAGGAAAATACTTGATCAATCATCTTTATGTTTGAGCATAAGTAACAACTCTAATATACATAGTCTTAATGCCTTAAATATATGCAATATTAGTTCATTTTCTTCGTAGAACTCTCAAAAGCATTTCTCTTAATAGTTTATCATATGCTTTCTCTAGATCAATAGATATTATGTGCAGATCCTCCTTTCTCTCTCTATACTTCTCCATCAAACCTCTTAATAAATTTATATCATCTATAGTAAATCTACTTTGTATGAATTCAAATTGGTTTTGATAAAGTTTTGTATCATGTTGCAACTTATGCTCAATTACTCTATCTGATAATTATAATGTATGACACATTATCTCAATTCCTCTATATATTACATACATTTGTGTATCCCATTTATTCTTAAAAAAAGAACCAATAAATTCTTTTACCACTCATGTGACATCTTTTTAGTCTTTAAAATAATATTAAAAAGCAAAATAAGCCAAAAAAAAGTTTTTATCTCCTAAGCATTTCACACTTCTAATGGAATATCATTAGGTCCCACTACTTTATCATACTTCATTTTCTTTAAAACCTCTCAAACTTTGGATTTACTAATACAACGATAAAAACAAAAATCTTTCTTTTAATTTAGGATATTAAGATCACTATAGTCAATTGTATTCTCAAAACTTTCATTAAAAAATTTATCAAAATATTTCATCGACATATATTGAATATCCTCTTCTAAGAAAAGTAATTTTTTATATTCATCCTTAATTAACTTCATTTAAATTAAACCTTTACTTCTCTTATGTCTTTTCTTAGTTAATTTATAAATATATCTTTTGCTCTCTTTAGCATCCAATCTATTATATAAATCACTAAATATTTAATATTTTGCATAATATATTACTTTCTTAAAATCCTTACAGGTCATTTTATATTTTTTCCAAGTTTCTAAGTTTTTTCATCTGAACTAATTTTTATTAATTTTTTTTAATTTTTGATATTTTTCTTGTACATTTTGACTCAACCACCAAGTGTTTTTACTAATAAAAACTTTTTCTCTCGATTCTCTTAGCACATTTTTTTTCCAACTTATTTAATATTACTTGTTATTTTTTCTATATAACATTTGTTTTCTCATAAACATCAGAGATACTAAGATCTTTTAGCACTCTCAAATTTTTTTTTTTATTTATGTTTTTAAGTATCTCCATTTAAGCTTAGAATTATATTTCATTTTATATTTCATCATCCAACCATTAATCTTAAAATTCAAAACTAGTAGTCAATGTCAAATGTTTAAACTTTCATCTTGAATGACCTTAAAATATTTATAATTTGGATGACATATTTTTCTCATAAGAAAATAATCAATATGCATTTTATTAGATCCATTTTTATAATTATTAATATGCACCTCTATTTTCTTGAATAAAATATTAGCAATTATAAAATCATAATCTAATTCAAAATCCAATATGGTTATACCTTTTACATCAGTCACTCCAAACTAATAAATATCATGAATACTTTTAAAATCGTGCACCACTCTACCAATATGTATATTTAAATCTCCTCAAATAAATATTAGTTTTTAAAAAACTATCATTTGTATTAACTCTTCTAAGTCATTCAAAAAATTTTCTTTTGACCACACATCTAAACCTACTTGAAAAGTGAACCATTTATAATATTAATAATCAAAGCTGATATGACACTAGAAATTTCACTAGTCGAAGCACGAATCTTGATGCCAATTGCAATATGATCTTAAGTCGAAACTAGTCCAGATCAAGCACTTAAAATATCATTAAAAACTTTAAGATATCAGTTAAATCCTAAATAATTTTTAAATGTGGAGTATTTATGATCAAATCGAGCATCTTGACGAGCCGGATCTAACAAGCCCAAGATCTCTTGATTCTGACTTCATTTGAGCATTCAAATACTTAAAATACATCAAATGATCAAGGGAATTATTTTGAGCCGTTCGATGGAGTGGTTTGAATTTTGCATGTATTTACAGAAATATCATCCCTCTAATCTATAAATAGCCCCTCATTCTTCACATGAGGCGGTCCAAGCTAAAGAGAAGAGAGAGCTCTAAGGCTTGAAGATCATCCGACCGTAATCGTGCCACCACTCGATGGTTGCCAACCACCGCCATCGCCAACCATCGCACACCGCTGCCCACCATCGCCGCTATCATCACCTGCTCATCGGCTATCACCGCAACCACTATCGCCGGTGATCGCCACACCATCTGCGGCATATAGCACCACTACCATCGATCATCATCATACCGCCGCTGGCCACTACCACCCATTTCACAGCTTCATCATTGTCCACCGCTCATCACCACCGCCGATTAATCGAATTTTCACCCCATTGCTCATCATCACCATACCAACAAGCATACCACCACCTGATAGTTATTGTTACCTGATTCTGAGATTCCCATTATTAGGCTTTCTCATATACAATTTTATAATCTCATTATCGAAAAAACTTTGTACTCTGAAGTAGATACATAGTGGAAGATTTTTACTGGACTAGGCCTCATGATTTTTTCCCCTCTTCAGGGATTTTTTCACGTAAAAATCTTGGAGTTTCTTGTTCATGCTACAAATATCTGTGTGTGTACTGGATTTCATAACAAAGTTAATGCATAAACTTTTATTCTACCGTAACTGATTTTCTAGCATGCAATAATTTGGTGTCATCTGTGGGAAAGAAAACCCCACAATCACAATCTCAACACCATTATACAGACATAATACTAATAACTGAGCCTCGCTCAACTCACACTCTCAAACAAATCCTTGAACCAGTGATACTAAGCTTCTACCTCACTTCTCCATGATAGGCATGACCCTATCAGTGAAGGTGCAACAGGAATCTCTCTAGAAGATCATGCGTGCTGAATGGAAGAGTTTTAAAATGAGATAATATGACTTTTACGAGAAACGTGATAGCCACTACTGCGGAAAACACATCTCCCCAAGCTTGATCGTTAGCCAGGGGAGTTCAAAATGCTAATACGAGGCCTTCTCACCATCAGGCTGAAGTTCCTATGCTTCCAGACCATGATGCTGACCTCCTTAACACCGCTAGTTCTACTCATCCATCACTTATAGCTCAACCGACTACTAATCCACCAATTATTACCGGTAGCTTGGCACATTCTTGTCCTATTGACTCCACCCACCATGTTATATATGCAGAATTACAATGCTTAGTGTGAGAAGAATTCCACTTTAAAGATGGAACTCATCTTCTCTCTCATCGAGGTTATCTGGAGTCTTCACCTTTGACTGAAGCTATTCTTCAACATCTTATTCCCATAGGGTTCAAGCTTCCGAGCATCGACTCCTATGATGGGGTAACTGACCCATATGAACACATCAACCATTACGTGACCATCATGCATATCCAATGAGCTCCTGACACACTACTTTGTTAGGTCTTTCTAGTCACCCTCAAAGGTTAGGCTCGCACTTGGTTCTACTCCTTTCCAAGGGGATCCATCCATACCTTTGATGAACTCATCAAGATTTTTGTAGAACAGTTCATTGCAAATCGGAGGATCATTAAAGATTCCTCTCATTTCTCAGACATTCATCAGAATGAGGGTGAATCACTTAAGGGGTACTTCCAGAGGTTCTCCTTATATGTTCACCAAATACCTGGAGTAGACCCTGAACTATTAGGAGGAGTTTTCCTTAGAGGGCTCCATCCTGGGCCTTTCTACTCGTCACTAATGCAAGATACGGTCCGCTCATATGCCGACTTGGTTTATCATGTGAAAGAGCAAATTTCTGCTGATGAGGCTATTAATGCCCATCTTAAATAATTTGAACAATCCACAGGAAAATGTAAGAGTGCCCCAAGGAACACAGATCAATAATCCCATCAAAAGAAGCAATAAGGTAGTCGTGATCTCTCTCCACGACCCTCACATCAACGTTTTGAACCACGACCAAAAAAGGAATACACATATTGCCAATTCCATCAAAGTCGTGGACATATTACTATGGCGTGTAAACAACTCAAAGAAGAGATCGAGAGGCTCATTCAACAAGGACATCTACGTCGATTTGTACATAATCAATCAACTCAAGCAAAAAAAATTCGACACCATCATAAAATAACAAAATAATGCGATAGTTGGAGAAATTGAAACAATTATAGGAGGACCACTACTATCTAATCAAGTCCTCACTGCCACCTTCGAAGAGCCAGAGTTAAAGAAATCTCGTATTGATCATTCCATCACTTTTAATGACTCTGATTTAGAAGGAGTCAAAGTTCCCTATCAAGATTCACCTGTCATCTGTGCGGGGATCGGTGACCCATATTATAATGTTAAGAGAATTTTGATTGATAACGGGAGTTCTATCGATATTCTATTTTACTCCACATTTCTTAGCATGGGCTAGCAAATATTTTCATGGCTAAGAAAGCAAACGAAACTTGGAGAATGTGTATTGATTACACTGATCTCAATAAAGTTTTCCCTAAAGATAATTTTTCCCTCCCCCGAATTGACCAACTGGTTAATGCTACGTTTGGACATCAAATGCTCAGTTTTTTGGATGCATACTCAGGTTACAACCAAATAAAAATTGATCCAATGGATGAAAAAGCCACATCGTTTCAAACATATAAAGGTTTATATTGTTACCAAGTTATGCCATTCAGATTAAAAAATATCAGTACTACCTATCAACGCCTTATGAATAAGGTTTTTAAAGACCTCTTAGGCCACCCAAGGGAGGTATATGTGGATGACATTGTTGACCTCATTTTTAGGATGAGCTCTCAACCCCTCCATCTTAGACAAATGATTTCTCTTAGACTTTAAGAGTTTATTAATCTTAAGACACATCTGATGATTAGGTGGACACTCAACCTAGCCCTAGATACTTAGAAGAGTTAGCCATAGAAATAGGTCATGCCTTAGGGTATTAGGAAAATTTGCCTACCCTTAGCTTGAACCACTCCTCACCTTCCTTCCTTTAGGTCAAATTCCAAATCAATCTTAATGGATTTTCTCAAACTCCAAATCAATCTTATTTGATTTTCTCCAAACTCACATCAATACCATATGATTGAAACCCATGATTGAAATCCATGATTGAAGCCCATGATAGAAATTCCAAAAATTTCCTAAGTCCTTAATTCCCTCTTAAAGACTTAGCCTAGATCATGTTCAAACCACTCCAAATTCATGAAATTTTCTCATAACTCATTTATACTCTCATTTATATTCACATATATAAATGAAATATAAATTCAAATCAATCAAATCAAATCCAAAAATTCAAATTCCTAATTCAAAATCCTTCTTAAGTCCTTAATCCTCTCTTAAGGACTTAGCCCAAATTTTCTTTAAATCAATTAAAACTCATGAAATTTTCTCATAAAAAATTTATATTCTCATTTATATTCACATATATAAATGAAATATAAATTCAAATCAATCAAATCTAATCTAAAATTCAAATTCTTAATTCAAAATCCTTCTTAAGTCCTTAATTCCCTCTCAAGGACTTAGCCTAAATCATGTTCAAATCAATTCAAACTCATGAGATTTTCTCATAACCCATTTATATTCTCATTTTTATTCACATATATAAATGAAATATAAGTCCAAACAATCAAAACCAATTCCAAAATTCAAGTTCAAATTCAATCAAAATCTAACCTAAGCCTTTCAAGTCAAAATCCTAAACTTAGCCAAAATAACTTCAAATCAAGCCAAACTCTTGATTTTCCTTCATGATTCAATCAATCCTTCCATCATGAATCAAAACATAAATACAAACTTCAATAACTTAATCAAAACTCAATTCAAAAATCAAGCCAAAATCCATTTCATGTTCACCCTTTGAACTTGAAATTTTCAAATGAATCAAAACCCATTTGACTTCAAACTACTTGCAAATGGATTTATATTTCAATCATAAGTCTCAATCAAACTCAAATCAAGCTTTGACCAAACCATTTGACCTACTTAGGCTCACTTGACCCAAAGTGACCTAAAGTACTCTTATGAGCCAAATTCTAATCCTAACCAAATTGGATTGAACTAAGCCCATCTGTGCCTCTCAATCATGATCAATAATCATCATGAATGATCAATCACTCAAATTGGGTCAAACCAAGTCAAACCTAAGGGTTGACCAAATCCATACTTAGCCAAAATGAAACCCAACATAGCAAAAATTCACCATAGGCCAAATTAATTGAAACCAATGATCTAAGTTCATTCATGATCAATGTTTGAACTTGACCAAGTCAACATTTGAGCCTAACCTAGCTCAGTTGGCCACTTGACCCAAGGTGACCCAACTTGACATAAAAAGTCAAAATGTGTCAAAACTTGATCTAAGCGAAATTGATTGAAACCAATAGGTCAAGTTCATTTCAAATCACTTGTTGAACTTGACCAAAGCCTCAATTGGCCAACTAGACCTTACTTAGCCTAATTGACCTTGAACCCAACTTGACTTAAAGGGTCATATTGAGTGAAATTCAAACTTAACCAAAACTGATTAGAAACAAAGATACCAATCCACTTCATATGATTAATCAAACCTAAACCTACCTATGACCTAGCTCAAATAGGTCAAATGGGTCAAATTGGTTAGGTTGACCCATTTGACCTAAATGAAGTCATATGAACCAAATTCAAACCTAAAATAAATTCAATCAAATCAAAGCCACCAAAATATTTCAAATGGTCATATGAACTTGACCCAACCCTTGGTTTGACCCAATTTGACTAATTGGTCAACTTGACCCAAGTTGACCCATTTTGACCTAAATGGGTCAACATGAGCCAAACCATACCAAATGAACTCCAAATCCAATGAAACTTGGCCAAACCTATTTTCTCAACATAGCAAACATACCAAAATTCAAAAATCAGCCAAATGATCATTTTACCTCTAGGCCATAGAGTAAATTTTGGCCAATTTCCCTTGAAATTTGGTCAAATCCTCTTCATACCTACTTGATACTCTCCTACTGGATCAAGTGAACATTAGGGAGGGTGGTGCACCCAACCCAATGGCTTTGGGTCAGCCCAACTTGACCCAATGGCCAAATCGACCATGTGCATGGAAATGGCCACATGGGAATCTTCCTTACACCCAAATGGAGCACATGGGGAGTTCATATTCCCACTCCTTTGGCCAAATAAAATTCAAGGACAATCCTAACAGTTCAAACAACCCACTAGATCAAGGAAATTGGATCAAAATGGCAAGCTTATGCTCGACCGTCCGACTGCCAAAGGGGGAGATATACTCCCCTTAAATCTATTGAATCTTCATAGAGCCATTGTTAATTGAGTGAGAGGGACTCATAGGAGCTATTTGCAAGAGATCCTAAGCTTCATAGTGGGAGATACAATTTGCATTTTCTCAATTTTTCTTAAGTAAAATAGGGGAGGTCTATTGAATTGCCAATTTTCTCGACACTCAAACTCAACTCAATTCCTTCTTCAAGCTTCATCAGAGGACCAAGTCGAGTGAACCCAAGATCTCTTCCAAATTCTTGAAGCAAGGGGAGATCCAATTCGAGCAAAGCTGAGCTCAAGCTAAGGAGGAGGTGACCCATATGAAGATCCACTCAACCTTAGCCTCTCAAACTTTCAGCAAAGTTTCATCTCAACTAGATGAAGCTTCTCCAAGGGAATCGAGTGTCGGTGATCACCTCCGACGAGGTTAGCCATTTTATAACCATTAAACTCAATGTGGTGCGGAGCTTTGTGAAAGAAATGTTAATCTCATAGGATCTTGACTATTGGATGTGATCTTCTATGCAGGTTGATGGTGTGGGTAAAATTTGGGAACAATTCGAGCTTAATCGAGCTCAGATCATCCCCTAGAATATGGACGACGTCAATTGTTCATAGGGGAGATCAGGGAAGGATCTCTGGCCATCCATACACGCATTTTAGATGGATGACCGAGATTAAAACATGCTATATATCCATTTTTTAATCCTCTGATCTGCGATACAAACCGCTCAATCTCGATCGGACGAGAAAAGCCGCATCGCCGCGCACTATGATGTGACATTTTAAATAATGAATGGGGAGGCGCCGCGTGTAAAGTGCATGCCATGTTAGCTATACGCATGGCATCATAGGATTAAGGATTTAATTAGGATTTAAATAATTCTAATTATTTACCTAAACTTCTAAAATTCATATCTCAACATAGAAAAATTAGAAAAATATGAAATAAATTGCATTAGATAGATAATTAGATCTAGAATTTTATAAAATTAATTTTAATTAATTTTTAATAGTGTCTTTTTTTTAATTTTGAGTTTTATTTAGAATTTTAATTTGCTAATTACCCTTTAATTAATTCACTAATTATTTCCAAACTTCTTGAGTATAATTTGGCGTATGACTTCTGAATCCCCTAATTTTCTTGGGATTTATTGGTAGCTTAATTAGAAAAATTACTAATTCATTTCTTAATTACCTTTTAATGTAATTAAGGTTAATTAAAGGTTTGATTAGTGGTTTAATCCTTATTTGAAGTTGATTAAGGTCTATTTTAGTAAATAAGAGGTTTAGGGAATAATTTTGGGGCATTTCCCGTAAGCTATTCCTTAAAACCTCCTTTTCTTTTTTAATCCTCTCTTAATTAAAGAGTTAATTCACTAATTATCCTCTTAATTAATTTCTTAAAATCCTAAAACTTTTTAAAACTCAATTAATCTGCTTGGGGTAGATGCTTAGGTGTTCAAGAGCCTAAGTACAATTAAGGAAATCAAAATTCAACTCATATGTGTGAGGGGTGTTTTGAAATTACTTAAGTTAAACCCCTTAGCTTAATTAAGCATTAATCATGAGCCAAATTGCATTAGGCCCTTTTCTTCTTAGGTGCATTGCAAATTTAAATTCCTTGTGAGATTTTATGTCATCTCATTAGCTCATAATTATTTGATTAACTATGCTAAGGTGGTGTAGGTAAGGGTAATTAACATGCTTAATTCATACCTTAACCTAATCAAAATATAAAATAAATCCAATCATCTAAAAATTGAATAAAAATATCCAACACATGTGGGAATGGATTACGAACAGAAAAATCAATTCACATTTTCCAAATTAAGTCAAACTCAAGATCAAATAAATATCACATCAAACAAACTTTGATTTACTTTAAGCTTTCTTATTTAATGAGATTGCCTTTAAGAATTAATTAAGATGAATGTGTTTACATATTTTCATTACTTTAGTTCTTTCCCAACATGCTAAACATGTGTGTCATATGATTTTATGCATTCAAGTTTTTCAAAAATTAAATTTAAAATGAAAATGTTTATTTATGTCAAATTGTATACTTTGGCTAAAGTAAGAATATGAGTGGTTATTATCACTATTAAATCTAAATTATTTTCAAAATATATGAATCAATTATCAAAATTGAAAATGTATTACTTATATCTTACTTATAAGTTTGCATGTGAGTAAAATATAAAGATGTGCTTAGTGTAGGTTTTCCTTCTCCTCTCTTTTAGTATAGTTTTAAATAGGATTTGATAGAGTGTATAGTTCATTTGAAAAGAGCCTAACACTTGCCAAATTTCATATCCTATTCATTCCCATGCTATTACTTAAGAGTGATACCTATACTTGTACATATAAATTATATAAATAAAAATAAATCAACTAACATAAACTTTTGCATTCTTTCTTTTCCATTCATTTCTTTTGTACATATGCTTGTATTTATGGAAAGTGGTATATTAGTCTGGACAACCCCGAGGTTGTGAGGCTTTAAGTATCCCTAAGTAGGTCTTGTACCTTACACCCTTGGTTAACAATGGTGTCGTACTCACTTACGCCTTTCATACATTCATATGTGCAAGTGAAAATTGGATAAGAAACCCCTTTGCTACTTAAATGAAAATCATGCATAATAAACATTCAAATTTTCTTAAATGAACTACTTAGCATGAATCATAAAGTGTGCTAAATATTCCCATTTACATGTATAGATATGCTTAGGACTCATTCATATGCATGTTATACATGTTGGGAAAGAGATGAAGTGATGTATGTTTTGTGAATTTAGTTCATTTTACTTAATCTTGAAATGCCTTTCTTTTTGAATAGGTTTGTTTAGAGTTCATCTAAACTTAGGATTAAATAAAACACATAATAAAATAATCACTAAACAAAACTAAAACATGAATCCACTTTAGAAATTACTTAAGTTAGGGAAGAAAAAAGAAGTTCTCTTCTCTTTCCCTCTCTTTATAACTCAATAATTAATTGTAAGATTCACTTGAACCCAATCAAAACATCAAATAAAATCAACCCAAAATAACTAAATCACTTAAATGAAACCCTCCTCTAAGGTGAACATTCTTCACACTTAGAAAATTCTAACTTAAGGCCATAACTAAGCATACCTCACAAACCTCTAAAGCATACACATTAGGCTAAGTCACAACTTCTAGCTTTAAGTTATGGCGGTGCATGGTTTGATGTTTACTTTTATTTTATGATATATGTTTTAGTCTAGATGATTAGGATATATGTGTGTAGAATGAATGATAGGATGATTTAGTCTAATCTTTATTTTCTGTAGGGGATTATGCTTAAGGGGCGCTGTGATAAATAAAAATATAAATACTTTTACTGTTCAGGTGCTTAAACCCCTAAGCATAAACCAATAGGCCAGGTGGACTTAATCACCCATGTTTGGGGTGATAAGTCTAATATACATGCTTGGGATTTTTTGTGGTTTATTTAGCTAATCTCTATTTTGCAGGTGTTAGCTTGATTTACTTTTCCTTTTCATGTAATTTTTGTAATTAGGATTTGGGAATGATTGTTATGGGGATTAGGATGAGCATTGGTCATAATATTACATCTTATGTATCATGTGAAGTCTTTGGAGCAACCATCTTCCAACCATCCAAAAGAAGGAACCAAAGAAGAAAGAAGAAAAGAAGAAGAAAGAATAAAAGAGGAATGAAGAAATGAAGCTTGAACCCCCCATAAGAATAATTTACTTGCTTAACTGTATTTAATTCATTTGTAATCTAGGTTGTATAAAGGTAGACCTCAGCTACCCAATTTATTTTTGGGTTTGTTCGGTGGTGGCCGACAAAAAATGACTTCTTATTCTTTTATGATTAGCTTTATAAATTGATTGATAATTTGTTTAGTTTGTGCATTAAGATGACATCTTTTTCCTAGTTTCTTCTTTGCTTGGTGTATGGCCTAGATATGGATTAGACTCTTAGGAAAAAAATAAATCTTCTTCCAAATTTAACAAATTAAAAATTAAAAATAAAGATCTCACAACCTCACCTAAAGCTTAGGCTAAAATTAAGATAAAAGAATTAGCAACCTCGTAGCTGGATGAGTATTTCTTTTATGTCATCATGCATAAATGCATATTATTTTCACTCTTGATTGGAGGGCTTCCACCTTTGCTAGAGAAACTTTGCTTGACCTTTGAGAGCCATGGTGGAAACACACCTCCTCCATTCTCACTGATTTTGGCCAATAATCTTATTTCTCATGCATTAGGCATATGAATCCTATTAGCCTAAGTCAAAATGATTGTCCAAAGATGAAAATAAAAATGTAATATGATTTGCATTTGATTTAGGTCATTTGAAGCATACCCTTACATGATCTAGTCTTTTTATAGAGTAAGTTTAAGGACTTAGTCTCCTTCTAAATAAATAACAGCCTAGCTATCTTGCATAAAGCATATGACTGGCATACATGAATTTAAAACTGTAGGAGGAGTTAGTTGGCGGCCACCCCTAGGTGGTTCTAAGTCCAAGCAGTTGGGTGGATTATCCGCTCTTGTGGAGGCAAACCAAATACCCATTTTTCATCTTAGATTTAGGTTGTGGTTTCGCCCTTCACCGAAGCTCCTTAGATTTAGGTTCTGAGGTTGCTTCTCCCTTCCATGGGCTATCAGCATAAATCCTCACCTTTTAGGCATTTCCTTAATCTTGTGTTATGGAATCATAAGTCCTAAACTTCTAACAAAAAGTCAACTCAAATGAATAATTCAATTTCAAAAATGTAAAGCCCAACCATAGGATAGTTTGAAATGCTTGCTAGGTTTCCTAGCGTCATGAGTATCTCCTACTTATCTTCTTTTGGCTTTGATAATAATTTTCTCTCTTTGATCAATCCCATTTGATCTTCTGAAATAAACTAATTGATTGATAGTCCTACTTATTGAAATCTTTGGAGACAATGATCATTTACTTTAATTGAGAGTATTCCTAAGAGATCTCATTCCTTAGGATGTAATTAACTATAGGGGCTTGCCCCTGTAGGAAACTTAACAAACCCAATTTAAAATAAACCCTACTTTAATTTTTCTGTAAAGTAGGGGAAGAATCTTTGGTACACATGCAGACCCATTGTCATTAGGAGTCCTTGTTGAGGTGATTAGGTCCATTGTAGGGTGGTGACTTCTATCTTTTGAGATAGCACAGCTCTCCTCAATGTCATACCCGATCACTCTCAATAAGAACATCTGCGGATCTACATGATATCAAAATGCATAAAAAGAAGAAGATATATATTTCCATCCTCATTTTATCCCACATAAAGTGAAGATGGAAGTATATATCTTATCTTTTAGAAATCTCATATGAAACTTTCATCACAGATTTTTCTAGGTACTCTGCTGGGGATGGTTCCTCTCTCCATCTTTGGTAAATGATCGTTGTCTTCAAGTATCGACAGTGGGTTTGTACTTTGGTATGAATCTGAGACTATCTCTCATTCCGTTGGCACTTAGCTTATTTCATTCTTAAGTTAAGCTAGCCAACATCTTTAGGTTTTAGGATCTCACCCCGTGTTGGTCTTAAAACCTCCTTTGGGTTCTCCAATGGGTAAAAAAATAAAAAGATCTAAATAAAAATAAAATATTTAAAGACTTCCTCCTTATCATTTCTATGATAAAGAAAGATTCATTCTAAAATAATAAAGGCAAAATAAACCCTTATCAAAAATCATGCTTTTCAAAAAGCACTCTTTAAAAAATGCACAAAATAAAATATTTTCCACAATTTTTTCTTAAATCACCCTCATCTAACAATTCTCATAATTATTACATGTAGGAATCTTCAAAAATAAAACTAACAATCTTTTTCGAAAGCACAAATGAACATCTTCCCTCAATTCATTTTGATGAAGATTTCATTTTCAAAAATAAATTGAACAATCATCTTTACAAAAATCAAAATCAAAATTTAAAAATAAAACTTTCAAATAAAAGCACATATGAACCTTCCATTCAATGTACCTAGACCTATTGAATGGAAGTTTCATTTTCAAACAAGATTAAGTTTTTTGAAAGAACATATGAACATCTTCATTTGATATACTCAAATTTATTGAATGAAGATTTCATTCCCAAATAAAAATAACATCATTTGGAAATCCCACTTAAACATATCCTATATATGATTAAGTTGGAATTCCCTCTTTCAAAAGCAATAATCACACACAAAACAAAATTTTCACATTTTGCAAAAATAAGATTGACTTCCATTTCTACATACCCAAATTTGTTAAATGGAAGTCTTCTTTTCAAAAATCAAAATTTAACAATCATATTTTCAAAATTTAAAACACATTTGGAACTTCATTTAACACAGTCAAATTTGCTAAGTGAAGTCTCTAAATTTGAAAAATAAAATTTTCAAAATACATTTGAAACTTTATTTTAGCATAGTTCATTTACTAGAATAAAGTCTCTCCTTTCCAAAAATAAAACTTGAAACAAACTTTTGGAAATTTTATTTAGTATACTCAAATTCGCTAAGTAAAATATCCATCACATAAAAATTTTCAAAACATATTTAGGACTTCAATTTAGCATACCCCATCTGCTAAAATGAAGTCTTCCTTTTTCAAAATTTAAAATAAAAATTTGTAACACCTTTGGAATTCCATGTAGCATACTCAAATTTGCTAAATGAAATTTCCACTTCATAAAAATTTCCAAAAAATACTTTTTGAACTTCACTCTTTAGTATACCAAATTTGCTAAAATGAAGCTTCCATTTTTTAAATAAAATAAAAAACACAAAAATTTTGAACACATCTTTTGGATTTTCATTTAGCATACTCAAATTTGATAAGTGAAATTTCTATTTCACAAAAATTAAATGGAACTTCATCTTTAGAATACCATATTTGTTAAAGTAAAGTCCCCACTTTCAATCAAAAATAAGTGGCAACAAAATCCAAAGGTGTGTTCAAAATTTGCTAAGTGGGAATTCCAGTTTTCAAAATCAACAACAATTCACAAAAAGAAATAATTATTTTCAAATACTTCACTTAGCACACCTAAATTTCTTAAGTGAGTAAAATTCCAAAATACCAAATAAAAAAATGAAACTAATTGACCCTTACTTTAACATACCCAAATTTGTTAAAGGAAAGGGTCCTCAAATCAAAATCTAATTTCAAACATGAACTTATGGAAGCATCTTTCTAAAAAAAAAAATTTTGAATCCATTTTTCAATATACCCAAATTTGTTGAAGTTGAATTCATATTCAAAAATTCCTCTTTCAAATTAAATTTCTAAATCTTCTCTAAATCTATTTGAACCTCACTTAACACTTTCAGGATGTTAGGCGTGGGTTCAAATTTTAAATTCAAATTAAAAAATCAACAAAAATAGAAATGTAATCCAAGCTTGTTTCCAATATTACAGATTCTCAACATTAGTCATGGTTACAGCTAGGTTCAGTTCTTCAGTTTTTCAATTGATTAGAAATGGCAAGCTCACAAAAGTTTGTGTTCACTTTCCCCTATGGCATGGACTTGGCCTTAGATAAGGCCAATCTCCCCCGGGCTGATCATCACCTTATCCATTTTAGCAGAGGTTTTGAGGGAGTGAAGATCACCTGTGAGGGAACTCCCCTCACAACTATCAGTAAGACTATGGTGGCAGGATAGAAGCCGATCATCCAGATCGATTTACACTCTTATTCTGACATCCCTTTAAGAGAAAGCTGGTAGTCTTATCAAGAGTGCGTGATAGTGATTGTGTCCCGTGGCTCCTTTTAGTGGGCTAGCACACTCTTTGGCACCCTGTGGGTGGGATCCTCGATCCCGGGGCCTCCCAGACTTTGAGGTTGAGTCTAGTTCTTACTCCACTCATCCTACTCGGACAAAAAACCACATGATTAAGTGGTATCATAGCAGGATTACTAGGGAGAAGGAGGCTGCTATGCGGATAATTGTAGAGGAGGTACCTACTCTGAGCACCCCACTGGTTACAACCAACCAATTTCATCCTCTCTCTGGGTAAGATAAAGAGGATGCTAGGAGGATCCTGCCACTCACTAGTTGTTCAACACCAACCCTCGGTTTTCGGGAGGAGGTCGTATCGCCTCGATTGGTTTTACAAGTTGGCGAGCTTCAGGCATTAGTGAGCTCAGTTTGATTTGAGATCTGCCATTCCACGTAGCGTGGGGAAACACCTATGATAGTAGAGGGCCAGAGAGGTCCGTACTTCAGTACAGATCACCAGCAAAGAGAGATGGAGGTTTGGTCGGTAGTCAGTGGCCCCCGCACTTATTGATTTCCTTGATCGGTGTGCTTCCCACATCGATCATACATATAACATTTTACTCATAGGGATGACCCATCATAGGAAGAGGGTCCTAGTCCTAAGAGAATCGGTGGTGTCTCCACCCACACCGACCCCACTGTTCACATGCGTCACATCTCAGTTCCATAGAAGGCCATGAAGGCCTTATCCTTGGAGAAGTGTACCCCGTTGGTGATCTGGCTATGGACAAGGGATCCTATTCCATCTACATCACCTATTGTGGCAAGGCCGAGCTCTCTTGCTTGACCTTCTACCCCAGTGGTGGTGCGGAGGGAATGGCGACCCCGAAGCATAGTGGTAGTCCCTTCACCAACACCACCAGTTCAGCGGGACATGGAGATGGTAGTAGCTATTGCAGAAGTAACAGATGATAGCCCAGTTGCACCGATGATTGTAGAACCTCCATGGAATGTCACCCCTTTCAGAGTTAGTGATTGTCAGGAGTTTGTTTCTTCTAGTGAGTACAATCCTCATTGAATTGATTCTCCAACAGGAGGTGAGGTTTGGTGCCTCTCAGTACATGACAGTGATCACACCAATCAGTCGAAATCATTTAGCACATTATCTTGTAGAGAAAAAGAAAATTTAGGTGTATGACTAGTCTGATGAGGAGAAGATTAGCTTTGATCCCAATGAAGATGATTTATTAGGAGACTCAACCTGGGTTTGTATGATAGATACCAGGGGATCCCTCCTCAGGGAGAAGTAGACCATGGAAGCTGATGAGGTTGATCAGGATCAGCCCAACACCTTTGATATCAGTTAAAGCAGAAAGATAGGCAGATAGATAGGATGGCGAGGCAGCTTGAGGACTTGTTAGCAGCAGTCTCAGTACATTAGAAATAAGCCACAATAGTTCATCCTACTTATATTAGTCAGCCAGAGTTAGTGCATGTCTTGGACCCAGCCAAGACCTCACCTCCCATTGAGCAAAGTAGCACTAGCATGTATAGGAAGGTAGTGAAAAGTACCTCCATATAGGAGAAAGACCTTAGATCCATGGTTGAGCAATAAGAGAAGGAAGCATTGGCTCAAGCTTAGGGAGGGTCATCAATTCCAAAGGGTAGACCCTACCCAGAGGAATTTGATGAAATCCAATATCCCAAGGGTTTCATGCCACCTTCTTTCAAGAGCTTTCATGGCAGTGGAAAGCCGATGCAGCATATTGCACACTTTAGGGCTAGTTGTTACAACACCGATGATAGCGACATTTTACTATTCTGCCTCTTCGTTAGTAGCTTAGTAGGGATAGCTTTCGATTGGTATGCTAAACTTCTCAACGGTTTAGTAAAGACATTTGCTGAGTTGGAGCAACTCTTTATTAGGAGGTTTGCTAGAGCTCAGTAAAGGGTTACTATTAGTGATCTCATTGTAGCACAATAACACCCAAGTGAGTCCCTTGTTGACTATATTCTTAGATGCCGTAACCTGAGTATGAAATGTGAACTACAGCTATCTGAGTAGCATGCCATTGAGATTCTTTTAAAGAATATCCATGGCTCGATCGCCTTCATGCTTAAGGGCTTCACTATCAAAACATTTGAGAAGCTAATCAACAAGGTGATTAGTCTATAAGGAGAGGCCAAACAGTTTCCTTTTCAAGACCAGTTACCCAAAGCAAAGCCACAGAAGGTCTATGAGAAGAAGCCAAAAACATTAATGGTGGTAGATAAGGGGAAGCAACTAGCTAGAGATCATTTTGAGAGACCATGACATCAGCAGCCTTCGCTTCCACCTCCTTTACCACCATCGAGGCAGTCCTACCGGTCATCACAATAGCCTCCATGGCTAGCATCACTACCTCCTCAGCCATACCATCAGTAGCAATGACACACATTCCTGATGCCAGGTAGCTATGGTCCACTTACTCTTTTAGATAAGCTTAACAAACTTTATTCATTTAAGAGGGAAGTAATCAAGAAGATCTTTAAGAATCTCTTAAAGAAGCCTGATTTTCAGCTACCCGAGCTGAGGAGACCGTAGGAAGTAGGCAAAAGTCATGATCCTAATTTTTGCCCCTACCACCATATGCTAGGTCATGTTTTGGAGAATTGCTTCACATTTAAGGACTGGCTTGAACATTATTTCAAGACTGGCGTTGCAGTTATCCCGAAGGAATATCTTGTGGAACAACCATCCAGTTCCATTAGGGTAATCCTTGGGGATACTTGTGATCCTTTCAAAACTAATAAAGGTTGGGATATTTCTTTATCCAAATCCTCTAAAAAGATCATTTAGAAGATCAAGAAACTTTTCTTACAGGTGCCTGAGTCAGCTCAAACCTCCAACATCAAGGAAAGTTTGCAAGTTGCCATGCCAACTTCGAGGAAAGGGGGGGAGCTCGGCAATAGCATGTGATAAGATAGCCAACCGTGAGTCTAGCATCCAATCTACCATTACAGCTATCACACCGATAACCTCCTCCATTTTAGCTAGCTCTTCTTCTTCTACTAGTAGAACTCTTGTATTAGCGAATAAAGGCATCAAATCCCTTACCCCACTCACTTCACTTGATTTCTACTTTGTGCCACCTATCAAATACAAGAAATTAAAGAATAAAGCTTGAATTACATCTATGTGTCGCCACGATGGGTTTCTACTATTCTATGATAACTCTTCAAGTAAAATAACTATAATAATGATCTTCATCTTCGATGAGTTGAACTTTCCTACTCGAATGCTATGTTCACCTCTTGAGATAGACTTGAATCATCCATGAGGGTCTCATAGGAGAAGTAGAGAGCTGACATGTGTAGAACCTTCCATTACCGCCAATAAGAGATCACGAAAGTCAACCTTCGTAGTGGAAAGGTTCTACCTTCTAGGGTAACATCTCAAGATAGAGGAAAATAAGTCATTGGTATAGAGGATCGAGAAGCCCCTCCATAGGATGCTCCACCCTTAGATATCCTTGTGGAAGATCAGCCCGAGGTGGACTACAATGTCCGCTCTCATTTAAGAAAGTTGTCATCTAAGCTAAGAATATACGATGCCCTTATCTTATCCAAAGAGATGAGGGAATCATTAATAAAGGATTTGCTTGATCCAAAGATATGCTTAGCTCAATTGACAGTTGTATGTGAGGAGGCACATTACACAAAAGAAGACTAGGGGATCACCTTCACAGATGAAGACCTACTTCTAGGGGACTTGGAGCACAACCGTCCCCTCTACATCACAGTCGACATGGAAAGGTTCAGACTTGTTAGAGTTCTCTTGGATCCAGATGAATCGGTGAACATTATGAGTCAAAAGACCCTTGCCTATTTGAGAATCAACATCTCCACACTCTACAGACATCAGATGATGTTGAGAGGATTCAATGAACAAGATGAGTGGGCTTTAGGTTCCATAGTGTTATCTTTGGAGATAGGTGGCTGGAAGATTGAAGTCAAGTTTTACATCATTGATTCGAATACTTCATTCACTGCTTTGCTTGGTAGGCTTTAGATACATTAGAATAGGATAATTCCATCCTCCCTCCATCAGTGCATCAAGTTAAGAAAAGATGGACTGAATACTGTGTCAATGGAGATGAAAAGCCATTTTTAGTTAGAGAGGTTGAGATTTATTAGGATGCAACCTACTATCTTCCTCAAAGCACCCATTCTCATGAACTTGGATAAAACTCAAAATCAAAAGAAAAGGAAAATGAAGAAAAAGAAAAGGCAAAAGAAAAAGAAAAGAGAAATGGAAATCCAAGTGAACAAGAAAGGGGAATTGAAGAATAAATAGATCCGCATATCACATTCTGTGCACAATTGAGTTCATCATATGAAAATGTGGGTAGGATGACTCAACCTCCACCAGGTAGAGGCAGAGTAGAAATAGAGGCAGTTCTAGAGGTGGAAGACTCCCTGGTTGGCCATCAGCCAACAAAGGTCATGTTCCAGTTCATAGGAGTACCCCTACTATTCACATAGACTTGGAATCCATCTCGAAGGATGAGTCTAATGTGATTAGTATACCAGCCAACCCCTCTCAGTGGGTTCCATTGGAGGTGACTTTCAATCTAGATGATAACGAAGACCGGGCCTCTAGACAAAGCAAAGTATTCAAATCAAATTTACATGAAACTATCAGGCAGTAGCTGGGAACCTTAGCTCTAACCTCACTTTCATCTCAAAAAGTTGAAGGTTTAGTAGTTAAGGAAGCCCCTAAGTCTTCCAATGATATGAAGCTGAAGATATTCTTTTTGGGATCATCATCCTCAAGTCTTGAAGTTGATGTAGAACTTGAGGTGAATTCATACAAAGAATTAATGGAATTATCATTTGACTTTTACTTGCTTTGTGATCATAATCTTATATAGAAAGGTTTGGTTCCTCATACATGGTCCAAGCACATATCAGAGTATTTTGAGAAGCTGTGGAGTAATACAGGCAGGGAAGCACAATCAAGAGCAGGACTAGGATTCGGTACAGTGATTCCAATTGATGATGATGATTACTACTTAGTTGTTACCAATCATTTGGAGTCTGATAGGTTCTTTTCACACAACACCAACTCTTATGAGAATGTGTGTTTAGAAATCTCAGATGATCCAGATGATCTCCAAATCAAAGATGCACTGCCAGAATTTGAAGAGGATAACCATTCAATAATTGATAAGCTTAAAGAAATCAACCTCAGGATGGAAGAAAATTCACACATGATGTACATCAGTTCGTTGCTAAATGAAGAAGAAACCAATGACTTAGTTAGGTTATTGACTGGATTTAAATACTGTTTCACATGGAGTTATGAAGAGATGCTTGGATTATCTTCGGATGTAGTAGTCCATAAGCTAGCAATAGATGTTAACGCTTCCCCTATTAAGCAAGCTCCTAGATGCATGTGATTAGAAATTGAACAACAAGTCATTTCTAAAGTCAAGAAACTGATCGATACTGGTTTCATCAGAGAAGAAAAATATCCTACCTGGTTAGTCAGTGTCATCTGAGTTAAGAAGAAGAATGACCAAGTTTGCATATGAATCAATTTCAGGGACTTAAATAAGGCATGTCCTAAAGATGAATTTCCTCTTCCTATACCAGAATTAATGGTGCACAATGCCTCATCTCATGTAGTTTTCTCTTTCATGGATGGGTCAACTAGCTACAACCAAATCAAGATGTCTCCTAACGATTAAAGAAACACTGCTTTCTAAACCCTGATCAGAATCTTCTATTATAGGGTCATGCCTTTCAGCCTTAAAAATGTTGGTGCTACATACCATCGGGCCATGACTCAGATCTTCAACGAACTCATCCATCATCAGGTTGAGTGCTACATTGATGAACTAGTGGTTGAGAGTAGAGAAAAGGAAGACCTCCTCTTTGACTTGAGAGTAATTTTTGATCGGTTAAGATAATAAACTTCAAAATGAATCCCCTGAAGTGTGAATTTAGACTAACTTTGGGGAAATTTCTTAGTTTGTTGTCTGACACTAGGGAATAGAAATATATCCAGAAAAGATCAAAGCTATCTTAGAAATGCCACCTCCTAAGAGTTTAAGTCAACTCAAATATTTCCAGGGATGGCTGGCGTATCTAAGATGCTTTATTTCCAACCTATCAGGGAGAATGCAAGCCATTTTTAGCACTTATCAAAAAAAATGCCAAGTTTAAGTGGGATGACAAGTGCCAGCATGCCTTTGAAGACATCAAGCAGTATTTGGTGAAGTCCCCAATTTTAGTAGCCCCTATCCCGGGTAGGCCACTCATCCTTTACACTATTGCATTGGATGACTCTCGTGCTCTGGCTTACCAATGAAAGGAAGGAGAATGCTCTCTTACTACCTACCCATCTTATTCTGAAGCAAACTATCCACCTAGTGAGAAACATTGCTTAGCTTTAATCTTTGCTTTCCAAAAGCTACAACATCATATGCTTTTTCATAAGGTGAACTTAATCTTTAGAACAAATCCATTGTAGTACCTCATGACATGGCCAACACTATCAGAAAGTTTGGCACGATGGTCCATAATTCTCTCGTAGTTTGATATCACATTCGTACCCCTCCGTGCAGTAAAAGGATAAGCACTAGCAGATTTTTTAACATCACACCCACTTCCTGTTGATTCTCTACTTAGTGATGATCGCCCTGATGAACTAATCATGAATTTAGGGGACGTTAACAACCACCAATGGAAGATGTATTTTGATGGTGCAGCTTCTAATCACAAAAGGAAACATTGCAATCTACTCTTCCAGGAAAGGCAGAGGTAAGAATAATTCTCCTAACTCCAGACCGCGATGTGATGAGATTCTCATATTATCTTTCCAACCCCTGCACTAACAATGAAGACGAGTTTGAGGCTTTGGTTATCGATCTAGAGTTAACCATCACTATCAGTGTCAAGGGCATCAATATCTTTGGGGATTCTTAGTTGGTTATCAATTAGATTGTCAGGCCCTACAAGGTTCTCAAACCCAAGCTTCATCATTACCATGAGTATACCATAAAGCTATTAGCCCAAGTTCCTGAAGTCACCATCTACAAGGTTTCCCGAGCAGAGAACGCAGTAGCAGATGCCTTGGCCAAACTTGCTAAAGAATTGGCATGTCTAGAAGATGAGTCCATTTCAATAAGAATCCAAAATAGGCAAGTCCTATTTATTATTGATGCTGAACTCATCGAGAGACTTTCTCTTGAAGGGGAGGTTGCCATTTTCTATAAGGACAAGGAGCTGAGTTGGAGGTAACCATTCATAGAATATTTGAACACTGGCAAACTACTTCAAGAAAAGTCACAAGCCCATCAGGTGAAACAGAGAGCTCTCTCCTATGCTCTTTTTAATGGCACCCTGTACCACTGATCCTTTGACCAAATATGGTTCAATATTTAGATTAACAAGAAGCCTGTGGCATTGTAACCGAGGTGCACTCAGGTCTATACGGAGTGCATCAATCAGATCCAAAGATGAAGATGAAGATCAAGAGATTAAGATACTACTGGCCATCGATGTTATAGACTGCATGGATGTAGCTAGGAGATGCCATTAGTGTCAGTTACATGGTATGGTCCTCTACCAACCACCCAACATTCTACACCCTACATTGGCTTCATGGCCATTCGAGTGTGTGGTGAAATTTTTTTGCCTTCATCTATCTTCTTAAAGAGGATAAATGAAAATAAAATACACGCCTTTTAGTTAGGAAATCATGTAGATCCACAGATACTCTTATTGAGGGTGATCGGGTACAACATTGAGGAGAGATGTACTATCTCAAAAGATAGAAGTCACCACCTTACAATGGACCTAATCACCTCAACAAAGAATCCTAAGGACAATGGGTCTACATGTATACCAGAGATTCTTCCCTTACTCAACATGGCAAAGTAAAGTAGGGTTTATTTTAAACTGGGTTCGTTAAGTTACCTATAGGGACAAGCCCCCATAGTTAATTTCATCCTATGGAATGAGATATCTTAGGAATACTCTCAATTAAGGTAAATGATCATTGTCTCCAAAGATTTCAATAGGTAGGACTATCAATCGATTAGTTTATTTTGGAAGATCAAATGGGATTGATTAAAGAGGAGGAGTTATTATCGAAGCCAAAGGAAGATAAGTAGGAGATGATCACGATGTTAGGCAACCTAACGAGCATCTCAAACTATCCTATAGTTGGGCTTTACATTTTTAAAAATGATTTAATTTGTCTGAGTTGAATATTTCATTAGAAATTTAGGACTTATGATTCAATAACACAAGATTAAGAAAATGTCTAAGAGGTGAGGATTTATGCTTATGGCCCATGGAAGGGAGAAGCAAACTTAGAACCTAAATTTAGGGAGCTTTGGTGAGAACCAAAAGCACAACCTAAATTTAAGGTGAAAATGGATATTTGGTTTACCTCAACAAGAGAGGACAAATCGGCCAACTGCTTAGACTTACAATCGCCTGAGGGTGGCCGCTAACTAACTCCTCCTACAGTTTTAAATTCGTGTAGGCAATTCATATGCTTTATGCAAGATAGCTAGACTTTTATTTATTTAGAAAGAGACTAAGTCCTTAAACTCACTCCCTAAAGAGACTAGATCATGTCAAGGGTATGCTTTAAATGACCTAAATCTAATGCAATTCATATTTCATTTTATTTTTTATTTTTGGATAATCATTTTGACTTAGGCTAATAGGAGTCATATGCCAAATATATGAGAAGTAAGGTTATTGTCCAGAATCAGGAGAAGGTAAGAGGTGTATTTTCACCATAACTCTCAAAGGTCAAGCCAAGTTTCTCTGGCAAAGGTGGAAGCCCTCCAATCAAAAGTGAAAAATAATATGCATTTGTGCATGATGTTATAAAAGAAGTACTCATCCAGCTAAGGGGTTACTAATTCTTTTATCTTGATTTTTAACCTAAGCTTTAAGTAAGATTAGGAGTTATTTATTTAAATTTAAGTTAATTAATTTGGTAGAAGATTTATTTTTCCCTAAGAGCCTAATCATCATCCAGGTCATACATAAAGAAAGGAATAAATTAAGAAAAGGATTCCACTTAATGCACAAGCTAAACAAATCATCAATTAATTTATAAAGTTAATCGCAAAAGAATAAGAGGCCATATGAGGTACCACCGCACAAACCCAAAATAAATTGAGAGCTCACTCTTATACAACCCATATTACAAATGAATTAAATACAATTAAGCAAGGAACTCATTGTTATAGGGGTCTTCAAATTTCACTTCTTCATTTTTTTTCCTCTTTCTTCTTTGGTTCTTTCTTTTGGATGGTTGGAAAGTGGTTGCTCCAAAGGCTTCACATGGTACATAAGATGGGATCTTATGACCAATGTTCATCCTAATTCCCATAAAAATCATTCCAAAATCCTAATTGCAAAAATTACATGAAAAGGAAAAGTAATGTGCATGCTTTTGAGGATTGTGTGGTATGCTTAGCTATGGCTTTAAGTTAGAATTTTCTAAGTGTGAAGAATGTTCAGCTTAGATGATGGTTTTATTTAACTGATTTAATTATTTTGGATTGATTTTATTTTTATGTGTTGATTGGGTTCAAGTGAATCCTAGAATTAATTACTAAGTTATAAAGAGAGGGAAAGAGAAGAGAACTCCTTTTTCCTTCCCTAACCTAAGTAATTTCTAAAGTGAATTCATGTTTTAGTTTTATTTAGTTAATATTTTATTATGTGTTTTAATTAATCCTAACTTTTGATGAACTCTAAATAAACCTATTCAAAAATAAAGGCATTTTAAGATTAAGTAAAATGAACTAAATTCTTAAAACATACATCACTTCATTTCTTTCCCAGCATGTATAACGTGCATATGAATGATTCCTAAACATATCTATACATACAAATGAGAATGTTTAGCACACTTTATGATGCATGTTAAGTAGTTCATTTAAGAAAATTTGTATGTTTATGATGCATGATTTTCATTAAGTAGTAAAGAGGTTTCGTATCCAATTTTCACATGCACATATGAATTTATGAAAGGCATAAGTGAGTACGATGCCATTAACTGTGAGTGTAAGGTAAAGACCTACTTTATTATTAAAGCCTCAACAGGGTTGTCTAGACTAATATACCACTTTCCTCAAATACAAGCATTTATAAAAAAGAAATGAATGGAAAGAAAAGAATGCAAAAGTTTATGTTGGTCGATTTATTTTTGTTTATACAATTTATATATACAAGTATAGGTATCCTTCTTAAGTAGTAGTATAGGAATGAATAGGATGTGGAATTAGGCAAATATTAGGTTCTTTTCAAATGAACTATACACTTTGTCAAATCCTATTCAAAATTATTCTTAAAAGAGAGGAGAAGGAAAACCTATACTAAGCACATCCTTATATTTTACTCACATGCAAACTTATAAGTAAGATATAAGTAACACACTTCCAGTTTTGATAATTGATTCATATATTTTCAAAATAATTTGAACTTAATAGTGATAATAGCCACTCATTTTCTTACTTTAGCCAAAATATGCAATTTGACATAAAGGAAACATTTTTCATTTTAAATTTGATTTTTGAAAAGCATGAATGCATGAAATCATATGACACACATATTTAGCATATTGGGAAAGAAATAAAGTAATGAAAGCAAGTAAACACATTCACTTTAATTAATTCCTAAAGACAATCTTATGAATTAAGAAAGCTTAAAGCAAATCAAAGTTTGTTTAATGTGATTTTTGTTTGATTTTGAATTTGACTTAATTTGGAAAATGTGAGTAGAGTTTGTTGTTCTTAACCCATTCCCACATGTGTTTGATATTTTTTTTCAATTTTTAGATTGTTAGATTCATTTTATATTTTGATTAGGTTAAGGTATGAATTAAGCATGTTAATTACCCCTTACCTACACCACCTTAACATTGTTAACCAAATAATTATGAGCCAATGAGATGACATAAAATCTCACAAGGAATTTAAATTTGCAATGCACCTAGGAAGAAAAGGCCTATTGCAATTTGGCTCATGATTAATGATTAATTAAGCAAAGGGGTTTAACTTAAGTAATTTCAAAACACCCCTCACATATATGAGCTAAATCTTGATTTCCTTAATTATACTTAGGCTCCTGAACACAAGCACCCCCAGAATTAAGTTTGAAAGTTTTGAATTTTAAGAAATTAATTAAGAGGGTAATTAGTGAATTAACCCTTTAATTAAGAGAGGATTAAAGAAGAAAAGGGGGTTTAAGAAATAGCTTAGGAGAAATGCCCCAAAATTAATGAAACCCTTAATTAACCTTAATTACATTAAGGGAGTAATTAAGGAATGAACTAGCAATTCTCCTAATTAAGCAACTAATAAATTCCAAGAAAATTAGGGGAGGTAGAAGTCATCCCTCTAATTACACGCAAGAAGTTTGAGATTAATCAGTGGATTAATTAGGGAGTAATTAACAAATTAACATTCCCAATAAAATTCAAAATCATAAAAAGATACTATTCAAAATCAATTGAAATTAATTTTATAAAATTCCTGATCAAATTATTTATCCAATGCAATTTATTTCATATTTGTTTGATTTTTCTATGTTGAGATATGAATTTTAGAAATTTAGGTGATTAATTAAAATTAAATAAAGCCTAATTAAATCCTTAATTCCTATGGGTGCCTTGCATATAGCTGACGCGATGTGCACTTTACATGCGACGCCTTCCCATTGGCTTTTTAAAACGTCCCATCATATCGCCGTGTGGCGGTGGTGCTATGCGCTTTTCCCTCAGCCGTCCGACCAAGGATCAGACGGCTGAGATTAAAGTCGCAGACCAGAGGGGATAAAAATAGGATATAAAGTGTGTTTTAATCTCAGTTGTCCATTCAAAATGTGAGGATGGATGACTAGAGATCCTTCCCTGATCTCCCCTATGAACAATGGAGGCCATCCATGTTCTAGGAGATGATCTGAGCTCGATTGAGCTCGGATTGGTCCCAAATTTTACCCACACCATCAGCATGCATAGAAGATTACATTCTACAGTCAAGATCCTATGAGATTAACATTTCTTTCACAAAGCTCCACACCACATTTAGTTTAGTGATCAAAAAATGGCTAACCTCACCGGCACTTGATTCCCTTGGAGAAGCTTAATCTGGTTTGGACAAAGCTTTTGGTGAAAGTTTGAGGGGCTGAGGCTAAGTTGATCTTCCTATGGGTCACCTCCTCCTTAGCTTGAGCTTGGCCTTGATCGAATTGGATCTCCCCTTGCTTCAAGAACATAAAAGAGAGCTTGGGCAAGCTCGATTGAGCTTACTGATGGAGTGTGCAAAGGGAATTGCACTGATTTTTAGTATGGAGTGAATTGGCTTTTCAATAGAACTCCCCTATTTTCAAACTCTGAAAACTGAGAAATAGAGTTTTCAAATCCTCGCTAAGAAGCTTGGGAATACTCTCTAAGGCTTGCTCTGAGTTTCTAAGCTTCAATCGATAGAGGGGGAGTTAGAATCGAAATGAATTATAGGGAGTATATCTCCATCTTTGGCAATCGGACGGCTGAGCATAGGCTTATCATTTTGATTTGATTGCTAAGATTGAAAGGGGTGCTTGAGCTGTCAAGATTATCCTTGAGTTCGATTTGGCCAGAGGAGTGGGAATATGAACCTCCCATGTGCTCAAAATAAGTTGATGCGTGATTCCAATGTGGCCATTTCAAGGGGAGTGGTCAGTTTGTCCATTAGGTCAAGTTGGGCTGACCCAAACCCATTGGGTTGGGTGCACCACCCTTCCTAGTATTCACTTGATCTATTAAGAGAGTATTAAGTAGGTATGAAGAGGATTTACCAAATTCCAAGTGGAATTGGCCAAAATTTGTTCTATGGCCTTAGGGTAAAATGGTAATTTGGTTGATTTTTGAATTTGGATATGTTGGGTATGTTGAGAAAATAGGTTTGGCCAAGTTTCATTGGATTTGGAGTTCATTTGGTATGGTATTGCTCATGTTGACCCATTTAGGTTAAAATGGGTCAACTTGGGTCAAGTTGACAAATTGATCAAATTGGGTCAAACCAAGGGTTGGGTCAAGTTCATATGACCATTTGAAATATTTTGGTAGCTTTGGTTTGATTCAATTTGGTTTAGGTTTGAATTTGGCTCATATGACTTCATTTAGGTCAAATGGGTCAAGTTGACCAATTTGATCCATTTGACCTATTTGAGCTAGGTCATGGGTAGGTTTAGGTTTGGTTAGTCATGTGAATTGGATTGGTATCTTTGTTTCCAATCAATTTTGGTTAAGTTTGAATTTGGCTCAATATGTCCTTTTAGGTCATGTTGGGTTCAAGGCCAATTGGGCTAGGTTAGGTTTAGTTGGCCAATTGAGGCTTTGGTCAAGCTTAACAAGTGATTTGTAATGAACTTGACCCATTGGTTTCAATCAATTTGGCTTAGATCAAGTTTTGACATATTTTGACTTTTTAGGTCAAGTTGGGTCAACTTGGATCAAGTGGCCAATTGAGCTAGGTTAAGCTCAAATGTTGACTTGGTCAAGTTTAAATATTGTTCATGAATGAACTTAGATCATTGGTTTCAATCAATTTGGCCTATGGTGGATTTTGGCTATGTTGGGTTTCATTTTGGCTAAGTGTTGACTTGGTCAACCCTTAGGTTTGACTTGGTTTGACCCAATTTGATTGATTGATCATCTCATGATGATTGTTGATCATGATGAGAAGCATTGATGGGCTTAGTTCAATCCAATTTGATTAGGATTAGAATTTGGCTCATAAGGGGGTACTTTATGTCACTTTGGGTCAAGTGAGCCTAAGTGAGTCAAATGGCTTGGTCAAATCTTGATTTGAGTTTGATTGAATTTGTATATGGACTTATGATTGAAATATAAATCCATTTGCAAGTGGTTTGAAGTCAAATGAGTTTTGATTCATTTGACAATTTCAAGTTCAAAAGGTGAACATGAAATGGATTTTGGCTTGATTTTTGAATTGAGTTTTGATTAAGTGATTGAAATTTGTATTTATATTTGGATTCATGATTGAAGGATTGATTGAATCATGAAGGAAATCAAGAGTTTGGCATGATTTGAAGTTGATTTGGCTAAGTTCAAGATTTTGACTTGAAAGGCATAGGTTGGATTTTGAATGAGTTTGAGTTTGATTTTTGGAAGTGATTTTGATTGTTTGAATTTATATTTCATTTATATATGTGAATATAAATGAGAATATAAATGGTTTATGAGAAAATTTCAAAGATTTGTAGTGATTTGATGATGATCTAGGCTAAGTCCTTAAGAGAGGATTAAAGGGCTTAGGAAAGATTTGGAGTTTTGAATTTGAATTTTTGAATCTGGTTTGATTGATTTGAATTTATATTTCATTTATATATATAAATATAAATGAGAATATAAATGATTTATGAGAAGGTTTCATGAGTTTGAATTGATTTAGGTTTGATTTAGGCTAAGTCCTTAAGAGGGAATTAAGGGACTTAGAAAAGATTTGGAATTTTGGATTTGAATTATGGGTTCCAATCATGGATTTCAATCATGTATTTCAATCATGTGTTTCAATCATGTGTTTCAATCATGTGTTATTGATTTGAGTTTGGAGAAAATCAATTAGGCTAGACTTGATTTAGGTTTGATGTTGATTTGGAGTTTGACTTGAAGGAAGTAAGAATGTTCAAGCATGGGGTAAAAATTTTCCTAACACCCTTAAGGTATGACCTATTCCTATGGATAACTCTTCTAAGTCTTTAGAACTAGGTTGAGTGTCCACCTAATCACTATATGTGTCTTAAGACTAAGGATTTCTTAAAGTCTAAGAGGAGTCCTATGTCTAAGATGGAGGGGTTGAGAGCTCATCCTAAAAATGAGGTCAACAAAGGGCGCCCAATAGGTGTGGTGTGACTGACAAGGAACACCGCACATATTAGTGTTGATTGAAATGATCAACAACACCAACTGATCATAAGCACTAATAGAAACAATCTATCCCTAACCCAAGGTGTAGAAGGAATCAAGGGCTTAGTGCAATGTGACTCTACTTATGTCAAGGAAATAAGGGAGGGAAGAAGGAATCCATTAGAGATGGAGTATGTGAACCTTCCACTAGAGAAGCAGGTTCAAGTCATCCACAAGGGGCTAAGAGGTTTGATTTGATTTAAGTCTCACTGAGGAGAAATTTTCACTGGGGAAGAGGGTTTAATTTGTTTCAATTTTTTTAGATTCAAGATTTTTGTAGATGGGCCCTATTGGTTTGCGATGGATTGCACTGAGAAGGAGCCATGGAGGACTAGACCTAACTCAGATTTACCAATCCAAAGGGGTAGTTTACTAAACACATAGTAGGGCTAGCCAACCAAAGGGATGCCTTTCGGTATGCAGAAAATATACTAGGAAGAAAGCATTAATAGACTTACATCCTCCAAAGTAGGGACCAGTTGCTGGGGTAATCTATTGGCAAGGCAACAGATTGAACCCAACCCAGGGCTGACTATTGAGTGAACGCCACTAGGGGACTTAGATTAACTCAAAGATACTCACTATTAATTTCATTTTTAGATTTATTTTGATGGATTCCATTTGTTTTCAATGGATCACATTGAGAAGGAGCTTATACCAGCTTAGACATATCTTAGATTTACTGAACCAAAGGGAGTAGCTTCTCGGCTGATGGGAGAACTATCCAACCAAAGGAGTGCCTTTCGGTTTACCATGATCAATTAAAGGGAAGAAAGCTTGGGGACTCACATCTTCCACTACAAAAGATCACTGGGGTGATCGGTTACTTTGGGAAATAAATCAAACTCGACCTAAGGCTGCCCATCAGTTTGTGACAATCATGCTAGAAAGAATGTGTCATAGTTTTACATCTTCCAAAGTGGAATGACTGCTGGGGTAACATGTTTATGGAAAAATAGATTGAACCCTACCTGGGACTACGAGTGAGCACCAGGATTTATCTCAACTCAAGACAATTACATGGAGTTCTCACGACACGCCTCTAAAGATAGGATGTCTGCTTGGAAAAAGGGGCCCTTTGGGGCTTGAATTTCTAATCCACAAGCAATTTAATTTATTTATGTGCTTAGTTTTTTTATTTATCATGGGCCCTATTAGTTTGCAAGGGATCAAACTGAGAAGGAGCTTATATCAGCATAGATCTATCTCAGATTTCTGAACTAAGGGAAAATCTGCGCATCCACTGAACAAATTCTCCAACCACAGGGGTGGCTACTAGGAAAGGGGGACTGTCCAATCCAAAAGTAACCCATGTAGTGTCTAAATGGGGTCACAAAGGGCGTGATCTAAATAGAGTGCCCGCAGGGGATGGTGCCGCTAAGGGCTTAATCCAAAATCCTGGAGAAGATGGCATGACTAGTCATATATTTAATAGGTATTCAGTGTCCAACTCAAGGAGAAAGCTCGGGGACTCACATCTGTCAAGAGTGGTGTATCTACCGGGTGAGTCAATGTCAGTATAGCGATCATCAACCAACCTAAGGTACTCATCTATTTGCAACAATCAGTCTAAGAAGAAAGCTCAGGGACTCATATCCTCCTATAATAGAACTAATTGCTGGGATAGTCTATCTTTGACTCGACAGGTGCCATCCAACCTAAAGAGACTACTGAGTGAATTCCATTGGGGTGCTTACATCGAATCAAATGTAGTCAAGTGGAAAGGAGCCTCTGGGGGACTTATCCTAAATCTCAAATATACTCGACCTAGTTAGATCATGATGATTAGTTCAAGAAGAAAGTGTGGGGACTCATATCTTCTTAAATCAAATCAACATGAGATAGCTAACTAGCTAGACAGTGAAGTTTACTATATTAACAAGGTACTCATTGGTTTGCAATGGTCAAGTTAGGAAGAAAGTGTGGGGACTTACATCTTCCAAATAAGTGACCACTGGGATAACATACTAGCCAGGTAGCATGTAGACCCGACCTGGAGCTGCCAATGAGTGAGTGCCATAAGGGCTTGCTCTCACATCAAATAGCTCAAGACAAAAGATTTGTGTTTGTTGTTGTGCTTGTGTTAAAAGGAATAGGATGCCTCTGGGGGACTCATATACCTATCTTAAACATGCTTGGGAATTTTGATGGGACAATACCACAGATGGAAATCGAGAATTCATACAAAGAAAGGATGCCACTTGGGTTCTCTCACGCCTATCTTAATTATGATAATCAAAATAGGATGCCTCTCGGGTTCTCTTACACATATTCTAATAGCACTGGGAGATTGTGTTTGTGTTGTAAAAGAGGGATAGGATGCCACTGGGGGACTCTTATACCTATTCTAGACATGTCACGGTGGATTCGCAAGACAAGCAAACAATGCTTCAAAAGAAAGAAGATTTTGATGAAATGGAATCAAATTTTTGTTCTTTTTATTAACAACTATTTTCAATAATGATTTATTTTATGAGTAATATTTCTTTAGATAGAGCTAATTAATGGGAAGCATCGGGTGTTCCCCTTTACAATCAATAAGCTGATAAGATCCTCTTTGGTAGGCCTTCTCTATGACATAGGGGCCTTCCCAAGTGGGTTCAAACTTGCCTCTCATCTTTCGACCGGCAATAATTGGACTCCTTAGGACTGCACAAGTTCTCTTACTTAGAAAGACCTAGGGCAGACTAGCTTGTTGTGAACTTGAATCATTTTGACCTTGTTCAACTTGAGGTTCTGGCACGCCAGTAGGCGACTCTCCTCCAAACCTTCAAGCTCTTCTAACCGTAACTTTGCATTCTGTTATGTAGTGATCTTGCTACCCAATGCTATCCTTAGTGATGGGAGTTGAACTTTTAAAGGTACAACAGCTTCTTACCCATACACTAAGAAAATGGGATAGAATGAGTTGGAGTTTGGTATGTGGTGCGGTAGGCCCATAAGGCTTTAACTTACTCCTCATTCCACTGTCGCTTATTCTCATCAAGAGTCTTCTTCAACATCTGGATGAGAGTTTTATTGAATGTTTCTGCTAAGCCATTTGCTCTGGGGTAATAGATGGTGGAGTATCTCCAATCTATACCGTGTCTTCTGGCAAAGCTGTTGATCTTCATGCTTTTGAATACAGTATCATTATCGGATATAATTCATCGAGGCACCCTAAACCTATATACGATATGGTTCCTAAAAAACTGAAGCACATGTTGATCTATAACCTCTTTGAGTGGGATTGCCTCTGCCCACTTGGAAGAGTAGTCGGTGGCAGCTAAGATGGGCCGATGCCCCTTGGAAGAAGGAGGATCGATTGGACCCACAATGTCGGTACCCCAACACTCGAATGGCCATGAGGCCAATGTAGGGTGTAGAATGTTGGGTAGTTGGTGGAGTACCACACCATGTACCTAACCCTGATGGCATCTCCTAGTTACATCCATGTAGTTTGTAATCATCAAAGTCCAGTAGTATCCTAGTCTCTTGATCTTTGTCTTCATCTTTGGATCAGATTGATGCACTTCGCATAGAATTGAGTGCACCTCAGTTACAATACCACAGGCTTCGTGTTTGTCTAAATAGCATAACCATATTTGGTCAAAGGACCGGTGGTACAGGGTGCCATCAATGAGAGCATAGGAGAGAGCTCTCTATTTCACTTGATGAGCTTGTGACTTTTTTTGAGGTAGTTTGCCGGTGTTCAAGTAATCTATGAAGGATTGCCTCTAATCTAGCTCCTTGTACTTATAGGCAATGATAACCTCCCTTTCAAGAGAAATTTTCTCGATGAGTTCAACATCAATAAGGGATAGGACTTGTCTATTTTGGACCCTTATTGAAGTGGACTCATCTTTCGGACATGCCAATTCTTTGGCAAGTTTGTTCAAAGCATCTTTTGGAGAAAAATTCCTAATAAGGGTAATCAGGAGTCACCTTTCAAATTGTTGGTGAGAAATGAAAGAGAACAAGACCCTTATAGAAATTCTTCATTTTAGAATTCCATGCAGATCCGTAGATGTACTTATTCAGGTGATCGAGTAGGTCATCAAGAAATAGTGTACTATCTTGAAAGACAGAAGTCACTACCCTTTGGTGGACCTAATCATCTTAATAAGGACTCCTAAGGATAATGGGTCTACATATGTACTAGAGATTCTTCCCCTACTTTATATGAAAAAGTAAAGCATGGTTTATTTTAAACTAGGTTCGTTAAGTTCCCTACAAGGGCAAGCCCCCATAGTTAATTACATCCTAATGGACGGGATCCCTTAGGAAAACTCTCGATTAAGGTAAATATTCATTGTCTTTGAAGATTTCAATAAGAAAGGGCTATCAATCGATTGGTTTATGTTTGAAGATCAAATGAGATTGATCAAAAGTGAGAGTTATTATCGAAGCCAAAATAGAAGATAAGTAGGAGATACCCACGATACTAGGAGACCTAGCGAGCATCTCAAACCATCCTATAGTTGGGCTTTACATTTTAGAAATTGATTTAGTTTATTTGGGTTGCATTTTTTATTAGAAATTTAGGACTTAAGATTTCTTAACACAAGATTAAGAAAATACCTAAGAGGTGAGGAATTATGCTTATGGCCCCCAGAGGGGAGAAGCAATCTTAGAACATACATCTAGGGAGCTTTGACGAGGGCCGAAAGCACAACCTAAATCTAAGGAAAAAATGGGTAGTTGGTTTATCTCTATAAGGTAGGACAAACCACCCAATAGCTTGGACTTACAATTGCCTGGGGGTGGCCGCCAACTAACTCCTCCTACAAATTTAAATACATGTAGGCAAGACTTTATGTTTATGCAAGATAGCTAGGCTGTTATTTATTTAAAAAGAGACTAAGTCCTTAAACTCACTCCATAATGAGATTAGATCATGTAAATGACATGTTTCAAATGACCTAAATCTAATGCAATTCAAATTTCATTTAATTTTCATTTTGGGCAAATATTTATGACTCAGGCTAGTAGGATTCATATGACTAATTCATGAGAAAGAAGATTATTGGCCAAAATTAGCGAGAAGGGAGGAGGTGAGTTTCCATCATGGCTCTAAAAGGTCAAACCAAGTTTCTCTAGCAAAGGTGAAAGTCCTCCAATCAAGAGTGAAATAAGATGCATTTGTGCATGATATTACGAAAGAAATGCTCATCTAGCTAAGGGTTGCTAATTCTTTTATCTTGATTTTAAACTAAAGCTTTAAGTGAGGTTATGAGTTGTTTAATTTTATTTTGAGTTGTTAGATTGGGTAAAAGATTTATTTTTCTCTAAAGAGCTTAATATACATCTAGCCCATACATAAAGCAAGGAAGAAACTAGGAAAATCATGTCACTTAATGCAAAAACTAAATAAATCATCGATCAATTTATAATGCTAATCACGCAAAGAATAAAAGGCCGTTGTGGTCTGGCACCACTGCACAAACCTGAAAATATCAAATGTGGTAGCCAAGCTCTATCCTTATACAACTCGGATTATGGATCAATTAAATTACAATTAAGAAAGGAATTCATTATTATAGGGGTCTTCAAGCTTCATTCTTCTTTCTTCTTTCTTTCTTCTTTTTCTCTTCTTTTCTTCTTTTATTCCTTCTTTTGGATGGTTGGAAGGGGGATGCTCCAAAGCTTCACATGGGGCATAAGATAGGATCTTATGACCAATACTCATCCTAATCCCCATAACAATTATTCCAAAATTCTAATTATACAAATTTACTTGAAAAGGGAAAGTGGAAATCTAACTAACACCTGTAAAACAAAAGTTAGTTAAAACAAACCACACAAATTCCAAGCATGTATATTGGACTTATCACTCCACACATGGGTGACTAAGTCCACCTAGCCTATGGATTATTCTTAGGAGTATAAAGAACCTACCAGCAAAAGCATTTATATTTTTATTTATGATAACGCCCCTTTAGCACAATCCCCTACAGAAAAGAATAGTTAGACTAAGAACGCCTACCATTCATCCTACAAGCATACACCCTAACATCCTTTCTGAAATAGATATTACAAAATAAAATATAACATCAAACCATGCACTGACCTAACCTAAGGCTATAAGTGGTGACTTAGGCTAATGCGTGTGCTTTGAAGGTTTGTGTGGTATGCTCAACTGTGGCTTTAAGTTTAAATTTTTTTAAGTGTGAAGAACGTGTTCAACTTAGAGGAGGGTTTCATTTAATTTGTTTAATTATTTTGGGTTGATTTTATTTCATGTTTTGTTTTGGTTTAAGTGGATCCTAAAATGAATTACTAAGTTATGAAGAGAGGGAAAGAGAAGAGAACTTCTCTTTCCTTCCCTAACCTAAGTAATTTATAAAGTAGATTCACATTTCAGTTTCATTTAGGTGAATGTTTTGATTAAATCTTTTTTATCAATCCTAAGTTTAGATAAACTCTAAACAAACCTATTCAAAAAGAAAGGCATTTTAAGATTAAATAAAATGTATCAAAATTCACATAACACACATTACTTCATTTCTTTCCCAACATATATAACATGCATATGGATGGGCCCTAAGCATATCTATACATGTAAATGAGAGTATTTAACACACTTTATGATGTATGCTAAGTAATCAATTTAAGGAAATTTAGAAGTTGAATATGCATGATTTTTCTTAAGAAGAAAGGGTTTTCCTTTTCCAAATTTTCACATACACACATGAAAGTAAGAAAGGCATAAGTGAGTACAACACCATTATTAACTAGAGGTGTAAGATATAAGACCTACTTAGGGCTACCTAAAGCCTTGCAATCTCGGTGTTGTCCAGACTAATATACCACTTTTCTTAAATACAAACATATGTATAAAAGAAATGAAAAAGGAGAATGCAAAAGTTATTTAATGGATTCATTTTTGTTTCTGTAATTTATGTATGCAAGTATAGGAAACCCTTCTTACGTGATAGCATAGGGATGAATAGGGTATGTAATGAAGTAAGTGTTGGGTTCTTTTCAAATGAACCTTACATCTCACTAATCCCTATTCAAAACTATACCAACATAAGAAAGAAAGGGAACCTATTCTAAGCATATCTTTATAATCTATCACATGCAAGCTTATAATTAAAGTATAAGTAGCACACTTTTAGATTTGATATTTGATTTATGTATTTTGAAAATAATTTTTATTTAGTAGTGATAATAGCCACTCATATTTCTACTTTAGCCAGCACATGTAAATTTGACATAAAGTAAATAATTTAATTTTAAAATTTGAATTTCAAAATTATGAATGCATGAAATCACATGGAATACAACTTAACATGTTGGGGGAAAGATTCAAAGTAATGAAAGCATGTAAACAAACTCATTTCAGTTAAATCCTAAAGACATTCTTATAGAATAAGAAAATTTTGAATAAATCAAAGCGAATTCAAAGTGATTTTTGTTTAGTTTGAAGTTTGATTTAATTTTGAAAAGGTGAGATGAGTTTGCTATTCCTAACCCATTCCCACATGTGTTTTATATTTTTGTTTAATTTTAAGATAATTAAATCCATTTTTATGCATTGATTAGGTTAAGGTATGAATTAACTTAATTAACCCTTACCTACACCACCTTAGAAGAATTAACTAAATAATTATGAGCCAATGAGATGACATAAAACCCACAAGAAATTTAAATTTGCAATGCACCTAATAATGAAAAGGCTTAATGCAATTTGGCTCACAATTAAAAGTTAATTAACTAAGGGATTTAGCTTAAGTAATTTCAAAACACCCTTTCACACATGTGAATTAGGTTTTGATTTCCTTAATTGAACTTAGGCTATTAAACACCTAAGAATCTACCCAAAGTAAATTAATTAAGTTCTAGAACTTTTTAGAATTTTTAGAAATTTATTAAGGAGAATAATTAATGAATTAACCCTTAATTAAGAAGAGATTAAGGAGAGAAGAGGGGGTTTAGGAAATAGTTTAGGAAAAATACTCCAAAAATATTCCATAAACCTCTTACTTACTAGGTCTAACCTTAATCAACCCTAATCATAGGTTTAGATCACTAATCATACCCTAATTATGCTTAATTACATAAAGAGGGTAATTAAGAAAATCATATGCAAGTATTCTAATCAATCCTTCAATAAATCCCAAGAAAATTAGGGGAGGTAGAAGTCATACCCAAAAGCATACCCAAGAAATTTGGGATTAATCAGAGGCCTAATTAAAATGTAATTAGCAAATAAATTTTCCAATAAAACTCAAATTCAGATAAAAGCATAATTCAAAACTCATTAAAATTAATTTTAAAATATTCAAGGTTTAATTAACTATCCATAGAATTTTATTTCACATTTTTCTGAATTCTCTAGCAAGAGTTATGAATTTTGGAAGATCTCTAAGTGAATTAAGAATTAATTAAAGCATTTTATTAATCATAACTAATCGCTGGCTCACAGCGTGATGCGTGGCGGTGGCAGTTAGTGTGCTTTACACGTGTCACACCATGAGGGGGTCACTTAAAACATCACATCCCAAATGGCAGCTGGTGGCGTGTGCACTTTATTCCTCTACCGTCCGAACAAAGAGACGGCCAGGGATCTCCCCACATTTTAAAAAGAGTAAATGGAATTTCTAACATGCTGAATTATCTCAGCCATCCATCTAAAATGTGCGGATTGACGGCTGAGATCATCCAAGTTCATCCCCATGATCTGTTGATCAAGGGGAAGATCCAAGCTTGATCTAGCATGGATTCAAATCAAACTCAACCCACACCATCTAAGGATAGAGAGTGGCAAATCCAACGATAAAAAATGATGGGGTGAAAATTTCTTTCACAAAGCTCCACACCACATTAAGTTTAATGGTCGAAAAATCCCATACCTTGTCAGAGGTGATCACCGACACTCGATTCCCTTGGAGAAGCTTTGTCTGGTTGAGACAAAGCTGTGTTGAGAGTATGAGCACTTGATATTGAGTGGATCAATGTATGGACCAACTCCTCCTTAAGTAGCTTACGACTTTGATCCAATTCTATCCTTGCTTTCCATTAGAACTTGGGAATCAACTTAGGTGAGCTTGACTTGGTCACCTAAGTGTGCCTGCAAAAGGAATTGGAAGGAAATGAAGTGTAGAAAAAGTTGGCAATTCAATTGGTTTCCCATGTTTTCACTGTTTGAAAACCAAGAAATGGGAGAATGGAATGAGCTCTAGGTTACTTGCTATCACTCTATGATGGCTCCTCGGTCTGACTAGCACTCAATCAAATTAAGGAATTATATATTTGAGTTTGTTTAGGGGGAGTATCTCTCCCCCCTTCAAGGATCGGACGGCCGACAATGCACATGCCATTTTGATCCAATTGAGCTTAGGCTGAGGGTTGTTTGATCAGTTAGGAGTGTGCGCATGGTCAGTTTGAGCCAAGGAGTGGATTGCCAACCTCCCATATGCTTAAATTTGAGCTTAAGAGGGAGTTTGAATTTTTAATTTTTGATTGTAGGGTCGGGTTTAGTCTAGAGACCAAATGGGCTGACCCAAACCCATTAGGTTGGGTGTACCACTCTCCCCTAGGTCCCCTTGAGCTTTTAGGAAAGCCTCAAGTTAATGTGAAGAGGGTATGACCAAATTACCCATGAGTTAAGCCAAAATTTGTTCTATGTCCTAGGGGTAGGATGGTCATTTTTCTATTTTTCCACTTTGGATATGTTGGGATGTGGAGAAACTAGGTTTGGCCAAGTTTCATGAGATTTGGAATTCATTTGATAGGGTTTGGCTCATGTTGACCCATTTAGGTCAAAATGGGTCAACTTGAGTCAAGTTGACCAATAGGTCAAACTGGGTCAAACCAACGGTTGGGTCAAGTTCATATGACCATTTGAAATGTTTTGGTGGCTTTGATTTGATTCAATTTGGTATAGTTTTGGATTTGGCTCATATGACTTCATTTAGGTCAAATGGGTCAAGTTGACCTATTTGACCCATTTGACCTATTTGAGGTAGGTCAAGGGTAGGTTTATGCCAGGTTCTTCATATGGAGTGGATTGGTATCTTTGTTTCCAATCAATTTTGATTAAGTTCAATTTTGGCTCAACATGACCCCTTTAGGTCATGTTGGGTCTAAATTCAATTGGGCTAGGTTGGGTCTAGTTAGCCAATTGAGGCTTTGGTCAAGTTCCACAAGTGATTTGGAATGGACTTGACCCATTGGTTCCAATCAATTTGGCTTAGATCAAGTTTTGACACATTTTGACCCTTTAGGTCAAAATGGGTCAACTTAGGTCAAGTGACCAATTGGGCTAGGTTAGGTCAAATGTTGGCTTGGTCAAGTTCAAACGTAAGTCATGAGTGAACTTAGATCAATGATTTCAATCAATTTGGGCTATGGTGGAATTTGGCTATGTAAGATTTCATTTTAAGTTAAGTGTTGACTTGGTCAACCCTTAGGTTTAACTTGGTTTGATCCAATTTTATTGATTGATCATCCCATGATGATTGTTGATCATAATGAGAAGGATATATGAGTTTGGTTCAATCCAATTTCGTTAGTATCAAAATTTGGCTCATAAGGGTATTTTAGGTTACTTTGGGTTAAGTGAACCTAAGTGGGTGAAATGGCTTGGTCAAAGCTTGATTTGAAGTTGGTTGATCTTGTATATGGACTCATGACTGAAATATAAATCCATTTACAAGTGGTTTGAAGTCAAATGGGTTTTGATCCATTTGAAAATTTCATATTCAAAGGAAGAATATGAAAGGGTTTTGGGTTTGATTTTGTACTTGGGTTTTGATTGAGTGATTGAAATTTGATTTATATATGAACTCTTGATTGTAGGATTGATTGAATCATGAGAGAAAATCAAGAGTTTGGCTTGATTAGAAATTGATTTGGCTAAGTTCAAGATTTTGACTTGAAAGGCTTAGATTGGATTTTGATTTGATTTGAGTTTGATTTTTGGAATAGGTTTTGATTGTTTGAATTTTTTATTTCATTTATATATGTGATTATAAATTGATCATGAGAAAATTTCAAGGATTTGAATTGGTTTAATCATGATTTGAGCTAAGTCCATTAAGAAGGATTTAAAGGACTTATGAAAATTTTGGAGTTTAGAGTTTGAATTTTTGAATTTGGTTTGATTGATCTATATTTATATTTCATTTATATATGTGAATATAAATGAGAATATAAATGAATTATGAAAAAATCCCATGACTTTGAATTGGTTTGATCAAGATTTATTCTAAGTATATTAATAGAAAATTAATGACTTAAGGAGATTTTAAATTGGGAATTTAATTCTTGTATTTGATTTGATTGATTTATATTTATATTTCATTTATATATATGAATATAAATGAGAATATAAATGAGCTTTGAGAAAATCCCATGGGTTTGAATTGATTTGATCAAGGTTTAGGCTAAGTCCATTAATGGAGAATTAATGACTTGAGAAATTTTAAATTGAGAATTTAATTCTTGGATTTGATTTGATTCATTTATATTTGTATTTCATTTATATATGTGAATATAAATGAGAATATAAATGAGTTTTGAGAGAATCCCAAGGATTTGAATATGTTTGATCAAGATTTTGGATAAGTCCTTTAATGGAGAATTAAAGGACTTTAGAAAAATTGCATGAATTAATTTAAAATTTTGAGTTTGATTGGATTGATTTGAATTTATATTTCATTTATATGTATGAATATAAATGAGAATATAAATGGGTTATGAGAAAATCTCAAAGGTTTGAATAGGTTTTGATCATGATTTTGGTTAAGTCCTTAAGGGAAGGATTAAGGACTTATGCAAAATTTGGACTTAGGAATTTTTGATGGATTTTGATCATGGGTTTCAATCATGAATTTGATTTGAGTTTTGGAGAAAATCAAATATAATTGATTTGGGAGTTTGACTTGAAAGAAGGAAAGTGAGGAATGGTTTAAGCTAAGGGTAGGTAGTTTTCTTAATACCCCTAAGGCATGACCTATTCTTATGGCTAACCCTTCTAAGTTTTTAGGGCTAGGTTTGAGTATCCACCTAATCACTAGATGTGTCTTAAGACTAAGGAATTCTTAAAGTCTAAGAGAAGTCCTAAGCCAAAGATGGAGGGGTTGAGAGCTCATTCTAAAAATGAGGTCAACACATCTGCTACTGCGTTCTCTGCTCGAGGAACCTTTTAGATGGTGACTTCAGGAATTTGGGCCAACAACTTCATGGTATACTCATAGTAATGACAAAGCTTGGGTTTGAGAACCTTATAGGACCTGGCAATCTGGTTGATGACCAACTAAGAATCCCCAAAGATGTTGATGCTCTTGACACTGATAGTGATGGTTAACTCTATACCAGAAATCAAAGCCTCATACTCGGCTTCATTGTTGGTGCAAAGGTTGAAAAGATAGTATGAGAATCTCATCACATCGCAGTCTTGAGTTAATAGAACTATTCCTACCCCTGCCTTTCCCGGAAGAGTAGATCATGGTGCTTCCCCTATGTGAAAAAAAGCTGCACCAACAAAATACATCTCTCATCGGAGGTTGCCAACCTCCCCTAAGTTCATGATTTGTTCATCAGAGAGATCATCACTAAGTGGAGAATCAGCAGGAAGTGGGTGTGCTGCTAAGAAATATGATAGTGCCTGTCCTTTTACCGCACAGAGGGGTACAAATGTGATATCAAACTGCAAGAGGATCATGGACTATCGTGCCAAACATCTGGATAGTGTTGGCCATCTCATGAGATACTGCATTGGATTGATTTTGGAGATCAAGTCCTCCTTATGAGAAAGCATATAATGACATAGCTTTTGAGAGGAAAAAATTAAAGCTAGGCAATATTTCTCAATAGGTGGATAGTTTGCTTCAGTAGGAATAAGATGATGACTAAGGTAGTAGAGAGCGTTCTCCTTTCCTTCGTCATTGGCTTGGGTCAACAAAGAAATGAAAGAGTCATCCAATACAGTAGTGTAGAGAATGAGTGGCCTGCCCGGGATAGGCGCTGCTAGAACTGGTAGCTTCACCGAATACTACTTGATGTCTTCAAAGGCATGTTGTCACTTGTCCTCCCACTTGAACTTGGTGTCCTTTTTGACAAGTGCTAAAAATGGCTTGCATCTCCCCGATAGGTTGGAAATAAAGCGTCTTAGATATGCCAGCCATCCTTGGAAAGATCTGAGTTGAGTTAAACTCTTAGGAGGTGGCATTTCTAAGATAGCTTTGATCTTTTCAGGATCTATTTCTATTCCCCGATGTCGGATAACAAACCCAAGGAATTTCCTTAAAGCTACTCTGAATACATACTTCAGGGGATTCATGTTGAGGTTATATTATCTTAACGGTTAGAAAACTACTCTCAAGTCAAGGAGGTGGTCTTCCTTTTCTTTGATCTTAACTAGTAGATCATCAACGCAACACTCAACCTGATGATGGATGAGTTCATTGAATATCTAAGTCATGGCCCATTGGTATGTAACATTAGCATTTTTAAGGCTGAAAGGCATGACCCTATAACAAAAGATTTTGATCGAGGTTCAGAAAGTAGTGTTTCTTTCATCTTCAGGAGATATTTTGATTTGGTTGTAGCTAGACGACCCATCCATGAAAGATAAAACTACATGAGATGAGATGATGTCCACCGTTAATTTTAGTTTAGGAAGAGGAAACTCATCCTTAGGACATGCCTTGTTTAAGTCCCTAAAATCAATGCATATGCAAATTTGGCCATTCTTCTTCTTAATTGGGATGACACTGGATAACCAAGTAGGATATTTTTCTTCCTTGATGAAACCAGCATCGATCAGTTTCTTGACTTTAGAATGGCATGTTGTTCGATTTCTAATCACATGCGTCTAGGAACTTGCTTAATAGGGGTAGCATTAGGATATATTGCTAGTTTGTGGACTGCTATGTCAAGAGATAATTCGGGCATCTCTTCGTAACTCCATACGAAGAAGTCTGAACTCAATCAATAGCCTAACTAAGTCATTAGTTTCTTCTTCATTCAATAACGAACTGATGTACGTCAGGCGTGGATCTTCTTTGTCCCAAGGTTGATTTCTTTAAGCTTGTCAATTGTTGAATGAATCTCTTCTTTAAATTTTGGAGGTGCATCTTTGATTTGGAGATTATCTGGATCATCTGAGGTTTATAAACACTCATTCTCATAAGAGTTGGGGGTGTGTGAAAAGAACCTATCAGCTTCCAAATGATTGGTAACAACTAAGTAGTAATCATTGTCATCGACTGGACTTACTATATCGAATCCTAGTCCTGCTTCGGATTGTGCTTCCCTACCTGTATTATTCCATAGCTTTTCAAAGTACACAGACCTATGCCTAGACCATGTATGAAGAACTAAACCTTTCTATATAAGATTATGAACACAAGACGAGTAAAAGTCAAATGGTAATTCCACTAATTCTTTAAATATATCCTCCTCAAGTTCTACATCAACTTCAGTACTTGAGAATGATGATCCCAAAAAGAATCTCTTTGGCTTCATATCACTGGAAGACTTTGGGACTTCCTTAACTACTAAACCTTCAGCTTTCTGAGATATAAGTGAGGTTAGAGCTAAGGTTCCCAGCTACTGCCTAATAGTCTCATATAAATCTGATTCAAATACTTTTGCTTTGTGCAGGCACTGGTCTTCATCTCGATTGAAAGTCACCTCATGGAACTTGAGAGGGTTATTGGTATACTAATCACATTAGACTTATCCTCCGAGCTGGATTCCAAGTCTATGTCAATAGTAAGGGTACTCCTATGAACTGGAACATAACCTCTATTGGCTGATGGCTAACCAGGGGTCTTCCAACTCTAAAACTATCTCTGTTTCTGCCTCTGTCTCTGCCTGGTGGAGGTTGAGTCATCCTACCCACTTGTCCATATGATGGAATGAACTGTGGGTGGAATGTGATATGCCAATCTATTTCTTACTCAATTCCCCTTTCTTGTTCACTTAGATTTTCATTTTTCTTTTTTTTTTTTTTTGCCTTTTCTTTTTCTTCATTTTCTTTTTCTTTTGCTTTTGAGTTTGAATTTTGTCCAAGTTCATGAGAAAAGGTGTTTTGAGGAAGATAGTAGGTCGTATCCTCATAAATCGTAACCTCTTTAACTGAAAATGGTTTTTTTTATCTCCATTGACACGGTATTCAATCCCATCTTTTTGAACTTGATGCACTGATGGAGGGATGCCGGAATTATCTTGTTCTGATGTATCCAAGACCTACTAAGGAAAGTTGTGAACGAAGTGTTAGAATCAATGATGTAAAACTTAGCTTCAGTCTTCCAGTCACCTATCTCCAAAGGTAAAACTATGGAACCTAAAGCTCGCTCACCTTGTTCATTGAATCCTCTTAACATCATCTTATCTCCTTTGAGTGTGGAGATGTCAATCCTTAAATAGGCAAGGGTCTTTAGACTCATAATGTTCACGGATGCACCTGGATCCATGAGAACTCTGGTGAGTCTAAACCTGTCCATGTCGATTGTGATGTAGAGGGGACGATTATGCTCCAAGTCCCCCAGAAGTAGGTCTTCATCTGTGAAGGTGATCCCATGGGCTTCTTTTGTGTAATGTGCCTCCCCACTGCTTCTCGCTAAGCTAAGCATATCTGGGATCAAGGAGAGCCTTGATTAATGACTCTTTGGATAAGACAAGGGCATCGTATATGCTTAGATGATAACTTTCTTAGATGAGAGAGGGCATTGTAATCCACCTTGGGCTGGTCCTCCATATGCATATCCAAGGGTAGAGCATCCTGTGGAGGGACTTCTCGATCCTCTATACCAATGACTTATTTCCCTCTATCTTGAGGTGCTACCCTAGAAGGTAGAACCTTGCCACTACGGAGGTTGACTTCAGTGATCTCTTGTGGCAGGGTAATGGAAGGTTCTACCTGCACATCAAGCTCACCTATAGCTTCTCCTATGGGACCCTCAGAATCGAGATGATTCCAAGTCTATCTCAAGAGGTGAACCCTAACATTCATAGTAGGAAAGTCCAACTCTGAATCAGAAAGAGAGAGATTAAAATTCTCATACTTATTTTGACTTGAAGAGTTATCATCAAGAATAGAAGTAGACAACCCATCATAAGTGACACAGATGTAATTCAAGATAGCTTTATTCTTCAATTTCTTGGATTTGATAGGTGGTACAAAGTAAAAAATAAGTAAAGTGAGTGGGGTAAGGGATTTGATGCCCTTATCCATCAAGAGTTCTTAGTGAAAGAAGAAGAGTGAAGTGGAAGTCGCTAATGTGGTATGGAAGGCGGAGGTGGACTCAGTTGGTGGTTGCACTCTTGGGCTATCTGGAACATCTCTTGCTTTGCTACATTCTTTGAGCTCCCCCTTTCCCAGTTAGCACTGGCAACTTGCAAACCTTCCTTGATATTGGAGGTTTGAGCTGACTCAGGCACCTGCAAGGAAAGTTTCTTGATTTTCTGAATGATCTTTTTAGAGGTTTTAGATAAAAGATATCCCAACCATCTTTGGTTTTGGAAGAATCACAAGTATCCCCAAGGATTACCCTAATGGAACTAGATGGTTGTTCCACAAGGTATTCCTTTGGGATAACTACAACACCAGTCTTGAAGTTGTGTTCAAGCCAGTCCTTAAATATGAAGCAATCCTCTAAAACATGACTTAGCATACGGTGATAGGGGCAAAAGTTAGGATCATGACTTTTTGCCTACTCCTCTCCAAACTCAAAAAAATCAGGTTTCTTTAAGAGATTCTTAAAGATCTTCCTGATTACCTCCCTCTTAAATGAATACGGTTTGTTAAGCTTATTTAAAAGAGTAGATGGACCATAGCTACCTGGTGGCAGGTATGTGTGTTGCTATTGGTGGTGATGGGTGAGGTGGTGGTGTTTATGGATGAGGTCGGTGGTACCTGGATGATAAAGTAAGTGGAAGTGAAGGTTGCTGAGGCTATGGTCTTTAGACTGATCTCTAGCTAGTTGCTTCCCCTTATCTAAACTTGTCACTATTCTCGGCTTCTTCTCATATACCTTCTATGGATTTGCTATGGGCAATTGGCCTTGAAAAGGAAATTGTTTGGCCTCTCCTTGTAGACTAGCCATCTTGTTGATTAGCTTCTCAAATATTTTGATAGTGAAGCCCTTAAGCATGAAGGTGACTGGGCCATGGATATTCTTTAGAAGAATCTTAATGGCATGCTGCTCAGATAGATGCAGCTCATATTTCATACTCAGGTTATGCCATCGGAGAATATAATCAACAAGGGACTCACCTGGGTGTTATTGTGCTACAACGAGATCGCCCACAGTAACCCTTTGTAGAGCTCCAGCAAATCTCTTGATAAAGATTTGCTCCAACTTAGAAAATGTCTTTATTGAACCATTGGGAAGTTCAACATACCAATCAAAAGAAATCCCTGCTAGGCTACTAACGAAGTGGAGAAATAGTAAAGCATCGCTACCACCGGCGTTGCAACAACTGGCCCTAAAGTGTGCAATATGCTGCCTTGGGTTTCCACTGCCATCAAAGCTTTTGAAGGAAGGTGGAATGAAATCCTTGGGATATTGGATTGCATCAAATTCCTCCGTGCTGTGTCTACCCTTTGGAACCGATGATCCTCCCCGGGCTTGAGCCAATGCTTCCTTCACTTGTTGCACAACCATGGATCTGATGTCTTTTTCTTGTATGGAGGTACTTTCCACTACCTTCCTATACATGCTAGTGCTATCTTGCTCAGCGGGAGGTAAGGTCTTAGCTAGGTCCAAGACATGCACTAACTCTGGCTAACTAATGTCAGCTATAGTAGGATGAACTACTAGAGCTTGTTTCTGAAGTACTAAGACTGCTGCCAACAAGCCCTCAAGCTGCCTTGCCATCCTATCTATCTTCTCATCTTTCTGCTATAATTGATATTGAAGGTATTGGGCTGATTGGGTTGTATCTTCCTGATCAACCTCATCACCTTTCATGTCTTGCTTCTCCCTAAGGAGGGATCCCCTTGTATCCACCATACAGACCTCGATTGAGTCTCCCAACAAATCATTTTCATTAGGATCAAAGTTAACCTTCTCCTCATCTGACCAGTCATACCCCAGAATTTCTTTCTTCTTTATAAGATAATGTTCTACTATCTCCTTAAGAGAATGATCAATCTGAATAGACACAAATGATTTTGGCTGACTGGTGTGATCACTATCATGTACTGAGAGACACCAGACCTTCCATGCTACTGGAGAGTCAATCCTATGAGGACTGTACTCACTTGAAGAGACACACTCCTGACTATCACTAACTCTGAAAGGGGTGACATTCCTAGGAGGTTCTACTCACGGTGCAATGGGCTATCATCGCTCCCCTGCACGCCACCATCTCCATGTCTACTAAAGCTGGTGGTGTTGGTGAAGGGATAGCCCCTATGCTTGGTGCCATTCTCACTGCTAGGCGAAGGTCGGAGAGCTTCGCCATTACATGGTGTAGATGGAATTGGATCCCTCGGTCATAGCTGTATCACCAACGGGGTACACTTCTCCCCGAACATGGCCTTCATGACCTTGATTGGACGGAGATGATGTGATGTGAATAGGTGATGGTGGGGGGAGGGAGAGGGGGGAGTGGTGTATTGGAACACCACCGACTCTCTCAGGATAGGGACCATCTTCCTATGTTGGGTCTTCCATGTAAGCAGGATGCTATTTGTATAGTCGACGTGGGTAGCACACCAAGCTGGAAAATCAACAAGTGCAAAAGTTGCCGACTGGCGACTGAACCTCCACCTCTCCCTACTGGTGATAAGAACAGATGTATGAGCCTCTCTGGCCCTCTCTTATCGAAGATGTTTCCCCACACTGTAGGGGATGATAAATCTCAAATCAAATTGAGCTCTAGATTCAGAACATCCGTAAGCTCCTCCAACGGCATAAAGCGGTGAGGCCATGACCTCTTGCTCACAGTGGCGGTGTGGGCTCGTGGAGGTGAAGTATAAATCCTCATAGCATCCTCTCTGTCTGACCCAGAGAGATGATGAAACTGCTTCATTGTAACCAGCGGGGTGATCAGAGTAGGTGCCTCCTCTACAACTGACCGTGTAGTGGCCTCCATCTCTTTAGCAATCCTGGTATGATATCACTTAATCATGTAGTTTTTATTTCTCCTTTGTGTTTGGGTAAGATGAGTAGAGTAGAAACTAGACCCAACCTAAAAGGTTGGGGAGGCAATCTCTGGGATCAGAGGAGCCTTACCCTTAGAGGGTGCCAAAGAGTGGGTGCTAGTCCTTACTGGGGTAGCAGAAACCCCGGGGTGCTCAGGTGCTGTCACTGGCACTGTTGCAATTGATGGGACCACCAATGCTTTCCTCTTTAATGAGGGAGATTCAGTCGAGTAAACCGATCATGATGGCCGGGTTTTCCCGACCACTCTGATCATCTTGGATGAGGGAGTGCCCTCATAGGTGATCATCAGTCCCTCAAATCCTCTACCGAAATAGATAAGGTGGGTATAATCAGCTCGGTGGAGATTGGCCTGATCCAAGGCCAAGTCCATACTGTATGGGCAAGTGAACACAAACTTCTGTGGGCATGCCATTTCTAATCAACTGAAAAACTTAAGGAGTGAATTGTAGCTATAATTATGACTGATGCTGAGAATCTATGATATTGGAAACAAGCTTGGATCAGATTTATGTTTTGTTTGATTTCTAAATTTGAATTTAAAATTTGAACCCACATCCAACATCTTGGAAGTGTTAAGTGGGGTTCAAATGGATTTAGAGAAGATTTAGAAATTTGATTGGAAAGAGGAATTTTTGAATATGAATCCAACTTCAACAAATTTGGGTATGTTGAAAAATGGATCCAAATATTTTTAGAAAGATTCTTCCATAGGTTCATGTTTGAAATCAGATTTTGATTTGAGGACCCTTTCCTTTAACAAATTCGGGTATGTTAAAGTAAGAGAACACCACCGACTCTCTCAGGACAGGGACCATCTTCCTATGTTGGGTCTTCCATGTAAGCATGATGCTATTTGTATGGTCGACGTGGGTAGCACGCTGAGTTGGAAAATCAACAAGTGCAAAAGTTGCCGACTGGCGACTGAACCTCCACCTCTCCCTACTGGTGATAAGAAAAGATGTATGAGCCTCTCTGGCCCTCTCTTATCGAAGATGTTTCCCCACACTGTAGGGGATGATGGATCTCAAATCAAATTGAGCTCTAGATTCAGAACGTCCGTAAGCTCCTCCAACCGTAAAGCGATGAAGGCGACGCGACCTCACCCTCACAGTGGCGGGGGCAGTCTTGAACCACCAGTGGAGGTGAAGTATGAATTCTCCTAGCATCCTCTCTGTCTGACCTAGAGAGATGATGAAACTGATTCGTTGTAACCAGCGGGGTGATCAGAGTAGGTGCATCCTCTACAACTGATCGCGTAGCGTCCTCCATATCCTTACCAATCCTGGTATGATATCGCTTAATCATGCAGTTTTTTATTTCTCCTCTGTGTTTGGGTAAGATGAGTAGAGTAGAAACTAGACCCAACCTCAAAGGTTGGGGAGGCAATCTCGGATCGGGAGCCTTACCCCCAGAGGGTGCCAAAAAGTGGGTGCTAGTCACTTGCGGGGTAGCATGGCTGAGGGCACGGTGCTATCAGCCTTTAAGCGATGGGACCACCAATGCTTTCCTCTTTAATGAGGGGAGGTCAGAGGTAAATCGATGCGGATGGGGTTTTCCGACCACTTCTGACATTATTGGAGAGGGAGTGCCCCAGGTGATCATAAGTCCCTCAAATCCTCTACCAAAATAGATAAGGTGGGTATGATCAGCTCGGTGGAGATTGTCTTGATCCAAGGCCAAGTCCACGCTGTATGGGCAAGTGAACACAAACTTCTGTGGGCATGCCATTTCTAATCAACTGAAAAACTTAAGAGTGAGCTGTTGTGTATTGTCGAGAATCTATGATATTGGAAACAAGCTTGGATCAGATTTATGTTTGTGTTTGATTTCTAAATTTGAATTTAAAATTTGAACCCACATCCAACATCTTGGAAGTGTTAAGTGGGGTTCAAATGGATTTAGAGAAGATTTAGAAATTTGATTGGAAAGAGGAATTTTTGAATATGAATCCAACTTCAACAAATTTGGGTATGTTGAAAAATGGATCCAAATATTTTTAGAAAGATTCTTCCATAGGTTCATGTTTGAAATTAGATTTTGATTTGAGGACCCTTTCCTTTAACAAATTCGGGTATGTTAAACTAAGGGTCAATTAGTTTTATTTTTGATTTGGTATTTTGGAATTCACTTATTTAGAAAATTTGGGTGTGCAAAGTGAAGTGTTTGAAAATAATTATTTCTTTTCATGAATTATTGTGCTTTTTGAAAATTAGAATTCTCACTTAGCAAATTTAGGTAAGCTAAGTGAAGAACCCAAGTGTATTTTTAAAAGATTTTTGAAAATAGGATTCTTACCAAATTTGAGTATGCTAAGAAAATCCTAAAGTGTTTCATTTGTTTAGGATATTTTGATTTTTTTTTTTGCAAAAGTAGGATCCTTAGCAAATTTAAGTATGCTAAGGGAATCCTAATGTGTTTCATTTGGTTTTTGATGGAAAGTGGAGACTTCACTTTAACAAACATGGTATGCTAAAGATGTAGTTCCACTTGATTTTGTGAAATGGAAATTTCACATAGCAAGTTTGAAAATGCTAAATGAAATTCCAAAAGATGTGTTAAAAAATTATGTTTTGGTTTTTCTTAAAAAATGGAAACTTCTTTTTAGTAAATTTGGTATGCTAAAGAGTGAAGTTCCAAAAGTGCTCTTTGGAAATTTTGTGAAGTGGAAATTTCATTTAGCAAATTTGAGTATGCTAAATGGAATTCCAAAGGTGTTTGAAAATTTTGTTTTGAATTTTGAAAAAGGGCGGCTTCATTTTAGCAAATAGGTATGCTAGAATGAAGTTCCAAATGTGTTTGAAATTTTTTGGTTTTGAATTTGGAGACTTCGCTTAGAAAATTTGAGTATGCTAAATGAAGTTCCAAATGTGTTTGAAAATTTTTGTTTTGAATTTGGAGACTTCACTTAGCAAATTTGATTATTTTAAATGAAGTTTTAAACGTGTTTGAAAAATTTTGGTTTTGAATTTAGAGACTTCACTTAGCAAATTTGAGTATGCTAAATGAAGTTCTAAATGTGTTTGAAAATTTTTGGTTCTGAATTTGGATACTTCACTTAGCAACTTTGAGTATGATAAATGAAATTCCAAATGTGTTTTAAATTTTATTTTTTGGAAAAAGAAAGACTTCATCTTAGCAAATGGGATATGCTAGAATGAAGTTTCAAATATATTTTGAAAATTTTGTTTTTCAAATTTGGAGACTTCACTTAGCAAATTTGAGTGTGCTAAATAAAGTTCCAAATATATTTTGAATTTTGAAAATATGATTGTTAAGTTTTGAAAAGAAGACTTCCATTTGACAAATTTGGGTATGTAGGAATGGAAGTCATATTGCTTTTTTTTAAAGGAAGGAAGAGAATTCAACTTAATCATATATGGAATATTTTCAAGTGGGATTTACTAATGATGTTATTTTTATTTGGGAATGAAATCTTCATTCAATAAATTTGAGTATATTGAATGAAGATGTTCATATGTGCTTTTGAAAAATGTAGTCTTGTTTGAAAATGAAACTCACATTCAATAGGTGTGGGTGTATTGAATGGAAAGGTTGATATATGCTTTTTCAAAGTTTTAATTTTAATTTTGATTTTGAATTTTGGAAAGATGATTGTTCATTTTATTTCTGAAAATGAAATCTTCATCAAAATGAATTGAGGGAAGATGTTCATTTGTGCTTTTGGAAAAGATTGTTAGTTTTGTTTTTGAAGATTCCTACATGTAAAAATTATGAGAATTATTAGATGAGGGTGATTTAAGAAAATTTTGTAGAAAATATTTTATTATGTGCATTTTTTTTAAAAGAGTGCTTTTGAAAAGCAAGATTTTTTTGATATTTTTTTTATTTTGTTTTTATTATTTTAGAATAAACCTTTCCTTATCATAAAAATGATGAGGAAGTCATTAAATGTTTTCTTTTTTATTTAGAACTTTTCATTTTTTACCCATTGGAGAACCCAGCGGGGGTTTTAAGACCAACATAGGGTGAGGTCCTAAAACCTAAAGATGTTGGCTAGCTTAACTTAAGAATGAAATAAACTAAGTGCCAATGGAATGAAAGATAGTCTCAGATTCATAATAAAGTACAAATTCACTGATTCTTGAAGACAATGATCATTTACCAAAGATGGAGAGAGGAACCATCCCTAATGGAGTTTCCAAAAAAATCTAAGGTGAAATTTTTCTGCCTTCATTTATCCTGTTGAAGAGGATAAATGAAAATAGAAATATACGCCTTTTAGTTAGGACACCACGTAGATCCGCAGATGTTCTTATTGAGGGTAATTGGGTACAACATTGAGGAGAGGTGTACTATCTTGAAAGATAGAAGCACCACCCTACAATGGACCTAATCATCTCAACAAGGACTCCTAAGGACAATGGGTCTGCATGTATACCAGAGATTCTTTCCCTACTTTACATGAAAAAGTAAAATAGGATTTATTTTAAATCGGGTTCATTAAGTTCCCTACAAGGGCAATCCCCCATAGTTAATTACATCACAAGGAATGAGATCACTTAGGAATACTCTCAATTAAGGTAAATGATCGCTATCTCCAAAGATTTTAATAGGTAGGACCATCAATCGATTAGTTTATTTCAAAAGATCAAATGGGATTGATCAATGAGACAGAGTTATTATTGAAGCCAAAGGAAGATAAGTAGGAGATTCTCACGATGCTAGGCAACCTAATGAGCATCTCAAACAATCCTATGGTTGGGCTTTACATTTTTGAAATTGATTTAATTTGTTTGAGTATAATTTTTTATTAAAAATTTAGGACTTATGATTCCATAACATAAGATTAAGGAAATGCCTAAGAGGTGAGGATTTATTCTTATAGCCCATGGAAGGGAAAAGCAACCTTAGAACCTAAATCTAGGGAGCTTTGATGTGGGCCAAAAGCACAACCTAAATCCAAGGCAAAAATGGGCATTTGGTTTGCCTCCACAAGTGAGGACAAACCACCCGACCGCTTGGACTTACAACCATCTGGGGGTGGCTGCCAACTAACTCCTCCTACAATTTTAAATTCAGGTAGGCAAGTCATATGCTTTATGCAAGATAGCTAGGCTATTATTTATTTAGAAAGAGATTAAGTCCTTAAACTCACTCCCTAAAGAGGCTAGATCATGTAAATGGTGTGCTTCAAATGACCTAAATCTAATCTAATTCAAATTTTATTTTATTTTTATTTTTGGACAATCATTTTGACTCAGGCTAATAAGATTCATATGGCTAATGCATGAGAAGTAAGGTTATTGTCCAGAATCAATTAAAAGGGAGGAGGTGTATTTTCACCATGGCTTTCAAAGGTCAAGCCAAGTTTCTCTAGCAAAGGTGGAAGCCCTCCAATCAAGAGTGAAAAATAATATGCATTTGTGAATGATGTTATAAAAGAAGTACTCATCATGCTAAGAGGTTACCAATTCTTTTATCTTGATTTTTAGCCTAAGCTTTAAGTAAGGTTATGAGTTATTTATTTAAATTTTGGGTTGATTAATTTAGTAGAAGATTTATTTTTTCCTAAGAGCCTAATCATCATCCAAGCCATACATAAAGTAAGGAATAAACTAGGAAAAGGATGCCAATTAATGCACAAGCTAAACAAATCATCAATTAATTTATAAATCTAATCACAAAAGAATAAGAAGCCATTGTGGTCGGGTACCATCGCACAAACCCAAAAATAAATTGGGTAGCTGAGCTCTACCCTTATACAACTTAGATTACAAATAAACTAAATACAATGAAGCAAGAAACTCATTATTACAGAGTCTTCAAGTTTTACTTCTTCATTCTTCTCTTCTTCTTTCTTTTTTGGTGCTTTCTTTTGGATGGTTGAAAGTGGTTGCTCCAAAGGTTTCACATGGTACATATGATGTGATCTTATGACCAATGTTCATCCTAATCCCCATAAAAATTATTTCAAATCCTAATTGCAAAAATTACATGAAAAGGAAAAGTAAATCTAGCGAACACATGTAAAATAGAGGTTAGCTAAACAAACCACAAAGTCCCAAGCATGTATATTGGACTTATCACCCTACACATGGGTGACTAAGTTCACCTAACTTACTGGATTACGCTTAGGGTAATAAGCACTTGCACAACAAAAATATTTATATTTTTATTTATCACAGCACCCCAGCATAATCCCCTGCAGTAGATACTGGTTAGACTAAGATTGCACTACCATTCATTCTATGAACATACATCCTAACATCTAGACTAAAACATATATCACAAAATAAAAGCAAATATCAAACCATGCACCGCCCTAACCTAAAGCTAGAAGTGGTGACTTAGCCTAATGTACGTGCTCTGGAGGTTTGTGTGGTATGCTTAGCTATGGCTTTAAGTTAGAATTTTCTAAGTGTGAAGACTGTTCAACTTAGAGGAGGGTTTCATTTAAGTGATTTAATTATTTTGGATTGATTTTATTTTTATGTTTTTATTGTGTTCAACTGAATCCTAGAATTAATTACTAAGTTATAAAGAGAGGGAAAGAGAAGAGAACTTCTCTTTCCTTCCCTAACCTAAGTAATTTCTAAAGTGGATTCATATTTTAGTTTTATTTAGTGAATGATTTATTATGTGTTTTAATTAATCTTAAGTTTAGATGAACTCTAAATAAACCTATTCAAAAAGAAAGGCATTTTAAGATTAAGTAAAATGAACTAAATTCACAAAACATACATTACTTCATTTCTTTCCTAACATGTATAACATGTATATGAATGATTCCTAACCATATCTATACATACAAATGGGAATGTTTAACACACTTTATGATTCATGATAAGTAGTTCAATTAAGTAAATTTGAATATTTATAATGCATGATTTTCATTAAATAGCAAAGGGGATTATTATCCAATTTTCACATGTACATCTAAATGTATGAAAGGCATAAGTGAGTACAATGCCATTATTAACCAGGGATGTAAGGTACAAGATGTACTTAGGGATATTTAAAGCCTCATAATCTTAGGATTGTCCAGACTAATATATCACTTTCCTTAAATACAAGCATGTGTACAAAAGAAATGAATGGAAAAGAAAGAATGCAAAAGTTGGTCGATGTTAATATAATTTATATGCCATATAGTAATAGTAAAAAGTAATGAAATGTGGAATTAGGAAAGTGTTAGGTTCTTCTCAAATGAATTATACACTTTGGCAAATCTTATTCAAAACTATACTTAAAAGAGAGGAGAAGGAAAACCTATACTAAGCACATCCTTATATTTTACTCACATGGAAACTTATAAGTAAGATATAAGTAACAAAATTTTAGTTTTGATAATTGATTCATATATTTTGAAACTATTTTGGATTTAATAGTGATAATAGCCACTCATATTCTTTCTTTAGCCAAAACATGCAATTTGGCATAAAGGAAATATTTTTCATTTTAAATTTAATTTTTTGAAAAGCATGAATGAATGAAATCATATGACACACATATTTAGCATATTAGGAAAGAAATAAAGCAATGAATGAATGTAAACACAATCACTTTAATTAATTCTTAAAGACAATCTTATAAAATAAGAAAGCTTAAAGCAAATCAAAGTTTGTTTAATGTGATTTTTGTTTGATTTTGAATTTGACTTAATTTGGAAAATGTGAGTAGAGTTTGTTGTTCCTAACCCATTCCCATATATGTTTGATGTTTTTGTTCAATTTTTAGATTATTAGATTCATTTTATATTTTGATTAGGTTAAGGTATGAATTAAGCATGTTAATTACCCCTTACCTACACCAGCTTAACATAGTTAACCAAATAATTATGAGCCAATGAATGACATAAAATCTCACAAGAAATTTAAATTTGTAATGCACCTATGAAGAAAAGGCCTAATGCAATTTGGCTCATGATTAATGATTAATTAAGCAAATGGGTTTAACTTAAGTAATTTCAAAACACCCCTCACACATATGTGTTGAATCTTGATTTTCTTAATTATACTTAGGCTCTTGAACACCTAAACATCTACCCCAGGTAGATTAATTGAGTTCTAGAAAGTTTTAGAATTTTAAGAAATTAATTAAGAGGGTAAATAGTGAATTAACCCTTTAATTAGGAGAGGATTAAGAAAGAAAATGGGGGTTTAAGGAATAGCTTAGGGGAAATGCCCCAAAATTATTTCCTAAACCTTATATTCACTAAAACAGACCTTAATCAACTTCAACAAAGGATTAAACTACTAATCAAACCCTTAATTAATTGTAAATATATTAAGAGAGTAATTAAGGAATGAACTAGCAATTCCCCTAATTAAGCAACCAATAAATCCCAAGAAAATTAGGGGAGTTAGAAGTCATCCCTCTAATTACACCCAAGAAGTTTCAAATTAATCAGTGGATTAATTATGGAGTAGTTAGAAAATTAACATTTCCAATAAAACCCAACATCAGAGAAAGACACTATTCAAAATCAATTGAAATTAATTTTATAAAATTTCAAATCAAATTATCTATCCAATGCAATTTATTTCATATTTTTTTATTTTTATGTTGAGATATGAATTTTAAAAGTTTAGGTAATTAATTAGAATTAAATAAATCTTAATCCTTAGTTTGATACAAATGATGCAAATGCATGCATGCCTTCCCATTGGCTATTTAAAATGTCCCATTGTAGCGCCACGTGGTGGCGAAACTATGCATTTTTCCCTCATCCGTGTGATCAAGGATCGAACAGCTGAGATTAAAGCCGCAGATCATAGGGATAAAAATAGGATATAAAGTGTGTTTTAATCTCGGTCGTCCATCCAAAATGCATGGATGGACGACTAGAGATCCTTCCCTGATCTCCCCTATGAACAATGGAGGCCATCCATGTTCTAAGGGATGATTCGAGCTTGATTGAGCTCAGATTAATCCCAAATTTTACCCACGCCATCTACATGCATAGGAGATTGCATCCAACGGTCAAGATCCTATTAGATTAACATTTCTTTCACAAAGCTCCACACCACATTGAGTTTAGTGATAAAAAAATGGCTAACCTTGCCAGAGGTGATCACTAGTGCTCGATTCCCTAGGAGAAGTTTCGTCTAGTTGATACAAAGCTTTGGTGAAAGTTTGAGGGGCTGAGGTTGAGTGGATCTTCCTATGGGTCACCTCCTCCTTAGCTTCAGCTCAACCTTCATCAAATTGGATCTCCCTTTGCTTAAAGAATTTGGAAGAAAGCTTCGGCAAGCTCGATTGAGCTCACTGACGGAGTGTGCAAAGAGAATTACACTGATTTTGAGTATGGAGTGAATTGGCTTTTCAATAGATCTCCCCTATTTTTGAACTCTAAAAATCGAGAAATGGAGTTTTCAAATCCTCACTAAGAAGCTTGGGAATACTCTCTAAGGCTTGCTCTAAGTTCCTAAGCTTCAATCGACAGAGGCAGAGTTAGAATTGAAATGAATTAGGGGGAGTATATCTCCCCCTTTGGCAATCAGACGATTAATCATAGGCTTGCCATTTTGATCCAATTTCCTAGATTGAATGGGTTGTTTGAGCTGTTAGGATTGTCCTTGAGTTTGATTTGGCCAGAGGAGTGCGAATATGACTTTCTATGTGCTCAAAACAAGTGGATGCATGATTCCCATGTGGCCATTTCAAGGGGAGTGATCAGTTTGGCCATTCAGTTAAGTTAGGCTGACCCAAACCCATTGGGTTGGGTGCACCACCCTCCCTAGTGTTTACTTGATCTATTAGGAGAGTATCAAGTGTGTATGAAGAGGATTTGACCAAATTTCAAGTGAAATTGGCCAAAATTTGTTCTATGGACTAGGGGTAAAATGGTCATTTGGCTAATTTTTAAATTTAGATATGTTTGGAATGTTGATAAAATAGGTTTGGCCAAGTTTCATTGGATTTGGAGTTCATTGGGTATGGTTTGGCTCATGTTGACCCATTTAGGTTAAAATGGCTAATTGGTCAAATTGGGTCAAACTAATGGTTGGGTCAAGTTCATATGACCATTTGAAATGTTTTGGTGGCTTTGGTTTGATTCAATTTGGTTTAGTTTTGAATTTGGTTCATATGACTTCATTTAGGTCAAATGGGTTAAGTTGACTAATTTGACCCATTTAACCTATTCACAAGGTCATTAGGTTTGGTTAGTCATGTGAAGTGGATTGGTATCTTTATTTCTAACCAATTTTTGTTAAGTTTTAATTTGGCTCAATATGACCCTTTAGGTCAAGTTGGGTTCAAGGTCAATTGGGCTAGGTTAGATATAGTTGGGAAATTAAGGCTTTGGTCAAGTTCAACAAGTGATTTGGAATGAACTTGACCCATTGGTTTCAATCAAATTGGCTTAGATCAAATTTTGACACATTTTGACTTTTTAGGTCAAGTTGGGTCAACATGGGTCAAGTGGCCAATTGGGCTAGGTTAAGCTCAAATGTTGACTTGGTCAAGTTCAAACATTGGTCATGAATGAACTTAGATCATTGATTTCAATCAATCATGGTGGATTTTGGCTATGGATTTCATTTGGCTGCAGTGTTGACTTGGTCAACCCTTAGGTTTGACTTGGCTTGACCGAATTTGATTGACTAATCATCTCATGATGATTGTTGATCATGATGAGAGTCATAGATGGGCTTAGTTCAATTCAATTTGGATAGGATTAGAATTTGGCTCATAAGGGATACTTTAGTTCACTTTGGGTCAAGATCACTATAGAACACAACAAGCTAGTCTACCCTATTTTCCTTAGTCTATGGGTCTGAAGCTGCTCTACCTTTAGAAGTTCAACTCCAATCACTAAGGATAGGATTTGGTAGCAAGATCACTATAGAACATAATGGAAAGTTACGGTTAGAAGAGCTCAAAGGTTTGGAGGAGAGTCTCCTACGGGTGTGTTAGAGCCTCGAGTTGTACAAGGCTAAAATGATTCAAGCTCACAACAAGCTGGTCTGCCCAAGGTGTTTTCGATTAGGATAACTTATTTTAGTCCTAAGGAGATCAATTGTTGCCTATCAAAAGATGGGAGGCAAGTTTCAACCCACTTGGGAAGGCCCCTATATCATAGAGAAGGCCTACAAAGGAGGATCTTATCAGCTCATTGATTGTAAAGGGGAACACCCAATGCTTCCAATTAATAGGCTCTATCTAAAGAAATATTACCCATGAAATAAATCATGTTTGAAAGTAATTTTATCAATCAACAAAAATCGGATTCCATTTCATCAAATCTTATCTTCTTTCGAAGTGTTATTTGCATGAATCTGACGTGTCTAGTGTAGTCAAGAGTCCCCTGCAAGAGTCCTATCCCTCTTTCACAACACAAACACAATCTCTCAGCACTATTAGAATAGGTGTAAGAGAACCTGAGAGGCATCCTATTTTAATTAGCACAACTAAGTTATGTGTAAGAGAACCCATGCGACATCCTTTCTTAGTGAGAATTCCTATTTGCCATCCATGACACCAGTTCGTCAAAATCCCCAAGCATGTTTAAGGTAGGTGTAAGAGAACTAGAGAGGCATCCTATACCCTTTAACACAATACAACAACAACAACAACAACAAGAACAACAACAACAACAAGCCTTAATCCCACTAGGTGGGGTCGGCTACATGAATCCTTCATCTCCATTGTGTCCTATTATGTATCAAATTCTCATTTAATTCATTTATACTAAGATCATTTTTTATATATCTTAACCAAGTCTTTTTAGGTCTACCTCTACCTTTCTTAACATAAGGCAAATCTAATGTATCTACTCTCCTAATCGAGTCATCGGACGGCCGACACTTTATGTGGCCAAACCATTGAAGGCGACTCTCTCTAATCTTATCTACCACTGGAGCTACTCCAACTTTTTCCCGAACATACTCATTTTGCATTCTATCTCTAAGGGTAAAGCCACTCATCCACCTGAGCATCCTCATCTCTGTAACACTTAGTCTTATGTTTCTCTTTTATTGGCCAACATTCTGCACCATAAGTCATTGCAGGTCTTACCACCATCTTATAAAATTTTCCCTTAAGTTTAAGTGGAACTTTTCTATCACATAATAGTGATGCATTCCTCCACTTCAACCATCCAACTTGAATTCTACTAATAACATCTCCATCTATTTCACCATCATTTTGAACAATGAGCCTAAATATCAATCGCCACTCTTATTAATGACTTGATCACCTAAAGTCACAACACTACCACTAAAACTTCTAACTAAAATTACACTCAATATATTCAATTTTAGATCTACTTAAACAAAACCTTTAGACTCTAAAGTTGACCTCCATAATTTAAGTTTCGTTGGACTCCTCTCTAGTCTTATCAACAAGAAGAAATGTCATCGAAAAGCATACACCAAGGTACATCTTCTTGTAAATGCCTCGTAAGAACATCCATAACTAAAGTAAAAGATAAGGGCTTAATGTTGATCCATGATGTAATCCAACCAAATAGGAAAATATTTTGTCAATCCTCCTTGTGTTTGGACACAAAATGCTCTATATATATCCTTAATGACTTGAATATAACCAATATTAACTTCTTTCTGTTCTAGAACTCTCCAAAGAACATCTCTTGAGACTTTATCATAAGCTTTCTCTAAATAAATAAATATCATATGTAGATCCTTCTTATTTTCTCTATGCTTCTCCATCAAACCTCTTAACAAATGTATAGCATCCATAGTAGATCTACTTGGCATGAAACCAAACTGATTGTGAGAAACTTCTGTATCACATCGTAACCTATGCTCAATTACTCTCTCCCATAATTGTAATGTATGGCACATTAGCTTAATTCCTCTATAGTTTGCACACTCTTGTGCATCACCTTTATTCTTAAATATAGGAACCAACAAACTCTTTCTCCACTCATTTGGCATCTTTTGAGTCTTTAAAATAACATTAAAAAGATTTGTAAGCCAAGAAATTCCATGATCTCCTAAACATTTCCACACTTCTATTGGAATATTATCCGGTCCGCTTTTCCACATTTCATTTTCTTTAAAGCTTCACTAACTTGATTTACTAATCGATGATAAAATAAAATTCTCTATTTTTTGTTTAGGTATTAAGGTTGCTAAAATCAATCATTCTATCATCCTTCATTGAAAAGTTTATTAAAATACCTCATCCACCTATTTTCAATATCTTTTTCTAAGAAAAGCACTTTATTATTTTCATCCTTAATACCCCTCACTTGAACTATGTCTTTACTTCTCCTATCTCTTTGGTTGGCTAACTTATACATACATCTTTCACCTTCTTTGGTATCTAATCTATTGTATAAATCACTAAAAGCTAAATTTTTTGCATTATATATTGCTTTCTTAGAATCTCTATAGGCCATTTTATATCTTTGCCAATTCTCCGAGTTTTTACATCTAAACCAAGTTTTATAACAATACTTCTTATTTCTTATCTTTTCTTCCACACTCTGACTCCACCACCAACTATTCTTATTAAAAGAAGCTTTTCCTTTTGATTTGCCAAGCACATCTTTAGCAACTTGCTTAATTTCACTTGATATTTTTTCCCACATAATGTTAGCTTCCTTATGAACATCCCAAACTCTAATTTCTAATAGCTTGCTCTTAAAAATATTTTTATTTGTGTTCTTTAAGTATCCCCATCTAATCCTAGGACAATAATTTAGTTTATTTTTTCTCTTGCAATCTATCATCTTAAAATCTAAAACTAATAGTCGATGTTGGGTACTTAAAATTTCACTTGGAATGACCTTACAATCTAAACGATCTATTTTTCTTATCAAAAAATAATCAATCTATGTTTTACTAGATCTATTTTTATAAGTAATAATATGTTCATCTCTTTTCTTAAATAAAGTATTAGCAACTACAAAATCATAAGCTAAGGAAAAATCTAATATAGTCCTACCTTCTTCATTAGTCACTCCAAATCCATAACCACCATGAATACTTTTAAAATCTTCTACTCTACTCTAACATTTCCATTTAAATCTCTCCCAATAAATACTTTTTCTTCAAGAGGTATCTTTTATATTAATCCCTCTAATTCATTTCAAAATTTTTCTTTTGAGCTTACCTCCAAACCTACTTGAGGAGCATAGACACTTATAACATTGATAATCTTAGTATCAACAATAATCTTTAAAGTCGTAATTCTATCTCCACGCCTATTAATACTTATAACATTATCCTTCAAACTTTTATCTATAATCACACCTATACCATTTCTAGTTCGACTTTTTTGAATACCAAAGTTTAAAACCTAAACTATCAATCTCCTTGGCCTTCTCACCAACCCATTTAGTTTCTTGAGCATATAAAATATTTATCTTTCTATGAACCATAATATCTATTAATTCCATTAATTTACCTGTAAGAGTACCTATATTCCAAGATCCTAGCCTAATTCTAGTTTCATGGACTAACTCCTTTGCCCGCATCCATCCATAATGTGGGAACCCTTGCTTATTTAACACTGCACTCGGGTGCCGATGTAGCGGCTCTAGCACATTTTTCAGATTCGCCAAGCAAAATCCAGGGACACCCTAGCATTAACACAATGATTTAAAGGATTCATGTCATGATTATTTCAACAAATTTTACGCTGGCTGTCGACTACCTAACGCAACCCTCCACTTTTTGCATCCGAACTTGGGACCGGCAATGGTAGTGTTTAAGGTAGGTGTAAGAGAACTGGAGAGGCATCCTATTCCTTTTAACACAAGCACAATCATAAACATAAATCTTTTATTTTGAGCTATTTTGATGTGGGAGCAAGCCCCCCGCTCTAGGTCGGGTTTACATGTTACCTCGCTAGTCACCCTAGTTGTCACTTGTTTGGAAGATGTGAGTCCCCGAGCTTTCTTCCTAACTTGACCACTGCACACCAACGAGCGACTTGCTAGTATAGTAGACTTCACTGCCCAGCCAGTAATCTACCTCGTGTTGATTTTATTTAAGAATATGTGAGTCCCCACGCTTTCTTCTAGAACTAATCATTATGATCTAACTAGGTCGAGTATATTTGAGGTTTAGGATAAGTCCTCCAAAGGATCCTTTCCTCTCGACTATATTTGAGTTGATATAAGTCTCCTAGTGGCATTCACTCAGTAGTCAATCTAGGTCGGATGGCACTTGTTGAGCTGAAGACAGACTATCCCAACAATCAGTTCCATTATAGGAGAGGTTGGTTGATGTTTGCTATGCTGATAACGACTCACCTGGTGGATACACCACTCTTGGCAGATGTGAGTCCCCGAGCTTTCTCATTGAGTTGGACACTGAATACCTATTGGATATATGACTAGCCATGTCATCTTCTCCAAGGTTTGGGATTAAGCCCTTAGTAGCCCCATCCCCTGCGTACACTTTTTTGGATCACATCCTTTGTGATCCCATTTAGACACTATCAGGGTTACTTTTGGATTGAACAGTCCCCCTTTCCTAGTAGCCTCCCCTATGGTTAGAGAATTTATTTAATGGATGCATAGATTCTCCCATGGTACAGTAAATCTAAGATATGTCAAGGCAGATATAAGCTCCTTCTCAATTTGATTCCTCGTAAACTAACAGGGTCCACAATAAACAAACTAAACAAAATAAACAAAATTAATTAGCTTATGGATTAGGAATTCAAGCCCCCAAAGGGCCCTTTTCCCAAGCAAGCATCCTATATTTAGGCTGTCGATAACTCCCATAGGAATTGCTACGAGTTAAGATAAGTAAGTCACTCACTTCAGGTTGGGTTCAATCTATTTTGATTAAAAGTAGGTTACCCTAACAGTCATTCTACTTTGAAAGATGTAAGACTATGACACATTTTTTTCAGCATGATTATCGCAAATCGACGGGTAGCCATATGTCAGATTCAATTTATTGCCCAAAGTAACCAATCATCCCAGTGGTCTTTTGTAGTGGAAGATGTGAGTCCCCAAGCTTTCTTCCCTTCAATTGATCATTTCAAACTGAAAGGCACTCCTTTGGTTGGATAGTTTTCCAATTAGCCTGGAAGCTACTCCCTTTGGTTCAGTAAATTTGAGATAGGTCTAGGCTGATATAAGCTCCTTCTCAGTATGATCCATGGCAAACCAACAGAATCCATCAAAACAAATCTAAAAAAAAATTAATCTTGACCATCTTTGAGTTGATCCAAGTCCCCCAACCGTGTCCACTTAATAGTCAGCCCTAGGTTGGGTTCAATCTGTTGCCTTGCTAATAGATTACCCCAGCAACTGGTCCCTACTTTGGAGGATGTAAGTCTACTATGCTTTCTTCCTAGTACAGCTACTGCATAACGAAAGGAATCCCTTTGGTTGGCTAGTCTAACTATGTGTTTAGTAGATTACCCCTTTGGATTGGTAAATTTGAATTAGGTCTAAGCCTCTGTGGCTCCTAATCAGTGCGATCCATCGCAAACCAACAAGGCCCATCTTAAAATCCAAATAAAAAATGAAACAAATTCAACTCTCTTCCCCAATGGAAATTTCTCCCCATGGAGACTCAAATCAAATTAATTCAAACCTCTCATCCCCTTGTGGATGACTTGAACCTACTTCCCTAATGGAAGGTTCACATATTCTATCCCAAGTGGATTCCTCCATCCACTCTTATGTTCTTGACATAAGTAGAGCCACATTGCATTAAGTTCTGGATTCCTTCTACACCTCGGGTTAGGAGTAGATCGTCTCTGTTAGTACTTGTGATTTATGTTGTTGATCATTGCTTAACACCAACATGTGATGTTCCCGTCACACCACACTTGGGTGCCCTTTGTTGACCTCATTTTTAGGATGACCTCTCAACCCCTCCATCTTAGACATATGACTTCTCTTAGAATTTAAGAGTTCCTTAGTCTTAAGACACATTTAGCGATTAGGTGGACACTCAATCTAGCTCTAGAGACTTAAAAGAGTTAGCCATAAGAGTAGGTCATGCCTTATGGTTGTTAGGAAAATTTGCCTACCCTTACTTTGGACCACTCCTTACCTTCCTTCCTTCAAGTAAAATTCCAAATCAATCTTAATTGATTTTCTCAAACTCCAAATCAATCTTATTTGATTTTCTCAAAACTCACATCAATACCATATGATTGAAATCCATAATTGAAACCCATGATTGAAATCCATGATTGAAGCCCATGATTGAAATTCCAAAAAATTCTTAAGTCCTTAATTCCCTCTTAAGGACTTAGCTTAGATCATGATCAAACCACTCCAAATTCATAAAATTTTCTCATAAATCATTTATACTCTCATTTATATTCACATATATAAATGAAATATAAATTCAAATCAATCAAATCAAATCCAAAAGTTCAAATTCCTAATTCAAAATCCTTCTTAAGTCTTTAATCCTCACTTAAGGATTTAGCCTAAATCATCTTCAAATCAATTCAAACTCATGAAATTTTCTCATAACTCATTTATATTCTCATTTTTATTCACATATATAAATGAAATATAAATTCAAATCAATCAAATCAAATCCAAAATTCAAATTCCTAATTCGAAATCCTTCTTAAGTCCTTAATTCCCTCTTAAGGACTTAGCCTAAATCATGTTCAAATCAATTCAAACTCATGAGATTTTCTCATAAACCATTTATATTCTCATTTATATTCACATATATAAATGAAATATACATTCAAGCAATCAAAACCCATTCTAAAATTCAAGTTCAAATTCAATCAAAATCTAACATAAGCCTTTCAAGTCAAAATCTTGAACTTAACTAAATCAACTTCAAATAAAGCCAAACTCTTGATTTTCCTTCATGATTCAATCAATACTTTAATAATGCATACAAACATAAATACAAACTTCAATCACTTAATCAAAACTCAATTCAAAAATCAAGCCAAAATTCATTTGATGTTCACCCTTTGAACTTGAAATTTTCAAATGAACCAAAACACATTTGACTTCAAACCACTTGCAAATGGATTTATATTTCAATCATAAGTACATATGTAAGTTCAATCAAACTCAAATCATGCTTTGATGAAGCCGTTTGACCTACTTAGGCTCACTTGACCCAAAGTGACCTAAAGTACCCTTATGAACCAAATTCTAATCCTAACCAAATTAGATTGAACTAAGTCCATCTATGCCTTTCAATTATGATCAATAATCATTATGAGATGATCAATCACTCAAATTAGGTCAAACCAAGTCAAACTTAAGGGTTGACCAAGTCAACACTTAGCCAAAATGAAACCAACATAGCCAAAAATTCACCATAGCCAAATTGGACCAATGATCTGAGTTTTGAATTTTATGAGTCAACCTGGTGAAGTTGACTTAAAATCAACTTGTGAACTTGACCAAAGCCTCAATTGGCCAACTAGACCTAACCTAAAAATTGATTAAAAATAAAGACACCAATCTACTTCATATGATTAACCAAGCCTAAACCTACCCATGACCTAGCTCAAATAGGTCAAATGGGTCAAATTGGTCAACTTGACCCATTTGACCTAAATGAAGTTATATGAACCAAATTCAAACCTAAACTAAATTGAATCAAACCAAAGCCACCAAAATATTTAAAATGGGTCAACTTGGTTTGACCCAATTTGACCAATTGGTCAACTTGACCCAAGTTTACCCATTTTGACCTAAATGGGTCAACATGAGCCAAACCATGTCAAATAAACTCCAAATCCAATGAAACTTGGCCAAACCTATTTTCTCAACATACCAAACATGCCCAAATTCTAAAATCAATCAAATGATCATTTTAACCCTAGGACATAGAGTAATGTTTGGCTAATTTCACTTGAAATTTGGTTAAATCCTCTTCATACCTACTTGATACTCTCCTAGTGAATCAAGTGAACATTATGGAGGGTGGTACACCCAACCCAATGGGTTTGGGTTAGCCTAACTTGACCCAATGGCCAAACCGACCATGTGCATTGAAATGGCCACATGGGAATTTTCCTCACACCCAAATGGAGCACATGGGGAGTTCATATTCCCACTCCTCTAGCAAAATCAAACTCAAGGACAATCCTAACAGCTCAAACAACCCACTGAATCAAGGAAATTGGATCAAAATGGCAAGCTTATGCTCGATCGTTTGATTACCAAAGGGGGAGATATACTCCCCATAATTCTTCTGAATCTTCACAGAGCCATTGTTAATTGAGTGAGAGGGAGTCATATGAGCCATTTGGAAGTGATCCTAAGCTTCCTAGAGAGAGATTCAATTTGCTTCTTCTTGATTTTTCTTAAGTAAAAATAGGGGAGGTCCATTGAATTGCCAACTTTCTCCACACTCAAACTCCACTCAATTTCTTCTTCAAGCTTCATCAGAGGACCAAGTCGAGGGCACCCAAGCTCTCTTCCAAGTTCTTGAAGCAAGGGGAGATCAATTCGAGCTCAATCGAGCTTGGATCATGCCCTAGAACATGGACATCCTCCATTGTTCACAGGGGAGATCAGGGAAGGATCTCTGGCCATCCATCCGTGCATTTTTGATGGACGGCCGAGATTAAGATACGTTATATATCCATTTTTAATCCTCTAATCTGCGAATTTAATCTCAGCCATCTGATCCTTGATCGGATGGGTGAGGAGAAAGTGCGTAGCGCCGCTGCTACATGGCGCTACGATGAGACATTTTAAATAACGAATGGGTAGATGTCGAATGTAAAGTGCGTGCCATGTCAGCTATACGCGTGGCCTAGTAGGATTAAGGATTTAATTAGGATTTAAATAATTCTAATTAATTACCTAAACTTCTAAAATTCATATCTCAACATAGAAAAATTTGAAAAATATGAAATAAATTGCATTGAATAGATAATTTGATGTGGAATTTTATAAAATTAATTTTAATTGATTTTGAATAGTGTCTTTTTCTAATTTTTGGTTTATTGGGAATATTAATTTGCTAATTACCCTTTAATTAATTCACCCCAAACTTCTTGAGTACATTTTGGGGTATGACTTCTGCCTCCCCTAATTTTCTTGAGATTTATTTATTGCTTAATTGGGAAAATTACTAATTCATTTCTTAATTACCCATTAATATAATTAAGGTTAATTAAAGGGTTTGACTATTGGTTTAATCCGTTGTTGAAGTTGATTAAAGTCTATTTCAGTGAATAGGAGATTTAGGGAGTAATTTTGGGGCATTTCCCTTAAGCTATTCCTTAAAATCCTCTTTTCTTTCTTAATCCTCTCTTAATTAAAGGGTTAATTCACTAATTACCCTATTAATTAATTTCTTAAAATTCTAAAACTTTCTAGAACTCAATTAATCTACCTGGGGTAGATGCTTAGGTGTTCAAGAGCCTAAGTACAATTAAGGAAATCAAAATTCAACTGTGATGTGTTTTTGTACTTAGTTACCTAATCATTTAATTATCATTAATCATTCCAAATTGCATTAAAATCCTACATTAAAATTTATCTCATTGGCTCATTTAATTAATGCTTTTAAATGGTAATAACAAATAATACTTAATTTCTCCTAATCAAAATATAAAATGAATCTAATCATCTAATATCCTAAAATTGATAAAGGGTTAGGAATAGCAAACTCAATTCACATTTTCCCAATTAAATCAAACTCAAGATCAAATGAAAATCACATTAAACAAACTTTGATGTAGTTTAAGCTTTCTTATTTCATGAGATTGCCTTTAGGAATTAATTAAGGTGAATGTGTTTACATGTTTTCATTATTTTAGTTCTTTCCCAACATGTTAAACATGTGTGTCATATGATTTCATGCATTCATACTTTTCAAAAATCAAATTTAAAATGAAAATGTTTCCTTTATGTCAAATTGATGCTTTGGCTGAAGTAAGAATATGAGTGGCTATTATCACTATTAAATCCAAATTATTTTCAAAATATATGAATCAATTATCAAAACTAAAAGTGTGTTACTTATATCTTACTTATAAGTATGCATGTGAGTAAAATATAAAGATGTGCTTAATGTAGGTTTTCCTTATCCTCTCTTTTAGTATAGTTTTGGATAGGAATTGACAAAGTGTATAGTTCATTTGAAAAGAACCTAACAGTTACCTAATTTCATATCCAATTCATTCCTATGCTATTACTTAAGAAGGATACCTATACTTGTACATATAGGTTGTATAAACAAAAATAAATCAACCAACATAAACTTTTACATTCTTTCTTTTCCATTCATTTCTTTTGTACACATGCTTGTAATTAAGGAAAGTGGTATATTAGTCTAGACAACCCCAAGATTATAAGACTTTAAGTAGCCCTAAGTAGGTCTTCTACCTTACACCCCTAGTTAACAATGGTGTCGTACTTACATATGCCTTTCATACATTCATATGTGCATGTGAAAATTGGATAAGAAACCCCTTTGCTACTTAAATGAAAATCATGCATCATAAACATTCAAATTTTCTTAAATGAACTACTTAGCATGCATCAAAAAGTGTGCTAAACATTCTCATTTACATGTATAGATATGCTTAGGACTCATTCATATGCATGTTATACATGTTAGAAAAGAGATGAAGTGATGTATGTTTTGTGAATTTAGTTCATTTTACTTAATCTTGAAATGCCTTTCTTTTTGAATAGGTTTATTTAGAGTTCATCTAAACTTAGGATTAATTTAAACACATCACTAAATAAAATTAAAACATGATTCCACTTTTGAAATTACTTAGGTTAGGGAAGGAAAAAGAAGATCTCTTCTCTTTCCCTCTCTTTATAACTTACTGATTAATTGTAGGATTCACTTGAATCCAATCAAAACATAAAATAAAATCAACCCAAAATAACTAAACCACTTTAATGAAACCCTCCTCTAAGTTGAACATTCTTCACACTTAGAAAATTCTAACTTAAAGCCATAGTTAAGCATACCACACAAACCTATAAAGCATACACATTAGGCTAAGTCACCACTTCTAGCTTTAGGTTAGGGTGGGTGCATGGTTTGATGTTTAGTTTTATTTTATGATATATGTTTTTGTCTGGATGATTATGATGTATATGTGTAAAATGAATGATAGGACAATTTAGTCTAATCATTATTTTTTGTAGGGGATTGTGCTTAAGGGGCGCTGTAATAAATAAAAATATAATTGCTTTTGCTGTGCAAGTGCTTATACCCCTAAGTATAATCCAATAGTCCATGTGGACTTAATCACCCATGTGTGGGGTGATAAGTCCAATATACATGCTTGAGATTTTATGTGGTTTGTTTAGCTAATCTCTATTTTGTAGGTGTTAGCTAAATTTACTTTTCCTTTTCATGTAATTTTTACAATTAGGATTTTGGAATGATTGTTATGGGGATTAGGATGAAGCATTGGTTATAAGATTACATCTAATGTACCATGTGAAGCCTTTGGAGCAACCATCTTCCAACCATCCAAAAGAAGAAAGAAAAAAAAGAAGAAAAAAGAAGAAAAGAGGAATGAAGAAATGAAGCTTGAAGACCCCATAACAATGAGTTCCTTGCTTAATTGTATTTAATTCATTTGTAATCTAGGTTGTATAAGGGTAGAGCTAAACTACCCAGTTTATTTTTGGGTTTGTTCGGTAGTACCTGACCATAAATGGCCTCTTATTCTTTTGCGATTAGCTTTATAAATTGATTGATGATTTATTTAGTTTGTGCATTAATATGACATCTTTTTCCAAGTTTCTTCCTTGCTTGATGTATGGTCTGGTTGTGGATTAGGCTCTTAGAAGAAAATAAATCTTCTACAAAATTTAACAAATTCAAAATTAAAAATAACAAACTCACAACCTTACCTAAAGCTTAGGCTAAAATCAAGATAAAAGAATTAGCAACCCCTTAGTTGGATGAGTATTTCTTTTATAACATCATGTACAAATACATAGTATTTTTACTCTTGATTGGAGGGCTTCCACATTTTCTAGAGAAACTTGGCTTGACCTTTGAGAGCCATGATGGAAACATACCTTCTCCCTTCACGCTGATTTTGGCTAATGATCTCATTTCTCATGCATTTGGCATATGAATCCTATTAGCCTGAGTCAAAATGATTGTCCAAAAATAAAAATAAAAAATAATATGATTTGCATTAGATTTAGGTCATTTGAAGCATACCCTTACATGATCAAGTCTCTTTAGGGAGTGAGTTTAAGGACTTAGTCTCCTTCTAAATAAATAATAACCTAGCTATCTTGCATAAAGCATATGACTTGCTTACATGAATTTAAAATCATAGGAGGAGTTAGTTGGCGGCCACCCCTAGGTAGTTGTAAGTCCAAGCAGTCGGGTGATTTGCTCTCTCTTATGGAGGCAAACCAAATACCTAATTTTCACCTTAGATTTAGGTTATACTTTTGGCCCTCATCAAAGCTCCCTAGATTTAGATTCTAAGGTTGCTTCTCCCTTCCATGAGCCATAAGAATAAATCCTCACCTCTTAGGTATTTCCTTAATCTTGTGTTATGGAATCATAAGTCCAAAACTTCTAACAAAAAGTCAACTCAAATGAATAATTCAATTTCAAAAATGTAAAGCCCAACCATAGGATAATTTGAGATGCTCGCTAGGTTTCTTAGCATCATGAGTATCTCCTACTTATCTTCCTTTGGTTTTGATAATAACTCCCTCTCTTTAATCAATCTCATTTGATCTTCTAAAATAAACTAATCGATTGATAGTCCTTCCTATTGAAATCTTTGGATATAATGATCATTTACCTTAATTGAGAGTATTCATAAGGGATCTCATTCCTTAAGATGCAATTAACTATGGGGGTTTGTCCCTATAGAGAACTTAATGAACTCGGTTTAAAATAAACCCTACTTTACTTTTCCATATAAAGTAGGGTAAGAATCTTTGGTACACATGCAAACCCATTGTCCTTAGGAGTCCTTGTTGAGGTGATTAGGTCCATTGTAGGGTGGTGACTTCTATCTTTCAAGATAGTACACCTCTCCTCAATGTCATACCTGATCACTCTCAATAAGGACATCTGCAAATCTACATGGTGTCAAAATGCATAAAAAGAAGAACATGTATATTTCCATCTTCATTTTATCTCACATAGAGTGAAGATGGAAGTATATATCTTATCCTTTTAGAAATCTCATATGAAAATTTCACCATAGACATGTTAGTAAAAAGCTTGGAAGAATCATAACATATCTCTGACTTAGAAATATGCTTTAACCTTCTTCAACGTTATAACATGCGACTTAACCCGACCAAGTGTCCTTTTGGATGTTGGAAAAATTTCTTGTGTTCATGGTCACCCATCACAGGATTGAAGCTAATCCCGAGAAAATCAGAGCACTCAGAGATATGGCTCCTCCAAAGAATATCAAAGAAGCTCAATGCTTGAATGGACGAATTGCTGCCCTATCCCGCTTCTTAGCCCGTTCTGGAGATAAATACTTATCATTCTTTAAAATATTAAAGGGAGCTAAAAATAATAATTTTCAGTGGATTGATGAATGTCAAGCTACTTTTGAGCAACTTAGAAAATATTTAGCATCTCCAGCCTTACTATCCAAGCCTATCTAAGGAGAGATGTCATACTTATATCTCACAGTCTCTTCCTATGCATTAAGCTCAATTTTAGTGTGAGAGAAAAATGCAATACAATGACTAATTTTCTATGTCAACAAAATTCTCTCTGATATAGAAAGTCGTTATCCACTATTAGATAAGATGGCTTTAGCTTTAATTTTCTCAGCACAAAAATTACGTCCATACTTTCAGGCTCACACCATCAATATTTATACCCATTTATCATTGAGGACCATTCTACATAAATCAAAGGCAACTGGGAGGTTAATCAAATGGTCTGTAGCATTGGGAGAGTTCGATATTCATTTTCCACCCTAGCTAGACATAAAGTCTCAAGTACTCACAGAATTTATAGTGGAAAGCACTGCCCCTATTCCAAATGAGCTATCTATTACACCCCTTTCATTTCCTCAATGGACCCTCTATGTTGATGGAGCTTCAAGAAATACTAGTGTCGGAGGAGGAATCTAACTCATTTCCCCCCAACAGGATACCTTAGAGGATGGACTTCGCTTAAAATTCCCTACAACCAATAATATAGGTGAATATGAGGCTCTCATCATAGGGTTGAGACTTGTCATCGATTGTGAAGCTCAAAACTTAATGATCCACACTAACTCTTAGCTTGTTGCCTTCCAGACTGAGGGAAACTTTAATACTCATAATTCTCAGCTAGCACAATACCTTAGCTTGATGAAGTCACTTCTTGCCCTTATCAAGATACATCAAATCATTCACATACTGTGAGAGAAGAACACTGATGCTCTCTCGCCTCTATTCGTAGATCTATTTAAGAGAAGGCATGTTGAGGAAATATATTTTCTTAGTATTCAAGGGTCATGGGTAATACAAGCAATTAATGAGATAAAGGAACGTTCGTGGATAGACCCTATCCTGTCCTTTCTACAAGAAGGGACCCTTCCTGAAGACCCAACTACTACAACTCATCTCCGAAAATAAGCTGCAAACTTTATTATTATCGGAGGTGAACTATACAAATGAGCTTTTTCTGGGACATACCTTAAATGCCTCTCACCATCAGAGGCCAATTATGCATTAAGAGAGGTTCACTATGAAATATGTGGAGAACACCTAGGACGAAGGGTGTTAGCCCTTAAAATTATAAGGCAAGGGTTCTATTGGCCTATGATGAAGCAAGACACCTTGGATTTCATAAAAAAATGTGTGAGTTATTAGTTGCACTCTTACCTCTCTCATACACCACATATAGAGCTCTCATCCCTTCAAAGCCCGTGGCCTTTTGCTCAATGGAGAATTGATATCATGAGACCTTTTCTTGCGTAAGGGTAATGGGAGTTTATCATTTTAGCTATCGACTACTTCACTAAATAGGTGGAAGCTAAATCACTTGCTAAAATCACAGAGGAAAATGTTAAACAATTTGTTTGGAAAAAATATAATATGTCAATTTGGTCTTCCTGCAAAGATCATCACCAATAATAGAACCCAATTTACTGAAAAAGTCTTTATATATTTTTGTAAAGATCTTCACATTCAGTTGTTGCATACGGCTATAGCCCATCCTTAAACTAATGGATAGACTGAAGCTACCAACAGGACAATACTCAAAGGGTTAAAAATGCATCTCGAGAAGGCTAAGGTGCAATGGGTTGAGGAGCTCTCTAATGTTCTTTGGGCTTACTACACTACATCGCGAACTCTGATTGGTGAGACACCATATAATTTGTGTTCAGAATAGAAGCTATTATACCAGTAGATATCAGGAATCCAAGTCCAAGAGTTCAATCATTCAATCATAATAGTAATGAAAAAAACTCTGACAGAACTTGGACCTACTCCCCGAAACTTATGACATGGCCCTACTTTGGATTGCTTCCTACCACCAAAGGGTAGCTTGTCACTTCAACAGAAGAGTGAAACCCCATCCCATCTCTGTCGGTGACTTGGTCCTGCGATGTCTTAAAGCTGTGGGCAAATTCCCTCAACACAATAAGCTCTCACCTCTTTGGGATGGCCCTTACGTGGTTACAGCTATGGTCAAACCAGGAACATTTAAGCTCAAAGATCCAGAGGGAAAAACCTTGTCTCGAACTTGGAACATAGAGAATCTCTAGAAGTATTATCAGTAATTCCTACTCCATAAATATTGCAACTTTTATTTTGTCTCATTTATCATTTCCTCTTCAATTCATACCTTTGTTAAACTATCTTATGATTGTATCACCAACCTTATCAAAGTAATGAGTTTATGATCTTTTCTTTCAAGCTTGTTGCATATAAACAATCTCCTTCATTTAATCCTCCCACTTGAGGAATTGTTGACCTCATTTTTAGAATGAGATCTCAACACCTCCATCTTAGGCATAGGACCTCTCTTAGATTTTAAGGGTTCCTTAGTCTTAAGACACATCTAGTGATTAGGTGGACACTCTCCAACCTATCCCTAGAAGACTTAGAAGAGTTATCCATAGGAATAGATCATGCCCTAGGGGTGTTAGGAAAATCTCCTACCCTTTAGCTTAAACCATTACTTACTTTCCTTCTTTCAAGTCAAATTCCAAATAAATTTTATTTGATTTTCTCCAAACTCAAATCAATTCCCTGATTGAAACCCATGATCAAAATCCCTCAAAAATTCCTAAGTCAAAATTTCCTAAGTCCTTAACCGTTTCTTAAGGACTTAGCCAAAATCATGATTCAAACCTATTCAAATATTTGAGATTTTCTCATGATCCATTTATATTCCCATTTATATTCATATTTATAAATGAAATATAAATTCAAACCCATCAAATCAAATTCAAAATTCCAAATCAATTCATGAAATTTTCCTAAGTCCTTTTAATTTTTCATTAAAGGACTTAGCTAAAATCAACTCCAAATCTTAATCAAACCTATTCAAACTCATGGGATTTTCTCAAAATTAATTTATATTCTCATTTATATTCTTATATATAAATGAAATATAAATATAACTCAATAAAATCAAACCCAAAATTAAATTCTAAATTAAAAATATTTGAAATTCCCATAAATCTATTAATTTTTCATTAATGGATTTAACCTAAACTTTGATCAAACCTCTTCAAACTCATGGGATTTTCTCAAAATAAATTTATATTCTCATTTATGTTCTCATATATTAATTAAATATAAATATAAATCAATCAAATCCAATCCAAAAATTGAATTTCAAATTAAAAATTTTCTTAAATCCTTTAAATTCCTTTTAATGGATTTAACCCAAATCATGATCAAATTCTTGAAATTTTCTCATGATCAATTTATATTCTCATTTATATTCACATATATAAATGAAATATAAATTCAAACAATCAAAATCAACTATAAATATCAAACTCAAATCAAATCAAAATCAAATCTAAGCCTTTCAATTCAAAATCTTGAACATAGCCAAAACACTTTCAAATCAATCCAAACTTTTGATTTTCTCTCATGGTTCAATCAATCCTATAATCATGAGCTCATATATAAATCCAAACCTCAATCCTTCAATCAAAACCCAAATCAGAGATCAAACCCAAGACTCCTTCATATTCTTCCTTTGAATATGAGATTTTCAAATGGATCAAAGTCCATTTGACTTCAAACCACTTGTAAATGTATTTATATTTCAATCATAGGTCCATATATAAGACCAATCAACTTCAAATCAAGCATTGACCAAGCCATTTGACCCATTTAGGCTCACTTGACCCAAAGTGACCTAAAGTACCTTTATGAGCCAACTTTGATCCAACCAAATTGATTAAAGATCAACAATCATCATAGGATGATCAATTAACCAAATTGGGTCAAACCAAGTCAAACTTAAGGGTTGAGCAAGTCAATACTTAACCAAAAATGAAACCTAACATAGCCAAAATTAACCATAGGATGAATTGATTGAAACCATTGATCTAAGTTCATTCATGACCTATGTTTGAACTTGACCAAGCCAACATTTGAGCCTAACTTAGCCCAATTGGCCTACTTGACCCAAGTTGATCCATTTTGACCTAAAGGGCCAAAATTTGTTAAAACTTGATCTAAGCCAAATTGATTGAAACCAATGGGTCAAGTCCATCCGAAATCACTTGTGGAACTTGTCCAAATCCCCAATTGGACAACTAAACCCAACCTAGCCCAATTGACCTTAGACCCAACATGACCTAAAGGGGTCATGTTGAGCCAAAATTGAACTTAACCAAAATTTATTGAAAACAAAGATACCAATCCACTCCATATGACTAACCAAACCTAAACCTACCCTTGACCTAACCCAAATAGGTCAAATGGGTCAAATAGATCAACTTGACCCATTTGATCTAAATGACTCATATGAGCCAAAACCAAAGGCACCAAAATATTTCAAATAGTCATATGAACTTGACCCAACCCTTGGTTTGACCCAATTTGACCTATTGATCAACTTGACCCAAGTTGACCCATTTTGACCTAAATGGGTCAACATGAGCCAAACTCTATCAAATGGATTCCAAATCCATTGAAACTTGGCCCAACCTATTTTCCCAACATACCAACATACCCAAATTGAAAAAATAGAAAAATGACCATTATGCCTCTAGGCCATATAACAAATTTTGGCCTAGCCCATGGGTATTTTGTTCATACACTCATCACAATCACTTGAGGCTCTCCTAAAAGATCAAGGGGACTTAGATGAGTGGTGCACTCAACCCAATGGGTTTGGGTCAACCCATTTGGCCCATGGACCAAACTCGACCCCATATCATTAAATTGAAATTTCAAACTCCCCCCAAAGCTCAATTGGATGCACATGGGAGTTAACATTCCACTCCTCTGGTCAAACCGACCATGTGCATTGGTCTAACAGCCAAAAACAACCCATCCCATAGTGTCAATTGGATCAAAATGGAAAGCTCATTGTCGGCCGTCTGATTATCATAAGGAGAGATATACTTCCCCTAATCCACTGAAATTTGAATTGATTCAGACTCGATTGGAACCGAGGAAGCCTTAGCAACCACCTCAGAGCTTTTCCAAGGTACCTAGAGAAGATTTAGATTTCTTTCTTGATTTTCTCAACTTCTTCTACACTCAATCTCCTTTCAATTCCTCTTGCACATTTGATCTAGGAGCTAAGTCGAGCCTATCCAAGCTTTCTCTGAAGTTCTAGAGGCAAGGGAGAGATTAATTCAATCAAATTCGCAAAGGGAGTGAAGAGGAGTTGGTCCACCCATTCATCCACTCAACCTCAAGATCCGTGAACTTCAGGGGCTTGTCTCTGCGAAGCTACCTCATCCCAAGTGATCACCTTCAGCGAGGTTAGTGATTTTTTGACCACTTAGGCTAAGAGGTGTTGGTCCTTTGTGAAAGAAATTTCCATTGCATGTGAAATCCACCATTGGATTGGCCGATTTGGTCCTTTAGATAGTGTGGGTTGAGTCTTGAATGAATCTATGAAAGATCAGGCTTGGATCTCCCCTTGGATCGTGAACAGTTCACATTCATCCTCAGGAAAGAACTCAGCTTATCTCAGCTGTGCATCCACACATTTTAGATAGACGGCTGAGATTATTAGGCACATTTATATATCTGTTATTTGATTTAAAACCATGGGTGTATCCTCAACCATCCGATCTATGATTGGATGGCTAAAGATAAAAGGTCGTGCATCACTGCCATCCCCTTGATTTGATAACTTAAGTAAGGGGCTCAAGGGTGATGCGTGTAAAGCGTGCTAACTGTCGCTGTCACGCGTCATGCCTTGAGAGGGTATTAGGCAAGGATTAGTTAGGGATTATTTATAATTCTTAATTAATTCAGATAACTTCAAAAAATCATAACACCTTCAAGAAAAATCAAAAAATAAAAGGAAAAATGCCATGGATAGATAATTTCATCTAGAATATTTTAAAAATATTTTCAATGTATATTGAATTCCCCTTTTCTCTAAATTTGGGTTTCTTTAGGAATGTTAATTAGCTAATTATTCCTTAATTAAGCCACCAATTAATCTCAAATTTCTAGGGTTCATTTTAAGGGATGACCTCTACCTCCCCTAATTTTCTTGAGATTTATTGAGACCTTAAATGGGAAAATTGCTAGCTCATTCCCTAATTACCCCTTCATGTAATTAAGGGTAGTTAAGGTATAATTAGTGGATTTTTTTTCTATGATTAAGTTAGATTAAGGTTAGATCTAGTGAGTAGGGGTTTTATAGAATAATTTTAGGGTATTTCCCCTAAGATTTTCTCTAAACCCCCTTTTTCTTTCCTTAATCCCCTCTTACTTAAGGGTTAATTCATTAATTATCCCTTTAAACAATTTTCAAAAATTCTAAAAATTTTTAAAACTTAATTAATCTACCTTGGGAAGATGCTTAGGTGTTTAATAGACTATGTATAATTAAAAAAATTAAAACCCCTTTCATAAATGTGAAAGAGTGTTTTAAAAGTACTTAAGCTAAAACCACTTAGCTTAATTAACTTTTAATTATGAGCCAAATTTCATTAGGCATTTTCATTATTAGGTGCATTGCAAATTTAAATACCTTATGGGTTTTATGTCATCTCATTGGCTCATAATTACTTAGTTAATTTTTCTAAGTTGGTGTAGGCAAGGGTTAATTAAGCCACTTAATGCATACCTTAACCTAATCAACACTTAAACAAAAATACAAAACACATCTGAGAATGGGTTAGGAATAGCAAACTCATATCACCCTTTCAAAATTAAATCAAACCTCAAACTAAACAAAATCATTTTGAAATTTACTTTGATTTATTCTAAATTATCTTATTCTTTAAAGAATGTCTTTAGGATTTAACAAAAGTGAGTTTGTTTACACAATTACATTGCTTTAGATCTTTCCCAACATGTTAAATTGTATGTCATGTGATTCATGCATTCATAAGTTCATGTTTTCAAAGTTTTAAAATGAAATTTTTTTACTTTATGTCAAAAGTATGGTAAATTATCACTAAATAAAAGTATTTTCAAAACCTATAAATAAAATATAAAATCTGAAAGTGTGATATTCATATCTTAATTATAAGCTTGCATGTAATAGATTATAAATTCATGTTTAGTGTAGCCTTTCCTTCCTATCTTATGATAGCATAGTTTTGAATATGGGGTAGGTAAGACATTGGGTTCATTTGAAAAGAACCCATCACTTACTTAATTATAAATCCTATTCATCCCTATGCTCTCATCTAAGAAGGATTGCCTATGCTTGTATGAATAAATTGCATAAACAAAAATGAAACTATTAACAACTTTTTGCATATCTTTCTCCATTTCATTTATTTATATGCATGTTAGTACTTAAGAAAAGTGGTATATTAGTCTAGACAACCCCGAGGTTGCGAGGATTTAAATAGCCCTAAGTAGGTCTTGTACCTTACACCTCTGATTAATAATGACATTGTACTCACTTATGCCTTTCTTACTTTCATGCATGTATGTGAAATTTTGGATAAGGAAAATCATTTCTACTTAAGAAAAATCATGCATCTAAATCTTCTAAATTTTCTTAAATGGATTACTTAGCATGCATTATAAAGTGTGTTAAATATTCTCATTTGCATGTATAGATATGCTTAGGGTCTATCCATATGCATGTTATATATGTTGGGAAAGAAATGAAGTAATGTGTGTTATGTCAATTTTGATTCATTTTATTTAATCTTAAAATGCCTTTCTTTTTGAATAGGTTTGCTTAGAATTTGTCTAAACTTAGGATTGATTAAAAGATATAATCAAAACATTCACCTAAATGAAATTAAAATGTGAACTTACTTTAGAAATTACTTAAGGAAAGAGAAGTTCTCTTTTCTTACCCTCTCTTCATAACTTAGTAATTAATTGTAGGTTTCACTCAAACCAAACTAAAACGTGAAATAAAAATAACCTAAAACATTTAAATAACTTAAATGAAACCCTCTTTTAAGTTAAACATGTTCTTCACACTTAAAAAATTTGAACCTAATGTTCTAAGCTAAGCATACCACACAAACCTTCAAAGCACACACATTAGCCTAAGTCACAACTTCTAGCTTTAGGTTAGGTCAATGCATGGTTTAATATTATATTTTATTTTGTGATGAATTTTTTAGACTGAATGTTAGGATGTATGCTCATAGAATGAATGGTAGGACATGCTTAGTCTAACTATTCTTTTCTGTAGGGGATTGTGCTAAAGGAGCACTATCATAAATAAAAATATAAATGCTTCTTGCTTGCAGGTGCTTATACCCCATACATTAATCCATAGGCCAAATGGCTTAGTCACCCATGTGTGGGGTGATAAGTCCAATATACGTGCTTGGGATTTGTGTGGTGTGATTTGACCAACCTTTGTTTTGCAGGTGTTAGTTAGATTTATACTTTTCCTTTTCATGTAAAAGTTTATATATTTAGGATTTTAGAATAATTTGTTATGGGGATTAGGATGAACATTGGTTATAAGATTACATGTTATGCACCATGTGACTTCTTGGAGCATCTACCATTCAACCATCCAAAGGAAGATCCAAAGAAGAAAGAAAGAAAGAAGAAAGAAGAATAAAGCTTAAATACCCCCATAACAATGAATTCATTTGCTTAAATTGTAATTTGATTCATTTGTAATCTGGGTTGTATAAGGGTAGAGCTCGACTACCTACATTTGATATTTTTGGGTTTGTGCGGTGGAGCCCGACCACAAACGGTCATTTATTCTTTTGTGATTAGCTTTATAAATTGTTTAATGATTTATTTAACTTTTGCTTTAAGTGGCATGTTTTTCCTAGTTTCTTCCTTGCTTTATGTATGTCCTAGATGTAGATTAGGTTCTTTAGAAAAAAATAAATCTTTTACCCAACCTAACAACTCAAATAGAAATTAAACAACTCATAACCTCACCTAAAGCTTAGGGTTAAAATCAAAATAAAAGAATTAGCAACCCCTTTCCTGGATGAGCATTTCTTGATAATATCATGCATAAATGCATCTTATTTCACTTTTGATTGGAGGGCTTCCACCTTTGCCAGAGAACCCAGCTTGACCTTTGAGGGTTGTGGTGGAAACTCACCTCCTAAATTTCTCGCTAATTTTGGCCAATAATATGATTTCTCATGCATAAGTCATAAAAATTCTATTATCCTGAGTAAAAATGATTGTCCAAAAATGAAATAAAATAAAATTTGAATTGCATTAGATTTAGGTCATTTGAAGCATGCCTTTTTCATGATCTAGTCTCTTTAGGGAGTGAGTTTAAGGGATTGGTCTCTTTCTAAATAAAAATAGCCTAACTATCTTGCATAAGCATAAAGACTTGCCTACATGTATTTAAAATCATAGGAGGAGTTAATTGGCGGCCACCCCGAGGCGGTTGTAAGTCCAAGCTATCAGATGGTTTGTCCTCTCTTGTGGAGGCAAACTAATTACCCGTGTTTGCCTTAGATTTAGGTTGTGCTTCTGACCCTCGTCGAAGCTCCCTAGATTTAGGTTCTCAAGTTACTTTTCCCCTTTGTGGGCCATAAGTATAATTCCTCACCTCCTAGGCATTTCTTTAATCTTGTGTTAAGGAATCTTAAGTTTTAAAATTCTAATAAAAATATAACTCAAACAAACTAAATCAATTTCTAAAATGTAAAGCCCAACTATAGGATAGTTTGAGATGCTCGCTAGGTTCCCTATCATCGTGAGCATCTCCTACTTATTCCTATTTCGACTTTGATAATAACTCCCTATTTTGATCAATCCCATTTGATCTTCAAATACAAATCAATCGATTGATAGTCCTTCCTATTGAAATCTTTAGAGACAACGATCATTTACCTTAATCGAGAGTTTTCCTAAAGGATCCTATCCTTTAGGATGTAATTAACTATGGGGGCTTGCCCCTGTAGGGAACTTAACGAACCTGGTTTAAAATAAACCCTGCTTTACTTTTCCATATAAAATAGGAGAAGAATCTCTAGTACATATGCAAACCCATCATCTTTAGGAGTCCTTATTGAGGTGTTGGTTCCATTAAAGGGTAGTGACTTCTGTCTTTCAAGATAGTACACTATACATTGATGATGTATCTGATCATTTGAAGAAGTATATCTACGGATCTATGTGACATCTTACTAAGATGAATTTCCACATATATAATTTTGCCTCTCCTTTCACCATAGATTTAAAGGTGACTCTATTTATGTTTGTGGGAATTTTCTCCACAGGAATGCACAACTCATGTTGTGTCTCAATCGGGGCATGATCAATCCTAAGGGGATTTGATCAGACCTCTTTCATACAGGTAAGAAGTCAAGTAACACTTTGACTAATGCCTAGGATAGGTCAAAAAGTCCTTGGTGGACATTCCACAACATCTTCCATACACATAAGAATTCAAGTAACACATTGACTAATACTTAGGATAAGTCAAAAAGTCCTTGGTCGACTTTCCACGGCCTCTTCCATACAGGTAAGATTTCAAATAATATTTTGACTAATACCTAGGATAGGCCAAAAAGTCTTTGGTGGGCTTCCAACGACCTCTTCCGTACAGCTTAGCATCACCGAATAATATTCTGAACAATCACCTCAGATAGGTCAAAACAAAACAAGAGCAAATCACCCAAAAATTTTAGTTTACTAATGTGATTGATAGCTTTAACATGATGATATAAGAAAGAATCAAAATTCTAGATACAAAAAATAATAATAATAAATAACAATACATAGATAAAAGGGAAAAAAATGCATCCTCATGTGATACTACATGATATTAACGTCCTCCTCGCCACTGGAAGATGCTCCCTTAAACTCACTCTCAACCCCTTCATCTCCAAAATCTGGCGAGTCTTCAGATACTTGGCTGAGAGATAGATTCTCAATACTAGCTCTAATTTTGTGATGTACTAAGCAAATTCCTTTTAGGAATCCTCGAATGAAGCCTTCCTCTAAACATTGGCGCTCCAAGTCCTTCACTTCAACATCAAGAATATGATTATGAGCTTCTTGGACATGGTCCTCGATAACATCACGATAAGCTAGGGAGTTCTTAAAGTCTTCCACTACCTTCAAGGAGATTTCATTTACTTTCGCTTCTGACATTATAAGTTTCTTCTCAGAAAGATGATCATGTAATGCTTTCTTCTCTAATTCAAGAGCTTTCTTCTTCGCTAAAAATTCCTTGAGTCTATTCTCTTTCTGATGAGTCTCTGCCCTCACCTCAATTGGCTCATCACGAGTATGCTCCACCTTCTGATGCTGGAGAGAAAGAGAAGTTGACATGTTCGTTAGCTCAGTTTTACACCCGTTTAGCTGATCCTCCAGAGCTGCCACTTCTTTGGCCTAAGCACTCATCTTTTGCTCATACTAGCCTTGCAAATATTTTACCTTCACAAATTCAGTATTCCACTCATCTAAAGCAACACCCAAATGAACCATCAGCCATAATGTTTGGACTACCTACAATCAAAAATCACAAATATTACACGAAGAAAAAAAGAAATAAGAAAAGAAAGAGAAGGAGAAGATAACATACTAATTCGTCTGCTCATTGATGTCCAATGCATACGTGCTTTAACACCTCTTCAAGAATATGCGACTTTGTGAAACAAATCCCCCCATTATGAGTTGAGGTAGCTAAACTCTTAGAGGCCAACTGGGAGCAAACATTTTCTCTGCAAATATCTGACGTAGTTATTTCGACACATTTCTTCAATTTCTTTAAAGAAGAAACATTATTGTCGCCGTGATTTTGTAATGGGCTTCTTGAAAGAATCATGTGAATATGAGGAGAACTTTCATCACCTTTACTTATTCTCTTTAGTAGAAGAGCATGAGATCTCTCTGCCTAAATGAAAAGGCCAACCTTGAACATTCAATCTTCAATTATATACTTTATAATATGATGTAACTCATGCTACAAGCTTCCTTCATAAAAAATATTAAGAGTTATTAAGATTTCATTCTTTTCAATCAGCAATGGATCTGGAAGGTCATTCAATCTTCCTCATCTCTCAGGGAGGCCCCACTCATCTTTCACAAATAAGAACCCATTAGACCAATTTCTAGATGGATCTCGTGCTAAAAATTCTATGTAATTCCTTATGGCTCGATAAGAAACATGTCCCTAAGCATCACATGTGAATCTACACATTCGGCACAAGTATTTGATGTTCAAAGTTGCACCACGCTCTCTAAAGAAGATAGTCAAACCAACGATGATCACTAAAGCTCAAAATAAAAAAATATGACAAAGCTATACCACATATTTTAAAGACCTCAATCAATTCAGGAGCCAAAGGGAATCACAGTCTTGCACAAAGAATCATCTTAGAAATAGTAAAGTATCCTGGCGGAGAAGAACATGCTCGATCAGACATTTTGGCAATAATAGCTACCAACTCATTGGGGAAATGAAATTTCCTATGGAGCACCATTAAATTGTCAACTGTGATAGCGGATGATATATCGTATGTAGCTGTCACGCTATTGATTTTCTTCCGACCATCATCTTGGGAAAATACATAATAAATAAAAAAGAGGAAAGAAAGATAAATGTCTGAGAATTGTGTGAAGCAACTCACTCATCCCAATACTTTGGCATATCCTTTCCTAACTTTGTTGCTCACGGACAGCTTTGGATAAAATTTTTTGCCTACGATCTGACAAAAAATATACGCATACATATGAGATCAAAAAAAAAAGCTATTTCTCTTTAATGATACTCAAATTACACGGACTTTTCGAATTTTTTTGAGGGATGGTTTTTAATTGACTCTTCCCCGCCATCTTGGTAATTGTCAATTGTTAAACCATCCATTGGAGTTTCAAGAAATTCAATTTCCTACAAGAAGTAGAAAATACAGGTCTTGATCATCTCCAAACTCGGTCAGTCCGACGAGGATAGTTGATGCCTCTCTTGAGGGAAAATCGGAGCCTCGCTATATGAAATACGGTTTTTGATTGCCCCCAAACCTAGTCGGTCTGACAAGGATAGTTGATGCCTCTCTCGAGGGAAAATTGGAGCCTCGCTGTATGATCTATGGGTCTTGATTGCCTCCAAACCCAGCAGTCCGAGGAGGATAGTCGATGCCTCTCTCAAAGGAAAACCGGAGCCTCGCCGTATGAACTACGGGCCTTGATCGCCTCCAAACCCGGTCAGTCCGATGAGGATAGTTGATGCCTCTCTTGAGAAAAACTGGAGCCTCGTCATATGATCTACGGGTCTTGATAGCTTTCAAACCCTGTCGGTTCGATGAGGACAGTTGATGCCTCTATCGAGGGAAAACTGGAGCCTCACCGTATAAATTACAGACTTTGATTGCCTCCAAACCCGGTATGTTCGATGAGGACTGTTAACGCCTCTCTCAAGGGAAAACTAGAGCATCATCATATGAGCTACAGGTCTTGATCAACAAAGCAAATGACCTTCTCTTAAGAAGAAGGTCAGAGCTTTGCTAACAAAAAGAAAAGAAAAAAAAATTTACTTTAGCTCTTGAACTTCTGCTAGATAATTTCTCATCCAACGTAGAAGAACACTAGAGCATATGAGAGTTATGTCTCCTTACTTGACCCTAAGGGGGATTTTATAGACCCACTATATGGGCAAAAAGGGGGGAAAATGGAAAGAAAAAGAAAAAATATGAAAAAATGTTTATCGGTGCACGTTTGTGCACACGGGCGCACGCAGACCAGCTCCCGTGCGCCCGTGAGTGCTCATAAGCATCCGTGCGGGCCAATAACCCCAAAACCTTGCGCCCGTGAGCACCTGCGTGCATCTGCGGCCCTGCACCCACTTCCGTGATCATAATCTTGTGCTCCTATGAAGATCTATTCTCTCAAACTATATGGTTAATGAACCCGCAAATTTCATTGAAGAATTTATTATTTTCAATTATTTGGCATATATTTTGGATGATAAAGATAATATCATTCAAAGATAGGGGCAATTAATATGGCACTAGAAATTTCACTAATCAAAGCATGAATCTTGATGTCAAAGGCAATCTGATTCTAAGTCGAAACTAATCTAGATCAAGCACTTAAAATATCATTAAAAACTTTGGGATATCAGTTAAATCTTTAAATAGTTCTTAAATATGGAGTATTTATGATCAAATCGAGCGTCTTGATGAGTTGGATCTAACAAGCCCAAGATCTCTTGATTCTGACTTCATTTGAGCATTCAAATACTTAGAATACATCAGATGATTAAGGGAATCATTTTGAGCCGTCCGATGGAGTGGTTTGAATTTTGTATGTATTTATAGAAACGTCATCCCTCTAATCTATAAGTACATCATTCTTCACATGAGGGGAGCCCAAGCGAAAGAGAAGAGAGAGCTCTAAAGCTTGAAGATCCTCCAAGCGTAATCGTGCCACCACTGGCGGTTCGACCACCATCGGCCGCCAAACCATCATCGCCGCCATCCCACCATTCAGTCTCCTCCATCAAGCGTCGTAAGTCATCATCGCCCGGCGTCGGCGACCACTATCCCCAATCCATCACGGACCATCTTGCCACCGTTAATACCATCATCGATCATTGTATTCGACCACGTAGTCGGTCATTCTTTGCACCCATTATTATCTCGATCATCACCGCGAGCCGCCGTCTACCGTCGACCCCCGTTGTTCATCATCACCAAGCTATTCTCCCACTTCTTATATAGCTATCGTTACACGGTCCCTTATTGTCGCTTTCATATACAATTTTGTAATCCCGTTATCGGAAAAACTTTGTACTCCAAAATAGATATATAGTGGAAGATTTTTACTGAGTTAGGCCCCATGATTTTTTCCCCCTCTTCAGGAGTTTTTTCACATAAAAATCTTAGAGTTTCTTATTCATTCTACAAATATCTGTGTGTGTGCTGGATTTTACAACAAAGCTAAGGTGTAAACTTTTACTCTACCGCAACTGATTTTCTAACACGCAACAAAAGCAATTACCTTTAAAACTATAATTTTATCTCTAATTATATTCATTTCATAATTTTTTCAAACTCTTATCAATAATCACACATATACTATTTCTAATACGACTCCTACTTAAATACTAAAAATTTAAATCTAAACTATCAATCTTCTTAGTCTTTTCTCCAACAAATTTAGTTTCTTAAATGCATACAATATTTATTTTCCTATGAATCACAATATCGATTAATTCTATTAATTTACCTTTAAGAGTATCTATATTTCAAGCTCCTATTGTAATTCTAGTTTTATTGACTATCTTGTCTATTCACATCCATCCATAATGTGGGACCCTTATTTATTTAACATGCACCCGACAGCTCTTGCATAATTTTCATTGTATTCAAGCCATTCAGCCTATCACTTCCAAGAAATGCCTTTGCATTGACACAGTGTATTAAAGATTTCATATCATGATTTTTCAATAAATTTTATGTTTGATGTCGACTACCTGATGCAACCCTACACTTTGCTCATCTTAGACATAGGACCCGACCTTGTTTAAAATTTTGCAATAAGAAAATGTACCTTAAAACCCACCATAGTGTTTTCTTTTTTTTTGAAAAAAATCACATTAAGGCTTATGTCTCATACGATGTGAGGCACACCTCTACCATCTCGCCTCAATTTTGGTGAGGTGTGCACTTTTAGATGTAGGATTTAAGAAATCAAGTATAAGTTTTACTTATTTAAATAAAGCGCACACACTTTAGCACACATGCAATTAATCTTAGAATGAATATAACCCAAAAGTCTCTCATCTCATGCTTTCTTTGCTCCTTATGCATAATGCTAGCCATCGCTGCCACCATCATTACATCTGATTTTCTTTTATACTAAATAATGGGAGTGTAAGAGAAAATTTTATTTTATTAAATTTACTTTGAATTGTTATGTCATTAGTTCTTACTTTGATATTTGTATACTACTTCTTACTTCATGATTTACTATCAAAAAATTATTATGTTATTTGATAGTTCACGCAATTTATTATTTTTCAACTATATAAGGTTGTTAATGTGTTACATTTTACTATTTATAAATTAGGTTATCAATATATTACTTTTTATTTTACACTTTGATATGTATACAATTTTTTTTTCAAATTGTTGATTTTGAGGCTTATGCCTCGCGAGACAAAAGCACCTAAATACTCAATTGAGTAATTTTAAACTTTAGGACCAACAATAAAAGTGTTTAAAAAATAATTATCACTGTTAAAAATATTTTATTTCAAATTAAAATATAAATAAAATTAAATAAAAACTAAAAAATAAAATAAAAATAGAAGTGATCCCAATCAGCCCCTTCATTATTTTCTCTACTTTTTATTCTGTCTTTTCCGTCTTGTTAGTCAGAATGTGATATTGCACACAAATAAATTTAAAATCAACAAAGAAATTCATAACCTTAAAACCTTAAAGGGGTGTTTGGCAATAGATTAGATTTATTTTAAATAGGATTTACTAAATCCAGTATATCTGTATTTAGTAAATCCTAAACTATTAAATCTTGAAAAATATTTGGTAATAGATTTATTAAATCCTGCTAAATCCAGAAAGATATTTGATAAGTTATTTGAGGATTTAAGTTTATTATAATTAAATAATAATATTTTAAAAATTATGAAAATAAATCAACAAAAGAATGTAATATTGAAATTAAAATTTTAGCATTTCATATAAAAAATCTAATCTTAATTTTTAGCCTAGCATATGCATGTTTTTCATTAAAATTAGGTTAACTTATGAAGTTGAACTTAATTACAGCAAATATCCAGCAAATACTTGCTTACCATTTTACTACAAATGGGTTGAATCGTTGTGTGTTGCATCCAAGTTTTTGAAAACTGGATTGAACATTAAATTGAAATAAAGAAAGATGCAAAATTAAAATGTTCAACTGAGGTTGAAACAGGAATGGAATAAGATGATGTAATAAATATTAAAATTATTTAACTTCAAATTAAATGCTTATAAAAAATAATGCAAATATGTGAAAAAAAAAGTAATATCAATATATATATATATATATATATATATATATATATATATATATATATATATATCATGCATAAAAAATATATTTTATAATTTCATATTTTATAATTTAATGCACTTGGTAAGAAAAAAATTTGTCTAAAATTTTTTTATGGTAATGCATATAAGAATCAAAATCAACTAAAAAAATTAAGTTGATAAAAAAAAAATTATTCACTTTGATGCTCTGAAGCCGTCCTTAACAGCATATCAGGAATGCTATAACACTCATCAAGCAAGTTCAGATGCGAGAAGGTGACTTTGTGAGTGTGAGCGTTTAAAATTATCAAGAGAGATTTAAAAAATATATGCAAAAAAATAATTCAAGATGTTTGCAGATGAGCAGATTTTAAATGCCACAGAAAAAACTTACAGATTTTAAAATATCAATAAAAATATTTGCAGATTTTCGGAATTAATCTGAATAAATTTTCTCATACATCAACGAAAATCAAAAAATATTTACAGGTTTATAAAATATCGAAGCTAGTGAACCTATGAAGACAGAGTCAAGAAGCGGCGACGCCAATAACCGGCGATGATAGAAACTCAGAAGGGCTGAAGAGTGAAACAGTGATTGAGGCATCGAGAATAGTCTCGAAAAAGATGCTTCGAGATGTTTGGTAACTTACCTGTAGCAATCCACCGAGAGAGACGCGTGATGCCCAGCTGCGGCTAGGATGAAGTTTTGAGAGGGAAGAGCGAACGAACCGTCAATTGCGAGTAAAGAAATAGGAGGTATTAGAAGGAGTTGTGATAAGGAGTGCAATTTTTGTCATACCGTTAGCTCGATCGATAAATCTTAAATCCAGATCGGTGGATTTATCCTGATTTTTTAGTTTATACCGATTTTGGATTTCTTGAATTCTGGCCCGGATTTACTAAATCCTCTGATCTCCGATGATGTTTAATAGGATTTAAGCGATTTATCCTTAATAAATCCGTTGCCAAACACCCCTTAAATCATCTGAAATCCTCCAAATACACAGACCAACGAACAACATGGCCAAAAGATTAAAGCCCAAAAAGTGCTCGAATACCTTCAAAAACCATGTGTTCATGTGACCCGAAGGGAAAGTTTTAGATCTCAATTACACTCATCGCAATTCCTATGTGGAGCTCCTTGTGAAGGAATGTGTAGAGATCAACATGTGCTTATTCACACATAACTCCTTGTATTTGAGGTTCAGCCCGGTCTATTTCAAGGTGCTCCCCTTTCCTCCTTCTCTGCAGAGGTATTTTACCTCCTTTCTTCCTCCCATAGCTCTCTGCTGCCCCATAGCTTCTGGCTCTAGGCCGGAGGCCCTTGTCCTTCCTTGCATGCTCTCTTTTTTCTCCCCTTTTCGATGGATCTGGACTCGGCTTATTCCGCAAATTTTCCCTTTCTCCCCTCTGCTTATACCTCGAATTCCATTTCAGGGATAAGACTTCATGACTCTGCTCTTTCCCATCCTTCTCCACATCATTCCTATAACCGGAGAACTTCTTACCTCCCAGAATGAAAAAATTAATCTCTGACTCTCTCATGTATTCCCCGTGACTCAAGTGAGGTGTGTTTCTCCAAGGATGAACTGAGCTCTGGATAAAATGAATGACAACTCTCTCTTGTTGGACGCGCAATCAGGAAAAGCCTTTTTATGGCTCTTTACTTGCAGTTGTTAAAAAGAAATGAAATTTCAAGGGAAGCCTAAAACTTCTTACTCTAGAGTGGGATTCTATTATCCTTAAGTTTTCCTGTCAAGAAAATTAGGATTTGATTTGGGATAATGATCTTTGCTTCTTAATGAGAGATCTTATAATTTTCAAAAATGCACATAGAATTTTTGACCCTCTAAGAAGAACATCTCTGAAATCCCTCTCTAGATCAAGCTACTTAATTTTTCTTTATGTTGTTGGAATGAAGCTAGGTTTTCAAAAGTGACTAGCATGATGAGCATTCCTCTCACTATCGACAATCTTATAGCTACCAAGTCAAGAATTACTTTTACTAGGATATGTGTTCAGGTCAACACCTCCTCCTCTCTTCTTGATTCTATCTCCATTAACTTACATGATTTTAAATTCTAGCAGAATATTATTTATGACTAGAAATCAAAGGCTTATAGTAAATATTGTTCCTTCTCCATGATGACTCATCTTAACATGTTAACCCAAATAGAAAATCCACTGTTAAGGGCAATACATGGAGTAGGCCACCTCCTCACAGCTCCCTGCCACCAAAGAGACCCCTGTCCTCTTCCTCTAACCCTTTTTCTCCCATTGAAACTACCTTCATTGATCCGAAGATAGACCCATCTAATCTTACTAACCCTAACTTAACCTCTCTTGACCACCCTCCCCCTGTATACCCCCTCCTCCCACTTTCCCTTTCCTCCCACACCATCAATGATCTAAACAAACATCCTATTCACTCTCCTCTATGTGCAGAACCTCCTGATGTCTCCACCAATGCTTATATTACCTCTCTCTCTACTGACAAACCTCTTATTACTCTCTCATCATAAGGTGTTACCACCCATTCGACCGCCATCTCTCCATCCCGATCTCAATCATCTAAGGACCTAGATAGCAACCCCAACACCCTGGGAAAAACTTCTCAAGAATCAAACCTTACTAAATCATCATCATTTCTCATAACTATTGGCCTCAAAGTGAACAACAAGAAAAAAAAGAGAGGCAAGAAGCCATGTAATTCCTCCAACTCATAACACATTTTCCTATTATTTGTTGTTGGAATGTCCATAGTCTAATGGTAGTAGGTCGATCTTCTGACTGTATAAGGATTATCAAAGATTGTCACCTTGATGTTTTTTGTCTTTTAGAGACCAAACTTTCTTTAGACTTTTCCAAGACTTTATCTTGTCAAAAAACTCAAACCCTTTCAATCTGAGGACAATGTTAATAATTTTGACTGTGGCTCTAGAGAAAGAATTTGGATCAAGTGGAATGTAGCCTCTATTTCTTTCACTCCAGTAGTGAAGACCGCTTAGTTCATTCATGGGAAAATATCTTACAACAGATCTTCTTTCTTCTTTATCACTTGCATTTTTGCGCACAATGATGCCAAAGAAAGGCTTTCTTTGTGGAATTCCCTTCGAGGGATTGCCACGTTTATGGCCTTCCCTTGGATCATAATGGGGGACTTTAACTGTGTTCAATTCAGCAATGAAAAAAGTGGAGGGAATCATATTCCTTTAAATGTGACTTTTTGATGTTTAAAGAATGTATACATGATTGTGGTCTCATTGATTTACCTAGTACTGTCCTGTTCTTCACTTGGTCCAATTAGCAGATTGATAATCCTATTTGTTCCAAGATTGATAGGGTGCTTTGTAATCCAAAATAGCTAGATTCATTTCCCTCTTTCTTGTATAATGTGACGTGCCCATTGACCTCATATCACTCTCCCCTTATTACATATATGTTCAAACAATCTCCTACACCTAACAGATATATATTTAAAAATTATTGGACTTCTTTTACAAATTTCAATGAAGTTATCAAAAGAGCTTGGCATATCTTTTTTCCGGGTTATCTGCTCTATGTGTTTTATAATAAACTCAAGATCACTAGAGATGCTCTTAAAAAATTATTTTGGGATTCCTCCTCACTCAATATCAAATTGCTGCCCTTAAAAAGAACCTAGAACTTATTCTTACTTTACTTGAGAGATCCACAGAATGTTGTTTGGCTTCATGAAGCAAAAGATATCAATGACAGATATCGGGAACAAGTAATAAAAGAAAATTTGTGGGTTCGGCAAAGAGTTAAAGCCCATTGGATCACCAATTTTGATGATGACTTGAGGTTTCTTTATTTCTCCATTAATGAGATGAGAAACACCAATCTCATCAGAAGTCTCCAGACTGCTGAAGGTCTCATCTCTGATCCAAGTTCTATTGTTAATAAAATTTGCAATTTTTATTCCTCTCTTTAACTATGAGAATTTTACTTCTCTTAGGTTTCATGATGTTCCGGTTGGCACTACTCTCTCATCTAGTTGAGCTCATGACCTCGAATCTAACATATCATATGAGGAAATACTTTTAGCTTTATAAGATATTAATGAGAACAAATCCTTGAGTCCTGATGACTTTAACTCCAAGTTCTTCACACATGGATGGGATATCATTGGAAAATAATTCCTTCTAGCAGCTCACCATTTCTATAAGACTAAGAGACTCCCCAACATTTTCAAGCACAACCTTATCACATTGATCCCTAAAGTGAAGCATTCCAACTCTCTTGCTGACTACATATCGATCTCTCTTTGCAACACTTTATATAAAGTCCTTTCCAAAGTTCTGGCTAACAAGTTAAGAAGGGTTCTCCCCTCCATCATCCACTCTATCCAATCGATTTTCATTCAAAATAGAATTATAGCTAATAACATTGCTCTTGCTCATGAATTATGCAATGAATTTTCTTCATCTATTCATAAAGAACTATTTATTGCCAAGTTTAATCTGAAGAAAGCTTTTGACATGATTAATCGCACGTCCTTACTTCATAGACTCATGAAAAAAAGATTTCATGTGTTCTTTATCAACTGGATTGAAGCATGTATAACTGATATCCCTTTTTTTATTGCGCTTAATGGTGAAATCCAATATTTCTTTAAATCTTTTAATGGCCTAAGGCAATGGTGTCCCTTTCACACTCTCTCTTCACAATTGCTATGGATTCATTATCTTGCCTCTTAGATAGGGAGATAAACTTTCTTAGATATAATCTTTTTACTTCTGATAATTGCAAAGTTTCTCATCTTCTTTTTGTCGGTGATCTACTAGCTTTGGGATATGTGAATGTCAATACTGCTGATTCCCTGAAGTCTTTTCTTGATATTTTAGCATCTTATATGGGTTTTATTGTAAATGGTGAGAAATCTCTTATTTGTTTCTCCAAAATTGCTAGACTTGTTTATCAGGTTTGCAGAGTGCTTAATGTGAAACTAGGGAGCCTTCTGATTAAATATCTTGCTTCCATTGGTGGCTAGCTCGCTTAGGATGACTCACATTAGCCCTTTGTTTGATAAACTCTTTGCATGGTTGGTTGGATGAAAAAGCAAACTTCTATTTTTAGGGGATCATTTTTAGCTTTTAAGATCATCTATTAACAATTATTTATCTTATTAGTTCAGATCAATTGCCTTCCCTAAATGTTTATTAAAAAGATCTCATCTCTCACCGCCAACATTTTTTATCATAGCAGGGAACTTAAGAAACTCCATATTATCTCCTGGGTTAATACTACCATGCTTAGAGATCTCAATTTTCTCTCTCAATCTTATTTGCAAGGTAAAGATCCTCTAGAAAGTACTCAATAAAACCACTCCATTAGCTGACTGGTTTTATCACAAGTATGGTTCAATCTAGAACAAGTGTGCCCTTCGATCTTCTGCTCTATGGAAGGAATTGAAACTGTGTGCTAATAAATTCCAGGAGAAACTTCAATGCCATATTGAGGATGGTGCTTCTTTTTCCCTTTTCTTCAACTCTTAGTGCAAAGGTTTCTCCTTATTTGAGATGCTAGGCCAGGATTGTTTTTCTATCATTGATAAGCCAATTTCTTCCCCTTTAAGTTCCATTCTTGTAAATGGAAAGTGGGCTCTTCCTAAAAGTTTAATATTGACAAAATTTATGTTGCGACAACAAAATCATTAGTCTCAGGCCGGTTTCTAATGGAGATGTTATTCTATGGAACGACAACAACAAACTCACCTCTAAGTTGATTAATGTCTCAATCTTTGAACATTTCCCTAGTGTCAATTGGGCCGAGGAAATTTAGTTTAAGGGTCATAAGGGGCCTCAAGACGTCGGATATTTTCTCTTCAAAGGAGTGGGCACAACTTTGGTTTGTTGTCTCTGCAATTCATCTTTAGAGTCTCATTCACATCATTTGTTTTTGAATGCCCCACATTTATGTCACTAATTGAGAATGTACTTCCAAACGGATCATTCTTTCTCAAACAAGCCACTTTACAACAAGTCCTCAGTGTTGCTGCTAACCTTGAGCACAAGGTCATCAACAAGTTAAGCTTCCTCATTATAGCTATTATTGTCTATACCATCTGGAGGGAAAGGAATCACAGACTACATCTTCAAGAGGCCACTTCAGTTATAGGTTTAGCTATTAAAATTAAAATTATGGTTTCTTACAAGGTTAAAAAATGGATTCTTAATCCTTCTTGGCCTGCCCACATCCTTCTTTTGCTACACAAATGGAAGGATTGTGCTACTTTTGATCAAGGTCCTGATTTCTAAGAGATCCTTTTTTTGTCTCTTTTTCAGTTTTGGTTTTAAGGTTTTCTATACTCTCATTGATGGTTTTTGGTTCAAAATTTTGTGCTGTTCCTGCTTTCCGAGACAATGATGGATTTTTTAGAAACAAGCTCATTGATCTATCAACAAGATTTCCTGCTACCCTCATGCAGAGTCCTCCTTGGTGGCCTTTTTCTACAATCGTGGGGTTCCTGCTTCAGCTTCTTTTTTCTGGATTATGTATTGTTCTTTGGTTATGGTCTGATGATTATATCCTCTCTTGGAATCTGGTAGACGACAGTCATGGTTACCATTGGAGTGCTGGTTTTTTGTCCTTTATCCTATACAGGTATTAGCACACTTATGTGGGGGTAGTAGCAACTCTTGTTCGCCCAAGCTTGTTCATTCATTAAATTTCATGATTTTGCCTCGCTTAGTCTGGAGGGAGTCCTCTTATATATATATATATATATATATATATATATATATATATATATATATATATATATATATTCTTATAGTCTTATCTCTATTTGTATTCCCTTTTTCTTTATATGTAATCTTGTTTTATCAGTTCTATTTGGGACTATTTTCCTTTTTTTTTTCTTGATGTACCTTCTCTTTTGGAATGAAACTGGGCTATTCCCCTTTATTTTTCCCAAAAAAAAAAAAAAAAAAAAAAGAAAAAAGAAAATGCAATAGTATTGAGAGGATTAAGAAAAAGCAATAGTGTCATAGAGAAGAAAACATAATGTAGACTGGAAAGGGAGATTTAAATGATTTTAAATTCCTAGTAAATTTTTATATAATATTCAAATTTTAAATTATATTAAAAATCACAAAAATTAATTTACACATTTTAATTTGCTATGAATTTAAATTTCTCTATTTTTTAATATAATTTAAATATTAATGTATTATATAATTTATATAAAAAATGGAATATATATATATATATATATATATCTTTCAATTAATTTGTTACAACCTACTTAAACAAACCATAAATTATGTAAAAATTAAGGAATAAAAATTGCATCAGGATATTTTGATACAAAATATATCAAGATGGATTTAAAAATTATTAAATTTATTTTGAGATTAGTGCACTATAAATTTTCATATACAATGCTTGTTAGAACTTGATCTAATCGTGAGTTGATATCAAATCTTACTGAAGTCTTGCTAGGAGAAGTAGGGTGGTAGGAGAGAGAGAGAGGGAGAGAGAGAGAGAGAGAGAGAGAGAGAGAAGAGTACAATAATGACCCAAATACAAGTCTTAGAAAGTCTCAAAACTCTAAAATTCCAAAGAAAAAAATCACAGGTATGCCTCTATACCACATATTTATAAGGCTAGAGGGCTATATAAATGGCTATAGAAAACTCATAAAATAATAAAAAATATACATACATTAAGGTCCAAGTAGATACATACACATGTGTAGTAGTCGGGTGTAGCTAGGGTGTGGTTGTTAGTGACATGGCCTCTCATATGAACCTTCTTATTCAACTTAAAATTTGGGACAAGTTCATTGTCCAAGTCCTTGTTGAGTGATGATGTAAGTGAGTGGTTGTGAGTTCCTCTATGGAAGTATTTCGTCTATCTCAAGCGGGAGTTAGGCATGTTGTTCAAGTAGACAGCGAGTTCCTTACTAAGGCATGACTTGCGACAAATGTCTTGAATGTAGAGTTGGCTCAGAGTTGAGCATCGAGTTGGTTTGTTCGGTCAGAAGCTAGTCCTCTTGGCTCACATCATCCCCTAGGCATACAACACTGTTACACTAATATCAATGTAAATCTAATAAATTTCATGTTCATTAAAATAGATATTATATCAAGATATTCTCATATTATTCTTTTTTAATATTAAGATATTTTTGGTAATTGATAGTCAATTGGTGTTTAAATCAAGAAAACATTTCTTGATGTTTTCATTAATGGGATTCATATTTAGGATTTATCAGACCTTATTCTTGATGTAATCAAACTCAATATGAATTACTTTCTAAGATAACTTTACTTATTTTGAATACTAATTAAATTTTAATGAAGATATTTTAATGTTTTCTCCAATTTTGGGATCCACCTAACACAATGAAGACATGTCATATAAAATTAGGAGTGTCTGGTTTCTGCCCTTTCATTGCAAGGAAAAAAAAAGTTATCTCTAGGCATTAGTTATCTTTAAGAAATTTTCTCAGCTAGTTTCATTAAGAAATGTCTTTTGATATTATTAGTTCTTTTTAAATTTTTACATTTAATGTGAAGTGGAAATAAGCCAAATTATTACTTTTAGTTGTTAAAATATTTATGATGATAGAGAGAGAATTTATCTTAGTTTTAAAAAAAAGTTACAAGAGAAATCAAAATTTTCATATAAAAAACCTAAAAAAAAAATCATGTATAACAATAGTTACAAAGCACAATAATTTTCTTGACTTCAACATCAATCTTCCCTAGAGATTGTAAAATAAATCCTTGTAAACTATAACTTCACTCTTCTCGGAAGTTGGCATGTCACATGAAGAAAAATTATTAAAAAATTGGCTTTAAACTTTCAAATTTGCTTAACATTGATTAGATAAGCTTTGATGGACTCCAAGTATCAATAATAAGTCCAAAGTTTAATTAAGGGGCTATTTGGTTGTCTGAAAAAAGAATACAGTGTAAAAGGAATGCAATGTAAAAGAAATACAGTGTATTTAGATTACTTTAGGATTGTTTGGTTGAAAACTCTATAAATACACGTGTTTGTTCTTTTTTTGTTTGGTAAAATAAATATAATGTAAAGTATTTTTGAATTGTGGGTGGCATGCGGCGACAACTGACCTGGCGTGACGGCTGCGAACCGGTAAAAACTTTATTGTGTATTTGAAATTCACTCAAATTGGATGAATTCTAAATACACAAAAAATAATTATTCTAATGCATTTCAAATACACTACAAATGCATTTTAATTTTACTTTGCACCATACTAAATGCTCAAAAAGTTAAATTCTTTCGATTTCTTTTATCTTTCTAAATCTGACAAGAACACTGCCAACTAGCATTGAGCTGAATAACTGCAGGCCACCATCGCCACTAGAGTCACTCATTAGCGTCAAAGCATGTTGCGCACCCCTATGCCAACTAGCGTTGCATAGAACACCTTTATTCGCTTTTTTTAAATTTAGTTTTAATAAAACATAAAAATGTTTAACATTTAAATTACCTTATGGCTGAGTGCGAAAACTCATACCTTGCAATTCCTCTTTTATTAGCACAAACTCCTTCTCTTAAAAAGGTTTGACACTTTTATAAGCTCTAATATTTCTATGTAAATAGGTTTTATCCTACACATATAAAGTTATGAGTGACACTTAGATTTGCAGCCCATTTGATAGGACTTTGGCCTTGCACTTCAAAAAGGTTGATTGTTCTTATTTCAATGGATTAGAGTTGAGGCGAGAAACCTTTTCATTTCATTTTGAGGCTCCAATTTCTATTCCTTCAAAGAGTTTAACGGTCTGCTAAATTTTATATATATTATCAAATTTATGCTAATTTTACTCTTCATCTTTGAATGTCAGTCTAATTTTTTTTTATTGGATGAGAATATATACATATATGTTTCTACCATATTTTTTTCATTATTGAATTCTATCATTTTGATTTTTGAAGAAATTTTAGTTTTCTGATATTCTATTGCTAAAATTTCATAAAACTAACTTTATATCAAATCTATCATTATACTAATTTTATACTTAAAGAATTTCTAGCAATTTGTATACTTGTTAAAATGCATTGAGATTTTTCACAAACACTCATATTGATGTGTAAATTCTTCAAAAAAATTAATAATATTTTTTTTTAAAATTTTGAGTAAAAAAAATTTATTTAAGTTATTAGATAAGTGAAATTCCAAATTTTCTTGATGTCATTTGAAGGAGAACTCATTGATCAACATCCTTTTCTAATTTTTTTTTTTTTGTTTCTATCATAATTGTTTATCTTTTTGTCATCATTTTTATTGATGTGTGTATATTTTAGGTAATATAGAGCTTCACTCTCAACTTGATATAAATGTTGGGGGTCAAATTTGGTGATGTTGGATATCAACAATAGTATTGATGCAATTGGTATTACTTAAGATATGTAATAATTGAGAAAAAAAATTTATATCCTTGAGAATTATAATGAATTTCAAAAGAAAAGAGACCCATCACTAGAAGTTGAGACAAAAAAAATTGAAGATTTGAAGGTTAAAGAAGATTAAAAAAAAAGCTATGTTAATGATGATACAAAGCATATAAATCTGATTATTTTATGTATGCCTTTAAAATAATATTTCTTACTTGTCCAACTATCAAATAGATTTTTCTTCATTTATTAAGATTGACAAATAGTTGTGATCAAGTTATTAAAAATAATGATGATAATTAATGAATTCTTTTTTTTTTTTGTGGAAGTGATCTAAATTACTATAGACTTGTCCCCATAAGAGATTAAGCCCTTTAAATATCTTTGAGACATATCTAAAATCTTTATGTTTCACTAGAAATTCAATAAGTTGTAGTTGAATTTTTGAGTTAATTGTAAAATTGTAGTGCTCAATTTTGTAGCACAATAACCTTAATCCCTTTAGTTGATAAGGGTTTTATTATAAAATATAGGGTAATTTAGTTGCAAGTAGTTAAAAATTTGATGCTTATAAAATTATTATAATGCAAAGTAAATTATATTTTTAAAATATTTTATGATATTTAATTGCTTGTAAAAGAAATTTAGGAGGTTAAATTTTTATGTTTATTGCTCGTAAAAAATCAATATTTGAAATATTGTAGTAATCAATGATCATGGCCAGTGGTGGTGGAGGTTGTGTGGGCAATGGCTGGTAGCAAATGATAGTAGTAGCAAGTGGTGCAAATAAGTAGTCAATAGTGCACAAGGTGGTGTTTAGGGGTAGTGGCGGGGGGCAATAGATAATAGATTTAAGTGGCTAATGACTATCAATAGTTGACTAAGCAAAGTGAGCCTAGGATAACGACTAATGGAGATAAAGCAAAGCTTCATATAAGCACTATATTAGAGTTTCACCCAAATCAGGTAAAAATAAGGCAAAGAATTTTAAATATATTTAAAAATAACTATATGTATTAACTTTTCTTTCAATTAAACATTTGAAACTATAAATCTCATGCATCTGATTTACCTTATATAAATAATACATATAACCAAACAACCATCATGTGCTTTTTAGTGTAAAAGATAATGTTCCAATTGCCTAAGGATGTGAACTACTACATAATATTCATGTTCATAAACTGTCCACTTTTGTGTAGTCGTACTTAGTTTTTGCTAAAGAACTCAAAGGAGTGGTCTACTTGTGACAACGCTACTCCAATTCCTATTGAAAAGCATCAATATCGTCACGAAATAGTTTATCAAAGTTGGGAAAAGCAAGTATTATGATAGAGTTAAGAGCCATCTTGGTTGTCTCAAAGTTGTTTTGTTGCTCCTCCATAGACCTATGAAATGTCTTGTATTTGAGGTAATTAGTTATTGGAGCCAAAATCACACTGAAGCCCTTTATAAATTGGTGATGGCCAACCCATGAAAACTTCAAATATCTGATAGGAAATTTGATGTTGGCCATTCCTGAATTACAAAACATTTTCATGAATCAATTTGTATTCCCTTTACCAAGATTATAAACCCCAAGAAGTGAGCACTTGGTGTTGCAAATTCAAATTTCGATACATTAAGATACAATTTGTGAGTGCAAAGAACTTACAAAAAATTTATCCAAGTGCTAAATATGCTCATGGAATGAGGCGCTTTAAACAAATATGTGATCAAAATAAACAAAATAGAAACAACTCAAAAAATGATTTGAGTACCTCATTCATTAACCTCATTAAAGTACTAGGTGCCTTACACAAACCAAAGGGAGTGATCTACGATTCACAAAATCCTTCACAAGTTTTAAATGTTGTCTTCCATTTGTCACCTAGAAGTATGCAAATCTAATGATACCCACTCCGCAAATCAATCTTAGATAAAATTGTTGAACAAGTGAGCTTTTCTAACATATGTTTCAACCTCAACATAATAAAATGATATTTTAATGTAATCTTGTTTATGGCTCTGGTATCAACACACATGTGTCTGTTGACCTCACTTTTAGTTAATTGACATCCATCACCCTTTAGACCTAGGATTTCAACCTAAGCACTAAAATTCTCTCATTTATATGCTAAGACACTTCTAATGACTAAGGAGAAACCCAAATCCAAAGACTCATAGAAGTTAGCTCTAGGGTTAAGCCATTAGACCACTAGACCCCACCTATTTCTACTAACACAAATCTACATATGACATCCACATTAACTGTAGACCAATATTGACCTTAGACAAAACTCAATCACAAATAGATCAAAGACCCTTGACTCCATAATGAGAAAATTAGTCCATTTAACCCATTTGACCCATTTAGGTCACCATGACATAAATCTTGATCAAATCCAAATTGATTTGAACCAATCAACCACATGACATCTAAAAAACCAATATTACCAAATCACACCCAATTGAGGTCTAGTGATTAGTTGACTCAATTATGCCAATTTAACTTATTGGTGCCTTAAGGGTCTAAACCAAAATCAACCTAACTTTTTGAAATTTTCCTTTTCTAAATCATCTTAAACACTATTTGAAGTTGATTAAAGCCTAATTATAATTCAGTTTGACCAATTGGCTCACTTTGCCCGAGTTAGCCTAATTAAATTCTATAAGCACAAAATCAATTTCATTCCAATATAAACCAAATTGAACCAATCCAAAGCTTTATAATAATCACCCCAACTAGATGATTGCATAATTTTCATGACCAATTGCAACCCAGTCTGACCTATTAGTTCACTTAGCTCAAATAGGCTAAAGTGAACTACATTGAATAAAATTGGAACTAACCTAAATTGAATTAGATCAACCATTCAGAAACATCCCAAGGTGATTATTAAACATAACCCAACCCTCAATTGGGCCTAATTTGGCTAATTTGTCCACTTGAGCTAACATAGCTTAATTTGATCTAAAGAGCTAAATGGAACTAAATTTTAAACTAATCCAAATTGAACGTATTCAACACATATAATTATTCTTATATTGATTAACAAACACATACCAATAATAAATCACATCCAATTTAGCCAATTTCATCCAGTTGGCTCACTTAACCCAAATGAACCAAACCAATTGCTTCAACATATTTAAAGTTATCACTTGAACATGTTCTAATAGCTCCATAGACCCAATTTGGTCAATTGATCAATCTAATCTAATTAGAACCAAATTGGCCTATATGAATCTAATTGAGCCAAAACTAATCAAACTAAATTCAAATCCAACCAAACTTTGGTATGACTAACCCATAAACTCTCTTGGACCTGCCTAAGTTGACCCAACCCAAGGTGGACCATGTTCAACCTAAACTAAGTGAACCAAGGGTCATATATAAAATAAAATCCAAAAATAACAAACTCCACCTACCTCCTTTAGCCAATACAACACTCTTATCATGCATTAAGATAATCCCAATTCACCCAAGGTTGAGCCATTGACCAAAGTGAAGTCACTTTCACCTTGAACAACCCTTGGTTCACCAACCATGGGTTGTCCACTTCACCTTAAGTCACCAGATCTCTTTAGCCACTCAAGGAGGTTTAGCTCATTAGTCCCCTCCCAGTTCAAACTTTCCTCATTGCTTGGTCGGTTGGCTAAGGCTGAACCAATCCAAATGAATATTTCACATAGAGAGGAGGATATAACCCCTCCCAAGCATTCAAACTCACAACACACCTTCACATTCCCCTTATGACTATTCCCATGCATTCCCAGAGTTTCTCCTACATCCGAGCTTCGGTGAGATCAACTTGCCTCGACCATCCCTATACTCATATACACCAAGCCTGTATGAAACTCTAATTAAATCTCCACACACCATCCTCACACACAAGTGAGCTTGAATGAATCAATTCTTATTTGATTCGAGCACTGAAAATAGAAGTTCGAGCACTGAAAATAGAAGTTCGATTAAACTTCAACTAATAGTTAAACTTCGACGAATAACAGTGAAGCTTGGTCTCAGAAGTGAGTGATGAAGAGGCAAGTAGGGACTTCAAAAGCATAGCTTTACCCCTTTAAGGTGAAGCTACCTCAATCATCAGAACTAACAGAGTTTATTTTGGTAAGTTAATAAATTCAAACCATAGAGAAACTCTCTAAGTGTTGGTGTTTTGTTAAGAAAAATCATATCTTGTTAGAATCCAATTATTGCATTTTCATTTATGATTCTAATAGAATTAGTTTGAGTATGATCTAATCCATGGTTGGCTCAAATCAATTAGTAAAAGATAAATGATGTTTATCTCTCACTAGAGGTATGAGATAAATCATTGGCTATCCATTTCACATGATTAGAACAGATGGTCATGATAAATCACGTAGAATAATCTTTATTTTAATCATTTTAAGTCATGGGATTATTAAACCCATTTTATCTTTGATCAAACAACTCGAGATGAAACTACGTCCATTGCATGCCGACTCAATGCCACATGGGATGGTTTTAATAACCAATCCCACGACATCATGCATAAAGTGCTATCGGGTTAGCCGTTTACTATGTAATTTGATTAAAATGGGTTCAAATTAGGATTAAATTATTAGAACTTTGTAAAAGCATAACTAATTATAAAAAATACTCTATATAAAGCTTATATTGAGGATAATTTAAAAATATAAAAGCCTCATGTTTTGTTAAGTATACAAAGACTAAAAGGTTTAAATATTTTCAATAATATTATAATTAATCCCTAATTACTTGGCTAGATAATTTTAAATTTTAGAGGGACATTCCTTGGGATGACTTCTTCCTCTCATAAGTATTTCAAGTCATTTGGGTTAGTGTATTGGGAGATGTTTATTTTTCAAATCCTAATTACTCTTTTTGGCTATTTATTAAATTAACAAATTATAAAAATTATGGGAATCATATCTTAATTCCTAAATATGTTAAAATTACTTAATGGTTCTTAGAGAAAATTACTAGGGCCTCTAGTTTTAATTAAGTTTTAAAATCTCTGCTAAGGGAGGTTTTATTAAGTAATTAAATAATTAATTACCCTAGGACTTAGATAATTTCATAACTACTTGAAAAAATCTTCTGAAATTATAAATGAACCCTTTATATGTCTCAGCTAATAGAGAGTTATCCATAGAAATTAGAAGCCCTAATTAGTTTTGGGTATTTTAAGAGTAATTATTTAATCATAATTCTTTTCTAATTATTTAATTAAACTTAAAATATAAGCCCAAATGGCTTAAAATTTTTACTAAAGTTTTTCATGATTTTTTATGTCTTCATAAACTTTCTTATAATTTTTGGGCTTATGTTTTATGACTTAATAAATTTTAGGGTCTTTTGGGCTTTAGTTGGAATAATTAACTATTAAATCAAATTTAATCATAAAAAAATCATATCTTGACTCTTAAATTACTTAATGAAAAGAAGGGACTTATGGCTTAAAAAGCTTAATTAGGTTTAAATTGTGTTATGTTTGTGTGATTAGCCTTAGAATTGAAAGCTTAAGTAGATTGTTTCAAGGTACTTAGTCATTTTCTTTGTTAGCTTCATATGTATGCTTGGCCATTATTCATGTTTAAAATTTTAATTGCTAAATTTATGTTATTAATGCTACTATTACAACTAAACTTCAAAATTATTTTGGCTTAAAATTATATACATTTAAATAAGCCCGAATTTTATAAAGTGGATAATTTAAATATATTAATCATGTGTATAATCAATACATTCCTAAGGTACATCAAGCCTAAAAACTTGGGATCACAAGGTTGCTGGTCCTAAAAAATGTTTGACCTCACTATCTCTGTTACATACCAATAGAAATGTAAGAAAAAATACATATAAAAAAAATTAAATTAGTTTTAAAATTATATTCATTAAAACTTCTAAGTTAATATATTCATTTCCACATACATATACATAAATATACATAAGCAATCAAATATGTAGTTTGAATACTCGAGATTGTAAGCTATAGGTTCGAAGGAGATTTTAATCTCACATTTATGGTTTAACAATGACATGTACTTATACATGCTCAGTTGTATATGTGTGTATGTGTATATAAATGTATATGTTTAATTTTATTTGATACAAAAAAATATACATGCATATATATACATACACATACACACACACACACACATATATATATATATATATATATATATATATATATATATATATATATATATATATATATATATATATATATATATATATATATATATATATATATATATATATAATGCAAATTCTTAATTTGGATAAAGATAAAATATACACATGCATTCATAAATGAAGAATTCATACATTAAATCATAAAATATCCACTCAAAACAATATCTAAATAAATTAAAGTATTTTTTCTAAATTATAAAAATGTGATATTAGAAATAAAATATTAAAATCATTCAGGAAATGGGGTGAATTTTATAATGAAAATTATAGCTTATGCCTTTAATTCTAAGATGTCTTTCATATGTTCATGATATCATTTAGGCTTAATTCAAAATTATGATTTAATTAAAACTTAGTGCTTCATTAAGATGTGTAAAGCCATAAAATTCACATCTTTAGATCTAACTTAGGAGTAGGGTGTTGAAATGGAATAAGTTCCACTTTAAGTGGAGTCCATAAATTTCTACACTATTTAAAGCATTAAATCTAATTTGAATTGAGAAATAAATCCACATTCTAAATTCCAAACTTAAATTACTAATAATATGAATAACAATCATCCTTGCTAATAAAATTAAATATTTGATTACATAGTGCAACACTAAAGCCTAAAGTTGTCACCCTACATTAGTCGTTGCACACTTGTTAGATTGATAGACCATCAATACTAGAATTAAGTTAGAATGATGCTTTGCTATAGATTGACTTATTTTTGATTTGTGATGTACTATTTTAGAATGGATGTTAGGGTTTATGTTCGTAGACTAGATGTTAGGCCAATATTAAACTAATATTGCTTTTATTAGGGTTGTGCTCAATAGAAAAGGGATGCTATAATAAATTAAAAATTAACATATTTTGCTTGTAAATGCTATAAATCTTCGAGCATAACTTAATAGGACAGGTGGGCTTGGTGACCAGCAGGTGCTAAGCCTCAATGTATAAAAATATAATTACTTGGGTGTATATGTGTGTTATGATTAACCTTTATTTTGCAAATTTAGTTGAGTTTTATTTATTTATTTTGAATTCAAATGTAATTTGTAATAGGATTAGAGTTATGGAGTTTAGGATGAGTAGTGACTAGAAGACTGTGATCTAAGAGACCCTATGAAGCTTGGAATACACAATATCTGAAGATGAAGACTTGAAGACCCCCATGACATTTTTCTGTATACTTAGTATAGGCAAGGCTATATAAAGGCATAGCTTAGCTATCCATTTTCTTTCTTTTTTTTGGGGTTTATAATAGAAATTTGCTGCATTGACCTTTATATTATTTCAATTTGATCTAATTATTTGGTGTGTCTACATTGAGTGCATAATATAAATGGTATACTTCTTATTCTTTAAGTGTGATGTTCTATTGAATTTTAGCCTAGATTTCGGTAGGCTCTTAGGAATTAAATATTTTACCCAAGTTAATTAATCAACTTTAAAAATAAATAAAACTCATAACCTCATTTAATTAAAGCCTTATGTACAAATACTAAAAACAACTAGAAATCCTTAGTATTTGAGAGTCATACTTGTATATTTCCTCATCTCTCTTGATAGGGGCCTTCCCCATTTTATGAAAAGGGTTAGAGCTTGACCATAATTTTATGTTGTTAGAATATAAGTCCTAACATTGTAATAAATTGGCAACTCAAATTAATAAAAATTTCAACTTCAAAATCATAAAGCCTAATAATAGGATAAATTGAAGGGTTCACTAGGCTTCTTAATATCATAACATTTCTTACTTGGGATAAAATCTTTGGTATACGTAGACCCATCAGCTTTAGGAGTCTTTATTGAGTAATTGAATTCATTGTAGGATGATATTTTTATCTTTCGAGGTAGTATATAATTCTTTGATGTTCTATTTGATCATTTAAATTAGTACCACCAAGATTTGCTTGGTGCCCCCTACATATTTTAAACATCACAATGTTAGTTACCATATTTTTTGGGTATAAGTTGTGCCAGAACAGCACAAGGGCTTAGGCTAGGTTGAATCATTTATCCAATAATTCATCCACAATTTTTTTACAGAATTTGATGTTCTTTCAGGCTCATTCTATAATGTCATTTATTGGTAGCATTGCTCCTAAGGAGAAGTCTATTTGGTGTTGAGTAGTACACAAAGCTAGACCGATGTCACTAAATTGGTGCATAAGTTGTTGGATTTTAAGTTGAATGGCATAATTCAATTTTTGATTCTTTTTGAAACAACCAAAGCATATAGCAGTGGTCTCTCTGAAAGAATTAAGTAGTTCTGCAACATTTGAAATTGTTGCAAGTGTTGAAGACATGGCGAGGATAGTTGGCATAAGTTTAAGCTTCCTACTTTCTCATTGAAATGAATAAACATTTTGATGACAATCATAATAAACACCGATAACAAACTACCATGGTCCACCCAATATAAGTTGGCATAGGTCCATTTCAAACACATCACAAAGAACTTTGCACACAAAATGTCTCTGTTGACCTATACATCTATTTTAAAATATGCATCAATTAAATATGATCAAAATGGTGGTAAATAGACATGATATTATATGCAATCGGGGAGCCTAAATTATTATGAAGGGTTGCTTGAGTATCCAATCAATGTACAATGAAGGTGATGAACAAAAGGCATTGTTTTATATGAATCAAGCATGAAATTCTTTGCCCACAAATCATTCGATTGAATTATAATAAAAGAAAGAAGCATGGAACACATCACATAAATGAGTTGAAAATACTTCAATCACTATCAAAATTACTCAGGCAATGTCCGTTAGTAAAATAGTTTGCATCAATGAGATTGTAGCATCAAAATCTACTAAATGGAGCTATCTATACTCCATTTGATCACATACGATGATGGTGACAAAATACAAATGAAATATCATGTAAATCAAGTCAAATTAATTTTGATTGTTATTTTTTGTCAACCTCATTCAAATGATATATGTTTGTGAAATAGACTACTCTAAAATTTCATACATGTTGAAAATGTCTAGAAAAAAAGGCTCATATCGCATGATTGCCACACGAGAAAATTTGCAAAAATATGCATGAAAAACCCTCATGTGCTTTTTGAGACTTAAAAATCAACTTGTATCCTTGATAAGTTTACATAAATAAAAATTATGTATCCTTTGAGACTTACTTCTTTTAAGTTTTTGTTTAAATAAGAACCTTTTGGAATTTTTGAATAAGTACAAAAACTTAAACTTTTTTTTTTTTGTGTTATTTATCTTCTGAGTTTTTTAGATAAAAAATATTTTGTATCCTCTAAGATTTATATCTTATGAGATTTTCAGAAGATAGATATAAATCTTAGAAGGTACAAAATATTTTCAAACTTTTTGGATGAGAAGAACATATATTTTAAGAAGATTATGCCCTCTAAAAAATTTTAAATAACAAAGAATATGTATGTATTTCAAAGTTTTATGTTTTTTATGTTTTTAGAAAGAAGTTATACCTCTTAATCTTATGTCATTTGAGATTTAAAAAAATTCTTTCTTTTGAGATTAATATCTTTGATATATATATATATATATATATATATATATATATATATATATATATATATATATATATATATATATATATATATATAGGGAAAGAGCATATACCTTCTTAAGGTATATGCCTTTTGAGGTTTTTTAAAGAAAATATATTTTTTTAAAAATTGTGCTTTCTAAAATTAAAAAAGCCTTTATCTTTTATGTTTTTCTCATTTTAAGATTTTGAATGAGCAATGACTTTGTTAACCACTTACTTTTATGGAGCCCTTTTAATGTGGATATTGTCTAATACTTGTGAAATACAATGTTTTCATTGAGGCTTTATCATAGTGTCTTTTAGGTATTTAGAGTATAAACTCTCTCTGTCATTTGCTTTCATGAGGTCTTTTAAAAAGGAAAAAAATAAAATGTTGTTTTATTTATTAAAAAACTTCATTAATAATAATATATAAAATATACTTGAAAAATGATAGATATCTAATTATCTTTAAAAGTTAAAAATGATAACTCTGTGAGATATAAATTCTTCTAAAAATTTAAAGAGATTATGTGCTAATGTTCTGAGAGGCTTATTTTTTTATGTTGTGATGGGATCTTGCTATGGATCAATTTAAGAGAACATGAACACTATAATAATTAATTTTTAATATTTTATTGATATCCCTTGGTATAAGGAACTTGGATTTAAAGTAAGAAATATATATAACAACCATAAAACTAGATAGTAATGGTTACCCAAATATAATGTCATAAATTGAGATGATGTTCACTGTCATGAATTAAATCAAAAGAGTTGATTATAAAAGTTACCTCACCCAAAATAACAAAAAGTGATTAAATCAAAAATATTTATAGTGTATCCTCTAAAATTATGAATATCATGAGAATAATATTGAAACTCAATGTAGTTAATCTAAGATTCATTAAAGCAATTAGGAATAGAGTATCCACCATACTACCTATGCTAACCAACATTTTTGTAGTACTAATAGCAGATGTTATAATCTAAATATGATGATTAGAAAATTTTGATGTAGAAAATATATTTTTAAGTCAAAGTTATCAAAAATAATTTGATTACTCTTGTTCACATCTTCTTGTACATGAGATGGATATGCCATTGTGGAAATTTTATAATGGTATTAATCATTATGATCATTTTTCCATAGATTTCATGATTCTTTTATCATAATGCAGTGATAGATTAAAATAATCTATACCATTCAAAAATTTTGATTGTTATGTCCATTAGAGATATTCAACATTTTAAATTTTCATTAAAATTTAATCCCTAAATATGTTTAATAAGATATAATCAAACATCTCATACTATTGTAATGATTATTATATTTAATGAGAAAGATGCCTCTGACCTCTTGATTGGTCCTATCTTTTAGTGGAGAGATTATTTTTTTTTTGTTATAAGTTCTTACATTTTTGATTATTTTTATGAACATTGATGGTTTCAACGATAGTAACTTGTGATTCTACCAAACAAATAAGATCAACATAAGAATGAATTATCTCTCTTATTAATGTGTAGAAAAAGGTTTGAGATATATAAACATCTCAAGGAAAAATAACTCACAATAACTTAGGTTATGCTCTTAGAATTTTATAAACCTTAAAAATATTAAAAGTACTCCTAAGGGGGGAAAGTCTCTCTCCTTTTGGTAAATAGAAAAAGAAGATATGAGACTTTAATTGTCCTTTAATTTCTAAAAAAAAATATTTGATGAAAAGCTTGATCATATCAACAAAAGTGTGGATAGCTTTTTAAGAAAGAAAATTAAACTAGGTGTAAGCTTGAACATTGAACATAAGAGGGAAGGTATATAAGGAGATATAAAGGAGCATATCAAAAGCATATTGAATATGCATAATGGTCTTGTAATGGCAAATATACTTATCAGGATCAAAATTCTTACTATAAAGATCATTGGTATGTAGCTTGAATCATATTAAATTAGGATGCTATAGAATTGCATCAATTAGAGGTAACGACTTCTTAAAACTATAATGAGAATCAAGCTATTTTCAATCCCTCAAAATAAATTCTTTCTAAATAAAGTATTAAATATTTTCTTGTGATACACAAGGAATGTCAATAAAATGAGGAAAGCTGAGTCCACCAAAATTGTTAAGAGATTATGTTCTAGTTAAGTAGCATAAGAAAAAAAAGTGTTGAACTAATAGTATTAAGAAGATTTGGGTTAGGCAATGGTGAAGGAAAAACTTTATCATGTTGTGAAGGAATTATTTATTGTATAATTTTATTAAGAACCAAATGATATGAGCTAATTGTCTCTTCATCTAGTAAAGTAAATCCCTTAAAGTTAGGCCAATTAGCCTTCACCAAGCAAATTTTATTAATTTTGATTATGGTATTATCTGTTAAGCATTATAGAAGTAGTTATAAACTCTACCATGACAGGATTATTATTACAGATGGTGCTAAATTATTGTGTTATAGAATATTTGAAATAGTAAAAGATAGTCTAATGTTTTAGCACTCTTTGAAGATCCATTACATACATAAAGATAAGAAGCTTATTGTGGATTTTTTATTTGGACACCACTTAGATGTTGATGGTTTCTTAATTAGGTGATCAAATACATCATTGAAGAATAATATACTATCTCAAGAGATAGAAATATCACATTATAATAGATTATATCACATAATAAAGATTCCTAAGACTAATAGGTCGATTTGTATATATTAGAGTTTCTTCTCTAAACTATATAGATGAAATAGAGTATGGTTCTCAATTCCTTATAAGGGTATGCCCTTATATTTAATTACATCTTAAGAGAGGGATATCCTCTTAAGAATACACTCAATTAAAAAAAAAATTAGCTCTTATCTCTATAGATTTTAAAGTTTAAGTCAAGATTGCTAAATATAAAAGTCGAATAGGATAGAACAAAAGGAACATATTTTTTTTTCAGATTTCAAATGAGAAGAAGTAAGAAGTGCTTTGATATCAAGAAACTTAATAAGAACTTTAATATACTCTATGGTCAGTCTTTATATCTTTGAAAGAGAGATTTATTTTTATTATGAGTTGACATTTTATTAGAATGCCAGGACTTATATTTTAGAAACATAAGACTATAGAAAATTATAAGAGGTTAAGACTTAGGGGTTGTTTGGTTGCCTAAAAAAGGAATATAGTGTAGAAGGAATGTAGTGTAAAAGGAATGCAGGGTATTTAGATTACTTTAAGCTGTTTGATTAAAAACTCTACAAATACATGAGTTTATTTTTTTAGTTTGATAAAATAAATGTAATGTAAATTATTTTTGAGGTTGTGGGCGGCGAGCGGTGGGCGGTGGTAGGTGACGACAACTAGCGGTGGTGGTTCTAGTGATCGGTGTTGGCAGGATGCTACCGTAATATTTTACACTGGCCAATGTATTTGGAATTCGCCCAAATATGGGAAAATTCCAAATACACCAAAATTTACCTATCTCAAAAATTTTAAATACATTACATTACTTTAAAATTTTACATTGCATATTGCCAAACATAAAAAAATTGAAATTTCATGCATTTACATTACTTTACACTCTATAATATTCAAAACAAACAACCCCTTAGTCTTATAGCAAAAGAAAAATAAGATGCTTTAGACCGTACATCTAAAGATGCTTCTAACATAAGTTAGGAGCTCGACTTAGTCTATTAAAAGATTTGAGATATATTTGGTTCTTCCACACTAGAGAATAAGAACCTATGTTGACTCTTATAAACTTATATTATGCCTGTCATGGTGTCACCTAACACCTCATATGCTTTAAAACTATAAACTATGATTCTAGTCTTTATGGAATACAAGATGGCTAAGCTTTCATTTATTAGAAAAGAACTCAAAGAGCCTAAACTCAATTTCTATCCCTATGATCATGAATGGTGTAATATACTTATAACTAATGTAATAATTTTTAGAAGACTGATTTTATTTTAAGGCTGTGTATAGAAATCATGCTTAAAATGTGATGTAATTAGAAATAAGTTATTAGCTAAATTAAAGGAGAAGGTAAACTTTCTTAGGATGGTCATCCTCACAAGTCAGATGCCCCTTTATATATGATGGGAGAAAGGCCCAATTCAAAATGTGATGTAATTAGAAATAAGTTATGAGCTAAATTAAAGGAGAAGGCAAACTTTCTTAGGATGGTCATCCTCACAAGTCAGATGCCCTTTTATATATAATGGGAGAAAGGCCCAATTCAAGGAAGATAGAGAAATATACAAGATTGGTTCATAAGTTCTAATAGTTTTTAGTTGTTTTTAGTATTTATATCTATGATTTTTAATTATGTGAGATTACAAATTGATTATTTTTTATATTTGAATTATCTAAAATGTTTGGGTAGAAATTTTAATTTTATCCTAAAAGTCTACTGTATAAATCAGACTTTTATATCAAAAAAAAAACATAAAAAAACCTATAAAAAGCATGTTAGTATATTGTGCACCCAAAATAAATGCACCAAACAAAATAAATTAATTAAAAGAAAGGCCACTGCTGCCTCGTTCCACTATACATCCTAAAAGAAAGAAAAAGAAGGCATCTGAGCTTTGCCCTTATACAACCCAATTTAGAATTAAAAGTTCTGATTTATAGGGGCCATCACTTTACTTTTCTTCTTTTGGATCATCTTCTTCTTCAGAGACATCTTTAAGTTTCATAGGAGACCACTAACTTATGCAGTCTACTCATACTAATCCTAAACACAATAGATCCTAACCTAATTCTAATTGCAAATTAAATTTGAAATTAAAAAAAAGCTAATATTATAAAATAGAGATAGCAAAACACACATACAGATAGATAGTTTATACTTATAATATTCAGGCTTAGCACCAGTGAATATTAAGCTCACCTGTCTTAATGGCTATTCTTAAAGACTAAATAAATAACATATGTAAGCAAATGATGTTAATTAAAATTTTTATTATAGTCCCTTATATCAAGCATAGCCTTCTGCAAAAAATTAATTTTAATCCAGTAAATAACACCCTAACTTTTAGCTTATGAGTAAATAATCTTAACATTAAATCTAAAATAATACACCAAAAAAATAATGCATCATAAATAAAGCATCAACCTAACATAAATCTAAGGTTGGTGGCCTAGTAGTCTAGCTCGTGGAAAGGGGGCTAGTGTGGTCAGACTGTATTAGGTTTTTAATGTTTAAATTTTTATTTAAATTTAGAGTTTAATTTAGTTTGTCATTGGGTGGTTTTAACTTAACCTTTTAGATGATTTTAAAACATGTTTTAATTTTTATTTGATTTGTTTTAAAATCAAGCGTAAAGAAGGGAATAAGCCTTGCATGAGGCAAGAATCAATTCAATAAATACCATAATCCTAATAGAGTGATTTCTTTATTAAAGGATGAAGAGCCACCCTAAGGATATAAACTAAATGATTTTATATTAAGTACATTTTAATGACATTTAGTTAATTTTTTTATTTTAAAATATTATTTCTTTTAATTTAATTTTATTTCTATAATTTTACATTCATAAGTATGTGATGTTGTTATACCATAAATACGAGGTTGATAGCTCTTTTGGAGTAGTTGCTCTACAATCTTGGGTTTCAAAACTATTTACCTCATGAGTGTGCATTATAGAGAGATTGATTCTGATTTTTTTGATGATAATTTAAAATTGGATATAATATATTTGTTGATGTGGTTTAATTTAGAGTTTAACTATTTGTGTTTATAAAATTTAACTTAAATTATTTAAGATTTGATTAATAATTAGCTTAATGCTAAGATGGTTAATTTAACAACTAACTAAGTTGAAGTTTGATTATGATCTTTCTCAAGTTTAGCATAGACAGCTTAATCAATAAACTAAGTTTGTTTGATGATCAATTTGTTTGGGTTATTTAGATTAAATGTTTACTTAGATTAAAGATTCAATTAACTTTCATTGAATTTAATATAGTTGATTTAATTTATTGATTAAATTAATTAAGTTTCAATGATTAATTAAAGTTTAATTAGGTTAGCTTGGTTATGTAATTTACTTGGTTAAGGTTTGATAAATGGTTATTAAATGTTCATGATTAACTTGATTAATTGATTTATATAGTTGGTGTTTGATTAATTGTTACCTTAAATTTTCTTATTTAAGTTCTTTATTTAAATTGGGATTAACTTAGTTAGATGTTTGATTGGCTAGATTTAATGAAAGATTACTTGGGTTCATGATCAACTTAATTAAATGATTAACTTAATTAGAAATTATTTAATGATTTAATAAATCCTAATTAGTTTGATTAAAATTTGATGAATGATTAATTGAATATTTATAATCAACTTAATTAGGTGTTTGATTTAAGAGTTATTTTTATATGACTTATTTAGGTGACTTATTTAATTCAGTTTAATTTAACTTAAGCAAATGATTGGTTGATTGAATTTAAGTCCAATTAAGAATTAACTTGATTAATTGATTGATTGATTAAGTGAGTAATTGACTTAACTTATTTAATGTTCCATCAATTCATCTATGATTAAGTGATTATTTAGGTTCATCATAATCTAGCTTAATTAGATGATTAGATTAATTTAGGATTAATCTAATAATTAACTTAATTAAAAGTGTCTTAAAAATCATAACTTTTGATCTAGGGCTTTCATCGACTTGACTTTTTTTTATGTTTAGTAGAAATTATCTATCCTAAAATTTTTGTTTAGTTTGAGTTATATTTTCAAAGTTATTAAGGAATTATTATTTCTATAAATTCTAAACTAATCCCAAAATATTCAATAAAACTTAGATATTTTAATTTTATTGAATTCCTCTCTAAAATATTAATTAAGAGAGGGGATTGTATTTCTTTTTGGTTAAGTGGTTGATCTATTACAAATTTTTGAAGTTTTGATTTGACTAAGTTATTTAATTAAGATTTAATACTTTATTAAACCTTAATTTAAGTTATTTTGAGATTTAATTAGACCAAACAAGCCTATTTAATTTTGTTATGATCTTTGATGTTAGTGAAGATGTTTTACACCATTTTGGTGTATTTTAAATATATATTTTTTAATTTTATATTAATTATTTTATTCAAATTATCTTAATTTAGTTTAAAAAATCATAACTCTAAATTGTTATCTTAGCTTGACTTGAGATTTTTGAAGTTAATAGATCTTAGACTTATATTTCTATTCTAAAAATTTTAATCCAATTAGATTTATATTTTTGGAGCAATTAAAGAATTATCATTTTTGATAATATTTAATGTTTTTTATTTTTTTAGATTCTTCTATGAAATATATATATATATATATATATATATATATATATATATATATATATAAAGAGAGAGAGAGAGAGAGAGGTTATTTGTATTTTTCACCTTAATGATTTATTTATTGTGAGTTTTTGCAGTCTAGTTTGATTAAGCCCTTTTTTTGATGATTTTATGATTTAGAGTGATGGAGAGTCTTGAATGATTATTAAAATATTTTAATCTATTTGAATGAATTCTAATAATTTTTATAAATTTTAGTTAATTGATTATTTAAAATCATTCAATGAATTTCAAAAATTAATAAATCATAATCTATAAGCCCATTTGACTTAAAAAATTTTTAAGTTACGTTGGGATTAACATCAATTTTGGTTCCTAAAAATTTTATTTTAATGAAATTAATATTTTAGGATTAATTAAATACTTATTATTTTCAATCGAACTCAAATTAATCCCAAAATATTTAGCAAAATTTTGGGATTATTTGTAATTTTTCTCTCAAAAAGAAAAATCCATCGAGGGTTTTTTTGTAAACTTTACTTGACTATTTTAATTATTATAATTTTTAAAGTTTTAGGTATTTTTAAATATTTTTATATTCAAAAAATCTTAAAATTTCTACTAAAACCAGTCAACGCTAAGTAAGCATGCCTTTATGTGTGTAGAGTTATTATTAGGTTATGCATTTTTAACATAGTGTTTGAGCCAGAAATACTTAGATCTGGATCGTTTGATCAAAGATCAGATGATCTAGAGTAATGTTGAACCATTAAAGAGGATTAAATAGGATTTAAGTCGATCTAATCATGGATGTCCATCCCAATCAAGTGGGATGAACGACCAATAGCTCATCTCTCTCCTAGCCGGTGAATAGAGGTGATGGGATGGACGAGTTATGCCTTAAATCTGCCCCAACTCATAAATTTTTGGCGATCTTCATTGGAAATTTCTTTGTTTTGCATGAGAAGGCTTGAAAAATTAAATTACAATAGGATTTAAAGGGAAATTCCTAAGATTGCCAAACTTTTCTACAAGAAATAAATATCTAAGGCTTCTATATAGCTTGAAGAAATTACCTCACTCAAGCCTATTTGAGTAGATTGTTTATTTGAATCTCTTGCCTTGGCTAAGACAAAGCATCAGAATGAGCTTCCCTGCTCACCTCCCCGTGGATCACTCCAACCACCACGAGCCACTGCCCCTCATTAGGTTTTGGCCTTTTTTGATGATTTTGTGATTGGGAAATGTGAGAGAAGGCTTATTTCTCCTCCTTATGTGCTCTAAAGTGTGTCTAATGCCAAAGAAAGAGTTTGAAGGCACTCCTCTTCCATTTTTATCCTTGGCCAAAATTCACTATTCATGATGGTTAGGAGAGGTAGTCACTTGATTGGGAATAGCCTTCTAATTTATATGATCATGCTTGCATTAATGTCAAGATTATGGATAAAGATTAGTGTGCTCAAAAGTCTCCTTTAATGGCTTGGATTTTCTTTCTTGTTTTTTTTAATTTTGTTTTGTTTCTAACTTCCATGCTTTTCTCCCTTTTCTTCTATCTTTAATTGCTTGATTTAGCTAATATCTCTTTGCCTTCTTTGACTTGGGAGGTGGTTAGTTGATCAGGCAATTTATTAAGTTCAAATATGAGAAGGAAGCATGGTGGGGGAAGCATGAAGATGAATGAAGGATTTTGTATTTTCTTGAAAATTTCTTTACTTTCCTTGATTCATCTTTGACTTGTCCTCCAACTCCCTAAAGCTAAAGTAATAGCTCATACATGGATAAATTGATTAGTGTTTGGTGTTTGTTCATAGTTGAATAAAGGATGATACTATGGCCAAACTCTAAATTTGTGTTTGGTCATAGTTTTGGGTTGACCCAACTTGACTTATTTGAGTTAAATTTGGTCAAGTGAATTTTATTGCCTCAATTAGATTAGAATCATATTTAAATCATGCCCAATTAGTTATATGAATCATTTAGAATCACTTGATTTGAATTAATTTAGGTTTAACCTTGGTTTAAGCTTAGGTTGACTCACTTTGACCTAAGTGAGTAAAATTGATTTCATTGACCCAATTGATCACTTTAGATTTGAATTAAGCTTCAATTATGTTAGATGAGTTATTTAAAGTGATTAGATCTATATTAATTTTTAAAGTGGTTCAGAGTGTTTAATTTAATAAGTTTAAATTTAATTTGCATTTGCCTTAATGGGGCTTACTTAGGTTAAATAACTCAATTAGTCAATTTAAGCCTAAATTGAATTCAGTTTTGTGTTTGATTGAATTAATATAATGATTTTGAGCCTTTGAGAGAGCTCAATTTTTCTAAGGTTTGATTTTAACTTGGTGGTGCCTACATAGGTCAATCTAGATCAAATGACCTGATTAGCCACCTTAAACCTCAATTATATTCAATTTTATATTTAATTAAGTATTAATAACAATCCTAAGCCTAAGCCTTTAGATTGATTTAATTTGATTTAAATTTAGCTTAATTCAATTTAATTTGAATTTGGGTTAATTAGGCTTAAGTGAGTTCATTAAGTTAATCAACCCAATTAGCCCATGTAAAAGTCAATTTAATTATATTTTGAGTCAAATGTACTTCTTTTAGTGTTAAGTTTAGTTTATTTGAATTTATAAGTGACTAAACTCATCTAGCCCAACTAGGCTTGGTTGGGTTTAACTGGGGCCTACCAACCAGACCTACGTCTCACCCTAGAGTTTTGATTTTAGTTTAGTTTTGGCTTCAAATTTTGTTTTTCATTTGAATATGCATTTTGGATGATTGATTGTACACATATTCACTTAGTAAAGTGTCTTAAGTGTCTAATAGAAGAATTTCTTAGTTTAGGATTAGAAATCCTAATTATTAAGATTTAAAAGAATATTAACCACATAAAAATGATGTCAATAGTTGCAAGAGACAATAATGTGTTATATAAAAATTTAAAATAATTACAAAGCCTAATCTAAATGAAATGATCCACTATTTATGTAGAGATTACAAATATCATTTTTTTAATTAGAGAAGATATAATTATAATATTAAAAACACTAGCTTGGACATAGTTTATTACCTAATTTTTTAGTGCTTGTTGAGTAGAACTTGATTACCCCCCTTTTAGTTTTACTTTGGATATGTATAAGCAAATTTTCTAACTGCACCGACATAATCAAGTTTTTTTTAGCCATCATAGCACAATGATTGTTTATTCTTCCTCTGTTTGCTTTCTAATTTTTTCTTTATCATTGTATTATGATTGTTTAAGACTTTATATATTTTAACACTAAGATTTTAAACACAATGTTTTATACTAACTCTAATAAAATGTTTAAATTTAATAGAAAAATATTTTAAAATTAAAAGTAAGGCTCTCTCTAGCCAAGTTTTTACTTTAACTTTGAACTCTTATAGCTCTTACATGAGGTATAAGATGGAGCCATCTAGTGTTCAAAACCCTTAAAGCGCTAATTCATATTCATAGCATGACCAAGTCAAGCATGCATTAGAAGTTTTCAATTAAGGATAGATAACTTGCATTACATGTCATATTCTTTAGGATAGAGTTTTAGGTAGTCATGATTTTAATTACACTTATGGAGTCTTAATATATTAGGTAGTGGAAACTTGACCCAGAAAGGATTGAAAGTTCAAAATTGAGTAGTTCTAGTTGAATATAAGTCAATAATCTCACTTTAGTTCTTCCTATAGGCATTTTCCTACATATGTTGAGTTGCAAGTCTAACTTCTTTCTAACATTTTTCTTATAAATTGTTCATCTAAGACATTTTGAGTTTTCTTTCTTAGTTGAAAGTTATGAAGACAACTCTGGATGATGTAATTCATGGTGACTTGTAAATCATCTCAAGGATGGGTTGGGCCGACAACCTTCCAATGATAAATTACCTTGGACTTGACTACCCAAGAGAATAGATCCACGACTTCCAAACTAAGGTTATTTCTACTTATTTCTTGAAATAATTATCATGTAAGTAGTTTGTATATTAGATTGTCATCTTACTTAGTCACGGTGATTCACCATTGGTTATATGGATTGACACCTAGTATATAAATAGTTCTATTGTGATAATAATTATTGAATCATGAGCCCTCCTTGAAAAAATTGAAAAAATTAAAATTAAAATAATGACATGCTCCACCTATCAAGAGTATCTTATAGAGTGTCCTTCAGCATATTAGCTAGAGAGAGCTTTATAAGATTGGGTAACTCATATTCTTATTAATTTATTTGATTAACTTTATGATATGTTTATGAAAGAATATTTATCATGAGTTTAGATGAAAGATGGAAGCCTCATGGATTCTTTTCTCATCTTTGTGGAAAATAATTTTGACACCATATAGGTTTTAGGAATTTATTATTTGGATGATCAATACATCATTAAGGAGTAAACATATTATCTTGAAAGATTAACATGTTATCTTATAATGGGTTTGATCATTTAATAAAAGACTCCAAAAGCTAATGTATGTCATGTACAAGAGAGTTTTCCCTTGAACAATATGGGAAGTAGAACATGGTTTATTTTAAACTAGATTCATGGTTCCTTATAAGGGAAAGCCCTTATAGTTAATTACATCTTAGGAATGTAGGACTTCTTCTTAAGAATACTCTCGATTAAAAAAATAAGCTACTATTTTCTATGGATTTCTAAGCTAGTTTTCAAAGGAAGTAATATTTTGAATTTTAATTGGGAATGATTTAAAGTGGAAAGACTTATTTCTGGAAGCCAATCAGGATAAGGTAGGAAATGTCTATTAATATCGAGATGCCTAGTATGCATTTAAACTATCCTACCATTGGGCTTTAAATTATGGAATTTAATTTATATTTTGAGTTAACATTCTTTTAGAAATCTAAGGCTTAGATTCTAGCAGCACAAGATTGTAGAAATACTTAGGGCTGAAGACTTACTCCAAATAGGATGCTTCATATCCTAATTATATATGTGCTTCTAACATAAGTCAGATGCTTGACTTAGTTTCATTTTTTTTTTTGAGAATTATCAACAATTCCTCTTAATTGAGGGAATAAGCTTATCCCTGATTTTTATGGACTTATAACCCACCTAGAATGGCTGCCAGCTAACACTACCTAAGCAAATTTTAAATCCAAGATGCCAAGTCTCATGTATGCAAGATGGTCAGGTTGTTGAATTTTATGAAAAAAATCTAATAACCTAGACTCACTCCCTAATCCCTAGGAACATGAAGGGTGTGAAATGCACCAAACTAAACCACATTTTTCAAATTTTAAATATTTTGACTTGTGATTCATTTAAGGCATTGGAGTATGCATTTTATGCCTAAATGGCATGCAATTAGAAGTGCTCATGGACCAAATCAATAAGAGAAGGTAGACTTTCCTAAGAAGATGATCATCCTTAGAGGTCAGATGCCCCTTATGTGCAATGGATGAAGTACCCAATTCAAGAATTTAGAGCAATATGATAGTATGGTTTGCAAGAGTAATTATTTATAGTTGATTTTAGGTTATTCCTAGGGCTTTGTGGTGTTTGTTTTCAATTTATGTATAGGGGACACCACACAGATCTAAGGGTGTACTTATTGAGGTGATCGGGTATGGCATCAAAGAATGGTGCACTATCTCGAAAGATAGAAATCACCACCCTACAATAGACCTAATCACCTAATAAGGACTCCTAAGGCATGATGGCCTTTGAATGTACTAGAGATTTTTCTCCTACTTTACATGGATGAATAAAGTAGGATTTAATTAAACAGGGTTCTAAAGTTCCCTATGAGGGCAAGCCCCCATAGTTAATTACATCCTAAGGAATGTGAATTTCTTAGAAATACTCTCAATTAAAGTAGGCAATTATTATCTCTAAAGATTTCAATAATAAGACTATCAATAAATTGGCTATGTTAGAAAATCAAATGGGATAGGTTAAAAGGAGAGCTTATTATCAAAGCCAAAGGAAGATGAATAGAGAATGCTCATGATACTAGTAAACCTCATAAGCATCCCAAACTATTCTATGATTGGGCTTTATATGTTTGAAATTGAAGAGATTAATTTTTTTAAAGTTGACATTTTATTAGAAAGCTAGGATTTATAATCCCACAACATAAGGTTCTGGAAATACCTAAGAGGTGAGGATTTATGCTTATAGTATAAAGAAAACAACTACCTTAGATCTTAAATCTAGGGAGATTTAGTAAGAGCCAAAGCATGACTTAAATCTAAGACGAAAATGGGTATATGGTTTATCTCCACAAGAGAGAATAAATCACCTGACTGTTAGACATATAACTACCTGGAGTGGCAGCCAGCTAACTCCTTCTACGCTTTAAATCCATGTGGCAGAGTCATATGAATTGCAAGATAGTTAGACTGTTATTATTTAGAAAGAGACTAAATTCCTTAAACCCACTCCCTAAAGAGACTAGAGCATGAGTGGTATGAGTAATGACTTAATCTAATGCAAATTTTTTCAAATTTTATTTGTATTTGACACTTCATTTTGACAAAGACTTTGAGATTTTGATGCCTATATGCATGATGAAATTAGATTATTAGCTAAATCAATGAGAAAGGGGTGTTTTCCATCACAAGGGATGCCCTCGCAGGTCAAGCATTCCCCTATCATGCAAAAATGGAAATTTTCTATTTTCAAGAGAGAAATAATATGATATGCATGTTGTGAAGCATTCAACCATTCAGCTAAAGGGTTGTAAATTTTTTAATTATCTTGATTTAATGCCTAGGCTTTATGTGAGGTTATGAATTATTTAAAAATTTAATTATGAGTTGTAGTTGGGTAGAAAAATTATTTTTTTCTAAGAGCTTAATCGCATACATGCCATACAACAAACACCAATCATAAAGAAACTATGAAAAGGCATGTCATTTCTAATGCACAAACTAAACAAAATATCAAATAATTTTATAGCTAGCATAAAAGAATAAAAGGCTAGTGCGGTCGGGTCCCGTCGTACAACCCAAAAAAAAGTCTAGCCGAGCTCTACCCTTATACAACTCAGATTACAGAAGAAAAATTACAAATAAGGATGAATATATGCTATGGGGGTCTTCATCTTCTTCAAATCTTCATGTCTTCTTTCCTCCTCTTTGCTTCTTTGATTTGGCTCACGTTAAGGCATCACATGGCACACAAGACATAGTCTTTCTAGCCAATGCTCATCTTAATTTCCCCCATAGCATTAATCCTAATTTCTAATTGCAAAATTACATTGAAATGGAAAGATAAATCTAACTACACCTATAAAATAAAGGTTAGCTAAACATACATTCCACCCAAGCAATTATATTTATAATTTGGGCTTAGCACTCCGCACATGAGTAACCAAGCTCACCTGTCCTAACTTGGATTATGCTTAGGGGCTTAAGCAACCTGCAAAAAGAGAAAGCATTTATATTTATTTTTCAGTGGCCCCTTAAGCACAATTCCTTGTAAAAAATTTGACTAGACTAATAACAGCCTAACATCCAGTCAACAAAACATACACCCTAACATCCAGTCTAAAATATTGTATCACAAAACAAAATATACATCAAATCATGTACCATCCTAACCTAAAGCTAGAAGTGGTGACTTAATCTAATGTGTGTGTATTAAGGCTTCTATAGTATATCCTAATTAGGCTTTATAGTTATAGTTTCCTAAGTGTAGAAAAATTCCATTTAATGGGTGGTTTCACTTTAAGTTGTTTAGTTGATTTGCAAGTTTTTAACTTCATATTTTATTTTGTTTTATTTGACATACACAAAATAACTAAATGTTATAAAGAGAAGGAAAGAGTGTATCACCCTCTTTTATCCTTACCTTAAGTCATTTTTAAAGCTAATTAATTAAATAATTCTCTTTATTAAATGGCTTATTATATATTTCAATTAATCCTAGGTTTTGGTTCACTTTAAATGAACTCATTCAATGAGAAAGGTATCTCAAGATTAGTTGGAATGAACTATCATCATATGACATATGTTTGTTTATTTTTTTTCATCATATATATAGCATGCATATGGTTAAGTCCTAAACATACCTATACATGCAATTTATATCTTAGCACACTTGAATGATGAAAGTAAGCAAATGCATTTGGAATTGATATTTCATTTAATTGAATTATTTTGTCATATTAATTTAAAGCTCTATCTTAATTCTTATAAAAAAAGCATAAGAAAAGAGATTTAAGTTACATGTTTAATCAATTCAACCACTTGAAAAAAATATAAATGCATGTTTCTTTTTAATAGAAAAAGAGGGTTCTCATTCATTAGCCAAATGTACACACAAATGTATAAGAGTTTTAAGCAAGTACGTCGTCATTGTTCTATGCCAAGGGAGTGAGATAGGAACCTTCTTAGGGCTACTTAAAGCCTTGTGTCCTTGGGATGTCCAAACTATTATACCCGCTATCCTTAGATACACATGGATGTATAAGCATCTATAAGAGTGAGAATCATGCGAAAGTAGAATTGATTTGATTAAATTATGGTTTTCATCCACTAGTTGTCACACACACACACACACACACACACACACACACACATATATATATATATATATATATATATATATATATATATATCGAATTTTATAGTAGAATGCCATTATTTTGCAAGGGAGGTAGGGAATCTCCTTAGGCTACTTAAAGCCGTATCCCCTGGATGTCTACTAATATACTCATTATTCTTATATATATGTGAATGTGCAAAGAACTAAAGAAATGAAAACTATATAAAAGTTGGATTCAATTTAATTGATTTATTTATGTAAATGAATTAAAGCTTTATCTAAATTCTAATGTCAAAGATGCATAAGAATGAAATCAAGCAAGTATGTCGCCATTGTTCTACACTAAGGGAGTAAGGTAGGAACCTCCTTAGGGCTACTTAAAGCCATGCGTCCCTGGGATATCCAGACTAATATACCCGCTAACATTTTTACTTATGCAAATCAGCATATAAATATAAGAAAGAAACTTCACTTTACACACTAAGTTTATATTCACATGCACTTCCTATATATATATATATATATATATATATATATATATATATATATATATATATATATATATATATATATATATTAGTGATAATATACATACATATTTTTAATTAAGTCAACAGGTGTAAATTTGACATAAAGGAAATAATTTTTTTATTTGATAGATTTTAAAATAGATTAATGCATGAAACAAATGACATACAACATTTTAATATGATTAGAAAGAAGTAAAGGAACATAAACACATAATCTCATTCAATCCAACTAATTCCTAAGGACAATCACATTAAACAAGCTTATTTAAAATAAATTAAAGTTTGTTAAAGCCACTTTTGATTTTATGTTTGATTTGATTTATGAAATGTGAAAGAGGTTTGCTGATCCTAATCACATTTCCATGTGTGTAAGTTAATATGATTTAATGAAAAGCAATAAGGTTGATTTTATGGATTGATTAAGTTAAGCATGGATTAAATCAATTAATTAACCCTTACCTATGTCACCTTAAGGTAAATAATTAAACAATTATAAGCTAATATGATATGCAACCACATAGAAAAGTAAATAACAATGCTCCCATAAAATGAAAGGGTCATAATGCAATTAGCTCATAATTATTAATTAATTAAGCTTAAGGAGCTCACTTAATTACTCTTATGGTTTTCTCACACATGTGAGCTAATCATAATTTTATTAGCTCTCTCTTTAGGTTATTGAATACCCAAAGAGCTACCCAAGAGTTAATTAGAGAAGTAGATTCAATCAAATTAATTATGTTTCTTAATTATCTAATTAAATCTTAATTATCCTTAACCAACAATATGAAATGGACTTAGAGAAAGAGATAAAGAAGGGAGCCTAAGTCTCAATCTCTAAACCCTTTCAATTAATTAATTAAAGTTCAAGTATGATTTGAATTTTGATTAATTTTTAAAGAAGGAATGAAGATGATTTAAGGAAAGGATTGAAAGCGGGGTCTCAATCCATTTCCCTAAGTTTCTCCATTATTAATAGAGATCATTAAGCTCAATTAACTAACCAATCCACTATTCATTTGCTTAATTACCATTAATTATAATAGAAGATTAATTAAAGCTTAATCCATTAATTTTTCTAATTAATCATTCAATAAATCTCAAGAAAAATAGCAGAGGCAGAGGTCAAACCCTTAAACATCTCTAGAAAGTTTCAAATTAATTGGATAATTAATCAAAGAGTAATTAGGTTAATTAAATTTTTAATTAAACCTTAATTAAGCAAAAATTAGTATTTAAAATTAAATAATAATAATTTTAATAAATTTCCCTTCAAAATACCTTTAAAATGAGCTATTATTTTTATTTTTTATAATTTTCTATAATTAGTTATGAATTTTGAAAGTTTCAATATTAAAAATAAATTAATTTTCTTAATTAACCCCTAATGTCACAAGACGCATGGCGCGCGCGGCCACATGTGGGACGGGATTGGTTATTTAAGTTGTTAAATCAAGTGCTGACACAAACGACGATGAAACGGGCTTTTGAGTGGGCCATCCGATCTAAGATCAGATGGCCATGATTAAATGTGCAGTTCCAAAAAAAAGAGGAGTTCTATGAGTGATCAGATCAGGAGCGTCCGTTCTAATCATGCAGAATGGACGGTCCATGATCTGTCTCCTCCCGAGCAGCGAGAGACGGATACCGTCCATCGATCGTCGCTTGATCCAAGCTCACCCGAGCTTGGATGGAGGTCAAATTAATCCCACACCTTCGAGGAAGCACAACAAACATATATAACAGTGGAAATCTTGTGGGAAGCAAGTTTCCTTCATAAAAGACCAACCTATTTTAAGCATAGGATTGATTTTAATGGCATACCTCACAGGAGCTTATGACCAGTGGTTTCAATGATTGAGGAAGCTTTGTTTGGTAGAAATGAAGCCCTGTTGAGCCACACAAGCTTTAGTTTGGTGTAGATCGCTCGAAAGACAAACCCATGGAACGTAGGTGATTGGCCTTGATCGAACTCCACCCTCTGGTCATCGGGAAGCTTGGAAAATGATTCATTTTCCCTCTTCTAGGTCCTTGGATGGTGTGTGCAAGGTTAATTGCACTTTGGTTGCGAAATGTGGAAATGGCAATTACTGGTATGCTCTCCTATTTCAGTTTCATGTAAAACTAAGAATAGGGAATTTGGGGAGCTCAAGAAAGGAAATGGGAAGCTCTGGGATGTATTTCCTTGGTTGCTAAGGTTGAATCGAGTGTGACTCCATGAGTTTGAGTGAGAACGAGGGGGGTGGGGGTTATACCCCCTCCTTCCTTGGCTTGGATGGTGATGATCATTTTTGCTCTTTGATCAAATGGTCATCATGGGGAGCTCATTTTTGGGCAGAGAATCACTCCACTTGGTGTCTTATGAGTGGAGGAAGGGTGGGAGGTGGCTGCCAGGGGAGTAGTCGGTGTCCTTGGTGGTTTGAAATGTTCCAATGGGAATGAGGAGGTGATTTCACCTCCCCATGAGTCATGGCTGACCTAAGCACCCTTGGGTTAGGTCAGCCACAATCCTTGGTGCCTAAGTGGACCTAGGAATGAGTGCTAAGTGGCCAAGGGGAGGAAATGACCAAAGATGTAAGTGTATTATCTCATGGGATGCCCTAAACCCAAGGACAAAGTGGTCATTTGGCTATGGGTTTGATTTGGCTAGATTTGGGATGGGTCAAAAGTGGGTTAGCCCAAATTTCAAGTGGTTTGGAGTTCATTTGGTTTGATTTAGCTTGATTTGACCTATTTATGTCAAATTAGGTCAGGTTGGGTCAAGTTGACCAATTGGTCAAATTGGGTTAAACCAAGGGTTTGGTAAAGTTTACATGACCAATTGGAGTGTATTGGTGTCATTGGTTTGATTCAATTTGCTTTGGATTTGATTATGGCTCATTTGGGTTCATATAGGTCAAATGGATAAAGTTGATCACACCAAATTGGGTTGGGTTAGGTGTTCAGTCAAGTTCAATTGGCTAATTGAAAATGATTGTAGGCTTTGGTTTGGTTTAATTCAGAATTAATTTGGATTTTGACTAATTTGACCCTTTAGGTCAATTTGGGCTATGTTAGGTTAGGTTGACTAGTTGGTTAAATTGGGCTCAATAATGACTTTGGTCAAGTTTAATAATCAATTTGGAATGAACTTGGACCATTGGTTGCAATCAATTTGGGTTGGATTATGATTTGATCTATTTTGGCTTTTTAGGCCAATTTGGTCAACTTAGGTCAAATGACTAATTGGACTTGGTTTGGCTCAATTTAGGGTTTGATCATGTTCAATCATTGATTATGAATTGGTTTGAATCAAAGGCTTCAGTCAATTTGGTGTATGGTGTGTTTTGGCTAGTTTAGGTTTCATTTGGGCTAAAGGTTGACTTGGTCAACGAGCTAGGTTGACTTGGTTTGACCCAATTCAAGATAATTGATTAACCTATAATGATTGTTGATCATGATATGAGATTTGGATGGGCTTAATTCAATCCAATTTGGGTTGGATTGAAATTAAGCTCATAAGGGTCGTTAGGTCATTTTGGGTCAAGTGGACTTAAATGGGTCAATTGGTTTGATCATGGCTTGATTCAAGTTTAGTTGTATTGATAAATGGATTTGAGATGGAAATATAAATCCAATTGCAAGTGGTTTAAAGCCATATGGATTTTGGTTCATATGACAATTTCAAATTAAAAGGGCTAATTTGGGTAGGACTTGGGTTAGCTTTATTTTGGCTTGGTGATAGTAGTTTATATTTATATTTGGTTAAGTGATTGAAGGAATGATTGACTCATGAAGAAATCCATGGGTTTTGAGTTGATTTGGATGGGATTTGGCTAAGTCCAAGAAATTGGCTAAAAAGACTTGAATTGGATTTTTTTTTATTTGATTTATATTTTGTTTTGGATATTTGGATTTTTATTTCATTTATGTTTGGGATTATAAATGAAGATATAAATGATTTATGAGAAGATCACTTGAGTTTGGAGTGATTTGGAAGTAAATTTGACCAAGCTCATGGATGTAGGTCAAAAGGGCTTAAGTAGGAAATTAATTTATTTTGATTTTTGTTTTGGTAATTGGAATGTGGGTTTCATTTATATTTATGAATATAAATGAAGGAGTAATTGGTTTATAAAGAAACTAATTGATTTTGGGTTGATTTGTATGAGATTTGTTTAAACTTATGGAGGTAGGTCCATAAGGCTTAAGAAGGAATTTTGATTTCAGATTTGATTTGAGATTAAATTATTTAGTTCAGAATTTAGATTTAGATTTGGTAAATGATTGAGAGATTGAATTGATATTTGAAAAAATCAATTGAATCGAGATTGATTTGAATTGGTTAAAGCTAAGTTCATAAGATGGAAACAAAAGGCTTAGAAAGGGTTTTGATTTTGGATTTGATTATGGGTTTCAATCATTTGGTTTGGAATTTGAATTTAGATTTGGTATTTGAGTTAAATTTAAGGTTTGGTTTGAGAAGGAAAGTATGGATTGGGTTTAGGCTATAAGGTAGGAAAGTCTTCCTAAATCCCTAAGGCAAAACCTATTCCAGCAGCTAACTCTTCTTAGTCTCTAGGCTTAAGTTAAGTGTTCACCTAATCACTAAAACTCTTAATATCTATAAGAGTCCTTGATGAGAAAGTTGAGAACTCACTCCAAAAGTGAGGTTAATAGGCTTTAATTTATATAAAGTTTTAAGTTTCTTTATTTGTTATTTTTTGAGTTGATTAGATTTAAATTAAGTAGAAAATTTTATTTTCCTAAAAGCCTAATCATCTAGGCATCCATCACAAAAATTATAACACAGATAGAAACCTAGAAAAGCAAGTTGATTTTATTGTGCACTCAAAGTAAATCAAGCTAATTTTAAATTAAAGAAAGAGTAATGGAAGACTGTACACCCAGAAGAAAAGAGAAAATATAAATACGTAACTGAAACGAAGTATGGCCTAGAATTAAAGTTTAGATCTATGGGTCTTCTTTTCAAGATATTTCTTTCTTTAATGGTCTCCATTGGGTTTCACAGGGGACCTCTATACTTATTTGCTGATAGGGTCAGATCCTACTAATCCTAGACCCCATAGATCGTAAGCTAAATCTAAGCTCAAATTTACATTTCAAATTCAAAAAATAAATCTTAAGTCCTATAAAATAGATGTTAGGAAAATACAAACAACATATAATAGTTATATTTTATAGACATATGGGCTTAACATTAGCTGGTTGTCATACCCACCTGCCCTTTTATGCTATGCTTAAAAATATGCCTGCAAGAAAATAATATTTATTACTTGTTTATGGCAACAATCCTTTTCAGTATAGCCCCCCTGTAGAAGACAACATTTCAAAACGAATGTCATGCTATCCAGTCAAATGGGAATACAATCCTAGACATGCAGTCTAAAGCAGTACACCACAAAGACATACATCACATCACATCATAAAATATCACATATTGACCTAACTTAAGTCTAAGATCCATGACCTAATGATCTAGTGTGTGAGAAAATGAGCTTGTCTATTAAGACTTTGCTAGACCTTTCTAGTTTCAAGTTTCAATTCAAGTTTTGAAGTTTATTTGATTTACCTTTCGATGGTTTTAATTCAAATGATTTAAGATTTTTGTTTTCATTTTATTTTTATTTTTATTTTTTTATATTAAAGTAAAATTTAGGTTTTAAAGAATGAAGAGCATAATAGATTCCACTTTGGGTGGAGCTCATTCTATTTAACATCCTAAATCCTAATAGAATGAAACCTTCATCATAAGATAAAGATTCATCCTAAAAATTTAACTAAGATCCTAAGTATCTTAATTAGCTCCTTTTAGATTCATTTAGATGATTTGATTTGAATTAAGTTTGTAATTTTAATTCTTTTATAATTTGATTCTTCATTTAATTTCTTATGATTTGATTATATGTTTCTTCTTGGTTTAATTTATTTTCAATTTGATTTGTTTTATTTGGATTGATTTTAACACTTATTTCATTAATGTTCATGTTCATTGATTTCATTTTCATTTAGTTTGAATTATGTCAACCTAGCACATTTAGGTTAATGCTTCAATCCAATCTCAGTTTGCATTGATTATGGATTAAACTTTTCTTAATTAGTTGATCATGAATTTAATGAATTATTTACTTTAAGGTTTAATCAGTTGTTTTTTTTTGTTTTAGTTTTTTTTTTTGCATTTTTAATGATTTATATTAAACCCTAAGTTTGTAATTAACCAAATTCTTTGACATTAGAATATTGGAAAATTATCTTTAAGTGTTTTGGTGTTGATGAAGATGTTTCAAATTACTTTTGTGAATTTTTTGAATCTGTGATTTTTTTTATTTATTAATTAATTTATATTGACTTAGAGAATTGAAAATTCAACAATTTCCAATCCAATGGTCAACTGGGTTTGAACTTATTATGTCAAGTGGGGTTCCTTACAAATTTAATTTTCATAAAGTTTCACTTTAATTAGATGCATAATCAGAGTGTAATTAAGGTTTTAATTATTTTAATTAAACCTAAATTAAGCTTAATTTAGAAGAAATTACTTAAGGATTTTATTTTTCTTAGATTTCCCTTTAAAAGATGCATCCATAGAGGGCTCATTTGAAATTTTTAAAAATTTGATTGATTTATTATAATTTTTTTGAAGTTCAAGTTAACTAATTTGATTAATTAATTCAATTAATTATCAACCATTTTGTGATTTATAAATTTTTTAGTGGGTTTCATTGGTGTATTTAAGTTCAGTAGAGTTTATTATGATGATTTAAAGTGATTTGATCATTTTTCATGGTTTATTTTATTTAGTATTAGTAACTTTTATTAAAATTAAGGTTTGGAGTTTGAAATTTAATATCCTTTGATTTACTTTCAGATGAATCATGAAATTTTTCTAAGGTGTTTTTTAACTTTAGTTTCAGTTCCCCAAAGTTTCACTTTAGTTGGATTAATGGTTTATGATTAACTTGAGTTTGATTAATTTCATTTAAAGTTAAATTAATCTAAAATTATTTAAAATTAATTGGGGATTTTGGGTTTAATAGATTCTACTCACTGAGATAAATCCATAGAGCCATCATTTATATTTTATTTTATATTCAAACGAATCCTACGACAAAATCGACAGCTCACATGGGATTGATCCCTACCATCTGATCGAAGATCGCATAGTCACGATCTCTCCCACGGTCCCTATAAAAGATTAAATCAATTGTGCAATTAGATCAGGGCTATCCATTCCTAACAAAATGAATGGATGGTGGAGATCACTGTCCTGAACTCACTAGCAAAATATAGAGGCCGCCCATCAAACCCAATGGATTTTCGATGATCTAAGGAGAATTTGAATGCAATTTCAATTGCAAAATGATCAGGGATTGATTTGTATTATTTTATAATCAATCCATACAGTTTGATCCCCTTGTGGATTAAATTATCTTCATAAAGGACCAAACAAATTTGCTGGAGGCATCAGTTTTTGAAACATACCTCATCGGGGGTGATCCCAGTGGTCACCGTGCTCCAAGCACCTTCGCCTCAATGGGACAAAGCCATAGATGTGATTTGGTGGCTTGTCTCCTCGTTAAACGTTGTGTAAACCACCTCACGACTGTTTGTGATTAGTTTTGGTCATTCTCTGGCTCCCTCGGCGGTGTGGGGATCATGGGAAAATTCATTTGAGGTCGCCTTGACCACTAGAACGTGTAGGGAGAGTAAATTTAGAATAAAATTCTCTCCCTCTCATTTTTTCATTAAAGGCCGAGAGGTTTGCCGTTGGCCATGATAGATTTCTAGTTTGCTAGTGGTGAAAGCCTCGGGGGAGGCTTTGAATTGACTTCTCTTCATCTTGTGGAAGTTTTAGAATGAAGATATGGAGAGGAGAGTGCCTCTCTCCTCTCTTTCCAGACATGGCTGAAAGATACATATGGGAAGCTTTAGGTGGTTAGAATCCGATCACCGACAGCGAGGGGTTTGGCCAATGTACTGGTTTGGTCCCTCTTGACCTTGTGAATGTGTTTGGATGAAAGATTTGAGGGTAGGAAGCCTTTTCCTCCCCTTTCCCTCCTTGGCCGAGAGAGTCCTTCCTTTGCTTTCTCTCTTGCTCTCCCATAGAAGAAGCCAAGTCTTCTTTTGATTTCCTCTTTTGGATGCTGACAATTAATTGGAATGAAGCCAAAAATAATTGATGCTAAGAGGTGGATGAGGTATCAAGGAGGGGAACTGAGATTTGAATTCTCTTCATGGGTTCCAAGCCTTCTTCTCTCATGATTCCACCCCATCCCTTTGACTTTTCATTTTATGGCTTTTGGCATCACAACCACAACCCTTAGGCTGGTATTTGGCTACCCAAATCAAACCCAATGTGAACTTTAGGTTGAACCTTAAGTCCATTTGAGTTGGATTGGAGGTTTGAACCCAATTCATGTCATTTGGATTCAAAGTGTTTTAATTTTATTTACATCGATCAATTGATTTAAATTTGGGTTCAATTATCTTTAATTGATGATTTATTAAATTTTGATTTAATTAATTTCTTGAAGTTTTGAATTGATTTTGCATTTCATTTCAATTTAACCCATTTAGGCATAAATGGGTTAAGTTGATTTCAATTGGGTTCAAATGACCCATTTGGCTTAATTAAATTTTTTTTGGACTCAATCATGCTTGATTACATATATGGAGTGATTTAGAATGATTGATTTTAATTGATTTGAGGTTAAATTCAATTTTGACCCATTTGACTCAAATTGGGCTTAATGGGTTAAGCTTGGGTCCATTTGAGTCAAATAATCAATTTGATAAAATTATACCCAATGATTGATTGTATTATGTTTGATAATCATTTTCAAATGATTTTGAACAATCAAATTGAGTTGATTTCAATTTGATATGATTCATTTAGGCCAATTTAGACCAAGTCATCTAATTAACCCATTTAAGTATTAAATAAATTTAAAGTTTCTTAGATTCATGCTTATATATGTTTATTCTATTATTTAGATCATTTGGAATGATTTTATTTGATCAAATTATTGTGGATTGACCTTGGACTTGGTGGGTCTCACATAAGTCAAATCTAATGTCAAAATTGTTGACTAGATTTGACTAGATTTATTTTAGTATATTTGGATTTGTTTTGATTTAATTCATGTTTAGAATTTGGATTGAGTCAACCTAAACCCATTAGATTATATCAAACCCAAGGAAGATGCACTAGGTCACTAGGTATAATGTTCTAAGTACATAATTAGGAGTCTCCTAATCTAGGATTTGGTATCATAATTATTAATTTCAGAAATGATGTTAATCTCATTAAAAAATGAGGTCAACAATCTCTTCTTGTAAAATATTTCATTTGTAGATTCAGTCATCCTATCAATACATTTTTCCTAACGCCATAAACATATCTTAAAGTTATTTTGAGAGTATTTAAAAATAATATGATTTGTTTTCAAAAAATAAAAAAAAAACTTAAAAATTACACAAAGCATATATGTTTTTAAAAATAACATTGAGAAATAAAAAAAATAAAAAAAAAATAAAATTGATGCCAAACAACTTGTAATGTATTCTCTTATTAATTTTATTACATAAAATTTAAATTTTATGAATGAGTTTTATGTTGACTATGGAAATAATTAGCTATAAACTATTCCAAATGGCCATATATAGATATATGTACGTATGAATGGCTCTATCATTTCAATTGATATCAAAGCCTCTATTTTATCTATTTGGTGCAACTACAAAGAGCAAATTCACTCACTATAACACAAAATGCCTTCTTTGGAAGACCAATAAATACATGTAGTACTCTGACAATAGATGCTTATGAAATGGGAATATAGATAAAATAAAATTTACACCAATAGAGCCATGAAATGGTGATTATATCATATTTCATGATAATGCTAGAGGAAAGATTATTAGAATCAAATAAGTTAAAAAGAATATCTCAACCATTTATAAAGTCATATCAGTTAGTGTCTTAAAAATAAAATTTTGCCAATTACACAATTGTAAGTTAGAAGTTACATCTTAATTATCATTTTACATTATTATAGAAATTATAATATAAAATTAGTAAGAAATAGACATAATAATTATATATTTGATTGATATCAAACATATAAATAATATAAATTTCATCCATTTAAAATATAGTGCAAATGATATATAGGATCCAAATTTATTTGTGGGCGAAAATTGACTTGATTTTACAAGACTTGCTAAGTAAATGGAGCAAAGATGAGAAGTATAAGTAGAAGGAGAATAGAAGAAAAGCAACAATATAAATGGATCCAATCCAAATTAAAGAGGAAGAGAATTCATTTATAAGATAGTGAAAGCTATAGAAATGGCTACATAATAAATAAAATAATAGAAACATGCTTCAACAGCAAGCCACACATTCTTCACTCTTTAAAAACATTTATAACGGCTATATAAATGTTTTAGGGTTAAAAAAAGTTCTACATTATTGTTTCATAATATGTATAACTCAAATAACATATACAAATCCTTTGTTATTTACTCAAATAATAAAACTCAATTTTCATGTAGTGCCCGCTCAAATAAGTTTCAAAATATATTCAGTGGCTTCCCTAAAGCCGATTTAAATTGAAAGTAGATCCATGTCTTAGGTATGATCCAACCTCCATTAACATCATTACAACCTAAAAAGGGTTTAAAATGCATGAGAGAGAGAGAGAGAGAGAGAGAGAGAGAGAGAGAGAGAGAGTACTCATTTAATGTAATAATAATAATAATACATATCTATATCTAAAAACGGCACTCAAATCTTGATATAACATAAAAAAAACAAAATCATTATCATTTTTCAGTGAAATGTATCTTTTTTTATGTATAAAAAAGATGTTATATATATATATATATATATATATATATATATATATATATATATATATATATATATATATATCAAATTTTAGGTGTTAGAAATATAAATGCATAAGAATTACGTGCTATGCATGAAAAATTCCTTAAATTTTTTTATCATAAGAAAAATATTATATTTGTAAATATCAAATTTAGATGTTAGATATCTAAATACATAAGAATTATATGCTATGTATATAAATCTCCCAAGTCAAATATAAAATTTTAATATGTTATCTTTCTCTTCACAAACCAAGATTCCCCTAATTATTCGAAAATATATTACGGGCGGATGTATTCGGACACTAATCAGGTACAGACACCTGACAAAATATAAATTAAATATTATATTTAATTTATATTTTGTCAGCACTGATTTGATTTCCGAATTCGCATCCACTAATATTCTCTCCAATTATTCACCTATTTCAGCTTCCTCCAGCTCCTTTAAGCAATTCTTTAAGTTGGTTATTATTTGAGAAAACCAAATTATTTTTATAACTATTTATATTTTTAATAACCAAATAATATTAAAATAATATTCAAATTGAGAGATTAAGGCTATGGCTCTAGAGAAAGAGGAGAGTTTCTTTTCTGTTATTGAGATATTCGGGGAGATAAGGGGCACGGTGCACAAATTTAATAAAGAAAAAAATCCATATTGGAGTGTAAAATTGATAATTATCATTCATTATATTTTTATTTATATTCTTTAAGTATCCTCATCTAATTCTAGGATAATAATTAATGTCAACTCAAAAGTAATTAGGTTTAATTTTATCCTAAGATCTCCTTCTTCTCCATGAGATAATGGGCTACTATATCATGTAGATAATGATCCATCTGAACTAGCACGTATTTCAGCTTCCTCCAGCTCCTTTAAGCAATTCTTTAAGTTGGTTATTATTTGAGAAAACCAAATTATTTTTATAACTATTTATGATAAAACCTTCAGCAGTAATATTTTTAATAACCAAATAATATTAAAATAATATTCAAATTGAGAGAATTCAATAAAATTTTATTATATTTGATCTAATTTCTAGTAATACAATTAGATTCTATAAAAAAAATAATCAGATGAAGTAGAAAAAAATTAGATGTGCTGAAATTACTAAATTAATGAAGATTTACATACATTTTACACAATTCTTATGCATTTAGATGTTTAACATATAAAATTTAATTGAACATATATATAACATTTTTTTTTTATGTATGAAAAGATGATTTTAGTTAGAAAAAGATAGTATGATATTTTTGATATAATATTATAATTTTGATTATTATTATGTAAATATGAAAATTAAGATGTTAGATATGTAAATATATAAGAATTGTGTGGTATTTATATTGATAGAACATAGCTTCTCGGCACTTGAGATTAATTAGTGAGTTCTGTGATATTTGTTGTAATACTAATTTGCACAAAGTACATAAAAAATAAAAATGTAAGAAGATGCTGTTACGTTTTTATAAATAAATGCTAAATATGGGAAATTCTGCAAAATATTAATAGTAATAGTATTTTACTTATTTAAAATTATTAATTTATTATTAAAAAAATTATTCTACAAATTAAATTAAAATTTACAGCATTGAAACATTGAAAAAAAATTAATTATATATATATAATATTCATTAGATGCCAAATATTTTAAAAAAAATTAAAAATATATTTTTATAAATATAATTTTAATTCTTATTTCTTATTAGATGCATTCCAATTGAACATATATATATAACATTTTTTTTTTATGTATGAAAAGATGATTTTGCTTAGAAAAAGATAGTATGATATTTTTGATATAATATTATAATTTTGATTATTATTATATAAATATTAAAATTAAGATGTTAGATATGTAAATATATAAGAATTGTGTGGTATGTATTTATATTGGTTCTCGGCACTTGAGATTAATTAGTGAATTAACTGTGATATTTGTTGTAATACTAATTTGAACAAAGTACATAAAAAATAAAAATGTAAAAAGAAGATGCTCGGGCCGTTACATGCTTTTTTAAATAAATGCTAAATATGGGAAATTCTGCAAAATATTAATAGTAATAGTATTTTAATTACTTAAAATTATTAACTTATTATTATAAAAAATTTTTCTCTATTAAATTAAAATTTACAGTTTTTTGACAGAAACATTAAAAAAATTTAATTTATATATATATATATATATATATATATATATATATATATATATATATATATATAATATTCATTAGATGTCAAATATTTAAAAATAAATAAAAATATATTTTTATAAATATAATTTTAATTCTTATTTCTTATTAGAAGCATTCCAATTTTTTGATTTTATATTTAAAATTAAGGCCCTATTTGGGCGGCATTTTAGAACGACCTGAACCGTATTATTCAGATATTTGATAAACTAAAATTAGATTACATTTTAGGGAAATTTACATACATACCACTCAATTCTTCTGCATTTACATATTTCACACCTAAACTTGAATATTTACAAGACTTTTAAAAAAGTCATTTCAAAAAAAAAAAAATATGAGATGGTATTAAAGATTTTTAATTATAAAAAATTAAAGTTTGTGAAAATTAAAAATAAAGATATGTATGTAATGTAAATCTACATTTTAAAAAGTTTATGATAAAAAATTATATTTTTTAACTTAAATTATCTAAGTGGTATAGTGACGAGAAAGTTATGATTTTATTTTTAAAAATAAAAAATTATAATACTTATGATATTTTTTTTAAAAAAAATAATTTCTTTTATAATATTTTTATGACTATTTTATCAAATAATTATAGTTATTTCAAAAAATCCTAAATATACAAATACCACCTCTAGCCTATAATAAGGACACTAAGGTAAGGGTATCAAATTTACGGAAGAGCATTGCGGGTCCCACGAAAAAGTAAGCTGAGGAAGTTGAAGATGGGTCCCACGAGAAACGAATCTCAGTAACAAACTCTTTTCTTTTTCTCTTAGTCCATCTCCACCGTAAGGGTGTGGACTGTGGAAGGAAGCAAAAGATAACTTCATTATCTCCTTTATCAGCCTGAAGAGTCGAGACTGGAGAAGATACATAAAGTGAAAACCCTTAGCCCTTCTTTCGTCTCTGCCATTCTAACCAGCTTTCTTTCCCTATTCTTCTCCTCCTCCTGTGTTCATTCCTCATCCCATTTCTTACAGTTTTTACCGCAAACATCGCCATTCAAATTCGCAAGCTTGCTTTTATTCATTTTTTCATCCAAATAAAGTATGTTTAATCCACAGTCAGCAGGTTTCATCGGAGGTTTAGCTTTAATCAGTGATGGTTTTGAAACTATTACGAGTCAATCGACAGACTTGCCATTGATGGCAGCAGTGAGCGGCTTCGACTACCACCGACAGTTTGAACAGCTCAACCCCGCCAATTCGATCACACTTGATCCGTCTGGCCAAGGTGATTCACCGGTTTCCCGAATGCTGGCTCCGACGAACTTCCACTCTCTGCCGGAGGGTTTAATCAGTGATTTTTCATCCTATGGCACGTCGGTCGTGCCAACGATCTTTTATGACCCAGCGGTGGCGATGAACATGAACCTAGAAGCTGGTTTCAATCATGAGTATGGAGTTTATGGTGGGCAGGTTGAAAGCTGTGAGATAGAGCGCAGGAAGAGGAAGGTGATGATGATGAGGGGTATGGAAGAGTTTGGAACTCAGAAGAATGAGAAGCAAAGGAGGGAGAGGTTGGGAAAGAAGTTTGAGCAGCTCAAGACACTCATCCCTAACCCAACGAAGGTAATCTATCACTTATTTTATGTAATTTATAGTTTTATAGTATGTTCTTATACAAAATAAAAAAAGAGAATTTTACCTCAGCTTTTAAGATCAATCATAATTTTTTTTCAATTTATTAACCTAAAAAAAGTTTATTATAATTTTAATATGATTACTAATATAATGGATATAATCGATATATTTTGAATATAATTACTAAATTAATGAATTTGATTATTTTAAGTATTACAGTGAATACTAATTCACATTCAAAGTTTAAGTAATCAGATCAATTATTGTAATAATCAATTCAAAACTGTAGTAATCATATGTTAGTTTTAATAACAATCAAAATAATAGTAATCAAATTCACAATTTGGACTAAGAAAATATATATTTTTTGTCAATAAAATAAAGATAAAATTTGATGAAGACTTGTGAGCAATTCGTCATTAAGAAAAATTTCAAAGATATTATGATAAAACTATTCTCAGAATGCTTACGAAGCTTTATATATTTTTTATGATAATTCTAAAAATTTTATAGGAGTAATTTTATTAGACAATAAATTGTAAAGCAATTTGCTATTAACATTCAAAATTACATACATTAGATATCACGAAAATAATATTTGATTAAAATATTAAAAATTTATTTTTATTATTTATTAATCCAACTTAATTTGCTTCTCATACCGCCACAGCCTGATAGAGCCACCATCGTCTCCGACACGATTGACTACATCAAAGAACTATTGAGAACTGTAGATGAACTGAAAATACTTGTCGGTAAGAAACGAAGCAAGAATGCCAGAAGCATCTGCAAACTCGATATAGAGAACGAGGTTCATGGCGACATGGAAAGCTCTTCCATAAAATCCATTATAGATGAAAGTGACCATGCGCTAAATGGAAGCATGAGGAGCTCATGGATTCAAAGGAGATCAAAATCAACATTTGTTGACGTTAGGATCATCGAAGATGAGGTCTATATCAAGCTTGAGCAGCGCAAGCTGTTTGACTGTGCTTTAATCGTGTCACGGGTTCTAGATGAGTTACAGCTTGAACTGTTGCACTTGTCTTGTGGAAACGTAGGAGATAGCCATGTTTTCATGATCAGTACTAAGGTGAAGAACTGTGGTTATTATTCATATATATTTGATTCTTATTTTTTCAAGCTGACAAGAACAATTGATTATTTCTGTTTTTGCTGCAGACAAATTATGAAGGCTCACCGATTTATGCCAGTTCAGTGGCAAGGAGGTTTATTGAGGTTATGGGTGGTTAAACCAGTTATATATTAATGTATTCAATTTGGCTTTTTTAATGTCGTGAGCTTTTATTAAGATATATCTGTTAATTTACTTTGGGGTTAGGTGAAGGATATTTCAGACAGGATATATATATATATATATATATATATATATATATATATATATATATATATATATAAGTTTCCATAAATTTCAAATTTTAAAACTTAACCTGAAAACTTGAAGGGAATTATGTTCTTTGACGAATAATTTATATATGACGTTTTTTTCTTGCATGAAGAAGTTGGAATCCACAGTTCATTTGATCATGGGCTTAGGTTTATTCATCTGTTTAACTTGGTTAATTTATTTTTTCAAGTACAAATTTTCAGTTTTTTTTTTTTTAACTCAGGTCAAGCTATGTTCGGCTTTTCCTCATTTAAGGGATAACTAAGGATAAGCTGTATCTTCCCTTAAAGCTTCACAAGTAGTTTAAGTGTTACACAAAAGAACAATAGAAGATAGGATGAGATTAAAATTTTTCTTATAGATCTTTATATCTAATCCCATTATTTGCTTGGATTAGACTTTTAGCAACAAATTTTTTTTATAAGATTTCAAAAAAATATATAATTTATTTTATATCAATTATACATGGTAATTATGGTAGAGATTTTGAAAATGGCAAGTTTACTTTTTTTTAAGAGTTAATTATAGAATATAATTTTCGACACTTAGACCACCTTAATAAAATGATGTGACAAAAATAGAATATTAGTTTAGGATGCCTATGACATTCTTAATGAATGTAAATTTTCTAAATAGTTTTTAGTAGAGGTCATGAACACAATATGTTCTACTCAAGCTCTTTTTTTAATAAAAAATTAGCTATAGGAAGGGCCTTTCGACTATGTTAGCTAGAATTCTTATATGAGCATCGGTTGCATGAGTTTCTCTAGTCACTTCATTAATTGAGTTTAAGCTTACAAAAATGAGGCTCATTTCTTAATCATCATTAATGGTTTCCTCCAATATTTTTTCTTCTTCCAACAATATGTTACATCAAGATTGCCCCTCTTTCTTATTTATTATTCATGGGATAAATCTTCTTGGGATAAAACATTTTTTTTATTCATTTCTTCTAGTAGCTTAAGAATTTTTCACTTGTTATGTATAAAAAATGCTTCCTTGTTGATAAAGTTATTCTAGTTAATAATTATCACCTCAAGCTTTGCATGTCCATCTTTTCTGGCTACTTGAATCTTATATTAATCCTCACAAGAATAATATTAGATTTTTTAAATACAATCCAAACCATCATTGCTTGATTATAATACTTAGAGTCAACATCTCCAAATTAACTATTTAAGTACCCACATTTTCTTAACTTAAAAATTAATCCTACAAAAGTTTGCCTATAATGCTTACTTGATATAGGCCAGTTCAAGGTGGTAAGTAAAGAAAATATTCTATCTTTTGCTAATCACTTATAAATTTTGAAGTTCTCTTTCGAAAGATTTCTTTCTTACTAGATTGTATCTCATTTTAATCTTAATAGCACTTAAAAAAGCTAAACAAACTGTTCTAACTTTCTCTATTATGATAACTTTAAGTCTAATGTGATCTACTTTATATATGGGGAGAAAACTTACAGGGCAAAAGAAAAAGGGATCGACCTTCCTATATTTTTGGTATAAAAAGTCCAAGCTTCTCTCAAATTAATTTACAAATTATATTCTTTTTTTTTATCAATTATTTATTTATATCTTATTACATTGGTCTTCTTTTTGAAAGTTTCTAAGCTTGCAAACTAATTGGAATTAGTACCTCTATTTTTATGTTGATAATGGGACCACTCTATGTTCCATTATTCTTCGCTTCATGGCAAGTAATTGGTAAGACATTTAGAATAAATATTTTACAAGCTTCTTCTCTATTCTTACTAAGAAAATTTTTTTGCTTCTTTTTATGTGATTTGAACCTTACTCATTAAAAACACTATTGCTAACATTATAAATTTAATGTTAATGTCTTGGTGCTTTAAAATGGTAACTCTAATCCAAATGCAAAATAATTTAAAAAGGGTTTTTATGGCTTCTACTTGAATATTAAATGAGCTAACATAGTTTAGAATAAACATCACACTTTGAAATACTTAATATTTTTTAATGATTTATGCTTAATGAGGGGATTGATCCTTTTGATATTTAAAACAAAAGAAAATGTTAGAAAAAATTTATGTGTACTCTTCGAAAGATTGATGATAAGAGTAGTAAGCACATCTTTTTTTACTTACCCTTCTCATGTAATATGCTTCTTCAATGCCTACTTATAGGTGGCTTTTTTTTCTCAAGATCTATGTTGCTTTAAGCATTAGAAGTTTCATTATTTAATAATATTGATGGTAAGAAGAGGTGGTTCAATTAATGAGGTTTTATGTCAAGGGTATTTGAAGGGAAAGGAAATAAAGAATTTTTTCAAAAAGAGTATTTTTTTTTTCTTAGCTATTTTATCATTTTTCATAGCATGAAACATTAATTGAGATGCAATTAAAACATAATCTTTTATATATTCCCATTTTATGTTTGATTTCTATTTTTCTCAAATATTTTATTCTATGTTTTTGCAATTTAGTTAACTTTCCCATAATTTCTCTTCTTTGCTACATGCTTTCTATTAATAAGCTTTATTTGCACCTTTGCTTATGGTTTTGTTTGACATTAGTGGTGACTTTTTTGTTAGTTTAGTTGTTGGATTTATTTAAGCTATTTTTATTATTGCTTAACTGATAAGGTTTGAGTTATGATTTGGTTTTATTATTACATTGAGCTCCTCTTTGGTTAAGTGGGTGTTTTTTTTATAATAAAATCCTTTTAACTATAATGTGGTAGACATTTTTTCATAGCCTCTGTGCTATGATGTTACCATCATGACTATGCTTATAGCTAGTCCATATATTATGATTCAATTGTTCCACCATTGATGTTGCCACTTGGTTGCTCAATTATGGTATATTTTTTCTTTTGCTTTTATGAATTCACCTTTGATGTGATCTTATGTTGTTCTTTCTCCTATTTTGAGTGTTTCTTGATTGGCCATATTAATTATATATCTATTACCATAGTATTATTTATTATATTTTTAGTTTACCAAAATTATTTATATAATTCTTATTACGTATTACCATCCAAGCTAATTCATTAATTTGTTTACCGAAACCAATATATTTGTATCAAATCAAGTAGAGTTGTGAAACTATCAGTTCAAATTATAAACAAAAAAAATAACGTCAATTTTTATAACCATTATGTTTGAAGAATGAAAGCTAAACAATAGTTGATGTAAGATCCAAAGGCTGAGATAATCATGCAAAAGGGCTCCTTGATTAATTTGATGAGCTTGATACTTCTCTTGAGATAGTTTGTCGTCGTGCAAATAGTTAATGAAGGGTTGTCTTCAATCAATCTTTTTATCATCCTCAACTAGGGCAACCTTTCATTTAGTGGTTTAATTGTGAAAGTTTAATAATATAATAGACGCCATATTTTATGGATATAACCATTATGAAGAATGAAAAGCTATGATTGATTGATGAATGGTACAAAAGAGAAATCACCACCCCACAATGGACCTAATCATTAATAAGATGTGGGTCTTTAATCTTGAGAGATTTTTTACTTACATGGATGAATAAATGGTTTATTTAAATGGTTGTTTCCTTATCAAGCCATAGTTAATCTTTTACATATAAGGTGAATTTTAGAATTTCATTAGTAAGAATTATTATCCAAAGATTTCAAAGAGTATCATTTAAAATGGCTATGTTTGGAAAATCTGATAAAGAAGAGACTTATTATCAAGCGGTGATTTATATGTATGATACTAGAAACCAAGTGAACACTAATCTATCTTATGATTGAGCTTTATATGTTTAAAATTGAGGACAATTATATGTTTGAATTGAAATTTTATTAGGCTAGAAGAATAATATAATATAATTTAAATATAAGAGGTAATTTATGCCCAGTGAAGGAAACAACAACCTATCTTCTAGGGAGCTTTAGCCAAATCATAAATCTAAGAAGATGAGTATATGGTTTACTGAGAGGGTAAACCTGGATTATATCGCGAGTGATAGCTAGCTAACTCCTCCTACGCATTAAAACCATGTGGTCAAGTCATATATTTTTCAAGATGGTTAGGTTGTTATTATTAGAAACTAAAGTCCTTAAACCCACTTCCTAATAGACTAGATCATGAGTGATATGAATAATGACTTAGTCTAATGCAAATCTTTTCAATTTTTATTTGAATTTGGATTCATTATTTTGACAAAGGCTATAGGATTTTTATATGTTTAAATGCATGATGAAATAGGATTATTGGCTAAATTAGAAAGAAAGATGTGTTTTTCACCACAGAGGAGACCCTCAAAGGTGTAGTCTTCCCCTATCGTGCAAGGATGGAAACACTCTCTTAGCAAGAATGAAACAAGATGCCATGTATGATATTAAGCATACAACATCCAATTAAGGGGTTGCTAAATATTTTAATTATTTTGATTTAATGCCTAAGCTTTATGTGAGGTTATGAATTATTTATAAAATTTAGTTATGAGTTGTAGTCAAAATTTAATTTATTTTTCTAATCAATGTCAGAAACACATTAAACCATCATATATGAAGAAACTAAGAAAATACATGCCATTTCTATCGCACAATTGTAAATAAAATATCAAATAATTTATAAATCTAATGTAAAAGAAATAATGGTGGGTATCAGATAACCCAAAAAAATAAAATGGGTAGCGCTCTACTCTTATACTTATATAAATTATAAAAGAATAATTAAGGATGAATACATGCTATGGGGTCTTCATCTTCTTTCTTCATATCTCCTTCCATTTCTTCATTTGATTTGTTTGTCTAAATCACATCAGGGCCTCCCAAGACAAAGCCTTAGCCTCCATCCTAATCCCCCCATAACACTAATCAATTCTTAATGCACAATTACATTAAAAATAAGAAAAGTAAATCTAACTACACATGCAAACAAGTGTTAGCTAAATAGACCATACAATCCAAGCAATTATATGTATGATTTGGACTTAACAGTGCACATGGGTAACCAAGTCCACTTGTCCTAAGTTGGATTATGCTTAGGGGTTAAGCAACCTGTAAAAGAGAGCATTTATATTTATTTTAAGCACCCCTTAAGCACTATCTCCTACAAAAAATATAATTAGGCTAATCACGGCCTAACATCCAGTCTATGAAGCATACACCTAAACATCAAGTCTACAATAATGCATCATAAAATCAAATATACATCAAGCCATGTACCACCCTAACATAAGGCTAAAAGTGGTGACTTAATCTAAGGCGTGTGTATTAAGGCTTGTGTCACATGCCTCAACTAGACTTTGTTATAATTTTTTTAAGTGAGAAAGGATTTAATTATAAAGGATGATTTCACTTTAAGTGGCTTAATGGATTTGTAAGTTTTACTTAATGTTTTCTTTTTTTATTTCATTTGATTTACACTTATAACTAAGAAGAAGAAGAGAGGATCACTCTCCTTTATCCCTTTTAAGCCACATTTAAAGCATATTAATTAATTCTTTCTTTAATAATGACTTATTACATATTTAAATTAATCATAAGTTTAGGTTCACTATAAATAATCTTGTTCAATAAGAAAGGCATCTTAAGATTAATTGGAGTTAATTACTATCACAAAATACATATTTGTTAATTTCTTTCCATCATATGTAGCATGGATATGATTAAGTCCTAAGCATATCTATGAATACAATATATTTTTAGCACACTTAAATGCAAGAAGCATGAATGATTTTATAAAAAAGAGGATTTTCATTCATTAGCTAAATGTATGAAAATTTTAAGCAAGTACTTATTTTTGTCAAGAGGAGTGAGGTAGAACCTCCTTGGGGCTACTTAACCGTATCCAAAATATCCAGATATACTATTCTTAAATACATATGAGTGTACAAACAACTATAAGAATAAAATCATGCAAAAATTGTATTTAATTTAACTGATTTATTTATGTGAATGAATTAAAGCTCTATCCAAATTCTAATGTTAAGATGCATAAGAATGAAATCAAATGAGCACGTTGTCATTATTTTGCACCAGGAGAGTGAGGTAGGAACCTCCTTAGGGCTACTTAAAGTCGTGCATCCTCAGAATGTCTAGACTAATATACCCACTAACATTCGTACTTATGCAAATCAACATATGAATGAAAGAAAGAAACTTCACTTCATACACTAAGCTTATATTCACATGCACCTCCTATGTATGTATAACTAATGTCATAACATATATTATTATTCATTAATAAGCTTTTAAATACATTTGAGATTTAATATAATAGTCACACATATTTTTAACTTAAGCCAACACATGCAACTTGACATAGAGGAAATCATGTATTTTAATTAATTTTTTAAAAGAAATGAATACATGAATCAAGTGGCATGCAACATTTTAATATGATTGGAAATAAATAAAGAGACACAAGCATGTAATTTCATTCAATCCAACTAATTCCTAAGGATAATCATATTAAATAAGCTCATTTAAAATAAACCAAAGCTTCTTATTAAGTTATTTTTGGATGTTTGATTTGATGTAGAAAAGAGGAGATTCAATCATTTGCTCTTCCTAACCCATTCTCATGTTAGTTAATTAATTTGGTTCAATGAAAAGATAATTAGGTGAATTTTATGGATTAATTAAGTTGTGATATGAATTAAATTAATTAATTAACTATTGCCTATGTTACCTTAAAGTAATTAATTAAATAATTATGAGCCAACATGATATGCATAGAAAATAACTTGTAATGATCCTAAGTGAAAAAGGGCCTAATGCAATTAGCTCATAATTAATAATTAATTTTAAGAAACTTAATTAAGTACTTTATGGCTTCTCACAGTTAACAGGTTTCCATTTTTCTTAAGTAGCTTTAGGTTATTAAACACCTAAATATCTACCAAAGGAACTTAATTAGATGAGTTATAGAATGATTATGATTTTAATTTGATTAATTAAGCCATTTTAATTAATGAATTAAACCATTAATTAGTTCCAAATTAATTAGTTTCCATTCAAATGAAATGAACTTAGGGTAAAAAAATAAGAAAGAGGTCCCAATCTCATTCCTCATGCTCAATTATTAGCAAGTTTAATTAATGGTTTTATTACTATTTAGGATGTTAATTAATCACCTAATTAATTAAGAGAGTAATTATGGCTAAGACAAGAAATTTCTCTAATTAACCATGCAATAAATCCCAAGAAAATTATGCAAAGGTAAATGTCATCCGATTAATCAACCTCAGAAAGTTTGGAATTAATTACGTGAGTAATTAGTGAGTAATTAAGCTAATTAAGTTTTTAATTAAACTTAAAATTAAGCCTTAATTACTATTTAAAAATAATTGAAATTAATTTTAAATTAATATCCTCTAAAATACCTTTAAAAGAAGTATTTATTTGTATTTTTTAAAATGTTTTACAATTATTTATGGTTTTTCAAAGTTTCAATTGATTTAAGTGATTTTTCATGATTTTTATAAAGTCCATTAATTTATTTTTATCATTTGAACTTTAGAATGTAATATCTTCCATTCTAGAAATTTTTTTGACTTGAAATTTTTATGGTAGGTGTATATTAACTTCAATTTGAATCTCAAAATTTCAAATCAATATGATGTGTATTTTTAGTGTAATTAATAAATTTGATTTTCAATAAAACTCAAATTAAGCTCGAAATATCGAGTGAAATTTGGGGATTTGGGTTTGTTAGATTCCTCTCAATGATGAATCCAACGAGCCATTTTTTTTTTTTAGTTAAGTATTTTATTTTATATAAAATTTTGTAGTTCTAGGTGATTTAAATAATTTTTAAAATCAGAAAATCCCTAATTTCCTACTTAACCCAGAATGAAGTGGAGATGGTGCACCACGCACAATTGGGCCACATGGTTTCGCATGACACATGGTGCCATGCGGTTGGACCGTGCATCGTGCGAGTGGGAAAGCGACACACGGTTTGATCTGGACCGTCTCAGAATGATGAATCCAATGAGCCATTTTTTTTTCAATTTTTAGTTAAGTATTTTATTTTCTATAAAATTTTGAAGTTCTAGGTGATTTAAATAATTTTTAAAATCAAAAAATCCCTAATTTCCTACTTAACCCAGTCAGCGCTGATGGGGCAATGTGGTGCCATGTGGCACCGCATAATTGGGCCACATGGTTTCACATGGCACGCGGTGCCATGTGGTTGGGCCACGCATCACGCGAGCGGGAAAGTGACACACAGTTTGATCTGGACCATCTAATCATGGATCAAATGATCCAAATCAATCTGTGCAAGATCTAGGGGTTGAAATGCATGGATATGGCGTGATATGGGCCATTCGATCTCTTGAACACGGGATCAGACGGCTAGTGCTCTCTGACTAGCAAACCGATGAAAAATCATGAAAAAATGCAAAATGAGGTCCAATTGGGCTCAATTTTGTGTCAATCTTTTCAAAAAACTTATATTTCTTGTTAGAATGTATAAAATAAAGAATACTAGGGATTCCTAAGGAAAATTCCAAAAATTGCATGAAAATCATCACAAAATAAGAAGTCCTAAGGCCGGGTATGGGTTTTCTTGAAAGTTACCTCACCGGGGATGAATTTTAATGGCAGTGATGATCTAAGCATGCTCTTGAGGGGATGAAGCCTTGGAATAATCCTAGACCTTCGTCTTCACTTCAGAACAATGTATTCTCCAAGTGGTCACCACTTTCTCTTTGAAATTCACTTGATTTTATTTACTTTTGGTTAAAAATTAAGTGAGAATGATTGTTGGTTGGTTTGGGAGCTCTAAGGAATGGAAATGAGGGGAATATATGAGAATAAGGGTCTCTATTTTTTGTGCTTTGGTTTGGCCAAAAATCCTCTTTTATTTTTGATTTTTGGCTCCAAATGGGTGTCCTTTTGCTTGGGGTGGTTGTGAATAGAAGGGAATCATCTTAGGTGGCTCATTTTATTTGGCTAAGGAATGAAAAGTGGCTACCATAAAAGACAAATGGGTGTCCTAGCAAAGGGAGATGGAAGTCCTTCATGCCAAGTTTTCTAATAGGAGAGGTGAGGTGAATTCACCTCCCCATGAGTCATGGTTGACCCAACCACCTCCTGGGTTAGGATGATCAGTGTTTTTGATGCTTATGTGGACTAATGGATGAGTGCCAAGTGGCTAAGGATGAGAAATGATCATTTAGGCATGTGTCTTTTCTCATGGAATGCCATTGACCTAAGGGAAAAGTTATGTGGCATTAAATTTAATTTGAGTAGATTTGAAATGAGTCAAAAGTGAGTTGGACCAAATTTCATGTCATTTGGAGTTCGTTTGGTTTAATTTGGTTCAATTTGACCCATTTGGGCCAAATTGGGTCAAATCAGGTTAGGTTGACCAATTGGTCAAATTAGGTCAAATAAAGGGTTAGATCAAGTTCAAATGACCATTTGGAGTGTATTGGTTCAATTAGTTTCAATCAATTTGATTTAATTTAGATTTTGGTTTGGTATGAATTTGAGGTTTGGTTTGAGAAGAAAAGGATGGATTGGGTTTAGGCTATAGGGTAGGCAAGTCCCTCGGGCACAACCTATTCTAGTAACTAACTCTTCTAAGTCTCTAGGGTTAGGTTAAGTGTTCACCTAATCACTAGAAGTGTCTTAAGACTAAGGAGCTCTTAGTGTCTATAAGAGTCCTGGATCTATGATGTGGAAGTTGAGAACTCACTCCAAAAGTGAGGTCAATAAGAACCATCGTCTGGATAAACCATCTCTTTAGCAAACTTTGCCAACACGTCTACTATGGAGTTTCCTCAAGAAATACTATACCGAGTAACCTCCAAAATTAGCTTTAGTAACCCCATCATATACTCATAGTATTAATGGAGTTTTGGTTTATGGACTTTATAGGACCCAAATATTTGGTTCACTTTCTAATTATGAATCTTAGTAGATATGAATGTCTTTTACTTCTAAATAGATGGCTAATTGAAGATCAATAATTAAAGCTTCATATTCGGCCTCGTTGTTGGTGCATGGCTCTGATAAATAATATGAGAACGATATCATTCCTTGCCAAGAGTTAAAAAGACCAACCCAATTCCTACTTTTCCTATAAGAACATACTAAAATTTAGCTTCTCTTTAGCAGGAGTCTGCACCATCAAAATATAGCTCCCATTGATGGGCACTCGTATTCTTTAGACTCATAACTTGCTCATTAGGGAAGTCATCATTTAGCAAATTGATAGGGATGTGTATGTGCTTCTAAGAAATTAACTAGAGCTTGACATTTCACAACATGATGTGGGATGAAAGTAACATCAAATTGCAACAATATCATGGACCATCATTCCAACTGTCTAGACAAATCGATCGTGTCATGAGATATTATAAGAGTTGACTCTTGAGATTAGGTTAACTTTATGAGAGAGCATGTAATGTCTTAGTAATGCTTCTCAATAGGTGGGTAGTTCTATTCATTAGGAATGAGACATTGACTCAAGTAATATAGAGCATTCTCTTTCTCTTCATCATTAGTTTGGGCTAGTGGCACACCAAGAGAGTCATCTAACTAGTATAGAGGATAAGATGCCTACTCGGGATACGAGCAGCTAATACCAGAGGTGTCATGAGGTACTGTTTGATGCTTTCTAAAGCATGTTGGCACTTATCATCCAATCAAAATTTAGCATTCTTATTTATAAGTGTAGTAAATGGTTGATACCTACCAGAGATTTGAATGAAACTTCTTAGATACGCTAACCTCCTTTAGAATGACCTGATTTGGGTTAGACTTTCTAGGGGTGACATTCCTAATATCTCTTTGATCTTCTTTAGATCAATCTCAATCTCATGGAGTCATACGATGAACCCTAAAATATTCTCTAAAGCTACCTCAAATGCACATTTTAAAGAGTTTATCTTTAAGTTGCATCATCACAACTACTTGAACATAATTTTCAAATCATGCAAATGGTCTTTCTTTTGTTTACTCTTGACCATGAGATCATCGACATAATATTCAACTTGATGGTGAATGATTTCATCAAAGATTCAAGTCATGACATTTTGGTATATGGCATTCTTAAGGCCAAAAGGTATGACCTTATAATACTAGATTCATTTATCTTAGCATCATCTTAAATTAGATGCATCTATGAAGATCAACCTTTTTTATTGGTATGATGTTAGCTAACTAGGTGGGATACTTTTTTCTCCAAAATAAATCCAGCATCAATTAGTTTCTTGACTTCCAAAATGACTCGTTGTTGGTTTAATCACATATGTCTAAGAGCTTGCCTTATTGGGATTGCATCAAGGAATATTTCTAACTTATGGATAGAAATGTTAGGAGCTAATTCGAGCATCTCTTCATAACTCCAATAAAAGTAATCCCTAAACTTCAAAAGTAGCTTGATTAGGTCATTAGCATTTGACTCAATTAGTAATAAACTTATGAATGTTGGGCGTGGATTATCCTCGGTGCCCAATTTAATCTCTCTTAGCACATCAATTGTCAACTTTATCTCTTCATCTAGTTTGGGAGGTGCATACCAAACTTGAAAGTCATTTAGATCATCAGAAGTTTCTAAATAGACTTCTTCAAATGAATTGAGTTAGTCCATAATGATCCAATCAGACTTTAGATGGTTAGTGATGACTAGGCAATACTCATTATCATTTAACAGCTTAACTATGTCAAATGCTATTCATGATCTTGATTGAGCTTTTCTACCTTTATTTTACTACAAATTTTCAAAGTAATCTAATTTATGTTTGGATAATGTATAAGTTATCAATCTCTGGTTTGCTAAGTTATGTACACAAGATGAGTATCAATCAGAAGAAAATTTTATTATTTCTTTGAAAGTTTCATCCTCAACTTTAACACATACTCTTGGATTTAAGGATGATGCTTCTAAATAGAACTTCTAAGGATCAATATCCTCACTTAGTTGTAATGCAGCTTTAACTATAAAACTCTCAACATTTTTTGAAGAAAGTGGGGTTAAAGTTAGAGCCCTTACATAATGGTTAAGTCTCTCATATATAGATAACTCAGATGTATCACTATAGTGTTGTCACTATCGTTTATTATTATGTTGTTTAGGGACCTTGCACTCATCACTATTTTGATCAACTATCACCACTAGTAGATATGAGGAGGTAACTAGTGAGCTAACTATATAAGACACATCCTTTGAGTTAGATTCAAGTCTATGTACACAACAGGAGGATCTTGAGTTAGTGGTACGTAGAATGGTCTTCTACCTCTAATGCCTCCTCGAAGCCTTCTTTGTTCTCATCCTAAAGAATGTTGGGACATCTCACCTACTTGTTGGAAAGGAGAGGTAAAATGTGGTTTGTATGTAGTTTCAAACTCTACCTTCTTCCCCACATCATCCTCACTTTTTCTTTTCTTTTATTTTTGATCTTCCTTTTATTTTTCTTTTATTATTCTTCTTGTTTATTTTTTTTAATTGGTATTAGTTTGAACATCATGAGAGTATATTATTTATTTCTTGGGGGTAGCATCCTCGTACATTCTAACATGTAGAAGGGTTTTAAATATCTTTTATTATAGTACTCTAAACTATTGCTCATGAATTAGGTACACTGTTGTAGGGAAGATGATACCATCTTATCTTCAAGAAACTAGAGTCTTCCTAGTAAAGCATTGAAGAATGTGTCTAAGTTTATGGTGTGGAACATTACTTCGATCTTGAAAACATGAATTTACAATAATAGTGTATTTGAACTTAAGTCCCCCTCACCTTGTTCATTGAATCTTTTTCACATCACCTTATCGGAACTAAGTCTAGTGATGTCAATTCTCAAGTAGGCAAGAGTTCTTTGACTTGATCAATGCACTTAGATCAACAAGTACTCTAGTCAATCTAAAGTTGTATATTTTATTGAAATGTACAACAAGTGGTTGTGCTCGATAGCAGTCCTAGGATAAGCTCTTCATCTAAAAATGTAACTATCAAAACTTCTTTGAAATAACATGCTTCTTCTTAAGTTATGAAATTAGTGAAAAGCTAGGCTAAACATATTTTGGGGTCTAGCGAATCTTTGACCAAAGACTCCCTCATCTCCTTGGATAAGATAAGGGAGTCATATATGCTTAACCTAGTTAGCAGTTTTCTAAGGTGGGCAAGAACATTGTAGTAAAATTTAGGTTGATTTTCCATAATCTTATTTTATAAAGGAGAATCTTGTGGAGAACAATCGATTTGTTAGAGCCAATGACCTGTTTACCCTTTTCTGAAGTGCCATCCTATACGGTAAGATTCTACCACTATGGAGCTTGACTTCAACAATTTCTTTTGATGGTGGGGTCATAATAGTGTCTACCTGATCATTGAGGGCACCATAAGCTTCTCCTAAAGAATCTTCTTAATTAGAAGACTCCAACTTTATCTTGATGGGGGCACCCTAGAGATTTAAGATATGGATGTCATTGTTAAAGTCAAATTCATAACAAGAAAGAGAATGAGTAGAATCATTTTACTTTGAGCTATTAGAAGTTGAGGAGAAATTAATGTTAGAATCAAGATTATTAAAAGTATCAGAGATATCCTCATAATAAAGAGACGAGATGTAAGTGAAATCTTTTTTCATTAATTTTTTACCTTCAAAGAATAGTCGTACAAATTAAGTAGCATGAGTGGATTGATGCCCCATCTCTAGATTTAGTGCTCCTAGTGGTAGTAGTAGTGATGGTAAATGATGAAGCTGTTGTGTCCCAGATTTGCACTAGTGGCTCCTACTTGGCTTCTATCTTCTCCAAGTTGACATTTGCAATTTGCAGACCTATTCATGGATAAGTGGTTGAGGTAGTTCAGGCACCTATATAAAACATTTTCTAACTTTAGAGATTATCTATTTAGAGGTTTGAGATAGTGAAATATCCCAACCTTTTCTTATTTTTAGTGGATTCAATGACTCTATAGAGATTACTTCAATGAAAATATAAGTGTTTTACACCAAGTATTCTTCGATAATCACTATAACTCTATTCATGTAATTATTTTTAGGCTAGTCTTTAATTATGAAACAATCCTCTAAAACATGGTCAAGCATGCTGTAGTAGAGGAAAAAAGGTAGTATCATTTCTTTTGTCCACTTTTTGTAGCTTTCTAGGCTTGGGTAGCTAAAAATCAAGCTTTTCAGACATTTTAAGGATTTTTCTGATTACCTCCCTTGTAAATGAATATGGATTATTTAGCTTATCCAAGAAGGTCAGAGGTTGATAGATACCTAGTGGTGGATACAGATAATGATAGTTTTGTTGCCACTACTGTTGGCATGGAGGAGGAGGTGGAAGTGGAGGTGGCTAAAATTTAGGCATTTTAGGTTGGACCCTTGCATGGTACTTTTATCTATTAATAAGACTACCCTTGAGCTCTTTTCTAAGTTTTATATTTTGGATTTATATGATTGATCTGAGAAGGGTAACTATTTGACTTCTTCTTAAAGATTGGTCTTCACTAATCAACTTCTCAAAGGTCTTAATAGTGAAACCTTTAACAATGAATACTATAAGAACATGGATGTTATTGAGCAAAATCTCAATGGCACACTATTCATATAATTGAGGCTCACACCTCATGCTAAGGTTCCTCCATCTAAGGATGTAATCAACTAGGGATTCATTGAGCTTCTACTTTTCTACCACCAAATCTCATACTATCACCCTTTGTTGGGCTCCTATGATTCGCTTAATAAAAATATGATCTAATTTAGTGAAGGTCTTCACTAAACTATTGGCCAGTTCAACATACTAATCAAATGAAACCCTTGCAAGGCTACTTATGAATAATCTGAATAATAGAGTTTCACTATCTCCTGCATTATAGTAGCTATCTCTTAAGTGTGAAATGTGCTGCTATGGGTTCCCACTACCATCAAAAACTTTGAATGATAGTAATATAAACTCTTTGGGGGTATTGCACTACATCAAACTCTTATGGGTAAGGTCTACTAATTTGAACTAATGTGGCCCATTGGGCTTACACCAATGTCTCATTCACATATTGTTCCACTAACTATTTGATACCCCATTCATGCAATATCATTTTCTTAATACCCTTTCTATGTAGACAACATGTATCTTTATTTACTATGGTAGTACATTCATTTATATTGTAGACATGTGCCGCATCTAGCCTATCAGCCTCAATAGATGTCTTGGGGTACTGGTGCTTGACCTTAAAGGGCTAGTACAATTGACATGAGCTCATCTACCCTTCTGTTTATGCGGCTAATCTAATTATCTTTTTATTTATATTATTGCAATAGTCATTGTGTTGAGCCCAAAGCCTTACCTTCCTCGACCATAACACCCTATGCAACAATATCAAGTTCTCAACATGCAAACCTCTGCAATCTCATTTAGGAGGTCCTCTTCATTCTCATCAAAGCCAACCATCTTACCATCTCAGTCATCCCCAACTATCTTTATAACTATTGCTCGATAATTGGCTATAATATTATGGTGTTTAAAAATATGATGGGACACCACACAAATCTTAAGGGGTACTAATTAATATGATTGACTATGACAGGAATGATATATTATTTCAGAATGTAGAAACACCACCCTATGATAGGATCAATCAGATAATAAGGACTCCTGAGACTAATGGGTCTATATATACTAGAGATTTTTCTTCTATCTTACACAGATGAAGTAAGGTAGGGTTTTTCTAAGCTAGGTTCTTAAGTTTCTTATAGGGGCAAGTCCCTATAGTTAATTATAATTTAGGGGATATGAATCTCCTAAGAAAACCCTTGATTAAAGTGATCAGTTAACATCTTTATGTATTTCAAAGCTTGATATCAAAGGATTAGTGATTATAGAAAATAAGTGGAAAAACTAAAATAGGAAGAGTTATCAATAGATTCCAAAGGATGATATGGAGGAATCAATCAAGATATTAAGAAGCCTAATAAGCACTCTAGTCTACCCATTGGTGAGGCTTTAGTTTTTTTTTTATAATAGGGGAATTTATTATTATTTAAATTGATTTTTTATTAAAATACTATGACTTATAATCTTATAACACAAGATTATGAATATTCCTAAGAGGAGAGGATTTACACACATAGCCAAGAAAAAATAGACTACCTTAGATCCTATGTCAAATAAAACTTAAACATAAGCTAGAAACTTGACTTAATTTTAATAAGAAAAATGAGATATGATGGGACACCCATACACAAGGATGTGAACCCATCCAAGCAATTATGGACTTAAAAATGCTTGGAGTGGTTCCCAATTAACACTTGTTACACTTTAATACCATATGATCAAGTCATATGTCAATGCAAGATAGCTCAACTATTCTTTATTAAGGAAGAGTCCAAGATCCTATACTGACTCCTTATAAGTCTAGATTATGATAGGTATGATGTCATGTCTTAGACTAATGTAATAAAAATATATATATTTTGATTCATTAATTTTACTTAGGTTTTGGTAGATAAGTATGTCTATATTTATAATGAAATTATGTTATGGGCCAAATCAACAAGAAGGGTCTTCTTTTCTTAAGAGAGTTCTTGTCAAAGGTCTTGCACTCCCCCTTATTGTGTAATGAGTGAAGATTCCCTATATTAAAAAAAGTAATATGCATGCATGATTATTATATATTCTTCACGAACCTATGGTTTCTAAATCTTTAGGTTGATCAACTCCTAGGCTTTATGGTGAGGTTAAGAGTTATTAATTTTAATTCAAGTTGATTTTAAGTCTGGGTAGAATATTTAAATCCAAAAGTGCTTACTGAAATCCAGGCCATACAACATTCATGGAATTTAAAAAAAAACCTAAAAACATGTAGTTTTAATGCTCATATTAAGTAAACATAACAAATAATTGAAATTAAAATAATAAAGAATAGCTTAGTGTAGCTGGGTACTATTATACATCCTAAAAAAGAAGAAAAAGTGGTTTGTCGAACTCAACCCTTACATAGTCTGTATTACAATTGCATTAAATAATGAGTATGCCATTCATATTCATTTATCATCATGATCTTGGATCCTCAAGGCATCACATAGCCTCATAATTCTATGTCTTCTAGCATCTGCTCATCCAAAATCCCTTGGTTTTGATCCTAATTCTATTACATAAATTACATTTGAAAATTTTAGAAGTAAACCTAACTACACCTATAAAATAAATGTTAGCTTAAGGCACAAATATGCACTAAAATAAGTATATAATTCCATACATTGGGGATTAACACATGTTCTAATGGACAATGTTAAAGGGGCAAGTAGTACATGCAAGCAGATATATTTAATTTATTTTTACTACTGCGACCCTTTTAATTAATAAGCAGAACTCACTGTAGAAAATAATATTAGTCTAATATCGCCCTAATATTTAGTCTAAAATATTATATCACAAAATAAAACATCAATCTACAATATAGCACCATCCTAACTTAATCCTAAAGTTGGAGACCTTATAATCTCGAGTATGTGTAAAGATGGGTGTGGTCAGACAAACATAGGTTTTAATGTTTGATTGCACTAAGTGATAACATATTTAATTTATTAATCAAAGGGTGTTATTACTCTTTACACGATTATCAGCTCAAGTATAGATTTAGTATAAATTTAAGTTAAATTCAGATTAAACTTATAGTGTTAAAGAGTGTAAGAAAATCATAAAATCAACTTTAGGTGCATCCCTTCTTCTTTTACACCCTTGCCTTAGATTGATTATAAGGATGAATTTTTATAACTTTTAATTCTATTAATGAAGAGTTAGGATTTTCATTAAATCCTAAGTTTAGATCAAATTTAAATAAAATTAAGATCACTAGAAAGGTATCTTAAGACCAAGGACTAGAGTTTAAATTTTCTCATGGCATCTATCTAACATATCTCTTCACTATAAAGATCACATTATGGATGCTATGTTTTTATGGGTAAAAAAAATATTGGATTTAATTTACTTGTATCATTTTAAAAATATAGCACATTAAGGTATGCATGCATATGTGTATTGTATTCTAAGGTTTAATAAAAAGGGTTTATATAATGTTTAAATATGTACATTTTCATGAATATATTTGTTTAGATGAAAATGTAGATTCATATATATAAGTATACACACAAATATAGATGTGAATGCATGAAATCATGAATTTTAAAATGATAAATTTAGAGAATTAATTTAATTTTTATATGCACTTTCTACACATTATTTTAAGGTACATGCTATTGTTAAACCAGAGAAATGAGGTATCTAAGATTCCTTTCAGATTAGTAGCCTTGCACCCCCCGAGTGTCCAAACTTTGTACTTAAGAGAGTGTAGATAATGCATATGATTAATATATTTCAATAATCTATTGCAATTGAGAATGCATTTGCATGTGTGCTTTGAATATAAAGGCGACCTAAATTTTAAATTTATTAATGATAATATCATTAGACAATGTTAACTTAGCCAATTAATTTGTTTTTTTAATGAGATGCATATGATTGATGACCAACATACAACTAAAGTGATGAAATAAATAAATAAGTGTCATAAGAAAGTTTACTCAAATTATTAACCCTAAGGCTTATCATATGATGTTAAAATTATTTAAGCTTAATTAATTGTCTTAATTAATATATTTGGATTTAAGTGAATTAAACCTATATGAGGAGAGACAAAACAAAAATATAGTCCATACATGCCCTCTCATCATTAATGAAATTTAAAAGTGGAATTATGATTTTTATGAATTAATTAGATTTTATAAGTATTTAATTCAATTAATACCCAAAAGATCTTAAAAATAAAGAAGTCATAATGTACAAGCCTAAAAATTATGAGAAATTTTGTAACATGCAAAATAACATGAGAAATGAATAGTAAAAATTCTTAGGCATTAAGGCTAATATTTTGTGATTAATTAATTAATTAAAGAAAACCCTAATTAAGTAATTACTCTTAAAATACCAAGAATCTTTTGTAAATTTCATTTTCATTGATTAACTCTCTATTAGTTAACCACAAAGAGGATTTCTTTGTAATTTTTAGAGATTTGTTCAAATAGTTATGAATTTTCTAAATCTTAGGTTTATTAATGAATTTTTAATTAATAAAGCCATCTTAATGAAGATTCTAAGTATTAATTAGGATCAAAGACCCCAATATTTTCTTTGGTCGGTATTAAGTATATTAAGCATAAATAGAAACCTAAAATAAATTTTATAAATTTTATAGTTAATTAAATTTATCAAATAGATAAAATAGTTATTTATGATTTAAAATATGGGTCTCTTAATACACTTAGCTAATTGACTTGAAATAATTATGAGAGGTAGAGGTCATCCCATGGAGTGTTCACCAAAAATTTCAAGTCATTGGCCAAGTAATTAAGGCAGAATTAGAACATTAAGAAAATTTTTAAGTCGTGGATAGTCTCTATCTTTTTAAAAAGAAAATTAATGATATTATTTTTATTAAATTTTCCTCTATTGAAGCTTTTCCACAAGCCTTAATTTGTATTTTTATAATTTTCTATAATTAGTTATGCTTTTTTAAAATTTTAGTTAATTTAAATATATTTTAAATCCTATTTAATCGGATTACACAGTCAACGATTGAGTGAGCCATGCTTTACATATGGTGTGAAGGGATTAGATTGGATTAAATCAAAAAATCTAATGCAAATTTATCATGGTTGTCCATTCTAATCATGTGGAATGGAGGGCATATGATCTGGATTCAACCTTCGGTGATCCGCCTCTCGTAATTTGATTCAAGCTGTTTAGGGCTATTTTCACAACGAAATTGACTCCATTAGGATCAAAATAAAAAAAAGGAAGGGTTCCCTTTGATGTGAAATACAAGAAATGCCAAATCACATAACAAAAGACCAACACCTTTGGGGTTGTCTATGGTTTGAAGTGATTTACTTCAATGGAGCTAAGGCCGATGGTGAACTCGGCCGAGATAGATTTGTCTAGTAAAATGAAGATCTATTGTTGAACTCCCCTCTTGCCTCTTCACTAATTACTCCAGAGACCATGTATCGATGTAAGCTCATCGAAGTTAGTCTAGGACAACCTTTCTGTTCTCAAATCGAGTGGTTTTTGATTCGTTTTCACTCATGGTGATGCAAGAAATACATGGGGAAAATCAATTAGGTTTTAGTAAAGATTTAGTGTAGATAGATTTAGGAGGCTATGGTGTTTAAAATGTGTGATGATGGACACCATGCACATTTTAGGGGTAGTTATTAAAATAATCAAATATGACATTAAAGAATAATAGACTACCTCAAAAGGTAAAGATATCACCCTATGATGGACTCAATCACCAAATAAAGACTACTAAGGCTGATGGCTCTACGCGTACCAGAGATTTTTCTCCTACTTTATATGGATAAAGTAAAGCATGAGTTATTTTAAACTGGGTTCTAAAGTTCCTTATAGTTGCAAGCCTCCATAGTTGATTACATCTTAGCGGATATGAACCTTCGAAGAAATTCTCGATTAAAGCAATTGGCTAACATCTTTATGGATTTTAATGTTTAAAATCAAAGGATTTGTAATCATTAAAAATCATGTAGGAAAACTCAAATAGAAAGAGTTCTTAATGGAATCTAAAAGAGAGCAAGTAGGAAGTGCTCATTATACCAGGAAATTTAATGAGCACTTCAATCTCTCATATAGTGAGGTGTTATATCTTTGAAATAGAGAATTATAATTATTTTAAGTTAATATTTTATTAGAAATCTAGGACTTATATTCTAATAACACAAGCTTATAGAAATGCCTAGGAGGTGAGGACTAACATCCATAGTAAAAAAATGATCTATATCTTAACCTATGTCTTAAGTGCTCTAGCATATGCTAAGAGCTCAACTTAACTCAACTTATGAAAAATTAGGATGTGTTAGTTCACTTCCACTAAAGAGAGTAAACATATTTTAACACTTTTGAACTTATGACCGCATGGAGTATCCTCCAGCTAACATCTTCTATACTTTTAAAACTATGTGTCTAAGTCTTATGAAATGTATGATGGTTAGGTTGTTATTTATTAGGAAAAGAATTCTAAGAGCATAAACTCACTTCTTAAGAGCCTAGATCATGATAGGTATGAAATCTTGTCCTAAATTAACATAATTATGGTGTTTAAAAATGTATGATGTTAGGGACACCAAATAAATCTTAGTGGGTACTTATTAAAATGATCGAGTATGACATCAAAGAATGATATACTATCCCAAAAAGTAAACATATCCCTCTAAAATATGCTTAAACACTTAATAAGGACTCTTAAGGCCGATGGGTTTATGTGTACCATAGATTTTTCTTCAACTTCACATGGATGAAGTAAAGTAGAGTTTATTTTAAGTTATGTCCTTAAGTTCCTTATAATGTCAAGATCCCATAGTTAATTATATCTTAAAAAGTAAGAATTTCCTAATAATACTCTTAATTAAAGTAGTCAATTAGCATCTCTAAATAGTTTCAAAGTTTAACATTAAAGAATTAATGATTGTTAGAAAGTCAAATGGGAAGGCTTGAATAGGAAGAGTTCTTAACAAGTTCCAAAGGAGGATAAATAGGAAGTGCTTTTAATACTAGGAAGCCTTCTGAGCACTTTAATTTAACATATGGTGAAAGCTTTATATTTTTGAAGTAGAGAATTATGATTATTTAATTTAACATTTTGTTAGAAAGCTAGGGCTTATATTCCAACAACACAAAATTATAAAGATGACTTAGAGGTGAGGACTTACACTCATAGTAAGTGAGAAATAAGCAGCCTTTGAACTTTTATCTAAAGTACTTTATTATAAGCTAAAGGCTTGATTGAATTATATTTGGGGAAATTAGGATATGTTGATTCACTTCCACTAGAGAGAATGATCTTATCTCAACTATTCTAGACTTACAACTACCTCGAGTGGTCGCCAGCTAACACCATCTATACTTTTAAAATCATGTGGCCAAGTCTTATGAATGCAAGATAGTTAGGCTGTTATTTATTAAGAAAGAACCTAAGATCTTAAACTCACTCCCTAAGAGCCTAGATCATGGTTGATATGAAAGTATGACATAAACTAATGCAACAAAAGTTATAAATTTTATTTGATTTTGACTTATCAATTTGGACTTAGGCTTAGGAAACATTTATTCCTATATGCATAATAAAATGGAGTTATGAGCTAAATCAAAAAGAAATGAGTGTTCTTCACTACAAGGGAACTACTCTCTTAAGCCAAGCCTTATCCTTTATAGTGTAAGAGTGGAGACTCCCTATTCACAAGGAATGGAATAATATGCATGCTTGTTATTATAGTATACAACAAATAGCTAAGAGGCTGCTAAATCTTTTATTTTGCTTAAATACCTAGGCTTTAAAGTGAGATGCATTATTAAAATTTTAATTAGAGTTGATTAGTGGGGTAGAAAATGTAAGTCATTAAAGAACCTACAATATCTAAGCTATATAACAAACATATGCATTTTAAGAAACTTATAAAAACATATAATTCTAATGCATAATCAAAGTAAATAAGACAAATAAATATCATTAATTAAAAGAATAAAAAGCCAGTGCAACTAGGTACTGTCATACACCTCAAAAAAGAAAAAGATTGGGTAGATGAGCCCTGCCCTTATACAACCTGGATTAAAGTTAATCCTACAAGACAAAAGAAATATATGGGAATCTTCAATTCTTCACCTTCATCTTCACTTCATGCATTAAGCACTCTAGGCATCAAAGGGCCTCCCAAGTCTAAGCCTTCTAGCCTCTGGTCATCCTAAACCTCATAGCTCTAATCCTAAGCCTATCACATAAATTATATTTTTATGAAAAATGAAACTCTAACTATACTTATAAAATAGAAGTTAGCTTAACATACATTTATACTAAGTAATTATATTCTATATATTGGGGCTTAACCCTACCTTGGGTCACCAAGCCCACTTGTTCTAATGGATTACACTTAAGGACTTCAGCAACACCTGCAAGTAAAAGCATTTATAGGTTTATTATAAAGGTCCCTTAAGTATAATCCCCAATAGAAAATATCATTAGTCTAATGTCATTCTAGCATCTAGACTATGCATGTATAATCCTAACATCCAGTCTAAAATGTTACATCACAAAATAAAAAAATTAATACATCATAATAAAATACTGACCAAGCCTAAGTCTAGGATTTGTCATCTAATATTCTAGTGTGTGATAAGAGGGCTAGTGTGGCAAGCCTATACTAAGCTTCTTTATATTTAATTTTGATTCCAGTTTAAGATTTGTTCAATTTATCATTGGGTGATTTCACTTCAAACATTTAACTAATTTAAAGTTATGTTTTTTCTTTTTATTTTATGTTAAGATTAATTTTATGTTTTAAAAAGTGAAAAGAACATTAAGCCTTGCTTGTGGCAAAGCTTTGTCTACTTCACACCCTATTCCTTTTTTAGTCAAAGTTGCTTTAAGACTTGAACTTAATATTTTATATTTTAAATATATCAATATTTTTTATGTCTTTATTTAATCTCTTCTTATAATTTAGGTTTCACAAGTACGTGTAATTATTAAATCAGGGGTTCGAGATTTTGAGATCTCCTTCGGACTAGTAGCCCTATGATCTCGGGGGTGTTCAAACTGTATACCTTGTAATCACTTATCATGAAGAGTTTGATTTAGATTCAATTCCAATTAACAATTGTTTTAACTTATGCACTTTAAATTGATTTTGAAAATTTTAATTTAGCATTTAAAGTTTATGAGTTTGATTGTACTTATTTTTGATCTCATTTGTAATTTTAGTTGAATGTGTCTTAGCTTGATTAAAATTTAATTAATAATGATTGTTCTTAGGTTGATTAAATTGGATACACTTTTCATTTGAGTTTGGTATTTCTTTAAATAATTAAAAAAATGAATTTAATTAAAATTGAGAAAATAGCAATCTATATTGGTTAAAGTTTAATGATTATTTAAATTATATGTGTTTTGATAATGCTTCAATTTGGAATTCAATCAATGTTTGATCTTTTATTTAGTCTTAGTTTAAATATCTATTAAGTCCATTAGGCTTCATTGTTTCATATAGTTTAAGTTGATTGAGTAAGTTATATTATTTTTTTTAATTTAGCAATTTTATGTTATGATAAAATTTGATTAATTTGATATTTCAATTCATATGTATGTATTAAGTTTTTGTGCACTTAAATTTTAATTGGTTTTGGTTTACATTTGATTTATTTTGATTAAGTTTCTTTGATGGATTGATGTTAATCTGATTAAATGATTGAATTAATTATGATTTATTTTAATTTGATTTATTTTGGTTTGGATGATTGATTAAATATTTATGTTCAATTTGTTTGATCAACATATTTAAAGTTTATTCGATTCAACCTATCATATTTAAATGATTTGACTAAAATGAGTTGATGTACGATTGTTTAGTTGTACATTATTTAGATCAAATGATGAAATTAATTAAAAGATTTATATTTAATCGAATTGATTGATCAATATAACTTGTTTTATTTTGTTTCATAGATTTGATTAAAGCTTGGTTCTTGATTATTTGAGTTTAACATGATTAATAAGATTAAAGTATGATGAATGATTAATTCATTTTTTGTCAAATTAAATAATTAAGGTTTATCTTATTTTAATTAGTTTATTGAAATTAAGTTTATAAGGGTTAGATGTTTCATTGATTTGACTTAATTTAGAATAATTCGATCTTAACATAATTAACTTAATATAATGATTAGTTTTATTTAAGTCTTAATTAATTAAAAGATTATTAATTAACCTTGCATAATTAGCTTGATTTAAATTTTTATGAATGTTTATGATGATCTTAATTAAGTAGTTAAGATAAGTTAAGTTTGCCTTAGGAATTATATATAATATGACTTGTTTAATTTAATTTGGTTTAACATGATTTATTGTAGATAATTACTTAATTTAACTTTAAAATTTATTTATTATTATTATTTCTATTTTTTATCTGATTAAGGGTTGGTTTTGGTTAAAATTTGATGAATGAATTATAATTAATTTGACTACATTCCAATCATTGATTAATTATATTTATTAAGTTTCATTTAAATTAAATTAGATTTATGTTTGCTTGATCTAATGTAAGGTTTAATTAATGAGTGCTTGAGTTTTAATTTGTTTGCAACTTTAGCTTGATAATTAGTTTATTATGTTTTTTTATTTTGGAGTTTAGTTTGAGTAAATTTGATTAATGTTGGTTTTAATAATTTATTAATCTCTAAGTATGTGATTTTGAGATTTATCAAATTCCTAAGGGTTCTAAGATTTTATTAGAGCTCTCTGATGTTAATCGTAATGTTTTAAGACATTTTTAGATGTTTGTCTAATATTCTTTATTTAATTTTAACTATTTAATTAAATTATGTTCTAGTGTTGACCTCATTTATGGATGAGGTTAACACCATCCCTAATTCTAGTAATTATGACCCCAAATCTTGGATTATGAGCTCCATAATTAGGCACTTTGGACACTACACTTAGTGACTAGATAAATAAAATAAAATAAAATAAAAAATTGAATCAAACATTGAATTTCAAGCCAAAATCAAAATTGAAATCAATCCAAACTTAATACTCTAAAATAAAAGCCTGGGTCATCTTAGTAGACCCTTTTAAGACCTAACCTAATCCAATTGGATTAGATAAACTCAAATCAAATCTAAATCTAACATAATTCAACATAAATCTAAATCAAATATATTTGAATTAAAATATAAATTCAATTGAGCCTAGATTGAGATAATTGGGTTTATTAACTCAATTAACCCATTTAAGCTCAAAATCACCTAAGTCTATAAAAAATTAAATAAAATCAAAACTAAATTAAATTCAATCAAATCAAAAATATAGAATCAATGAATAAACATAAATGAATCCAAAAATAAATCTAGATGAAGTTCAAAGTGGTCAAATTGGTCATTTGACTTAGAGTTGATCCATATGAGCCCCACCAAGTCAAAAGTCAACTAACCAAAATTTGGACTAATTGAATTACTCTTATGACTCAAAATCATCAAATGAACATGTTTAAACATAAATCTAATCTAATTTGAATCCAATATGATCTCAAATGGGTTAATTGGGTCATTTGATCCAAATAGACTCAAATTGATCTTATTGAACCTAAATTAAAATAAATTTAACATAATTCAATTCAAACATCTAAAATCATTTAAAAATCATAAATGAACATAATTAAATAATTATTTGGGTTTAATTTGATTTATTTGGTCATTTGACCTATGTGAACCCACTAAGCCTAATTTGGGTCAAAGTGGGTCAAAATTAAAACCTAATTTCAAACCAATTAAAATTAATTGTTCAAAATCATATCAAAAACTTAATCAAACATGATTGTAACCTAAATACATTTCAATTATGTCAAACTGATAATTTGATTTAATCAAACCCAACTTAATTTAAGATGGGTCAATTTGGGTTCAAATCAAAATTTAACCCAACCTAATGAAATTAACTAATCAAAATTATCAAAATGGTCAACTAAACATAAGCAAACTTAAATCTAAATTAAAAGGCCAAATAGACTAAGAGATCAAATTTAACTTCTTTGGATCAAAGTATTGAAAGGACTTAAACTTTGTTAAAGCCACATCAAACCTAAACTAAAAATAGATCAATTAATCCATAAAACTCAAAAAAAAGTAATAAGAATTGAAACCTAAATCTAAATGTCAATTAATAAAATAAATTTAATACAAATTAACCTAAATTAATCCAAAGCAAGTTAAGTTGAAGTGACATGAATCATACTTAAAGTAGTTTAAAACCAAATCAATTGAACATAACCTAACCTCTAATCCATCTTGGTCTCAATTTAAGTAGATGGTAGCAAATAATAAGATGGTGAAGTAAATTAAATGAGTTGGGATAGCCATGGGAGATGAGGTAGGAATCATAGAAGAAGAGAAATCCAAACACCCATCTTAGGCTCAATTTAAGTAGATGGTAGCAAATCAAAAGATGGTGAAGAAAATTAAAGGAGGTGGGGTTGCCATGGGAGATGAGGTAGAAATCATAAAAGAGAAATCCAAACACCCATTCATAAAGTTAACAAAGCCAACTCCTCCCCACTCCTTCATTGAATAGAATTGAATTTACACTAAGAATATGGACTTGGGAGCAAAAGGACAAGCTCCTTAATAACCAAGCATGGCACACCATTATGGAGTTCTCCTCATGGAAGGCTCATGGACAAGAGGGAAAAAGAGGCGGAGTTCCTCTTCTCAATCTATCTATTCCCATTCCATCTAGAGGATGAGAGGAGGTGAGTCAACTCCATTCTTTGAGCATCTCACCGCCGCCAGAGAATTCTAGCCACCTCATATCCTTCCAATGGATAGGTTCTTAGCCAAGTAAGAGGAGAGAAAGAGAGAGACTATTTATCAATCTTAACACCACATAAATATTCCAAAGGTGGGGAGAGAGAGAGAGAGAGAGAGAGAGAGAAAGGACCCTTCCCCAAACTTCCTCATCACCTGCAAGCCGAAATTCAGCCATACCGGTGGCAAACCTCACTACCAAAAATGAAAGTAGGAGAAAAATGATCCTCACCCTCAATTGAATATCCCTTCACATTCCATGGATAGAGGCAAACTCAAATGAGCCCTTCCTTGAGTCTCTCACCACTTGCAAGCTATAGGTTGACCAAAGCTGATGGTAAGAGGTGGAGCTATGGTCTCCATGTCAATCAAGAGGGAGGCAAGACACCAAATCACGTCCACAACTTCACCTCAAAATGGTGAAGGTGCTCAAAGCATCCTTGCCGGTGAGGTATGTCTCAAATCTGACCACTTCTCTATTATGCATTGGTCTTTTATGTAACAAACTTGATCTTCATTGAGATCAAGCTATATGGATCAATTCAAATCGATCCCTCATCATTTTGTAATCAAAATCCCAAGAATCATTGGCTAGATCACCGAAAATTGGGATTTGAATGTGGATGGTTCTTGGTTCTCGCTAGCAAGAACAAGGATAAAATCTGAGCCATTTGTTCCCTTTATTTAGAATGGATAGCTTTGATCTAGAAGCATTGTTTGATTTGATCCCTTAAGAAAAACTAGGATCAAATATAAGCCATTTTTTCCATGATCAGATGGCTCTAATCAATTCCGCATCCCTGTCATTATTCTACATGGATCCTACATGGACAATCCGCAATCAAAATGCGAAAAGTCCTGCCGCATCAGCTCCACATGGTGCTGACTAGGTTGAATAAAAAATTTAAAATTTTTGAATTTAAAAAATACTAAAAAATGTTTAAAAATTCAAAAAATTATAAAGATAAAATAATCATGAAAAATCATAAGGGCTCATTGGATTTGTCATTTCGAGAGGAATATAATGAAATTAAAAGCCTCAATTTTTATTAGGTATTTTGGGGTTAATGTAGGTTTGAAGAAAAATCAAAAAATTTAAATTAATCCTAAAATAATAATTAAATTCATCTAAAATTTTTAAAGAATGAAATTAAGGTTAAAACACACCTATCACAAGCCAAAATGATGGATGGATTGGAAAATATCAAATTTTAAAGTCTAAATACCTAATTTCACGAAATATTAAATTTAAAATCTAAAAAATTGTAAAAATCATAAAAATAGTTTAAGCCATTTTTATTAGCACCAAAGAACCTTAAGAAAATAATATAATCCTCTAAAGTTACATTAATCTAAAAATTACTTAAAATTTGGGTTTCTAATTCATCAAAATCAACATTAAATGAATTCATTAAAGTTAAATTCCAATAAATTAAAATATCAAGCCAAAATCATAAATAAAATAACACCAAAACCACATAAAACCAACCCTAAATTTAATTAAGAAAATATCATGTAATCTTTAACTTAAACCAAATTGAACCTAAACTTAATCAAACATAAACTTGAACTTAATAGAATTAACTATATGAAACTTAATAAAATATTAATTAAATTTCATATTAAACTTAATGAAATAAACTTAAATCATCAATTTAAACACATTAAACCAAATTAGAAGCTTTAACAACTAATTAATTTAAATCAAATCAAACTTAAATTAGCCTGAAAAAATACTATAATTAACCCATAATTAAATTTTGATTAAGCTAATCAAGAACAAATTAATTAACCCTTAATCAAACCACTTAAGTATCAATTAAGCTTAATATTCATTATCCAACTAAATTTAATCATTTAAATAAACTAATCATTCAATTAAGACCAAACTTAATTGATTATTAGTCCATTCTTAATTAAATGAATAATTTAAAACTTCAATTAATCAGATCAATCGATCATCAAATAACCAGTAATTTAATCAACTACTTGGCCAAGATAATCATTTTTAAGCTAATAATAATGAAACTAATTAAGATTGAATCAATGGATCATTAAATTCTTAATCAAACCAAACATTTAATAAAGTAAAGGCTTAATTAATCACTAATTCAATGCTACTTAAAATTAATTATTCAAAACATAATCAATTCACTAATTTCTAATGAAGCCCAACCCATAATCACTTTAGTAAAGAAACTTCAAATCAAATTAATTAATCATTTAACTGAACAAAATTAAATTAAATAAACCTTATAAAGTAATAATAGTAATAATTCTTAAGTCAACTAAACTTAAATGAAACTCTTAATTAGGTCATATCAAAACTAATCCTTAAATCAAACTTAACTTAAATCAAACACTTAATTAAATTCAATATCAATTTTAATCAAAATAATCATGGTTAAATTAAATAATTGGTTAACCCATAATTAATTTAATCAAATCCATTAGTCAAGTTAATCACATAATTAAATTAATCATATTAAACCTAAATAGTCTTTATTTTAATTAATTAAACTAAACATCTAAGTCAAGCCTAATATGAACAAATCAATTTAGATAAGATAAACTTAGATAATTATTACTCAAACTCATCGACTAAATCAAAACATCCAATTAATCATTAGTCATATTTTAACCGAATTAATCATGATGGAATTAATGAATCTATTTAAACCAATCATTTAAACCAAATTTTAAACAAATAAATAAAGTAACTAAGTCAATCATGAATATCCAATCAACTTAGTTAACTATATAGATCAAACTAACCCAATTAAACCTTGATAAAACATTGAATCTCAACTATAAATTGATCATACTAAATTGAACCTTGATTAATCATTAAACTTTAAATAAAATTGATCATAAATCAAACTCATCTTGACTAGTCATTGAATGCTAGTTAAATCAAGTCAAATATAATTAAAGTAAACTTAAATCAATTCAATATATAACCAAATTAGATCAAATTCAATTTATTTGAATAAGATGAATTAACTAACATTTAAATATATAAGTGTAAACATTTAATTAAACATGAACTATTAATTAAGGACATTAACCAAATTTTAATTAAGAAAATAAATAAATCAAATTAAATGAAAGTCCAATTATAAATAATCAATTGAAATCAAAGCAAATATTTAAGTTGCCTAATCTAAACAAACTAATAAATAAGTAAACCTTAATCAAAACAAATAAGCATAGAATTAAATATAAACTTCAAGCCATTAAATCATATTCAATTACTACTAATTTCAAACAATGCCAAAATAAATCAATCAACATAAAGCTTAAACAAACCAAACAAATCAATTAAATTAAAATAAAAGATCAAATAAATTAGACTAAATAATCATCAAATCAAATAACCAAACTTAATAAATTAAATGATCAAAATATTAATTGGAATTTAAATAAAAGATTACTTAAAATTCAATCAAATCATAAATTAATTAAATTAAAACATATTAACCAAATTCAAATAACATTTAAAATTATTTAATCAACATAAACACCATAAAATTCAATAAAATGAAACTAAGAAAGGAATTAAATATTAATTCAAAGAAAGTAATTAAATATTAATTAAATTGTTAAGACTGAATTAAACTAAACTAAAACCCAATAAATTTAAAATCAATATCAACAACCAAAACACATGAAAGTAAATCAACTCAAACTAAAACAAATAAACATTGATCAAATCAAATCTAATTCAATTAAATCATTTATATAAATTTAGATTGGTTAATTAAGATACAAAAGTTCTTAGTTTAACCCTTAAAATAAATTTTTATCTTATGATGGGGATTCCATTCTCTTAGGATTAGGATGATTAATAAAATTGATTCTGCCCTAAGGAGAATATATTTTATTTTTCATTCTTTAAAACTTGATTTCAACTTTAACACAAAAATAAACCTAAAAGTAAAATAAAATTCAAAATTATTTAAATCATTTAATGGTAAAATTGAACAAGCTCTGAAATCAAATTAAAGCATAAACCTAAAAAAAGCCTAATGCAATCATACCACACAAGCCTCTTTTCACTCACTAAAATACTAGATCACCTACCCTAGAATTAGGCTAGGCTGATGTATTATTTATGATGTGATATTTTTCTTATTTAGTGATGTATTATTTTAGACTGGACAGTTAAGATTATTTGCTTGCTAGTCTAGGATGTTAGGACATTCTTTTTAAGCTATTACCATTTTCTGTAAGGGGCTATTCTCAAAGGGATAGTTGATACAAAATAATAAATGATATTTGTTTGCATGTACTGCTTAACTCCCTAAGCATAGCCAATAAGATAGGTGGGCTTGGTAATCATTGATCCTAAGCCCATATGTTTAAAATATAAATTGCTAGTGTGTTATTGTTTTCCAATATTTATTTTATGGGTTTAAAATTTTATTTTGGAATTTTAAAATATAATTTGAGCTTAAAATTAGATTAAGAATCTATGGGGTTTAAGATTAATAAGAGTTGAATGTACCTATTTGATGGTCCCTAGTGGTGCCTAAGGAGGTCCTTGAAGAAGGCAACATTCTCAAAATTAATGAAGACCCCATAGATCAAACTTTTTTAATTCTTGACCATACTATATAAGAGTAGAGCTCGGCTGCCCACTTTTTATTTTTTCAAAGTGATAGCAATACCCGACCACACTGACCTATTTAATTTAATTTGAATTTGGATTAATTTATTTTAGGGTGCATAATAAAACTGCATATTTTTTCATAGATTTCTTTATGTGATTGTTGTATTCTATGATGAAGCCTGGATGCATTAGGCTCTTAAGAAAACTAAAATTTTCTATCTTATTAAACTAATTTAACTCAAATATAAATAAATAACTCATAACCTCATTCAATTAAAGCCATAGGCATAAAAAACTAAAAATAACTAGAAATAATTAGACTTTGTGAACCATACGAGTATATTCTTTGTACTTCTTAAATTGGGCACTTCACCTATTGCATAGAATGGGCATTTAACTTATGAGGATGACCACCTTCCTAAGAAGTGTGCCTTCTCTCATTGATTTAGTCCATGACTCATTTTTAACTACATGTCATTTTAGGTGTGAATTTGCATACCTAAAGCCTTAAATAAAATTATGACTCCAAAGTAAATAAAAAAATAAAATTTGTTGCTTAGTTTGGTGCATAATATATCATTCATGATCTTAGGATTAGGGATTGAGTCTAGGCTTATAGTTTTCATTCTTAAATATAATAGCCCAGCCATCTTGCATTTATAAGACTGAAATCATGATTTTATAATCACTTAGGTGATGTTAGCTAGTAACACTTGTATGGTATTTTAATTTGGAGTTGTAGGGACACCACATAGATCCTAGGGGATACTTATTGAAGTGATCAGGTGCGGCATTAAGGCATGATGTACTATCTCAAAAGATAGAAACATCACCTCATAATGGACCTAATCACCTAAAAAGAACTCCTAAGGCAGATGAGTCTACTTATATACCAACGATCTTTCCCCTATTTTATATGGAGAAGTAAAACATAGTTTATTATATGTCAGGTTTTTTAATTCCCTATGAAAGTAACCTCCCATAGTTACTTACATCTTATGAAATGAGAATTTTCTAATAACACTCTTGATTAAAGTAGTCAATAAGTATCTCCAAAGATTTTAAAATTAAACTATCAAAGGATTAGGTAATTTCAAAATCAAGTGGGGAAAGTTTAAATAGGAAGACTTATTTATGGGTTTCAAAGGAGAATAAGTAGAAAACACCTATAATACTAGGAAGCCTAGTAAGTGCTTCAATCTACCCTTTAATAAGGCTTTACATTTTTAAAAGAAAAAATTTACTTTTGATTAAATTAAAATTTTATTAGAATGATAGGGCATATAGTCTAACAACACAAGATTTTAGAAATGCCTAAGAGATGAGGACTTATACTATTAGATGAAAGGAAATAAGTAGCCTTGGAACTTAAATCTAAAATGATTTGGCACAAGCTAAGCATGACCTAAGTCTAATAAAAAAATGGGATATAATAGTTTACCTCCACAAGAGAGAATAGACACATCTCGACTCTTCTGAACTTATAACCACCTAGAGTGGTCGCTAACTAACACCTCATATATTTTAAAATCATGTAAGCCAGTCTTATGTAGATGCAAGATATCTAGGTTATTGTTTAATTAGGAAGAAAGCTATATTCTTAAACTCACTCTCTAAGAGACTAGAGTATGATTGGCATGAAAACATGACTTAGATTAATGCAAAAATTTATAACTTTTTAAACCATTTTAACACATTCATTTGGACCAAGGCATAGGACAATTATGCATATATTCATGATGAAATTAAGTCATGGGCTAAATCAATTGGAGGAGGTATTCTCCACTACAAAGGATCGCCCTCAAAGATCAAGAATATTCCCTACTATGCAAGAGTGGAGACCCTCCCTATTCAAGAGTGGCATAACATGAAATGCATGGTGTGATAACATACAATATTTAGCAAGGGGTTTCTAAATCTTTTATGTATCTTGATTATAAACATAGGCTTTAAGGTGAGATCATGAGTTTTATTAAAATAAAGTTATGAATTTTTAGTGAGAGTAGAAAATTTAATTTTATCTTAAAGAACCCACTGCATCCAGGCTACATTTCAAATAATCACACTTTAAAAACCTATGAAAGCATGTTATTTCTATTGTGAAAACTAAACACAAAAATCAAACATTTAAACTTTATAAAATGATAAGAGGTTGATGTGGTTTGTACCTCCGTACACACCAAAAAAAAAGAAAAAAAAAGTTGGGTAGTCGAGCTCTACCCTTATACAAGCTAGATTACAATTAATTTAACAAATGAAATAAATGGGAGTCTTCAATCTCTTATTCTTCTTTCCTCCTTTGGATTAGTTTTCTCCAAGCTTCACAGAGTTCCCAGGTCTTTGTCTTCTAGCCACTGCTCATCTTCTAAATCCTATAGCATTAATCTAATCCTATTGCAAAAACTACATGTTTATGAAAATTAAAGTTTAACTACACCTTCAAAATAAACATTAGCTAAACGAACATACAAGTCAGGAAATTATATTTCACATATTTGGACTTAGCACACTGCACTTGGGTAACTAAGCCCACCTATCCTAATTGGATTATATTTATGGGCATAAGCGGCATCTACAAGCAAGAATATTTATATTTATTTATTATTATAGTGGCACCTTTAGCACAATCCCTTACATAAGACATCGTTAGGCTAATAACAACCTAACATCCAGTCTATGCACAAACAATCCTAACATCCAGTTTAAAATATTATATCACAAAATAAAACATATCACCACAACATACACCTGTAACCTAATACTAAAATCGATGACTTAGCATTCTAATGTGTGTGCTAAGGTTTGTGTATCTTCATTAAGCTTTAAGAGTATGGTTGTCTAAAGTTTAGACTTGTTTAAGTTAAACATTAGGGGAGATTTCACTTCAAATCTTTGAATGAATTAATTTATTTTAATTTATGCTTTCTTATTTCATTTGATACCTACTTAACATCAAATTATTATGAAGAGAAAAAATAGGTTTAACTCCCTTCATCCCTACCCTAAGTTATTTTTTAAAGGTTTATTACTATGACTTTGGTTTCTTTAGTGAACCATTTATAAACATTTTATTAAGCCTAAAATTAGATTAATTTTAAGAAATCTTATTCAAACATGAAAGGCATTTTAAAATTAATAAAATTGAGTCACCATTATATGAATAACATTCAACTACTTCTTCTCATCATCAATAGTATACAAACTTCTTCATTTACAATGTTCGTGATATTAAATTTAATATGCATATTTGTAAACACATGATGATCATTAATGATGAATTTGGTAGAAAAGAAAGATTTCATTTCATAGCTAAGCACATGTAGACATGTATTAGAGATTTAAGCAAGTACATGCCATTGTTAAACTAGGAAAGTGAGATTATTTAAGACCTCCTTGGAACTACTTAAAGTCTTGTATTCCTCGGATGTCCATACTATATACTTGCCAACTTAAATACATGTAAATACAAACATGAACCATGAAGACAAAATAATTCTTTACAATCTTAAAATTATAACTAAATGGAAACTTTATTAAACATTTATAGCCAACATTAACTTAAATTTCACATTCTTATTTATCATTAGCTTATAATTTTAAAAATAATTTGAAGTAAATGACATGCATATTTATAATGATTAAAAAGAAATAATTAAATATTTCCACATAACATACTCAATTATATTAACTTCTAAGGACAATCAAGCCAAATAAATATTCCTTAAGACTAACCAAAGTTCTTATAAGATTTGATTTTGATGTTTGAGCTTATTAAAACTTAAAGAAGAGAGATGGTACTTAGTATTTACCCCATCCCATGTTGGTGATTTTATATATTTAAAGAAAGAAATTAAATGGATTTTATGAGGTGATTAGGTTCAAATCATTAAGCACATAAATTTAATTACCCATTCCTAAACTTCTTGACTTTAAGTAACTACTTGATCATGAGCCTTCAATGATATGCTCTTAGAAAAGTAAAATTTGCAATGCACCTAAAAGAATCCAATGCAATTAGACTCATGCTTAAGAGTTAATTAGATTAAAGAAGGTGAGAATCTAAGTTAAATACTCTTATGAGTTTTTCATACCAATGGGTTAATCATAATTTCCTTAATGACTTTATGTTATTAAACACATAAAGGGAAATTAATGGATTATGTTTAAATTATCAAAACTAATTATTAATTTTATTTTATTTTTATTTTATTATTAATTTTTCTAATTATTCCCTAATTATTTTAATTAACCCTCTCAAGGGAATACACTTGGAAAAATAATTAGGAAAGGGGATTAATTATTTCTCCTCACTATCCCCACTGTCCACAATGATTAATTATCATTAATTATTTAATTTTTACTATTCACCAAATTTAATAATTATTTAATTGATTAAAGAGGGTAATTAGCATTGAAATTCTAAATTCTTTAAATTACATGACAATAATTCCAAGAAAATTATGAGAGGCAAAGGACATCCCATAGAAGCATCCCACTAAATTTGGAATTAATTGGCTAAAGTAATTTAGTCTTAATTAAGGTAATTAGCCTAAGCTTCAAATCTTAATTAAGAACTATTCATTAGGCATAAAGTAGGGATTTTATTTATAAATTCTCCTATGTCTAACCTTTCCAAAATGAGTTTATTTGTATTTTTTTAGATTTTTCTATAGTTAGTTATGATTTTTTAAAGTTTTGGATATTTAATTACCTTTTTGAAGCCTAATTAATTATCGGCACGCGAATGCTGACACACTCTTTTCATGTGCACCATAGTATTGGTCACTTAAATTGTTCAATGTGGCAGTTGACTCAATGGCGGCTGATGGATACGATTTCATCTCGGCTAACTAATATCGGATAAGATAGTTGAGATTAATATTGTATTTTTAAAGGGATTAAATCAAAATTTGTAAAGCGATTAATCATGACCATCCATTCAAATCACATGGAATGGACGGATGATGATCCGTCATCCCATGAGGGCCAAAAGATAGACACTGTCCACCTTTCACCGCTCTATCCAAGCTCAGGAGCTCGTTTGATGGCAAAATCAACTCCAAAATGATCACTGAATGAATCTAAGAAGATCCTACATGGTGGAGATCATATGAAACATGATTCACTTCAAAAAAGAACAACACATAGGGGCCAAAGCTATGGTTACTAATTTTTATCTCATAGAAGCTATAGATCGACGGTCAACCGAATATAGATAACTTCATCTTGAAGAGACAAAGCCTACTAAGGAAATCATGAGCTGCCTCCTGGATCACTATGGACCAAACACCATCGCAAAGCTTGCCGAAGTTGGTCTCAAGATGTCTTCTAGTGGTTGAATCGCTTAGGAAATGATTTGTTTCGGCTCATCGGAGGGAGGTGAAGTGTAAAAAGAGTTAATTTGAGTTTGGTGGAGGTTTAGGAAGTTTGGATGAATGGACCTATTAGGTTCGATCAGGAGTTGGTCTAGCCAATGGTGGAGTGCACAAGGAGCTCTTGAAAAGGTATGGGACTGTGCAAAATGCTCTATGGAAGCTCTATGCTCAGTTTGAATCGATGGGAAGGAGTATACTCTCGTTCCTAGTTGAACCAAGGGCTAGGATTGATTTAGCCTTTAATAGCCGTCCGGTAGCTGGTCAAAGATGCCAAGGGATTGTTGAGGTGGCTAAGGGTGAGAGGCTGAGGGAGTGTAGTGAGCTGGCATGAGGTACACTCTCCCTTAAGTGGACCAATGGATGCCCATGGGTGAACTCACCCTCTCTTAGCCAAGGTTGATCCCAATAGCTTTAGGTTAGGTTGGGTCAATGGTCCTCTTATCCAATAAAAGCCAAAGGTGGCTACCTTAGGGTAAAGGTGTGGAGAACCCATCCAAATGGAGATTTTATTCCATTTGGGTAGCTTGATTTAGGTTTGACCCAAATCGAGTTCACCATGGGTTGACTCACTTATGTAGGACCATGGTGACCCAAGGATGAGTCATGCCAAGTTTGGTTAGGTTTCACTCAATTTGTCCCATATAGGTCAAATAGGTCAAGTTAGACTTAGTTGACCACTTTGACTAAATTGGGTCAAAGTAACTTGGGTGAGCTCAATTGACCATTTGGAGTGAATGAGGGCAATTGGTTTGATTTAATTTGGGTTAGATTTGGATTTGGCTCATATGGTTCAATTTGGGTCAAATGGGTCATGTTGACCAATTTGACCAAATTGGCCAAATTGGCTTGAGCATGGGTTAGCTCTATGTTTAATTGATCATTGGTTATTGATTGGAATGGTTGATTTATATTAATTTAGAGTACAAAGTGATTTGGTTCAATTTGAACCTTTAGATCAAATTGGGCTAAGTGTGCTAATTGAGTTAGGTTGACCAAATTGGGTTCTATTGAAAGTTGGATATTCTTTAATATTGAATTGGTGATTGGATATAAGTATTGGTTTTAACCAATTTGATCTAAGATTTGATTTAGTTCAATTTGACCCTTTATGTCAAATTGGGTCGACTTGGGTCAAAGGATCCAATTTGCTTGATTAGGTTCAATTGATTGTAGTGGAGTGTTTAATAATGACCTACAATCATTAATGAGATTGGATGGATTAGTTTAACATAATGGGAGTTTAATTGAGAGTTTGGTTCATTTACCCAATTTTAGGTCACTTTGGGTCAAGTGACTTGGTCAAGCCAACTTGGACCAATTAGGGTTATGGATGGTTGGGATGTGTTCAATAATAAATTTGAAATTGATTGGTGATTTTGATTACAATTGATTTGAGCTTAATTAGTTTTGGCTCATTTGAACCCTTTAGGTTAGATGGGTTTACTTGGGTTAATCACCATCCTTGGTTCAATTGGTTTGATTACAAGTGTTGGAGTAGCTTGAAATGATCTAATGAATAGTTGAAGTTGGTGAAAAAATCAAATTGGACTTAGTTCACTTGAATAGGTTTGAATTAAGTTATGGGATCTGGTGGAGTTAACTTAGGTAAAGATCCAAGTTAATTTGGCTTGGAGCTTGGATCAGAAAACCAAATTCAATTAAGATTAACTAAATAGATTTGAGGTTGGTTTAGCTCCATCTACATGATCTTAAGTTTGGATGAGTTAATAGGTATGAGTTTTGGTTTATGTCATATGATAGGTGAAATCTATTTATCCTAAGGTAGAGTCTAAGCTTAGGGTTATGCCATCTAAGTCTCTAAGCTTAAGTTTAGTGTTTCCTTAATCACTAGAAGTGTCCTAGAAGAAAATCCAAGTGTCTAGAAGGTTCCTAGATCTAAGATGAAGAAGATTAATCCTCACTCCAAAAGTGAGGTCAACACCTTCCATGCGAGAAGTATGTCCTTTATTTTCTCAAGTGAGAAGAATAACCAATAATTCCCACAATTAGACTAGGTCGAGCTTTTGGCTTATGACAAGAGCACTTTTAGGCATAGGGTATGAAGAATCCTATTAGAATAAATCTTCAACTCCTAGGCAATTCTACAGTCTAGTGTTGTCAGAATTTAAGTTTTAAATTTCTAATAAAATGTTAACTTTAAATTTCAAAAATTTCAATTTCAAAAAATGTAAAGTTAAATGATAGGATAGTTGAAATCCTTATGAGAATTCCTAGTATCTAAAAAATTTCTACTTAATCCCTTTGGGCTTTTGAAAGGGCTCTTCCTCCTTAGACTTTTCCCTTTTGAATTTCCAAATTAACAATCCTTTTAAAATAAGCATTGAAATCCATAGAGATAAAGGTCGATTTCTTTAATTGAGAGTCTTCTTAGAAGAATTCACATTTTTTTAAAGATGTAATTAACTATAGGGGCTTGCCTTCATAGGAAACTATGAACCTTGAATTAAAATAAACCTTATTCTACATCTCCATGTAGTTCAAGGAAAAAATCTCTGGTACATTAAAGACCTATCAACTTCGGAGTCTTTAGTAGGTAATTGAATCTATTATAGGATAATATATTTATCTTTCAAGAAAATATATTTATCCCTTAATGATGTACTTGATTACCTAGTTAAGTACTAAGATTTGTGTGGTGTTCTAAATAAAATTCCCACACATAGAATTTGAAAATTTAATAACATTCAATTCATTGATTGACGATCCATGAAATTTTTATGTTAGATAGATTATAACACTAGTTTAATATTGTCAAAGTTTAAGGTTAAGCGAATCATTATTTTAACTGTGATTAAGGTTTGATTATTTTCATTAAAATTTAAAATAATCTAAAATTACCAAATACCAATTAGGGATTAATTTTTATTAGATATCTCTTTGAATATAAATCTAGAGAGGGGTCATTTGTCTTTTCATTGGATTAATGGATGATTTATTGTAAAATTTTGTAACATAATTAAAGGGATTAATTAATGTTAATTAATCCATGATTAGGTGATTTAAGATTCAATGAGGTTCAAAAGGCTTAAATATTTATTTCCAAGTGTTCACATGTTAATTAAAGTATTTTAAGCCATTTTGGTGATTTTTCATAATTTTTATAATGTTTAATTATTTTTTTTTAGTAAAATGAGCCATTTAAGCTTCAAAATTTAATACCTTTCAATCTAGTTACATTTTATCTAAAATTTTCATGGTAAGTAGATCCTAGACTAAATTTCATTACATAAAAGCTTCAAATCAATTTGATTAATATTTAAAAATAATTAAAATTTTTATTTTTATTCAAACTCAAGATATCCCAAAATATCTAATAAAAATGGAAGTTTTTTGGGTTCATTGTATTTCTCTCTAAAAGTTGAGTCCAATGAGCCCTTATTTGCATTTTTTTTTTGTTAAGAAATTTTTATGATTTTTTAAGTACATTTTAGTAATTTTTAAATTCAAAAAATCCCTGAATTTCTTACTTAACCCATTTTGCAATGATTGGACCTCCTTTACATGTGTTGAAGCCTGGTTGGATCACACAAATGCTAAAGAGAAAAAATGAGCAAAAAATGGGTTAATCCGAACTATCCGATCGTAGATCGAATGGCCTAGATTTTTTTCACCGATCTAGTGATCTAAATCAAGTACTAAAGATGTTTTAATCACAATCATCCATCCCATTAAAGAGGGATCGGATGGCTGTTATGCCATCTCCCTCATGAATGGAGAACAGAGGAGCTCAGGCAGTTGGGTTTTTCCTAAATAGCTCATTTTTTTTCTAGTGAACTAACTAAAAAAACATCATATTTCACACCAAAGGCCTAGAGAAAGTAAAAGCAATGGGATTCTAAATTTTTTCCTAGAATCTTGCAAAGATTTACACCAAATAAAGGAACCTAAGGTTTTTCTAAGTTTTAAAAAATTACATTGCTAAAGCCCACATTCAATGGATTTTTTGCATTGAAGAACTTCCTTTAGTTGAAATGAGTCTTTATTATGGTTCCCCTTGCTTGCCTCTTTCCAGATCATTCTCTCCACCAATGGCCACCGCCCTTAATGAAAATTTGGTCATATTTTATGAGTTTATGTGTGGAAAAGGAGGGGATGGTAGGGCTGTGATCAGTAGAGCTCCCAAAAAAAATATTTTTTAGCTAGAAAAGAGAGCTTGGAAGCTCTCCTTTTCTATCTTTTTAATGGTTGCCAAAAATCACCATTAATGGTGATTAAAGGTGATGGACAACTAGGAGGAGGCTGGAGAAGTTAAAAATTGGTGGTTTAGCTATTGTAGAGCCTCCTAAGTATCCAAGTGGAGATATGGCTTATGCTTGAGTGGATTTGAATTTTGGTAACTTGCTTAACTATTCACCATCCCATGGCCTTTATAATTTACTTTGAGTTTCATTCCACATAGGTTGAAGTGCTAGCTTCTATGTGACAGAATTTAGGTTGGATTTGAGTGCACTTAAGTTGAATTGAGCTAGTTTGAACCCCTCTTAACTCATTTGGCTCAAATGAGTCAAGTTAAGTTTAATCAGTCGATTTGGATCAATTAAGTTTAGATTAGGTTATAGTTATGTTTAATTCAATTTTTTAAATGATTTGAAGTAATTGATTTCAATTAATTTGGACTTGGTTCTGATTTGAACCCATTTTAACCCAAATTGAGTTTACTCAAGTCAAATGACCAATCTGACTTAAATTTAAGTGTATTTGAGTTTTAATTTTATTTTATCAAGTATTTAAAGTGATTTGAAGTAATTAATTTTAATTAATTTAGAATTGATTTTGATTTAAACCCATTTTAGCATAAATTAGGCTTAATGGGTTAAATCAAGTTCACTTAGGTCAAATGACTAATTCAATCAAATAAAACTTAAGAAAATGTTAAATTATTTCAAAATATGATTTTCAAGTATTTTGGAATATTTGATTTGATTTAATTTTAATTTAATTTGGGTTTGGGTTGAATATGATTCATTTGGGAACACTTAGACTAAATGACCTGATTAAGCCATCTGAGTCTTCATTTGATTCAAATTTATTTAGTTTTATATTTGATTATATTTATTTCAAAATTTTGAGCCTTTAGGATGACTCAATTTGATCAAATTATGATTGGTTTGACCTTTGATTTGGTGGGGCTCACATAAAGTCAACTTAGGTCAAATGACCTAGTTAGCCATTTTGTGCCCCATCTAATTTTAGTTTTATATTTGTTTATGTTTATTATTTTTTATTTGATTTTATTTGATATTTTAAGGACTTAGGTGATTTTGAGCTAAACTAAGGTCAATTGGGCCAACCATGTCAATTACTTTATTCTAAGCTCAATTAAAATTAGATTTTAATTTAGATTTATATAATTTAAGTTTTTATTGAATTTTATTAAATTTGGATTTGATTGGACTCACTTTATTTAATTGGGTTAAGTTGGGTCCTATGGGGTCCATTAGGCTAACTTAAGTTTTACCTTAATGTGTTGACTTTTAAATTTATTTTATTTTCTTATTATACATTTAGTTTCACTTTGATTTATTTTTTCTTTTATTTTGGTTGTACACCTAGTTACTAAATTTAGTGTCCTAAGTGTCTAATTAGGAAGCTCTTAATCTAATATTAGAGATCCTAAATACTAAGATTAAGGTGATTGTCAACCTCACTAAAAAATGAGGTTAACAAAATCTTGGTGCCTATATCAAATCCTAGGTTTAAGAGGAAGGTTTTTAGCCTCATAAGTGAAGTCAACAATAATAAAAATTGTATATTTTATTCATTTTGACTCATCAATTTGACTCAAGCTTGGGTGGGTAGCATATATATATATGATGAAATTAAATTATGGATCAATCTACGAGAAGGGCTTAAGCAGTTATTATCAATGGTCCTACACTCCCCTTTTCATAAAATGAGTGAAGATATCCTATATTTAAGGAAAAAAAGATAATATGCATGCAAGAAGATGTTATCCACATTAATTATAGGCCTATGACATCTAAATTAAGTTTATTGATTAATTCCTATGATTTTATCATAAGGTTATGAGTTGTATTAACTTTAAGTTGGAATTATTTATTTTAATTTAGTAGAAAATTTATAATCTTGAAGAGCCTAATGAAATCTAAGCCATACAAAAATCATCATACTTAAAAATACCTAGGAAAAGCGTGCCATTTTTATTGCACAAACATTGTAAATAAAATAATTAACCAATTGTGGTGTTTATTTTTGGTGTTTTGGTTTGGGTTTGTATATAGGAGACACCACGCAGATCTAAGGGTGTACTTATTGAGGTGATTGGGTACGACATTGAGGAATAGTATACTATCTTGAAAGATAGAACCACTACCCTACAATGGACCTAATCACCTAATAAAGGACTCCTAAAGCATGATGTGTCTTCGAATATACCAGAGATTTTTTCCCTACTTTACATGGATGAATAAAATAGGGTTTATTTAAACTGGATTCTAAAGTTCCTATGGAGGCAAGCCCCCATATTTAATTACATCTTAAGAAAAGTGAATCTCTTAAGAATACTCTCAATTAAAGTAAGCGTTGTCTCCAAATAATTCAAAGATAAGATTATCAATAAATTGGTTGTGTTTTAGAAAATCAAGTGGGATGGATCAAAAGGAGAGAGTTTTATTGAAACCAAAGGAGAGAGTTATTATCAAAATAGATGAGTAAGGAGTGCTCATGATACTAGGAAGCCTAGTGAGTACTCCAATCTATCCTATGGTTGGGCTTTATAATTTTAAAATTGAATAAATTTTATATGTTTTAATTAATATTTCATTAGAAAGCTATGACTTATACTCTAACAACACGAGATTATTAGGATGCTTAAGAGGTGAGGATTTATGCTTGTAGCCCAAAGGGAAATGACAATCTCAAATCCTAAATCTAGGGAGCTTTGGTGAAGGCCAAAGCACGACCTAAATTTAAGGCAAAAGTAGGTATATGGCTCTATAAGAGATAGAAAACCACCAGACTGCTGAACTTATTACCACCTGGAGTGGCAGCCAGCTAACTCCTCCTATGCTTCAAATCCATGTAGGAAAATCTTATGCTTTTGCAAGATAGCTAGATTGTTATTATTTAGAAAAGAAACTAAGTCCTTAATCTCACTCACTAAGAGACTAGAGCATAAGGAGTATGAAAATGGCTTAATCTAATGCAAATCTTATCATATTTTATTTGATTTTATACTCTTTATTTTGACACAAGATATAGGATTTTATATGCCTAAATGGATGATGAAATTTATTATGGGATAAATCAAAAGAGAAATAGGTGTTCTTCCATCATAGGCTCTCAAAGTTTAAGCCCTTACTATTTGGCAAAGATGAAAGCCTCCACTTAGCAAGAGTGAAAATAACATGATATGCATGATATTAAACATACAATCATCTAGCTAAGGGGTTGCTAAATATTTTATTATCTTGATTTAATGTTTAGGCTTTTATGTGATGTTATGAGTTATTTTTAGGAAATTTAGTTATGAGTTGTTAGTTTGGGTAAAAAAATGCATTTTTTTTTATCCTAGGAGCCTAATCGCATCTAGGCCATACAACAGTCACCAATCATAAATAAACTATGAAAAGACATGATTTTTCTAATGCATAAGCTAAACAAAATATCAAATAGACTTATAAAGCTATCACAAAAGAATAAGAGGCCAGTACGATCGAATACCATCGTACAACCCGAAAAGAAATATGGGTAGCTGAGCTCTACCCTTATACAACTCAGATTACAAGAGAATAGTTATAATTATAAATGAGGAATATTATGGGTGTCTTCATTCTTCATTCTCCATTCTTCTTTGACTTGATTTAGATGTGCTTGCTCCAAAGGCTTCACATGATACATAAGACTTGATCCTATAACCAATGCTTATCATAATCCCCTATAACACTTATCCTAATCCTAATGTAAAATTACATTAAAAGAAGGAAAGTAAATTTAGTTGTACCTGCAAAATAAATGTCAGCTAAACACACCATACAACCCAAGAAATTATATGAATAATTTGGACTTAGTATCCCGCACATAAATAACCAAGCCCACCCGTCCTAACTTGGATTATGCTTAGGGCCTGAGCAACCTGCACAGCAAAAAAATATTTATATTTTTATTACAGTGGCTCCTTAAGCATAACCCCCTATAGAAAACATGATTAAGTTCATCTACTAACATCCATCAGCATACACTAACATCCAAATCAATAATACGTCACAAAATAAGCATACATCAAACCATACACTGCCCTAACATAAAGCTAGAAGTGATGACTTAATCTAATGTGTGTGCATTAAGACTTGTGTGGTATGCCCTAACTAGGCTTTAGAGTTATAATTTTGCTAAGTGTGAAAGATTTAATTTATAAAGGGTTGATTTCTCTTTAAGTGATTTAATTGATTTGAATATTTTACTTAGTATTTTCTTTTATTTCATATGGCTTACACTTAATAACTAAGTGTTATAAAGAGAAGAAAGAGAGGGGACCTCTCTTTCATCCCTACCTTAAGTCATTCCTAAAGCAAGTTAATCAATTCCCTTTAGTGAATGACTTATTACCTGTTTTAATTAACCCTAAGTTTAGGTTCACTCTAACTAACCTTATTCAATAAGAAAGGCATCTTAAGATTAATAGAAAAAGAGATTTTCAATTCCTTTTAAATGTCATTTATTTTTTAATAGAAAAAAGGGATCCCTACCTTAGGTTCAATTCGCTTTAGTGAATGTCTTTCATTTTTTAATAGAAAAAGGGCTTTTCATTCATTAGCTAAGTACACATTCACATGTATAAAAGTTTTAAGTGAGTACGTCATCATTGTTCTACACTAGAGGCGCAAGGTACAAGACCTACTTGGGGCTACTTAAAGCCTCGCAGCCCTGGGATGTCGAGACAAATATACCACTTTTCTTATATACATATGGATGTATAAGCAACTATAAGAATAGAAAAACTCATGCGAAAGTTGTATTTGATATGATTCTTATTCATTGGTCATATCAAACATACATATGTATAAGAGTTTTAAGTAGGTACGGTGTCATTGTTTTACACCAGGGCGTAAGGTACAAGACCCACCTGGGGCTACTTAAAGCGTTGCAGCCCCGGGATGTCCAAACTAATATACCACTTTTTTATATACATATGAATGTACAAAAAGAACCATGAGAATGAAAAATCATGCAAGAAGTCATATTTGATTTAATTATATGATTTACATATGTGAAATTTTTTCCTAAGTCTTAGCATGAGATACATAGGAATAGATTTATGCAAATGTTGTGTTCTTTTCAAATGAACTATACATTTGTAAATCCCATGAAAATCAATATAAGGTAAGAAAAGAGAGCTTCATATTACATATCTTAAATTATGAACACATGCATACTTATAGATACTTGTAATTAACATCACTCCATATATTATAATTGATTTATGGGATTTTGAAGATAACTGTTGATTTAATAGTAATAATAGCAACACCTATTTTTAATTTAAATCAACACATGCAATATGTCATAAAAGAAACCATTTCATTTAGTTAATTTTAAAAGAAATGAATGCATGATTATAAATGATAAACAACATTTAACATGATTGAAAAAGAAATAAAGGAAATAAGCGCATGATCTCATTCATTCTAATTAATTTCCAAGGACAATCATACTAAATAAGGCTATTTAAAATAAACCAAAGTTCTTTAATGATATTTTTAATTTTGAGTTTGATTTTATTTAGGAAATGTAAAAGAGGTCTGTTAATCCTAATCTCATTCCTCATGTGTGAGTTAATTTGGTTTAATGAAGAATATTTAGGCTGATTTTATATTTTAATTAGGTTAAGGTATGAATTAAGTGAATTAATTAACTCTTTCTTACATCACTTTAAGTTAATTAACTAATTAATAGTGAGCCAATATGATATGTAACCACATGAAAAGTAAATTTGCAATGCTCCTAAGAAATGAAAGGGCCCTAATGCAATTGGCTCATGATTAATAGTTAATTTGGTTTAAGGGATCTCACTTAACTACTTTTATGATTTTCTCACATATGAGCTGATCATAATTTCATTATCTCTCACTTTGGGTTATTGAACCCCAAAGAGCTACCCAAGATTAATTAAAGGTTGCTTAGATGTGAATGAATGAATTTTAAATTAAGTTAATTAAGCTTATTAATCCATTTGATTAAGCATGTTCAATTAATGAAATAAAATTAACTTAAGAAAGAGATCAAGAAAGTGGTCTTGATCTCAATCCCTAAGTCCCATATTTGATCATTTAAGCTCCGATTTTTATCTTGGAGGTTAATTAATAAATTAAGCAATTAATTACCTCATTAATCATTAACTAATCAAATTCCAAAGAGTGAAGAAAACTTAGGAAATGAATTAGGAAAAATATCCCAATCACATTCCCTAAGCTCTTACGCTCAAATGAGGTAATTAGGCTTAAATAATTAATTAAACTACTATTCATTTACTAATTATCACTAATTAAATTAAGAAAGTGATTAAGGCTTAATCAATTAATTTCTCTAATTAAGCAACCGATAAAATCCTAGAAAAGTAGGGGAGGTAGAGGTCATCCCTTTAAACATCCACAAAATTGGAGATTAATTGGGTGATTATTTAAAGAATAATTAGGCTAATTATATTTCCAATTAAACCTTAATTAAACTAAAATCACTTCTTAAAATCAATTAATAATAATTTTCCTAAATTCTAATATGAAATATCTTTAAAATGAGCCTAAGTTTGTATTTTTTTGGATTTTTCTAGGAGTTTCAGCATTAAAAATGGATTAATTATGCCTAATTAAAGCCTTAATTCCGTCGAGCCATGTGGCAGCTGACACGATGTGCTGACGTGGCATGCTTTCCATGTGGCATGATGGGAGTAGTTATTTAAGTTGTCACATCTGTCGCTGACTCGGATTACGGCGGACGCGCTAACTCCATGGACCATCCGATCTAAGATTGGACAACCACGATCAGATTTGTGGTTTAGGAAGAGAATCAAAGGATCTAATGTGGGATCTAATCAAATCCATTCATTCGATCATGCGGAATAGACGGCTCATGATCTGTCCTATTCACGAGCGGTGAAAAATGGATGTCATCCATCTTTCTCCATTCAATTCGAGCTCACTTGAGCTCGGATTGCCTCAAATGATCCCACACCTTTGGGGAGGGGAGACACACACATATAATGGTAAAAAACTCATGACGTTCGAATTTACTTTATAAAAAGACCAAGTTATTTTCCATCCAAGGCTCGGTTTGTAAAATTACCTCACCAGAGCAAATGTCTGGCGGTGGGATCGATGGAGGTAGCTTCGCCTAGTTGAGGAGAGGCCCTGTTGAGAAGCTTTGAGCTTGATTTGGGGTAGAGTGCTCAATCGACCAACCGCATGTTGGCTCACGATTGAACTCGATCTTCGAAGGCTTGGAGATGATTTTGTTACTGAGCAGAATGGTGTGGTTGTAAGGAATTGAAGTTTTATTGAGTGGAGGAGGAGTATTGATTGAAGGAAGGCTACCTTATTTTCAATTTCTCACACATAGAGGAAATCTGAATGAGGGAGACTTTGGGAAAGCTTGGAAGCTGAGGGTTTTAATGGCTTGGGACTCACATGATCTTGAATGACTCCTTCGCACTCAAATTGAGTGGGTAAAAATGTGCGTGAAGGATGGACAGGATGGATTGGCTTATTTTGATCGGTAGTTCATCGTCAAGGCACCGGAGAGGTCATGTCAAACTCCACATGGCTCAATTGAGTGGAGGGATCCATGGAGGAGCCTTTAAGACTGGTGTGCAAAATTTCCTTTCGGTTTGTCCATGGGGTGCTGGCTTGAGTGAGGATGAGTTGAACTCCCATTGGTCCTTGGCCAACCTAGGGTGGGTTAGGTGAGCTAGGTGGGTCAGGTGGAGCCTCACTTGAGTGCTTTGAGGCTACCATGGTGATGGGGAAGTCAACTTTGCTTGTTAGCATGAAGATCCCATTGAAAGATGGTTTGTCTAATGGCCAATCCCTTGGTGGGGCCCACTATGGATTTGGACTGATTTGAAATGAATTAGGACATGTTTGGGTCAAGTTTGACCAAATCCTAAGGTCCCATGAGTTGGTTTGGAGTTATTTGGCTTCATTTGGGTTAGGTTGGGTTGGGTTGACCAATTGGTCAAATTGGGTCAAACCAAGGCTTGGGTTAGGTTCAAATGATGATTTGGGATGTTTTGGTTTAATTAATTTGGATTGGTTTGGCCTAGGTTTGGATTTGACTCATTTGGATTCAAAGGTCAAGTTGACAATTTGACCAATTTGATCAAATTGGATTGTGGTGTTGAGTCAAGTTCAATTGGTTGATTGAATTGTAGGCTTTAGTTTGGTTTAATTTGATTTTGGCCAATTTGACCCTTTAGGTCAATTTGAGCTTTGGGTTGACCAATTGGTCAACTTGGGCTCAATTATAGCTTTGGTCAAGCTCAATAAGTAATTTGGAATGAACTTGAGCCATTGGTTGCAATCAATTTGGATCAAATCATGATTTGACCTATTTTAGATTTTTAGGCCAATTTGGGTCAACTTGGTCAAATGGCCAATTAGGCTTGGTTTGGCTCAAGTGAGGGTTTGATCATGTTCAATCATTGATTATGAGTTGGTTTGAATAAATGGTTTTAATCAATTTGGCATATGATGGATTTTGGCTAGTTTGGATTTCATTTAGGCTAAATATTGACTTAGTCAAAGGCTAGGTTTGACTTGGTTTGACCCAATTTAAGGCAATTGAATACCCTAGGGTGATTGTTGGTTATGCTGTGAGGTTTAGATGGGCTTAGTTCAATCCAATTTGGGTTGGATTAGAACTTGGCTCAAAAAGGTTCCCTTAGGCCACTTTCGATCAAGTGAGCCTAAATGGGTTAATTGGCTTGATCATGGATTGATTTAAGTTTAGTTGAACTCACACATGAGCTTAAGATTAAAATATAAATCCAATTGAAATTGATTTGGGGCCAAATAAGTTTTGGTTCATATGATAATTTCAAGTCAAGAGAGGTCAACATGGACTTGACTTGGGTTGACTTGGGTTTGGTTTTATAATGGTGTTTTATGTTTATATTTGAGTTAATGATTGTAGGAATGATTTAATCATGAAAGAATCCATGAGTTTTGAATTAATTTGGGTATCATTTAGCCAAGTTCAAGAATTTGGCTAAAAGGGCTAAAATTGGGAATTTGATTTAATTTAGGTTTGGTTTTGGCCATTTGAATTTATATTTGATTTATATTTGTGAATATAAATGGAGATATAAATGGGTTATGAGAAAATCACTTTGAGTTTGGAGTGATTTGGAAGCAAATTTGACCAAATCTAGGGATGTAGGTCAAAAGGGCTTGTCTTGGAATTGATTTGATTTAATTTATTTTTGGTCATTCAAGGTGAGTTTCATTTATATTTGTGGATATAAATTAAGGAATAGTTGATTTATAAAGAAATCAAACAAGCTCTAGTTGATTTGGATCAAGATTTGATTAAGCTTATGGAGGTGGGTCCATATGGCTTAAGAAGGGTCTTAATTTGATTTGATTTATTTTGATTTGATTTGAATTGTTTGAATTTGGATTTCATTTATATTTGTGAATATAAATGAAGGAATGATTGATTCATGAAGAAATCAACCAAATTTGGGTTGGCTAAGCATATGAAGGTGGTTCATATAACTTAGGAAGAGATTTTGGAGTTTGGATCTAATCATGGACTTCTATCATTTGATAGTTGGATTTGATTTTGGAATTTGGATTTGAATTTGATTTGAGATTAAATTTGATAATTGAGAAAATTAATTGAATTGGGGTTGATTTGAATTTGGCTAAGGCTAAGTCCATAAGATAAAATCAAATGGCTTAGGAAAGGATTTGGAGTTTAAATTTAATCATGAGTTTCAATCATTTGATAGTTGGATTTGAATTTGAGGTTTGGATTGAAAGAAGGAAGTAAGGATTGAGTTTAGCTATAGGGTAGGCAAGTCCTCCTAAATCCCTAATGCACAATCTATTCCTAATAACTCTTCTAAGTCTCTAAGGTCAGGTTAAGTGTTCACCTAATAACTAGAAGTATCTTAAGACTAAGAAACGTTTAGTGTCTATAAGAGTCCTAGATCTATGATGAAGAAGTTGAGAGCTCACTCCAAAAGTGAGGTCAACACCAATCAAATCAAAAGAATAATAAAAGGCCGGTGCAATTGGGTTCCACTATACACCCCCAAAAATAAGTGGGTTATCGAGCTCAACCCTTATACTTCCCATATTATATTTACATGAATAAAAATTAAAATAAGCAATAGGGCCTTCATCTTCACTTGATCTTCCAAATCTTGGATCCTCTAAGCATTACAAAGCCTCCCAAGTTAAAACCTTATAGCCTCTGCTCATCTTAAACCCAATGGATTTAATCCTAATCTATTACAAAATTACATTTAAAATCCCAAAATGAAATCTTGACTAAACTTGCAGAACAAAAGTTAGCTATAACACACCATGCAATTATATATTACATAGTTGAATTTATCTCCCATGGATGCTAAGCCCACCTATCCTAATGGACTATGCTAAAGGGGCAAGCAACACTTGCAACCGAAAGCATTTAATTTATTTATTTTATTATAGCGACCCTTTTAGTTAAACATAGTCCATTGCATAAAACATCATTAATCTAACAAATAATGACATATCATCTAAACTAGCACACAAAAAATCCTAACATCTAGTCTAAAATATTCCATCATAAAATAAGAAAAATTAATACATCACAACGAAGCATTGACCTAATCTAAGTTTAAGATCAGTGTTCTATAAATCTAATGTATGTGCGAAGGAAAGTGTGGAAAGGCAAAGCTATGGTTTATTGTTTAAGTTATGTATTAAATAATTAGTTCAAGTAATTAACCAAAATGGTAATTTTGATTCATGTATTTAGTGATTTAAGAAATAAAATTTTATTTTTATATATTGAATTTTATTTGAATTATACTTAGTGTTATGAAGAGTATGAAAATTCATAAGCTTCACTTAGAATGAAACTTATTCTTTTCAATACCTAACCTTAAGGATAAGCCTAACGATGTATTTCATGATCATTTTGTCCTTCTTGATGAAGCCTTAAGACTTTATTTATCCTTAAGTTTGGATTAAACTCAAATGAAATTGTGATCACATGAAAGATGCTTTAAGGCTAATAAGAATAAGATGTGACTTACTTAATGATATCCTCCAAGCCTTTATTACCTTAATTACTCATTTTATTTAAAATATCTATTTTATTACTTCTAAATATTTCATTTTGAAATAATTATGTATTTATTCTATCACTTTAGTATTTTATTTTAAAATAATTATGGATTTATTTATTTATCATATAATAATTCATTTTAATAATTATTTATTTATTTTATCATTTTAATAATTCATTTTTTTTAAAATAATATGTATTTATTTATATTAATAATTCATTTATATATATATATATATATATATATATATATATATATATATATTTTATATTATTTTATATGAATTATTAATAAAATTTTATGATATAAAGTCATGATTAATATCACCACTTTTCATATATGTGTCATTGTTAAATCAAGGAGAGAAAATATCTAAGACCTTCTTTAGACCTAGACATACGCCTACCTTCAAAGAGTGTATATTATACACATGAATTATACATAAGTTTCATTCACTTCAATTAATTTTAAATTTGAAAATATTTTGACTTAAATGATGAGGATATTATTTTTGATTTGATAATAATAAAAATAATAATAATCATCATCATCATCATCATCATACTACTTATATATCATGCACCTAAAAAATATAACTTTAAACTTGAGTGTGAATTAGCCATACATTCATAAGTGAATAAAGGATATAAAATAGACATCTTAAAGTGATCCATTTAGGCTATCAAATCCTAAGATCCTTCATGTGAAAGTAATTCCATTCAAGTTTAATCATCATTTCTTAATGCAAATGAAAATTTTCCCCCACACACCTTATAGTTATTAGTTAGATTTAAAAGTGAAATGATAATTTTTATGAAATAATTAAAATTTTTAATTATTTAAACCAATCACAATAAATCATAATTTATAAGCCAAAAAATTATGAGAGAATTCATGAATATGTAAAATTACATGAAAAGTAAACGGTAAAAATTTCAAGGCATTTGAATTAATATTTTATGGTTAAATAATTAATTAAGAGAAAACCTTAATTAAGCAATTACTCTTAAAATACTCAAAACTATTTAGGGATTTTAATTTCATTGATTAACTCCTTATTAGTTGAGCATAAAGTGAATTTATTTACATTTTTAAAGATTTTTACAATTAATTATAAATTTTCTAAGTCATAGGTTAATCAATTTATTTTTAATTAATTAAAGCAACCCTTAATAATGATTTTGAGAAATGATTAAGACTAGAGGTCTAATAATTTCTCCTATCACCATTACACATCTAATACATATTTGATCATTCGTGATGATTTTCATTTTTTTTTCTAATTAAATTTATTTAATAAATATATAAAATAGTTAATTAAGGCTAGAAAATATAAATGTCCTTATGTAATTATTTAATTGACTTTAGATAATTATGAGTGGCGAAGGTCATCCTATATAATATTCATGAAAAATATCAAGAAAATTAGACAAGTAGTTAAAGCTTAATTAAATTATTAATGAAAATATTTAGACCTAAGTTACTCATTATTCATTTAATAAAAGTAGAAATTTTAATTTTCCTAGATTCTCTTCTATTTAAGCTTTTTAATAGATATTTATTTACTTTATCCATATTTTTCTACAATTACTTTTGATTTTTCAAAGTTTTGCTTATTTGAACACATTTTAAATCATAATTTAAGATATTACATAGTCAATGATTGAGTCAACCACACATTATGCATGGCCATTGGATTGGTTATTTAAATCATCTCCCATGGCTATTGACTCAGTGGCAATGAACATGGTTACATTTCAAGCCATTCGATCAAAGATTAGATGGATGAGAATAATCTCACTATTTTCAGGATAAAAATTAGATAAATTTAAATGATTTAATCACTTCCATCCATTCTAATCATGTAGAATGGTCTGTGCATAATTTATCCCCAATCATTGGTGAGATATGAATACTCTCTACCTTTTCCTGCTTGATATGAGCTAATTAAGCTTGAATTTGAGGGGAGAAAAGAATCCAAAATATTCAATGGGACATTTCCTACATATCTTTGTGGCTTGAACAGGCTAAAACTCAAATTCATTTGACAAATGACCAAGAATCCTAAGGATTTCTTTGATTTGAGAGAGAATACCTCAGGAGTGCTCAAGACTGATGGTTCAATGTATGAGGTAGCTTTGCCTTGAAGAGGTGAAGCCCTGCTAAGAAGATGGCTAGTTTCCTCCTCATCGTTTGCTCTTGAGATTGAACGCCACTGTGAGCTCATCGTAGCTTAATCAAACACCTACTTATGGTGCTTAAATCAAATGGTTCTCGATTCATTATTACTCACTGAATTGTGGGAAGGGTGTGGGAGGAGTTAATTTATTTTGGTAAATTTTTTGTGTTGTTAGGTATGGGAGGAACTTGGGTTGAATATGGGGTTAGTCTTTTCGATGATGGGGTGCCTCTAGGAAGCTTGGGGTTGGCTCTAGGATGATTGTGAAGGTATACGTTGAGTTTAGGGGTTGGGGAGATGTATACTTCCTCCCCATGTGAACCACCCATTTAGGTAGGTTCAGGCCATGGCAGCTGGCCAAGTAGCGGGTAGGGCTGATTTTAGCCTTGAACTTATGAGGTGAACTCCCTCTAATGGTTAGAGGAGTTTGGCAGCCAGAGGTGAAAAAGACAAGCCATGGTTAGTGAACCAATGACTGTGTAAGGTGAGAGAGAGACCACAATTCTAATTTTCATTTGATGCTAGAGAGCTTATGTATGCTAATCCTCTAGCAAAAATTGGAAGCAATACGTAACAAGGAGGGTTGGACCTTACTATTTTGGGATTTTATCTTATTTGGAATCCTTGGTTCACTTGATTAGGGTTGAACCAAGTTCACTTTGGGTTGGGTATACTTGGGCACGTCAAGGGACATGTGAGGATGAGTCATGCTAAGTTTGGTTGAGTTTGGATTTGATTTTGATGTGTTTGGCTCATTTGGGCTCTATAAGTTAATTTTGGTTCAATTGGGTCAAGTTGACCAATTGACCAAATTTGGCTAAATAGGCTACCGGGTTGTATTCAAATGATGATTCATAACATATTGGTGAAATTGATTTGATTCAATTTGAAATGGATTTAAATTTAGCTCATATGGATTCATGTAGGCCAAATAGGTCAAGTTAACCAATTTGATCAAATTGGCCAAATTGGGTGCAATTAGAGGTTGGGTCATGTTCAATTATTACTTGGAGTTGATTGTAAGCTTTGATTTGGTTTAATTTGATTTGGATTAGGTTATGGTTCAATTTCACCCTTTATGTTAATTTGGGATAAGTTGATCAATTTGGTTAGGTTGATCAAATTGGCTTAAATTGGCAATTGAGGAGTGTTAATTTAGAACTAATTTCAAGTGTTAATTCAATCCTATTTGTAAAGGATCAAGAGTTGGTTCAATTTGACCCTTTAGGTCAAATTAGGTCAAGTTGGGTCAATGAATTGAATTGGGTCAATTGGGTTCAGTTGTTAATTAAAGCATGACCAATAATCATTTTAAGATTGATTGCAATAATTGGCTTGGTCCAATTTGAGTTAGATCAAGGTTTTGTCAAATTTGGTCTTTTAGGTCAAATTAGATCAATTAGGGTTAAGTGGGTCAACAAGTCAAATTGACCTACTTGGTTTCAATAGAATGTTAGAACATGATCAAAAAACATTTTGGAAGTGATTATAGAGATTTGTTTGGTTCAATTGGGTTTGAATTGAAGTTTAGTTCAATTTGACCTTTAAGGTCAAATTGGGTTAAGTTGGGGAAAATTAGTTAATTGGTCAAAGTGGATGTCAATTGATCATGAGAAATCTTCACATATGTGATTTGTGTGATTTTGGAGTTTTGTTTTTTTAATTTAGTTTGGATCAAATGGGATTTGATTTTGGCCCTATAGGATTCAATTGGGTCAAATGAGGCCTCAATTAAGCTCAAATAAGATTTTAGAGGACTTGGGCAAGTTAAATTTCAATTGGTTTGAACAAATTTTGGTTTTTTCCCCTTTAGGATAAAATGGGTCATATTGGGTTAACTTGATCGATTTGGTTTTACAAATTTTGGGATTTTGGATATCACATGATCGATTTGGTTTGGTATGCGAGGTTTGGCTTGAAATTGGGGATTAGGCTCCACTTAGTAGAGGTCAAGGTCTACCGCTAGGGTTAAACTATATGAGTCTTCTAGGCATTAGGTTGGTGTTCCCCTAGCCACTAGAAGTGTCTTATCTCTAGGTAAGAAAAACTTACTGTCTATATTGAATTTTAGGTCTAAGGAGTGAATGTCAAAGTCACTAAAAGTGAGGTCAATAGAGGTGCTTGGGTGAAGGAAGTTTGGTGATGGGAGCACGAGAAGCTTTGGGAAGCTCAATGATTCTCTCTGAGATTGGAATGAAGTGTGTATTGAGTTTGAATAGGTGAAGAGGTGTATACCATCCTACCCATGTGAACTACTATTTTTGGTTGGTTCAATCCATGACATCCATCTAGGTAGTGGGCAGGGCTGGAATTGGCTTTGGACTAATGTGCTAGAACTCCTTAAGTAGCTGACGGAGTTTAATGGCTAGAGGTAAAGTGGACAAGTCATGGTGGCTGAACCAAAGGATCGACCATGGTGAGGGTGACTTTTCATTGGTCAATGGCTGGACCAAATAGCTTCGGGTCAGTCTTGGACAGCATAGTGAGCTCAAGGCATGCTGCCTTGGCCAAACGGAGGAGTTGGACTTTGCTATTCTTAGATTTTATCTTAGTTAACTTGATTTTGGTTGAATCAGGATCACCATGGGTTGGGTCTGCCTAGGAAGGTGATCAAACTATATGTTGAGTAAAGTGCGACAACTATAGAGTAGAACCAAGGTTTAGAGAAAATAGTAGATTTTAAACTAATTAATTATCCTCATTATATATATATATATATATATATATATATATATATATATATATATATATATATATATATATATATATATATATATATATCATTTTATCAACTAAAATAAATCATTCTATAAATTATTTTGGAAACTTTCAAGATACTAAAATTTAATTTGGTTGCAGTCTCTTATTTTACTTCAGTGATTATTTTGGGTATTACATTTAGAGAGAGAAGTTTTTGAATTTTTTTTTAAATTTTTCCAAAAGCATATGACTTGAGTACCACTGACTTGATGTGTCAAAACTCCTCTTCGATCTTTTATTTATAGGTTTAGGCTAGAGTTCGTTACTATAAGAAAAGCTAAAAAAAATTAAAAATACATGACAACTTTTTGTTATTACATATATGAGACATGTAGCCTGAAATACATAGAGTACATGTTGTTAATTGACTAAGACTTTCACTAGTCGAAGTTACCAACTTGATAGATGAGTCACCAACTTGCGGAATGAAGTTGCCTACTTAGTTGCAGACTTTTTTAGTGAATGCTAATGAGTAGCTTCTAAGCTTGGACTAGTAGGCATAGCTAAGCCTTGCATCGAGTATGCTTTGATGATATTACAGTGGTCTTGGAGAGTTCACTATGATTCTGGCAAATTCATTCTATCAAGGGGTGAAGTTAAGAATATTTTTAGTGGGCATATAAATTAATGATTTTAAAATCATATGGATTTATTAGTAATTTATTTAGATTAATTTCTACTCAAATTTACTTGAACACTTTTTTATAAATGATTATAAGCACATTTTAAGTTATGCAGTATAGAGGAACTTTAATATAACTTCAATACTATTCAAAGAATCATAAGCATGCATTCAGGAATAATAAAATTTCAATGTTCCCAATATAAAAAAATCAGGAATGATGCCACTGTTTAAGCTACGAATCTTTTGTTGCAAAATCTTTTTCTATGTTTGCGAATATTTACTTTTCCATGTGCATGATTCATTCATGAATCATGGTAGTTTCAGTGAATGGTCAAATTCATCGTTGTAGCTCTCTCAAAATTTTAAAAAAATAATTGGCAGTGAATTGAGAAATTGTTTTAGTGTTGAGCAGATTGATGCCTATGCTTTTACTTCTTCCTTCCATATGTAATTTATTTGATAAGTTTTAATATCAGATCATGATTAACCTGTTTTCCCCAAAGTCCACTATCATAGCCTTCTTAGTCAATGTTGGCAGCAATGCCTTCACCTGCATATAAGGCGGAATATCTGAGCATCATATATTCATTTCTGTTCTTGTATGTTAATAGGTCAGAGATTGGCACTTTGGATTATTTCCGTTAATAGGACAGAGATGATGAGTTGGCGTTCACACAAATGATGAAGATGATCAAAGTGAAGCATAACAACGTGGTACCAGCGATGGCTTTGGGCGTGCAGCAACTGAGGAAAGACATGGATTCAAATATTGTTCTCAAAGATTTTTCTTGAAATCTATGGATTTCTTGATCGGTTTTACATTAAGATTTGGAATTCGTATGGTTATAGTTTAGTTACAATTTCTCAGTCATGGCAGGAAATATTGTTGGTATTGCATACCATGCTTTATGTTTCTTATCTTTCAACAGAAAAAATCATTGACTTGTAAGTGTGGAGTTTCTTCTTGGTTGTTGAACTGAGTGTTTTTGTTTTTGGCGCAACTGAGGACAGCGTGTTAGCCTACATGATCCTGGTCGAAAACCTGGACGTGTTTGTCAAATAAATACAAGAATGTCTTTTATGCATGTATCCAAAAGTGCTAACGAGGATGCTTGCAGTATTTGTTTCGAGAGTATGCAAGTGCCATCTATGGTCATACAAAATTCACGTATCTGTAAGCTTTCTTGTTTCTTTTAAACCTTATGTTTTGTTTTGTTTTTTTGTTTTTTGTTTTCCTTCAGATTACTATGTTAATATCTGACCATTTATTGGCATAGATTAAATGGGACCTTTATATCATTGATCTCACCTTTTATTAGCATGATTTAGAACGAGTTTGCGAACTGAATTAAGAAATTCCAGTGACTTAGGGGCCATTTATTTTAAAGAATTTTGGGTGAGACTACTTCAAATGCAGGGATTTTGGAAATGTTGGCTTTTGATTAATGAAAATGAATTCAAAGTAAAATTTTAAGAGATTTAAGACTCACTAAATAGTTCATTTTTTGTGTATTTTAAATCGATTGATTTGACTAATTTTTAAATATATTGTAGGTCGTCGCCTCGGTTGACACCATCATTGCTTGCCATTACCACCAGCACTCGCCCATTCCCATCATTGTTGGCTACTTATAACTTGCCATTCATCGAATTTGCTTGTCACTGCTGCCCATTGTCGATGCTGCCTCCTACAGCCATCGTTACTTGCTACTATTGCCACCCTCCGCTAGGCACCGTTGTCCATTGCCATTAACCACCCATCATCACCAATGTCACCACTACTGGTCGCCGCCAACCATATCAATGCTATTGCCAATTACCATCAAGCTTGACACCGAATTTTTTTTACATCAAATCAAACGAAAAGTATTTCTTGCATTTATTTTTCATTCAAACAAATGTCACTAACCCATGCCAAGTCATTCCATAGTTTGAGTTAGTCCCCATCCTTAGACTAAGAAGGAGAATCTTCTTGGTGGATGAAGTAATTAAGCCATGACAAGTCCTTCATTTGCTCGATCTAACTCATTTTTAGATCTAGTCTAAGTAAGATAATCTCGCTGGCAGTCATCTAGTGCTGACAATTAGTATACCTAATGAAACCTACATGTAGTAACTAATGAAGTCCTCATAGCCACTTGATTTAAGAAAAAGAAACACAACCACAATACATCAATTGCAACATAGGCCATAGGATGCTTGAGCGGGTATTTCCTTGTCATCTTTATTATAATGATAATGCCTTGGGCCTATAGTTGTCACAATTTCCATATTGCTCTTCATGCATCGAGCATTGTTGTGCCATACTAATGCCTAATGGTACTACATGCTGACTCCTAGTCATTTTTGTTGGACTCACTTAACACCAAGTTTAGGCATAATTATATGCATGCTCAGCTTTTTAGGGAGTATAGATTGAAGGGAGATTAATGTTGGGCTTGACACATTAATGGTCAAACCTGTTTTCCAATCAATGGCTAAAGCCTATGCAATATAGTCAATAATTTAGTATTTCTACATCAATATAAGTTTTACCTATCTAATTTATGACCAAACTTAGTACCCTCATGTGCATTAACTATTTAACACTTATATTAAAGCTCTCTATATATATCTATACTCTCTTATATATGTATTTTTTTTCAATACCATTAAGTGTCATATATTAAGAGCTCGCTTAATCACATAGTGCCTTTATAGGAGTTGCACACTCTTGAAACTTAGCAATAATAGAAAATACTAAGACTCATGGGAGCCAAAAGACACATAAATCACTCAATCCTATTTAAATTATCATTTCTATTAATGCTAATTAAGGATTATTGATTGAAGGGCATCAAAGTAGGGCCTATTACACCACTAATGAAATTGATTTATAACTTAAATTTTGAAGTCTATGTGTGAAGACCAACTACTTGTTATTTATATATCAATATATTTTTTGCTTGACTTATGTGGGATTAAATTCAATATTTTGTGTATTAATGGATCTATGTTTAGAAGCTATACCTATTAAGGAAACATTTTTGCATGCCTTGTTTGATTTTTTTTTCACCAATAGATAGACGGGCATAATTGTGTTGTGGCTGCTAGCAACTTATTATAGTTGGTGTTGCACCACAACTGCTTATTAATGGCCAAGATGGTAATATGAATCATCTATGTACTTCATCTTTACTAGATGTCAAACCTTCTTTATTTAGTATGTCTAGTAATGGCTAATATAGCGTATCATGTGGATCAAAAAAATCAAGTTAAAAGTCCAATTATTAAAGCTAAGACTAAAACTCAAGGAAGAGACTAAAGTAAACATCCAATTATAGGAGCATAAACTTTAGAGTATTTTACATGTCATCTACATTTTATTATTTTTGAAATTTTATTTTTCACCCATCGGTATGACTAGGCTTGTTATATTTTGGATTGAAGAAAGCTTTAAAAATAAGTTGTTGGAACCTCTCCTTCAGTAATGGCTACAAACCTCCCTTTTCTCTCACTATTTTTTTTTCTTTTGAAAGTGTCACCCTAACTGACATGTTGTATTTATAAATATGAACAAAAATACTTTGTAATTTTTAATGTTGAATGAAATATTTTTGGTGGTGAATTGCACTTAATTTACATGGTGCTTGGTGGCTTCAAAAATGATCTCTTCTTTGGTGAGGATAAATAGTTATCATTTATTTTCTTTAGTTGCTTGCTTCTTCTCTTTACACATACTCTAGAGTCTTCTTCACATCTCTTTCTCTATTTCAAAGCATCCTTCAACACTAACAACCAATAACTCAACCTTACATCAACTATACTCCTCTCCTTGAAGCTTTTGGCTAAATTAGGATGAGCTAAGACATAGTCATATTCCTTACAAATTAACACTTCTTTAAACTCCACTAAACCTTACCATTTACTTGAGATCACAAATTAACATCCTAAGCTAGCCATCCATGTTGACTTCGTGAGCCTTATGACTCATTTATTTGGATTTTGATGATAACAAACATTAATTGAAAACTTATAATATTTTATATATTTTTGTAAAGCGTTGGCTAGCCCCCATCTTATTTAAACTTGATTTGTTTTGATTCAAATTCAAATTATATTCTATTGATTATATTTCACTTTTTCAAAATCTCATTTTGGAAACCTTTTGGCCGAGCACCTTTTGTTTCAAATTAAATTTGAATAGTTATTTAAAATTTTAAATTACTTAATAAATATTTCTTTAATTCTCTAGATATTTGATTTTCATTAATTTATAATTTCTTGATTTATAAGAAACATTGTCTGTCCCTTATTTGTTCAAACTATTTTGATATAATTTCAAAAAGCTTTTTTTATTGATTCCTTAATTATTCCTTATTAAGCTAATTAACTTATATTAAATATAATTTTTCTCCTTGCTTAACTGACCATCTCTTCTTTCTTATTTAAATTAATTTGATTTAAATCAAATTGATTTATTTGAATTTGAAATTAAAAATATTGCCTTGTTGTTTCCTTGATTCATGGTTAATTGATAGTTAAAATTATTAATACTTTATTTAGAATTTGAATTCTTGCCCAACACACTTTAGTCATGGGCCTCTTATTATAAAATACTCTTGCCTTAGTTCATTTATTCTTCTTGATGATGTACCCTTGGCCAACCACTCTCTTGCAAAATTATAAGGAGTTAATTCTTTATAAAAGCTATACTTTCTCTCCTCTTTCTCTTTTCTTTTAAGCATTGTCAAGAGAAGAATTTACCATCTTCTACAAATCATTGTTTTGCATCTGAGAAGAGCAATTTAAGATTGATTTGAGTTCTTCAACTTCTTTCAAATGCTTTAGTAAGATTCTTCTTAAATTTATTTTGAATGTTTTGATTTCACATGTTAAATGATAAGTTTTTTTATTTAAGCTTAATAAATTTATTTTGATCCTTAATCTTTCTTCATTCAAGTGCTTTTATCTTGTGATTTTTAATGATTATCCTTATTTCATATGTGATTTGATTACATTGGTTTTCTAAGATTATATCTTAAATATTTTTTATGTGTTTTACAAGTGATTTAAATTTAATACTTTTAACTTATGATCCAAATCATTGCATTAAATGGTAATCATTCTTCAAAAATAATAAAGAAATTTCTTATGAATAAGTTTAAAATTGGGAGTTAATTTTTTTTCTTAGGTTGCTCTTTATTAGTAGAATGTTTTGAGTGATTAAAATGAATTTCTAATGCTTTTTTATAATTTTAAATTAATTACTTGATTTTCATGATTTAAGCTCAAAATTCAATAACTTATTATTTATTGGTCCAAATAAAAGAGAAAAATTATCAAAAGTAGAGGGTGACATAATGAACACTCTCTAAAAATTTTAAATTATTTGGATGAATATTTTGGATTTAATTAAAGAAGTTTGATATTTAATTAATCTTCAATTACTCTTAAAATATCTGATAAAATTAGAATTTTTTACTTTTAAATGATTCTTCTCTTAAAGCTGAATCTACAAAGAGTTAATTTGAATTTTTTTGGGTTTCATTTGGATTTTATGTAAATTTTTGAAGTTTTGTTTGATTTTAGGTGTTTTTTTATTCAATTTTTTTATTCCATTCCATTAATCCCCTTTAGCTTTTTCCATGCGACGTAGCTCCATTAGAGGTTTTTTGATCCAGATACAGCCAAGTGAAATTTACAGGCTGCTATCGATCTATGTGCTATTTAGATAAACAGTGATGATTCGAGCAACTCAAGCTTTGGATTGTGAAACCATACACTGGGAAGGATCAAGACACAAGGAACACTCCCTAAATGAGAGCCCCACCGATCATCCAAGAGCTCACCACGCTGCCAAAGGTCACCGTGGTTCGATCGAACTTGGGCATAGAGAGGTCCAATAAGCAAGGGGTGATTTTGTTCTGGCTTCAAGGGGGTTCTAGAGTGTTTTGGTTGAGTCAATATTGGAGGAGGGGTCTCAGTTATTTTGGGGTGTGTGGTTATAGGCTTGGTGAGGTGGGAGTTTACCATTTTTTTGGAAGGGTGGTCCCATGGTCGATGGGTGGGTTTGGGGAGGTGAGACCATGACCTTTCATGCTAAGTTCTTGGCTCAATGCCCATGAGCAAGAATCAATTCATCAGGCTTGTAAAGTGCAAATTTAATAGCTAGATAGATGGATCAAAGGGTGACAAACTTAGGTTTGTACATTTAGCAAACTTAGATTAACCCAGTAAGCTTAGAATAAGCTAATATTAAGTGATTCGATTTTAGTTTTAAATTTCACCTAAGTTAACTCATCAAATTGTTTAGAAAAATTCAAATGTTCCAATTGTGTTTAATTGATGATCAATCATTTCAATCACTCTTAATTCTAATTGAACTTGGCTTGATGTTAATTACTCAATTAAATTAAATCTTGGTTTCAATTTAATTTATTTTGACATTAAAATGAGTTTATTTAATATTCCTAAGGCTTTAGGAATGACTAATTTCCAATTGATTTTGATCAGGGTTGGTTTGAACTAATTTTAATTTAATTTGAATTAGGTTCAAAAAAACTTGAATGGAAAAACTAGGTCAAGTTGGGTTAAGTGGGGTTTACTACTTAGAGGCAAGTTAGGTTGGCTCTAGTTTGGACTAGGTTTAGAATTTAATTGATTGGATTTGGTCTTGGTTTTGGGTTTAGTGTTCTCCTAGTGATTAAAACAGTCTTCTAAAGGCTCACATGGGAGAACTCCATACCAAGATAAGATCCTAAGTGCTAAGGAAAAAAATCATGTCAACCTCACTAAATATGAGGGCAACAAAAATGATTTAAAAAATGATTATTACCAAATTAGAATTTGATCAGGAGATAAATGAAAATTGCTTTTAAGGCTCTTAATATATTTTATGAATAGTTAGTCATGCTTTTTGGGATCTCAAATTCCCCTAGCACGTTAATGAGACTAATGAATACAATCTTTAAACCTTTTATTGGAAAATTTCTAGTTGTATACTTTAATAATATTTTAATAAAAAAATAATAGACATCATCTTAGACAACCTTTTGAAATCCTTAAAAATGAGAAGATATAAATTGATTTCAAAATTTTTTTTTATAAACTGAGTTGATTTTCTTAGGATTTAATATTTTTATAATTATAATAAAATTTGACCCTACCAAAGTTAGAGCAGCCTTAGATGGACCAATACTTAAGAGTTTCACTAATATTAAAAGTTTTCACATCCTAGCAACTTTTTAGAAGCAACTCATAAAATTTTTTTTAGCATCATTATAGTTCCAATCACTAACCTATTGATGCGAGATCAATTTTGTTGGACCTTTATTATATAAAAAAAACTTAGATCAACTTAAGATTTTAATGGCTTCTGCCCATGTTCTTAATCTTCATGATTTCTTTAAAACATTGGAAGTGACTTGTGATGCATCTGGAGTTAAAATTGGTACAATATTAAGTGAAAATAAATCACCTTATAGCTTCCTTCAATGAATTAAATGAGATAAATAACAATACTCAACATGTGGTAGAGCTTTATCCTATTATCTAGTCTTTGAGACACTAGCACCACTACCCTTTACATAAAGAGTTCATTTTAAATTCATATCATTATGTCCTCAAATTCATAAACACCCAATGAAAGTTAAATCACATACTTGCAAAATTTGTTTGATTTCTTCAAAATTATTCTTTTATCTTAGAACATAAACTTGGAGTTGAAAATAAGTCTGTCAAGACTCTATCAAGGGTAACATTGACTATCTCTTCTTAAAATTGAAAATTTCAGGATTTAAATGAATTCAAGATGATTATTCAATTTATTATGATTTTCATTTAATTTATGTTGAGCACTTAGACTAACCTATATCTTTAAAGGGTAATTTTTTGTTATTAATGAGTAACTTTTTTTTAAACAAAAATAATTTTGTATTCCTAAATCATCTCTTAGAGAAATTTTTATTACTGAATCATGTTTAGGAGGAATTGCTAATAATTTTGAAAAAGATAAGAAAATTGGTTTAATGAAAAATCAAAATTTTTTACCATCTCTTAAAATAGATGTTCAAAAACTTAAGTCCCAATAACTAATATGTAAATAGGATAAAGTCACAAAATAAAAATATGTCAATATTTCTTTACTTATTCTTTATAAACCTTGGAAAGATTTGTAATTATTTTAGAATTATCACACACAACTCAAGAAAATGATTACATCTTGTTGTAGTTGATAGATTCTCTAAGATGATCTATTTTTTACAATGTTCCAAAAGTAATAATTCTTCCAGCATTGCTAAACTTTTTTTTTTTTAAATTGTGCATCTACATGGCCTTTTTTTCAACCATTATGTTTGAACATGATGTTAAATTTATTTCATACTTTTGAAGAATTTATAGAAATAACTTAAGAAAGTACTTGACACTAAATTGAAATTTGCATCTATTTTTTACTCTTAAATTGATGTTCAAATCATAATTAATAAATTAAATCATTAGGAACATACTTAGATATCTTGTAGAAAAAAGTTTAAGAAATTAGGACTTCAATTTTTTGACAATTGAATTTGCATATAATAGTGTCATCTCTAGAATAGCCAAAACTTCAACTTTTGAAATATTTTATTGACATAATCCTAGAAGACCTATTGGCATAGCTAATATTCTATCTCATGTATTTTTTAATTCAACATTATCATTTGTCAAAGACTATCATGACACCAAAAACAACAAGTTACTTTAAGTAATGATAGATGCGCTTTTATAGTAAATAGTAATCGATCAATAAAAAGAATTTATGGTGGCTATGTTTTGACTTATATTTTCTTTAAGTGAAACAACATACTAAGTTTAAGAAATTACTCTCAAAGGCTTGTGACCCATTCAAAGCACTTAGAAGAATTGAATTTAATGCATATTGCTTTTATTAGCTCACCAATATATTAATTTATCTAGTTATTAATATTGAAGATATTCTATCATATGAGAAAATTAGCAAACCTCCACTTTTTTATTCTAACTCTTTAGTAGGATACATAATTCCTTACTTGCAAAATCATTCTTATTTGGAAGTTGATTATATCATCATTGGAGAGGTGTGAACTAATCAACCTATTGAGTCTAAATTTTTAGTTTGTTGAAAGAATAAACTATCTACTAGTGATGGTTGGATAACCCACACTGGTTTAATAGCATTAGACACACAATTGGTAGAAGACTTTTTTATTTCAATTCTATGGAGCAAAGCTTAGTTGAGCTTGGTGGAGTTGATGTAGCACATTTTAAAGGTCAAGAAAATGAAGATCATATGGATTAATAAAATCAAATTAAATATTCAATTACTAGAGCTAAGGGTAAAGACTAAGGAAAATATTAAAGAATATACCTAATATCAAGCAATATCCCAATAAGTTGCCCATTACTTAGAATATTTTAAATGTATTTTATATTTTAATATTATTAGTATTTTTATTTATTATCTAGAATCATGTATAGTTAGTCATGATATGAAAGAAACATTATTAAATGACTGGTTGGAGCCTATCCTTTATAAATGGCCCCCAACACCACTTTTCTCTCCCTTTCTTCCTTCATTTTTTTCCCTCCAAAAGTTTGAGTATTAGAGTTTGTAATGTCGATTATGGGATAAAATGGTTATAACAAAAATTATTAAATGACTTATTTTGAGTAAAGTATATTTTTTATTCTAGCTCATAGTAACTAAAGTTTATCTTTTTCTATAGTGAGATTAGCTAGTTATCCTTTATTTTATATTATATTTGGCTTTACTCTTTCAATCTCTTGCTCTTAATTCACTTAAATCTTTTTACACTTTCTAAGCTTTCTCTGAAACCGACCATCACTTCTAAAACCAGCCATCACCAAATTTAAACTTCACATCCATTCTAAAGCTCTTGGGAAAATTAAGTAAGACTAAGACTTAATCTAGTTCTCTACCTTTATAAAATGCACCAAATCTAACCATCTACGTGAAGTCAATAGTTCATATCTTAAACTAACCAATCATAATTATTTCCAAAAATCTGATCACTCAGGAAAAATATCTTTTTGGAAACTCTCTACCATCATTATTAGGATGGGTAGGAGTATGTTATTCATGTAGCAGATTGATATATATTCAACTATATTTCTCCTAAGATTATGTTAGTGTTTAATTAGATATGGGTTTTACTTCCTATGAATGCAAGCATTCATAGTTAATTACCCCTCTTACCGTAGTACGAGAGAACTCTCATTAAGATTAAAAATAAACATATCTTTGATTTGAATCAGTGTCTAGTGGCATGTGTGTTGTGGTATAGATGACTGTCTAAAAGAAAAATGGAGATAGTCCTGATCAAGATCGCATGGTTTTTTCATCCCAAGGCTACATTATTCCAGTCTAACAATATTAGAGGACTATCAGCCTAATGCCTAGGAAGTCTGATTAGCATCCATGGGTTACCTTATTTTAGATATCTCAAGTAGATTAGAGTTTTAGTATAGGAGTTATGGTGTAGGGAAGTTCCCATAAAGAACAGTTAAACAAACTAGACTTACATTTATAAGAAAGCCAGAACATAGTAATGTTCACATGGCTAATAAGTAGATTAGTTTTACATTCCATAGGAAATGCTAAGTAGAAATGTTTATATAGTGAACAGAAAGATTGGGCTTACATCCCTTTAAAATACTATATTGATATAGAATGTTCAAATTACGAATGTATTGATTGGACTTACATTCTTTTGGAATGCCCTATGGATATATATTGTTCACATGACGAACGTATAGATTGGACTTGCATACCTTTGGAATGTCATATTTATTGTAGGGTTGTTTGCATGGAAAAAAAGTAGATTGGGCTTACATCTCTTTAGAATTCCATATGGATATAGATGGTTCACATGACAAATATATAGATTGGACTTACATCCCATCAGAATGCCATATGGATATAGGTTGTTCACTTGGCGAATATATAGATTGGACATACATCCCTTTGGAATGTCAAATTTATTATTGGGTGGGTTGTTCGCATAATGAACAAGTAGAATAGGCTGACATCCTTTTGGAATGTCATATGGATTTAGATTGTTTGCATGATAAATGTATAGATTGGACTTACATCCCTTTAGAATGCCATTATTGTAAGGTTATTCACGTGTCGAACAAGTAGGTTGGGCTTCCATCTCTTTGGAATGCCATTATTGTAGGATTATTTATGTGGCTAACAAGTAGATTGGGCTTACATCCCTTTGGAATGTCATATGGGTATAGATTGTTCACATGGTGCATGTTTAGATTGGACTTACATCCCTTTGGAATGATATATGGGTATAGATTGTTTGTATGACAAACGTATAGATTAGACTTACATCCCTTTGGAATGTAAGATCTTATAGGGTGTGTTCACATGGAAAATAAATAAATTTATTAGATGTTTGGTGATAAACATTAATTTGTGGTCTTGAGAGTCAACACCTCGATGTTAGAAAATAGCACCTAAGCGCTATCATGGTAGCACCTTAGCATTATTAGGCCAGTGTCTTGGCATTAGGTACTTAGCACTGTAGCATTAGAAGGCATAAATTTGTGTGTTAAAACCTAAGGGCTCAATGCCTCTATGAGCTATTTCTAGCACCATAGCTCTTTTAACAACATGATATTAGAATAGCAAGACCGAGTTGACTAGTTGATTGACACTTAGGCATTGGCGATTTAGCATTGCTATGCTAGTCAACGGTTAGTTCAAAAGGGCTGGCAGACCAACAGACACTTAAAATGAAAAGGATAAATTTTTTGACCAGGGTTGCGACACTATATTGGAAAACCACGATACTACATCAATGTCTGGCCTTGCTTTCTATATGGAACTAGTTACAGAGTTAATTATCATAAATTCCATTAATATCTTTTTTGACTAGAGTGATATCCATTACGATATGCAAACCAGTGCCTCGGTGCTGCAAGTTCAGCGCCATAGTGCTAGTCTCGTGTTTCAAAAACTGAGAGGCTAGCACTGTGGTGCCTGATTGGTGGCACTTTGGTGCTGGGTGGATAGGACTTAGATTTCATAATTGAAGAAGTCAGTATTATAAGTGTCAAAAATTATAAAATTAATGTAGCACTTTAGAGGCAATGTTGTGGTGCTATAAATGGATGTTTTGATCCTATAAACTTGAGGTCAGCACTGCAATGCTGAATATGCAGCACTGAGTTTAGCACTTGGGCACCATATAGGGTGCTACAGTGCCATAATGTGGGACATTATATATTTTATTTCCTAAGAGCTTAGCGTCACAACACTATTCCCCAAGCACCGAGGCACCACGAGTCAGAATTCCATTTTTAGGTAGTTTTCTTGTAGCAATTCAATGATTTTTAGAGATTTTAGTAGCATAATGGCTTAATAGTGGTAGATTTTCATTTTTTTTTCATGTGAAAGCACTCTTCTCCCTTATTTCATATCCAAGATTGACAAATGAAGGGTCTTCTTCTCATGCTAGAACCAAATACAATGGCGGGTTCTTTAGATTTCAAGATTCTTGGGAGTTTTAGGTTTTAGGGAGTTGTTTCTTACTCTGGATCCATGATCAATGGAGGTAGGCTTCATTATTTCTCACCAAATCCTTGATCAACAGTAGAAATCTTCTTTTAGGGAGAAAATTATATAAAAAAATTTTTCCAAAAATCTTTATCTAGAGTTTACGGTAGTTGGCTTCATTCTTGTTTTGTGCAAGAGGAGAGCGCCTTCGTACAATGGCCATAAACTCGCTATGGAGAGAGAGTGTTAGAGACTACGAATAAGAAAGGGGAGCAAGCAGAAGAGAGAGGGAATTAAGGGGAAGAGGTGAGTGGGCAGTTCCATCATCTTTTTTAAGGGGTTCAAGTAACCATTCACACTCTTCTTGGGTGATTTTCCCATCCTCTAACCATTCCCCCTCTTCCTCCCTAGGCAATTTTCACTGTCGCGAAAGTAGTTGGAGTTTTCTTACTTTTAAAATTAAAGCCTCTCGCTAGAATTGTAGCACTACAACACTGTAGGTAAAATTTTTGTTTTATTTTATTATGATTGTTTTAGATGCAAACAACACTTGTTCCACCTAAAACTTATTTTCTAAAAAAAATCCTCCAAATCAGCACAACTTAGCTTAGCCTAAGCTAGTATTAGAAGTTCCACTAAAATACTATACTTTCATCAAAAATTTAAGATCACTTCTTTATACATTAATCTAATCCACGGTCCTTTTTATTTTTATATTTAATCTCACCAAAAAGCTACCCACCACTATCACCTAATTTGATTAGGTCAAATTCGGGTAAGACCTAAATTGAAACCCCTATGCAAGGGCATGTGGACTATACAAAATTAAAATAAGAAGATCTAATGCTTATCTCCTTAATTAATCTATTGATTAATTCTTTTTCACTATATCAGATGATGGAGTTAATAAATCTCTAGTTGTTCATTTTGATTTTTGGGCAGAAGATATAGTTCTGCATATACAAAATCATTAATTTTTTTGGTTGATTACATCATCACTAAAGAAGGAAATAGTGACTTAGATGCTAAGCACACTATAAGAAAACAACATATTTATAGTGGAATTTCTGGTGGACTTTTCTGTGGAAAATAATTGGTTGATTTAATTAATTATTTAGCTAGAAATATTTTCATTCATTGTACTGATTGTGGAGGACATCATGGCAAAATTACTTAAAGATGAAGGCTTTCTTAGCAAAAAAATTCAATAACAAAAATTTTCAATTGATTTTTTGAAGAGAAATCTATTAAAAATTATTAATATTAGGGGACAAAACACCTACCGACCCCATTCTCTGCTGATACCTCTCCCTCTCTCTCTTGGTTGGTAAAGGAAATGAGCTAAGGCTCATCATTTTTCATCTGAAATGCATCTTTTGCTCCAATTTCTCCATAGAATCAAAGATAAACATCAATTTCTTGTTTGTATAACTATTTTTTGAGATTTCATCCATTTATTTGTAAGAAAAATAAAATTCATGTTTTGAGATGTTTTATTATTTTTAGGCTAGATCTTATCAAAATTACTTTGAAATTACTTATTCTTAGTTAAAGATATTTATTTGGAGGTAGATCAACGATTTTACATGTTAGGTTTTGTATTTTTTTTTAAATATTTTGGGATTTTTTTGGTTATAAGAATTTTCTAATTAATTTAATTATGTTAAATTATTAATTATATAATTAACACAATTTTGATGAATTTTTATAAATTTCAAAATTTATATCTAGCTTAATTTTGCAAAAAATATAATTTTGTGATTATATGCTAATGCAGCTAACTCTTTAATTTTGTAAGAAAAATTATGAATTTTAAATATTTTGAGAGTTATGTGAAAATTAATTACACTGTTATATAAATTTCGATATTTGAATGATAGTTAGTCATTACTAATTATAGATATTTGTAGCAAACAACTTACACACTTGGGGCTTTACATTAAATTGGGTTTTGATTATACAGTATTACTACTTATATAACTAAGATAAAATATTAATTTAGTAGTGTCACTGTTTAATTTACTCAGCTCATTGATATCTTTAGTGAGCGATCATGAATGTACAATAGATTACATCTAGGCAGAAAAGATTAACTTATGAATTCTTGAGTTGTGTTGAGCACTCTATGCACATGATATCTCAACTTTCATCTTATTTCTAAAGAAAAATATTGATATCCATGCTTGAGACACAAAAATTAGGCCTTCTTAACACCTGATAAAGTCATATTAGACTTGTATCACTGAGGTTTCCAACCAAATTATTGGTTTTGGATTTCACATAGTGAGTTTGAGCTACATATTGATGGTGATATTGGTGCTTTGATGAGTTATGCTTGCCATTCAGGTGAATATGATTTTGGCCAAAATTATGAAGAAATTGTCTATGATGTTGCTAGAGATGAGTTTCCTGGAGTAACGGAGGAGGAGCAACCTATTAAAGAAGCTAAAATATTCTATGATTTGCTAAAGGCAGCACAACAACTATTATGAGAAGGTTGCATGAACCTCACTGAGCTATCTATGGTCATAAGAATGCTAAATATTAAAATTTAATTTAATGTGCCACATGAATGTTTTAACTAATTTTTGGGACTGTTGAAAGAGACAAACCTAGTGAAAAACTATGTTCTTGAAGACCTGTATAAAATAAAGAAGTTAGTGTCAAAGCTAGGTCTGAGCTCAAAAAAGATTGACTGCTATGAGGATAGTGCACATGATATTAATTACAAATTTTGCAGAATACCTAAGTTAAAGTCACACAGTAGAAAATAAACAAATAGAAAAATATACGCACAAGCATTTATTCTACTTGCCACTAACTCCACATCCATAGAGACTATATGCTTTTATTCGTTCAGTCAAGCACATGTGATGGCATCACAATAGAGTAAATACATCAAATATCTTTAGTCATCCATCAAATGGAGAACTGTGGAAGCATTTTAATCATACTTATCCTAATTTTGTAGTTAAGCTAAGAAATGTCAAACTTGGCCTATGCGCTGATGGATTCATACTATTTAGTCAGTCTATATCACCTTATTCACGTTGGTCAGTAATAGTTATACCATATAATCTACCACCTAAGATGTGTATGACCACACTTTATATATTTTTGAATCTGATCATACCTGGGCCACATGACCCCAAAGCATAAATTAATGTCTTCTTGCAACCATTGATAAATGAGCTAAAAATCTCATGAGATAATGATATACTGACATATGATATTATTGCAAAATAAAACTTTCAAATGAAAAAAGCATTGATATAGACTATCAATGACATTCTGCATACAAAATGTTGTTAGGGTAGAGCACTACTAAAAAGTTAGCCTATCCATACTTCATGGATTTATCAAAGGCATTTACTTATAAAAATGACAAAAAAAATTTATTTTGGCTATCATTGTATGTTCTTCTCTACAGATCATCTTTTTAGAAGAAATAGGGATGCATTCATAAAAAATTGAGTTGAGAAGGCTATGCCATCTCTGAGATTGAGTGAGGATGATTTATGACATATTATTAATTATATTCCAACTATAACTGATTCTTTGATATTATTTAATAGTCATCTTTCATGTTATAGTGTAACCCATAACTCGATGAAGAGGAGTATTTTTTGAGATCTATTATATCGGATGTCTAATCTACTAAGGCATAATCATGATGTTATGCTCATAGAAAATTTTTTGATACTATTTTCAATACAATGATGGATGTTAATTGTGAATATATTTGAAAAATAATGAATAGATTAGAAAATCTTTTTAAATCTATTCATAATTACTAGAGCAAATACTAAATCCTTTTATCGAACTGACTGTCTTCTTTAAGGAACTATCCTCAATTCAATTAAATGTGGAAGCTCTAAGACAATTAGAAGTTAACATTCCAATCATTATCTGTAAGCTCGAAAGATATCCCCACTACTTTTTTTGACTCTACGGAGCACCTGTTGATACATCAATCATATGAAACTAGAGTGGGAGGAACAATACATTACCTCTTGATGTACCCTTTCAAGTAATATAAGTTAATATTTAATTTAAGTCTATTTACACCCCAAAACTCATGCAAATTTTTGAGTAAATTGAAAAATAATTATGAAGATAAAGCACGCATTGCAGGCTCAATATGTAAAGCTTACTAAGACTATAAATTTCTACTTCTACTACTTTGAGTCATATACACATACAATGATGTCGATAGTGCTAGATCTTAACAGAATGTGTTATCCATTTTTCAAACATTTGAAAAAGAATTGGGTAGAAGCACATCAAGATATCTAAATTATAAGGACCTTAGGGCAATGATAGTTAATGTTCTTATAAACTGTGATAAAATTCAAGCATTTCTTGAGAAAGAGTTTCAATACTATAATATCTCAATTTTATTTTTAATCAAACATAATATTCACTTAATCATGTTCATTTCATTATTGAGTTCAGGTTATTCCTATACTCATTAAACTTGGATGATGCTACCATTATCAATAAGAAGATCGAAGATGAATTCTCAACATGATTTAGATTATATGTGAGAAATCATCTCTAAAACTTTAATATATTTTATAAATTAGTAGTGACACTTTCTTAATCTTCTTAATATATTAGGTTTATTATTGAAGGAATAGAGTGGACAATTAGGACCTTCACAAAATACGTGGAAAATTTATGATGTCAATGGTCATAAATTTCACACAAATTCTTGGTCAAAAGAGAATAAATAAATAACCCGGTGTTTGCATTTGTGAAATACGCATTCAAATGATGAGACCATTTATTATGAGATTCTATAAGAAGTTATGCAATTACAATATCCTAAATTAAATGGGAGGAATGTCATTCTATTAAATTATGATTGATTTGATCTTGTGCATAATAGAGGAATAATGAAGCATAAGTCATATGGGATCACAAAAGTGAAGTTGACTAGAAAATATGCTTAGTACAATCCATTTATCCTTGCATATTAAACCACATAAGTGTATTTCTTAAGATATCTAGGAAGAATAAGAGAGAAAATAAAATGGGTCATTATAATTAAAACCAAATCTAGAGTAAGAGTGAAAGTTTAAAATTCTACTGAACTTGCTCATCAAGAGGATAAGATGGCAAGTTTCGAACTTCCAATTGATGATGTAGCACATGTTGTAAGCTTAAGTGATACTAATGTTGATTATGAGGAAATTACTCAATCTAAAGATGAGAGAAATGAGAACAAAGATCTACTTCTAATAAATCACCTGAGTATAAGATCTAACATATGCATTAAAGGTAGCATATATTTTGTTTAATAGGTATGTAGACATTATTTTGTTGCTCATATGCATTAAAAGTAGTTGTATGGAGTTATATGTTATCCCTTTTACATAATTTTATTGATAAATAAATTTTTTATATATTGTACATGTATACTACTTGTGTACTTTTTTTGCATGGTAGTCTTTTACATATTACAATTCACACACTACCTTTTTTCCTTAGAAATTATAGTTACACCTTCATATTTTTACAATTTTCTAATGTTCTTATTAAGTTCTTTATGTAACCTTATTTATGATATATTTAATCATTTTATTTTTATTTTTACTTACAGATGACCTCAACTGGTGGTGATGATGCCCTATGATGATAAATTACGAGCATCTTTAAGCGAAAGAATAAGGTTGTGTCTCGACCCACTATTTAGGTTATCACCATAGTCACCACCATGACCTTCATTTCGATCTCACCACGTTAAACTTCTAGACTAGCCAGTACATGTACCTACCATTCTCCAGATCCTATTGACACCACCATCCCACCCATATTATGCACACATAGGTCTTAGGAAGCACATGTTTCAGCATACGCCAGTTGATTAGCCCGATACATATACACCCACTAAGTTATCAATGAAACAAATTTTTATTGAGCCAGAGGGTGACATGTAAGTTTATTTTTAAAGTTTTACTTTTGGCATATTATGATTCTAATATTAATTATAATTTTCAAGTTCAATCCATCCAGGAAAGTCATATATAAAATTAGGGACATAATAAGGAGTAAGTACGATGCTCTAAATGTTTCATGGAAGAAGGTCCTAATCAAGGTTTGGGACATATGATTTGGGATTTGAGGTATTATAATAACTATTTACACATTTTTAATGCATTAATTTATTTTATGTTATAAAATAATTTCAACTAACTATTGGAGCATAGCCAAAAAAAAAAACTTTGAGCCTAGAAGTACAACCTGTCTACACGATATTTTCACATACATACATAGGTTTGGACAAAAACCTCTTTTGATTAGAAAGGATGTGTGGGCTGATCTCTATAGAGCATCCCTAAATTATGTTCGTAAGAGGTAGTGAACCAAAACAAATTTGAGCTTTTGATTGTGACCACACACTGAATACAGGTAAATGTTGGTAAGTCATTCATTACTTATATTAATTAAACATATAATCATAATTAAATAATTTCATTGGAATATTTATAGGCTAAAGTTCTTGGTCGAGAGCTCACTACTATTGAATTATATAGTATAATGCATCAACATCAATTTAACCAACAATGGGTTGATGTTTGATCATGGAGATCATATGTAAGTTAACTTCTAATTCCTTGACTTATAATTTTATTAATAATATATTATGTTTAAATCACATTATAATTTCTTGTAAGATGACTACATGAGGGTAAATGAAGTTGCTAGTCAAAGCTTTACTAGTACAAAAAGATCTAGTGGATAGTCAGAGATGTTAGATTATGACATTTGGAAAGAGATTATTGGAGGTAAGAAGAAGGGATAGATTTATGGCCTAGGCTCACAGGGGATAGCCTATGAAGCACTCCATTCATTCTATAGAATAAGAAGTCAATCAATTGATAATATAGTTCAAAGGCATGTTGCTGAAATGGCCAATGACATAGAAATGAGGATGGTTGGTCAAATGGAAGCTTGGATGGCTGTGATAGAGGCTAAAATGGAGAAGATGCATAGAGAGGGTTGGAAGGGGAAATAGTTAATGATGAAGGAGAAGGAGAACGATGATGACAAAGGTGATGACGTAAATACTTATGATGACTATGTCTTATATGCACTTTATTTTTTTATTTATTGATAATTTGTTGAGATGTTAATGATTTCAAACTATTTCATTTGAATGTTTTGAAATTTTTATTTAATTTTAATATTTTCAAAGTATTGGAATGAAAGAAGTGTTTGAAATTACTTATTTATTTGTCTTGACTTCTTATATAGCTATTGTGGGTATGTTAGAATCAGTTATAAAGAAATTGTGGAGCTACTATGTAATTCTTCTACAAGTGTAAAAATTAGAGCATATGTGAAGCTCTGATTTCCCTGATTTTTGTTTCAATTTTATATAAGTTTCCAATGGATTTTTAGATAATTTTTCACCGATAAGTTTAATGCGATGTGTCTGGGGTATATAGGAGGGAAAAGAATTTTCTAATGGAATTCTGGCAACAATTTTCCCCCTAGAAATTTCTGGTGGAATTGGTTGTTGGAAATTCACTGTCAAAATTTTTTTAAGCAACTCACTTTTCAGATGGGAATTCCAGTCAGCCTTTCTTCCAGTTCTTTGTGAAGAAATCTTCAACATAAAATTTGATAGGAACTACTTTACATTGGATTTTTTTTTCCAGAAATCACCATTAGGGTACAATCCATAAGAAACTGAGATTACTAATGGATTTTCGTTGATTTTTGACGAAGAAAGTTTAGCTGAAAATCTGGAGTTATCTTGTAGTGGCATCTTTGTTTGTCTTTCAAGGAATAAGTCACCTACTAATGATGTATCATTTACCAACATTTTTTGATGACACTAGCCCATAATTAATAAAGGATTACTTGAATTTTAAGTTTATAGAGTGGAGTTCAATTAAGCTTGGGGATTTTTCTGTTCACCTCAAAAGTTTGAAATAATGTTGGTTATAAGAAGATTTATATTGAATAGAATATTTGGGGTTGTACTAGCCTATGTAAGAGAATATATTTTGGTTATATTTATGGGGTGTAGAAGGGTTTGTTAGGTTGCACTTGTGGTGTAGGACTTTTTCTCCATGTAAAAAAAATTTATTTTTTAGTAGTTGATTAATAATATGGGTGTTAAATAGGCATGGCCATAAGCTTTAGGAGTTTTTGAACATAAAAAAATTATTTGTGACTATTGTCACACATTACTTATCTTTCAATGATATTTATACTATAGTGTTTACTCAATTTAAAACTTCTTTGCTTGCATAATCCTATACCTAAGTAATCTTGTTTGTTGTATTGCTTCCAAATATTTAGATGTTCTTATTATGTTTATTTTGTATAATTATGTAAAACTTATGTTGTTGAATTTGAAAAGAATTTTAAAGAACACATTTTTCATGCAATTCACTCCCTCTTGTTGTGCTTCACCCTACACATACCACGTAATTTTGATTAAAAACAATTGAACTTATCTTGATTATGAGGATATTCTCATGAAGCCTTGATCTTATTTTATATATGGGGATTCTATCTACATTTTATATCAAAATTAAAATTCCTTAAGCAAAACTTAAAAAATGCATCATTGCCATTAGGCCAATCATATGTTCACTTCTTTCTATAATTTAAATGCACAACATCTTCATTTATTTCTAAATACACTTAAAGTTATAAGTGATAAGCTTGTTGATTTATACTTCTAAAGGCTCCCAAGATCATCCAAAGGGGCAAAGCAAAATGTCTTTCTTAAGGAGAAGTTGGCCTTTATTTTGTGCATAGAGGAGTCAAAGGCAGTACAAACTATAATTTCAACAAGGGAATTTCCACTTCTTGTGGTACCTTATTTTCCCACTTTCACATTATTGATGCCTTTTCAACCTTAACACCAACAAAAGTAACATCTCCCATTAATTTCAAGGGTAATATCATTCCTTCACACCTTCTAGATGATCCTATTCCACTTATTTCTAATGGTGAACGCATTTTTTTCTGTAAAAAAACTTTGCTCCTTGGGCAGATAATTTCCCTTTTATGTTCTATGTTTGATCTTGAACAGTTACTAAAAATCAAGTTTGCATTGCAGTTCCCTATTCTTTCATGCTAAATGCCTCCTTATAAATGTGACATTCATAATAATTGACTTAATAAATAAAATTACTTATGAATGACATTTTTATATGTCACATTCACATACCTTTGCTTGCTTTTGATAATGTCATTACTAAAGTTCAAGCTTCTCGATTAAAAATGGCTACACCTACCATCATTAATCTTAGTTTCTTATATATTAGAATGTCCACTAATATTATAATTCTCAAGGTTGTGAAAATCTGACTTGGTAAATAACTAGAAGGAGTGGTTTAAGGTTCAATAGTTCAGCTGGAGTTAAACTGAGAGTTGAACTCTAGATATAATAAATATTAGAGTTATTAAAAATAATCTAAATAATGTAATAATATAAGTATATCATAAATATAAAATAAAGTACATAATTATTTTTAATAATTATAAATTTAAAATTCAAATTGAAGTCTATTAAGATATAAGTATACATCTATTACATATCTAAATATATTTAAAAATTAAAAATAAGTTTTAAATAAAATTTCTAAATATTTATAAATAGATTTTAAAGTTTATTATGTAAAAAATTATTTTAAAACTTTCTAGAGTCTACACTGATGATGCTAAATATCAAAATATATCAAATGAGACCTCTTGTAATCAATTTGACTGAGTCTACGATGATGTCTAGTGAACAAATATGATGTCATGTGAATTGAGCCAAAATTACTTCAATTGATGCCAAAATCGCCCAAACAACCTCAGATTATGAAATAAAATGCATCATTGTGTTTGAATTATCGAAATTACTTATAATGAATATCCATATTACCTTGTGAAATGGCATATATTTTGAGGAGATTAATTTAATCCCCTATCAAGTCCTCTTTGTAGCTGAAATTCAATCAATTCCATGCATTTACCACCCCCATTAAGTCAATGGCAGGTAATTACATGACTTCACCCATACTTGTCTACCTGAAAGTAAATAATAATAATAATAATAATAATAATAATGCTAGCCTCTCTCACTCACATAGAAAATGGGGACCCAATCTCATTCCTCTCACATACGAAGTCAAGCCTATGATCTCCAGCTTTACTAATGTCGTACCCAACTAAGTCCCCTGCTGTGGCTAACAACTTACTGTCTTTTTTCCCCATGCTTGGTCTTCCTCCATCCTTGGTTCAGCTTTTACCCAACAACCTAACAGGCAAAGCAAGCTTGTAGATTTTGAATATCTTCTTCTCATTTCTCTGTCCCTTTTTTCCATGCTAGTTGAATGTCAACAATGGCTATTTAAGGTTCATTACAACTATCATATGAACTAGGTGTTGTTGATTATATCAAAATAAATGAAATAAAATAAATAATAATAATAAAATAAATAAATTTTTTTGTGTTTTTTTTTTCTATATAGCAGTCTTTAGTCGTCGAAGAAATAACTGGTTCAGTTATTTATGAATGACGCGGTCTTTGTGATCTTGGCACCAAGGCACTAGCTAATTGCCTTAAGCTATCAAATTATAGTACAATGTTGTGGTGCCTCGATCTTGGCACCAAGGCGCTGCACTGGCTATTGAGAAGGAATAGTTATCAGCTCACTCCTATAAATAGGAGTAAGCACTTTACTCCAAAAATCTTCTTTCCCACTTAACATAACTCTCTCTAAATTGGTGCTCACATTCATTCCATTTCTCACTTCACATAATAAATCTATGCTTTTCTTACTAGTTTAATAAAAATTCTAAAATAGATCTTTGGTTTGGTGTTGAATTTGGAGATTTAAAGACCTCCGCGATTGAATTTTATTCCGTGTGAGATGAAAGTCCCCATCCCTCTATTGATCTTAGATCTGAAATAAGGGAGAAGAGTGTTCCATACTATATGACTTTGAAATATAGCAATGCTAAGGTGAAATGTTGTCAAAATTTCTAAGAAAATTTGAAAGATTCTCATTTAAATACAAAGTTTGGACTATAGCACTGAGGCGTTGGATATGGATGCCACGCTCTCGAGTAACCATATTATGAAAGCAGTGTCGCAATGCCCATGAATTAGTGCCACAACACTCTAATGAAATCCCATAGCGCCACGATGCCATAACATCTGAGCCACAGCTCCATGTCCTAAAATAGGTAAAATAACATCGTAGCACCACAACGCTATAATATTAGCGTCATGATGCCATACCCACGTGTCACTTAGAATATGACTTAGAGCATTTTGATAGAAAAGAAATAAAATCTCACAACCTCATGGTGTTGTAGGAATAGTGCGAGAACACTATGTTGCATTGTTGTATGTGAAAAAGGACTTAGAAATTTTTCTACTAGGAGAAAGTAATGTCCCACGGCACCGCAGTACAACGCCGTAGCGCCCGCCTATCGGGTTTTTCATTCTATCTCTAGCACCGATGTGCTGGCATATCCACATCATGGTGCTATACCTTGATTTAATATTTTTTTATATTAGTGTTAAAAAAGTTTTGTTTTATCCTTTTTATCCTAGCATCAATCAACAGAAATACACAAACACAACATAAAGATAATAAAAAGGGGAATTTTTTTTCTTCAAAGAAAATTACAAAATAGAATTAAAAATAACCTTCCTAATATTAATCGAGAACCCCTTTGATAGCCTCACTAATGTTACTTGAGGGCATAAACCTGACAAAAATGAAATAGTGTCAAGCCTTAGAAGTGGTTGTTATACTGGTGGCAGGAAAGTTCATAATCCTTTCCTCCCGTAATTTCCATTGCACACTTTCATTTTTTCCATAAAGAAAAAGAATAATCTTGTTAAAATCAGGATGCTCATTGTAGTAGGAGAGATATTGATCATACTTAATATTAGGAAGATCATAATACACATTTATAGCACCACTATCAAAACTTGCTAGCTTTCCTTGGATGTATGCTTTATTTTCATGGTCATTCCATGCATTTATGAAGAATTTGTGCACCACTGGTGTGATGCACGAGTTATTTTTGTATGTCAGTTTGAGCCACCTCCACTCCATGATTATCCCTCTACACTGCCACCAAGATTCTAGAAACCCCTTTCTAGAATCAAGTGCTTGTGAAGGAGAGTGTGCTGGTACCGCTCCTCGGTGTTAGTGCTAACGAAGTGGTTGGCATCTGGATGCCCTCATCTTGCCACTACTCTTGTAAGTGGCATGATTAATAGTAGAAATTAGAAATAGAAAGAGCTAGAGAGAAAGGAAATCCTTAAGAGAAGGGATCATTGAATGAAAATCCTTAACATCCTAGGTCTCTATCTAAAAATTAGGACCCAACACTGTGGTGCCCAGACCTGACACCCAGGCGCTACCATCTCGAGTTACAGAGCATGGCCTCAGCACCCACATGCAGTGCCGATGGGCTAGTCAGCCTATCCCGTCAATTGTATATGGTCAAAAAGATAGATTTAATTGTAATAAATTTTTATAACTGACGTGGATGAAAAGAGCGCATTGCTGCAGTGGTCTGACCCAATGACACAATGCTCATTAAAGCGAAGTTGTCATTTTCTCTTAAAACCCTGTGCATGTCTGTCAGAAATCTTGACCAGTGCTTCAAAGCAGTGCCTAACGTTGTTCAAACGATCAAATGAATAATAATGTCAGTATAGTGCTACACACGTAACGCTAAGGCGCTAAGTCTCCAACTCATCTACTCTGTGTGATGCCTCATAAGCACTGGGCTCCACTATCACAAAGCCATGGCACTGAATTCTAGAGTCGAGGTGCTAGGTCCTAAAATGAGAATTTTATGTACTTTTAATAAAATTCAAATTTTAATTTATTTGCTATGCAAGCACCCCCACGTTAACCTAATATATGTATAATTCATCTATATGGCATTCCAAAGGGACATAAGCTCAGCCACCTATTCATTCACCATGTGAACATCTATTCATTTATCATGTGAACACTCCCATAATTTATTTGTTATGCGAACAAATTCATATCCGTCTACTATGTAGGAAAACCCTAATTTTGACATTCTAAAGGGATGTAAGCCCAGCCATATATTCGTTCATGTTAACGTCTACACGTTCATCATGTGAACACTTTATAGTTTGTTCACCACATGAACACTTTTGCACCACTTAAACTAAAACTCTAAGCCTACTAAGGATACCTAAAACAAGGCAACTCATGGCTGCTAATCAGATTCTCTAGACATTATGGTTTGTCCCTCTGATTCCTAAGATGACTGAACCATGAGATCTTGATTGGGATTACACTCTTATTTTTTTACAAGATAGTCATCTATGCCACACACACCTTTAAAACACCAATTATATCATATAGATATGTTTATTTCTAACCTTAATCGATAGTGCTCTCTTACTATAGTAAGAGGGATAATTAACTATGGAGGCTTTCATCCATAAAAAATAAATACTAACCTAAATGTTAGGGGAAATTTGGTTAAATATATATCAATCTGCCTCATAAAAAAATGTACCCATGCCATCCCATAAAGATAGCGGAGCACATCCTTAAAGGTATTTTCTTATGAGAAATCAGTTGTCAATAACCTTACATGGTCTAAACTATTGAAGGGTTTAGAAATGAAGAGCTAACATCATATTTCATGCATTTCACTATCTTTAATCTCATTGTGGCAAAATGTTTGGAGTTTAATGTTTCTTGTGGCTTATACAAGAGAACAAACCATTCTTCATATAGCTACAATTGCTTCATTTGTCGATCTTTTACCATTCCAAGCATTGCATAGGATATTTTGACTATGAAATTAACTACATTGGCTTTGACAAATCATTTAATGCCTTACTTGGGAAGTCCTTTTTTATTAAAATTAGCTCAAGCAATTATAATCATTATCTTTGTTGTATGGGGTGGGCAAGTCATAAATTATAGAAGGAATATCTTTCATAATGACAATAATTGGAAAAAGACTAGTATACATTTCTTCTTTGAGTCTTTTCTTCAACAATTACTATTTTTGATTGGAGAAATATTGTCTTGTAGGATAATATATTTTATTATTCTTCCATTAGAATCTAGCAAGATTGTCAAGCAATGTCTTCTAACTTTTCTAAGATCATCATCCACTATGCTGGCTTTTGCATGCATTTTTTAAGGTGTTTGAAAAAGCTGATGAGTTTGATGACTCCATTATGCTCAGTAGAGCTAGTGGAATGAAGACCATAGTTTTAGCATCTCTAAACACTGACTACTGCACTCAAAAGAGTGTTGTGGGTAGGCCAAAATAGCCCCAATGTATCTCTCATGTTGGATGAAGCCAAGAGGTTGTCATAATTCTATTGAAATTGATAGTGAGATGAAACTCAAATAAGACTAAATAAAAGCATTATTCAACCTAAATTAAGGCTTAAAATTAACTTACATTAAATTTAAATTGAATTAAACATAAAAATTTAAAATCTTAAAATGAAAGTGAATTCATTAAATTTGGACTTTAAGTGATACTCACATGTGATTTGATAGTTCATCTACAAGCAAGAACAAAAGTTGACTAGTCATTAATAAATTGATTCTCATATTTCAATGTGATATGAATCACTGCATTCACATTGAATGAACTAAAAATGAGAACAATTAAATAGAATAATGAATAACAGGAGATTGAAAGACTTGTTTTTGAGTAATGATGTGCCTTGATAACTCACTTAGCAGTAAGTGCGAGAGAGAATCTCTTCTAAAAGAATTAATAAGATAAAATAGTTTGCTAGATAGATATGAATAAGACCCTTTCTAAAAATGTTTGAATAATATTATATTATGCATTAAAAGAATTAAAACCAATCAAACTAAATGAGAATAAGAGCTTACAAGAAATTTGCTCACTTATAAACCAAAAAGATGATTAGACCGAAAAATATTTGGTTTGGAAGTTTAAAAAAAAGACTTAATTTATTCGGATTAAATGAGAATATAACACTTAATTGGACATATAGGAGAAAAAGAATTCATGAAGCCAACCCCATATAGTGGAATATAATCTTGTTGTTGTTGTTGTATAAGCAGAAACATGATCTTGTGACTTACTAATGAGCCTGAGCAAGGCTATTACATAAATAGTTGGCCTCCATTAAAGTCCTTATTAAGCAAATCAAAGAGAGCCAAAAAAAACTTGAAAGAAATTTATAATGAGTTTAATAACTCATCAATAAGAATGAAGAGCTAACTCATCGAACATTTTAGATTTAATTAATTAAGAGACATGCAAACAATGATGCACTTGTTAAAATCACACCATAAACTTAAACATTTTACGCTATCGGATTTGGAACACATTGTGCATGCGAATAGAAGATGTTGTTAAAAGCATTAAATAAAATCTCATATGCACGTTGAGGTAACTTTACACTTAGATTTAATGCTATAAGATTTGTGCAAGCAACCTAATTTAAGACACTTACATGCATTATGAAGAAAATTTTAATTTTTATTCAATATTTTGAAATTCATGTAAGTAGCCTTGAAAAATGTGCAAATATTTTAAGTTATATGAAGATTATTGAAATCAAAATAATTTATATGTGCCATGGCACATGTGTTGAATGCCTAAATTCAATGTTAGAGGATGCTATATGAGGTGTTTATTTTTGGAATTTATTCGGTTTGACCCATATGAACCAAGTTATAATCCAACCCAAATTGGATTGAACCAAGCCCATCCAAACCTCATACCATGAACATTAATCACTCTAAGATGATCAATTGCTTTAAATTAGGTCAAACCAAGTCAACTTGGTCATATGACCAAGTTAACCCTTAGCTCATATGAAACCCAAAATAGCCCAAACTCATCATAGAGGATACTTATTGAAGTGATCGGGTATGACATTGAGGTATGATATACTATCTTGAAAGATAGAAGTATCACCCTTCAATGGATCTAATCACCTAATAAAGACTCCTAAGGCATGATGAGTCTTTGAATATACTAGAGATTTTCCCTGGTTTATATGGATGAATAAAATAGGGTTTATATTAAATTGGGTTCTAAAGTTTCCTATGGAGGAAAGCCTCCATAGTTAATTTACATCTTAGGAAATGAAATTCCTTAAAAATACTCTCGATTAAATTAGACAATTATCATCTCTAAAGATTTCAAAGTTAGACTATCAAATGATCAGTTATGTTTGGAAAATCAATTGAGAAAGTTCAAGGAGAAGACTTATTTTTAGGATCCAAAGAGGAAGTAGGGAATTCTCATGATTAGGAGGCTTAGTGAGTATTTTAATTTATCATATAATTGAGCTTTATATATTTGAAAGTGAAGAGATTTATTTATTTGAGTTGAATTTTATTAGATTGCTAGGGCTTATAATCCACCAACACAAGGTTGTAAAAATGCTTAATAGGTGAGGATTTATGCTGGTAGCCTGAAGAAAATAACTACCTCAGATCCTAAATCTAGGGAGCTTTAGTACGAGTTAAAGCATGACCTGAATCTAAGCGACAGGTGGACATAAGGGTTTACTTCCATAAAAGAGAGTAAACTGTCTGACTTCTAGACATATAACCGTCAGGAGTGGCCACCAACTAACTCCTCCTACGATTGAGATCCATGTGGCCCAGTCATTTGAAGTTACAAGATAGTTGGGTTGTTATTTATTTAGAAAAGGACTAAAGTCCTTAAACTGACTCTCTAAGAGACTAGAGCATGACTGGTATGAATAATGACTTAGTCTAATGAAAAAATCTTTTTTCAAGTTTTATTTGAATTTTGATACTTCATTTGGATAAAGCCTTTAGGATTTCTAATGCCTAAATCCATGATGAAAATAGGTTATGCGCCAAATCAGCTAGAAGAAGGTGTTCTCCACCATAAGGGATGGCCTCACAGTCAAGCATTCCCCTCTAGTGCAAGGATGGAGATCCCCCAATTTCAAGGAAGAAGAAATATGCATGCATGATATGAAACGTTCAACCATTCTACTAAGAGGTTGCAAAATCTTTTACCTATCTTGACTTACATCTTAGGATTTATGGTGAGGTTATGGGTTGTAGAAAATTATAATTATGAGTGATTACTTGGGTAGTAGAAAAATTATTTTTTTCTTAAGAGCCTAATCGCATCTAGGCCACACATTAATGCATCAATCATAAAGAAACTATAAAGAGCATGACATCCTAATGCACAGTTTAAACATAACATCAAATAATTTTATAAAATTAATGCAAAATAATAACAAGCCGGTGCGGTCGGGTGCTGCTGTACAACCCAAAAAAAGAAAATATGGGTAGCCGAGCTCTACCCTTATACAACCAGAACATGAAAGAATAATTATAATTTTATTAAATGCTATGTGGGTCTTCTTTCCTTCATTTCTTCATATCTTCTTTCTTTCTCCTTCTTTGATTTGGATGTGCTTGCTTCAAAGGCATCACAGGGCCTCCCAGGACAACGCCTTCTAGCCACTGCTCATCATAATCCCTCATAGCACTAATTCTAATTCTTATTGCAAAATTTTATTCATATAAGAAAAAGTAAATCTAACTACACCTACAAAACAGAGGTTAGATAAATATACATACAATCCCAAGCAATTATATGTATAGTTTGAGCTTAGCTTCCTGCATATGGGTAACCAAGCCCACCTATCCTAACTTGGATTATACTTAGGGGTTTAAGAAACCAATAAAGAGAGCATTTATATTTATTTTAAGCATCCCCTTAAGCACAATCTCTTGTAAAAAATATGATTAGGCTAAGAACGACCTAACATCCAGTATATGAAGCATACACCCCAACATCCAGTCTAAAATAATACATCATAAAACAAAATATACATCACATCACACACCACCCTAACATAGAGCTAGAAGTGGTGACTTGATTCTAATATGTGTGTTAAGGCTTGGTGTGGTATGCCTTACTAAGCATTAATGTTACATTTAGGCATAGAAGGATTCAATTTAATATGAAAGGTTGATTTCACTTGAATTTGAAAATTTTAATTTGTGTTTTCTTTTATTTCCTATGATTACACTTAGCATGTAAGTGTTATAAAAAGAAGAAAGATGATTTCCATACTTCATCCCCACCTTAGGCCACTTTCTAAAGCATGGTAATTTAATTTAGTTCACTTTAGTGAATGGCTTATTAAATGATTTAATTTATCATAAGTTTAGGTCTACTTTAAATAACTTTATTCAATGTGAAAGGCATCTTAAGATTAATCTAATTGAATTACTATCACATAACACATGTTAAATCATTCTTTTCCATCACATGTAACATGTATGATTTAATTCTAAGTGTATCTATACATACAATATATTTTTAGCACACTTAAATGATGAATGTAGATATGTATTTGAAGTTTATATTTTTTTTTATTTGATTGAATTATTTAATCATATTAATTTAAAGCTCTATCCAAATTCTTATACAAAAATACATAAGGATAAAATTAAATAGGTACGTGTCATTGTTACATAGGGAAGTGAAATAATCAAATGACCTCCTTGGGGCCAACTAAAGCCTCGTATTCCCAGGATGTCCAAACTATATACTTATTTGTATTCAACCATATGTAAATTTATATACATGAATATAGGAAAGAAAGCTCAAAATCATATGGCTAATTGATTCAATCACTTAGTCAATTAGGAATGCATGTATTTTTGATAAAAGAAAAGGGGTTCTAATTTCATAATTAAATACACACAGATATGTATACGACACATAAGCTAGTACATGCCATCGTTAACTAGGGAAATGATGTAATCTAATGACCTCCTTGAGGCTACTTGAAACCCTATATTCTTGAGATGTCCAGATTAAACACTTGCTTTCCCAAATATATATGAATGTATACATAATGTTGACCTCACTTTTGGAGTGAGTTTTCAACTTCCTCATCATAGATCTAGGACTCTTATAGACATTAAGAGTTCCTTAGTCTTAAGATACTTCTAGTGATTAGGTGAACACTTAACCTAATCCTATAGACTTAGAAGGATTAGCCATAGGAATAGGCTATGCCTTAGGGACTTAGGAAAACTTTCTTACCCTATAACCTAAACAAAATCCATGCTTTCCTTCTCAAACCAAATCTCAAGTTCAAATCCAAATCATAAATCAATCCCAAATCAAATGATTGAAACCCATGATCAAATTCAAATTCCAAAACCCTTCCTAAGCCCTTTGATTTTATCTTATGGGCTTAGCCTTGACCAAATTCAAATCAACCCCAATTCAATTGATTTTTTCAAACATCCATTCAATCTCAAATCAAATTCCAAATCATATTCAACTCCAAATGATTGAAACCCAAAATCAAATGCAAATTCCAAAATCTCTTCCTAAGCCATATGAACCACCTTCATATGCTTAGCCAAAACCCCCTTTAAACTAAACCAAACTTGATTGATTTCTTTATAAATTAATCTTTCTTTCATTTATATTCATAAATATAAATGAAATCCAAATTCAAATGATCCAAATTGAATCAAACTAAATCAAAACATCTCTTAAGCCATACGGACCTACCTCCGTAAGCTTAATCAAACCTCAACCAAATCAACCCAAAATAAATTGGTTTTTTAGTAAACCAATTATTCATTCATTTATATTCACAAATATAAATGAAACCCACCCTCCAATGAATTCTGCCTAATTACTCTTTGATTAATTATCCAATTAATTTCAGAAATTTTAGAGATGTTTAGGGGAATGACTTCTGCCTCCCTTATACAACAACAACAACAACAACAACAAGCCTTAATCCCCTAAACTTCTGCCTCCCTTATGTTTCTTAAAATTTATTCTATAGTTAATTAGGAAAATTAATTGATTAAACATTAATTACTCTCTTACCTTAATTAATGATAATTAAGCAAATGAATAGTGAATTAATAAATTAATTTAACTTATTACATCTGTTAACAATGAAAAGTCCTAGGAAAATGGTTTAGGTTTACTCTTTATGACCATTTCATTAAGCCTCTTCATTTGTTTCAAACTAATTAAAGTTTAATTAATTAATTAGTCACTTAATTAATCAATTAAAAGAAAAGAAATTTTAATTATTTTAGAGCCTAATTGATTGTTTGAAATGTCTTAGGGATTGGGATTGAGGCCTCTTTCTTGATCTCTTTCCCTAAGATTAATTTCATCATCCTAATTAAAATATAATCAAATGATTTAATTAACCAATTAAGGGCTTAATTAAATTAATTTTAAAATCTAATTCATTCTTAACTTTGATTAATCAACCTTGGGTGGTTATTTAAATGTTTAATAGTCTAAAGAAATTCAATAAAATTATGATTAGCTCACATGTGTGAGAAAATCATAAAAGTAATTAAACAAATCCCTTAAGCTTAATTAACTATTAATTTTGAGATAATTGCATTAGGCCCGTTTCATTTCTTAGGAGCATTACTAATTTACTTTTCATGTGGTTCCACATCATGTTGGCTCATCATTAATTAGTAAATTAACTTAAGGTGATTTAGGTAAGGGTTTAATTAATTGAATTAATTCATACCTTAACCTAATTTAGACATAAAATTGACCTAATTATTTTTCATTAAATCAAATTAACTCACACATATAGAATGGGATTAGGATTAGCAAACCTCTTTCATATCACTTAAATCAAATCAAACATGAAATCAAAAATAGCTTTAAGAAACTTTAATTTATTTTAAATGATCTTATTTAATATGATTGTCCTTAGGAATTGGTTGGATGAATGAAATTATATACCAGTGTTGCTTTATTTCTTTCCAATCGTATTAAAATGATTCTATGCCACTTGTAGTCATGCATTCATTCCTTTCAAAAATAAATTAAATAAAATGATTTCCTTTATGTCAAATTTTTATGTGTTGACTTAATTAGAAATATGTGTGGATATTCACTATTAAATCTCAAATATATTTTCAAAAGCTTATTAATGAATAATAATATATATTGTGACTTTAGTTACATATACATAGAAGGTGTATGTGAATATAAGCTTAGTGTATGAAGTGAAGTTTCTTTCTTACTTTTGTATGTTGACTTGCATAAATATGAATGTTAATGGGTATATTAGTCTAGAGATTCTAGGGACGCACAACTTTAAGTAGCCCCAAGGAGGTTCTTACCTCACTTTCATGGTGCAGAATAATGGCGGCGTACTTATTTGATTTCATTCTTATGCATTTTGACATTAGAATTGGGATAGAGCTTTAATTCATTTACACAAATAAATTAAAAATATACTTTTGCATGGTTTTCTATTTAAATTATTGCTTATACATCCATATGTATTTAAGAATAGCAAGTATATTAGTCTGGACATTCCAGGGATGCACAACTTTAAGAAGCCCCAAGGAGGTTCCCACCTCACTCCCTAGTCTGCAGAGAACAATGTGGCGTGCTTTGCTAAAAAAATTTAAAAACATATTCATATTTTGTTCAAGTGGTTGGGTTGATTAGTCATATGATTTAGAGTTCTTTTCTTATGCATTTGTATAAGAATTTAGATAGAGCTTTAAATTAATAAAACAAAAATAATTCAACCAAATGAAACATCTATTTCAAATACATTTGCTTACATTCATCATTTAAGTGTGCTAAGGTATAAATTGCATGTATAGTTATGTTTAGGACTTGATCATATGCATACTACATATGATGGAAAGAAATGAACAAACATGGTTATGTGATAGTAATTAATTCCAATTAATCTTAAGATACCTTTCTTATTAAATGAGATTATTAAAAGTGAACCCAAACCTAAGACTAATTAAAATATGAAATAAGCCATTCACTAAAGAGAATTGATTAATTAATTTGCATTAGATATGGCTTAAGGTAGGGATGAAAGAGAGTGATCTTCTCTTTCCTTCTCTTTATAACACTTAGTTATTTAGTGTAGGTCAAATGAAATAAAAGAAAATATTAAGCAAAAGTTTACAAATCAATTAAACCATTTAAAGTGAAACCACCTTTTATAATTAAATGTCTTTCATACTTAGAGAATGATAACTCTAAAGCCTAGTTAGAACATACCACACAAGCCTTAATACACACACATTAGACTAAGTCACCATTTCTGGCTATATGTTAGGGTGGTGCATGGCTTGATGTATGCTTATTTTGTGATGTGTTGTTGTTGACTGGATGTTAGGGTGTATGCTTTGTAGAGTAGATGTTAGGTCGTAATTAGCCTAAAATAAGTATAAATGCTCTCTTTTGTAGGTTGCTTAACCCCGAAGCATAATCTAAATTAAGACAGGTGGACTTGGTTACCCATGTGCAGGGTGCTAAGTCCAAATTATACATATAACTGCTTGGGTTGTATGGTGTGTTTAGCTAACACTTGTTTTACATGTGTAGTTAGATTTATTTTTCTTATTTTTAATGTAATTTTTTATTAGGAATTTGGTTAAGTGCTATGGGGGTTAAGGATGAACATTAGCTAGAAGGTTTAATCCTAGGGTGCCATGTGATGCCTAAAAGCCTACCAAATCAAATGAAGTAAATCAAATAAGGAAATGAAGGAAGCATAATGACTTGAAGACCCCCCATGACACTTATCATTTATAATTTGTAATTATTCTTTCATATATCGGGTTGTATAAGGGTAAAACTCGGCTACCCATTTTTCTTTTTTTAGGGATGCGGTGCATTAAGCCTATTATTCTTTCACGTTGAGTTTATAAATTGTTTGACACTTTGTTTATAATTTTGTTGTAAAAATGGCATGTATTTTTTTCTAGTTTCTTCATATATGATGATTTAATGGGTGGCCTGGATCTGATTAGGCTCTTAGAAAAAAAATAAATTTTTTACCCCAATTATAACTCATAACTAATTTTCTAAATAACTCATAACCTCATTTAAAGCCTAGATATTAAATCAAGATAATTAAAAGATTTAACAACCCTTTAGCTGAATGTTGTATGCTTAATATCATGCATATCATCTTATTTCATTCTTGCTAAGAGAGGGTTTCCATCCTTACACGATAGGGAAAGACTTGACCTTTGAGGGTCTCCCTTATGGTGAAAAACACCTCTTTCTATCTAATTTAGCCAATAACCCTATTTCATCATGCATTTAAACATTTAAAATCCTATAGCCTTTATCAAAATGAAGAGTCCAAATTCAAATAAAATTTGATAAAATTTACATTATACTAAGTCATTATTCATATCATTCATGCTCTAATCTCTTAGGGAGTGAGTTTAAAGACTTTGGTTTCTTTCTAAATAATAACAACCTAACCATCTTGTAAAACATATGACTTGACCACATGGTTTTAAAAAGTAGGAGGAGTTAGTGCACTCTGGCGTTATAAGTTTGATGGGTGATTTACCTTCTCTTGTGGAGGTAAATAGTGCACCCATTTTTCACCTTAGATTTAGGATGTGCTTTGGCCCTTGCTAAAGCTCTCTAAATTTAGGATATGTGATTGTTGTTTTCCCTCGAGTTACAAGTGTAAATCCTCACCTATTAGCATTTCCATAATCTTGTATTATGGAATTATAAGTCCTAGCTTTCTAGTAAACTTTCAACACAAATATATAATTCTCTTCAATTTCAAATATAGAAAGCCCAACCATAGGATAGTTTGAGATGGTCACTAGGCTTCTTATTATCATGAGCATCCCCTACTCATCTCCTTTTAGCTTTGATAATAAGTCTCTCCTTTTGATCTATCCCACTTGATTTTCCAAACATAGCCAATTTATTGATAGTCCTATCTTTGAAATCTTTGGAGACAATAATTGCCTACTTTAATCAAGAGTATTCCTAAGGAACTCGCCTTCCTCAGGATGTAATTAACTATGGAGGCTTTCCCCTATAAGGAACTTTAGAACCCGATTTAAATAAACCCTACTTTATTCATCCATATAAAGTAGAAAAAATCTCTAGTATATTTGAAGACCCATCATGCCTTAGGAGTCCTTATTAAGTGATTATGTCCATTATAGGGTGGTGATTTCTATCTTTCAAAATAGGACACTATTCTTTGATGTTCCACAATCACCTCAATAAGTACACCCTCAGATCTGCATGGTGTCCCCCCATTTATACATATATTTAAAAATAATCACCATAAATTTTTCTAGAGACTCTGCTGGGGAAGGTTCCTCTCTTCATCTCTAGTATACAATTGTTGTCTCCAAGCATTGATAGTGGACTTGTATTTCATATGAGTCCAAGATTATCTCTCATTCTATTGGCACTTAGCTTAGTTCATTCTTAAGCAAAGCTAACCAACATCCTCTATGTTTTAGGACCTCACTCCTTGTAGGTCTTAGAACATCTATTGGGTTTCTTAATAGGTGAAAAATAAAATTAACTAATGAAACAAGATGACAAAAATTTAGAACCTCCTTACCACTAGCTTGGTGAGGCAAGGATCATTCCAATATTTAAGAAAATAACTCTTTTGTAAAATGTCACTTTCCAAAAGCACTTTTTCAAAATTTACATAATAAAAGATTTTGCACAAGATTCATAAGAAACTTTCAAGAAAGCACAAAACTCATATAACCAAATCTCATCTAACAATCCCCATGATTATTACGTGGAGGTTCTTTTCAAAATCAAAATAAAAAATCATCTTTCAAAAGCATCTTTTTGAAAGTAGTTATCCCCATTCAAAATATACAAATTTGTTGAATTCAGATATTATTTTCAAATAAAATCATAGCATAAAATTGAAACGCCACTTAACATATGTCACATATGCTATAGTTGGAGTTTCTGTCTTTTTCAAAAGCACACTTTTGAAGACAACCACCTTCATTCAACATGTTCAAATATGTTGAATGAAGATTTTATCTTCAAATAAAATCATAGCATAAAATCAAAACTCCACTTAACATATGTCTCATATGCTAGAGTTGGAGTTTCTCTCTTTTTCAAAAACACACTTTTGAAGATAGCCACCTTCATTCAACATGCTCAAATTTGTTGAATGAAGATCCTATCTTCAAATAAAATTATAGCATAAAATTGAAACTTCACTCAACATATTTCACATATGCTTGAGTTAAAATTTCCATCTTTTCAAAAGTAAGAGATCACACACATAGAATCATGACATATTTTGGACTCCATTTGATATACCCAAATTTGTCAAATGAGAGTCCCATTTTCAAAATTAACAAAAATAAATTTAACTCTATTTAACATACCCAAATTTTTTAAATAGATTTCCCCACTTTTAAACACAAATCATATCACATTTGATTCCTACTTAACATACCAAATTTGTTAAGTAAGAATCCCATTTTTAAATCATAATCACATTTGACTTCCACTTAACATACCAAATTTGTTAAGTGAGAGTCTCATTTTCAAAACATAAATCATATCACATTTGGCTTTCACTTAACATACCAAATCTATTAAATAAGAGTCTCATTTTAAAAAATCATATCACATTTGATTCCCACTTAACATACCAAATTTGTTAAGTGAAAGTCTCATGTTCAAAAATCATATCATTTGATTCCCACTTAACATACCAAATTTATTAAGTGAAGTCTCATTTTCAAAACACAAATCATATCACATTTGGCTCCCATTTAACATACCAAATTTGTTAAGTGAGAGTCCCATTTTCAAAAAAATAAATCATATCACATTTGACTTCTGCTTAACATACCAAATTTGTTAAGTGAGAGTCTCATTTTCAAAACATAAATCATATCACATTTGAATTTCACTTAGCATACTAAATTTGTTAAGTAAGAGTCTTATTTTCACAAATCATATCACACTTGACATCCACTTAACATACCAAATTTGTTAAGTGATCTCATTTTCAAAAATCATTTCACACTTAGTTCCTACTTAACATACCAAATTTGTTAAGTGAGAATCTCATTTTCAAATCATATCACATTTGGCTACCACTTAACATACCAATTTTGTTAAGTGAGAGTCTCATTTTCAAAAAAAAAAAAAAAACACAAATCATATCACATTTGGCTTCCACTTGACATACCAAATTTGTTAAATGGAAGTCTCATTTTTAAAATCAAATGAACACAAATCATAAAAATACTTAGCTCTCACCTAACATACTAAATTTGTTAAGTTAGAGTCTCATTTTCAAACACATATAAAACACATTTGGCCTCTACTTAACATACCAAATTTGTTAAGTAAGAAGCCCATTCTAAAATCAACATATATCACACACAAAACTAAACATCACAAGAAAAGATACTTTCACAAAACTCTTCAAACATATAATCAAAACCTCTTCTTAGCATACCTAAATTTGCTAAGTGAGGGTTTCCTAAATCAAAATAATCAAACAAGATACATAATGAAAATATCTTCAAAGGTCTCTCCAAATATTTGAACCCCTCCCAACCTACTTAAATTGGTTGAGTATGGGTTCTAAATCAAAATCATATGACAAAATCTCTCCTTTGAATATTAAAATCTCTCCAAAATTCAATGAACCCCACTTAGCATACCTAAATTTGTTAAGTGTAGGTTCAAATTCCAAATTAAATATAGAAGTCAATGATTGAAGGCAAGCATCAAGGTAAGGGTTTGACTTAGTTATGTTTTCAACAAATGCTGTGATTTCAGTCCAGCTTCTAGTCAGTACAATGATCATGGCTCCTAGCAAGTTCATCTTCTCTTTCCCTTCTGGTGAAGACTTGGCCTTGGATTAGGCCAATCTCACCATAATGAATGTCGCCAACCTGATCTATTTTGGTTGTGTCTTCGAGGGGGTCTGCATTACTTGTGAGGGGGAAGACCTCAGAATCATTAGTAGGGAGGAAGTGGCAGGTCAAACGGCACTCATCCGCTTGGATATCCCAACTGCCTCTGAGTTTCCCTCACTAAGGAGGAAGGCCGTAGTAGTTCCCACACCCCATTCAGTGTCAGTTTTACTTGCCCCTACCATAGCTCCAGCGAGAGCTGCTACATCCTTGTTGGTCACCCCAAAGGGGAAGGCTGTCTTAGCCTCTGAGATAGTATCCTCCACTTTTGAGGTAGGTGTCAATTCTCGATCGCCTTGCTCACTCGCACCCAGCATCGCAACAAAAATTTGAAGATTAAGCATGGTCATGAGCAGGAGAGCTTGATCTATGTGGTGAGGAGGTTCTCCATGAGACCTCTCCATTCCTGAGTGGTAGTAGGTTCCACCCCCTCTTGACTTTAGATGGAGAGGACAATTACTGGAAGATTGTTGCTTCTCCTCCACCACCAGCATACCATGAGACACTGGCTAGGGAGCATAGGAGGCCCCATGCTAGACTTAGGATTGTTCTATGCTAGGTCGATAGAGCTTACTGATGCTCGAAGTCCAGTTCCTTGTTTCACTTATGATCCATGATCCTTAGAAGTGTTAGGGGTCAGATCCATAGAATGAGAGAGAGAGAGAGAGAGAGGCTTGAGTATCGCCCGTGAAGGCGAGAGAGTGGCGAGGTATGTGCGCAATCGCGCCTCCTCTCGATGGATTTTCTCGTCACCTCGATCATTCAGATATGATTGTTCTTATCGATACAACCCAACACAGATAGAGATCTCTAGTTGAGGAACAGTTGGTGTTGCCATCACACCACTCCCCTCATCATCCATAATCACCAGTTCAGCTCACAACATCTACCATTTTCACCAAGAAGCCCCCATTCGGGGAGAGACCTTCCCCTCTGGTGATCCGATTACGACCCAAGGATCTTGCTCCATCCATTCCATCTGTTAAGGTGAGATTGAGCTCCCCTGCTTGATCCCATATCTTAATTATGGACAGAAAGGAGTGGCGACCCAATAGCATCATCATCGCACCACCTCCACCATAGCATACAGAGATAGAGAGGAGAGTGGACATAGACATGATCCCTATGACAGTTGATCCTCCCGGTGAGGAAGTCTTGATAATAGGCAATGTCTATTGCATTGAGGCAAAGGAGCACAATCCTATAGCTAGTATTCAGTGAGTATTTATCCCAGTCTAGCCAAGCATAGTAAATCGATTGCTAGATGATATATTAGTGGATTACTTTATCGAGAAGAGATAGATTTTTTGGGGTGACTGCCGATCAGGTTGAGTACAGGGTCAGCTTTGATCTTGATGAGGATGACATGTTGGATGATACAGCTGAGGTCCACATGGTTGACACTCGAGGATCCTTATAGCGAGATCAAACTAGTCAGGAAGGTGCCATGCTCAAGGAAGGTGATACTTCTCACTCGACTCAACACCTCCTCCACCAGCTCAGATAGAGAGATGATCATATTAATAAGATGGGAAAGAAGATTGAGGAATTGATGGCAGTAGTTGCATCATTGCATAACTCAGCCCCAATTTCACAGCCCTCTCCCATGATAGCTAATCATCCAGAGTTGGTACATATCTTAGAGCATCCTAGATACACTCCCACAGAGGATGATGCTAGTAGTTTGCATAGGAAGGTTATAGATGGCACCTCCATGCATGAGAAGGATATCAAAAATATGGTAGAGCAGCAGGTGAGGGAAGTGATGGCGTAAGCTCCGGGGAGCTCATCTATTCCAAAGTGTAAAACACACCTAGAGGAATTTGATGTAGTTTAATACCCTAAGAGTTTTGTGCCACCTTTCTTTAAAATCTTTGATGGTAGTGGGAACCTACGTCAGTATATTGCACATTTCAGAGTCAGTTGCTGCAACGCCATTGGCAGTGGCGCACTATTATTTAAACTTTTTGTCAATAACCTAGCAGGGATTGCATTTGATTGGTATGTCAAACTGCTCAATGGTTCGATAGGGACTTTTGTTGAGTTGGAGCACCTCTTCATCAAGAGGTTTGCTGGAGCTCAAAAAAGAGTGACTGTAGGTGATCTTGTTGTAGCAAAATAAGTTCCCAATGAGTACCTTATTGATTATATTCTCAAGTGGTACAAATTGAGCATGACATGCAAGCTGCAGCTGTCCGAACAGCATGCCATTAAGATTCTTCTTAAGAATATCCATGGCCCAATCACCTTCACCCTTAAGGGCTTTACCATCCAGACATTTAAGAAACTAATTAACAAGACATCTAGCCTATAAGAAGAGGCCAAATAATCACCCTTTCCTGGCCAATCATCTCAGCCCATGCTATAGAAGGTGTTTGAGAAGAAGCTAGGGGAAGTTGTATTAGATAGAGGGAAGCATCCAACCAGAGTCCAGTATAAGACCCCATGCTTAACAGCCTCCTTTGCCACCTCCTCTGCCACCACCTCGGCCGTCATATCAGCCACCATAGCTACTACAATAGCAATTCTCACCACATTAGTAGCCTACCCAACAGCAATATTCATATCCCCCACTAGGTAGCTATTTAAGAAAATCTTCAAGAATCTCTTAAAGAAATCTAACTTTCAGTTACCAGAGCCCAAGAGATCAAATAATGTGATAAAGAGTAATGATCCTAACTATTTCCCCTACCACCGCATGATTAGTCATGTCTTAGAGGATTGTATTGTATTTAAGTACTGGCTTGAGCGTAGCTACAAGTCAGGTGTCGTAGTCATCCCTAAGGAATACTTAGTAGAACAACCTTCTAGTTCTATTAGGGTAACTCTTGGGGAGACCTATGATCCTCTTAAGACAAAAGAAGGTTGAGATATTTCCCTATCTCGAACCTCTAAAAAAGTAGTTTCTAAAATTAAGAAACTCTCTCTATGGGTGCCTAAAGTAGCTCAAACCCCCAACATCAAGGAGGGTTTGCAAGTTGCCAAAGACTACTTGAAGAACGTGACAGCCTGGCAGTAGTAGCAGTCCACCTTACTTGCCCGGGATAGTTTAGTAGCACATCCACTGTCCGAGTCCAGCAGTCCATCCATAGTTACAATTACTACTTCTTCCTCCACTAACTCTTCTTCTAGCAGGAGCATGGTATTAGTAGACAAGGACATTAAATCCCTTACCTCGCTTACTTTATTTGATTTCTATCATGTACCTCCATCTAAAAAAATCAATGAAGAAAGCTTTCACTTACATCTTGTCCACCTCTGATACTCTAGATTTTATTCCACTTAAAAACACTCCAAGTCTAGAAAATAATAACGATAGCTCTAGTCATTCCAATCCACTCCCTTCTAATTCTGAATCAAACTTTCCTTTTTTGAATCAATCTGGTTCACCTCTTAAGATTGCTTTAGAGTCAACTAACTCTGACGATCTCATAGGAGAAGATGTAGGTATGCCTGATGAGAAGGTAAAACTTTTCACAAGTTCAACATTCCAAGAAGTCACTGAAGTCAACTTGTGCAGTGGCAAAGTTCTACCTCCTAGGGTAGCACCTCTTGATAAGGGTAAATAAGTCATTGGTTTCAGTGTGTAGATAGCCCCTCGACAGGATGCTCAACCCATGGATATGCTTGTGGAGGACCAAGTCAAGGTTGATTACAACATCTTAGCACATCTTAGAAAGTTGCTAGCTAAGTTAAGCATATATGATGCCTTTGTCTTAATCCAAGGAGATGAGGGAATCTTTAATCAAGGCTCAACTTGATCCAGAGATATGCTTGGCTCAGCTGACTACTAATGAAGAGGAAGCACACAGCTCAAAGGACATCTTAGGAGTTACATTCAGTGATGAAGACTTGCTTCTAGGAATGACCAAGCACAACCGTTCTCTTTACATTATAGTTGACATTAGCAGATACAATATATCAAGAGTTATGATTGACCAAAGTGCATCAGTCAATATTATGAGTTTAATAACCCTTGCCTACTTTAGGATTGACATCTATAAATTCCAAAAAGAGAGGATGATATTGAGAGAATTCAAAGAACAAGGTGAGAGGGCCTTAGGCTCCATAGTGTTGCCATTATAGATTGATGATTGGAAGACTGAAACCAAGTTTCATATCATAGACTTGAATACATCTTTCAATACTTTTCTTGAGAGACTATGGATACATGAGAACAACACAGTTCCATCCTCTCTACATTAGTGCATAAAGTTCATGAGAGGTGGAATTGAGTACTTCATCAAAGGAGATCTCAAGCCTTTCATAGTTCATGAGGTCGGGATATATGAGGATGCAACCTATTTTCTTCCCCAAAACCAACAAGTCCATTCTGGCGAATCTAGTCAAGATCCCCAAGAGGGACAAAAAGAAAGAAAAGAAAAAGAAAAAGAAATAGTAAAAGAAAAGAAAAAAAGAAATAGAAAAAGAAAATAAAAGAGAGCGAGATGTGAACTCAAGGGAAGATGTAGAGCCTGAAATTAGATTCCACCTAAAGTTCATTACTCCATTCAAACATATGGTAGGATAACCTGACCTCCACCAAGCAGAGTAGAGGACAGTTCAGAGGCAACCCCCGAGGTGGAAAGCCTCCCTATTGGCCACCTAATAGGAGGTATGTCCAAGCCACCAAGAGTACACCTGCTATCCACATAGACTTACAATCTAGTTTAGAGGATGAGTCTTATGTGGTTAGCACACCAGCCAGCTCTTCTCAATAGCAAATCCCTTTTGAGGTGATGTTGGAGCATGACAGTGATCAAGACCAGGGTCAAAAGCAAAGCATAAATGTATCCAAGTTTGCATATGAAATAGTCAGGAGTCAGTTGGGAACCTTATCTCTAACCCCACTCTCTTCCTAGAAAGGTGAGGGTTTGGTAGTTAAGGAAGCCCCTAACTCATCCATAAATGGGAGAGTTCAGAGGTTCTTTTTGGGAGCATCATCCTCAAGTTAGGAAGCTGATGTAGAACTTGAGGATGATTCATATAAAGATTTAATGCAACAACCTTTTGATTGGTATTCTCCATGTGTTCTTAATTTAGAAAAGAAAGGATTAATCCCACATACTTGGTCTAAACACAGGTCAGATTACTTTGAACAGTTATGGGACAACCAAAGCAGACATCCTCAATTAAGACCAAGACTAAGATTCGGTACATTGAGTCCAGTCAATGATGACAATCATTGCCTAGTCATCACCAATCATTTAGAATCTGATAGGTTCTTTTCAAATCATGCTAAGTCATATGAGGAGGTGTATTTAGAAATTTCAGATGATCCAAATAATCTTGAAGTCAGAGATGCACCGCTAGAGTTCGAAGAGGAGATCAGATCAATCATCGACAAGCTCAAATAAATCAACTTAGGAACTGAAGATAATCCACATCCGACATACATCAATTCTTTGTTGAATAATATTGAAATTGATTAGTTAATTAGGTTATTGATGAGTTTAAGGACTGCTTCGTATGGAGTTATGAAGAGAATCCTGGATTATCTCCTGATGTAGCAGTCCATAAACTAGCATTAGAGCCTAGTGCTAACCCTATCAAGCAAGCTCCTAGGCGTGCGATTAGACATTGAACAATAAGTCACTTTTGAAATCAAGAAACTGATCAATGCTAGCTTTATCAGGGAAGAAAAATATGCTACCTGGTTGTCCAGTGTCATTCCAGTTAAGAAAAGAATGGCCAAATTTACATATGCGTCGATTTTAGGGATCTAAATAAGGCATGACCAAAAGATGAATTTCCACTACCAATATCATAACTGATGGTGGATATTACCTCATCTCATGTAGTCTTCTCTTCCATGGATGGCTCATCTAGTTATAACTAAATAAAGATGACCCCTAAAGATTAAAGGAACATTGTGTTTCGAACCCCAATCAGAATCTTTTGCTATAGGGCCATGCCTTTTGGCCTTAAAAATGCTGGTGCTACATACCAGCGAGCCATGACTCAGATCTTCAACGAACTTATTCATCATTAGGTTAAATGTTAAGTTGATGTTCTTGTAGTTAAAAGTAAAGAAAAGAAAGACCACCTCTTTGACTTGAGAGTAGTTTTTGAACAATTAAGATAATACAACCTTAAAATGAATCCCTTGAAGTGTGCATTTGGAGTAGCTTTAAGGAAAATCCTTAAGTTTGTTATCTGGAACCATGGAATAGAAATCAATCTGGAGAAGATCAAGGCGATATTAGAAATGCCACCCCCTAAAAATCTAACTCAACTCAGATAATTTCAAGGGGGATTGGTGTATCTAAGATGCTTTATTTCCAACCTATCAAGGAGATGCCAACCATTTTTAGCACTTGTCAAAAAGGATGCCAAGTTTAAGTGCGATGACAAGTGTCAGCATACTTTTGAAGACATCAAGCACTACCTAATGACACCGCTAGTTCTAGTAGCCCCTATCCTAGGCAAGCCATTGATCCTCTACACTGTTGCATTAGATGACTCCCTTAGCACTTTGTTGGTCCAAACTATGATGAAGGGAAGGAGAATGCACTCTACTATCTTAGTCATTATCTAATCCCTATTGAGGAAAACTATCCACCTATTGAAAAGCACTACCTAGCTTTAATCTTTCCATCCCAAAAGCTATGAAAGTACATGATTTCTCATAAGGTGAACCCGATCTCTAGGATCAATCCATTGCAATATCTAATGATACGGTCGACGCTATCCGGATGATTATGCGTTGGTCCATGATTTTGTCATAGTTTGACATCACATTCATACCCCTCCATGCAGTGAAAGGACAATCACTAGCTAATTTCTTAGCAATACACCAACTTCCTGCTGATTCTCTACTTAGTGATGACCTCCCCAATGAATAAATCATAAACTTAGGGGACACTAGCATTCACCATTGGGAGATGTATTTTGATGGTGCAGCTTCATTTCAAAAAGGAGAAGAACCATGATCTACTCTTCTGGGAAAGGCAGGAGTAGGAATAGTTCTCCTAACTCTGGACTGCAATGTGATGAGATTCTCATATCATCTGTCCAATCCATGCACCAAAAATGAAGCCGAATATGTGGCTCTGATTACTAGTCTGGAGTTAGCCATTACACTATGCATCTAGAGCATCAATATCTTTGGGGATTCTTAACTAATTATCAACCAAATTATTGGGTCTTACAAGGTTCTGAAGCCTAAGCTCCATCACTACCATAAGTACACCATGGAGTTATTGGCCCAAATCCTAGAGGTTGCTATCGACAAGATTCCTCGAGGGAAAAATGCAGTAGCAGATGCATTATCCAAGCTTGTCAAAAAGTTGGCATGTCTGACAGATGAGTCCATACTAATAAGGGTCCAAAATAGACAAGTCTTATCCTTATTGATGTTGAACTCATCAAGAGACTCTCTCTTGAAGGGTAGGTTGTCATTGCCAAAAAGGATGAGGAGTCAGATTAGAGGCAATAATTTATGGATTATCTAAATATAGGCAAACTACCTCAAGAGAAATCACTGACACATCAGGTGAAGCAGAGAGCCCTTTCTTACGCTCTCGTAGATGACACCTTGTACCAGGGGTCCTTCGATCATATGTGGTTACGTTATTTGGACAAAAAAGAAGCCCATGAGATCATGATTGAGGTACACTTAATTTTATGGAAGCGCATCAATCCGGTCTGAAGATGAAAGCTAAGATCAAGAGACTTGGATACTACTGGCTTTCAATGATCACAGGCTGCATAGACGTAGCTAGGAGATGCCACCAATGTCAGGTGCACGGTGTGGTCTTAAACAAACCACCCAACATTCTACATCCTACATTGGCCTCATGACCATACGAGTGTTGGGGTACCGACATAGTGGGTCTGATTGATCCTCCTTCTTCCAAGGGTCATCGGTTCATTCTAGCTGCCACCAACTACTTTTCTAAGTGGGCAGAGGCAATTCCACTAAAGAGATCACAGCTTAGAATGTGCTCCAATTTTTTAGGAATCATATCGTATATAGGTTCGGGGTACCTCGATGAATTATATTCGATATTGGTATTGCATTCAATAGCACCAAAATTAATAACTTTGCCAGGAGACATACATATTGGAGATATTCTACCATATATTACCCAATGGCAAATTTCTTGGTAGAAGTGTTCAACAAAACTCTCATCCAAATATTAAAGAAGACTCTCAACGATAACAAGTGATAGTGGCATGAGCAGTTAGTTGATGCCTTGTGGGCTTACCGCACCACATACAGGACTCCAACTCAATCTACCCCATTCTCTTTAGTGTATGAGACTGAAGCAGTTCTACCATTAGAAGTCTAACTCCCATCATTAAGGATAGTTGTGGGTAGTAAAATCATAACGGAGTAAAATGCTAAGTTACGGTTAGAAGAGCTCGAAGGTTTGAAAGAGAGATGCCTCCGAGCATGCAGAACCTCAAGTTGTACAAAATCAACATGATTCAAGCTCATAATAAGTTGGTCCATTTTAGATATTTTCAAGTAGGAGAGCTTGTTTTAGTTCTAAGAAGATCAATTTTTGCTCATCGAAAGATGAGAGGCAAGTTTGAAACCACTTGGGAAGACCCTTTTTTCATAGTGAAGGCCTACCAAGGTGGATCTTATCAGGTTATAAATTGTAAGGGAGAACACCCTATGCTTTCAATCAACGGGCTCTACCTAAGGAAATGCTATATATAAATCTTGTTCCAAATCAATTATCAATAAATTTCTTTTCATCTCAAACTCCATTTCTTCATATTGGTTAGAAATATCTTTACTTGAGAATTTACCACAATGTATTTAGGGCAGGTGTAAGGAACCCAAGCGGCGTCCTATCCTTTAGCAACATAGCACCAACACAAACTACACATAATCACATAAAATAAACATATATATTTTATCTCGGGCTATTTTGATGTGAGATAAAGTCCCCTATGGCACTCACTCTTTAGCTGCTCTAGGTCGGGCTGATATGCTACCTTGCTAGTGTGCCACCCCAGTGGTTACTTATATGGCGAATGTAAGTCTACAAGCTTTCTTCCTTACTTGACCATCATAAACTGATGAGCGCCTTATTAGTTTGGTAGGCCTTACTATGCGACCGGTAAGCTACCTCATGTTGACTTTATTTAAGAAGATGTAAGACTACATGCTTTCTCCTTGAACTAGCCATCATGCACTGACTGGGTTGAGTATATTTAAGGCTTAAGATAAGTCCCCCTAGTGGCTCCTTTCCTTGACTTCCTTCAAGTCTACCTGACTCCCCACAGGACTCCCACATGGTAGTCACTCTAGGTCAGATAGTATTTGTCTCACCCATGATAGATTATCTTGATGATCATTTCCATCTGTGAAGATGTAAGCTAGAAGTCTTCTTCTGGTGATCATTTACCGCATGGACACCTGGGATTTTTGCCATGTCGGCGGTGACCCACCCAGTGGATCCACCACTCATGGCAGATTTAAGTCTACAAGCATTCTACTGGAGTTAGTCAACGTATACCTATAGGCTTTTTTTATAGGGTCTAGGATAAAGACCTTAGCTGCACATCCCCTATGGGAACTCTATTTGGATCACATCCTTAGCGACCCCATCTAGACACTACCTCAGTTACCCTTGGATTGGAGAGTCCCCTAGTAGCCACCCCTGTGGTTGGAGAATTTATCTTGAGGATATGCAGATTCTCCCTTGGTCCAGTGAGTCTAAGATAGAACAAGGCTAATATAAGCTCCTTCTCAGTATGGTCCCTCACACACTAATAGGGTCCACAAAAATATATAAACAAAATAAATATATATCTTATGGATTAGGAGGAAAACCCCTAGTGGTACTTTTTCCAAGCAAGCATCCTATCTTGAAGTGTCATCAAAACTCCCTATAGGAATTGCCTGACTACTTCTAAGTTGAGATAAGTCTAAGACTCTCTCAATAGTCCCCTTAGGTTTGACTTATTGACCAACAGTCACCGGTCATCCTTGCTTTGGAAGGTATAAGTCTATCACGTATTCTTTCCAGCATGATCGACACATCGACGAGCAGCCTTAAGTCAAGTTTGATTTATTGTGCTATCAACCGATCACCCCAGTGGTTCCTTGTTCAAGAAGTTGTAAGTCTACAAGCTTTCTTCCTAACTTGAGAATTGCATACCGAAAGGCACCCCTTAGGTTGGTTAGCTCTGCCCCGCGCTTGATAGACTATCCTTTTAAATTTATAAATCTAAGATAGGACTAGGTTGATATTATCCTCTTCTTAGTAGATCCATCGCACACCGATAGGGTCCATCTAAAATTAAAATAATTTTGACTATTTTTGAGTCGATGTGAGTCCACAACGGTATTCGCTCAATAGTCGCATTAGGTCGGGTTTGATTTATTGTGCTATCAATCGATCACCTCAGTGGTTCCTTATTCAGGAGGTTGTACGTCTACAAGCTTTCTTCCTAACTTGACCATCGCACACCAAAAAGCAACTCTTAGTTTGGTTAGCTCTACCCCATGGCCAATAGACTATCCCTTTGGATTTATAAATCTAAGATAGAACTAGGCTGATATTAGCCCATTCTTAGTAGATCCATTGCACACTAATAGGGTCCATCTAAAAATAAATTAATTTTGACTATTTCTGAGTCGATGTGAGTCCACAGTGGCATTCGCTCAATAGTCTCCTTAGGTCGGGTTTGATTTATTGTGCTATCAACTGATCACCCCAGTGGTTCCTTGTTCAGGAAGTTGTAAGTCTACAAGCCTTCTTCCTAACTTGGCCATTGCACACCCAAAGGAAACCCTTAGGTTGGTTAGTCCTACCTGATGGATGGTAAACTATCCTTTTGGATTTGTAAATCTAAAATAGGATTAGGCTGATATTAGCCCCTTCTCAGTGGATCCATTGCACACCGATAGGGTCCATTTTATTAAAACCACCATCCTTCCCTAGTGGAATCTAAATTAAATCCACCCACTCTTATCCCTAGTAGATACATAAACCAAAGAAAAACATAAATTAAACCCATCTTATCCCTAGCGGATCTGAGCTCATATCTCCAGTAGATGTGTCCTCAGAAACCAAATCACATCCTCTCCCTAGTGGAACCCCAGATCATAAGCCAACAAATCAAATCAAATTCTCATCCCCAGTGGATGCCCACCAATTAAATCAAATCAAATTTCTCTCCAACAAGGTGCAAATCATATCCTCTCTCCAATAGAGCCCTCATAAAATTAGACCAAATCAAATCCCTATCCCTAGTGGATAATTTGAAATTGCTTCTCTAGTGGAAGGTTCATACACTCATCTCTGGCGGGTTATAAATCCTAATCCCCAGCAGATCTTTTCTCCCCAAATCATATCAAACTCAAACTCTTATCCTCTATGGATAATCTTAACCTGCTTCCCTAGTGGAAGGTTCACATACTTGATCCCTCAGTGGATCCTTTCTTCCCCTTTTATTCCTTTGGCATAAGTTGAGTTGCATTGCACTAAGATCTTGATTTCATCTACATCTCGGGTTTAGGGGTAGATCATTTCGATTAGTACTTGCGATCCTTTGGACGTTGTTGATCGTCTCGGTCAACACCAATACATGTATGGTGCCTCGTTAGCTACACCACACTTATAGGGCACCCTTTGTTCACCTCACTTTTGGAGTGAGTTCTCAACTTTCTCATCATAGATCTAGGACTCTTATAGACACTAAGAGTTTTTTGGTCTTAAGACACTTCTAGTGATTAGGTGAACACTTAACCTAAGCACAGAGACTTAGAAGGATTAGCCATAGGAATAAGTTCTATTGTAGGGACTTCAAAAAACTTTTCTATCCTATAGCCTAAACCCAATCCATGCTTTCCTTCTTAAACCAAACCTCAAGTTCAAATCCAAATCATAAATCAATCCCAAATCAAATGATTGAAACTCATGATCAAATTCAAATTTCAAAACCCTTCTTAAGCCCTTTGATTTTATCTTATAGACTTAGCCTTAATCAAATTCAAATTCCCAATTGATTTTTCAAATATCCATTCAATCTCAAATCAAATTCCAAATTAAATCTAACTCCAAATGATTGAAACCCAAAATCAAATGCAAATTCTAAAATCCCTTCCTAAGCCATATGAACCACCATCATATACTTAACCAAAACCCCATTTAAACCAAATCAAACTTGATTGATTTCTTTATAAATCAAGTGTTCCTTCATTTATATTCACAAATATAAATGAAATACGAATTCAAATGAGCCAAATTGAATCAAACCAAAACCTCTCTTAAGCCATATGGACCTACCTCCATAAGCTTAATCAAACCTCAACCAAATCAACCCAAAATCAATTGGTTTCTTTATAAATTAATTATTCATTCATTTATATTCATAAATATAAATGAAACCCACCCTCCAATGACCAAAAATAAATCAAACTAAATCAATTCCCTACTTAAGCCCTTTTGACCTACATCCTTAAGCTTGGTCAAATTTGCTTCCAAATCACTCCAAACTCAAGTGATTTTCTCATGAATCATTTATATCTTCATTTATATTCACAAATATAAATCCAAATGGCCAAAACCAAACCCAAATCAAATCAAATTTCCAATTTTAGCCTTTTAAGCCAATTTCTTGAACTTGGCCAAATGATATCCAAATCAAGTCAAAACCCATAGATTTCTTCATAAATCAATCATTCCTTCAATCACTCACCCAAATATTGACATAAACTATAATTATCAAACCAAACTCAAGTCAACCCAAGTCAAGCCCAAGTTAGCCTTTTTGATTTGAAAACTTCAAATGAGCCAAAATCCATCATAGTCCAAATTGATTGTACTTGGATTTATATTTCAATCCTAGGCTCATATATGAGTTCAACTAAACATGAACCAAGCTAAAACTAAACCAATTGAGCCATTTAGGTCCACTTAACCCAAAGTAGCCTAAAAGACCTTTTTGAGCCAATTTCCAATTCAACCCAATTTGGATTGAACCAAGCCTATCCAAACCTCTTATCATGATCAACAATCATCCTTGGGTGATCAACTACATTGAATTGGGTCAAACTATGTCAACTTGGTCCTTTGACCAAGTCAACCTTTAGCTTAAATGAAACCCAAACTAGCCAAAATCCACCATATACCAAATTAATTGAAACTATTGATTCAAAACCATTTATAATCAATAATCAAACATAATCAAACTATTAATTGAGTCAAACCAAGTCCAATTGACCATTTCACACAAGTTGATGTAAATTGGCCTAAATAGCCAAAATGGGTCAAATCATTATTTAACTCAAATTGATTACAACTAATGGCTCAAGTTCATTTCAAATCATTTATTGAACTTGACCAAAGCTATAGTTGAGCCCAATTTGACCAATTGGTCAACTTGACCCAACCTAGCCCAAATTGACATGGAAGGCCAAATTGGCCAAAATCCAAATTAAATCCAAATCAAACCAAACCAAAGCCTACAATCATTTTCAATCACCCAATTGAACATGAACCAACACCTAAAATAACCCAATTTGGTTAAATTGGTCAAATTGGTCAACTTGACCCATTTGACCCATTTGATTTCAAATGAGCCAAAATCAAACTTAAGCCAAATTAATCAAAACCACTTAAACCAAAAATCTTCAAATCATCATTTAAACCTAACCCAAGCCTTGGTTTGACCCAATTTGACCAATTGGTCAACCCAACCCAACATGAACCCATATGAACCCATTTGACCAAATGAAGCCAAAGCACCCAAAACCAACCCATGGGACCCTAAAGGCTGACCAAACCTAACCCAAATAAACCATAGGTCAGCCAAAAATCATCCCAAAAGCAAAGTGGATCCCACCCAAGGAAATTAGCCAATGGACACATCTCATTTGCATTGGATTCTTTCCATAAGAAGCAAAGTCTACTTTCTCCTCTCATGAGCAGCCATCAAACTTTCTAAGCATACCTTGCCTAGATACCAGGACCATGGACCAAAGGAGTACCTTCCTCTCCTCCCATGGCAACCATGGGTGCAAGGAAGAAAAACACACAATCTCCCATATGCCTTGAGCTTCACATACTTTTTCCAACCCTGTGCCATGTGGACATGATGACCCTCGGTGCCATGGAGATGAATTGGTGAAAATTTAGGGACGAGTCCCATCCATCCATCACACGTGATTGAGGGTTATACTCCCTCAATTTAAGTGAGATTCATCACCATTCACACTAAGTGAGTTTCTTGAGTATTTACAAAATCTCAGGGAGCTTCCTAGAGCATTCCAAAGCCTCCTAAGCTCGCATTTTATTCTAAGGGAGGCCAATCTGAAGTCCCATTTGCTCAATCCTCAAACAAACTCTAATCAAACTTACACACACCTTCCTTGGACCTAGTTGAAGACAAATGAATCATTTCAAGCTTTCACCAGAGAAGAGTTACCAATCGATCACCTACATGTGTGTTGGTCTCAAACCAAATCAAATCAAAGTGGGTGACAGTTTCATTTCCACCAAATGAAGCTTCCTCATTGATCCGCTCGGTGAGGTAATTGCCATTAAAATTGATCCTAGTGAAAATAGTTTGGTCCTTTTAAAGAACTTGCATTTGAACCCATCTTTGGATCCTTGTGGATCCTTCGAAGGTGTGGGTTGAGTTTCAATTGCTTGGGTGAGCTCGGATCGAGTGATCCACGACGAACAGGCTCGATCATTCATCTCTCGTAGGAGATAGATTACAGACTGTCCATTCCGCATGATTGGAATGGACGGTTCTAATATAATCACACTTAGATCCTCTCTATTTTCTCTTTAATCATGGGATTTAATCATGGTTGTTCCATCTTGGATCGGACGGTCCACAGGAAAGTGCATCCGCCATTGGCTGACTCATCCACATGATGTGACTACTTAAAGAACCAATCCCATGTGGAAAGCATGTCGTGCACATGGTGGAGGTTTAATTAGGGCTTTTTTACTTAATCTTTAAGGCTGAAACTTCTAATATTCATAACTAGTTATAAAAAAAATTCAAAAATTATAAATGAGGGCTCATTTTAAAGGTATTTCAGAGGAGATTCCAAAAAAATTATTATTAATTAATTTTGAATAGTAATTTATGCTTAATTAAGGTTTAATTAAAAATTTAATTAGCCTAATTACTCTTTGATTAATTATCCAATTAATTTCAAACTTTTTAGAGATGTTTAGGGGAATGACTTCTATCTCACCTATTTTTCTTGGAATTTATTGGATAGTTAATTAGAGAAATTTATTGATTAATCCTTAAGTACTCTCATACCTTAATTAATGATAATTAAGCAAATAAATAATGAATTAATGAATTAATTAAGCTTATTGCCATCTCTTAATAGTGAAATGTCTTAGGAAAATGGTTTAGATTTACTCTTTATAACCATTTCCTTAATCCTCTTCATTTGTTTCAAATTAATCAAAGTTTAATTAATTAATTAGTCACTTAATTAATCAATTAAAAGAAAAGGGAATTTAATTATTTTAGAGCCGAATTAGTTGTTTGAAATGACTTAGGGATTGATTTAGGCCGCTTTCTTGATCCTTTCCTTAAGATTAATTTCATCATCCTAATTAAAATATAATCAAAGGATTTAATTAATTGATTAAGGGCTTAATTAAAATAATTTAAAAATCTAATTCATTCCTAACTTTGATTAATCAACCTTGGGTAGTTTGTTATATGTTTAAAAGTCTAAAGAAATTAATGAAATTATTAGCTCACATGTGAGAAAATCATAAAAGTAATTAAACAAATCTCTTAAGCTTAATTATTATTATGAATTATTGTATTAGGCCCCTTTCATTTCTTAGAGCATTACTAATTTACTTTTCATGTAGGTTCATTGGCTCATCATTAATTAGTTAATTAACTTAAGGTGATTTAGATAAGGGTTTAATTAATTGAATTAATTCATACCTTAACCTAATTAAGCCATAAAATCATCCTAATTACTTTTCATTAAATCAAATTAACTCACACATATGGGAATGGGATTAGGATTACCAAACCTCTTTCATATCCCTTAAATCAAATCAAAAATAGTTTTAAGAAACTTTGGTTTATTTTAAATAATCTTATTTAATATGATTGCCCTTAGGAATTAGTTGGATTGAATGAAATTACATACTTGTGTTACTTTATTTTTTTCCTAATCATGTTAAAATGATTGTATGCCACCTATAGTCATGCATTTATTCCTTTCAAAAATAAATTAAATAGAATGATTTCTTTTATGTCAAATTTGCATGTGTTGACTAAATTAGAAATATGTGTGGCTATTATCACTATTAAATCTCAAATATATTTTCAAAAGCTTATTAATGAATAATATATAGGTGTATGTGAATATAAACTTACTCTATGAAGTGAAGTTCCTTTCTTACTTTCATATGTTGACTTGCATAAATGTGAATGTTAATGGGTATATTAGTCTAAATATTTCGGGGATGCACAGCTTTAAGTAGCCCCAAGGAGGTTCCTACCTCACTCTCCTGGTGCAGAATAATGGTGACGTACCTGTTTGATTTCATTCTTATGCATTTTGACATTAGAATTGGGATAGAGATTTAATTCATTTACACAAATAAATTAAATAAATCAAACTCTACTTTTGCATTATTTTATATTTTTATGGTTTCTTATACATCCATATGTATTTAAGAATAGCGGGTATATTAGTCTGGACATTCCGGGGATGCACGGCTTTAAGTAGCCCCATAGAGGTTCCTACCTCACTCCCTTGGTGTAGAACAATGGTGATGTACTTGCTTAAAACTTTCATACATTTGAATATGTATTTAGCTAATGAATGAACCCCTTCCCCACCTTTTCTATTAAAAAGACATGCATTCATATTTTTTTCAAGTGATTGCATTGATTATTCATATGATTTAGAGCTCTTTTCCTATGCTTTTGTATAAGAATTTAAATAGAGCTTTAAAATAACATGACAAAACTAATTCAACCAATTGAAACACCAATTTTAAATACCTTTGCTTACATTCATCATTTAAGTGTGCTAAGGTATAAATTTTATGTATAGTTATGTTTAGGACATGTTATATATGATGGAAATAAATGAACAAACATGTGTTATGTGATAGTAATTAATTCCAATTAATCTTAAGATGCCTTTCTTATTGAATGAGATTATTTAAAATGAACCTAAACCTAAGACTAATTAAAATATGAAATAAGCCATTCACTAAAGAGAATTGATTAATTAATTTACTTTAGATATAGCTTAAGGTAGGGATGAAAGAGAGTGATCCTCTCTTTCCTTCTTTTTATAACACTTAGTTGTTTAGTGTAGGTTAAATGAAATAAAAGAAAATATTAAGTAAAATTTACAAATCAATTAAACCATTTAAAGTGAAACCACCCTTTATAATTAAATGTCCTTCATACTTAGAGAATGATAACTCTAAAGCCTAGTTAGAACATACCACATAAGCCTTAATACACGCACATTAGACTAAGTCACTATTTCTAGCTTTATGTTAGGGCAGTATATGGTTTGATGTATGCTTATTTTATGATGTATTATTGTAGACTAGATGTTAGGGTTTATGCTTCATAGACTGGATGTTAGGCCATGATTAGCCTAATCATGTTTTGTGTAGGAGATTATGCTTAAGGGGTGTGTAAAATAAATATAAATACTTTCTTTTGCTGGTTGCTTAACCCCTAAGCATAATCTAAATTAAGATAGGTGGACTTGGTTACCCATGTGTAGGGTGCTAAGTCCAAATTATGCATATAAATGCCTGGGTTGTATGGTGTGTTTAGCTAACACTTATTTTGCAGGTGTAGTTAGATTTATTTTTCTTATTTTTAATGTAATTTTATATTAGGAATTTGGTTACGTGTTATGGGGGTTAAGGATGAACATTGGCCAGAAGGTTTAATCCTAGGGTGCCATGTGATGCCTGGAGCCTACCAAATCAAATGAAGTAAATAAAATAAGGAAATGAAGGAAGCATGAAGACTTGAAGACCTCCCATGACACTTATCATTTATAATTTGTAATTATTCTTTCATATACAGGGTTGTATAAGGGTAGAGCTCAGCTACCCATTTCTCTTTTTGGGTTGTACGGCGATTCCCGACTGCACCAGCCTATTATTCTTTTATGTTGAGTTTATAAATTATTTGATGCTTTATTTATAATTGTGTAATAGAAATGGCATGTATTTTCCTAGTTTCTTCATATATGATTATTTAATGTGTGGCCTGGATTCGATTAGGCTCTTAGGACAAAAAATAAATTTTCTACCCCAACTATAACTCATAACTAAATTTTTAAACAACTCATAACCTCATTTAAAGCCTAGGTATTAAATCAAGATAATTAAAAGATTTAGCAACCCCTTAGCTGAATGTTGTATGCTTAATATCATGCATATCATCTTGTTTCATTCTTGCTAAGAGAGGGTTTCCATCCTTGCATGATAGGGGAAGGCTTGATCTTTGAAGGTCTCCCTTGTGGTGGAAAACACCTCTTTCGATCTAATTTAGCCTATAACCATATTTTATCATGCGTTTAGACATATAAAATCATATAGCCTTTGTCAAAATAGAGTCCAAAATCAAATAAAATTTGATAAAATTTGCATTATACTAAGTCATTATTCATACCACTCATGCTCTAGTCTCTTAGTGGGTTTAAGGACTTTAGTTTCTTTCTAAATAATAACAACCTAACCATCTTGCAAAACATATGACTTGACCACATGGTTTTAAAATGTAGGATGAGTTAGCTGGCTGCCACTCCAAGTGGTTATAAGTCCAGCAGTCAGGTGGTTTACCCTCTCTTGTGGAGGTAAATAATATACCCATTTTTTGCCTTAGATTTAGGATGTGATTTGGCCCTCGCTAAAGCTCTATAGATTTAAGATCTGAGGTTGATATTTCCCCTCAGACTACAAGCATAAATCCTCACCTTTTAGGTATTTCCATAATCTTATATTGTGGAATTATAAGTCCTAGCATTCTAATAAATTTTCAACACAAATATATAATTCTCTTCCATTTTAAATATATAAAGCCCAACTTCTTAGTATTATAAGCATCCCCTACTCATCTCCTTTTGGCTTTGATAATAAGTCTCTCCTTTTGATCTATCCCACTTGATTTTCCAAATATAGCTAATTTATTGATAATCCTATCTTTGAAATCTTTGGAGATAATAATTGCCTAGTTTAATCTAGAGTATTCCTATGAAACTGACCTTCCTTAGGATGTAATTAACTATGGGGGTTTGCCCCCATAGGAAACTTTAGAACCTAGTTTAAATAATCCCTACTTTATTCATCCATGTAAAGTAGGGGAAAAAATCTTTGGTATATTCAAAGACCCATCATGCTTTAGGAGTTCTTATTAAGTGATTAGGTTTATTATAGGATAGTGATTTCTATCTTTCAAGATAGTGCACTATTCCTTGATTTTGTACCCAATCACTTTCATAAGTACACCCTCAGATCTACGTGGTGTCCCCCCATATATACATATACTTAAAAATAAACACCACACATAAATAAAGGAAGAAAAACTATGCAAAGATTGTATTTTTATTTGATTGAAATATTTATGTATGTGGAGTAAAGTTCTATCCAAATCCAAATATTGGAATACATGTAAATGAAGTCAAATAAGTATGTGCCACTGTTAACTAGGGAAGTGAGTTAATCAAATGACCTCCTTGGGGCTAACTAAAGCCTCGTATACCCAAGATATTTGGACTATATGTGAATAGCAATACGTAACTGGAACGAAGTACATCTTACTTCATATATCATATAAGCACATGCAAACCAATATGTATCCATAACTACTATCACTCTAATCAATGTAATTGATTTATAAATTTTTTGAAAGTAATTTGAATTTATAAGTGATAATAGCCACACATATTGTAAATTAATCCAACACATGCAAGCTTGCATAAAAAAACCATTTGATTTAATTAACCTTGAAAAGTTGAATGCATGATTTCAAATGACATACAACATTTAACATGGTTGTAAAGGAATAAATAAATGTAAACATACGATTTCATTCAATCAAATTAATTCTTATGGACAATCATATCAAATGAAATCATTTAAAGTAAACAAAAGCTTCTTTAATGCCACTTTTAATTTCATGTTTTGATTTGATTTAAGAATGTGAGAAAAGGTTTACGGATCCTAACTCATTCCCATGTTTGTTAATTAATTTGGTTTAATAAAATGTAATTAAGTTGATTTTATGAGTTAATTAAGTTGTAATATGCATAACATCCATTAATTAACCCTTTCCTATGTTACCTTAACATAATTATCCAAACTATTATGAGCCGGCATGATATGCACATACATTGAGAATTAAATCAGCAATGATCCTAAGAAATGAAAGGGGGTTGGCTCACAATTAATGGTTATTTAAGTTATGGAACTCAATTAAATACTCTTATAACTCCCCCAGACATGTGGGCTAATTATAATTTTTTTTAGGATTTCTTTAGAATGTTGAACTCCTAAGGGCATACCCAAGATTTAATTAATCAAGCTCTGATGTAATTATGATATTAATTTTAATTAATTAAACCATTTGATTAACTAATTAAACCTTAATTGATTTAATTAGTGAAATGAATTTAGGGAAATGAATTAGGAAGGAGGCCCTAACCATATCCCATAGGTTCATTCACTATTAAATAATGATTAACAACTTAAATAATTAATTTATTATTATTCATGTCATTAATTAACCCTTAATTAGATTAAAAAATGGTTAGGGCTTAATTAACTAATTTTCCTAACTAATTAACCAATAAATCCCAAAAAATATTAGGAGGTCATCTGCTTAAACAATCTCAAAATGTTTGGGGTTAATTAAATAATTAATTAATTAAGGAGTAATTAAGCTAATTAAAATTTTAATTAAACTCTAATTAAGCTTTAATTACTATTCAAAATTAATTAGGGATATTTTTACTAAATTTCGCTCTAAAATACCTTCAAAATGAGTATTTATTTATATATTTACAAGTTTCAACCATTAAAATACATTAATTAGGCCTAATTAACCTTTAATCTTATTGACGCCACGTGGCACACTGACATTGCGTGCTTTTCACGTGACGTCATGGGATTGGTTACTAAATTTAATCCTAGTTAGTGCTTACGTGGCAGTGACGGACGCACTTTATCGTGCACCATTCGATCTCAGATTAGATGACCACGATTAATCCCAAAACACTAATGGATTGAGATGGATAGTTCCATCAAAACTAATCATGATCATCCATTCTAATCATGCGAAATGGACAGTGCATGATCTATTGTCACATGAGTGAGGAGGAATGAAGTCTATTCACCATTGCTCGCATGATCCGAGCCCATCCAAGCTCGAATCGACTCCAAATGGATCCCACACTTTCACATAAAAGATCCGAAGGGATCCAACAGCTAAGATCACACGGGGTGAAAGTTTTCTTCAAAAAGCTCCAACAAATTTTTACTTTATGGTCAGTTTTAATGGCATACCTCACAAGAGCTCAAGACCGGAGCCAAATTTAAATGAGAAAGCTTCATCTAGTAGAGATGAGGCCTTGTTGATCAGCACAAGCTCCAATTTGAAGTGGATAGCTCAGAAGGACAATACTCAAAGCATTAGTGGTAAACATTGATTGAAATCCACCCTCCAATCATCGAGAAGCTCAAGAGGCGATTCATTCTTACTCGACTAGCTCTAAGTATGGTATGTAAGAAGTTAAATTCACTTTGGTGGAGTTTGGAGCAAATGGGATCGAGAGGATTGTTGCCTTATATTGGCTTGAAGGAAACTGAGAATGGGGAACTTGGGGAGGCTTGGGAACTCTCTAAGAAGCTCTTGGCGGCTTGTCTTGGGTAGTTAGGGCTCTGAGGAATGCAAGTGTGTGAGTTTGAGTGGAAATTAGGGGGTTTATACCCCTCCCCATGCAAGTGTGTGAGTTTGAGTGGAAATGAGGATTTTTAGGGTTTAGGGCTCAGCTTGATTTGGCTCTATGTGATCATACGGCCACCTTAGAGGGTTGTGGGTGTCCTTGAGGTGATGAGTTGGCTCAGTTTAGTTGGGTGAGGGTGTTGAGGTGTCTGCCAAGGAAGGTAGTGGGTGTCCATAGTGATTCGAGTGCTCCAATGGGGGAGGTGACCTCCCATGGGTCATGGACCTAACCACCTTTTAGAGGCGTGTCATGTAGGTGGACCAATAGGAGAGTGCCAAGTGGTCAACAAATAGAAATGACCACTTACATCGATGATTTGCCTCATGTGATACCCTTAGCCCAAGGGTAGAATGGTCATTTGGCATTAGATTTGATTTGGGCAGATTTGAGATGAGTCAAAAGTGGGTTGGGCCAAATTTAATGTCATTTGAGTTTATTTGGTTTGATTTGGCTCAATTTGACTCATTTAGGTCAAATTGGGTCAAACCAAGGGTTGGGTCAAATTCATACGATCATTTGGGATGTATTGGTGTCATTGGTTTGGTTCAATTTGGTTTAGAATTGGCTTTGGTTCATTTGAGTACATTTGGGTCAAATGTGCCAAGTTGACCAATTTGACCCAATTGATTAAATTGGCTTGGATCATGGCTTGGTATGGGTTTGGTTGATCATTCAGAGTATTTTGTAGGTTCGGTTGAGTTTAATTTGAATTTGATTGGGTTTTAGGATAGTTTGACCCTTTAGGTCAAGTTGGGTTCAATAGGTCATTTAGGTCTAGTGGATTAATTGGGCTCAATTGAGGCTTTGGTCAAGTTCAATAGTCAATTTGAAATGAACTTGAGCCATTGGTTGTAATCAATTTGATTTAGAATTAGATTTGACCCATTTTGACCATGTAGGTCAATTTGTGTCAAGAGGGCCAATTGAGTTTTGTTTGGCTCAATTGAAGGTCAAGTCATGTTCAAGTATTGATTTTGGATGGGTCTGAATCATTAGTTTCAATGGATTTGGATTAGGCTTGTAATTTGGCTAGTTTGGATTCATATGGGTTAAGAGGATTAACTTGGTCAAAGGGCTAGGTTGACTTAGTTTGACCTAATTTATGATAATTGATCAACCTAAGGTGATCAATAATCATGTTGTGAAGTTTGGATTATCTTAATTCACTTTGATTTGGATTGAATTGGATTTTAGTTCAAATAGATCAAATTGGTCACTTTGGGTCAAGTGAACCAATTTGGTTTAGTTGGCTTGATTTTGGGTTAAGTTTGATTTAGATGGGATTATATATGGATTTGGGATTTATATAAATTCAATTGCAATTGATTTTGGTTCAAATGACTTTTGATTCATTTGAAAATCTCAAGTCAAACGGGCAAGGATGGGTTTGACTTGGGTTGATTTTGATTTGGCTTGATGATTGTAGATTTCATTTATATTTGGAATGGTGATTGATGGAATGATTGGTTTATGGAAAAATAAATTGAGTTTGGGTTTTGGAATGAGAGAATTTGGCTAAGTCCATGGAATTGGGTCATGTGCTTAGGTTTGGATTTTAATTTAATTTGATTTAGTTTGATGATTTAAATGTATGTTTTATTTATATTTGTGAAGATGATTGAAGATATGATTGATTCATGAGAAAATCAATTGATTTTGGATTGATTTGGGTTAAGATTTGGCTAAACTCATGAAGACTGATTCATATGGCTTAGGAAGGGTTGACTTAATTTGATTTAGTTTGATTTAGTTTTGATCATTTGAATGTAAATTTGATTTATATTTAGGAAGATGATTGAAGATATAAATTGATTATGAGAAAATCAAATGGTTTTGGATTGATTTAGATGGGATTTTGGCTAAGTTCATGAAATTGATTCAAAGAATTTTGGTAGGATTTGGTATGATTGTAGATTTTGGAAAATTGGATTTGGAATTGTGTTTGATTATAAGTTTGATATATTGATTGAAAGGTTGAATTGATATTTGAGAAAATCAATTGAGTTTGGACTGATTTGAATTTGGCTAAGGCTATGTCCATGAGATAAAATCATATGGCTTAGGTTGATTTTGAATTTGGAGTTGATCATGGGCTTCAATCATTTGACTTGGAATTTGGTTTTGGATTTGGATTTGGTATTTGAATTGAATTTAAGGTTTGGATATAGCTTAAGAAGGTGAACATGGATTGGATTTAGGCTATAGGATAGGTGGATCTCCCTAAGTCCTAATGCATAGCTTAATCCTATGATTAACCCTTCTAAGTCTCTAAGCTTAGGTTAAGTGTTCACCTAAATGCTAGAAGTGTCTTATGACTAGAGAAGTCTCAGTGTCTAGAAGACTCCTAAGTCTAAGATGAGAAGATTAAGAACTTACTCCAAAAGTGAGGTCAACACTACACAGAATAAAATTAATTAAACACAAGTTTCATCTTATTTTAAAATGTGTGCAAACATATTAAATGATTACAAATATTTTCAAACACTAATTTGTCTATCAAACTCAAATAACCTACATTGGCCTTAACACAAATGCTAGATGCTTAATTTTTGTGCTTAAGAATATTGCGCGGGATAAAACTAAATAAATCTATGTTTCATATCACTTCAAAAAGCATGTAAATATAATAAAATCTTATACAATTTTTAAAGATTCAAATTCATTTTGAACTCTAATAAAACTTTTTGTGCCCCAACAAATGTGCTAAGCTCCTAAACTCTACGTTTGATGAATATCATGGGTTAAGTAAGGAATTAATTTTGATTATTTTATGTTAAGAGACATTCAAATGCGATGGCACAATTGCATCAAAATTCTTAAAATCATATAATGCAAATGCATTGTAAATTGTGTAATAAGTCTAAAATAACTCGCATATGCCCCGACACATGTGCTAAGTTTCTTAACTTGGTGTTTGAGAATACTGTGCGTGCTAATGTAAAGTAAATTTGAATTAGCAATATATGCTCTGACCAGCATAATGAATGCTCAATTACATGGTCTGAGATAGGCTAAAATTTAAGTTAATATAAACCAACTCTTGTCATGAGAGTTGTGCATGTATACTAAATGATCAATGAATATCTTTATAAAAATTTACTTTTGAAGAAAAAAATAAATTTATCATTTAAGCATATCTTGAATAGATAGCCCCACTCATACTATGGAGATCAAAAGTTATAATTGATTAGTCTGATCCTCCTTATAAGGTTTTGAGTCGATATAATTAATTACAAAACTAAATGGTCACTCTTAAATTGAAAATTTTATTTTATATTTTTTTGACCAGTGATATTAATAAACAAAATTTATATTGAAAATGTAAACTCCCAATATCAAATTAAAGACACTATTATAGATTCATAAGCTCGATCTCTGTTGGCAAACAAGTATAGTTGATAAGGTTTAAAACCCTGATAATGGTTGTGTTGAATAGAGATTTCAACCAAAAGAAATATTGCCATAAAAATATATTCAGATTTAAATTAAGTTATTTAAATTATATTTCAATAAATTATAAAATTTTAACAAATTGTTAAATATAATATATTTTAAAAGCAATGAAATTCATTATTAAAATACTTAAAAGTAAAATCCGCCACCATTAAGTAATTGTTTATCTGAGGTGATAATTTAGAAAAAAATATTAGCTCACAAAGAAGCCAATGTCAGGTTAAGTGTACTACTATGTTCACTCTTAAATAATCTCATGCCAATAATGATGTGATTCATTTCATCTGTCTGTGTGGTTTTGTTTTCAAATGACATCACATAAAAGTACCGTTTTGACTAAAGCCTTTTGAGTGATTTCTTTGTTAAATGGTATTATTATATTACAGTCAAGATTATTGCCTGTGTATTCCCCAATGACTTTGCCCCTTAAGTTGTGAATCATATGGTACATTTGATAAGTCATAAAGCCCTTTGTTAACTAAGGTAAATTTAAAGTTATTTTCTTAGACAAACATCAACTAAGTTCTATAAGGTTTTCTTAGATGAAGTAACTCATGATTGCTGACAAGGATCTTTCAATCAGGTTGGATCGACTACTTCCTTTGACTAAGTAGACTAGGAATCGTGGTAGCCCAAGACGACAAAATTATGAGATCTTGATTGGGCACGTCACATTTTCCCCTACCATTTATTTTAAGCTCAAAAATGGTGAATTTCATAGTTTTTAAACTCTAGTTTATTGCTACTATGCGTAATGTAATTAGGAACCTAACAACTAACCTTAATTGAAAGTTTTCTCTCAGCATTTATATGAGTAATTAATTATAAATGCTTGTGCCCCTGAGAAACCTAGAACCATATCTAAAGTTCTCACAAAATAAGGGTGAAATTTCTGAATAGTTTCTTATTTCTAATCTCATATGCCTTTTGAAAACTTGATAGATACTAAAATCCAAACTCTCCTCATCAAGCGGCCAAGCACAAATTTTTGAAGCCCATAGATCTCTTTCTAATTTTTAAACATATTATTAGAATTGCTAATAGTTACATTCCTCTTAATAGTGAGTGGTAGGTTGAAGTTGAGTCGAGCATGTGCTTGTTTGAGTTCAAGCTTGTTTACCATTATGGATCTTGATTCAAGCTTTTAGGATGGCGTTCAAGCTTGAGTTTGTTTTAAAAAATTCTGCTTGAGCTTGATTTAAATTGAAATTATTGAACCTATTAACGAAAAGCTTATTTAATGAAATGAATGAGCTTTAATCAAGTCTTAATTGAACTTGTTCACAAGAAAATTCTTAAGAAATATAGATGAGTGGTATCAATAAAAGCTTATTAGCCTTAAAAGATTATTTAAATAATATTGTTCATGAACAAGCCTTTAGGTGTGTTTGGAGTAGTGGTGGTAATGCAATGTAGTGCAAAAATGCTTTGTAGTACCATTTGGAAATTGCTTTATTGGCCACATTTTGGGAAATATGTGATTAGAAAATTACATTTTTCAACTTGGCTTAGTTAAGGGTGATGACTGTCAAAAGTTATGTTCTAAGTTTCTTAAAATAAAAATTTATAGTACCCACTGTAGTTTTTAAATAGTAGCTTCTTCTATAGTAGTTCTACAACTGCTTTTTCAAACTACTACAGCTATCCCAAACAAACCCTTAATTGAGCTATAATTGAGCATCTTAACAAGCTTGTTTATGAGCTATAAATGATATTTTTCATGAACATAAATGAACAAAATGATAAGTTATTCATGCTTTTTCAATTAACAATCGAGTATATATAGAAGTCTTCAAGCTCGTTTGATCAGTTAATCAAACTTTCATGGACAAGCCTTAATCGAGCTGAGTCACGAGTAGCTTAGCCAAAGCTTTGTTCATCTGTAGCCCTAGTGAGGAGCTTGATTTATATGTCTCGGACAGAACCTCGGATCTATTATTTATGGATTATGAAAACTTTTATATCAATGTCTCAAGTGAGCTATCATACCTATATTTTGCACAATCACTATGGCATGAGATTTTCTTCTTATAGGTTTTGCATGATGGATAGGTTAAAAATTGTTGAGGTCCTACATACCCATCAACATTAATGTTCATATGCTCTTTTTTTTTTTTTTTTTTTGCAAAGTTAAAATGGAAATCTAGAACCATTTTCTTGATTATCATATGCTTTTAATCCCCTCTTGACTTACTATGGCTCCTCTTTTCTCCATTAAGTCCAATCTTCTTCAAGCATTCACTTAAGAAAGTTACATGGTTGAGGAATCCTATCTATTAAAAACTACTACTCTTTTATCAGACCGGACTTATATATCATATATGGTGGAGAATAAATGATAAAAGAATTTGCAACAGCACAATCTTCAGAAGTAAAAGTTCGTAGTTGAAAAAAAAAATTATGAAAGACAGCCAAGCATTTTCTGAAACAGTTGTTCACGTTTTTTTTTTATTGTGACCATATTGTGGCTTCCTCACAATCTTCTTTCCGAGGTTGGGATATTTTTATTATTCTATTTAGACTACTTTCGGGAATTCTGAAAACTCTTCCTTCTCATCATTGCCGCGTGTTTATTTGTTGGAAATGAGACTTCGTTGTCCTCTTGGATGGATGCCACAGCATGGGTTGTACGATCATCTATTCTTATTGAGTGGCATTTTGCTTTCATGAGCCCCTTTTATTAATAGCAGACTTTCATTATTAGTGCATTTTCATTACCTTTAATAAGAAAAAGGAAAATAATTTGACAATGACTTCCATCTCTTCACGTTATGTGCCCCTACCTTTAGAGATAGGTTGACTTGTGAGTTTATGCACCTATGTTTGATAAAACTAATTTTGACATATGAAAAGTTAGATTCTTATGATGTTTACGAAGCATTGATTCCAGAATGTGATTTATCTATTTAAGTGATAGCTTATCTTCTATTTCAAAAAGTGATTTGATTCTTTTAAATAAAAAGATAATTTCATTTTTTTATAAAATATCTCTTCATTCAATATACTTGATGCTCTCACATTGTTATATATAGTTGGGATTGTAAGATAGGTGAGAAGAATTCTTTACAGGAAAAGAATATTCTTATTGAGAAGTCCATAAAATTAAATTCAAAGCCCCAAGTGCATGCCTTTGATTCTAAAATGAGTAAGAAGAGAAATAAAAAAATCAAAGGAAAGGAAGAAGATTTTAAACAAAGTCTTATATTACTTAGAAAAAGGAAAAAAAAGCTTCCAACTACATTCCTCAAGTTAGCCACCCAAAGTTTCAATTCTCAAACTAATTTTGAGGATGACCCTGAGGTAAACAATTTATCTTATGAAGAGTTATTCAATGTCTTTGATGAATTAGTGGATGTTTATAATAAATTGAAAAATAAATACATTTCCACTAAAAGAAAATCTAGAAGTTTTAAAGTAAATCTTGACACTTTGATGAAAGAAAATAAGTCACTTTTAATAGATGCTAAAAAAATTTCATGATATGATTTATTTTTTTAGAAATGATGTATCTTTATTAAGTACCAAAGTTAATGATTTGCTAAGTGATTTATCTAGTACTTTTACATCTTTTTGTCATGATGAGCTTATTTCCAAATAAAATTTTTAGAAGATGAAAATAAAGTATTACAAAAAGAGTTATTATCTAGAAATAAAATTGAACATAATTTACATATTGAGATTAAAAATTTAATAGTTGAGAATACTAATAATAGAAATATATTAAATGAAATATCTTTTCTTCTACAAGTTTTAGTTTCTCACATACTTTACATTCAAATCCATCCATGTCTTGTAAGCAATATTCATGTTATTCTCACACTTTAAATAATTGTACATCTCACAAGCATGTTAGTTCATTCTCTAAAATTAAACCTAAAAGTTATAATTTATTGATGCATGCTCTACCCAATGTTACTTGTACTTATTGCTATAGGCAAGGTCATGTTTAATATGGTTGTTCATTTAGGAGATCCATGCAATTAAATGCTTCATCTCTATACATTTGGATTTCTAAGGGAACTAGTTTGCATTGTCCATCATCTACTTTTGCAAAATATTTATAATGCTACTAATGTTAAAGGATCCAAGCTTGCTTGGATACCAAAATCTAGGAAATGAGATTATATTGCAAGTTTGACTTCATGGAGGATCGGTGAAGACAAGTCATCAATTCATGTATACAAAAGCAAAATTAAATTATGAAGGTATATAAGAAGGAATGGCATGAGGTAAAGTAATTTGTATTCTTCATTAATACCTTCCATACATATGTTTAGGTCATTAGATTAGTTATGTTTCATTCATGCTTAACTAATCTATATAAGCTTCATTTTTAAATTTTTTAAAATAAATGAATAGTTTCAAAACATAATTTAAAAATATTATTATAAATTCTATGAATTTCACATATTATTTGGTTTATTGTGACTTCAACATTTTAGAAGATTTTATGAACTATATAATATTTTACCAATGAATGTTTTTATTTATCATTATTTGGATTTATATTTTAAATTCTATAAAATTCACGGTAAGTAAATTTAGTTGCTTACCTATGTACATATTTTAATCTAATCTTTGAACTAGATTAGTTTCTAGTTTTGAAGATAAAATGGTTTACATAATTGATATTTACAATTTTATATGTGATTTGATCTCTTATGCCCACTTCAATAAGTATGATTTTTATTAGTTTATTTATTTGATAAAACTTATTCATCATATATTTTGTGATCCATATCTAAATGTGCTTAATTTGAAACATAGCATTCCTTTATATAGAGCATTTTTATTAATTTTCCTTAGCATATGTTAAAATAAAAATGAATATGATTTAGAAATTAGCTTGTATATATTAATTTGGAATAAATATTAAATTAGCTTTATAAATCATTTTTGCATGATTAGAGATTTTTCTGTAATATCTATCTTCATCATTCATGCTAGTCCATAATTTTTAGCCTTTATTCTTCAATTAACATTTAATATAATTACATTTGATTTGATGATAAGATATCCTTGGTTGGTATCTTAAGTTGTCATTTCTTTCAAAGTATTGTTCATTTTGAATGGTTAAAATGTTGAATATCAAAATTGATTTAAATGTTGCTAAAATTTTATTTTAGAGACATGTTTTATCCTTAATTATATATTTTCATAACATATAACATATTTCTTAATTTATATTTATTTAAGTTAGTTTCATATAAAATTATTATATTTTAGTTTACATTAAATAAGTGGAGAATATCAAGCATGTTAATCTTTAATTTTCATCATCTCATGCTTATATTTACTCTTGTACTTAATTAAGGGAGAGAATTTTATTGATATAACGAGCTTCTATTTTATTGTGAACCTTTTGATGATGTCAAAAGGAAGACTATTGATATTGGTTAGACTTTTAATTTCTCACATAAGCATTTAGTGAGGGGGATAAATATCTTTTTATTATTATAATTACCCTTCACACCAACATTAGTTTTTCATTAGCAAATAGGAGGAAATTGTTGATTATACACTTTATGTATCTCACCATTTGATTTGATGATAACAAACCTTGTATAATAATAACTAATTATTTCTTTGCAGGATAAATTATTCATATTAATCATTATGAATATCTTCTTAATTAGATTTATATTGTTGATAAATATATATTGCAAATGCTATTAATTAGTTTAAATTCAAGTGTGCAGAAAAATTCTTCAACTCTAGGTTTTTCGGTCAATTCAGAATGCTAAAGCTTTTGAACTTGAACTAGTTGAGAATATTTTTAGGAATTGCAATAATAAGGCAAATGAAAAGCTCACCAAGATAAAATAAATGATTCATTCAATTTTAAATTTATCATTCTAAAATTATTTATATTTTATATATCTTAATATTGCAATTATTCATTGAATTATCCATTTTGGATAATATGAACTAAATGCATGAGTCAAGTTCCACTAAATGTGTTTTCAAGAAAGATAAATTAGGTTTAAACGTAATTAAATAATTTCCATGCTAATCATAATTTTTATTTATATTTTCATTGCATGAACATTGAATTATCCTAAAATTATCTTTTTTTTCTCTTATTCTCTCTCCTATTATCATTTTCATCTTAGAATTATTTTGGCCAAATATTTTAATTAATTTTGCATAATAAAATGAGCAAATTTCATTCAAAATATTTCCATATAATATTCCCTTATTTTTATTTTTTTTTTTAAAAAAAATTCATTAATTTGAATTTTTGAATTTGAATTATTTTTGAATTCAAACTTCTTCATTCATGACATATTCTTGTCAAATTAAATCAAATATTTTATAGAACACTTCGAATATCCCAAGAATGATTTATTATAATTATTTAAAGCTTAATTGACTTATTACAAGGTATTTTAAATTTAAATTCAAATTAGCCATCATTTTCAAAAATAATTCCTTTTTTTTAATTAAATCCATTTTAGGAAATTGTCTTTAGGGGGCCGCCACTTAAATTCAAAATTAAATTAATTTTGATTAATTTAATATTTAAATAATACATAATGTAATCATATTAGATCCTAATTGATTACATTAATTTGAGGATTCTATTTTTTTAAACTCCTTTAACTGAAATTCTTAAATTGATTTTTTATGGATATAATTTATTCAAAATTCCTTCATTCATTTATCTTCCATGGACCTCCTTTGGATAAAATATTCATAAGATTTTTCCTCTTGCTCTAGCCATGAATCGCATTTAAAATACTTCCATATTTTCTTGATTCAATTTTGCAGGGAGCCTTCAGATTATCTCTTTGGCCAATATCCCTTAGATTTGAAATTCAAATTGATACCTAATCAATTTTCCTCTCATTGTATCATGCTTTGGCCTAGCATAGACTCCTCTCTCTTCTATTTAAGCTTCTTGTTTTAACTTGAAAAAGGTTCCATAGATCTACTATTTTCTCTTGCTCACCTTCTCCACCTTGGTCGATCCTTACTAAAGCAAACTCTTGGAGATTTTTGGTGATTCAAGTGGAAACATTCTTCATCATTCTTCTCTTTCCCTTGGACATTAGTTTGCTTGAAGATTCATTGAGAAAAGTGAACGATTTGTGTGTTTCCTCCCTTGGCCGAGTGGTTCAACCTTGTCTTTGAATTCTTAAGGTGTTAAGTTTCTTATATTTCCTTTATCTCTTCTTGGCTTTGAATTTTATAAAGTTAATTAAATTATATTGTGCTTATTCACTTCATGAATCTTTAGTTTCTTGTTTGGCTGAAAACTAACATAAGGAAATTGAATTTTTTTTGTGCTTAATCATTTCATATTCCATTTATTTTTGTCTGGCTGAAAGCTAACACAAGGATTTTAATTTTTTATGTGCTTAATCATTTCACTATCCATTGTTTATGTGTTTGGCCAAAAGCTCTTACAAAGTCTATTGATTTTATATTGTTTAATCATTTGAATATCTTTTATTTTTCACCTTGCCTTAAAGTTTCGAATTTGTTGGTAAAGTTTGGTTGTGCTTAACAATACATCTCACTTATTTATCCACTTGGTTGATGACTTCATCATTATTTTTATATTAATATGTTCTTGTAGTTAAGCTTGCTTTCAATTGATTTACATAAAGGTTATGTGATAGCTTTCTTGTGGTATCATTCCAATCTTTATTCATGTGATTGTTTAGTTATCGTAATTGGAAATTCACTTATCATTTGAATAAAAGTTATTATGTGTGAAAAAGAATTCAAGTTAAGATTTTGTGATTCAACATTGAATATTCAGTTGATTCATATTCCATTTAAGTTTGCATTTTAAAGTCATATAAGAAAATCATTTAAAACTTTTAAAGATCATTCAAAGCAACATTAAGTTACTTACTTACATTAAACACTTGATTTAAGATATTATTTCAATTTTAAATTAAAGTGAGTTATCTTTCATCAATATCCACTTGCCTTAATATTGGTATAGTTTGGGTTGTGAGTGCAAAATATTTTAAAATTGAGAGTTAGATATTTGTATATTTTTTCTTGTCTTGATTTGCGTTAGGGTTGTACTTGCTGTTGTAGGAAAGTATGTGTTGGATTGTACTTGCCTGTTGTAGGAAAGTAGGTGTTAGGTTGTACTTACTCATGTAAAATATATGGTGTTGAGTTGTACTTGCCCGTGAAGGAGAGTATGGGAGATTTGTTGTAATATCATTTTGATTTAGTGAATTCCTAGCTTGGGTTGCTAGGCATGGACGTAGGCTGATTTTTGGGGTTTGGCCAAATAGCATAAAATTTTTTGTGTTCTCTTTTTACTTTTCTTCACCTTTACTTTTCTTTATTGCTGCTTATAATTGTTGTGGATAATTAAGAAAAATTTATTTGCAATTAATTTTTATACAAAGTATTCAAATTAAGTTTTAATTTGAAATTATTTTTAAATACACAATTCACCTCCCCCCTAATCATTGAAGTTATCATATGGATACGCATCTAATTTGAGCAGAGATGTTGATTTGTGAATGAGAAAAGTATTTAGAGTGAATAATCATAATTTTTAAATTTTTCTGTTTTGCTTACTTTCAGTTGCATTCAGTGCTTTAGCAGAGAAAATTTTAAATCCTTTGATCAAGCTTAGTGTCTTCTTTAAGAAATTATCCTCAGCTCGATAAAATATGAAAGTTACAAAATAACTAGAAGTAAACATTTCAATCATTATATGTAAGCTCAAAATGATATAAATATGTAAGCTTAGTTTCTTCTTTATTGCTGCTTATAAATGCTATGTATAATTAACGAATGTGATTTTCATGTGATTCCCATAGTAGGATCTCTTTAAATTGGATCCTTGATCATTTTGGAGTCGAACACGCTCCAATGAACTTGGATCGAGTGACAAAAGTTGGATGGTGTCCATCTTTCACTACGAGATGACAATGGATCATCGACCATCTATTTTGCTTGATTAAAATGGAAGGACTTGATTAATCACATTAAATTCTCTTGATTTTTCATTTTAAAATTGTGGGATTAATCTTAGCCATCTGATCTGTGATTAGATGGTTGAGATGAAAGCATGTCCGCCACCGTTGGGTCAACGACCACATCAGACGATTTAAATAGCCAATCCTGCAACGTCACGTGGAAAATGCTGCCACATCAGCTATCACGTGGCATTGACTATGTAATTGGATTAAATAGGGTTGAACATGTGAATTAATTAACTAGAACTTCAAAGAATTCAACTAATTATAGAAAAAATACAAATAATTTCATTTTGGAAAGCTTAAATAAAGTAGAATATAGGAAAAATAAAATCCCTTAATCTTGCCTATTGAACAATGTTTAATTAAGCTTTGAAATTTTAATTAATTATCTTAATTAAGCCTTAATTACTTGGCTAATTAGCTTGAGATTTTATCTAATTATTCCTTGGGATGACTTATAGCTCTCATAATTTTCTTAGGTTAATTTGCAAGTTAATTAAGAAAGCTTTTTTTTTAAATCTAATCACCTATTTTAAGCATTTAATAATATTAAAAATTGGAAATTTTATGAAATTAATTTGGGATGTTTAATTAATCATAAGAATATTAAGGGTGGCCAAAGAAAAATAATTGGGACTTCTGATCCTATTTATTCTTCCAAAATCACCCACAGGAGTATTTAATGAATTAATTATATAGTTTAATTAAATTAGAAAATAAATAACCTTTGTAATTAATTTAATTGATCAGAATGTTTAATTAAACCTCCTTATGTGCTTAGCTATCATCTCTAATGAAATCAAAATTCTCCATTGGTATGGAGAATTTTGAAAGTAATTAATTAATCTAATTTTCTTCTTAATTTAATTAATCATTAGTCATGGGCCTAATTGCATTGGAACCTTAGGTCATTGTTGATTTTATCTTCCATCATTTCATCATAATTTGCAACCCCTTGATTAATAGTTAATCAAATTGAGAAGCTTATTTGGGAGGGAAACTGAATGATTAAATAATGGGATGAAATTAATTAAATCATAAAAATCATTTAGGGTTCCTTTAAACTTCTTAATGAATAAAGACGAGTAAGGGTAATCCAAATCACTTAACATTTTTCTTAGGTTTAAATAACTCAAAACCTCAAACTTAAGTCTAGTCAATTTGGTGAAGTTTAGGATATTCATGTGGGTGTACTTTGTCCTTAGGAATTAAAGAATCTAAAGGTAATGTTTAATGAAGTTTCAATTGCTTTATTTAGTGCATTCATCTTGTATGTGTCCATGCATTCATGTTTCGAAATCACATAAAGAAATTGCATCAATTGTATGCATTTGAATTAAGTAGAGTGGCTATTATCATTAGTAAATCTCAAAGCTATTTTTCTTAAGCATTAAAATAACTATATAAAGAAGTTGTATTAATTGCATGCATTTGAATTAAGAAGTGTAGCTATTATCACTATTAAATTTTAAATTATTTTGAATACAAATGAATATGAGTTGGAATGTTGATTTTGATATTTCACATGTATGAATCATAACTCATAAAGGTATATAGTCTGGACATCCCGAGAACACGAGATTTTAAGTAGTCCCAAGGAGATCTTTGATTACCTCACTTCTGGTTCAACAATAGCACGTACCTTATGATTTGTTATGAGTTATGTGATAGTGATAAATCAATGTCATTATTTAAATGTAAAGTAATTTTTCTAAGATTCACCATTATGTTCTTACATGTGCATGTACACTTTTGAATTAGCAAGTATATAGTTTGGACATCCCGGGAACATGAGACTTTAAGTAGTCCCAAGGGGGTCTTTGATTACCTTACTTCCCTAGTTCACCAATGACATGTACTTGTAAATATTCATTGTATACATACATACATGTGTTAACATAAAGTTGAAAATGCATAAATAAATAAAAATGGAAAAGACCATCTATTTCAAAATGTATTCCATGCATCATGTAACCCCAACCCATGTTATTCAACTAATGATCTAATTAACATCTACTCAAGCATGCATTGATTGGGATATGCTTAGTTAGGATTCATGCACATGTTAAAAGCAATGGTATTCTTTTAGTAAACTCACCTTGGAATCATTAATCTTAGGTTGACTTGTATCTTTCAAGATGAATTTTCTAAGCTAAGTTTTAACATGAAAGAAATCACAAAGTCTAAAAGCTACAAATCATACCTTTTAGATCAAACCCGAGGATATGGATGAGAGGAAGTTTCTTCTTCCTCTCTTCCCTTTATAATCTTGTAATTTCTATTCAGCACAATGAAATAAAATTTGCATCTAAAATTTATCTTGAGATAATAAGTATGTAAAGAATAATCATTCTTAAAGGTTAATTTGAAGATCCAACACTAGAAAAATTTTATAATCTAATGTCAACAATGACATACCTCACTAAGCCTTACACACTTTAGAATGATAGACCATGAATTTAGTCTTAAGTTAGGATGATGTTTGTTATGGTGGTGTGAAGTTTTATTTTATAATATAATATTTTAGACTGGATGTTAGGATTGATTGTGTGAAGTCTGGATGTTAAGATGATATTAGACTAATGATATTTTTCACAGAGGATTGTGCTTAAGAGACCACTATAATAATACTAAAAATATAAATGCTTCTTGCTTACAGGTGTTGTTAAGTCCCTAAGCATGATTCAATAGGACAGGTGAGCTTAATTACTTAAGCTAGAGTGCTGAGTCCAAATATATGGAATACAATTGTTTGGTTTGAATGTGTGTTATAATAATCTCTATTTTATAGGTGTCGTTAGATTTAATTTTCCATAAAAATATAATTTTTGCAATAGAATTATGATTAGAGCTATGGGGTTTAGGATGAGCAGTGGCTAGAAGGCATAGACTTGAGAGGTCTTGTGAAGCCTAGAGTATTCAAATCCAAGAACTGAAGATGAAGAAGAATTGAATACCCTAATAGCTTTTCCTTTTATTATAATTTTAATTATAATCCAGCTATATAAGGGTTTGACTACCCAATTTGTTTTTTTTTTTCGGGGTGTACGGGGTACCTGGCCACTAGTTTCTTATTCTTTTATGAAATTAATTATTTGATTATTGTGTTCACTTTGATTGCATAATAAAAATTGCATGTTTTTCAAAGGTTTCTTAAAGTGTGACTCTTTGATGTGTGGCCTGGATGCATTAGGCTCTATAAGAAAAGTTAATTTTTCTATCCCCACTTAATAATCTTAACTAAAATTTAAGAAATTCATAACCTCATTTTAAAGCCTAGGATACAAATTCATAAATAAAAATGATAGACCATGGACTCTAGTATTAAGTTAGGATGATGTTTGTTATAGTGGTGTGAAGTTTTATTTTATGATATAATATTTTAGATTGGATGTTAAGATGATATTAGACTAATGATATTTTCTATAGGGGATTGTGCTTAAGGGACCACTAAAATAATACTAAAAATATAAATACTTCTTGCTTACAAGTGTTGTTAAGTCCCTAAACATGATTCAATAAGATAGGTGAGCTTAGTTACCTAAGGCAGGGTGCTCACTATTTGGTTTGAATGCATGTTATAATAATCTCTATTTTACAGATGTTGTTATATTTAATTATCCATAAAAATATAAGTCTTGCAATATAATTATGATTAGAGCTATGAGGTTTAGGATGAGTAGTGACTAGAAGGCATAGACTTGAGAGGTCCTGTGAAGCCTAGAGTATTCAAATCCTAGAACTGAAGATGAAAAAGAATTGAATACCCCAATAGCTTTTCCATTTATTGTAATTTTAATTGTAATCCAGGCTATATAAGGGTTTAGCTACAAAATTTCTTTTCTTTTTTGGAGTGTACGGCCGTACCTGGCCACCAGTCTCTTATTCTTTTATGAAATTAATTATTTGATTATTGTGTTCACTTTGATTGCACAATAGAAATTTCATATTTTTCATAGGTTTCTTAAAGTTTGACTCTTTGATGTGTGGCCTAGATGCATTAGGCTCCTTACAAAAAGTTAATTTTTCTATCCCCACTTAATAATCTTAACTAAAATTTAAGAAATTCAAAACCACATTTTAAAGCCTAGGATACAAATTAAGAAATAAAAGATTTAGTAACCCCTTAGCTGAATATTTCTATGTTATAACATAATGCATGCATATTATTTCACTCTTGAAAATAAGAGGTCTCCATTCTTACATTATAGGAGATAGGCTTGACCTGTGAGAGCAATCTCTTGTAGTAAAGAACATCCTTTCTTTTTGATTTGGCCCATAACCAATTCTCATCATGCATTTAGTCATATACTCTCCCAAGCTTGAGTCAAAAATGAAATAAATATATGTAAATTTAATTGCATTAGTTTAGGTCATAACTTGCACATCAATCATGAGCTAGTCTCTTAGAGAGTGAGTTTAGGATTTTAGATTCATTTATAATTAATAACAACCTACATATCTTGCATTTACATATGACTAGCCCATATGGTTTTAAAATTATAGGATGTGTTAGCTGGCAGCTACTCCAGGTAGTTGTAAGTCTAAAAGAGTTGGGATTGATTACTCTCCCTAGTGGAAGTGACCAATATATTCCACTCCTCCAGTATAATTAGGTCAAGCTCTTAGCTATTGGAAGAGTTGGGATTGGTCACTCCCCTAGAGCACTTTAGATATTGGTTTAGAGGCTTCTTTATTTTTCTTTTCTATGAGTATATGTCCTCACCTCTTAGCAATTTCTACAATCTTGTGTTGTTAGAATCTAAGTCCTAGCATTCTAATAAAATTCCAACTCAAATAAATAATTTTATCTCTTTCAAAAATGTAAAGCCTTATTATAAGATAGATTGAAACACTCATTGGGATTCCTAGTATCATGTGCTTCATACTTATTCTCATTTGGAATCTGCTAAGAACTCTTCTTATTTGAGCTCTTCCCGATTACTTCCTAAAATTGATTCTTTGATTATCTACCTTCGAACTCTTTGGAGACATTAATTGACTACTTTAATCAAGAGTGTTTTTAGGAAATTTCTACTTCCTAAGATGTAATTAACTATGGAAGCTTGCTTCCATAAGAAACTAAAGAACCTGACACAAAATAAACCAAACATTACCTATCCATGTAAAGTAGGGGAAATATCTTTAGTACATATATAGACCCATCTACGTTAAGAGTCTTTATTAGGTGATCAAGTCCATTATAGGATGATGCTTATATCTTTCAAGATAGTACATCATTCTTTAGATGACATACTTGAGCACTTTAATAAGTACTCTTAAGATCAACATGATGTTCTTACAACTCCAAACTAAAACACACACCAAAATTTGTAATACTAAGACGAATAAGAGCTCAATATCATAAAATAATGGCTAGAACATTTTCATATCATTTATCTTGATTTTTTCATATTTTTTCATATTTTATTTTCATTAAATTTTCACTATTCTTGAATTTATCCTTTCTAAATAATTTGAGTACTTACATGAAATTAAGCCTTTATCCATTATTTTTTAAAGTAAGTTAAATTTCTTTCACATTTCCTTAAGTTATTTTCATGCTTCGATTGATTATTTTTCCATTTATTTTAGCATGAGAAGTAAATTATTCTCTCATTATCTAAATTATCCTTTCTCTTTCCTTTCCTTTTTTTCCTTACACCTATCAATAATCCCTTCTAATTATTTTTCATTTTTACCAAATTTTTATTGATTTTGGCATGTTTAAATTTGTGGAAATTATTCAAAGTATTTATATGTTATTTTTCCCTTATTTAATTGTTGACCCCACTTTTGGAGTGAGGACTCACCCTTCCCATCTTAGACTTAGAAATTCTTCTAGGCCCTTAGATTTTCATAGTCATAGGACACTTCCAGTGATTAAGGGAATACAAACCCAAGCCTAGAGACTTAGGAAGACATACCTAAGCTTAGGCTATACCCTAGGAAAATAGGCTCCACATATCCTATGGCCTCAACCAAAACTCATGCTTATCCAATCAACCAACCTTAATTGGATTTTATTTTATATCCAAGCTCCAAGCCAAATTAAGTTAGCCCTTAATCTAAGTCAATTCCATCATGATCCTTGCCAAATCCCATTCAAATAAACCAAAGCCAATTTTTTTTTACAAAAGCATTCCAATCATTCAATACTTTATTCCAAACCCCTCCAACTCTTACATCCAAACCAATTAAACCAAATGAATCTAATTAACCCAAGTTAGAACATTTGACCCATATGGGTCAAATTGAGCCAAAATTCAATCAAACTCAAATTGATTATAATCAAAGCCATCAATCAATCCTAAATTCATCATTGAACTCTTTTCAACACCCAATTCAATCCAATTCAACTCTACCAACCCATTTGGTCCACTTGACCCAAAGTGCCTAAATGACCAAATTGACTCAAACTTCAATCCAACCCAAATTGGAGTGAATTAACCCATCTAATCTCCTCTATAATGATTGTTGATCATCTTTGATTGTTCAATGGCAATCAATTAGGTCAAATCAAGCCAATTTAATCACTTGATCTAAGTTAACCCAATTAACTCATATGGACCAAAATGAACCAAATCTCATTCCAACTCCAATTGATTGAAATCAATGACTCCAATCAATCATAAATTGATTATTAAACATGACTCAACCACCAATTGAACCGAACCAAGTCAATTTGTTCTCTTGACCCAAGTTGACCCAATTTGACCTAAAAGGCCAAATTATGCCAAATCTCATTCCAAACCAAATTGATTGAAACTAATGCCTCAAATCAATCACAAATTGATTATTGAACATGATCCAACCTTCAATTGAACCCAATTTGGTCAAACCAACCCAATTGATCCACTTAGCCCAATTTGACCTAAAGGGTCAAATTGAACTAAGTCATTCCCTAATCCAAATTAATTCAAACCAACTCCTACAATCATTCTCAAATGATCAATTGAACCTAAACCAACCCTCCACCCAAGCCAATTTGGCCAATTTGACCAAATTGGTCAACTTAGCACATTTGACCCATATGAACCCATATGAGTCAAAACTAAATCCACTTCAAATTAAAGCAAACCAATTGGACTAATACATCTTAAATGATCATTTGAACACACTCAAACCCTTGGGTTGACCCAATTTGACCAATTTGTCAACCTAACCCAATTGAACCTCATTTGACTCATATGGGTCAAAGTGAGCCAAACCCAACCAAACTTGGCATGACTCACCTTAGGTCACCATAGGCTAGCCTAAGTGAACCCAACCCATGGTGAACTCAGTTTGCATCATAACCCATGAACCAACCCACCCAAATGGTACAAAATTCCCATTTGGATGGTCTCATCTACTCCCCAAGCCATGATAGTCACCTTTGGCCATTCTTGGACACTTAGACCACTGACCCAACTTGACCTAAGACTGTTGGTTTCAGTCTTGGGTCATGAGAGGGTGAACTCACCTAAGGCACCATTGGTTTACTTGGAGTGGGAGGTGAACACCCATGCCAGCCCATGCCATTGCCTCAGCATCTCAAGCCCCTCCACCTCAGCAGTCCACTACCATCTCCGACCACTTACCTCAGCTAGATGACTGCCAAAAGCTGAGCCAATCTCAGCCTTTTGTTCACTTGGGGAGGAGAGTATACTCCTCTCCATCCATTCAAACTTCACACAAAGCTTCCTTAGGGTATTCTGAGTAGTCCCAGAGATGTTCTCAACCCCTTATGCTTTCCATCATCGATGAGACCAACTCCCATTCGTAACCAAGAGCCACATCCATCCAACCTCACATAAACTCCACCAAACTCAAATTAACTCTTCCCACACCTTCTGCTAGCTCTGATGAGTCAAAATAAATCAATCCTCAATCAATTTGATCATCGAAAGGCACTCCAAGACCAACTCCGGTGAACTTAGCGGTGGCATTTGGTCCACAGATACGTCGACAGGGAGGCAACTCGAGATCTTCCCAATAGGGCTTCATCTCTTCAAGATGAAGCTACCTCAATCAATGAACTATCGGTCTCTAGCTTCGGTGAGGTAAAACTCTAACAAATCATAGAAAATCCCCTAGGTGTTGGTCTTTTGTGAAGGAATTTGTGATTTCATGCGATTTCCACCGTAGGATCTCCTTAGATCTTCCCCCCACACATTTTGGAGTCAATCCTGATGTCCCGCGAGCTCCAACGAGCTCAGAACAAGCAGTAGAAGGGGGACAGTGTTCGTCTTTCGGTGCTCAGGGGATGATGAATCATCGGTCATCCATTTCATGTGATTAGAATGCATGGTCATGATGTAATTCATTATATTTTTTGAATTAATCAATAGGAACCATAGATTAATCCTCACCGTCCAATCCAAGATCGAATGGTGGGGACAAAACCACATCTGTCACCGCTGACTCAACCGCCACAGGGGACTTACTAAATAAGCTATCTCGTGGTGCCATGTGGAAAGCACTGCCACATTAGCTTCCATGTTGCGTCAACAGTTTAGAAGATTGATTAGATGTAAAAAAATGTCATTAAATAGCTAAAACTTAAAAAATTTATAACTAATTATAGAAAAATCCAAAAAATATAAAAAAAAACACATACTGGAAAGGGTAAACAGAGGAGATTTTAATAAAAATAAAATCCATAATGTTTGAATAGTGAATAGTGATTAATTAAGGTTTGAAGTTTATCATAATTACCTTAATTAAGGTTTAATTACTTGGCCAATTGACCCAAAAGTTGGTGGGTTAGTTTTATGAAATGTCCCCTACCTCCCATAATTTTTGGGATTTATTGGCCATGTAATTTAGAGAATTCGATATTCTAATCCTAATCACCCTCTTTAATTAATGCAATAATAATTAAAATGGATAAATAGTAAAATTTAAATGATTAATGATGCATAATCATTATTAAAAGTGGGGACTGATGAGAAAAAATGATTAGGATCTCTCTCATAATTATTTTCCTAAATGCATTTCATTAGGAGGGTTAATTAATTTAGTATGTTAATTAAAGATTAATTAAGTAAATTAATAGAAAAATTAAATCAAATTAAAATGACAATTATTTCAGATGATTTAAATTGAATTCATGTGTTCCCTTTATGTGTTTAACAACATAAAGATCATTAAGAAATTTATGGTTAACCCATGAGTGTGGGGAAACCATAAGAGCACTTAGCTTAGTTCTTTCCTTAATCTAATCAACTCTTAAACATGAGCCTAATTGCATTAGGTCCCTTTAGGAGCATTACAAATTTTGATTTTTCATAAGTATATCCTTGGAGGCTTATGATTAAGTAGATAAATAAATTAAAGAGACTTAGGAAAAGGAAATTAATTTCCTAATGATTCAAACCTAATCAATCCATAAAATTTACATAATTATTTTTCCTTAAACACATCAAGTTACTAATGTGGGATATGGGGTAAAACTGCAAATAACATGTCTCCACTTTAATAATTCAAATCCAAAATTAAACTTCATAATAACTTTGGTTAGTCTTAAGGAATTTTATTTGACTTGATTGTCCTTAGGAATTAATGTGATTGAATGTTTCATGTGGCAATGTTTAATTATTCATTTTCAATCATTATAAATTTGTATACCATTTAATATCATGTATTCATGTTTTCAAATAAAAGAATCAAATGAATATGATTATATGTGTAAGTTGCATGTGTTGAATTAATCCTATTATATGTGTGGCTATTATTGCTAATAAATCTCAAATTATTTTCAAAGTTATAAACTAATGATGAAGATTTAAATTGATGTTATCTATTACATTTGCTTATAGCTTAAACATGTTAAAGCATTATTCTCTTTCCATGATTCATGTGCATGTTCATAAGAATTTGAATGTTTGTAAGTATATAGTCTGGACATCCCAGGAACACAAGGCTTTAGGTAGCCCCCAGGATGTCTTAGATTATCTCACTTCCCTAGTTTAACAATGACACGTACTAACTTAATTTCATTCATATGTGTATATATGCTATAATTTGAATATACCTTTACTTTACATGAATAAATAAATTTGCTAATATAATCTTTGGAATGATTTTCATTCTTATATTTATTTAAATATTTATATGTATTTAAGATAGCAAGTATATAGTCTGGACATTCCGAGAACACGAGGCTTTAAGTAGCCCCAAGGAGATTACCTAACTTCCCTGGTTTAACAACATGCACTTGTTTGAATCTTAGTACATGTGTATGTATACTTAGCTAAGGAATGGAATCCCTCTTTTTTACCAAAAATATATGCTTTAGCAATCATTCAAGTGTTTCAAAAATACATTGCATATATAATTATGTTAAGTTCAAAATCATATGCATGTTATTGATGATGAAAATGAATGATGTAATATTATCCATATGATAGTAATTCAATTTTATTAATCTTAAGATGCCTTTCATGTTTGAATAGGATCTTTAAGATTAACCCAAACCTAGGATTAATAAAATGTTTAATGAATCATTCACTAAAAAAACCAAAAGTCATAATGACATGCCTTTTGAAAATAACTTAGGGTAGGGATGAAGAGGGTCAAACCTCTTTCCTCTCTTTATAATAATTAGATGCTAAGTAAATATCCAAGTGAAATAAAAGAAAATATAAATTCAAAATCCACCAATCCTTTAATAACTTAAAGTGAAACCATCCCCTAATATCTAACTTAAATAATTCCAAACTTAGATGATCATAATCCTAAAGCTTAGCTAAGACATACCACACTAAACTTTAGCACACACATTAGAAAACTAAGTCACCTTCTAGCTCTAAGTTAGGATGGTGCATGTTATGATGTTGTCTTTTATTTTGTGATGTAAAATTTTAGACTGGATGTTAAGATTATTTATACGTAGACTAAATGTTAGGTCGTTATTAGCCTAATAATATTTTTATGGGGGATTATGCCAATGGGGGTCATTGAAATAATAAATAAATATAAATGTTTTTATTTGCAGGTTGCTTATGGCCCTTTGCATAATCCACATTATGATATGTGGGGTTGGTTACCATGTGCAGGGTGCTAAGTCTAAATTTATAGAATATAACTACTTGGTTTGTATGGTTGCTTAACTAACATATATTTTGTAGGTGTAGTTAGATTTTATTTTCCATAAACATGTAACTTTGTAATAAGAATTAGAATTAGTGCTATTAGGTTTAGGATGAATAGTGGCTAGAAGGCAAAGACCGGAGGCCATATGAAGCCTTAGAGAAAAACCTAAATCAAAAGGAGGAAATAAAAGATGAAGAATGAAGACCCCCATAGCATCTATCTTAATTATAATTGCAATATTCTTTTATTATCCGAGTTGTATAAGGGTAGAGCTCAGCTACCCAATTTCTTTTATTTTCCATGATGCACTGCAGTACCCGGCCGCACCGGCCTTTTATTCTTTTATAAAATCTATGAATGTTTGATTATTATGTTTATCTTATGTAATAGAAATTACATGTTATTCATAGGTTTCTTAAGTTTGATGGTTGAATGTGTGGCCTGGATGTTAAGCTCTTTAGAATAAAATTTCTTTTTTACCCCCCATTAAACTATTCATAACTAAATTATAAAATAATTCATAACCTCACTTTAAAGCCTAGGTTATAATCAAGATAATTAAAAAAATTTAGCAACCCATTAGCTGAATGTTGAATGTTCTAACATCATGCATATCATCTTATTTTGCTCTTGAATAGGGAGGGTCTCCACTCTTGCATAATAAGGGAATGCTTGACCTTTGAGGGCATCCCTTGTAGTGGAGAACACCTCTTCCTGTTGATTTGGCCAATAACAATTTTTCATCATGCATTTAGGCATAATTATCACAAGTCTTTGTCCAAATGAATGTGTCAAAAATGATATAAAAATTTGAAAAATTGTGCATTAGTCTAAGTCATGTCTTCATGTCAGTCATGATCTAATCTCTGAAGGAGTGAATTTATGACTCTAGTCTCTTTCCAAATAAAATAATAACTTAGCTATCTTACACTTATATAACACCGACCAACATGATTTTGAAGCATAGGAGGAGTTAGTCGCGGCACCACTCTGCTGTAAGTCCAGAAGAGTCGGGATGAGTTTATCATGTATTGTGGAGGTAAACCATTATGTCCCATTTTTTTATTAGACTTAGGTCATGCTTTAGCTTCTGCTAAAGTATCCTAGATTAAAGATCTGAGGTTACTTGTTTCCTTTGGGCTACAGGTATAAGTCCTCACCTCTTAGGCATTTTCATAATCTTATGTTGATAGACTATAAGCCCTAGCATGCTAATAAAATTTCAACTCAAACTAAAATAAATTTTTTCTTTCAAAAGTATAAAGCCTCACTACAGGGTAGACTAGAATGCTCACTAAGCTTCCTAGTATCATGAGCGCTCCTACTCATCTTCCTTTGGAATCTAAAAATAAGTCTTCCAAATTGAACTTTTCCACTTGATTTCCAAAAATACCCAATCATTTGAAAGTCTAACCTTGAAATCTTTAGAGATATTCATTGACTACTTTAATCGAGAGTTTTCTAAGGAAGTCCTTATTTCCTAGATGTGATTAACTATGAAAGCTTACTTCCATAGGGAACTAAAAAACTTGGCATAAAATAAACTCTGTTTTACTTTTCCATGCAAAGTAGGGAAAAGATCTCTAGTATATAGGAAGATCCATATGTCTAAGGAGTCATTGTTGGGTGATCAGGTCCATTGTAGGGTGATATTTTCTATCTTTCGAGATGGCACATCATACCTTAATGTCATACCGATCACTTCAATAAGTACCCCCTAAGATCTATGTGGTATTCACCCGACTCCAAATTAAAACACCACATTAATACCATTTTAAATTCATATTAATTTGAATTTTGAAATTAAGTATTTTCTAAATTCAAATTGTATTCTACCATGAACTATTTTCAAATTTAGGTTAGTTATTTTAGGCATGTTTTGGTCGACTCCTATTGTGGTTTAATACCTAAATTTTATTTAATTTGAATTAATTTGAATTATTTTAAATTTGAATACAATTTGATTTAGCGTTAATACACTTTCCATTTTTATATTTTCTAATTTTCCTCTCTAAATTAGCATTAATTTATTTAAATTATGTTTATGATTCAATTATATCTTAATTAATCTTCCATAATTTAAAATTGATTGAATGTATTAATTAGAGGTTGATTCATTTCTAGGAATGTCTTGGCCAAAACATTAATGAAATTTCTCTTGATTTATTTTAATTTGATTTATTTCTCTTGGCTTGCCTTATTTAATATCTTCTAATTAGTTAATTAGTCTCTCATTTATGTTGCCTTAAATCATGATTGAACTCTATTTGGAAACTTATTGACCATTCCATATAGAATTGATTTTTAATATATTTTAAATTCAAATTATTTTGAATCACTTTATTAATTGATCCTATAACTAATTAAGAGAGTTTGTTTATGATTGCATTCAAATCAATTCCCTCCACTTCTTGTTTGGCTGGACACATCAATTAGAATTGAATTTGAATACAAATTGTTACCACATGCTTAATTATTCAAAATTAAATTCTAAAACTATTTTCTCTCTTCTTTCCTTTGCCTTGGTCGAGCCCCTCTTACTTGGTCTCCTTCCTACTTGACTTGAGATGACTATGTTAAGTGACTTAATCCATTAATTCCATCTGGTTGACCCATTTGAATTTATTCATAGCTCAAATCAAGTGAATTGAATTTCAAATATTGAATTCTTCCCTTATTAATTTTTCTTATACTTATTCCCTCTTCTTTTCTTCTTGACTTGGCTGAACTCTTATGGATTCAATGTCTATTTAAAGAGGTGTTATCTTAGCTTAACTCCTTGATTCTCTCCACCTTGGCCAACCCCTTACTAGTTGATTTCTTAGAGTGTCTCTTAGATTCAAAGTGTTAAAATTATCTTGATTGCTCCTAACTTGGTCGAGACCTTGCTTGAAGATTGCTTAAATTCTAACTACTTTAGATCATCTCCTCTCTTCTATTCTTCAACACCAACTTAGTGGGGATTCTCTTCAGTAATTTTCATGCTTCTTTAAATATTCTGAAATTTCACATCAAGTCATTGTATTCATTGCTTACACATGCAAGAACTTGAGTAAAAGTATTCATTTCACTTTGTTCTTTTGAATCATTAGCTTTATTGAGTTGATTTGGATGAAAAGATTCATGTGCTTTATAGTTAATGTTCTTCTCTAATTTTTTTTTCCATTCTCTTTCAAGTGATTTGAACATTTTTTATTTATTTGATTGAATTGAAATCATAAGGCTTCTACAAATACTATTTTTCATAGTTTTCATATTCAAGATCTTTTCCATTTATTTTGTCCAAGTGCTTTCAAAGTTATTTTCATTCTAGCATTTTATTTTAAAATAATTTAAATTCATATCATTATAAACTTTTAATTCATAAAAAATATAATATAAACTTGTGCTCTTTTTTTATTTGTATTAATATTGTTTAGTAGGCTTGAGTGTAAAATTATTGTTTTTATTTAAGAGTTAGATATTCAAATTTTATCTTTTTTTTCCTCTTCTCTTGAATTTGTTTTAGGTTGTACCTGTGCAATGTAGAAAAGTATAGAATATTAGTTATAATCTTATCTTTGTTCAATTAATTCCTTGTCAAGGTGACTAGGCACGGATGTAGGTTAGCTTATGGGTTTGGCCGAACCACATAAAATTCTCTATGCCTCTTACCATTACTTTTCTGCATTTTATTTTCTTGCTTGATTGCTTTGATCTTTCATTAGAAAATGTTTTTCTCTCTTTTGAAACTAAGCTTTCTACAATGTTTAACATTAAGTTTTAGCTTATAATATTTTTTAAAAATACCCAATTCACCCTCCCCCCTCTTGAGTACCATAACCTCGTATCATTTTATAGTTTCTTTCTATGATTTTTGTGACGTGATATGAAATCCTATTTTATGTGGTAAACTCTTATAATAAAACTAATTTTTCTACCTAATTAAATTAAGCAACTGAAAACTAAAAATAAATTCAATTCATAACCTCACTCCAAAAGCCTTATGCATAAACAATAAAAATAATTAAAGACCTTGGCTTGGTGATGTGAAAACATAAAATCACCTTCATTTCATTTTTTTTTTAAATGAGAGTTTTCACTCATTGAATGAGAGAGAGAGAGTCTGACCAATGTGGATAACCACCCTTAAGTGCAAAACACATCTTTTGTTAATTTAGCTCATAATCTCATTTCATTATACATGTAGGCATACTTGCATACTCAAAGCCTTGAAATAAATTATCTAAAACATTATTAATCTAAAAATTGTTGGATTAATTAGAAGCATATCATACCAATCTTGATCATAAATTTAGAGAGTAAGTTTAGGTTCTTAGTCTATTTCTTAATAAATAACAGTTTAGCCATCTTGCATAATCATAAGAATGAATTCATGAATTTAAAGCATAGAAGGTGTTAGTTGGTAACCCTACCAGACAGGATGTATTCTAGAGGATTTGAGATAAAGTTCACTTTCTCTTGTTAGAAAGAATCAATACATCCCAAATTTCCTCCATTAGATTAAGTCGAGCTCCTAGCTAATGCAAGAGTGATGTTAGATATAGGATCTGAGGTATTTCATTTCTTTGTTGCTATAGGAATAAGTCCTTACCTTTTAGACTTTTCTATAGTCATCTGTTGTTAGAATATAACCATAGCATTCTAATAAAATGTCAACTCATAACAAATAAATTTCTCTTTCAAAAATATAGAGTGTAACCATATAGTAAATTGAAGTTATACTTGGCTTTTTAGTATCAGAGCCCTTCCTATTGCTTCCCATTCAGAATCTGACAAGAATCACTTTATTTAAGTTATCATATTTGACTTTTATATTTAGTGGTCTTAAAATTAAACTTTTGAAACTTATAGAGATAGAGAACTAATTTCTTTAATCTAGAATTTTTCAAAGAGTTTTCCTCTCTTAAGATGCAATTAACTATAGGTGCTTGATTCTTACAGGGGACTAAAACTTATGTACAAAATAAACTTTATTTTACTTCATCTATGTAGTTTAGAGGGAGAATCTCTAATATATGTAGAACTATTAGTCTTAGAAGTCCTTATTAATTGATCAAATATATTATAAGGTGATATTTTCATCTCTTAAAATGGTATACTATTCCTTAATGACATATTTGGTCACTAGATAAGAAACCATTAAGATTTGCATGGTGTCCAAATAAAAACTCCACATAATATAAATTATTAAGATCAATCATATAAATATTATTAATCTTATCCCTTTCTAAGAAAATTTTTCTATTTAAATCAAGCAAGCATTTATTATTATATTTTTTGACATTAATTCCATATCATATATCTAACTGATGTTGAGTAGATTGCATTTCAAACCATTAGTAAGAAGGTATTTTTCAATGAAAAAAAGAATTTTTAATTTTAATGCTACGTAACTCAAATAATTTATAGATTGTGTTGTCTTTAAAAGTGAGCTTTCCTCAACTTTTGAGTTTTAAAGAGATGAATTTACTTTTATCTCTAGTCATATATGTTAATCACCCACTAGTTTAAGTACCACAAGACTCCATAGACCCCTAAAGGAAGGCATTTTTATTCATTATTAGAGTCATGACAATCTCCTTTTATCATCAAATAATGGTTTATGGCTTCTTATACAACTTCTCCAAAGGAATTTTAATTAAAGTTTATCCAAAAAATTTTAGAGATAGAGAGCTAATTTCTTTAATTGATAATTTTCTTAAGAGGGTTTTCCTCTCTTAACATGTAATTAACTATAAAGGCATTCCCTTATAGGAACTAGGAATCCAGTATAAAATAAATTTTGTTTTACTTCATCCATGTGGTTCTTATGGTGAATCTCTAGTATATGTAGACCTTTTAATCTTAGGAGTCCTATTAGCTGATCAAATTCATTATAGGGAGATATTTCCATCTCTTGAGATGATATATTATCCATTAATGATGTATTTGGTCACCTAAATAAGAAACCCCCAAGATCTATGTGGTGTCTAAATAAAAACTCTACACATAAGTTATCAAGATTAATCATGTAAATGTCATTAATCCTAACCTTTCTAAGATAATTTTTCCATTTAAATCAAGAAAGCATTCATTATTAAAAATTAACATTAAAGCCATTATCATATAGATGACTGATGCTGAGTAGAATTTGTTTCAAATCATCAACAAGGACCTTTTAAATGGATAAAGAATTTATATTTATAATGTTACCTGATCCAAGTGTTTTATATGTTGTGTTGTGTTCAAGAGTGAGCTATCATTCACTTTTGATTGCTTTTGTCTCTAATCATATATGTTGAGCACCCACTGCCTAAATACCACAAGTCTCCATAGGTGTTGACTCCATAAACCATATTGCTTATACAATTGAATTTGATGATTACAAATATATGATTGGATGGAACTAACATTTTATTTCAAGTGTTTTAAGAAATTCACCAAACTTAGTAAGCTCAGTAAAATTTGGAAAGTCAAGCTCAGTTGGACAAAGGCAATTCGAGAAACTTCTTAAGTTATGAAATAATAAGACAAATAAGAGATCAATAATATATAAATAATGACTTAAATAATTTCATATCATTCATTTGAATTTTTGCATAATTTTAATATTTTATTTGCATGATATTTTCAATTATTTTTTAAATTATCCTTTAAAAATTATCTATTACTTTTTAAAGTGAGTTGGATTTATTTCACACTTCATTAAACTATTTTTATTATTGATCATATTAACTATCCATTTATTTTTTTGTACGAAAAAATTATTCTTAAATTATCTTAATTATTATTTTCTCTCTCACATCCTTTTATTTTCTCTCTCCTATCAAAATTATTACCCTAACCTTATTTTGGTCGAATTTTTCATGGATTTTGGCATGAGAAATATTATTGGATTTATTAAACTTATAGTCATAATATTTTCCTTTACTTATTGAATTTTTAAATTTATTTTGTTGGAAATTTTAATTTAAATATTTTTGAAATTTAAATTGAATTTGCTATAAATTGTTTCCAAATGAGTTATATTCTTTTATGGCATATTGTGCCCATTCCCTATGCGTTCTAATTTCATTATAATTGAATTTATTTGAGTTAATCTTGGTTAATTCAAATTCAAATTCAATTTAGTCTTGATTTTGTGCATTTTTCAAAATTGGATTTCCAATTTTGGAAAATCTTTGGCCGAACTCTTTTTATTTATTTTTGATTGATTTAATTTATGTAAAATAATCTAAATCTTAATTAAATACCCATGATATATTCTTCATTGATTGCATGACTGAAATTGAATCCATGTTTGGAAACTATGTGGCCTAATCTCTTGTTATTTTCTTTGATTTAATTTATTATTTTTATTTCTTGTGACCTGCCTTAATTCTTCAAATCAGTCATAGTTAATTTATTTTGTCTTCATTGAATCCTTATTTGGAATGATTTTTGGTAGTTCCTTAGATGTGGTTAATTCAAATTCTAGTTTGAATTAATTCCAAGTTTGTGAATTCCTTTAATTGGATTTTAGATATTTATGTTAAGTGCATTATCTCTTTTCCTCCCATTATCCTTGGCCAACCATATCATGGTTAATTTGAGTTGGATTCAAATTATTGTCTTTTGATTTATTGTTTGAACTTAAATTCTTGTCAAAATAAATTTCCCTCTCTTTGCTTCATTGTTTGGCCAAAAACACATGGAGTTTATTAATTCTAGGCTTAAATTATATTTAAAATTCCAAAAGTAAATTCCTAAACTTGCAAAACAAATATTAGGAAATACAAATAGCAATCCAACAGTTATATTTGCAAACATACGGGCTTAACATTAGTTGTTTACCAAGCTCACATGTACTATTGGGTTATGTTTAGGGACTTAAGCATACCTCCAAGCAAACAATATCTATATATATTTTTTATTACAATAGTCTCTTTTAGTATAGCTCACTGTAGAAAATAATATTAGACTAAAAAGAATGTCTTACCATCCAGACTAGCTGTCAAACAATCCTAGCCATCAAGTCTAAAATAATACACCACAAAATAAGAAAAACATTTCACATTACATCACAAAATATCTACCTAACCCAAGTCCAGGGTTGGTGACCAAATAATCTAGTATGTGAAAAAAAATGGGCTTATGTGATATGACTTTACTAGGCCTTCTAAATTCAAGTTTTCATTTAAATTTTAAAATTTATTTATTTTATCGTTGGATGATTTCAATTCAAATGATTTAATAAGTTTATGATTTTTGTTTCTATTTTTAAGTTCATTTTATATTAGAATGAAGTTTATGTTTTAAAGAATGAAGAATAAAATAAATTTTACTTTGGGTAGAACCAATTATATTCAACATTCTAAGTCCTAATAGAATGAAGTCTTCTTCCTAAGGCAAAGATTCATTCTAAGGGTTAACTAAAACCTTAGGTATCTTTAAATTCATTTGAGTTTGATTTGATTAATGTTTTAATTTTATTTGGAAATTTGATTAACACTCATTCTTCTTTTCATTTAATTAAACATTTCTTGATTTGGTATATGATTTTTATTTATAATCTTTGATTAAGACTTAATATGTTTCTTTAAATCTTAATTACGAATTTAATGTTCATGTTATTATGATTTAGATTGATTTAGTTTTCCATTTTAAGTTTGATTTTAATTCATTTATATTTGATTTTATTTAGTTTATATTTTATAACTTGACTTCATATTTAACCTTTTTGATTTGGTTCATTATTCATTTAATTTTATTTGTTTTATTTATATATTTATTTATTTTATATTAATTTTGTTTATTCATTACATTAATGTTTATGTTTATTTTATTAATGTTTATTGGTTTGAATCAACTTAATTAACTTAAGTTGATATCTTAATTCAAGCTTGGTTTTGATTTCATCATTTAAATGATCCATTATATTTCAATTTCTTGATTTATTTATTTATATATTTTCAATTTATCATTTAAGTTTATTTGATTTTAATTAATTTTAGTTATTCATTTCATTAATATTTACATGTATGCTAATGAATTTGGATTAATGTAATTGATTTCATGTTATGGCTTCTTTCATTCACTTCATTAGCATTTACATGTATGAACTAAAATAAATTAACTCAACTATTTCCAACTAATTTAGAGGAAGTCTTAATTTTATTATTTAGGGAATTATTTATCTAACTCATTAGTCTAAATGTAACATTACATGTTAGAGTTTTTAAAACTTAATTTAATTTATTATGATGGCATTTTGTTTGCTAATCATGATCCAAGAAGCCTAAGGAATTAACTATTTTGGGCATCAAACATATCCTAGGCCATTTCAAACTTTTGTGTTGTTTAAGTATAATTTATATGATTTATTACCTTTAGTTGCATTTGGAATTATCCTATTCATTAACCTGAATGGGTTTAAGAGATTCCCATATTAATGGATTTCATGTTTGATTATAATGTTAAGATATTAAATAATATTTGAATTTCAATTTATTAATTGAAATATTATACATTTAATGATTTAAGGTTTAAGATTAAATTCTATATTTTATTATTTTATCTTAAACCCTAAGTATGTTATTAATCAAATTTCTTAACCTCAGAAGATTTAGAAATTTTTTTTAAGTATTCTCATGTTAATGAAAATAAATTAAATTTTTTAGATATTTTTTAGATATGTTTTGTAATTTTTATAATTTTTTGGATTCAAAATTTCCCTTAAACTAACCTAGGGATTAGAAATTTAACAACTCTTAAACCAAGGTCATTTGTCCTTGAATTTTTTATGGTAGTATAGTTCTTTGCCAATTTAAGTTCTGTAAAATTTAACTCTAATCAGATATATAATTTATGGTTAATTAAGATTTTAATTATTTTAATAAAACTTAAATGAAGCTTAAATTAAATAGAACTAATTAGGTGTTTTAATTTTCTTGAATTTCTCTCAGGAAGATGCATCTATAGAAAGTTTATTTATAATTTTTAGAGTTTTTATTGATTTATTATAATTTTTAATGTTCAAGTCAATTAGTTCAAAAATTAATTTAATTAGTCACTTAATTAAGTCATTTGAGAAGTACAAAATTTCAATGAGTTTTAATGAAAAATTTATATTCATTAGAGCTTAATATGATGTTATAAGTTGATTTCATAATTTTCAATGATTCACTTAATTTATTATTAATTTATTATTGAAATTTCTATAATTATAGATTTAATATCCAATAAATCATGAAATTTTATCTAAGGTGGTTTTTAACCTTAAATTTATTTCCCCAAAGTTTGAGGTCAATTGAATTGATGGTTTATGTTTAATCATTTTTATTTATACCCAAATTAACCCAAAATTATTCAATAAAAATTTGGAATTTTGGGTTTAATAGATTCCTCTCACTAAGAGGAATCCATAAATCCCTTATTTGGATTTTTTTAGTTGGGATATTTTATTTTCAATGATTTTTTTTTAATTTTGGTGATTTTTTGGTCATTTTTTAAATCATAAAATCAGATTTTACTATTTTAAATGGTCGGTGCCACGTAGCGCAACACCATTGAGACAAATGGATACATGTGGATCTAGCTCAAAAAGTTGCGGCCACTCAGGATTGGTTATGACTGTCCAATCAAAGATCGGATGGTCAAAATTTACCCCACAATTCTTATAAAATTTAAATTAGATCATTTAACTAAATCAGAATTGTCCATTCCTAAAAGAAGGAATAAATGTTGGAGATTATATCTCCTTTAACGATGGTGAAAGCCGAATGCCATCCATCAAAATAAAGTGATTTATGGCAATGTAATTGATGAAATCACTCAATTTTAATTGCAAATCCATTAAGGATTCAAATGAAATGCATCTATATGGCTTGATCTCACTTGAGATCATTTTGTTTTGAAAAGGAACAAAACAGAATGCTTCAAGGGTCTGGTTGATTCCATACCTCATCGACGATGATCTTCGGTGGTGGTGATGATTTCAAAAGCTTTGTAGGGACCTAACGAAGCTCTAAGATGAAGGAATTGGATTGCCTCCATGTGGTCAACCTATGAACCAAGCTTCACTCTTTTTCTAGCCACTGATCGAACTTCAATTTTTTTATGGTGTGAGGATCGGGGAAGGGTGTGCTCTTCTTCATTTTTCTTGAGAAATGTGATGAAAGGCTCAATTTTTCTTGAGAAAGGCTCTCTACTCATTTTCCATTTTTGGCTGAGAGATATATAGGGAGGCGATCAACTATGGTCGGCCAAGGTAAGAAAGGCCATCTCCAAGGGGTGGTCAGTTGTTTGGGGACAGTCCAAGATAGATAGGATGAGGAGTGGAGGTGAGGGAATGGATTGGATAAGGAGTTTTATCTCCAAGCTTCCTTCTCTTTCTCCATGGTATATTTCTTTGTTTGGATAGACTTGAGGTCATTTACATTGCTTATTCTTGGCTGCCAATCATCCTAAACTCATCTTAAGATGAGTCTAGATATGTTTTGAGGTGATTAATCCATGTTGGAGTTAAAATAGCTTGAGTTATATCACATATGCATCACTTTCTTTTGGCTTGATCTAGCTTGTTCCATTTGATGGATTGAATTTAGATGTATGTTTCAATTGTGTTTGTTTAACCATTTAAGGTATTCACAATTGATTAATAATACTGAATTTGGAATTAAAATTTATTTCTTCAAATATGAAGCAACTTTTGCTTAATTTGGGTTTAATTGATTTAAATTTGTTCATTTGATACTTTTAAAGTATAATTAGATTTCAATTATATTTTTTTAATCATGTGAGGTGATTTAATTCAATTGGTTTCATTGTATGTAAAGTTAATTTTGAAATTCAACTCATTTTAATCCAAATGGAAATTATTGGATTTACTTTGGTTTATTTTAATCAAATGACCAAATGGTTTAAATTTAGTCTAATGGTTGATTGATTTGTGTTCCATTATGATTTTCAAATGATTTTAGATAATTAATTTGGGCTAACTTCAATTCAATTTAGGTTTGAGTTCAATAAGGTCTATTTAGATTCATTTAAATCAAATGGTCTAATTAGCCTAATTAAGGCCTTATTGGGTTTAAAATTCTTTTAATTCATGTTTAAACATGTTTATTTAATGAGTTTAAGCTTTTGAATGATTGAATTTGGTCAAATTTTGGCGGATGCTTGACTTGGTGGGACCCACATAAGTCAACCCTATGCTCAATGGTTGACTTTCATTTGACTTTCATTTGGATTTGATTCCATTCATATTCATGAAATAAATTTTCTACTTTTGGTTTGATATGATTTGAATTTATTTTGATTTTATATGATTTCTCTGGGTTCAAGTGATTTTGAGCTTAAAGTAGGGTAGTTAGGTTAGTCATCCTAATTACCTTAGCCAAAGTTCAATTAAATTTAATTTTTAATTGGAGTATGTTTAGATTAATTATTTGCTTAGATTTGGGTTGGGTTTGATCCACCTAATCCCATTAGGTTGGGTCAAACCTAGGAGAATCCATTAGGTCACTAAGCATAGTGATTTAAGTGCTTAAATCAGGAGTCTCCTAATCTAGGATTTGGTGTCCTAATTCATAATTTTAGAAATAATGTTACCCTCATTCAAAATAAGCAAAAATAAGGTCAACAGTTGTCTCCAAACCTTTTTCTCTCTTACTTCCTTTTACTTAGGCTAAACTCCTTAAATTTGTTTATTGAAGTGTGATAGTGCAAAACCCTTCCTAATACATATTGGTCGAAAGCAACAGTTGGAGTTTACTTAGACTAAAATGCTTCTAGTGCTAAATTTCTTCTCAATCACTTTGGCCAAAAGCAATTTTTGAAGTTTACCTAAATTGAAGTACAAATGATCTTCTCATCTTCAATAAATCTTCAAGTCGAGGTCACCTTCAATATTTTTCAAGCTACTCTCTCGTGGTGAAAGGAAAATTTTATGTCATAGATCTCATTGCATACATAAAGGACTTGAATAGAAAAATTACTTTCACTTATTCTCTTGAATATTTAAGTTCAATGGCTTAGTTTGAATAAAAAATTTTAAGTCCTTTCTTGTCTAACTTTTGTTTTGATTTTTTTTATTCTTCCTTCATAAGTATTGAAAGGATTTCTCTTTACTTTGATTTTTATTGAATTTACTTTCATAAGACTTTCATAAACTTTAATTTTTTAAATCTTGATTTGAAATGATATCATCTTTATTTTGTGCAAGTGTTTTAAATCTTCATATTCCACTTTTACACATTGTGTTCTAAAATTTTCAAGTTCATTCATTCTTATAAAATACAAGCACAAGTTGAGCTCTTCTTTCTTATTTATCTTAATATTGTTTAGTGGGCTTGAGTGTAAAATTATTTAAAAATTTCAAAGTTAGATATTTACAATAGTATCTTATTTTTCTTATTCTTGTGAACTTGTTTTGGGGTTGTAATTGCACAATGTAGGAAAGTATGGGTTGGGATTGTACTTACCTGGTGTAGAAAAGTATGTGTTGGGGTTGTACTTGCCTATGTAGGAAAGTATGGGAGATTGATTATAATCTCATTTTGTTTAGTAAATTCTTAGTCAGGGTGGCTAGGCATGGACAAAGACTAGTTTTTGGGTTTCACCAAACAACATAAAAATCTCCTTGTCACTTATTTTTTACTTTTACATTTTACTTTATTGTGCTTAGTTGCTTGGTGCTTTGCTCTTTCATTAAAATTTACTTATCTTTTTTTTTTTTGCAACTAAGTTTTCTATAAAGCTTTAAGTTGTCACATTTTAATACTAAATTCAATTCACCCCACCCCTTTCTCTTTTGTGTGCCATAACCTCTTAACAATTAGTATCAGAGCCTCGGCTCATTTTAGTGACTTAACATCTTTGAGCAGATCACTAACATAAGGATTTTCTAAGGATGCACTTCTTGAAGTACAATCTACATAAAGATCACCTTTGCTTAATAATGGGTTATTTTATTATTATCTAAATTATATTAGTACTTTTCTTCATGGTCATGATGCACATATGTGGTGCATATTAATACATTAGTATCACACACCCATCATAGAAATAACTTATGAAACTATTGAAAAGCCTTTTTGATGATTGGACATTACATGAAAAGGAATTGGATGTGTTAAATACAAAAGTATGTAACACTTTGTATTGTGCTTTACTTCATAATGATTACATGAAAATTTTTATGCTTAATGCAGCTAAAAAAAATTGGGATAAAGTAATCATCACTTACGAAGTGACAAATGAAGTTAAGGATGCTCATATAAATAGACTTGTGCATGAATATGAATTATTTTATATGTTTCCTAATGAATCAATTTCTAATATGTATAGTCGCTTTATAAAAATTATAAATACATTACATTCTCTTAGAAGGAAGTATAAAAATCAAGATTTGGTCTATAAAATTTTAAGATATCTTCTAAAAGAATGAAATGCTAAAGTAACAGAAGTAAGCAAAGCTAAGGATTTAGTTGCATATCCACTTGATCAATTACTTGGTTTCTTGATAGTTGATGGTTTCTCAAAGAAAGGAAAAAGAAAAAACTATTGCTTCGAAGGTAGAAGCTGAAAGAGAACCACCAACTCAAGTTTTGAGGTGGATAGCAACAAAATTGCTATGCTTCAAAAAGATTGGGAAACATATTGAGAAAAAAAAATCAAATGTATAAATTTTATACTAAAAAGTTTAATGTAGGTGAAGGCATCATCTGCTACAATTGCAAAAAGCTCAGACATGTAAAGGGAGAGTGTCTAGAAATAGAAAATGAAAACTCAATGAAAGAAAAGGAAGCTAAAAGAATAAAAGTTGGAGGATTAAAAGCCTCAAAAGAAAAAAGAAAAGGGCATTATGGGAAAATTTAATTTTGGGAGTCAAGTGATGATGCATTTGAGGAAGAGGCAAATATTTGTCTTATGGTGGACGTTGACACATCTAGTGAGATATGCGAAGACATTACTTATAAAGAATTAGATGATGCATTTAAAGAACTAGAGAAAGAATATAGAAAATTGAAAGGAAAATATAATCTTTTAGAAGAAGAAAAGAAAAAGTTTGAAATGCATGTTTTATCTTTAAAATATGAATGTAGTGAGCTAAAAGTTAAAAATAATTTCTTAGTAGATCAATCTTGTTTGTCACTAATTTAAAAAGAGAAAATAGTTTATTACATGCAAGATTGAGCACATGTTGTAGTTCTTCACACTCATATGCTTGATCTAGTAGAGGTAAATCATTTATGGCATTAAATTCATCTAAATGTTGACCTTATGCTAATACAAACTATAACAAAAGTGGTTATATTTCAATTGATTTTCATACACATAAATCTCAAGAATTTCTTAGATTGAATTTTTGGCTACAACATTATAAATGCAACAACACACACTTCATAGCACTCATAGTATATTACATCTATAGGATGTGTACCCAAACATGTTTGGGTTCCAAAAGTTGACCCTTGATTTTTTTTTTTTTTTTGTAAATTTCCTTCAAAGCAAGATCAAAGAAGGCACGTGGTACTTGGACAGTGGATGTTCAAGGTATATGACAGGTGATAAATCAAAATTTACTCACTTAGAACCATATAAAGAAGGATATGTTATTTATGGCGACAATGCTAAAGAAAAAATCATTTGTATTGATTCTATCTCTAAAAACTCAGTTACTTTAGAAAAAGTATTTCTTGTGGATGTCTTAAAGCATATTTTAACATATATTAGCCAATTGAAAGACAAAAGTTTAAATTTTCAATTTCATACTTCTTTTTGTGTTATTAAAAATAAAAACATATTTTTCTTGTAGCTTATAGGCATAAAAATATTTATTTGATTGATTTTAAAAATTCATGTAATGCAAGTTTAAATTTACTTTGTTTTAAAAGTACTCTTGATGATGTTTGGTTGTGGCATAAATGGTTATATCAATTAACATGCATTCTTTGAACAAAATTACAAAACTTAATTTAGTTGATGGTTTTCCTAAAATTAAGTTTCATTTTGATTATGATTGTGATACATGCATTCATGAAAACATTCAAAACATTCTTTCAAAATTTAAAACATTATTTCTATTTTGGAACTTCTGCATATGAATTTGTTTGGACCCATTAGCACTGCTAGCTTAGGAGGTAAATTTTATTGTTCTATTTTTATTGATGACTTCTCTAGATTTACTTGGGTTATGTTTTTATGATGTAAGAATGAAGAATTTGATGATTTTAAAAAATCTGCAAAATACATTTAAAGAGATCAAGGTTGTTTGATGAGTAGAATTCAAACAAATCATAGTGGAGAGTTTGAAAATAATTTATTTGAGGATTTTTGTGATGAATTTGAAATTAAACATACTTTTTTTGATCCTAGGACTCCCCAATTGTGGGTTGAAAATTTTAACATTCCCACGTGTTCTCTTCATCATCATCTATTCCTCCTTTCCTTTCTGAGATGCAAAGAAAGAATAAATGAAAGAGAAGAACACAAGGAAATATAAAATCACCTTGGTAGGACGCCACATTGATCCGAAAATGTACTTATTAAGTTGATCGGGTGCGACATTGAGGAGATGTGTTCTATCTTGAAAGATAGAAGTCACCACCCTATAATGGACCTAATCACCAAAATAAGGACTCCTAAGGACGTTGGGTCTTCGAGGTGTAGAGATTCTTCCCTACTTTACATGAAAAAAATAGGTATTATTTTAAATCAGTTTAAGTTCCCTGGAAAGCCCCATAATTAATTACATCCTAAGGAATGGGATTCCAGAAAACTCGATTAAGGTAAGTGATCATTGTCTCTAAAGATTTTAATAGGAAATTGATTATCAATCGATTGGTTTATTTTTAAAAATCAAATGGGATTGATCAAAGAGAGATTTATTATTGAAGCCAAATGGAGATAAGTAAGAGATGCTCACGATGCTAGGAAACCTAGTGAGCATCTCAAACTATCCTATAATTGGGCTTTATATTTTTGAAATTGATTTAGTTTATTTGAGTTAAATTTTTCATTAGAATGCTAGGGCTTATAATTCCATAACACAAGATTATGAAAATACTTAAGAGGTGATGATTTATTCTTAGGGCCCACAAAGGGAAAAAGTAATCTCAGAACCTAAATCTAGGAAACTTTGGTGAGGGTCAAAAGCACAACCTAAATCTAAGGTAAAAAAATGGGTATTTGGTTTGCCTCCACAAGAGAGGACAAGCCACCCGACTGCTTGGACTTACAACCGTCTAGGTGTGGCTGCCAACTAACTCCTCCCATGATTTTAAATTCAAGTAAGCAAATCATATGCTTTATGCAAGATAGCCAGGTTGTTATTTATTTAGAAAGAGACTAAGTCCTTAGACTCACTCCCAAAAGAGACTAGATCATGTAAAGGGCTTACTTCAAATGACCTAAATCTAATGCAATTCATATTTCATTTTATTTTTATTTTTTGACAATCATTTTGACTCACATTAATAGGATTCATATGCTTAATGCTTGAGAAATGAGATTATGGGCCAAAATCAGTGAGAAGGGAGGAGGTATGTTACCACCATGGCTCTCACAGGTAAAGCCAATTTTCTCTGGCAAAGGTGGGAGCCCTCCAATCAAGACTGAAATAAGATGCATTTGAGCATGATGTTATAAAATAAATACTCATCCAGCCAAGGGGTTGCTAATTTTTTTATCTTGATTTTAAACTTAAGCTTTAGGTGAGGTTATGAGTTCTTTACTTTTAATTTTGAGTTATTAAATTTGGTAAAAGATTTATTTTTCCCTAAGAGCCTAATCGTCATCTAGGCCATACATAAAGCAAGGAAGAAACTAGGAAAAGGATGCCACTTAATGCACAAGCTAAACAAATCATCAATCAATTTATAAAGCTAAGCGCAAAAGAATAAGAGGCCAAATGTGATCGAGCACCACCACACAAACCCAAAAATAGATTGGGTAGCCGAGCTCTACCCTTATACAACCCGAATTACAAATGAATTAAATATAATTAAGCAAGGAATTCATTATTATGGCGGTCTTCAAGTTTCATTTCTTCATTCTTCTTTTCTTCTTTCTTCTTCTTTTCTTCTTTCTTCTTTGGTTCTTCTTTTGGATGGTTGGAAAGTGGATGCTCCAAAGGCTTCACATAGTGCATAAGGCAAAGCCTTATGACCAATGCTCATCCTATAATCCCCATAATAATCATTCCAAAATCTTAATTGCAAAATTTATATAAAAAAAAGTTAATCTAGCTAACACCTGCAAAATAAAGGTTAGCTAAACAAACCACCAAATCCCAGGCATGTATATTGGAATTATCACCCCACACATGGGTGACTAAGTCCACCTAGACTATTGGATTATGCTTAGGGGTATAAGCACCTACACAGCAAAAGCATTTATATTTTTATTTATTACAGCGCCCCTTAACCACAATCCCCTACAGAAGAAAATGGTTAAACTAAGATCACCCTACCATTCAATCTATGAGAATACACCCTAACATCTAGTCTAAAACATATATCATAAAACAAAAGCAAACATCAAACCATGCACCTCCCTAACCTAAAGCTAGAACTAGTGACTTAGTCTAATGTGTGTGCTTTGGGGTTTGTGTGGTATGCTTAACTATGATTTTAAGTTAGAATTTTCTAAGTATGAAGGATGTTCAACTTAGAAGAGGGTTTCATTTAAGTGATTTAATTATTTTGGGTTAATTTTATTTCATATTTTGATTAGGTTTAAATGAATCCTACAATTAATTACTAAGTTATAAAGAGAGGGAAAGAGAAGAGGACTTCTCTTTCCTTCTCTATCCTAAGAAATTTCTAAAGTAGATTCATATTTGGTTTGGTTTAGTAAATATTTTAATTTGGTGTTTTAATTAATCCTAAGTTTAGATGAACTCTAAACAAACCCACTCAAAAATAAAGGCATTTTAAGATTAAATAAAATGACCAAATTCACAAAACATACATCACTTCATTTCTTTCCCAACATATATAATATGCATATGAATGAATCCTAAACATATCTATACACACAAATGAGAATGTTTAACACACTTTATGATGCATGCTAAGGAATTCATTTAAGTAAATTGGAAAGTTTATGATGCATGATTTTCATTAAGTAAGAAAGGGATTTCTTATCCAATTTTCACATGCACACATGAAAGTAAGAAAGGCATAAGTGAGTACAGCGTCATTGTTAACCAAAGGTGTAAGGTACAAGACTTACCTAGGGCTACTTAAAGCTTTGCAACCTCAGGGTTGTCCAGACAAATATATCACTTTCCTTAAATACAAACATATGTACAAAATAAATGAATGGAAAAGAAAGAATGCAAAAATTTGTATTAGTTGATTTATTTTGCTTATGCAATTTATGTGTGCAAGCATAGTTATCCTTCTTAAGTAATAGTATAGGAATGAATAGATACATAATTAGGCAAGTGTTAGGTTCTTTTCAAATGAACCATACATCTTACAAATCTATTCAAAACTAAAAGAGAAAGGAAAACTTATACTAAGCACATCCTTATATCTTACTCACATGCAAGTTTATAATTAAAATATAAGTAGCACACTTTCAGTTTTGATTATTGATTTATATATATTTTTTTAAAATAATTTGAATTTAGTAGTGATAATAGTCACTCATACTTTTACTTTAGCCAACACATACAATTTGAGATAAAGTAAACATTTTTATTTTAAATTAAAATTTTGAAAAGTATGAATGCATGAAATCACATGACACACATATTTAGCATATTGGGGAAAGAACTAAAGCAACGAAATCATATAAACACATTCACTTTAATTAAATTCTAAAGACAATCTTATGAAATAAGAAAAAGTAAATCAAAGTTCATTTAGTATGATTTTTGTTTGATCTTGAATTTGATTTAATTTTGAAAATATTGATTGAGTTTGATATTCCTAACCCATTCCCACATGTGTTTGACATTCTTGTTTAATTTTTGGATGATTAGATTCATTTTAGATTTTGATTAGGTTAAGGTATGAATTAAATAAGTTAATTAACCCTTACCAATACCACTTTAACATAGTTACCCAAGTAATTATGAGCTAATGAGATGACATAAAACCTCATAAGGAATTTAAATTTTTAATGCACCTAGGAAGAAAAGGGCCTAATCCAATTTGGCTCATGATTAATGGCTAATTAAGCTAAGGAGTTTAACTTAAGTAATTTCAAAACACACCTCACACATGTGAGTTGGGTTTTTATTTCCTTAATTGAACTTAGGCTCTTGAACACCTAAGCATTTACCTAAAGTAGATTAATTAGTTTCTGAAGTTTTAAAAAAATTTAGAAATTAATTAAGAGGGTAATTAATGAATTAGCCATTAATTAAGAGAGGATTAAGGAAAGAAAAGGGGATTTAGGGAATAGCTTAGGGGAAATGCCCCATAATTATTCCCTAAACCTCCTACTCATTGGATCAAACCTTAATCAACTTTAATAAGAGATTAAACACTAATCAAACCCCTAATTATCCTTAATTACATAAAGAGGGTAATTAGGAAATACATTTGCAATTCTCCCAATTAAGCCTTCAATAAATCCCAAGAAAATTAGGGGAGGCAGAGGCCGTCCCCTAAAATATATCCAAAAATTTTGAGATTTATCAGAGAATCAATTAAGGAGTAATTAGCAAATTAAGATTTCTAATAAAAAGAAAGATATAATTTAAAATCCATTAAAACTAATTTTAGAATATTCTAGATTGAATTATCTTTCAGTATAAATTTACCTCATTTTTTTAATTTAGCGAGATATGAATTTTTAAAGCTTAGAGGATTAATTAGAAATAATTAAAACATAATTAAATCCATTTAATCTCAGCACAACACGCGACGACAGCGATCAGTGCGCTTTCCACGCATCGCACTATGAGCTACCACTTAAACTTCCCATTATGGCGTGTGAGGTAATGGTTTTAATACTCATTATTATCTGTGTGGCGGCGGTAGGCTGTTTAATACCCGCCTTTTGATGAAGGATCGAATGGCCAAGAATCACCCCATGGTTTTTAAAATGATAAATCAAATATAAAACATGCTTTTAATCGTCCATCAAAATGCGGATGGAAGTCATCCTTTCTTCCGAGGATCATAGATAGTCCATGATCTAAGCTTGATCCGGAGCTGGGGATAAAATTTTGCACACACCATCATACTAATGGCAATCCTATCCAATGGTTGAATTTTCATGCCATGACACTTTCATTCACAAAGGACCAACACCTATTAAGTCTAGTGGTCTAAAAATGGCATACCTCACTGGAGGTGATCACCGGTGCTCGATTCCCTTGGAAGAGCTTCATCTAGTTGAGATGAAGCTGTGGTGAAATAATTAGTTCTTGAGGTTGGGTAGTTTGCTCTATAGACCAACTCCCCTTGCACTCCTTTGCGACTTTGATCGAATTGGACTTCTCCTTGCTTTGGAACTTGAGGGAGAGCCTGGCAAACTCGATTTGATCCCCTGAGGGAGTGTGCAAAGGCAATTGAGTTGAAATATAGTGTGGAGGAAGTTAGGAATTCTATAGAGCTCCCCTATTTTTTCTTGAAGAAAACTGAGAATGGCTCTTTTCAAATCCCTCTTAGAAAGCTTAGGATTGCTCTCTGATGGCTCCTAACACTCTCTAACACTCAATCGACAATGAGCATGTGTGAATTCAAGTGAATTAAGGGGAGTATATCTCCCCCTATGGCAATCGGCGGCCGAAGCATGGTTTATCATTTTGATCCAATTTCCAATATGGAAAGGTCTATTTGGGTTGTTAGATGTTGCACATGGTCAATTTGAGTTAAGCAGTGGATTGGCAACCTCCCATGTGATTGAAATTGAGTGGAGGGAGGTTTCACACATGGCCAATTTGAGCCATGTGGTCGGTTTTGGCCTTGGGGCCATTTGGGCTGACTCAAACCCATTGGGTTGGGTGCACCCCCTCCATAGGGTCTACTTGACCTATTAGAAAGGTATCAAGTTGATATGGAGAGGGATTGACCAAATTCCCCATGGATTTGAAAAAAAATTATTCTAGACCTAGGGGTAGAATGGTCATTTGGCTTATTTTTTAATTTGGATATGTTGGGTATGTTGACAAAGTGGTTTTGGCCAAGTTTCATTAGATTTGGAGTTCATTTGATATGATTTGGCTCATGTTGACCCATTAAGGTCAAAATGGGTCAACTTGGATCAAGTTGACCAATAGGTCAAATTGGGTCAAACCAAGGGTTGGGTCAAGTTCATATGACCATTTCAAATGGTTTGGTGGCTTTGATTTGATTCAATTTGGTTTAGTTTTGAATTTTGCTCTTATGACTTCATTTAGGTCAAATGGGTCAAGTTGATCAATTTAACCCATTTGACCTATTTGAGCTAGCCATGAGTTGGTTTAGGTTTGGTTAGCCATATGAAGTGGATTGGTATCTTTGTTTCCAATCAATTTTAGTTAAGTTTGAATTTAGCTCAACATGACCCCTTTAGGTCAAGTTGGGTTCCAAGTCAATTGGGCTAGGTTAGGTCTAGCTAGCCAACTGAGGCTTTGGTCAAGTTCAACAAGTGATTTGGAATGAACTTGACCCATTAGTTTCAATCAATTTGGCTTAGATCAAGTTTTAACCCATTTTTACTATTTAAGTCAAGTTGGGTCAACTTGGGTCAAATGGCAAATTGGGCTAGTTAGGCTCAAATATTGACTTGGTCAAGTTCAAACATTGATCATGAATGAGTCTTGATCAATGGTTTCAAAAAATTTGTCCTATGGTGGATTTTGGCTATGTTGGGTTTCATTTTAGCTAAGTGTTGACTTGGTCAACCCTTAAGTTTGACTCGGTTTGACCCAATTTGGTTGATTGATCATCCCATGATGATTGTTATTCATTATGCGAGGTATAGGTGTGTTTGATTCAATCCAATTTGGTTAGGATTAGAATTTGGCTCAAAGGGTACTTTAGTGACTTTGTTAGCTAAGTGGGTCAAAATGGCTTGGCCAAAGCTTGATTTGAGTTTGATTGAACTTGTATATGGACTTATGATTGAAATATAAATCCATTTGCAAGTGGTTTGAAGTCAAATGGGTTTTGATTCATTTGACAATTTCATATTCAAAGGAAGAATATGAAAGGATTTGGAGTTTAATTTTTGAATTGGTTTTGATTTAGTGATTGAAGTTTGTATTTATATTTGGATTCATGATTGCAGGGTTCATTGAATCATGAAGGAAAATCAAGAGTTTGGTTGATTTGAAATTGATTTGGCTAAGTTCAAGATTTTGGCTTGAAAGTCTTAGGTTGAAATTTGAGTGGATTTGAGTTTGATTTTATGGAGTGCTTTTGATTGTTTGAATTTATATTTCATTTATATGTGAATATAAATGAGAATATAAATGGATCATGAGAAAATTTCAAGGATTTGAGTGATTTGATCATGATCTAGGCTAATTCTTTTAAGAGGGAATTTAAAGGATTTAGAAAGATTTTGGAATTTGGAACTTGAATTATGGGTTTCAATCATGGATTTCAATCATGAATTTCAATCATGGATTTCAATTATGGATTTCAATCATGTGGCATTGATTTGAGTTTGGAGAAAATCAAATAAGATTGATTTGTAGTTTGACTTGAAGGAAGGAAGTTTGGAATGGTTCAAGCAAAGTAGGCAAATTTTCCCTAAGGCATGACTATTTATGGCTAACTCTTCTAAGTCTCTATGGCTGGGTTGAGTGTCCACCTAATCTAGATGTGTCTTAGGACTAAAGAACTCTTAAAGTCTAAGAGAAATCATATATTTAAAATAGAGGGGTTGAGAGCTCATTATAAAAATGAGGTCAACACCAATAGAATTGTGTTATAGAAAGAAAAATTAGGATTTTGATTGAACTGAGTATAGTCTTGTTGGATGACTATATATTACCTAAATATTTTTGGATTGAAGTGTTAATACTGCTTATTAAGTGATGAATAAAGTTTATTTGAGGCATATCTTGAATAAGACCCTTTATTAGTTATTCTTTAGAAAGAAACCAAAGATTAGTCATTTTCATATTTTTGGTTGTAGATGTTTCTTATTGAATAATGGAAAAGAATCCTTTAAAAAATTGATAGTAAATCAGATGATGAATCTTTTTTTGGGTTATTCTTTATCTAGTAGATTTTATAGAGTTTCCAATAAGAGGATGATGATTATAGAAGAATTTGTCTATGTAATATTTGATGAAAATTCAATTGATTCTATTTGAGATGGTTTAGTTGATGATGAGGAAGAAGATTTCAAAAAAAATTAATTTGAAAGAACAAGTTCATGATTCATTGCTTAATGAGTGGGAATTCATTAAGAATCATTCAAAATACCTAAATATAGGAGATCCATCTCAAAATGTTATAATTAGAAGACATTTTAAGGATGTGATTAATCCTTCTATTTTCTATTCAAAATTGAACCTATGTCTATTAATGATATCATAGAAGATCATTATTGGATTGTATCTATGGAAGAAGAATTGAATTAGTTTGTTAGGAATGATGTTTAGGAATTAGTCCCTAGACCTCAAGATCAGAATGTTATTGGAACTAAATGAGTTTTTAGGAATAAGTTAGACGACTCGGGTTATATTATTAGAAATAAAGTTAGGTTAGTTGTACAAGGGTACACACAAGTTGAGAGGATAGATTTTGAGGAATCCTTTGCTCCTATAGTAATACTAGAGGCTATTTGGTTGCTCCTTGTATATGTTTGCTTTAAGTACTTTAAACTCTTTCAAGCGGATATAAAAAGTGCATTCTTAATTGGGTTTATAGATCAAGATATCTTTATAAAGAAATCCCCAAATTTTAAGAGCCTAAGTTTCATATCATATATTCAAATTGAAAAAAGCATTATATGATTTGAAAGATGCACCTTAAGCCTTATGATAGGTTGAGTAGTTTTCTTATTGACCAGAGGTTTAAAAGGGTAGAGTAGACACTGCGCTATTTTTCAAAACATAAGTGATGGCTTCATTTTTGTGCAAATATATGTGGTTGATATTTATTTGGGATACAAATGAATCTTTGAGTGTTGAGTTCTCATCTTTGATGTCTAAGGAATTTGAAATGAGTATGATGAGAGAACATAATTTTTTTCTTAAATCATCAAGTGAGACAATAAGAAAATGGCACCTTTTTTTTTGTCAAATTAAGTATGCAAATGATTTGATTGAAGGTTTGACATGAAGAGATTCAAATCTAGTAAAACCCCCATGAGCCCTTCCACTATATTGGAATTAGATGAATTAAGTAAACCCATTGACTAGAAGCTTTATAGAAGATGATTGGATCACTTTTATACCTTACTGCTAGTAGACCTGATATATATTTGTTGTTTGCTTGTATGCTCATTTTCAAGCTGCTTCGAATGAATCTCATTTAACTGTAGTCAAGTATATATTTCTTTATTTGATAGGGACTTCTACATTAGGATTATGGCATCCTAAACTCTTTATCATGACTTAGTTGCTTATTCTTATGTTGACTTTATAGGTTGCAAAAATGATAGAAAAAGCACATCAGGTACATGTCAACATTTGGGACCATCTCTTGTATATTAGTTCTTTAAGAAATAGAACTCTATTACTCTTTCTACTACTAAAGTTGAATACATAACTGTTGAAAGTTTTCTTACTCAGCTTCTTTAGTTAGAGTAATAATTGGAAGACTTTGGAATTATGCTAGAACTCATTCCCATTACATGTGACAACACAAGTGTTGTTTGTTTAACTAAAAATCCCATTCAACACTCACAGACAAATATATTGAGATTAAACACCAATTCATTAGGGATCATGTTTATAATAGTGATGTTAATGTTGAATTTGTTGATGCTGAATTGCAAATTGCTCATATTTTTATAAAACCTTTACCTAAAGAATATTTTTGAACTTTGAGACGCATGGTTGGCATGTTAGATCCATTTGTTAAATAAAATTTAATTTTAGCATATTTTACATGTTTATATCTTTTTGATGCTGCCAAAAGGGGGAGAAATATGTATGTTGGTTTTCAAATTTAAATACATATGTTAGTTTTTTAAATTTTTGTAAGATTGATAAATATGCTTTTACAAATCAAATTTAAATATGCATAGATTCAGGGGGAGCTATTAGATTAATTATCTATTATTTATTTCTACATTATTTTTTACAATACTTGATTTTACTTTGCTGCATGTTCTAGTTTGTAATTTTTTTTAAATTTTGCTTAGTTCAAATTTGCTAGACTACTTTGCTTAAAACTACATGAAAGGTCATTTTGCTTCTTGATCTATAAATATTACCAATATAGGTTTGTTACAATCAAAAAGGGGAGAATGTTGAATCCATGAATCATATTGCTTATGTAATTGATTTTGATGATTTTAAATATATGATTGGATGAACTAATGTTTAATTTCAAGTGTTTCATGAAGCTCACCATACTCAATATGCTTAGTCAAATTTGGAAAATCAAGATCAACTAGACTAAGATAGTTCAGGAATCTTCCTAAGTTATGCAATAATAAGATAAATAAGAGATAAATAATATAAAAATAATGACTTAAATAATTCCATATCATTCATTTGAATTTTTGCATAATTTTTCATATTTACATGATATTTTCAATTATTCTTTAAATTGTCCTTTTTGGATAATTTGAGTACTTACATGAGTTTAAGCTTTATCCATTGCTTCTTAAAGTGTGTTGGATTTATTTCACATGTCATTAAGTTATTTCCATGCTTGGACTTATTAATTATTTATTTACTTTTATATGAAAATGAAATTATTCTTTTCTCACTCTCTTCCTTTTATTTTCTCTCTCCTCAAAATTATTACTAACCTTACTTTGGTCGAATTTTTCATGGATTTTGGCATGGGAAATATTATTGGATTTATTAAACTTATAGTCATAATATTTTCCTTTACTTATTGATCTTTTTAAATTTATTTTGTTTAAAATTTTAATTTAAGTATTTTTGAAATTTAAATTGAATTTGCCATAAATTATTTCCAAATGAGTTATATTCTTTTAGGGCATATTGTGCCCATCTCCTGTGCCGTCTAATTTCATAATAATGGAATTTATTTGAATTAAGCTTGGTTAATTAAAATTAAAATTCAATTTATACATGGTTCAAATTGCTTCTTAATTAAACACCTATGGTATATTCTTGATTGATTGCATTGATTGAAATTGAATCTTTATTTGAAAATCATGTGGCTAAAATATCTTTGTTATTTCCTTGATCAATTTTTATGATTTTTATTTCTTTTGACTTGCCTTAATTCTTCCAATCAATCTTAGTTAATTTAACATCTCTTGATTGAATCTTTATTTGGAATGCTCCTTGGTCATTCCTTATTTATGGTTATTCAAATTCAAATTAGTTTGAAGTAATTACTTGCTATCTAAATTCCCTTAATTGGATTTGAGTTATGTATGTTAAGTGCAATATCTCTTTCCTCGCTTTAGCCTTGGCCAACAATATCATGGTTAATTTAAGTTAGATTCAAATTATTGTCATGTGATTTATTATTTGAACTTAAATTCTTGACAAAATAAATTTTCCTATCTTTGCTTCATGGCTTGGCCAAAAATCACATGGAGTTTATTGTCATGATTTTATTTGATTAGCTTGAATGATTTCTTTCCCTTCTCTCTTTCTCTCTCTCTCTCTCTCTCTCTCTTAGCCAAAATTCAACCATGTTTGAATTTATTTTGAATGTGCTTATTTGTTTAAAATTAAATAGTTTTCATATTAAGATTTCCTTCCTACTTCCTCTCTCATATTCTCTTCATGGCTTCGAGAATCTCACTTTACTCCAAGTTTATTTAAAGAGGTTGTCTCCAAACCTTTTCTCTCTTGCTTCTCTCCACTATGCCGAAACTCTTGAATTTATTTTAATGAATTATACTAGTGTAAAATTGAAGTTTACTTGGATTGAATTGCTTCTAGCATAAATTTCTTCTCAAAAACTTTGGCCAAAAGCCATTCTTGCAGTTCGCTTAAATTGAAGTGCAAATGATCTTCTCCTCTCTTTTCATATTCACAAATCTTCAAGTGGAGATCACTTTCAACATTCTTCAAGCTTCTCTCTTGTGGGAAAAAAAAAATTTTATGTCATAGATCTCATTGCATACACATAAAGGACTTGAGTACAAAATTGCTCTCACTAATTTTCTTGAATATTTAAGTTCATTGGATTGGTTTGAATAAAATTTTTTAAATTCTTGCTTGTCTAAGTTTTGTTTTGATTTCTTTTCATTCTTCTTTCATAAGTGTTGAAAGGATTTCTCTTTACTTTGATTGAATTGAATATACTTTCATAACACTTCATAAAGTTTGTTTCTTGAATCTTTTTTGAAAAGTTATCATCTTTATTTTGTACAAGTGTTTAATCTTCATATTCCACTTTTGCACATTCTGTTTTAAAGTTCTTAAGTTCATTCATGCTTATGAAATACAAGCACAAGTTGGGCTCTTCTTTCTTATTTTTCTTAATATTGTTTAGTGGGCTTGAGTGCAAATTATTTCAAAATCTAAAGTTAAATATTTCAAATTCTATCTTCTTTTTCTTATTCTTTTGAACTTATTTTGGGTTGCACTTGCTTGGTGTAGGAAAGTACTTGCTAGGGTTATACTTGCCTTTTTGTTGACCTCACTTTAGAGTGAGCTCTTAACCTCCTCTCCTTAGACTTAGGACTCTTCTAGACACTAAGAACTCCTTAGTCATAAGACACTTCTAGTGATTAGGTGAAAACTTAACCTAAGCCTAGAGACTTAAAAATATTAATCATAAGATTAGGCTATGCCATAGGGCTTCAAAAAATTACCAATCCTATAACGTAAACCCAATCTAGATACACTTTCTCAAATCAAATCCAGATTCAATTCTCAAGCTAAATCTCAAATTCAAATTCAAATTCTAAATCTAACTTCAAATTTGACTCCAAATGATTGAACCCTAAAATAAAATTCAAATCCTAAGACCCTTCCTAAGCCATATTAAACATATTCATAAGCATAGCCAAAAGTCCCTTTAGATCAAATCAAACTCAATTGATTTCTTTATAAATCAATTATTCTTTCATTTATATTCACAAATATAAATGAAATCCAAATTCAAATGACCAAAACTATATCAAAAATCAAATCCAAACTCAATCTAAGCCATTTAAGCCAATTCTCTAAACTTAACCAAATTCTATCCAAATCAAGTCAAAATCAATGGATTTTCTCTCGAATCAATCATTCATTCGATCATTTATCCAAATATAAATAAAACCTACAATCATCAAACCAAATTCAAGTCAACCCAAGTCAAGCCTAACTTAGCCCTTTTGACTTGAAAATTTCAAATGAGCCAAAATCCCTTAGACTCTAAATTGATTATCGTTGAATTTATATTTCAATCTAGGGCTCATATATAAGTTCAACTAAACTCGAATCAAACCAAAACCAAACCAATTGACCCACTTAGGTCCACTTGACCCAAAGTGACCTAAAGGACCCATTTGAGCCAACTTCCAATCCAACCCAAATTGTATTGAACCAAGCTCACCAAAATCTTCCACCATGATTGTTGATCATCTTAGAATGATCAATTGTAATCAATCAGGTCAAACCAAGTCAAGTTAGTCATTTGATCAAGTCAACCCTTGCCCAAATAAACTAAAACTAGCCAAAACTCATCTTACATTAAATTTATTGAAACCAATGATTAAAATCAACCCAAAATTAATATTTAAATATGACTTGACCATCAATTGAGCCAAAAGCCCAATTGCCATCCAAGTTGACCCAAATTGGCCTAAAGGATCAAATTGGTCAAATCATAATCTAACCCAAATTGATTGCAACAATGGCTCAAGTTCATTCCAAATTGATTATTGAACTTGGCATAATTAAACCAATTTGATCAATCAAGTCAATTGGTCAACTTGACCTAGCCCAAATTGGCCTAAAGGGTCAATTTGGCCTAAATCAAATTAAATCCAAATTAATTCAAACCAAAGATCACATTCATCTTCAATTGTTGAACATGAATCAACCCATAGCCAATTTAATAATTTGGTTAAATTGAACAACTTGATACACCCATCCTAAATTGAGCAAATCCTTGAAACCAAGTCATGACCCATTGGGGGATCAAACTGACCCAAACTCATTTGGGATCAGCCAAAATCAACCCAACCCATTTAAATCTCCTCATGGATCCTCCCGGGATTCCACCCAACCTCATTTAATTCTCCCCCATCACATGCACTTAACTCCTCTCCAACATTTGCATTGAGTAGAGCTGATCATATGGCAGCAAGAGAAGAGTTTGGAGCAAAAACTCAAAGTCTCAATCAATCCATCATCCATCCAACCACCCCAAGCAAGATAGCAATCAATTTGGAGCCAAAAAAGTTTTAAAAAGAATGGATTTTTAGCCATTATAAAAGGAGGGGAAATGAGGCTTCACCTCTCTTCCTCCCATCACCATTTAGCCCCCAAAAGCTCCCCAAAGCAAAAAGGAACCCATTCCCCACCTCTTTGAGCCATTCATGAGCTCAAAAACATAAATAGTTACTTTTCTATTAAGACCATGGTAAACATCGGAGAAGACGAAGTTTCAAAGGGAGGCAAAGGTTAAAAATCATTCCAAAGCTTCCTCACATACCTAGGAGTTCACTCGGATCTTCATCATCGTCAGAAACCAACCCAACGAGATAAATTTTGCCAAACTTTAGCCGGCCTTAGGATTTCTCGTATTTTGTGTTAATTTTCTTGTAATTTTAGAAATTTCTCGTAGAAAATCTCACATTTTTATTTTAAATCATCCCAATTAGAAAATAGAATTTTTTTTGTGCAAATCGACACAAAATGGGTTCATTTGGAAAAGTTTTCACTTAGAAATCTCATTTTTCCCAAGTTGTTTTACTTTCCGTTGTGGTACAGACACCATCCGATCGCGTTCATGGGGCGGATCGATCATGCATGGATCGCGCGGTCGCACCGGATCACCAATGACATCGGGCCGTCGATCGTGGTTTAATGGACGGCTCCTCGCGCGCTCGGCCTCTTTTGCGTGATGTAGACCATCCGATGTGCGTCGAATGTCGGAACAGCTTGGTTTCGACCGTTGACCGATCTTCACCCTCTTTCAAGCGCATGAATATTTCTAATTTAAAAAATTAATTTAAATCATTTGAAACTTCAAAAATTCATAGAAAATAAAATACTTAACAAAAAATTGCAAACAGAGCTCGTTGAATTCTTCTTTATGAGAGGAGTCCAACAAACTCAAGATCTCCAAATTTCACTAAATATTTTGAGCTTAATTTGAGTTTTAGTAAAAATCAAATTTCATTAATTAAACTAAAAATATAAATTAAATTAAGTTGAAATTTTTAGGATTGAAAGTAAAGTTAAAACACACCTACCATAAAAATTTCAAGTGAAAAGGACTTCTAGATTGAGAGAAATTAAATTTTGAAGTTCAGATTATCCATTTTAATAAAATAAATTAAATAAAAATGCACAAATTTACAAAAATCTTCAAAATGGCTTAAATCACTTCAATTGACATCTAATACTCTTGAATCCTAATGAACCTTAAACAAACACTTAATCAATTAAGGAATTAATCAAAACATAATCTAAAAATAATTTAAATATCAAAAAAAATCAAAAATGTAGCAATCATTAATCAAACCTCAAATCAAAAAAATATCATCCTTAGAGGAAATTAAATTGAATATGATTAAACCTATATAAGTTAATAAAACTCAATTAAATGATTAAATCTTAAATCAAACTTAAAATTAAACAAATCTAGGAAACTTTAACATGGGTCAATTCAGTATAACTAAACCTACACTAAGCATGAAATCTTAATCATATGAAACCCCTTAATGGGTATAAATAAAATGAAACTAATTAATCATTAAATAAACTAAAAAATCAAATTAATTAATAAATCAATTCAACATAATCATTTAATACTAATCGAATTAAACCAAACAAAGTTAAAGTAAACTTAATTAACATATGATTAAATCACATCCATTTGGAATAAGATAATTAATTAACCATTAAATATTTCAACCTAATAACTAAATCAAACATATTAATGAAATCAAACAAACATAATAAATGAATCAAATCAAATAAAACTCTAATCATAAATAATCAAACTTAATTGAAATGAAATAAACAATTAATTCACTTAATAACAATGATGTAATAACAATAATCCTTTAATCAAATCAAACTTAAGTAAAATACTTAATTAAATCAAATCACTCACATGGGAAATTAAGTCATTAATCTCTAATTAAACAAACCCTTAATTAATCTAATTTAAAATTTTAATTTACCCTTAATCAAACTTAATTAATCAAACATCTAATTAATGCAAACTTAATGAATTAATCCATCATCTTAATTAATCAAATTAATTTAAATAAGTTACATTAAAGCTAAAATTAAGCTTAAATCAAACCCTAATTAAATTTAATAATTAATCACACCTCAAGTAAACTAATTAATTTAATCAAATTAATCATATTAAACTAAGCTTAATCAAACATAATCAAAATGTAATTAAATACTAATCAAAACCTAAATTAAATTAAACCTAAATCATTAAATCATTAATTTAAGAATTAAATAAATATTTATTTAATTTAATAATTAACTTAAACACACTCTTTAATTAAACTAATTACCTTAAGATAATCCAATTGAATAAACACCTAATTGCAAACTTAATAAATTAATCCATCATCTTAATAAACCAAATTAACTTTATTAAGATTAAAATTAATTCAAATCAAACACTTAATTCTACTAATTAATTTGATCACACATATTAAGTAAACTAATTAAGCAATCAAATTAATCATATTAAACTTAAACTTAATCAAACATAAATGTAATAAATACCAATTCTTAATTTAAACATTAAGTCATTAATTACATCATTAACCTAAAATAAATATGAAATCAAATTGAAAATTAAAACAAATCTTTATAATTAACATAAATACACTTCAATTAAACTAATCACATTGAACCTAAGCCATGACTAATATCTAATCTCAAATTAAATCAAATTAAATTAAATTAAGAAAGACTCTCATCAATTTAATATGTAAGCAAATCAAATCTCATTCAACCTACTTAAATAAGATAAACTAATCCAATGTTTGAAATCAAAAATATAAACCAAACTTTGATAAACATGACAAATGGATGAGATTAAAAATAAAATCCTAATTACAAAGAATCAAACTCAATTAAAATCAAAATAAAATCTCAATTAATCTAATCCGATCAAACTACAAATAAATGAACCACAATCACATCAAATAAGCATAAAATCAAGTCACATAACCATAATCAAAGGAAAAGGATTAAATATTAATTTAAAAGGATATTGAATTATCAAGATTTGATTTAATTAAAACATCTAATCTAAAATTAATTAATAAAATACATGAATTTAAATGAACTTAAACTTCATTAGATATTAAGGATATTGAATTATAAAGATGTAATTAAACCAAAATCTAATCCAAAATCAATCAAATTATTAAACAAACTCAAATTCTAAATCAAATCAAATGAATTACACAAATTCAAATGGATTAAGATACTTAAGGACCTTAGTTAGACTCTTTTGGAGTTAGGATGTAGAATAGGGTGAGTTTATCTACAAATGGAATTCATTCTCTTCATTCTTGAAAACTTAAACATCACTTTAACCAAATAAAAGTGAAATAAAAATGAAAAATAAATCATTAAATCATTTAAATTGAAATCACCCAAAGGTAAAATTTAAATAAAATTCAAACTCCAAATTGAAACTTAAATTAAAGAAGCCTAGCAAAGTCTTGCCACAAACCTTAAGCACACATTAGAATACTAAGTCACCACTTTAGTGCTAAGTTATGGTATTGTATGTATGATGTTGTGTTTTTATTTTGATGTAATATTTGAATGTTAGGTGTTTTCACGGATGTTAGGGCCGTTATTAGCCTAATCATATTTTCTACAGGGGGTTGTGCTTAAGGGGTCATTGTAATAAGAATATAAATGTGTTTGCTATGCAGGTTGCTTAGCCCCTAAGCATAACTCATGTTAGGACAGTGCTTGGTTACCCATGGTGCTAAGTCAAATTATTCATATAACTGCTTGGGTTGTATGGTGTGTTTAGCTAACATTTATTTTGCAGGTGCAGTTAGATTTACTTTTTCTATTTTTGATGTAATTTTACATTAGAAATTAAGATTAATGTTACGGGAGATTAGGATGAGTAGTGGCCAGAAGGCTTAGTCCACAGGGTGCCTATGATGCCTTTGGAGCAAATCAAATCAAAAGAAAGAGAAGAAATGAAGAAAAGAAGACCCCATAGCATGTATTATTTTTTGTAATCCGGGTTGTATAAGGGCTGCTACCCATATTTTTTCTCTTTTTTTAATGCGAACGACCACAGCCTTTTATTCTTTTACAGTAGTCAATTAAATTATTTGATTTTGTGTTTAGATTATGCATTAGAACAACATGCTTTTCATAGTTTCTTTATGATTAATGCTTGAATGTGTGGCCTGGATGCGGTAGGCTCTTAGAATGAAATTAATTTTTCTGCCCCAATAACTCATAACTAAAATTTTAAAATAACTCATAACCTCACAAAAAAGCTTAGGAATTGAATCAAGATAATAAAATTTTTAGCAACCCCTTAGCTGGATGAATGAATGTATAATATCATGCATGTCATATTATTCCACTCTTGTTAAGAGGGGGCTTCCATCTTTGCCAGAGAATGAAGGCTTAACCTATGAGAGCCTTTGATGGAAGAACAACCATTTTCTCTCTTGATTTGGCCCATAATCAAGTTCTCATGCATTTATGCATATAAAATCTCATAACCTGTGTCAAAATAAAGAGTTCAAAAGAATCAAATAAATTTGATAAAATTTGCATTAGATTAAGTCATGAATTCATACTCATGCTCTAGTATCTTAGGGAGTGAGTTTAAGGACTTAGTCTCCTTTCTAAATGAACAACAGCCTAGCCATCTTGCAAAGCATAAGACTTGCCTATATAGATTTATAAAGTGTAGGAAGAGTTAGGCGCTACCACTCAGTGAGTAATAAGTCCAGGTCATGGTTTATTCTCTCTTATGAGGTAAACCATATACCCATTTTGCCTTAGATTTGGTCTTATTGCCCTTAGCTCTAGCTTAGGATCTGAGGTAGATATTTCCTTCAGGCTACAAGCATAAATCCTCACCTCTTAGGCATTTTCACAATCTTATGTTTATGGAATTATAAAGCCCAGCAATCTAATAAAATGTCAACTCAAACTCTCTTCAATTTAAAAATATAAAGCCTAATTATAGGGTAGATCAAAATGCTCACTAGGCTTCTAGTATCATGAGCATTTCTACTTTCCCTTTGGATTCCAAAATAAGTCTTCTCCTTGATCTATCCTATTTGATTTTCTAAAATAGCCAATCCTTTGATAGTCTTAACCTTGAAATCTTTGGAGACCCTAATTGTCTTCTTTAATCGAGTATTCTTAAGGAATTCCATTCCTTAGGATGTAATTAACTATGGGGACTTGCCTACATAGAAAACGAACTTAAAATAAACCCTACTTTTACTTTTTTATGTAAAATAGGGAAAATATCTCTGGTATATTCGAAGACCCATCATGCCTCAGGAGTCCTTATTAGGTGATTAGCTTCATTATAGGATGGTGATTTCTATCTTTTAAGATAATACATCATTCCTTAATGTCGTACCTAATCACTTCAATAAGTATCCCCTAAGATCTACGTGGTGTCCCACATTCCCAAAAATAAACACCGCACTAGTATAGTGTAGGAATGTACAAGAGATTGGGTAATCTCATTTTGTTCAGTGAATTTCTAGTCAAGGTGAATAAGCATGGACGTAGGTTAGTTTTTGAGTTTAGCTGAACCACAAAAATCTCCTTGTCTCTTATTTTTACTTTTTTGCATTTTACTTTATTATGTTTGGTTGCTTGGTGCTTTGCACTTTTAATAAAATTTACTTATCTTTCTTTTATAACTAAGTTTTTTATAATGCTCAAAATTAAGTTTTAACTTGTAACATTTTGTAATGTGTACATGTTTGAAATAAGTTCATATGCTAACATACAAAAAAATTTATAATCATGTAAGAGCATGATGATTCAAAATTGTTTAAATCTCACTAGTCCCTTCATAAGAAACACATAATTTTTCCAAATTTCTTTATTGGTTTTGTAAGTAAAAACACACATATAATCTTTAGATTTTAAGGCAATAAAAATAGTTTAAGCATTTAAAATTCAATTATGCTAGTTTCTATCTTTCATTAACCAAGAATTAAAAGGAGTTTGAGCACATTTTCCATTGACAATTTCATTTGCTTGTGTGTATCCACTCTCAATCATATTTCAAATTCAAAAATCAATTGATTGAATAAAAGTAGATATAAATCTTTCAAAATTAAACGAAATGTCACCAAAAAGGGTGACCAAGTAATAGAATACTCTTCCATGGTGTTTCTATTTCTTAGATGTGCAATTAACGAACATGCTTGTGGTTGTTAGATTGTGAATCAAGATATCTTACCACTTGTAAGAGTTAGCACCCAAGATGGGGGTGAATTAGTGTGTTTTTTAAAAATTATCTTAAAATAAAAATGAAACCAAATCTTTAAAGTTCAATGTGAGAGAGAAAGGCTTAATAGAATAAAACCAATAATCTAAACACAAAGAAAAGAGAATCATAAAAGTAACATAAGGAAAAGAAAAAAAGGGGAATAAAAATTTACAGTGGTTTGATCTAACTAACCTATCCACTCTCCAAAGTTTCTTCAAAAATTAACTTAGTCTCTTGGCATAACAAGCAGAAGTAGAGATGGCTCTCTCCTTACTGGATATTAGAGAACCCCTACAGTTTCTCCCTTTGTCCTTCAAGGAAAGAAGGATATCACTATCTCTCCAAGACATAAAAAAAATCTTCTCTCAAATATAAAGCTTACACAAGTTCTTAATAGAACAAACTTCAAGTTAAAGCACAAAACACAAAAGCAAGATAGATGGGAAATAAAAAACTAGAAGCAAAGTGGAACTTACCAACTGAATTACTAAGGAGAAAAAAAAAGGGAGACCTCTCCAATTTTTTTTTTACTATGTAAAACACTTGAATTTCTTATGCTCAAGATATTCAAGTTAGACCTCCCCACCCCACCCATCTCGGGGGGCAGGGGTGGGGCAGAATTTATAGAGAGGAAGTTGAATATAAAATACAAAATTAATTTTAGAAAAATCAGTCCAACTGAACTATATGATCCTACATCGTATTATATAATCAATTTTTTTCTAGGATTAGAGTCTTTAGATAATATGATCATCCCATTAGTTGTCACTATTAATTCATATTATATGTTCAAGGTTTGTACTATATGAATGGTATAAATTAAAAATTCAATTCTCTATTGGTTCATCATGTATGATCATCATATAGTACAAACATATTAAGACAAATTTCTCAAAATTTGAATCTCTTTAATTTGGGATTAAAATCAAGTAATTGCCAAATAAAATTAGACTATATAATTAACATCATAATGTACAATTAATCTAATTAGATAGATAATTTGTAATTAATTAACTTAATCTTGTGGCTAAAAAATTAACAAAAATATATAATCGTGCAACATGAAAGAGATCTTACAATGTGATTAGTTAAATTTGGCAATTTTAAGAGTTGATCGACTTAATTATAATGGTTGAAAAAACAACAAGAGAACATAATAAACAATAAATTTGACACAATAGAGTGTAATGAAAAAACTATACTATCATAAACTATATTTTGATACATTATAGTGTTATCACAATAACTATATTACATTAGATTAAATTTTAATATAGAAGATACACAATATCTATAACACAAGAGAACTAAATGATTAAAATCAAATACATAATTTAGAAAGTCATGAAGGAGATAAGAGAAAAGCCCAAAAAATAATAGGGAACCCAATGAAGCAAAGAGCAATTTCAAAAACATTTTCATTAGTTTTAGACAAGATCCCAAGCTAGGCCAAAGCCCCAACTATTATTACAATGGATGTTCAACTTCTCAATCATATTTTATTTAAAAAATGCAACTTCTTTTTTTAATGAAGTAAGTATGTGTGAGCTGTAAAGTGATTTTTAGAAGCAGAGTGGTGGCTATGCATTGGTGACATGACATGAATTTTGTCATAAAAATTGAATTTCCCCTTTTTTTTCTCATTGATCACTTCCACCTCCATAAAGTTCTCTCTCCAAAATCATTTGAATTTTCAATGGGTTGTATTATGCTATAAATAGAAGTATGAATGAACAAAAAAATTATTTTATGGTTTGCTGACCTAACTTTTAATGAGGTTGACACTTATCACTCTTAGACCTAGGATTTGATCTAGGCACTAAGATTTTCGAACTTGGGGCTTAGACACTTGTAGTAGCTAGGGGGACACTAACCCAAGGCCTAAAAGACTTATAAGACTCAATCTTAGGGCTAGACCCCAACTCCAACTAGGTCCAACCTAGTGATCCTGATTTCAAAATAAACCCACATTATTTGAACACAACCCAATAACTTTGTATGCCTAATTTAGTCAATTTGTCAACTTGACTCAATTGAACCCAAATTGACCTATATGTGTCCAAATGAGCTAAACTCATATAAATAAAGTTTAAGCTCAACCAAACTTGCATGACTTATCCTTGGATCTCCCCTGACTACCCAAGTGGACCCAACTCATGGTGAACCCAATTCAACCCAAACCAAATGAACCAAGGGTTCCAAATAAATCAAAATCAGATAATACACTCTATTTGGTCAAGGCATCACCATTAGCATTCCTAGAGCTCTCTAACTACTCAAGCTAACCCATGCTTGTTTAGTCCAGGCATTGACTAAAGAAATGTCACCTTCACCATGGATGACCCTTAGTTCACCAACCATGGGTTGTCCACTTCACCACTAGCCATGAAACTTCTTTAGCCATTGGAGAAGGTTTACCTTACTAATCCAAAGCCATTTTAACCCTTGCCCACTACCTAGATAACTATCATGGACTAAAACCACCAAAAATGATGGTTCATATAGGGAGGAGGGAGGGTATATCCTCCTCACCTATTCAAACTTCACACACACCTTCAAAACATTTCTAGAGAGAGTCCTTGAGCTTCCTAGAGCCTCTTAAGAACCCTATTACCAAGCTCCCGCTTCTCTCGAACATCCCAAACCTTCTCATAAGTCTAATTAACTCTTCTCATGCCTTCTCTATACTCCGATGAGCAAGAACAAATTGAGAAACACTCATTTGAGCATTGGAAATAGGAGTTTAATCAAGCTCTGATGAACTTGAGGTAGCGTTTGGTCTTAGGAGTGATTGACTAGGAGGTAGAGGGGGACTTCAACTACATGGCTTCTCATCTTCTATCAATTTCACCACCAATCTTAGCTCTAGTGAGATAAACTTATTCAAACCAAAATCCCCTAGGTGTTTTCTCTTTATGAAGATTTTGTGTGATTTTGACCAAAAAACTTAACCTCATTATCATTTTGGAGTTATTTTTATTGTGAAATGAGCCTTGGTTAGCTCAAATCATGAAATTAAAAATGAACAATGTTTATCTCTTGTCGAAAGAAGGCGATAAATCATGGGTCGTCCATTTCACGTGACTAGAATGAATGACCATGATTAATACATATTAAAATTCAAATTTAATATTTGAAAATCATGAGATTAGTTTGAGCCATTCAATCTTTAATCAAACAGCTGAAGATGAAATTACGTGCGCAGCCATCCAAGTTAATTTCCATGTGGGATTCGTTTAATGATCAATCATGTGTCATCGCATCAACGCTAATTATGTAAATGGTTTACTTAATGTTCTAAATAGATTTAAATAGCCAAAAGTTTAAAAAATCATAACTAATTATAGAAAATCTAAAAAATGCAAATAAATACTCATTAGAAAGCTTGGGCTTTGGAGAATCTAGAAAAATAAAATTCCATAAATTTTATTAAGTGGATTGAGACTAATTAAGATTTAAATATTTTAATGAATAATATAATTAATCCTTAATTTCTTGGTCAATTGACTCATATTTTTGGTGAACATTATAGGGGATGACCTCTATGTCCCATTATTGATTCAAGTCAATTGGATGAGTAAATTAAGAGATTCATATTTTTTAAGTCTTAATTAACCATTTTGGCTATTTAATAAATAAATTTAACTAAAAAAATTAAGAAAATTATAATAGGTGATTAAACATGTATTAGAGGCCTAATGATGATAAGAGAAATTTATTATGACCTATGTTCTTAATTATTTCTTAAAGTCACCATTAAGAAGCTAAATTAATTAAAAATATATTAATCGACATAAGATTTAGAAAATTCTTAATTAATTATACAAATCTCCAAAAATTACAAATGAACCTCTTTGTGCTCATCTAATAAATAGTTAATCAATGAAATTAAAATCCCCAAATGGTTTTGAGTATTTTAAGAATAATTTCCTAATTAAGAATTTCTTCAATTAATTAATTAATCATAAAATATTAGCCTAAATGCCTTGAAATTTTTACTATTTACTTTTCATATTATTTTGCATGTAAAAACTTTTCTCATTTTTTTTGGCTTATAGATTGTGATTAATTAATTTTTAAGGTCTCTTGGGTATTAATTGGATTAAGCAATTACTCATCCTCCATACTTTCCATAAAGCTTAAAATAGAAGGTGATATTGAATGTTGAATTCTTTCATACTTGAAAAAAAAGTCAGCCTTCGACTGCTAGATGTTCATGTTTTTCATAGGATTTCTTGTTACTCATGTTAGCTTTCTTAAATTTAGTTAATTCATAAAATCACCATTTCACTCTTAAATTGTATAGGGGATAGTTTCATTATTTGATCTCTTAACATCATTTTCATGTGATGGACCTTAGGGTTTGATAGTCTAAGTGGATCACTTTATGATGTCCATTTGATACCCTTTATTCACTCATAAATGTGTGGCTAATTCATGACTTATCCATATTTATATTTAAAGTTAAATTTCTTAGGTGCATGATATATAGGTAGTGTGACTATTATTATTATTATTAAATCAAAAAAAATAATATTCTCATCATCTAAGTCAAAATATTAATAAATTTAAACTAAGAAAAGTAAATGAAACCCCCTATCTATAATTCATGTTTATAATATACTCTTTGAAGGTATATAATCTAGATACCTAGGTTACGAGTCCAAAGAAGGTCTTAGATACATCATCTCCCTAATTTAATAATATTACATACCTCAAATGTAGTGTAAAAAAATACATGCAAAATATTAAACACTTTAAAATTTTATATCATAAAGATTTAAAAAATTATTTCATCCATATTCATGTTTATATTGATGCATGAAAATACATATTTTTTAAGGAAATGAATTATTAAAATGACAAAGAGAATACATAATTATTTAAAATAAATTATTAAAATGATAAAATAGATATAACTATTTTAAAATGATTAAATAAATACATATTATTTTTTTAAAATGAATTATTAAAATAATTAAATAAATGAATAATTATTTTAAAAATGAATTATTGAAAACGATAAAATAAATACTTAATTTTAAAAAATTATTAAAATGATGAAATTAATACATAATTATTTTAAACATATAATTTTAAAATGATAAAATAAATACATGATTATTTTAAAATGAAGTATTATGAGTGATGGAATAAATATTTTTTAAAATGAAGTATTAAAGTGATAAAAATTTGAAGGACATCATTTAGTGAGTCATAACTTATCACTATTAGCCTTAGAGTGTCATTCATGTGATTCTAATTCAATTTAAGTTTAACCCAAACTTTGAAATTAAATAAAAATCTTAACACTTCATTAGGAAGATCTAAATATATATATATATATCTTTAAAATTAACCTTATTAAAAAAGAAATAAGTTTCACTATAAGTGAAACATATAAATTTTCAAACTCTTTAGAGCACTAGGCCTAACTTAAATAAAAATTGAATTTGTGAATTAAAACACATTTCTCAAATCACTAAGTACTTAATTAAAACCATCATTTGGTTAATTATTTGAACTTATTGTTTAATTTGCAACTTAAATACTAAAACTCAACTGTCATACCATACTACCTTTGCACACATAATAGAATGATAGGTCACCAATCCTAAATTTAGGTTAGATTAGTGCTTTATTGTGATGTATTGATTTTTCTTATTTTGTGATATAATATTTTAAACTGGATGTTAGGATTATTTATGTAGTTTGGATGGTAGGGTATTATTTATTAGACTAATGATATTTTCTGCAAAGGGCTATGCTTAATTAAAGGGGTCATTATAATAATAATAATAAATTAAATGCTTTTACTTACATGTGTTGCTTGCCCCTTTAGCATAGCCTATTAGAATAGGTGTGCTTGACACCCACTGGTGCTAAGTCCAATTGTATGATATATAATTACTTAATGTGTATGTTTGTTATAACTAATCTCTATCTTGTAGATTTAGTTAGAATTTTTTTATTTTTAAATATAAATTTTAAATAAAAAAGATTAAAGCTATAGGATTTAGGATGAGCAGAGGCTTGAAAGCTTAAACCTGGGAGACCTATGAAGCTTGGAGTATCCAAAATTTATGAAGATAAGTTAAGATGAAGAACCCCATGGCTTATTTTAATTTTATATATGTAATTGTAATTTGGGTTGTGATGGGTTGAGCTCGACAACATTTTTTTTTTTCAGGGATGTATAGTGGAACACGGACACATCAACTTTTACCTAATTCTTTTTATTTGAATGATTGATTGGTGTGTGTGTTTATATTAATTGTGCACTAGAAATTGTTATAGGTTTCTTAAAGTGAGATGATTGTTGTATAGCCTAGATTTTGGCAGGATTTTTAGAACTTAAATTTTTTACTCTAACTTAAAATTAACTTTAATTAAGAATTAACAACTCATAACTTCATTTTAAGGCTTAGGAATTAATCAACTAAAAGATTTAAAAATTTTAGGTTTGTGATGAATGTGGATAATATCATGCATGCATATTATTTTCTCTTTGAATATAAGGAATCTTCACTCATTTTATGATAAGGGAATGAAGGACCATTGATAACAACCCATTGGGTGAAGAAGACCCTTCTCACGAATTGGCCCATAACTTAATTTCATCATGCATATATGCATATTTTTTTACTTAAGCCTAAGTTTAATTAATGAATCTAAAATGAATAAAATATGTAATTTTATTATATTAGTTAGGACATTGTTCATATCCATCATGATTTAGGATCTCAGGAAGTGATTTTAGGTTCTTAGGTTTCTATCCCTAATAAATAATATCATTATCATCTTGCATTTAGCTAGACACTCTAGATGATTATAAGTCTAGAAGAGTTGGGATGAGTTCACATCCTTACATAGTGGTGTGCCACTATATCCTATTTCTCTCTTGCTAGATTAGGTTAAGCTTTTAGCTTATGCTGGAGCACTTTAGATATAGTTTTAGAAGTAGCCCATTTCTTTTTTACTAAGGGTATAAATCTTGACCTCTTAGGCATTTTTTATAATCTTATATTATTGGAATATATGTCTTAGCTTTCTAATAAAATTTTAAGTTAAATGATAATGATTATCAATTTCAAAAATATAAAACCTCACCATATGATAGATAGGAGTGCTCACTTTTTCTAATATCATGAGCACTGTATACTTTTTTTTTAATTCTATTAAGAACTCTTCTTGTTTGAGCTCTCCCACTTTCTTCCAAAATTACCAATCCTATACTATTAAGCATTGAAATCCATAGAGATATTAGTTATTCACTTTAATCGAGAGTTTTCTTAAGAGATTCATATCCCCTAAGATGTAATTAACTATAGGGGCTTACCATTATAAGAAATTTAAGAACTCGACTTAAACTTGACTCTATCTTACTTCATTCATATAAGATAGTGAAAAATATCTGGTACATGTAGACCTATCATCCTTAGGAGTCCTTATTAGATGATTGAGTCCATCATATGATGATATATCTATCTTTCAAGGTAGTCTATCATTTCTTGATATTTTACTCAATCATTTCAACAAATACCCCCTAAGATTTATGTAGTGTCTTCATCGTATTTTTAAACATCACATGGATGCTTTCAAATTTTGGAGTTTGAGAATTCTTTGAGCTTGCATGGTGGATGGCCCTCTATTAGAGTTTCTTGGTGGAATACATAATTGTCAACCATTTCTATCAATGATCTCTTTACTAACTCATAAAAGGATATATTCTCTATAATAAAAAAATTTAACAGCCTCATCACCTTTCCTCTATGCCCAAACTTACATGAAAGTCTCTTGGAAGACTCCTTAGTCTCATCACCTTTCCTCTATGCCCTAACTTACATGAAAGTCTCTTGGAAGACTCCTTATAACTGCTAATGATAACTCGTCTCTTTTTGCAGTCTTCACAAATTTGACCTCTCCATCTGAACTACATTTGCAATGACCCAATAACTCTTTCACTCATTATACCATAAACCTTATAATTTAATATAACCATTAAACTAACCTCCATACATATGTCTTAGTCTCAACAAACCATTTTAAGAAATCAATACCCATTGAATTAACTGAAAGTAATTATAATTGGAAAACCTATTTACCCATCATAACCCACTCTAAATAAGCTAATTTACTTGAGATCCTAACTTCATATTCTAAACTAATCCTTCACATCCATTTCACTTTATTTATCTTTTATTCAACAAATTTTTTGAAGATCTAAACAAATATAGCTCAAATTGAGCTAGTCTTAGATCTTCTAAAGACCTCACCATTCCACTCTAAAATCCAAATTAACCCTCCACCACCTTATCTTATCCTCAATATTATTAAAATGATAAAGAATATATTTTAACTAACTTTTAAATTTATGCATCTTCGACTAGCTTTATTGTAAGTAAGATCTTCAAACTAGCTTCGACATCTACATCAACACCCATCTTACATTTAGAGCTTGAACCACCATTATATCACCTTTTAAAACCTACCTTGTGGTTATGTAGTTCTCAAAAACAAAGATAAACCATCCTTCGTGTCCAAACTCTACTAATACATCTTTTATAGTACTAAATGAATAGATAAAAAATTAAAATTTCATATCATTTGACATATACCTCATTTAATAATGTGATCATTTTTTTTTATTATCTATATCTACTTTTGAATCTATAATTGAATATTACTTTAAATTTAATGTACATAGTTAATTTTAATAAGATAATATATGATTAAATGTAATTTCTAGAAAATATCACTATGAAGTCCAAGTAAAAGATATGATGTATCATATAGTCCACATTCTAAATTATAAGTAATTTATAAAATATATATCATATAATATGTCTTGGTATTTTTTAAATTTTAATTAAATTTCAATTGGCCTACTTTTTATTATATTTGAAACTTTATTTATGTTCACTCTCTTTCATTTTTAAGAAGCTTTAGATGAGTCTATGATTAAATACCCTAACTCAAGTAATCAAGGTAAGCACTTATAATATAAAATCATTATTACTTGCAAGGTCTATGTTATAATGTAAGGAGGGCAGGTCATGTAATGTGATGGTTGTTGTAAGTTGTTAGATCTCATTTATTATCTAATTAAATTTGCTAATTCACTATATAATATATGGAATTTGTATCATCCCAAAACTTTAAGAAATTGCCTTCATCTTCTATAATGTACATCAATGTAACTTAAAACCACTTTAAATAATTCCAGCACTTTAACTTTCTATTTATAGAGGTCATTGCTCTATGATATTAATTGAATAGTTTATCTAAGATAATAATGCGTGAGTTATAGAGCTTTTGAGTAGCACCATATCTACTCTCTCCCTCATGCCTCATTCATCATAATATATATATATATATATATATATATATATATATATATATATATATATAGAAGATGGTTAAAATCCCCAACCTTCTACACCTCATCACCTACAATCTCCAAATGAATAAGAAAAATATAGAACAAGAATTGCAATTTTATCTTAGACTTCCTCTTCTACCTCATCTCTAAGTTCAATGTGAATGGTAAAGTTAGCAATAAGGACCTCCTCTCTATCCTTCTTATCCTCAATTACTTATGTAGCACAGTCTACACCTTTCTTCTCTTTCACCTTGCTTTATATAAAATTATGAATAAAATTATTTAGACAATCTAATTTTTTGTTTCAATCCCAATTGATTACTCTTTGATCTTAGCTTATTTTTCATTAATTCATAAATAATGGCAAAAGGTCAGTTTAGTTGACCAAAAGTATTGATTTAAGGTGTGGATTTGTTTATATTTTTATATTACATGCATCTCCTTTCTTGCTTATTTTTTTAATATGATAACTACACTCCCCTAAAAAATATATGAGGTTGCCAACTTCTTCTTCATAATTATAACTATGGGTGGTTGAGAAAAAAGTATGTATAATTAAGTTATAAAATCCTCTTTTATTAGTTCAATGACCAATATTAGGTTAACAATCACCTAAAAAAATTCAATTATAAGATTGAAAGTTAACTCACAATAATAATTAACCTAATCTAATATTCTAAATTAGTAATTTGCACATAACTTATATCTTCATTCATTGATAATGGTAAAATATCTTTGCTTGTGACTATTTTATTTTTTATTATTATTTTTTTTGTAGCTTAGCATCCCTAGTGCTTTGTTTTCATATACTTTGCACATATTCTCTTTATTTATGAATAGTTTATAACTCTAATATTATAATGAAATGGCTATTTTGTCATAGTGGATTGTGTTGTTTCATTTTTAGGACATTTATCTTATTAAGTAATATATCCTTATTTATCCTTTTTAGTATCCTCTCATATAATATCATTTTCCATTGGTGCATAAATATGGCTTCAACATTTTTAAATTACTACAAACATCACAATGTAAATAATATTTTTCTTCTCATGGTTAAGCATAATATCATCTACAATAAATTACAAATGTAATTTTTATGCATCATTTCTCTTAGTGTACTCAATAAATGCATTCTCCAAGGCTTCATTTTTAAAGTTCTTCATATTATAATCTATGGAGAGGAATGCATTCAAATATAAAAACTACAAGTACAATATCATTAACCATAAACAATTGTTAGTTGAAAAATATAAAATCATCATTGTGAAGCTTTATCATTGATTGATCATTCTTACTCTATGATCGTTAAAGATGAATGAGTTATTAGAAGAAGGACTTTTGAGCTACACTCTTGTTTGAATATTTGTGCAAGATGTGACTATGGGAATTATGATTCATTTTCTTATATAGCATGATTATTTTAATTTGAAATAGGTTTTTAAACATATTTTTATAAGTAAATAAATAATAATAGGGGGATTTACATTTGCACTATACTAATAATTAATATTTGATATTTACTTATAAAATACATAAGGGTCTGTGTGGGATCAATTTTATTTTTATTTTTATGTTATTTTCAATGTTATGAAAATAAGATCGAAAAAAGAAGAGGTTTAAGATTTAATGGTTCAACGGGGGTTGAATTGAGGTTACCCACATGACATAATAAATATAAAAAATATTTTAATATAATTTAAATAATGCAATTTTTGTATAATAATAATAATATATATTTCAATTCAAAATATAATATTCTAATTTAGGACCCTTCATTCTTAATTTTTTGAATATACTTCTAAATTAAAATTTTTAAGACAAATATTTTAATTATTTTTACTATAAATCTCTTATTTTTATCCATCTAATTAAAAAAACACTAAATTTTAATTAACTTTAAAACCATTTCGATCCTTTGAAAATTTGTCTAGCTCACCGGTTTGCCAGTTCAACTCCAGTTCTGGTCGATTCTGTACAATCAATTTTGGGCTTGAATTGAATCAATCAAAAGACTAGTTCACCAATGAGCAGATCGGTCTGATCTGATTTTCTAAACCACTATTATTCCAAAAGTATAAATTACATTAATTTAAAAAAATTAAGATATCTTTTGGATATTTTGAATATTTTAAAAAGCAACTATTGTCATCAAATATATTTTATTTTTAATTAAAATATAAAAATAAAAAATAAAAATGATCTCAAATGGCTGCTAAAATTTTAAATTATTATAAAATATTATTAGCATTAAATTTTCTAAATTTAAATACATTTTTTTATAATTTTTTATAAATATTTAGAAGTTATGGTGTGTATAGAAATTCCTCTGTAAATTTCCTTTAGGGGCTGTTTGGTTTCGAGTAAAACGGGTGTAATGTAATCTAAATACACGCAATTCTTCCTTTTCCATGTTTGGTTCCGAGTAAATGTAATTATCATGTAAAATTTTGAGATTTTTTCCTTTTCAGCTAATTTAAAAAAATAGCGTATTTCTTTACTTGAACGCGAGCGAAAAGATTTTTTTTTTTCTTTTGGGAGCTGAGTGAGCCGGGAAAACTTTTTTTTAATTTAATTTTATTTTTTTTCTAATTCGCTGAATCATTAATATTAATTTTAACTTTAATTAAAATAAATATTATTATAGCTTAATTAAGATTTAATAAATATAATTATGTTTATTCAAATTAATGATAAATAATTCACGATAAATCAAAAAATTAAAATAATTATTAAATTTTTGTTTATTTAATAAAAAATAATTAAAGAGTAAACTATTTATTAAAGAAAAATTATTTAATAAATAAATATTAAATCTTGATGATTAATTTATTTAATAAAAATTCTATTAATTAATTAATGTTTAATATAATAATAAAATTATATATATATATATATATATATATATATATATATATATATATATATATATATATATATATATATATATATATATATATATATATTAAATTTGGGTCATTATGTTAATATAAAATGATAATATTCAAATTTTATTTACTTATAACACTAATAATTAATATCTTAAAAAATTTGTAAATTAATTACTAATAATTAAATATTAGAAATAAGTTTTATTTGTATTTGACTTTATTTTAATATCTTAAAAAATTTGTAAATTAATTACTAATAATTAAATATTCGAAATAAATTTTATTTGTATTTGATTTTATTTATTTTTTTAGTCAAGAAAAAAATTTTATTTATAATTTATCTATATTTTATTTGATAATATTTATTTTTTAATTGAATACTTTAATTAGTGAATAAATTCTATAATTAATTTACATATAATAAAGTATTCATAATACAAATATTTACTTTACATTCATCCAACCAAATATTTACAATACAGATATTTACTTTACTTTACATATGCTCAACCAAACAGAAAATATAGTTTACATGTATTGACTTTACATAAAACCAAATAACTGTAAAGTATTCAAAATTTACTGTATTCATTTTACACTGTATTTATTTTTACACTGCATTCTAACAGCCCATAACTCTATGTGAGAAGAAAATTTAGATGGAGGCGGTTACTTGAAGTTTTTGGATATTTCAAAAGAAACTTGTTTTTTTTCCTTGGATACGATCAAATTTGAAATTTTTGGTGTTAAAAAAAGGTCGACGTCTTCTCTAGGAAAGCGATGAAAGCATCGCTCGAAGTGGCACGGTGAAAAAACGGTGACGGCCACGTTCGGAGAAGATGGCCACCAATAAGTAAACATGGCGAACACAGTTGTTGGCGGCGGAGATGGCTCAATGGTGGGCGGGGTTGGGAATGGAAAGGCGGACGGGAACTACGCAACCGCCAAGACGTCCGTGTGGTGGGACATCGAGAACTGCCAAGTGCCGAAAGCCTTTGATGCGCACGTCATCGCGAAGAACATAAGGTCAGCTCTGGATGCTATGCATTACCGGGGTCCGGTCTCCATCTCAGCCTATGGGGACACCAAATTGATTAGTGCCAGCGTTCAGCAGGCGCTCTCCAGTACCGGGATTTCTCTCAACCACGTACCCGGAGGTTTGTGTTTGAAACTTTGTAAAACCTAGTTCGGTGACGATCGCCTCTTGAATAGATGCATGATTTTTCTTATTGATGGTTTCTTGGTTAATTGTATTGTCTTACGTCTAGGGTTTCGTACTACAGCTTGGAATTTTCTGATTTTAATGCTTCTTCTCTGCTTGTGCCCTAATTTAGGGCCTGTTATTGATATCGATGTTTTAAATGGTGATCCGACAAAAGAGTGCTCTTAATTATGTTTTTGCTGTCATATAATCTATTGTGATCACAAAGGGTGAGGTTTGATGACATGTTGACAATTAATATTGAATCTATTCAATATTTATGAAGCAATGCAAATTTGATCTTTTATAGTTTTAAAAGTGTCCTTATAAGTGAACTACTGCGGCATAATCTGATTGTGGTGAGAAATAGTTTATAGTTGCTAGGTTGTCATTCATAAATTATGTGAAAAAAAGGTGTGATTTTCATACATTCCACAGCATTTTTTGTGTTAACATATCTAGCACTTAAATCTTTATATTTGCTTAAATAATCTTCAAATTATTAAATCACATTTAAAATATAACTTATGTTAAGTAAAATACTTCTTTTCGAGCATATGTTTCAATGTAATTTAGACACTAACATGATGTATAAATAAATATAAAATTTCAGCTGTTTGATATATAAATACATAAGAGCTATGTGGTATGCATGTAAATCCCCTCAAAAATGAATTTGATTGTGGTGATAAATAGATGAGTATTTTTTAAATTGTTATTTGCAAGCAAAATATTTTGACTCACCTTAATTTTGGCAAAATGTGGGGAAGGGTTGACATGATCTAAGATTAAGATTAGAATTGTTCAATTAGAATTTTGTGGACTTCGAATGGTGAGGGTAGAACATTTGTGGGCACAAAATTTTGAAGAAATGAACATCACATGCTTGAAGCTAAATGAAAATGGTGAAATTGTCAAAGATAGTTAGGAAGGTTATATGCTTTTGTGTGATGGAAATATTAATAATATTAATGGGGTTTGGATGGAAATAAATAAAGCATTGAAAGATAGATTTATATAGGTGAAGACACATCAAGGTACCATGCTTTCCACAATGACCATAACATGTCACCATGGAGTATTGATATTTAAGAAATTTTGTGGGGGAATTAATCAAGATAGGCATGGTGAAGGAGTTTGTTCTAGACAAACCTAGATGACGAGTAAGAAAAAAAATCCAAAGGGAGCCAAGAGAATGAACTTGCACTAGCCATAGAAATTCACAAAGCAGGAGTGGTACCCACTATTTTTGGTGGACATGGAGTGAAGTCGTCGCATTGGGTGAGTCTCAAACGACCACAATCAGGAGAAGGCGAACTCAACAATTATGCTCAAAGAGACAACATCTTCAGCCACTTTAGTTATCTTTGTGGAAAAGGATAGACCCATAGTTAACAATCCCTACAATGATGTAGTTATATACCCAAAATAAATAACCTATTCAAATGCTAAAGACTTGCCCCATGCATGGCGAGCACAGTAAGAAATAACATGGGCATTGACAACATGTACACAAACTTGACCGTAGAAGATGAGTATTTAGGCGAACACAGTAAGAAAGAGCATGGGCGTCGACTACATGTACATAGACTTGACCATAGAAGATGAGTATTTGGGATAGAATAGTCATCTCAAGGCAACTTAAGCCCAACAGCCCCTTATAGCAGGGAGAGCAGCGCCGAAATCAAGCCACAAGACACTCGTCGTGAGGCTTATCACTCGCCAATGAATACTCGCCTCAGATTAAGGTGAGCCCCTTGTACATACTTGACTAGTTTTCTTTGTACTCGTCTCTTGTATTGTCCCTCTCCCAAAACATTATAAAAGGAGGGGAGGGGAGGGGAGGGGAGAGGAGGGGTGGGGAAGAGGCCCCTTTTTGGTGGGCTTAGTTCAGGAGAGACCCTTGCTCATTCTTAAGCATTGGTCTCTTTTTCTTTCTAGAGCAAAGAGAATTCTTATTTCTTGTATTAAGATTTGCTTAAAGGACAATAAAATTAGATTTTTTTTTCTCATTCTCTTTATTACTTGCTGTCCCATTTTTCTTTAACCTTGCTTCCCAAGTGTCTCCCGAGGTTTTTTTTTTCAGCCACAGACATATGTGGATCCAACAACAGCGGTAGCCATGACCTTGATTGACAGGGGAGCTTAGCCAATATTATCTTCAAGTTTGTATCATGGTTTAAAATAAAATTGTGCAATAAGAGTTGCGCCTTAAGACGTGCCTCAGCCAATTAGGTGCCTAAATGCCATGAGGTGCTCACTTCAACATGCAAATGGTGAGGTCTGCACCTCACCTTTTTTTAGGCGCATCTCAGTGCTATTTGTACGAGGCACATGCCTCACAAAATTAAGGTTAGAAGTTTATTTAATTTTTCATTAGCCACCTGATCCCATTCTTTTCAAAATCAAACTCTCGCAGAAATTGAACCAAGAGCTACATGTAGAGCCCAATCTCACCTTGTTGTGTGCCGACCTTGCCCCTTGTTGGTCTTTTGTAGTCACCAACCGCATAGAGAGTTAGTCTTGGAATTCTAAGTATTGAAGCCATCGACCAGATTCTCTTGTGCTGACTTATGTTTATCCATTTTGTGTACCTTTGGGCACTTTACAAGGTATTTCCCTCAGTTGCTTCGGCATTTTGGGTATGTGAGAGGCTCAGTTATTTTGTGTTAATTAGTTTAAGGTGTGTAAGTTTAAATGTTTATAGTTAGTTTAAATGTTTATAAGTATTCTCGTCACTTCTATACTCGGTAGTTCGTCACGCTTAGCTCTATACACTCGGGCTAAAGTTGACTCACCAAGTCTAGGCTTTTTCATTAGGGCCGAGTGTAACTTATCGAGCTAGCCTTGTTCTCAAACGAATATGTAGCTCGCTGAGTTAAGCTTTAAGTTTGGACTAAGTGTAGCTCGCCAAATGAAGTTTTTTGCTTACGCCAATTGTAACTCGTTGAGTTACTTTGGCCAATACATAGCTTGCTAAGTTACTCGGGCGAGTATAGCTTGCCAAGCCATTTGGGCCAGTGTAGCTCACCAAGTAAGGTTTTACACTCTGAGCCAGTGTAGCTCACCAGGTAGGGTTCTACATTCGGGCCAATATGTATCTCATTGAGTGTAACCTCATACATTTTTAAACCTATGTTGACTTGAATGATTCAAGGATTATTTGAGTCTTAGTTGATTTATTCGACCAAGACTTTTTATAGGCAAGTAAACAAACTCTATGAGTGAGTGCATTTACATATCTTTAGGCGAGTAAAATGGAAAGATTGATGAGTAGGCAAACTTTCTTTTTTTTTTTTAACTTTTTTACTACAAATATCAGAATTTTTCATGCATACACTTAAGCAATACAAAAATTTTCAAATTTAAATAGCTCATTATATAAGAAGCAAATATATACATGGATAGGATTTCCCTTATGGGTAGGATTTCTTCAGATCCATCACACTATAAGTTCAAGGTACATCTTATTCTGAGTGTATTTGTAATTGGTAGGCTCTTGGTCCGACCTATTTTTTGATACTGTAAGGCCCATCCTAAGTGTGGGAAAATTTGTAAAGTATGTTTTGTCGAGCAACCACATCTACCTTCTTTAACACTTAATCAACGAACCTAAAGTACTTATCTTTGATGTTGCTGGTATAGTACTTAGCTATTCACCTCTTGGTCTCCTATTGCCTTAGTGATGCTTCGATGCTCAGCTCTTCTAGTAGGTAGAGTATAGTTTTCATGGCTTATACATTCAATTTCTCTCACTCGATGATATCTTGGTCAAGCTCGATAGTTGCCATGACCCTTTGGTTATGCAACTTATACTTAATAGTCAATACAACTTCTGTTTCGTGTGATAGGGCAAATGGGGCCTGCCCAATTACTGATGTGGAGTTATCCTGAGAGTTCAAAGTACGACGCGTAGAGTATCAACCTACTTTTCTTTGGCGCCTTCAATCTTTTTTTTAGCAGCTTGAGAATCTTCTTATTCGATATTTTTACTTGACCATTAGTCTGTGGGTGATAAACTAAAGTAAATTTGAGTAGATTTCTTGGGACTTGTAGAACTTTAGATGTTTGTTTGCAAACTAGTGGATGTTGTTTGTGATTATTGACATAGGTAGTTTGTATTTGCAAATAATGTCAGTCCAAATATATTTTGAACTATCTGGGTAGTTATTTTGGCAAGTGATTTTGTTTCAGTCCACTTGGTGAGGTAATCAATCATGATATATATGAATCATCCTGCCTGTTGGATATTGGTAGGGGGATTATGATGTCCATCCCCAATGGTCCAAAAGGCCAAGGTTTCATGATAATCTGTAGAGGTTGTGGCAGTCGTAACTACATTAGAGCAAACTTTTGGTATTGTTCGCATATCCTAATAAAGTCTTTCCAATCTGCTCTTATGGTTATCCAGAAAGGATACGGTGGCCGAGTGTCCTTCCTTCAGAGCAATTTACACACTCTCCTAAACGTATCTCACCAAGTTCTTTCTCCTATTTGCTTTCTCGAACACACCTCAAGTTCAGTGAGGTGGCTGACCTTCGAACTAACTTGCCATTGATTAGGATATATTGGTCGGCTTTGATTTTGAATCTTATGGAGGTCTTTGATACCTTCTTCTTGCTTCCCAATTTGCAAGTACTTCTTGATGGGATCTACCCAGCTTAGCAAACTTTTGTAACTATTTGCATCGATTGGCTTTCTTTTGTACTTGGTTGGGCGAGTTCAAGGATAGATTGTTCTTTGAGTTGACTTGTTCTGGATAGTAGGTCGGCAAGATGGCTCTCTTCTCTTGGAACTCGCTCCATTCTAAGCTACTCAAAATTTTCTATTTTTACTTTGGCTTTGTACAAGTACCATTGTAAAGATTCATCTCACTTTGTAATCACCATTGATTTACTTCACTATAATTTATGAATCTGAATGAGTTATAATGTGTTTGGCGCTAAGTCCTTGTGCAAATTTGAGTTCAGCAAGTAATGCTTTGTACTCTGACTAATTGTTGGTTACTTGAAATTTGAATTTTAGTGATTGGGTCACTATGATATCTACCATGCTTTTTAGTACAATGCTTGCTTCCATTCTTTGTTCTCTAGAGTATTATCCACGAACAAAGACCATGGCTGTTCTGGGCTAACCGGGGTATTCTGCAGGCCATTAAGGTCTACGAGGAAGTCGGCGAATGCTGCTCTTTGATTGCCGTTGCGTTGGGGAGAATACGGGATATCTAACTTGCTCAATTCACTTATCATTTTAGCAATCTCCTAGAATGATCTGGTTTTGCGAGTACTGGTTTGCATGGATGATTAGTGATAATTTGGATTGAGTGAATTTGAAAGTATTTATGAAGTTCCCGAGCTGATATGATGAGGGCGAGTGCAAGCTTCTCCATAATCTAATAATGCAACTTGGCACCTCTTAGCGACTTGTTAACATATTATGCAACCATTGTTTTGCCCCTTTTTTTCTTATTAGAATTAAGCTCATTGCATCTTCCTCGACTCTGAGATATAACAATAAAGTTTTTCCTTAGTTGAGGTGGCGTGGTGAGTAAGGCTTTCAAATCAATAAAAGCCTTCTCGGACTCTAGGTCTACTTGAACCTCTTGAAGAATGACGAACAATGATCACTCATCTTGAAGTTGAACTTGTTCATTTCGACAACTCACCTTGTGAGGTGCTGAACCTCTTTGGTTGTTTTGGCCGACTACATGCAAATATTGCTTTCCTTTGTTAGGATTTATTTTTATGCTGTTGGGGATAAGTAAGAATCCCAAGAACTTGCTTGACCCAACACCAAATATCTGTAAATCAATATAAGCCTTCTTCCCCAACATTGGCATGGGAATAAAGGTGGAAATTCTCATTAAATTGTATCACATTGAAAACTAACAATTCACCTATGATATTTCAAGTGCATGATCTTATAAAAATTGTACAGGGTTCAATTTCCTTCTCAATATAATGTGCATCCGCCCTTGCTCATGCTGGCAATGGGTGTTTTTGAAAGGGTAAAGAGTTTTGTGTGAGTAGAAGGGACTAAGATACCTTTCATGAGGTAGTAGGGAGCATGAGGTGAGGCGCTGCTGCCCCATAGTTTAAACCTGAGCGGTCAGTCTCTTATTCTCTCAAATATTAGCTATTATTTTAAAGGATGCTTGTAAAATTTATCTAAACCTTACTTTTAGGGAAAACTTTTTTTATTTTGAATTATATCCATCAAATGCTATTGCATCCCACTCTTTGCTAAATGTCAGGGCTGCACATGATCATTGAAACTTGAATGGACAACAACTAGTGGTTTCTCAGGAAGAAATGACAATGCATAGATTATTGAGGTAGAGGATGTAGGCATCTCTAAATGGAATGGTAGTTGCAGCAATGAATGGATACCATCTAATGTTTTCAAGAGAGCATGTTAGTCCTCGTATTGTAGAAGTGGAGGATGCAGTTTTGGATTGTAACAAATGTTTGGGTGTATTGGGATTATTTCTTGGGATTCTTTCATATATATATAGAATTCTAGCAATATGTAACTTTCCCTTCTTACTAATATGTTTTTATAAATTTCTATATAATGGGCCAGATTTTGGCCAATAAAGAGCATGAAATATTCCACTATTTTTTTCTCTTTTTCATTTATGCTTATTTCTTACATGACATCAGAGATAGGCTCCGCCTAAGCTATGAGTGGCAAGTACAAGTAAGCTCTAATCAAGTCTAGCAAATGAGGGAAGATACATTCTCCCTCCACCAAAGTCATATCATCATTTTGGCAGGCTTCTTGAAGCATCGAGTTATTTAAATTAGGTCCTTAAACTAGATAGAAAGACCTTTTAATGGTCTCATTCAGTTCAAATGGCGATTTGAGGAAGAGGAAAGTTTGAAAACCTAAATGGTACCATCCATCAACCTGAAATGGTTGGCCCGTCCTTTCCATCTTGGGAATCGATAATGCTTTGATCACATCTTAACTAATCATTTCTTTTGAAGAACACATTATATTATACAACATGGAATAAGCAATTTGAGAGAAAGTTGACATGACATATTCTGATCTTGAAAATTCCATTGAATTGTATCAATTATGAGATCATTCAGGTGACTTCGATCAAGGAAACCTGAGTATTACTGAATACTTCATCCCGCTCATAAAGATTTGAGAAGAATTGGATATTATCAAGCCAAATGATTGTTACGGAAAGTGTCCAAGTAAATATCAAGCTTTTGGAGGAAATAATAACTTATGATTTACTTGTAGGTCTCATTAAAAATTTTGATGTAGTTTATTGAATAATTCTAGATATTTCTTCACCTCCCAAAATTGAAGAAATTTTGGTTGTAGTTTGAAGGGCAGAAAGTAGATGGAGAATAATGCTTGGAAGTACCAAAAATACTCATAGCTGAAGAATCCACCATTGTTGTCAGAAGTCTTTAGTAAAAATTAAGGATATGACTCAAGTTGTGGAAAAAGTAATCTTTGGTGTGATGCTTATGAAAAACAAATCACATGAGAAATTTTTTGAAAATTTTAGGTCAAGTCAACAAATTGGAGTAATCTCATAAATCAACGCAAAACCCTCATCTTTATCTTAAAGTGAGAGATTAAAGATGAATATTGTGAAAACTTTGGTGACGTTTCCATGGATAAAGAGCAACCGAACCTTTTATACGTATTACTCCTGAAAAAAGCTGTCAACTCCTCCCTTTTAACCTACAAAGGTACTTTTTCTCTTACTCTTAACCATGCTAAGGGAGGCTAAGATGGTAGATAATTGATTTAGAAATGTCAGATCACCTGGAAATCTCAAAGTTAGAATTATTGATTAATTTCTTACTTTTATTATTGGCGTAAGGACTAATAGAATTAACTTTGAGCTTTGTTTTAATTCTATTTTACTTGTTTCAAATCTCTTTTTCAATTTCTTATATGTGAGCACAATAATGAATGATTACAATAAAATTATGTTTTTATCAATATTTGGTGAATTTTCAGACTAAGATCAGAGAAAAGGATTAAAAGTGTTCATGAGGTCGGATGTCTATCTAAATTTAATGCTCTTGCTTTCGACAAAGAATTCCATTTTTTTTTTTTTTTTTTTTGAAAAAGAGGATCAAATTTATGTTATGACGTTATAGGAAAGGTCATCCAAGATTTTTTGTACCTTAAAAAATTTTTCCCATTTGTCTTTGATAATAAAGGTATTGTTAGCTTGTCAAGAATTTACGAATTACATTCAAACTTCAGCTACATAAAACAGCCAAACATTTTTCTCATGTGCCTTGTGACATTTGAAGTCATTTTAGATCTCAAAATGTTTACTCCAAATGGTTTATTGATGATCGTGCCAGTGTATACTTTTTGAAAGATAAATATAATGCATAACTACTTTTCAAAACTTACATAATAGTTAAAACTTAATACTCAACTGAAATTTAAATCTTTCTCTGATAGTAGTATGGCATTAGTTAAAACTTACTACTCAATTGAAATTTAAATATTTCTCTGATAGTAGTAGACATTTTAATTACATTCTTCAAGATTACTTATATCAAGATGGTATTATCCATCTAATTTCTTACCTTAACACCCTTCAATGGAATAGTATAACTCAACGAGAAGATAAGTACCTCTTGAAGGTTGCTAGTTCTATTATCTTCAACATTAATTCTTCTAAATATTATTAGAATGATTTCATACTCATAGCTTGTTATTTTATAAATCAGTCACCAAGTAATGTCTACAGTTCAAAATTCCAAGTGATGTATTTTCCAAATACTTTCTATTTACTCATATGATTTTAAACCTTCCTCCTATGGTCTTTGGTGCATTACATTTGTCTGTAATCATGAACTTAATATGAATAAACTTAATTAGAAGCCCTCAAACGTATCTTTCTAAGTATAAGGCAAATCAAAAGGGGTACAAATATTAATTTCCTAAAAAATATTTATATTTGTAGTTGACACTTTGAAAAATAAAATTTTCATATTATTTTTTTTTCAAAATTCTTCAAACCTTCAATATTACTGACTGCCTCAACCTTTCAATACTTGACAATGTTGAGATTATCGAGACTCCTATTCACTCAATCCTACAAAAAATATCTTTGTACATCATGTTTACTCTGAAAGAAAGAATCTATAAAGATGTGAGACTACTCGACCTCTTTAAGCTTGTCATGAATCCTACTTTGACTCAGTAATTCACTTACTCTTCTTCCATGTGACATTACAAAAGAACTGCCCATCACTTTAAGAAAAGAGGCTCCTATTTGTACTCACCATCTTTTGGTAAATATCTTGACATATGATTACTTGTCCTTTAAAAAAATAATTGATCTCCAACATTATTGAGGTTGAAATCCCAAAGATTGTGGAGTTTCTTTGAGAGAGGCTGTAGAAGAGGAAATGAGAGCTCTTAAAAAATAAGAAGAATGAAATATGGGAGGTTATCCAAAAATCCCTAGTACTCCATACTAATTGGATGAAAATGGGTCTTCACTATGAAATATCAATACCAATTTGATGGAACTTTTGCATATATATTCTACAGCTTGTTACAAAAAGATTCACCTGAACTTATGGGATTTAATATTCTAAATTTTATGCTTTGTGCCTAAAGTTAATATTTTTTAGGTCCTCTCAATAGAAATAAACTTGGATTAGCACTTCAAGAAGATTATATTCTTGAATGAAGAATTTTATGTATATTTTCCTCTAAGAATTTGTGACCCTAGGAAGACGTGCTTAGTATGCAAATTAAAAAAAAGTTATTTACAAGCTCAAATAATCTTTTAGGGCATGATTTGAAAGGTTCACCAAAGCTATGAATCAATAAGGATTCAAATAGGTTCACTCTGATCACATGTTATTCTGCAAATATAAGGATAGTAAGTTTACCATTCTAATTTTTTATGTTAATGATATCATTATCACATGAGATTATGATTTAGTGATAAGTATTTTGAAGGAAATGCTTATAGAAGAATTCAAAATTAAAATTTTTAGCATCTTAGCTATTTTCTCATAATGAAAATATCTAAAAATAAATCTAGCCTCACTATTTCCCGAAGAAAATATGTTCTTGATCTTCTAAAAAAAGTAGTTCAACTAGAAGAAAATATGTTGACACTTACTAATTCTAACATGAAATTAATTGATTTTAGTACTAATTCTGTAGTTGATAAATGAAGATATTAAAGGTTGGTGGGCAAATTCATTTATTTGGCTTATACTAGATCTAACATAGTTATTGTTGTTAGCACGATAAGTCAGTTTATACATGCCCCTGTTGAGCACATGAATGCTATTTCTAGGATATTCATATAAAAAGAAATCCGAAAGGACTTTTCTTGAGAAAGGGGAATCTAAGATTTTAAAATGTCACCCTACCGGAGAATACCAAGACAGAAGATACGACGATAAAGAAAAAATTTATCTAATATTTTCAATCTTAAACTCCAATCATATAAGAGCCACTACAATCCACAAATTATTTAATAATTTGTCCGCACACATATATATACTAACAAAGTTCATATGAAATACAATTTAAATATAAATCAACATAACTGACATAATTACCTATCCCTTGAAATCTCTCTACGGCGATAAATATAACCCTCCCTTCTATCACCATTTAGTTATGATAATTAAAAAAATTAAACAACTAACAATCAATAAAATTCAGGCCAATTGCTACACTATAAGAAAAGAAGAAAAACTAAGATGACGCTGGCTATATAACATCACGTACAGAAATTGCTCAAACAATCAAACATATGAGGTAGTGCAGAGAAATATTTCGGAACTTTTACTTTTACATTTATCATCCATTTTGAGTCACCGCTTAAACCTTTACCAAAATAAAATTTTTACCAATACCAAAGACAGAATATTACCATTTGTTAATTTCATTGGTCCTTTTCGCAGACGCACATCAAGGCCCCAAAGACTATAAGGTAAACTCCACTTTCAACATACACATTCATAGCATACAATTATACAACTATGCATATTAATTCATAACTAATAATAAATCAGTTAACTTTATAAAATGACGAAGTGATAATATGATCTAGCATTCAAGTTATTATCCAACATGAAGAAACAGAAAATTACATTTCAATTTATGAAGAAACCAAAAAATAAATCATAACTCGTAAAGATGCAAAAAAATCATAATCATATAAAACGATTTCATCACAAAAATTAAAGACATTTTTATCATAAATGTAAAGAACATAATTATCCATGCACTCAGATTTTTCTCAATCTCTATTCCTTTAATGCTTCTTTCCTTAATTGAAATTTCTATGAAATAAAATATTGATTGGATCAATATTAGAAAGTAATTTATTTTATTTTATTTTATTAATATGATACATACATATAGTTTTTATTATTTGATGCTCATATTCATCAATATTCATTGTTTATTTTCTAAATCAAGTTAAATTAATCTTTAATTTATTTAATATAATGATATGTATAATTTGCCATATAATATAACTTAATTTAAAAATTTCTATCTTTCTCTCTAATGATTTCAATTTAAGAATCATGATATATAATCAATTCAATTCTCATGATTATAAATTATCTTTTATAAAGTCATTAACCTCAAATTTTCACGAACCCGTAAACAATTAAGGCTTAAATTCTTTCATTTACTAATTCATTTAAAATTTCCTTTTTCTTGAACATATATTATTTTCACTAATATACAACAACAACAACAACAACAACAAGCCTTAATCCCACTAGTGTACATGAATCCTTCGTCCATCAAGGTCTATTCAAATTCTCATTTAATTCAAGTATACCAAGATCATTTTTTATACATCTTAACCAAGTCTTTTGGTACCTCTACCTTTCTTAACATAGCAAATCTAATGCATCTACTCTCCTAATCGTCATCTGACTACCGACGCTTTATATGGCCAAACCATCTAAGGCGACTCCCCCTAATCTTATCTACCACTGGAGCTACTCCAACTTTTTCCACTAATATCCTATAATAAAATCATGGGTATTTAAGGGTTTAGGTAATACAATAGAATTAGGGTTGTATGAAATTTAAACATATATATATATATATATATATATATATATATATATATATTCATCAAATTAGAGATAAAACGTCATATCATATATATATATATATATATATATATATATATATATATATATATATATTCATCAAATTAGAGATAAAACGTCATATCATTGTTTGCGAAGCTCCAAATAAATTCCTTATTGATTTAATAATAACCTAATTAAATCCAAATTTTAAATAAGAAAACATAAAACCCTTATATATATAGGTATTTCCTCATTTTATAAAATCCAAATGGAAATATTCTCAATTAAATTCGTTAACAACAAAAATCAGATTTCTAATCTAATAAATAATTATATAAATCATATATTTAACTTACCTTCATATTTCCTTTCTATTCTCGGTTGCCCTAGGACTCGTGCCCATCGATCCTTCCCTGCTCATGAGGCTCTCGCTCGCACGCTTCCTCGCATTCACTCCTCCTTCCTCGAAGACATGGACACTCCTCCTTCCTGTCGACGACACTAAATACTTGCTAGGCACATGCACAGGTCTCCTCCTTCTTCCTCATGGCGATGGGTGCTCGGCACGACGACACAAGGAAGTCGCCTTTCCCCTTTTTCTCCTCTCTCGCTTTCTCTTTCATGCTTTGTTCGCTTTCAGAAATGAAATCGAGCTTCTCCCTTCGCTTATTCTATTTCAACCACGCTTTTTTTTCCCGATTCGCTTATTACAATCTCTCCTTAAAAAAATTTCATCCTCAAATTAAATGACAATAATAAATAAACATACCTTTAATTAAACAATTGAGTGATAAAGTCTTCGATTGATTCTTCCCACGTATTTCGACCGATCCATCTTTCCACAAGACACTAACAAATGAAATTTCCTTATTCCCGAGATGCTTAACATCATAATCTATAATTCTTTCCTCTTCCTCTACAAATGTGAGATCACGTTGAATCAATAGATCCATAATAATTTTTTATTTCATCAATAATATATTTTCGTAAGAGAAATATGAAACACATTGACTTTTCAGATGAGAAGTCCGCCTATAAACCACTTTCAATTCTTTCCAAGATTTCATAGACCAATATAGCGGCTCAACTTTCCAACTTTGTCAAATCGTTTTATACCTTTTCACTTTTAAGAAATACAAATTCTCCCACTTCAAATTTTACCTCGATGTTTAGCATCATAAGATTTCCCGCCTATCTTGAACAACTTTTAATCTATCACGAATCAATCGGATCTTTTCAGTGGCTTCATCTACTACATCTGCACCAATGATTCTTCTTTCACCCGTCTCCACCCAACAAAGTGGTGTTCTGCACTTCCTTCCATACAATGCTTCATAGGGAGTCATACCAATACTTTCTTGAAAGCTATTATTGTAGGTAAACTCAATCAAAGACAAATGAATTTTTCAATTTTTCCCAAAATCAAAGATACAAAGTCTAAACAAATCTTCAAGTGTTTGAATTGTTCTTTGACCTACCATATGATAATGCGATCGAAAGTAAGCTTCACCTAAAGTTTTCAATTTTTCACGCCTGGGACAAATTGGCCATCCCGACGGACATAGATTTTACACATCATGTAACTTCACAATTTCATCAACATACTTCCTTGTTAGCTTTTCAACAAGATCGATTGTTGATGTAAAAAAAGCACAATAACCTAATAATAACTCAAATATCGATCCTCTCGATCTAAAAGCCAATCATAAAATCCATAACAATATCATCCCATTTCCACTCGTGTATAAGCCGTAAAAGTCCGCTTCGATGTTCAACCTTAACCATCTAACATGATTTATAGACATTCAAATATACTTTTTTCATTCCTCCACTAAAATATTTTTTTAAGATCATGATACATTTTGCTATTATCTGGATGAATTATATAATTAGAATGATGTGCTTCATGCAATGTCTTTCCTCAAATCTCCAACATCTGGAATGCAAACTGTCATGATACTTCATGTAATCCCTCTACGTCAATTTCAAAATCTTCTGTATGACCTACTTTTACCAAATTTAAAATTTTCTGAAAGTCATCATCTTGAGGTAAAAGATCTATTTTGTCTTTAAATTGATCATGTTTATTTGATTTAACAATAAAGATGATCATCTAGATTTAATAATTAAAAATTTTTAATTTTTCTAAATCTTAATCAACTCTTCCTAAGAGATCAACCAATAAACACATGTTTTTCTACTTAAAGCAAGAACTATATTTCTTCCTGATGATATCAATATCCAAATTATAAAGTAATGACTTTAACCATCTCATTTACCTTAAATTTAGCTCCTTCCGAGTAAAGATTTCAAGCTGATGAAAAACATCACACTTTACTCTATATAAATAATGCCTCCAAATTTTCAATACAAATATCTTCTAGCTCTGATCATGAGTTGGATAATTTTTTTATGAATTTTCAATTGTCAAGATGAATCACTCTTTCATTCTACATGCATACACATCCTAAAACTCTACCGATCACTATAAATTTGAAATCCTTCCCCTCAATAATAATATCTGTAGCCAAGAACAATTTTTCAATTTTTGAAAAGCCTTTTCACACTGACCTGACCATTCAAACATGACTATTTTGTGAGTTAGTATCGATAGTGGCATGACAATCTGTGAAAATCCTTCAACGAATCTCATGTAATATCCTGTCAACCCTAAGAAACTTCTAATTTCTATGACAAGAATGGTTGGGTCATATTCTTTCCTGACTTTACTCGATCCACCAAAACCCTTCACTACTAATCATGTGCCCAAGAATGATATTTAACCAAAATTCACACTTTGAGAATTTTGTATATAATTCATTTCTTTAGTTTAAATAAGATGATTTTATGAGTCGCTTCATCTCTAATAAATTAATATCATCTAATACAATCACAAATGAATCTAAAAGAGTTTAAAGATTTTATTCATGAGATCCATAAATACAACTAAGATTTTAAGTTAAGACATCACCACAAAACTCATAATGCCCATACTGTAATCAAATGCGCTTTTGGATATATCTTCTTCGATCCTAAGTCGATGATAAACCATCTTAAATCAAAAAATATCAGTTTTCTAATCAAAAGATCATCAATCCGAGCAAAGAATATTTATTCTTCAATGATCATAGTTTCTATAATCGACATAACCTTAAGCTCTCTCATCTTTCTTCTTCACAAATAAGGTGACTCCAAGATGTATGATAAATCCATTCTCTAACAATTGTACCGATTCTTCAACCCTTATAATTCTTGATCGCCATTCTATACAGACTTTTACTACGGCAGACTCAATTAAATTAATAGAAATATATCTCGACTGGAGGTAAACCTAAGAAATCATCCAAAAAAATTTCTTCTTTATTACCGATATATCCTCTAACTTTTACTTTTAAGAATATCAATAACTTGAGCAAAGAAGCCTTCATCTACAAGATCTTTGAACTTTTAAGATACACATCATACTAATACTTTCTTATGCCCCACCACTTTGAATTCTTCGTCCTAATATTGAATTTGATTATCTTTTATAACAATTTATAAGAAGATAATGTTTAGATAATCCATTCCTAAAATCACATCAATTCATATATCGCTTATTAAATTTGCATCCAAGCCGCCTTTCACGATATTCGTTCACACTATAAACATTTTAGTATTCATTTGACACATCGAAAGCATGCACATTTTCATAACTTGCAATCCCAAAATTCTCACACATTCCTCGATATAAATGAATGTGATGCTCAAAGATCAAATAAAATTCTAACCGATTTACTTTCAATAGATGATACCTATAAATGAGTGTATATAAAATAAATATATTTAGCACAATATAAAATTGTAATAATGCTAATTTAAATAAAGACATACTTGTAATAACATTAGTTTTTGCTTCGCGGGATAAACTCGGTACGTATTCTACCGATTCGAGTTTGAGATGGAACTGCGCCGATTCGGCCACTTTTGCCAACACCTCTCTTGACTTGTCATAAGATCCATTGAATATTTCACCAAGAGACAAGATTTTTGCTGTTTGGCCGATGGCACCAAAAAGTGTTTGTTGAGAGGCACTTATTTTATTCCACATTTTGCGTGTAACACTATCACGACATTAAGATATGATGGTCTTCTTCCGATTTTTCACAACATATTTTGGCCTATCATTATTTCTCCTCTTCTGAATATCTCTCCTCCTTTGAGTAGTTTGCAAATCCAATTATCCTTCTAGCTTTCCACCAAGACAAAGATACCAATACCTAGAGGAATCAAAGCCGTCTGATTACATCCTTCACCCGATAAATCCATGACATTTTTCTTTTGTACATCACACTTGAAAGCATTATAAACTCATCTTCATACTGCATGATAGAACGATCTCCTTGTACAAATCTGATGAATTTGTCCTGCATTTGTCTCCTAGTTGAGAGGGGTATAAACCAATCTCTAAAATTTTTCACAAAGTCCTCCCATGAAACAAGATTGTAAGGCTTTCTTTTAAACTTCTCTTATAATTGTCCTCGCCACCATCTCTCGCCTTAAAAGCAAAAAAGAGCAAAGCAACTCTTCTTTCAGATGACATACTTTCTAAAATTTCTATCCACATCAACCAATTTTATGTATCTATGTCCTCCTATCCCGAGAAAAGAGGTCTCATCCTAAAATAATTTGGTATTTGTCATCAGGAACCACTTCCACTGTGGTATGTTGATTTCTTATCATTCAAAGTCATTGCTTTCATCATTTGTGTAAATGCATATATCGAAGATTGTACAGCTCTTTTGCTTTCTATTTTCACCCATAGATTCCTGAATTGATCCAGAAGCACAAATTAATTATAATCGTTATACATCAATCAATATAATCATATGCAAATCTCTTCATAAAATTTAACATCTTCTTAATGGCTCTTTGATTATGATCATATTTATATCCCTAAATATAAAATCTACATGATAATTTCACCACCCGGCTAAAATACCAAGTAATGACGGCTTGAATAAAAAAAAAACTTACCTAACATTTCTAATCTTAAACAAAATCTCCAATCATATAAGAGTCATTACAATTCACAAATTATTTAACAATTTCTACACACATATATATACTAACAAAATTCATATGAATATAATTTAAACATAAATCAACATAACCATATAATTACCTATCTCAAATCTCTATATAAAGCAAAACTCTCCTTCTATCGACATTTCTAGATGGTTATTAAAAAATTAAACTAACAATCAATAAAATTCAAATGGCCAATTATGCTTACACTAATAAATAAAGTATGTAGTTAGATGACAAGTATTATATAACATATAAAAGCTCAAACAATCAAATATATGGTATGAGACAGAGGATAAACATTTAAACTTTTATTTTTATATTTATTATCCATTTGTGAGTCACCATCTAAACCTTTATCGAAAAAAAATATCAATACTCATCCAAAGGACAAAAGAATATTACCATTAACAATTCATCAATTTTTTTTCGCTAACGGGTATATCGCCCTCACAAGCATATAAATAACTCTACTTTCAACACGCATTCATAAAGATAAAATTATTACGATATTAATTCATAACTTACAAGAATCGCTTAACTTATAAAACGAGATGATCTAAGATTTAGTATTATCCAACACAAGAAAGCGAAACTACATTACAATTTATGAAGAAACGAGAAAATAAATCATAACTTGCAGAGTAGGAAAAAAGTCATAATCATATAAAAATATATTTCATCACAAGAAATTAAAGATATTTTTACTATAAATGTAAGAACATAAATCATATAAAAATAAATCATAACTTGCAGAGTAGGAAAAAAGTCATAATCATATAAAAATGTATTTCATCATAAGAAATTAAAGACATTTTTACTATAAATATAAGAACATAATTACCTTAATTTGCGCTTCCTCAATTTCCTTTCCTTTAACGCTTTCCTTAATCGAAATTATTTAAATATGACGGATCAATATTAAAGTAATTTATTTTATTTTATTCATACGATATAAATATTTTTATTATTCGACGCTCATATTCATCAATATTCATTTTTTATTTTCTAAATCAAGTTAAATTAACATTTAATTTATTTAATATAATATGTCTAATTTATCATATGATATAATTTAATTTAAAATTTTTTATCTTTCTCTCTAATGATTTCAATTTAAGAATCATAATATATAATCAATTCAATTCTCATGATTATAAATTATCTTTTATAAAGTCATTAACCTCAAATTTTCAGGAACCCGTAAACAATTAAGGCTTAAATTCTTTCATTTACTAATTCATTTAAAATTTCCTTTTTCTTGAACATCTATTATTTTCACTAATATCCTATAATAAAATCATATTATTTAAGGGTTTAGTAATAATGAATTATAAATAAATTAAATTTAAACATATATATATATATATATATATATATATATATATATATATATATATATGTGTGTGTGTGTGTGTGTGTGTATTTTTATCAAATTAGAGATAAAACAATGTCATATCATTATCTTTTATAAAGTCATTAACCTCAAATTTTTACGAACCCATAAACAATTAAGGCTTAAATTTTTTCATTTACTAATTCATTTAAAATTTCATTTTTTGAACATTTATTATTTTCACTAATATCCTATAATAAAATCATGGTTATTTAAGGGTTTAGATAATATAATAGAATTAGGGTTGTATAAATTCTGAAATTTAAACATATATATATTTATCAAATTAGAGATAAAATAATGTCATATCATTGTTTGCGAAGCTCCTAACAAATTTCTTATTGATTTAATAATAACCTAATTAAATCCAAATTTTAAATAAGAAAACATAAAACCCTTATATATATAGGCATTTTCTCATTTTATAAAATCCAAATGGAAATATTCTCAATTAAATTCGTTAACAACAAAAATTAGATTTCTAATCTAATAAATAATTATATAAATCATATATTTAACTTGCCTTCCTTTTTTTTATTCTCTGCTCTAGGACCGTTCTGCCGCTGCCGATCCTTCCTGCTCATGAGGTTCTCATTCGACGACTCGCCGATCACTCCTCCTTCCTTGTCGACGCACATGGACACTCCCTCCTTCTTTGGCGACACGAATACTCGTGGCACACAAAAGGTCTCCTCCTCCTTCCTCGGTCATCCGATGGTGCTCTAGGCACGACGCACGCAGCGGAAGTCGTCTTCCCCTTTTTCTCCATCTCTCGTTTCTTCTTTCGCTGTTTTGGAGGTTCGGTTTCGGTAAAATGAAACCGAGCTCCCCCCTTCGTTTATTCTATTTTAAGCCCATCGTTGCTGCGGTTGGAATTTTTTTTTTTTTCCTGATTTCCGGTTATTACAAAATACCTATAATGATGCCGATTGAGTTGTGTCTACAGCGGACAGAAGATCCACTAGAGGATTGCTTGTATATGTGGGGTAATCTTGTAACCTAGAAAAGAAAGGTGGGACAACCCATGAATAGCTGAGGTGGAGGTTGTAGGCATCCCTGGATGGAATTGCAGCTGTGGCAATGAATGAATTATAGCTGGTAATTTTCCAAGAATGCATGACAACTCATGGATTGCTGAGGTGGAGACTTGGGTTTTGGAACGCAGGACTTATTGCGTCTCTTAAGCTTTTTACATATATTTACTAGGTTTTTAAATTAAAAATAACCTTTTTTTTAATGATATGTTTATTTCTTCTCTATTTTTTCTTATTACAAACCTCTATATAGCAGATCAGATTTTGTCCGATGATGAAAATTCTACTATTTTTTTTCTCTATTTATCTTCTATTTCCTTCTTTCTTACTATATCAACAACAATAACAACAACAACAACAACAAGCCTTAATCCCACTAGGTGGGGTCGGCTACATGAATCCTTCGTCTCCATTGTGTCCTATTATGTGTCAAATTCTCATTTAATTCAAGTATACTAAGATCATTTTTTATACATCTTAACCAAGTCTTTTAGGTCTACCTCTACCTTTCTTAACATAAGAAATCTAATGCATCTACTCTCCTAATCCATCGGACCCGACGCTTTATATGGCCAAACCATCTAAGCGACTCTCCTAATCTTATCTACCACTGAGCTACTCCAACCTTTTCCAACATACTCATTTTGCATTCTATCTCTAAGAGTAAGTCACTCATCCACCGAGCATCCTCATCTCAGAATAACACTTAGTCTTATGCTTCTCTTTGTTGGCCAACATTCTCGCATCATAAGTCATTGCGTGTCTTACCACCATCTTATAAAATTTTTTAAGTTTAAGTAAACTTTTCTATCACATAAAAGCCGATGCATTCCTCCACTTAAACCATCCAACTTGAATTCTACTAATAACATCATCTCCATCTATTTCACCATCATTTTGAACAATGGAGCCTAAATATCTGAATCGCTCACTCTTATTAATGACTTGATCACCTAAAGTCACAACACTATCACTAAAACTTCTACAACTAAAATTACACTCCATATATTCAGTTTAGACTCTTTAGACTCTAAAGTTGACCTCCATAATTCAAGTTTCGTTGGACTCCTAGTCAACAAGAAGAATGTCATCAAGAAATGCATACACCAAGGTACATCTTGTAAATGCCTCGTAAGAACATCCATAACTAAAGTAAAAAAGATAAGGGCTTAATGTTGATCCTTGATGTAATCCAACCGAAATAAGAAAATATTTTGTCAATCCTCAGTGTTTGGACACAAGTAATACTCTAGTATACATATCCTTAATGACTTGAATATAACCAATATTAACTCCTTCGTTCTAACTCTCCAAAGAACATCTCTTGAGACTTTATCATAAGCTTTCTAAATCAATAAATATCATATGTAGATCCTTCTTACTTTCTATGCTTCTCCATCAAACCTCTTAACAAATGTATAGATCCATATCTATAGATGAAACCAAACCGACTGAGAAAGTTCAGATCACATCGTAACCTATGCTCAATTACTCTCCCATAATTTTAATGTATGGCACATTAACTTAATTCCTCTATAATTTGCACTCTTGTGCATCACCTTTATTCTTAAATATAGAATCAACAAACTCTTTCTCCACTCATCATGACATCTTTTAATTTTAAAATAACATTAAAAGATTTGTAAGCCAAGAAATTCGATCTCCTAAACATTTCCATACATCTATTGGAATATTATCCTGGCCCTCTGCTTTTTTTCAGATTTCATTTTTTTTAAAGCTTTCACTAACTTCATTTACTAATCTGACGATAAAATGAAATTCTCTATTTGTTTAGGTATTATATTGTTAAAACCAATCGATTTTCAGATCCTTCATTGAAAAGTTTATCAAAATACCTTATCCACTTATTTTCAATATCTTTTCTAAGAAAAGACTTTATTATTTTCATCCTTAATACCCTCACTTGAACTATTTTATTTCTCCTATCTCTTTGGTTCTAACTTATACATATATCTTTACCTTCTTTCAGATCTAATCTATCAGATAAATCACTAAAAGTAAATTTTTCAGATCATATATCGCTTTCTGAATCTCTACTTAATTTATATCTTTCCCAATTCTCCGAAGTTTTATATCTAAACCAAGTTTTATAACAACGCTTCTTATTTCTTATCTTTTCAGACACTCGATTCCACCACCAACTATTCTTATTAAATGAAGTTTTTCCTTTTGATTATCCAAGACATCTTTAAGAACTTGCTTAATTTCATATATTTTTTTTACATAAGTAATTTCCTTAACATCATCTCAAATTCTAATTTCTCAGTAGCTTCTTCAAAATATTTTATTTGTGTTCTTGCCCCATCTAATCCTGGGACAATAATTTAGTTTATTTTTCTCTACAACCTTTCATCTTAAAATCTAAAATTAATAATGCCTTTTAAAATTTCACTTGGAATGACCTTACAATCTTTACATCTAAACGATTTATTTTTCTTATCGAAAATAATCAATCTGTTTTACTAGATCCATTTTATAAGTAATAATATGTTCATCTCTTTCTTAAATAAAATATTAAGAACTACAAAATCATGTCAAGAAAATCTAATATAGTCCTACCTTCTTCATTACTACTCCAAATCCATAACCACCATAAATACTTTTAAAATCTTCTACCACTTTACCAACATGCCCATTTAAATCTACTTTTTCTTCAAGAGGTATCTTTTGTATTAATCCTCTAATTCATTCCAAAATTTTTCTTTTCAGCTTACCTCCAAACCTACTTGAGAGTATATAGACACTTATAATATTAATAATCTTGGTATCAACAATAATCTTTAAAACTATAATTTTATCTCCACATCTATTAATACTTATAACATTATCCTTCAAAATTTTATCTATAATCACACCTACACCATTTCTATTTCTCGCTTTAATACCAAAGTTTAAAACCTAAACTATCAATCTCCTCTTCTCACCAACCCATTTAGTTTCTTGAACACATAAAATATTTATCTTTCTATGAACCATAATATCTATTAATTCCATTAATTTACCCGTAAGAGCATATATTCCAAGATCCTAACCTAATTCTAGTTTCACTAACTTCTTTACCCGCATCCGCCCATAATGTGGGAACCCTTGCTTATTTAACCGCACGGGCGCCAAATGCACGTCTAGCACATTTTTCACTATATTCAAGTCGCTGCCGCTTCCGGACGCCTTAGCATTAACACAATGATTTAAAGGATTCATGTCATGATTATTTCGACAAATTTTATGCTGGCTGTCGACTACCTAACGCAACCCTCCACTTTTTGCATCCGGACTTGAGACCGGTAATGGTAGTGTTACTATATCGTAGGGATTTATTGGAATCCCATGGTATCCAAACAGAAATTGATTATATTTTCAAAGGACTCGAACCCCAAGCATCTCTGTTTTGAGACAAGGGGCAATACCACTTGGCTGTATCCCAAGTGGTATGAGTATATATTTTCATTCATGTGAAATAGTAGATCTTCGATTCCACTTTCAAATTCTTGTGCTGACTTTCCAGATGATCTAATGCAGGTAGAAAAGATGCCAGTGATAAGAAAATATTAGTAGACATGTTATTTTGGGCTGTCGACAACCAACCTCCTGCAAATTATTTGCTTATTTCTGGCGATCGTGACTTCTCCAATGCACTGCATCAGCTTAGTATGAGGAGATATAACATCCTCCTAGCACAGCCACATTGTGTTTCTCAAGCCCTTACTATTGCTGCCAAGACTGTATGGTCCTGGACAGATCTTCTGCAAGGAGGCCCACCCTTGTCACCCTCCATGACAAATGAAAATGGTTCAACTTCAGAAGTTAGCAGAAATAGTTCTGTAAAAGAAACCAATCCTTGTGATTCCCTTCCATCCAACTCAAATTTGGGATATCAGAAATCAAATGCTAATGTAAAAGCTGACAACCTAGTCAAAGGGAGGCAACAGACACCGAAGATCCATAGACAGATAAATGGCAACAAATCCAGAATCGCAAGCAAAGAATGTGTGCAGTATCACTCGGGAAATCAAGGTCTTACTAGCATCACACAAATTAGCCAGACACCCAACATAACATCATTAAATACTGAAGCTTTACCTAAAGCTTGTACTAATTATTTAGATGATAACCCTTCTATACCACAACAATCACTCGTGAATTCCCCTCACAAGTGCAATGGTCCACAAAAGCCAGAATTGAAGCAATTTAATTCTCATGGATTTATGGGAGCTGCTAATCCCAGGACAATGGAGCCTTACCCTGCTAATGATAAGGTAAGTGTCTCAAACAACTTTAATGATAGACAACTTCCTCCCCACTCCCTAAATCCACTTGATGTAATCCCTTCTCGACCCTGTCAACAGCTTGGGAACTTTGCTCATTCAAGTTATCCTATGCTCAGTCGTTATCCTCAATCTATCAGGCATAATGCTCCAGCCTTCATAAAGGAAACTCCAAGGCCCAATACCCGAACAGTTTTAGCACAGTCAAGAAAGACGTGTGCCCCTATATTTCTCTCGACGAAGCCTAATGATCCTTCGTTTTCTTCAGGACCTCCTCCAATTTTATCTGATATAAGTAAACTTAATATTACTCAATATCCTAATGCTTTTCATCATAGTACTTCGTCTTATTCTAAAGAATCTAATATTCCACAAAATATGCTACCTTGTTATCAAGAAAATATGCAAGGAAACTATGTTTCCTGGAACCCCTGTGGTCCTTATCCTATTTTCCAGAGTCCAATGGATGCTATCCTATTAGCCCTCCGCATATTAAGAAAAGAGATGATTCCTCCCACAGATGCTAATATAACAGATTGTATTCACTATGGAGAACTGAACATACAAGATTTTGATGTTAGAAAAGCCCTGGAATTGGCTATCCAACATCATGTTGTTATTAAGCACGAAGTAGGAGATAACCTCTTTTATGTTAGTAAAGGTGAATTACTTTGGAATTGTGTGAATGTTATGGATAGTCAGTTTAGAATTTCAAAGGCAGTGTGTGATGCAGTTCTTAAGTTCCTATCTTCAACTGATGGGCATTCTTCCATGGCTGCTTCACAATGCATGTAAGTCAATTCCTGCACTTCTCAATCTATTTTCCATTTGTTTTTTTTTTTTTTTAACTCAACATTTATTTTTCTTGTGTTTGTAGCTATGATGCAGCATCCATACTCAGGCGGTCATGTTTAAAGAATTGTGCTTTGGGTGAAGTTCTTCAGATACTGAATGCAGCAATTCACCAAAAGAAATGGATTCTACCTCATCCTTCTGGTTGGCAGCCGCTGTCTCTTCTTTTACCTGCAGCTCCTGGTTCAAATCTGAATGCTGAACCTCCATCCACTTAAGATCTACTGGTGAAATTAAATCGTATTATATAGCTGATTGTGGAAAGGTAAGGTTACTCTCTACAGTGGAATAGTAGATTAGATGATTGTGAAAACTGTTGTTTGTGGCATCTTCTTCACCTATTGTAGCATCATAATTGGTGATATCAACATTTATTGTATTTTTATAAAGATCCAATGGTGTCGAGCACTTTAATAGAAATCTATTGATTGTTTCTCATTAGAATTTTCTTGACTGAGATGATTTTCAACATATTTTGGTGGAATTGTTTTCGAATGATAGCTTAGTGTATATGAAGTTATTCCCTTTTGATGAAGGAGATTCTATTAAACCTATGATTTATGCACCTCAACATTTAGATGGCTAAGAAGCAATAATAAGAAGTAAGAAATTCGGAGGCTTATGATGTATAGAGCCATGAATTTGATATTGATGATTTGGAAAAATCATGACAGCCTTGTGTAATGGTAACCCAATAATAACCTAATCACTTAATCTTAAGTTTCATTCGAGGGCCAGATTGGTGAAATTCATAAAAACCTTTATATACTAAAATCATAACTTCATGAGCTTCATCTTTGCTAAGTATTGAAGCCATATTTAATTAAATGATTGTGAATACAAAGTGTTATTAATAATTGTGTAAATAAGTGCTCACTTGTTTAAGATAATTAATAAATACTTGTCTCCAATCACTCTTATTTGTGATAGAAGAACATTTCTTTTAATTATTCATCATCTAAATAAGTAGGAGATAAGATCTTCCTTTTATGTACAAAAACTTGTATAAGATCTTCAATTGGATTAGAGAGCTCTTTGGCTAGGGCAGTTGTTTTATTATTTTGATATCAAGGTACTTTAATATGACTGAAACTCAAAATATTTTTAATGAAATAACATCACCTTGTGATAAGTGTATTTTTATATCGCCTATGCCTACATCAACATAAACAAATCACTATATTTAATTAGCTATAATCATATAGTTCAAATTAAATTTAAGTTATTACATTACCATTATTTCCCTTTAATGATTGAAGATCTAAAATATCACATGTCTATGTATATTTAATAAATCTGATTGTTTTTTCTACTATTTTACTATGATTCTTCTGATATTTCTAGATCATAATGAATTTTAACTTTATAATCGACTAGATTGCAAGTAAACTGAGTTGAGGTAAAGCAAAACAACATAATTCAATTAAAACGTAAGCTTAAGTACAAGATAACCAACACAAAATTACATAACTTAAAGCACTTTATGATTTTAGTTTCTCATATTATAGAAAAAAAAAAGAACTTTTGCATATACAAACATATGAGACCATTATGAAATTTAGAAGAAAAGAAAGAGTAAACCAAGTAGTTTTTCTAAGTTTGTCCTTGATTTAATTCTTCTGCCTCCTAGTGGAAATGCAATGCAATTCCCTTGTATTAGATCTTTTTGACTTGCCAACACAAACATCACATGAACACATGACCTAAACCACGAACACTGAATCACACTCACTAGCCACTTGGAGTCACACTCTCCAAGTGTCACTCACTCACTCACACTTGACTTCACCACTTGCTAAAACTTTCTTCTCTAACAAATGATGTTCTATTTATACCCAATTAAGGCCTCTAAAAGTTTCTCCCTTGTAACCCTCAAAATTACTCCAAAAATTGTCCAGATTACTTGCCAAAATTGCCAGAAATTGAACTATTGAGTTGTCGCATGGTGATGCTAAGGGTAGCATTGTGGAGTTGTCTATTCAGCATCGTGATGTTTTCTCTGTCTTGGGGTGATTTTTAGGCTTTATTGGTTCCATTTGCCATGATTCTGGAGCCTAGACATTATGTTTTGTCTCTAAAGTCTCCTATGGAGAAATTTTTTCAAGTTCCTAGCATCATGACGCTAATTTTTCAACACCTAAGCACAGTGCTCTCTTTTTATGGACTAAAATTTATGAAGAAATGGCATCGCGACATTGGTCATCCAGCGCCTTAGCACTACCTTTTTTGTCATTGCTTCCAATTTACTTTTGTAGTGGCACTGCAACACTAGTGAACCAATGCCTTGGCCCCACCTCTATTTTTGGTGTCTAAATTTATCATTTGTAGCACCACGATATTGCTTCTGTAGCACCGAGGTATATGGAAACTATAATAGCCAAAACTCTTATTCAGACTAATATTTTTTTTTTAAAGTCAAGAATTTCCTATGTGTATGTTTTCATAATTGATCTTTAGGAATCTTAATGAATTGAGTTCAATAAATAGGCATGATTTATTAATTAGATAATCACACTATTATTTTCTCTCTTAAAGTTAATATAATTAGTTACTTTTAATAAACTCATTGAGTTGTTAGAATCATAAAAAGATTTTTTGCATTTTTATAGTAAGATACTCACCCTTTTTTTTCAAATTTATAAAGACTTTTAAGATGCCTTTGACTTAATACTTTCACCGTATTGGCTTCTTTTTTATGCTACTCATCTTCTTTATATTTTTAATTCAAATGAATTATAACTTTTTTCACTTATGTATTAATCTATAATTGATAATAATTGCATTTATGCTATACAATTAATAAATTTATCCATTTCTCGTCATAAGTCAAATGATTAAGTTCACTGATAATCTTTTATGTGTGATGTGTGTGATAGAATATCTTTAACTTACCAAAAATTATTAGTTCTTTATAAGATGATTTAGTTATTATAGTTTGATTTGTAATTTATAATTAATTAATTTTGATGTAAGTTTCAATTTTCAATTGAAAATTTTGCTCAATAAATTCGAATTCCAAAATTTTGTATTTCCAATATTCTTCAAGTTTAACAAATAATAATCAACTATACTAAAGAAGTAATAAGTTGGGGATTAATTTGAATTAACATTACAAAAAAATACATTAAGAAAAATAACATTATTTAATCCCTAAAATACATTTAAAAAAAAACATTATGAACAGAATACAAAATAACCATTTCATTAAAATTTCAAATAATAAAAAAATAACACAATCCATTCATAAACAAAATAACATGACTACACCCCCTCCCCCAAACTCACTTCTAAACATAGTCTTAACAAACAAACAAACAAGAAATTACAAAAACACTAAAAATAACTAAAAACATTAAACAAAAACTAAAAAAATAACATCAAAAACACAACAAAGGAAAATTTCTAATCCTCCTCCTCCTTTCATTCTTTTTCCTCTTGTTGTTGGCTTGATAATGTGGTGCTTTAGGAAAGTTTATTCTGTTGGGACCAACATTGAGCTAACAATTCTCGAACATGTGTGCAAGGGTTGAATTGTATTCAACCATATAAGTGAACTGCTGCTATTGATATCCCATATAATGATAAAATTTTCTACTCTTTTTATGCTACCACTGGTTGCTCTCATCAGCTCTATGATGCAGGTCTGCTACCTCCTCACCTAGATCGTGAAGCTGTTCACTCATGATCTTAGTGGCACGGGGCCTAGAAGGTCTGCTACCTACTCTTTGTATTCAATCTTATCTCTTCTAATTCATTTAAATTTAAGAGACTTTTTTCTCCTACCTTCTTCATATTAAAATTTTATTTTATTTTTATTGTCCAAAATGCTTTGTGTTCTAATTCTAGTAGCAAGTGACATGCTTTTCCAAATAATAATTGATATGGAGATATTCCAAATAGTGTCTTATATGCAATTCTATAAGCCCACAATGCATCATCAAATCTTAATGTCTAATCTTTCCTAGTTGGACCTATAGTATTTTCTAAAATTTTCTTAATCTCTTTATTTGAAATTTTAGCTTGACCACTAGATTGAGGATGATAGGAAGTAGCTACCCCATGTCTAACCTCATAATTTGCTAAAAGTTATTTGACATTTTTGTTACAAAAATGAGTTTCCTCATCACTAATAATGATTCTCGGTGTTCCAAATCTAGTGAAAATATTTTGCTTTATGAATTTTAGAACCTCCTTAAAGTCATTTTTAGGTATTGCTATAGCCTCTATCAATTTGGAAATATAATCAACACCTACCAAAATGTATTCATTTTCAAATGATGAAATATAAGGTTTTATAAAATCTATCCCCTATACATCAAAATCTCTACCTCCAAGATATAATTTAAAGGCATTTCATGATGTTTTGAGATGTTCCTTACTATTTGGCATTTATCACAATTTTTAACATAATCATGTGCATCTCTAAATAGGGTAGATCAATAAAATTCAATTTACAACAACTTAGCTATTGTTCTGGTTTCTCCAAAGTGCCTCCCATATTCAAAATCATGGTGTGATCTCAAAACCTCATAAATATTATCACTTAGGATACATCTTAAAATTTGATCTGAACATTTCTTATAATGAAATAGTTCATCCTAAAAATAAGATCTAATATCATGAAGAAATCTTTTCTTTTGATGATAAGTTAACTCATAAGATAAGATTTCACTCATTAAATAATTCACTATGTTTGTATACCAAATAATAACTTTATGTTTAAATACAAACAAGTGTACATTCAAGAATTTTTCTCTATTTTCTCCACTAGCCTTAAACTCTTATTCTATTTCTGACCTAGCCAAATAGTCAATTACCTAGCTTTCAATACCTTTCTAATTCTTAATTTCTAAATCAAATTCTTATAGTAAAAGAACCCATCTAATAAGCCTAAGTTTTACATCATTATTTTCTATAAGATATTTTATTGCAGTATGGTTTGTATGTACAATGACTTTTACACCTATAAGGTAAGATCTAAACTTATCAAAGGCAAAGAAAACTACTAACAACTTTTTTTCAATAGTAGAATAATTTAATTGATTTTTGTTAAGAGTTTTGATAGCATAATATATAACATGTTTTTTTTTTCTTTTCTTTGCTCTAACACTATACCTACTTCATAGTCACTAGCATCACACATAAGTTCAAATGAAAGATTCCAATCAAGTGTAACAATAACAGGGCTAGAAATAATTTTAGATTTTAACAGCTCAAATGTTTCATGACAATCAAGAGTGAAGACAAATGGTGTATCCTTTTCTAATAGGTTACATAGTGTTTTTGAAACTTTTTAAAAGTCTTTTATGAAGCTCCTATAAAAACTTGCATATCCCAAAAAATCTCAATCCATTTTACTTTCATAGTAGGTGGAAGTATTATTCCCTCTTTTATCATAAAATGGCATTTCTCCCAATTTAGTACTAGGTTTTTCTCCTCATATCTCCTTAGGACTATTTCTAAGTTTTTTAAAGAAATGTTCATATGCCAAATGAAATAAAGAGAAGTTTTTTATAAACACTTTTATACAATTCTCAATTAAATTAATAAATATAGACATTATGTATTATTGAAAAGTAGCAGGTGTATTACACAAATCAAAGGGAATTCTATTAAATGCAAAAGTACGACAAGGATAGGTAAAGGCGGCCTTTTCTTGATCCTGGAGTGCTATAACTATCTTATTATAAATGGAATACCCATCTAGAAAAAAAAAATGAATGCCCTACTAGCCTATCCAACATTTGATCTATATAAGACAATGAGAAATGGTCTTTTCTTGTGGCCTTGTTCAACTTCCTATACTCAATATAAATCCTCCAACTTGTAAATGTCCTAGTGTGCATGATTTCATTATTCTCATTGGTTACAATCGTCATCTCACTTGTTGACCTCACTTTTAGTGAGGTTGACAACCCTCTTCTTACACCTAGGATTTGATCTATGTACTAAGGTTTTGTTAATCACCCTGATCTTAATAATTAAGATCTTCAATATTAGATTAAGAGCCTCCTAATTAGGCACTTAGGATACTACAACCTAAACTAATGTAAGAATGGAAATGACAAATTAAAGTGAAACTAAAATCATGATCTAGAATCAAAATAAAATTAAAAAAGTCAATACATTAAGGTGAAACTTACCCACATGACCTGACCTGACCTAATTGGACAAGGTGAATCTAATCAAATCTAAATTCAATAAAATTCAATAAAAAAACTTAAATCAACTAAATATAAATCAAAATCTATATTCAATTGAGCCTAGACTAAGATAATTGACATGGGTGACTCAATTGCCCTATTTAAGCTCAAAATTACATAGAACCATAAAAAATAAATTAAATCAAACCAAAAATACAAAATTAATGTATAAATATAAGCAAACTTAAAACTAAATTCAAATGGGGAATAAAATAGCTAGTAAAGTCATTGGACCTAAGTTGACCTATATGAGCCCCACCAAGTCAAAAGTCAAACCAATCAAAATCTGATTAATTAAGTCATCCCACAGACTCAAATTTATCAAATAAATATTATTAAACATAAAATTAAATAATTTTGAATCCAATGATGACTCATATGGCTTAATTGGGTCACTTAGTCTAAGTTAACCCAAATGGACCCTATTTAAACTATATTCAAATTAAATTGAAATAATTTAAATAAAATATTCAAAATACTTTAGAATCATATTAAATAAAATACTTAACTAATAAATACAAATAAGATCTATGAATTTTTCTTATCAAGAGGAATCAAATGAACAGTGATTAGTTAGGATTTAAAGTTTCACTTAATTAGTATAATGAAGCTTTAATCACTTGCCTGATTAACTTAAAATTTAGTGTGATTGTCTTATAGGATGGCCTCTACTTTCCATAATTATTTAAAGTTAATTTGCTAAGTAATTTGGGAGATTTAAATTTTTAAACCTAAATTAATAATTTTATACATTTAATAAATAATTAAAATAAAAAAAATTATGAAATTATTTATGGAAGTTTAATTATATACTACAATAGTAAAGGTGATCAAAGAAATTAATTAGGACCTTTGGTTTTGATTATTTCTCAAAATCACTCTAAAGGGTTTTTATTTAATTAATCAAATCATTAATTACCCTAAAACTTTAAAAATTCATAATAATTAGTGTAGACCTTAAAAAATTTGGCTGGGCTCTCCTTGTGCTCAGCTAACAAAGAGGATTTCAATGAAATTAAAATCCTCAATTTGTTTGGGATATTTTGAGTGTAATTGATGATATTGAATTTTCTCTATTTTTCTAAATTAATTATTAATTACAAGCCCAATTACATTAGAATTTTTAGGACATATTTATTTCATGCTTATGCATTTTATATAAAATGCTTATAATTTTTGGGCTTATACTTAGGTCTTAATAAAACTTAATTAAGCAAAACGACTTTTGATTAGGCTTAAGTGTACTTAATTGATTAAATAATTAACTAACCTTAATTAATTCATAAAAATCAGCTAAACCACTTTTGAATAACTTAATGAATAAAGATAGGTCAAAAAAGAACTTTAATAATTTTCTCTCCTCATTAGGATTAAATGATTTAAATTTTAAAAAAAATCAACCCTTAATGAATTTGATTAGGCTTAAGTGTGCTTATCTTCATGTGAATAACATTAAGAATTAATAACTCCAAATAGGTTATCTGATGATATTTAATTATATTTCTTCATTCATTCATAAATTTATCTTTTGTATGTTTCATGCATTCATGTTTCAAAAATAAATAAAAAATTTTCATTTAATTGCATGCTTTGAATTAAATAGTATGACTATTGTCACTAGTAAATCTTAAATTTCTTTTAATTAATTAAAAATATATCTATTTATCTAAATTTAAATCAATATGAATAATTAAATTTTAAATTTAAAGTCCTATATGTACAACATACAATTTGAAAAGCATATAGTCTAGAAACCCAAGGTCGTAAGGCTATTGGTCCGAAGGAGGTCTTGATACCTCATACCTCTGGTATAACAATGATACATACCTTGAGATTTGTAGTGAATTATATATTAAGGTTAATCTATTTGTTTTTTACTTATATATATATATATATATATATATGAATTAACAAGTATATAGTTGGACATTTCGGGAGCGTGAGACTTTATGTTGTGCTAAGGGAATTTCTGATTACCTCACTTCCTTAGTTCGAAAATGGCACGTACTTGTATAAATTCAATATATTAATGTGTATATATATGTATAAGGTATAATTAAATCATTTTTCTTCTAAAAAATCAAGTATCTTATCTCATATATTAATTATTAATGAGCATACATTGATTCATTCTTACATTTAGCATGGAGTAATCTAATGATATACATACATACATATATATAGTTATTCAATTAAGTATGTTGTCTAATTAAAGAATATTATGAGATGATGAAGCAAGGTCAAGAAAATGTCATTAAATTAGCCATGATTTGATTTTATTAATCTTAAGATGTATTTTATGTTTAGATAAAATCTCTAAAGTCAAATCCAAATATATAGCTTAATAAAAAAATTTATAACATGTCATTAAGAGGATTAAAAAAATCAAAAAATTTATCTTTTGGAACCTTGATATGACACTAAAAATTCTACTAGTTGAAGCACGAATCTTGATGTCGAAAGCAATCTAATTCTAAATCAAGACTAACCCAAATCAAGCGTTTATTATCAATCGACTCTTAAACATGGAGTGTTTATAGTCAAATCGAGCGTCTTGACGAGACGGATCTAATAAGCCTAAGATCTCATAATTTTGACTTCATTTGAACATTCAAATACTTAAAATACATTAAATGATCAAAGAAATCATTTTGAGCCGTCCGATGGAGTGGTTCGGATTTTGCATGTATTTATAGAAATGTCACTCCTCTAATCTATAAATAGTCTCTCATTCTTCACATGAGGGGAGCCCAAGCTAAAGAGAAAAGATAGCTCTAAAGCTTGAAAATCCTCCAAGCATAATCATGCCACCACTTGACGGTCGCCAACCACCTCCGTTGGCCGCCAAACACCGCCGCCGGCCGCCGGCCGCCGACCCGTTGCGTCAATCTCATCGATTGCCTCAGACCACGCGGCCATATAGGGCATTGTTGCTAACCACTATCGCCGGTCATTACTGGTCGGTTATCGCTGAACCATCGTTGCGTCATCCCCGCTGACCACGGCTGCGCCGCTGATTTCGACCACCGTCGCTGGTTACCGCTGATTATCGCTAGCCGCGTTGCCGCACCATCAATCATCATTGTCATCAACCACTATCGCCCGCATCGACCATTATCGCCGGTTCGCTGCTGGTCCTCCGCTCATACCTAAACCAACCACTGCTGCGACACCGCCGGCTGACTACCATCGCCGGCTGCCGCCAACCATCCCATGTCATCTCCGCTGATCATCACCACCCAATCGCCATGGTGGCCGACTTTGTTCACCATCATCAACTACCAGTAGCAATTGTCACAACCTAACCATGGATATATAGCTGTTGTTGTCTGATTCTGGGATTCCCATTGTCAGCTCTTCTCATATACAATTCTGTAATCTTGTTATCGGAAAAATTTTGTACTCTGAAACAGATACATAGTGGAAGATTTTTACAGGGCTATGCCCCGTGATTTTTCCCCCTCTTTAGAGGTTTTTCCACATAAAAATTCTGGAGTTTTCTTATTAATTCTTCAAATATCTGTGTGTGTGCTGAATTTCGCAATAAAGCTAAGGCGTAAACTTTTATTCTACCACAACTGGTTTTCTAGCATGCAACAGTTTGACGCCATCTGTGAAAATATTCCCTTTACATCTTCACAATGGTTGACAATCTGACTTTATGTTCAGAATAACACCACATATATAGTGAAGAAAATCTTACTCTCGAGGAACACATAAGAAGAATGAAGATTCATCAAACTTCGATCCTTCAGCTTTTGTTGGAGACTGGGGGGGCAACTCTTAATCTCCAAAGATTATCCAAATCAATATTCTGGATATATAATTGATTATCAATTTGGGAAGCAAATAATAATGAGAAAGGTCAAGGAGCAACTTTGGCTACAAGCTCAAACAAATATTTTGATTTGACCCATTCTACAGTTATCATAATAAGACTCGACAAACAACTTTGGATTGGTCAAAACTTCGCACCTACTCTCCATCGGTTAACATCATCGAGCAAATACTCCGATAAACAACCTCGAATAAGTCAAAAATCCTTACTAGATTCAATTCGACATCTTCCATACAGGTTAACGTCATCGAGTAATATTATGACAAACAACCTCGGATGGGCCAAAATTCTCAGCAGATTCAATTCGACCTCTTCCATATAGGTTAACGTCATCGAGTAACACTATGATAAACAACCTCGGACAGGTCAAAAATTCTCAGCGGATTCAATTCGATCTCTTCCATATAGGTTAATGTCATCGAGTAACACTTTGACAAATAACCTTGAATAGGTCAAAAATTCTCAATGGATTCAATTTGACCTCTTCCATACAGGTTAACGTCATCGAGTAACACTCTGACAAACAACCTCGAATGGGTCAAAAACTCTCAGTAGATTCAATTAGATCTCTTCCATACAGGTTAACGTCATCGAGTTATACTCTAACAAACAATCTCGGACTGGTCAAAAATCTTCAGCGGATTCAATTCGACCTCTTCCATACAGGTTAACGTCATCGAGAAACACTCTGACAAACAACCTCGAATAGGTCAAAAATTCTCAGTGGATTCAATTTGACCTCTTCCATACAGGTTAACGTCATTGAGTAACACTATGACAAACAACCTTGGACAGGTCAAAAATCCTCAACGGATTCAATTCGACATCTTCCATACAGTTTATCGTTATCGAGTAACACTATGACAAATAACCTCGGATAGGTCAAAAATCCTCAGCAGATTTAATTCGACCTCTTCCATACAGGTTAATGTCATTGAGTAACACTCTGAAAAATAACCTCAGATGGGTCAAAAATCCTCAGCGGATTTAATTCGACCTCTTCCATACAGGTTAATGTCATCGAGTAACACTCTGACAAACAACCTCGGATAGGTCAAAAATTCTCAGTGGATTCAATTCGACCTCTTGCATACAAGTTAACGTCATCGAGTAACACTCTGACAAATAACCTCTGATAGGTCAAAAATCCTCAGAGGATTCAATTTGACCTCTTCCATACAGGTTAATGTCATCGAGTAACACTCTGACAAACAACCTCGGATGGGTCAAAAATCCTCAGTGGATTCAATTTGACCTCTTCTATACAGGTTAACGTCATCGAGTAACACTCTGACAAACAATCTCGGATGGGTCAAAAATCCTCAGTGGATTCAATTCTACCTCTTCTGTCGAGGTTAATGTCATCAAGTAACACTCTGATAAATAACCTTGGATAGGTCAAAAATTCTCAACGGATTCAATTCGACCTCTTCCATATAGGTTAACGTCATCAAGTAACACTCTAACAAACAACCTCAGATGGGTCAAAAACCCTCAGTAGATTCAATTTGACATCTTCCATACAAGGTAACGTCATCGAGCTATACTCTGACAAACAATCTCGGACAGGTCAAAAATTCTCAGCGGATTCAATTCGACCTCTTCCATACAGGTTAACGTCATCGGGTAACACTCTGACAAACAACCTCGAATAGGTCAAAAATTCTCAGCGGATTCAATTCGACCTCTTCCATACATGTTAACGTCATCGAGTAACACTCTGACAAACAACCACAGACAGATCAAAAATCCTCAACGGATTCAATTCGACATCTTCCATACAGGTTAACGTTATCGAGTAATACTATGACAAATATCCTTGGATAGGTCAAAAATCCTCAGCAGATTTAATTCGACCTCTTCCATACAGGTTAACGTCATCGAAAAAAATAACCTCAGATGGGTCAAAAATCCTCAGCGGATTCAATTCGACCTCTTCCATACAGGTTAATGTCATCGAGTAACACTCTAACAAACAACCTCGGACAGGTCAAAAATTCTCAGTGGATTTAATTTGACCTCTTCTATACTGTGTTAACGTCAGTAACACTCGAATAGGTCAAAATCACCGGAGGATTCAATTGACCTCTTCCATACGTGTTAATGTCATCGAGTAACACTCTGACAAACAACCTCAGATGGGTCAAAAATCCTCAGTGGATTCAATTCGACCTCTTCCATACAGGTTAATGTTATCGGGTAACACTCTGACAAACAACCTCGAATAGGTCAAAAATCTTCAGCGGATTCAATTCGACTTCTTCCATACAGGTTAATGTCATCGAGTGACACTCTGACAAACAACCTCAGACGGGGTCAAAAATCTTCAGCAGATTTAATTCGACATCTTCCATACATGTTAACATCATCGAGTAACACTATGATAAACAACCTCAGATAGGTCAAAAATTCTCAGCGGATTCAATTCGACCTCTTCCATATAGGTTAACGTCATCGAGTAACACTCTGACAAACAACCTCGAATGGGTCAAAAATTCTCAGTGGATTCAATTCGACCACTTCCATATAGGTTAACATCATCGAGTAACACTCTGACAAACAACCTCGGACAGGTCAAAAATCCTCAGTGGATTCAATTCGACCTCTTCCATACAAGTTAACGTCATCAAGTAACACTTTGACAAACAACCTCGGATGGGTCAAAAATCCTCAGCGGATTCGATTTGCCCTCTTCTATGCAAGTTAATGTCATTAAGTAATACTTTGATAAACAACCTCGGATGGGTCAAAAATCTTCAGCGAATTTGATTCTACCCCTTCCATGCAAGTTAACGGCATCAAGTAATATCATGGAGAATGATACTCTGAAATTATCTATCAGAATTTTTGAGTTGCTCAAATGATGGTTCCTAATTGATGTTTCCCTGCCATCTTCGCAGTTGTCAACTGTTAAACTATCCATTGGAGTTTCAAAAAATCCAATTTTCCACAAGAAGAAGTAAAGCTGACAACCCTGCCGATTTCGGACAGATTGACACCTCTTTCGAGGGAAAACCAGAGCCTCACTGTATGAACTACGGGCCTTGATCGCCTCCAAATTCGGTCGGTCTAATGAGGACAGTTGACTCCTCTTTCGAAAGAAAATCGGAGCCTCGCCATATGATCTACGGGTCTTGATCACCTCCGAACCCAGTCGGTCCAATGAGGATAGTTGACACCTCTTTCAAGGGAAAATCGGAGCCTCACCATATGAACTATGGGCCTTGATCGCCTCCAAACTCGGTCGATCTGACGAGGACAGTTGACACCTATTTCAAGGGAAAAATGGAGCCTCGCCGTATGAACTGCGGGCCTTGATCGCCTCCGAACCCGGTCGATCCGACGATGACAGTTGATGCCTCTTTCGAGGGATAACCAGAGCCTCGCCGTATGAACTATGGGCCTTGATCGCCTCCAAACCCGGTTGGTCCAACGAGGATAGTTGACACCTCTTTCAAGGAAAAATCGGAGCCTTGCCGTATGAACTACGGGCCTTGATCGCCTCCAAACCTGGTCAGTCCAATGTGGACAGTTGATGCCTCTTTCGAGGGAAAACCAGAGCCTCGATGTATGAGCTACGGGCCTTAATCAGCAAAGTGAATGACATTCTCTTAAGAAGAAGGTCAGAACTTCACTGATAAAAGGAAAGCAAAAAAAAATTTTTTCCCTAGCCTTTGAACTACCGCTAGATGATTTCTCATCCAATGTAGAGGAACACTAGAGCATATTGGATTCGTGTCTTCTCACTTGATCCTAGGGGGGTTTTATAGACCCCTTATAGGGGAAAGAAGGTAATAAATAAAAAAAATGGAAAAAAAGGGTGAAAATGGGCGAAAATGGGTGAAAATAGAAGAAAACAGACAAAAAACCTTCATCGACACGACGCGGTGCCTGAAGTCTGGGCTCACGCGCAGGCGCCTTCGCTTTGGCCGGTCACCCGCCATACCAGGAGCCGCCTGGCAGCCCATGGGCGCACGGGCGTCAGGCGCTTGTGTGCACGTACATGGGCGCCTCAGCCGTAAGTGCCCAGATGGATCCATAATCCCGAAATCTTACCCCCGCGCGTACCCACATACATCCGCGGCCCTGCACCCACTTCCGTGATCATAATCTTGTGCTCTTATGAAGATCTATTCTCTCAAAATGTATGGTTAATGGACCCGCAAATTTCAATGAAGAATTTGCTATTTTCAAGTATTTAGCATATATTTTTTTGGATGATTGAGATAATGTCATCCAAAAATAGGGAGGCAACTGACATGACACTAAAAATTCTACTAGTCGGCACCTAATCTTGATGTCTAACTGATTATGAATCAAGACTAACCCAGATCAAGCGCTTATTATCAATCGACTCTTAAACATGGAGTGTTTATAGTAAAATCAAGCGTCTTGCCGAGCCAGATCTAGCAAGCCTAAGATCTCATAATTCTGACTTCATGTGAGCATTCAAATACTTAAAATACATCAAATGATCAAAGGAATCATTTTGAGCCATCTGATGGAGTGGTTTGGATTTTGCATGTATTTACGTAAACGCCACTTCTAATCTATAAATAGCCCATCATTCTTCTTCACATGAGGGGAGCCTAAGCTGTTAAAGAGAAGAGAGAGCAAAGCTTGAAAATCCTCCAAGGTTATTAACCTGACGGCCGCCGACCTCCATCTGCCGCCAACCGCTATTGCCGTTGCCGCCATGCCGCTGCCACACCTTCGCCGCTGCCATAATCTCATTTATCATCACTGGCCACCATCTCTTCGCCACTATCACCGCATCGCCGTCAACCATCGTGATCATTACCACCGGTTGCCATCGACCATTGTCGCCCGGTCATCCCGCCAACTATCGTGTCTGCTGCCGATATCGGTCGACCATGGCGTCAACCACCGTCGTCGGTTGCCACTACCGACTACCGCCTGCTGCCATCATCGGCCACCACCAACAATCATCATTGTCATTAAGCACCGTCGCCGGTCACCATCGCCGACCACCATTGACGGTCACCATCGACCGTCATAGATCACTGTCGTATGCGCCACGCGTCGCCGTCGACCATCGGCGATCATCACCACCACGTCGTTGGTCGCGACTCATATTCACCATCATCAACTACAACTACCACTAGCAATCCACAACCATAATATATAGTTGTTGTTATGCGGTCGATTCTCATTGTCAGCCCTTCTCATATATAATTATGTAATCCCATTATCGAGAAAATTTTGTACTTTGAAACAGATACATAGTGGAAGATTTTTATTGGGCTAGGCCCCGTGGTTTTTTGCCCCTCTTCAGAGGTTTTTCTATGTAAAAATTCTAGAGTTTTGTTATTAATTCTTCAAACAACTGTGTGTGTGCTGGATTCCACAACAAAGCTAAGGCGTAAACTTTTATTCTACCGCAACTAGTTTTCTAGCACGCAACAAACCTAAAGTTAGAGATTAAGGCAGATCTCATTTCATCTTGTTCTCTTTAAAATTCTAATTAAAGGTGAAATCCAAATAAGATAAAAAGTTTAAGTTTAAAACTCATCTCAAATCATTAATCATATAAAGTGTAATCATCTTTAATAAGGGACTTAAACATTCATCATTAAATAATTTCAAATGTCATAAACTAATTACGACAGACCATACTAAGCCATAGCACATACAATATAATACTAATTCACCAATCCTAGTCGTAGGTTAGGTTGATGTTTGTTGTGAAGATGTGATATTTTATTTTGTGCTGTAATATTTTAAACTATATGGTAGGATTGTTTATGCATAGTCTGGATGTCAGGATGACATTAGATTAATGATATTTTTGCATGGGATTGGGCTTAAGGGACAGCCATAATAATAAAATTATAAATATCTTTACTTGTAGGTGTTGCTTAAGTCTCTAAGCATAATCAATTAGAACAGGTGGGCTTAATGACCTAAGGCAGAGTGCTAAGCCCCGATGTATGAAAAATAACTATTTGGTGCGAATGTATGTTAAGCTAACTTTTATTTTGCAGGTGTAGTTAGATTTTTATTTTCATAAAATGTAATTTTTGTAATAGGTTTAGGATGAGCAGTAGCCAGAAGACTTAGACTTGGGAGGCCTAGTGATACTTGGAGTGCCTAATCCATGAAGTGATGATGAAGATGAAGATTCTATAGCTTTATTTTTTTTATAAATTAATTATAATTTGGGCAATATAAGGGTAGAGCTTGGATACCTATCTTTTTTTTCTTTTATGAGGTGTATGATGATACTTGATCACACCGACCACTTAATTTGCTTGATATGTTTACATTGATTTTGCAATAAGAATGACATATTTTTCATGAATTTCTTAAAGCTTGATTGTTTAGTGTATGACCTGGATATGGTAGGCTCTTTAGAAAACTAATTTTTTTTTACTCCAACTAAAGAACTTTAACTAAATTTTAATAACTCATAACATCACCTTAAAATTTAGGAATTTAATAGAAAACATAGAATAGTTAGTCACCCTATAGTTGTATGTTGTATGTTATAACACCATGCATACATTTTACTTTCTTCTTTACAAATTGGGGGCCTCCATTATTGCACAATAAGAGATAGGGCTTGACCTATGAGAGCAGTTCCTTTGTAGTAGAGAACATCCCTTCTCTCTGATTTAGCACATGACTCTGTTTCACAATGCATGTAAGTATAAAACCTTCCCAAGCTTGAGTCCAAAATGATGAGTCAAAAATGGAATAAAAAGTTATAAAATTTTATCACATTAGTCTAAGGCTTGATTTTCATACCATTCATGATCTAGTCTCTTAGAGAGTGAGTTTAGGACTTTAGATTTATTCTTAATAAATAACATCCTGACTATCTTGCATTCATGAGACTTGGTCATATGGTTTTAAAAGTGTAGAACATGTTAGCTGACAGCCACTCTAGGCAATTGTAAGTTCAGAAGAGTCAGCATAGGCTTACTCTCTCTAGTGGAAGTGAACCAACATATCCTAATTTTTCTTGAGTAGATTAAGTCGAGCTCTTAGGTTGTGCTAGAGCACTTTAAATATAGGTTTAGAGGTTATTTGTTTCTCACCTGTTAAGAGTGTAAGTCCTCCCCTCTTAAGCATTTCTACAATCTTATATTGTTGGAATATAAGTCCTAGATTTCTAATAAAATGCCAAATCAAATAAATATAATTTTCTTCTCCAAAAATATGAAGTCTCACTATAGGATATACTAAAGCACTCACTAGGTTTCCTAGTATCATGAGTGCTTTCTACTTATCCTCTTTTGGAATCTATTAATAAATCTCTCCATTTGAGTTTTCCCACTTGATTTTCAACATCTACCAATCTTTTGACATCAAACTTTGAAATTCATAGAGATTTCAACCATTCACTTTAATCAAGAGTATTCTTAGGAGATTCATATCCCTTAAGATGTAATTAACTATGGGGCTTTCCCCTATAGGGAACTTAAGAATCCAGCTTAAAATAAACTCTGCTTTATTTAATCCATGTGAAGTAGGGAAAAACTCTTTAATATACGTAGACCCATCAACCTTAGGAGTCTTTATTAGGTAATTAAGTACATCATAAAGTGATATATCTATCTTTCAAGATAGTATATCTTTTTCGGATGCCATACTTAATCATTTCAATAAGTATCCCCTAAGATCTATGTGGTGTCTCCCATCACATATTTTTTTAAACACCACATCACCCTTTTTAGGCCCATAATGAACCAAACTACCCCAAGTTCTATTGGATATCAGGTAAATAATTCTTACATCTAACCACTTCATAAACTCCTTTTTCACTACCTCTTTCATAATGGGGTTAAATATCCTTTGATTATCTATAAAGGGTTTACAATTTTTTTTTCATCAAAATTCTATACATACATATAAATGGGCCGACTCTCCTGATTTCTACTATAGTCAACCCAAAAACCCTCTTGTGTTCTCTAAGTACATTAATTAACTTATCCTCTTAATTTCATCCAAATTTGCAAAAATAAATATTTGTGAAGTTGATGAATTGCCTAAGAATGCATATTTTAAATAATTGGGTAATGGCTTCAATTATAAGTTTTAGGCTTCTATAATGAATGGCTTAAGATTATGAGTGGATAAGAACATTTCTAAAGGTTCAAAGTTTTCCTTAAATTTACTAGGTATAGACCTAAGGAATTAGATATCTTCACTTTCATCATCATCCTTTATCCAAGTTTTCTCTAAGAGATCTTCATTCATGTATGTATCCAACTCCTTTCTGTCCTATCTTCAATAAGTATAATCATATGACACTCTTCATTCTTATTGCCAGAGAATTTAATAGACTTAAACACATTGAATGTAATCTTTTGATCCTGGACACTTATGGTTAATTCCCATTTTTGAACATCTATCATGGCTCTCCCTATGGTTAGGAAAGGTCTACCTAAGATGAGAGGCATCTATTTATCTTCATCCATATCTAAGTCAATGAAATCTACAAGGAATATGAACTTATCTCTCTTAACTAATACATCTTCAACAATACTCTTGGGATAAATTAAAGATCTATTATCTAGTTGTAAGGTCATACTAGTGGGTTGCACTCCTATTAATCCTAACTTTCTGAAGATGGGCGAAGGCATTAGATTGATGCTTACTCCTAAATCACATCATGCTTTCCCAAAAAAACTTGTTTTCTATAGTGCATGGAATGGTGAAACTATATGGATCCTTATGTTTCTTAGCCAATTTTCTTTGAATGATGCCACTGCACTCTACAGTTAGGGATGAAGTTTCATTTATCTCATAATTTTCTTCTTTTGTATAAGATATCTTTTATGAATTATGCATGAGAAAGCATTTATTGTAAGGCTTCAAAAAAGAGAATATTGATGGAAAGTTTCTAAGAACTTAGAGAATTGATTGTCTAAGTTTTGTTTTTTTTAAATTTTTAAAGTCTTTGGAGGAATAGTGGTGGTGGTGGTCTCTTTCATTTTTCTAAAGGCTTCTCTCTTAGCTTCCCTTTTTTTTTTCAATTTCTTCTTCTTTCTTATCTTCCAAATCCTCAAGATTTTATTTCTCATCTTTTAAATCTTTTTTTCAATCTTATCTCTCTTAGCTTCTTTCCACTTCTCAATTCTATGTCTTTAGACTATTATTTAACTTTTTCTTTAGGATTTATTCTATATTTCTAAGTAAACTAATCTGGGGCCTGCTTGCAAGGTTGTTAGCCAATTGCCTTAATTTAATTTCTAAGTTTTTAATAAAGATTGCTTGGTTTTATAATTGAGTCTGCATTTGTAGCATTAGTTCTTCTAAAGTGGGCTTTTTCTCTTTAAGTTGATTTTGAGGAGGATATCTAAGTGGAATCGTAGGTCTAAAGTTTGGGTTCTAAGATTTATAATTCCTATTATTCTAATTTTCTATATTTCCATTTTAGTTATAATTCGCATTATTGTTCTATAAAAAGTTTGGGTGATTCCTCCAACTTGAGTTAAATGAATTTAAGAAAATATTATTAAGTTGATTAGTTACATAATTAAGCATTTCTAATCCATGATTATTTTGCTCTATGAACACACACACACTTCACTATTATCTCCCAAATTATTACAAGGATTGAAATTAGGGTTCACCTTAGACTATTAATTTTTTTAGACAAGGTGGCTACTTTTGAGGTCAACATTTACAAGTACATCATTATTGTGTATACTAGACAATTTCTTAGGGTTAAGTCTCTATTAGATGGCCACTAAAAATATTTGTGGTCATTTCTTCAATTGAAGCATAGGCTTCATCAAATGATTTTGACATCAGACTACCCCTAGTTGCACCATCTACAATTATTCTAAGGGATCCTACAAAGCCATTAAAAAATACTGGATGATTAACCAATCAGACAAAGAGTGATGTAGACATTTCCTAAATAAATCTTTGCTTCTCTTTTAAGCCTCATATATTGATTCATTATCCAACTATATAAAAGATGTTATCATTCTTAAGCTTAGCAATCTTAGAAGGTGGAAAATACTTAGCTAGAAATTTTTGAGCTAACTCATTCCATGTTGTGATAGATCCCTAAGACAATGAGTTTGACCACATCTTAGCTTTATCCCTAAGTGAAAATGGAATAACTTAAGTCTAATGGCATCATCACTAACCCCGTTGTACTTAAAGGTCACACAGATCTCTAAGAAATCATGCATGTTAGAATATTCTATAGGTGAACCCTCAATTTATGAATGTAGCACCATTTGAATTATTGAAGGTTTCAATTCAAAATTATTATCTTGAATTATAAGTCTACTTATGCTTTCATGCACTCCATCTATTAAATGTGTGGCATAATCCCTAAGAGATCTAGGGTGTTCTACTTCTCTTGGTTGATTAGCCATTTTCAAACTCCTAGTTTCTCCTCTCCTTTTTAGGTTTCTTGTAAAGGTTTTTTATTTTTAAGTTCAAGGGAAAAAATTTCTACAGTTTTATCACTATGCATGCAATGATTGAAAACACTCTTTCTTGCACAAGTAAATTTAACAATAAACAATAAACAACAATAATTATTCAACAAAGGGAAATTGTAAGTTCACAAAACACTTTACACAAAGTAGCTAAATTAAAAATAGTTTAGTTAGATTAATATAACTTAATGTAAATCAATGCTAGATTTCTGCCAACAACACCAAAAACTTGGCAACGATGAGTTGAGTATCGTTTTCACGAAGATCTATTGCTTGATTAAAATTAAATTAACTAACAAATACTAATCCACTTTTTATGCAACTATTTTAAAATGTTGATGTTTAAAGGCACTAAATAATTAAAGGATTTAATTAAATTTATATAAAAACTTTTGTGTTGACACATATATAAAAATAGTATTATAAATTTATGAAAATTTTCATTGATACCTTGATTAAGCTAATGTTAAATTTATCAAGATTTGTTGTTATCAATCATGAACTTTATTGTTATATCATTTATGCATAGATTAATATAACCAAATCACTACCTTTAATTATCTATATTCTTATAATTCAAATTAAATTTAAGTGATTGTGTTACCAACATTCCCTTTAGTGATTGTAGATATGAAATATCATATGGCTATGCATATTTAGTAAATTTGATTACTTTTTTTATTGTTACACTTGCATTCTTCTGATATCCCTAGAACACAATGGATTTTAACTTTATAATTAACTAGATTGAAAGTTAACTAAGTGCAAGGAAAAGTAAAATAATATAATTCAATTAATGTGCAAACATTTTTCTTATAGATATCAAAACCATTAAGTTAGGTACAAGATAATCAACACAAAATTACATAAACTCAAAGTACTTTATGATTTTAGTGGCTTATATTATTTCAAAAACAAGAATATTTTCATATACAAACATAGAAGACTATTATGGACATTTAGACAAAAGGAAAGAGTAAATTAAGCATTTCTTCTAAGTTTTGTCCTTAATTCAATTCTTTTATCTCTTGGTGGAACTGTAATGCAATTCCATTGTATTGGATCTTCTTCTTCTTGACTCACCAACATGAATAGCACACGAACAGATGATCTCATCCACAAACACTGGATCACATTCACTAACCAGTTGGAGTCACACTCTCCAAACATCACTTACTCACTCACACTTTGACTTCACCACTTTCCAAAACTTTTTTCTCTAACAACAACTATTTTATTTATACCCAGTTTAGTCCTCTAGAAGTTGTTCCTTCATAATCCCTCAAAACTGCTTCAAAAATTATCCAAATTGCTTGCCAAAACTATTTAAAATAGAACTATCGAGTAGTCATGGCTTGGCATTGTGAACGCAATGCCTAGAAGCTGGGTGTATCTTCATGGCGTTGTCTGTTCATGTTGAGGCATGGTATGTTCAGTGCCTAGGTGCTATCTTCTCAATCATAGGATGATTCTTAAGCTTTTCAACACTACAACACCATGATTGTAGCATTTAAGCCTTATGTTTTCTATCTCTGGAGTCTCTCATGGTGAAATTTCTCCAAGTCCCTAATCTTGTGGAGCTAATTTTTCAGTGACTAGGTACCATGCTCTCTATTTTTGGGCTAAACTTCTTAAAGAAATGGGGTCACGATGCTTATGATATAGATCCTTAGCACTATCTTCTCTATCATTGCATCCAATTTGCTCTTATAGTGGCACCACAATGCTGGTGATCTAGCGCCTTGGCCACACCTTCACTATTTTGGTGTCAAAATTCTTCATTTGTGATGTCACGATGATGCTTTTACAGTGCTGAGGTGCTACACCTAATGTTTTCCATTTTCTTTTATTTTTAGATTTTTTTGGCAAAAATAGAATAAAATAAACTAAAAAAACACATATTTAAGCATAAAATACTCGCATAAATATAAAAATTTTACTACATAAATGATTCTTATCAAACACCCCCAAACTTAAATCATTCCTTGCCCTCAAGTAATCTAATGTATTTTATTAATCTTTTAAGTATTTTGATAGCAAAATTTTTGGAAGTTAAAATAATTAAGCAATGATTTTTAATTAAAGCATGGATTTACATTCAAATTAACCAATTATAAAATTATACTTAAATTATAATAGCCCAATCTCTTAGTCAGACTATTACTCCCTTTCTAGTCAAGAATTTCTTGTGCATATATTTGCTTAATTGATCCTTAGGAATCTTAGTGAATTGAGTTTAATAAATATGCATGATTTATTAATTAGACTATCACAATAATATTTCCTCTCTTAAACTTAATACACTTAGTTACTTTCAATAAACTCATTGAATTATTTGAATCATAAGAAGCTTTTTAGCATTTTTATAGTATGATACTCATCCTCAAGTTTTTTTTTTTCAAATTTAGAAATCTTTTAAGATGCTTTGACTTAATACTTTCATGATTTTGGCTTTGTAACCCTTACTTTTGTATACTATTCATCTTCTTTATATTTTAAATTCAAATGAATTATCACTTTTCACTTAGCGTATTAATCTATAATTGATATTAATCATATTTATGTTATACACAATTTAAAAATATCTATTTATCTTAACTCAATTGACTAAGTTCACCAAGAATCTTTTATGTGTGATATGTGTGTTATACAATCCTCAACTTATCAAAAATTATTAGCACTTTATAAGATGGTTTAGTTATTATAGTTTAATTTATAATTTATAATCAATTAAAATCCTCAATTGAAAATTTTGCTCAATAAAGTAGAATTTTAAAATTTTGTATTTTCAATATTCTTCAAGTTTCATCAAATTATAATCAACTATATTAAAAAAGTAATAAGTTGGGGATTAATTAGAATTAACACTATAAAAAATACATTAAGCACAAACAACATATTATATGTTCACTAAAAATACATTTAAGGATAAAACATTATGAACTAAATACAAAATAAACATTTCATTAAAATTTTCAAATAATAAAACAAATAATGCAATCTGTTCACAAACAAAATAAGATTACTATACCCCTCCCCCAAAGTCACTTCTAAACATAGTTTAGGACTGTGTTCTTTGTCTCTAGAGTCTCTCATGGTGAATTTTCTATATGTCCCTAGCACTGTAGTGCTAATTTTTCAGCACCTAGGAGTCGTGCTCTCAGTTTCTAGGCTAAATTTTTTGAAGAAATGATACCATGACACTGGTGATTCAACACATTGACACTACCATCTCTATCCTCACTTTTAATTTTCTTCTGTAGTGGCATTGTAGAATTGGTGATCCAGCATTTTGATGCTACTTTCTCTATTTTTGGTGTCTGAATTCTTCATTTGCATCATCGTGATGCTACTTCTGTAATGCCAAGGTGTTGGACCTAACTTTTTTCATTTTCTTTTCTTTTTGGATTTGTTTTATAGAAGCACCAAAATAAACTACAACAAACATTTTTTTTAACATAAATTACGTTTAAAATAATCATATAAATATAAAGATTTTACTACAAATATGATGCTTATCAATTTCTCTAGGGGATACAAATACCAACCCTATTCTTGCTTTTACTCAAGGAATTTTGTTAGAGGTGTTTATTTTAATGGAGGAAGCTCCATGAAAGTAATTTTCTATTTTTGAATCTCTATTAATTAAATTTGTTCATCAAGAAAATCTTCATCTAAATGGGATTCTATTGGAATGAATGCATGTCTAGAAAATAAAGACCCATCCCTTCATAGCTTTTTAAAAGGCATATGTTATGTCAAATTGCAATAAAATTATTGCCTAATAAACTACCTATCTTGAAAGGGTTAGTCTACTTATTAAATATTGCAAAGGGCCAACCTGAGAAATCAAGTTAATTTTATGAGGCAATATATAATGTCATAGCTTTTTAATATGAAAAATTAATGCAAGGTAATGTTTTTCAATAAAGAACGATTTCATCTCAGGTAGAACACAATGATTAAAATAATACAAAGCATTTTATTTTCTTAGTTAATTATTTTATGCAAGCAATGCTCTTGTTAACTTGTCAATAGCTACTATATACAACATTAAGACCTTCCCAAGTATAAAAGACATTAATATTAAAGGATGTAATAAATATTTTTTGATATCCTCAAAATTAACTTCATAAGATTCATCCAATAAAGTTGGATATTCTTTTTTCGTCAAAGTAGTAAATAGTTGACATGTGCCAAAAAGATTAGAAATAAATTTCTTCAAAAATGTAAATCTTCTTTGTAAAGATCTTAATTGGGTTAGACCTTTAAGATGTTTCATTTTAACAATTTCTTTAATTTTTATATAATCTATTTTGATTTCTTAATGACAAACAATGAGTCTTAAAAGTGTTTTTTAGATAAGACTCCAAATGCACATTTTAATGGATTCATTGTTTCTATATTTCTAAATTCATTGGAAAAGATTAATAAATTGGTTAAATGATTATTGATGACTCTGTTTTTGATGTAGAGATCATTGATGTAACATTTTACTTCATGATGTAACAACACATAAAAGATTTGAGTCATTATGCATTGGTTTGTTGCACTAATATTTTTCAACCCAAAGGCATGAACTTGTAATAATAAATGCTTATAGGGGTTCTAAAGTTGTATGACATTGACCTTCAATAGCCATCTTAATATTATATCTAGATAGGCCATCCATTTAAGAGAATATTGAATTAGTTGCCATTATATCAATCATAAATTTAGGTCTTGGTTAAAGAAATTTATTTTATTTAAGTCACTGTGATTGCTGAGAAAAAACACCTTTGAGGATGATCTTCGCCATCTTTATTGAAATGGGTAGGAGTGGGGGGGGAGGGAATGATGACATGCTCAATCAAGATCCCATAGTTCTACCATCTTGGACTGTCGTGGTCCCTAGCCTACTTAGCCAGTGGAACTGGTTCCTAACTGAAGAATTCTTATTAGCATCCATGAGTTGCATCGTCCAAGTTGTTCTTCTAAACTTGGTGATATTTGTCTAAAGTAAAAATTTATGTCAACCTTAGCTAGCATAAGGCTTCTTTCCTATTAAATATATTTAATAATTTATATCTCAAGGAGCAAAGCCATTAGAGAACATACTAGTTATTACCGTGGTAGAAATATAGTGGAGTCATATAGATGCCAAACCACCCGGTCAGAGGGTTCTGGTTGTATTTGCATTTCATGTGGTGTCGTTTGGTGGCAAAACTATGCAGACAGAGGATATAGGCCACATCCTTATTAGCATGAGATTATTTCAATATCAACATAGTTATATATTTAATTTGACATTGGCTCTTTTGTGAGCAAATGTTCTCTTAGCATATCATCTTTGATAAATAATGATAGGTGGATGGATGATTATTTGCTTTAAGTTATGATGAATTTCATCCAATTTAAATATATTTCCTTTGAATGAATTTTATAATAAACACAACCATCATCGAGAAATGAGTAGGTTTTGTTAGCCCAGACCAGTCATAAGACCCAACCAGAAATTTTAACACACTCAACATCCTCAGACATTTAATTTAAATTTTATGCTTATGTTAGGGTGCATGTGGATCATATTCTTTATTTATCAAATTTATTATCTTGAGAAGGCATTGTGGTGCCAGATATGTAGCGTTGTGGCACTATAAAATAGAGATATTTGGCTTATTTCTCGAGAAGATAGCGTTACGGTGCTTGAGAGGCAGCATTGTGGTGCTATAAGTTAGGACTATTTTGTCATCTAACCTAAGAGGGTCATGCCACAATACCAAATTGGTAATTCTATGACACTATAAGATAGAGGATTTAATATCAACAACCTGATAGGTCAGTGTTGTGGTGCTCTATTGACAGCATTGTGGCACTATAAGATAGAAGATCTTTAGTTTCTAACCTGAGATGCTAGCATTGCAACACTAGGAATGTAGAATTTGGATTTTAGATATAGATATATCCGTATTTTTTTTAAGTAATAAAAACTATAAAATTAACGCAACAACGTGGCACTTCAGATTTAGTGTTGTGATCTTATGACTGCATGTTTCGCTTGTTTAAAACCTAAGATGATAGCACTGCGGTGCTAAGAATATGGAATTGTGGTTCCAAGATGCATGATACATATTTTTAAATTCCTAATAGCCTAGTGTTACGGTGCTATGTCCCAACACCGAGGCGCTACATATTGGAAACACCATTTTTTGGGCAATTTTTTTAGGGTAAATTCACCGCTTTCTCAAAATTTTGGCAGCATAACAATTTAATAGTGATAGAATCCACACTTTTTTATGCATAAGCACTCTTCTTCCTTATTCCAGATCCAAGATCAATGGAGGCAGGGTGTTCTTTTCACGCTTGAACCAAGTTCAGCGGTGGAGGCCTTCAAATTTGATGTTTCTTGAGATTTGTGTGCCTAAAATATTTTTAACATAATTAGGTTCTTCTCTCTTACTCCAGATCCAAAATTTATGGAGGGAGGAATACCGCTTTGCACCAGATCCAAGATCAATAGTGGAGATTTGAAATCTATAGTGTTTGCAATAATTTTTCTCCCCTTTATTTCAGTCATTTCAAGCAAGAAGGAGTGGAGAGAGTACATGAGAGCATAGAGAGGATATATATTGAAGAGAGTGTAAAAAATGCCTAAGATGTAGTTGAGAGTGAAAGGAAAAAAGGAGATACCTTGAGGGCAAATCTCCTCTTTTTTTTTAATATTTTTCACTAACGAGGTAGTTTTTCGCTCCATAATTGTTCCCACCCCTCCTCCTTAGGCGGTTATTGTTGCTGGGGTGGGAAGGGTGATTTTCTTGCTTTTAAAACTAAAGGTAATCATGATAGCACCTCATACTTGTCCTCATAATGTCGCGGTGCTATGTTATTTAAGTAGGCAAATGTCAAGGATGGTTTGGGTTTCTAGATGTTGTAAGACAGTGATAGCGTCAAGACGTAGTGATTTTAGTGCCTCGGTGCTTTGGGCAAGAATGCTTTATTTCTCTCTTCTCTCTTTTTTTTTTATGCAAACACATTATAATCAAAGAAAACTCAAATTTGTCCATTTTTCTTTCAAACATGAATGATACTAGCTATCTAAATGGAATATGTTTCTTCCCAAATAAAGCCTTCAATCAATTTCTTAATTTCTTTAAAGAATAATTTTTTTCAAACTATGTCATACCATCCTTGGTGCTTATTTTACCATAAATAATTAGAATCAACTGATAATTTATGCAATAGAATTTAAAAGATAAGTCTGGCATCTCAAAATAAGTCCAAGCAAAATAGTCATGATATTCTTTTAAAATGTGACAATCTATTGTGTTAGATCATCTGATAGTAACTTGCTAACAAATGTAAGATGACATTCATCCTCCATACCTAAATTTACGTTAATTAATTCATAAATTGGTGGAATGAGCACCTTGATCTAATTTAGGAAACACATCAATAATCTCATTCTTTGAGATTATAATCATTAATTTGGATGGATGTACTTATATCATTATATAATTTGTGTGGGATTTCATTTTCTTGTTAAGTCAAAGTTTATCATAAAAATCGTTAATGTGTCTATTTTTTATGGTCATTAGCCATAATTTATGGCATAACTTGGCATGACACTCAAACCATTATTGTAAAAGAATTTTCTTTTGTAGCTATTTCATCATGAAAGGTGAAGAAAAATAGGAAAAAAAGTATATCTTCTACTTCATTAGAAAAATTTAGTTGACACACAAACATAATTTTGGTGTGTACATAGTACTAATATAATATAGAATAATACAAAAGTTCTTTTACTACAATTTAATTGGTGTATGTACATCATCTTCAAAGGAGATACAAGAAATATATTAATCTATGAAAGATCTTGATTGAAATACATCAAAATGGTAGTGATACTTAAATTTGATTCTAAATATTTAGTGTGTACCAAAGTGTGGTGTTTGATACATTGGTAATGCATCAAAATTAAAAAGAATTTCCTTGTCCAAATCTTCTTTAGATTGCAAAGTATCCCTTGAGAAGACAAGTTGAGTTGCAACATATTAGATTTTTTTTATTTGAATCATCAGAAGAACTATCATATAATAAAATTGTTTTTGAAAGGAGTATTAAAAATCTAGCTTCTTCTAACTTATTGCTTGTTGGATTTTGATCTCATCCTTAAGAAATCTTTCTTGGAATGATAATAGAAGCTTTTAAAAGAAGACATCATAACATATGTGGTTGGTTCAGGAATAACCACATCTCATTTTAGAGCATTTTCAATAATGGTGGAGCTTGCAAGTTTTTTTTTCAATCTTCTTTGAAACATATAATTGAATGGACTTTCTTTTAATTTTGTCATGAATGCTCCCAAATAAGATATTTTGCTTTGAATGCTAGCTACCTTTGTCAATAACATTTTAAAGTATGGATAAATGATAATTTTAGAACCAAGGCTATAGGTCTAGCAAGAGATTGACATCATGATTTTCTTGGAGTGGTAGCTCATAATTTATTTCTTTGTTTTTCTACCTTATAATAAAATTAGCTATAGTCTCAATAAACTTTTGGTGAAGAGTTATAGGGCAATTTATATATATATATATATATATATATATATATATATATATATATATATATATATATATATATATATATATATATATATATATATATTGATTTGTTTATGCACATTGGCAAATCCTTCTATAAAAATGTCTTCTAATTCATCAAATATCATAAAAGATGAGCTGGTTTACATATCATTCAAAACCAAATCATGATAAAGATGTCACAAATAAATGATGAAGAATGGAGCCATTATCACATATATTGCATCAAATGACTCTATATTATGCAAAATACTAACATGGATTGCTAGTACCATCAAATTGGATAAAACCTAGAGGAATAAATTCCTTAGGATATAAGATTGGCTAATGTTCTTTGGGGTTCAATCTTTCACTTTTAATTGAAGATTTACTTTACAAAGCTTCTAATATGGCCTTATTTTAAATTTTTATTATAGATTTGATAAGACAACTTGATCTAGAAGAAAAAGTGAGTATTTTAGAAGATGTAGTAATAGTGGTGATATGGGAATAACATGGAATTCAATCACTATAAGTGCATATTGGACATGAGTCAAGTGAACGGGAGTATTCTGAGGTAGAAAATAATAGTCATTCTAAACTCAGGAATAGGCAAGATAGAAAGCATTGAGTACATATTTGAGTTGTTAAGGTGGCCATCTATAGAGGCTTTTATTTGAATGTTCATAAATAACGTAGATCTTATGGGGGTACTTATTGAAATAATCGAGTGTGGCATTAAGGAATGATGTACTACCCAAAAAGATAGAAATATCACCCTATGATAGACTCAATCACCTAATAAGGATTCCTAAGGCAGATGGGTCTATATATACCAGAGATCTTTCCATTACTCTGCATGGATGAAGTAATGCAGAGTTTATTTTATACCTGGCTCTTTAGTTCCCTATGGTGGCAAGGCCTACATCCTAGGAAATAAAAATTTTCTAAGAATAGTCTTAATTAAAGTAGTCAACTAATGTCTCCAAAGATTTCAAAGTTTGGTGATCAAAGGATTGCTAATTATTAGGAACCAAGTGGGAGAGTTCAAGGTAGAAAGAGTTCTTAACAGATTCCAATAGAGGATGAGTAGGATACACTCATGATACTATGTATCCTAATGATCACTTTAGTTTACCTTAGAATTAGGCTTTATATTTTTGAAAGTGAAAATTATATTTATTTGAATTGACATTTCATTAGAATGTTAGGACTTAGATTTCAGTAGTACAAGATTAAGAAAATACCTAAGAAGTGAGGACTTACACCCGTAATAAAAGAGAAATAAGTAACTCCTGAACCAATATTAAAAGTGCTTTAGCATAAGTTGAGAGCTCGACCTAATTCTACTCAGGGAAGTAGGATATATTGGTTCACCTTCACTAGAAATAGTGAACCAATCCCATCTCTTATAAACTTACAATCGCCTAGAGTGGTTGCCAGCTAATACCTCATATAGTTTAAAACTATATGAGCCAATCATATGTAAATGTAAGATAGCTAAGCTATTACTTATTAGAAAAGAATCTAAAGTCCTAAACTCACTCTTTAAGAGACTAGAACATGATTGGTATGAAAATTATGCTTAGACTAATGCAACAAAATTTAATAAGTGTTATTTCATTTTTGACTCAATATTTTGGACTCAAGACTGAAGAATTTATGCTTGAATGCATGATAAAATTAGATTATGGGCTAAATCAGTAGGAACAGGTGTTCTCTACTATAAAGGATTGTTCTCATAGGTCAAGCCTTATCCCTTATCATGCAAGAGTAAAAATCCCCTATTTACAAGGAAGAAAATAATATGCATGCATAATATTAGAACATACAACCATCCAATGAAGGGGTTGTTAAATCTTTTATTTTTTTGATTGAGATCCTAGGCTTTAGAATAAGGTTGAGAGTTTATTATAATTTAATTAAAGTTGATTAATTGAAATAGAAAGTTTAAGTTCCTAAAAAGCCTATCTTATCCAAGCCATACAACAAACATTCAAACTTTAAGAAACCTACGAAAAGTATATGATTCCTACTACATAATCAATGTAAGCACAATAATCAAACATCAATCAACAATAATAAGGCTGGTGCAGTCAGGTACCATCGTACACCTCAAAAAAGAAAAAAATATATAAGTTGTCTAGTTCTACCCTTATACATCCCAGATTATAATTAAATTGCAAATGAAAATAAAGCTACGAGGGTCTTCAATTCTTCAGCTCCATCTTCACTTCATAAGTTCATACTTTAGATATCACAAGGGGCCTCTTAGGTCTATGCCTTCTAGCCACTACTCATCCTAAATCTCATAGCTCTACTCTTATTCCTATTGCAAGAAAAATTACTTTTTTATAAAAATTAAATCTAACTACACCTATAAAATAGAAGTTAGCTTAGCACGCATTCAATCCAAGATATTATATTCATAAATTTGGGCTTAGCACCCTACATTGGATCACCAAGCCCACTATCTTAATTGATTATGCTTAGGGCCTTAAGTAGCACTTGCAAGTAAGAGGAATTTATAATTTCCATTATTATTATAATGGTCCTTTAAACACAATCTCTTATAGAAAATATCAATAGTCTAATATCTCTCTAACAGCCAACTATGCATAATCAATTCTAACATTCAATCTAAAATAGTACATCACAAAATAAAATATCATATCATCACAATAATCACCGGCCTAACCTAAGACTAGGATCAGTGACTTAGCATTCTAATGTGTGTGTTAGGTTTAGTGTGTCATGTCATGATTAGGTCTTAGTGTTTGAAACTTTCTAATGATGAATGTTTAGATTCTTATTAAAGGTGGTCACACTTTCCATGATTAATAATTTGAAATGATTTTCAGACTTGAGCTTTCAATTTTATTTTGAGTTTCATTTAAATTTAGAGTTATAAAGAGAGAAAAGGGTGAAACCTACCTTAATCCCTAAACTTAGGTTGGATTTAAAGGTGGATTTTATATCTTTTAACTCTCTTAATGAAGTGTTGCAAGTTTTACTAAAACTTATGTTTGGATTTGATTAAAGAAGTTATCTTACATGCAAAAGACATTCTTAAGATTAGGTAAACCAAAGTATAGTTGACTTGATGATATTCTCTCAACCTTGCTTCATTATTCTTTAGTATTCATTTTAATGTGTACATATAATTAGCTAATGAGATTTAATGAACATGTGTATATATCTTTTAGTTACTTCACACTTGATGCATGGATGAACTAGTACACGTTTAGCTACTAATATTTACTATCAATTGTGGCTACATGATGCATGAATATCATAGGAAAGGGGAGTTTTAATTTTATGCATATACATACACATACATATATTGAATTTATACAAGTACGTGCCATTGTTGAACCGGGAAAGTGAGGTAATCAGAGACCCATTTTGGGACTACTTAAAGTCTTGTGTTTCAGGGATGTTCAGACTATATACTTGTTAATTCATATGTATATATATATATATATATATATATATGCACACATATATAGACATAAGGATGGAATTATAAAATTTTATTAAATTTAATTAAAAAAATAGTTTATCCTTAATATGTAATTTACTACAAATCTCAAGGTACATGTCATTGTTTTATGAGATGTATGATGTATTAAGACCTCTTTCAGACATGTAGCCCTACGACCTTGGATTTTAATTATTTATATTAATTTATATTTAGATTAATAGCTATTAATCGAGAAAATAATTTGAAATTTACTTGTCATAATAGTCACACTATTTAGTTCAAATGCATGTGATTAATGTAATCTTTCATTATTTATTTATTTATTTTTGGAATATGGATGCATGAAAAAATGAAACACAAACATTTATGAATAACTTAATCAATCCAATTAAACATCATCAAATATCTCATTTGATTCATTAATTTCTAAGGACATTCACATTAAGACAAGCACTTTTAAGCCTAATCAAATTTATTAATGGTTGATTTTAGGGATTTGAATCATTTAATCTTAAAAAGGAGATGAGATTATTAAAGTCACTCCTTAGCCCATCTATATTCATTAAGTAATTTAAGAGTGATTTAGGTGATTTTTATGAATTAATTAATGTTAGTTAATTAATAAATCGATTAAGCCCCAAAAGAGCCTCTACATCTAATTAAGCCTTAAACATGAGTCCAAAAATTATAATAAAATTATTAGAAATGCATAAACATGAAATAAACATGTCATAAGAATTTTACTATAATTAGGCTCATAATTAAGGGTTAATTAAATAAACCCAAAATCATCAATTACACTAAAAATATTTTAAACTAATTAGGTATATTGATTTTATTGAAAACCTCTTTGTTAACTGAGCACAAAAAGGGTTTGGTTTTTTAAAAAAATTATGCTAATTACAATGATTTTTCTAAGTTTTTGGTTAATTAATTAAAGGCTTATTAGGATGATTTTGGGGAAATAATTAGAATCAAGGGTACCAATTAATCCCTAAGATCACCCTTACTATCTTAATATTCAATTGAGTTTGCATAATTAGTTTTTTAATTTTTTTCAATTTTAAATAATTATTAAATGCATAAAATGGTTAATTAGGATTTAAAAATTAAGATTTCCAAATTACATAGCAAATCATCTTGAAACAATTATGGGATGTATAGATCAACCCAAGGTGTGAATACACCAATTTTTATTTCAATTAGGTCACTAATTAAAATTGATTAAGCTAATTAAGTGAAATTTTAAACCTTAATTAAGCATCATTCACTTAACAAAATTAGGAGTTTTTTTTTCTTAATTCTCATATGTTTAAGATTTCCAAAATGGGTTTATTTATATTTTAAATTATTCTATAATTAGTTGTGATTTTTCAAAGTTTTGGCTAATTAAATTATATTTTAAACCATAATTAATCCATTCACACAATCAGCACCGCGTTGGCACTGACGCGATAATGCTTTTCATGTGGCACCATTGGATTGGTCACTTAAATCTTCTTTCATTGTTGTTGACTCAACAGTAGTGGACATGCTTTCTCCTAAGCCACATGATCATGAATTGGATGACAGAGATTAATCTCATGGTTTAAATAAAAATTTCTAACAAATTTAGTCACGACCTTCCATTCTAATCATGTGAAATGGACGATCGATGATCCGTCATCAACCCACGGTGTGAAACAGACACCGTTCACCTTTTGTCGCTTGATCCGAGCTCATCGAAGCTCATTTGATGGTGGGTTTGACTCTAAATCAATTAGGGAAGCATTCTAAAGGGATCCTATAGCTTTATTCATGCCACATGCATATTTCTATCATAAAATACCAACACTTAAGTGGCCAAAACTACGATTTAAGGGAATTATCTCGCTAGAGCTAAAGACATATGGTCTGTCAACCAAGCTAGCTTTACCTTGAAGGGTGAAGCCCTAAAGAGAATATCCTCCCTTGCTTCCTCGCTGGTTGCTCCCAAGGTCAAGCTCCAACGCTGCTCGTCGAAGTTTAATCAAACTTGGAAACGTGGACATCCGATGAGCAAATTAAGTGAAAATCAAATCATTTTTGTTTGCTCGAGTGTAAAGGAGGTGTGGGAAGAGTTAATTTGAATTTGGGGAGTTTTGGTTAGGTTGGACAGAAGGGAGGGTCGGGTTTAAGTTGGGGTTGATCTCACCAGCGATGTGATACTTGAGAGGCTCTGGGGAAGCTTGGGGAGTGATACTTGGGCTCTGGTGATTGTGTGTATCAAGTTTGAATGTAAGGGGAGTATACTCTTCTCCCTAAGTGAACCAGGCAATAGGATTGGTTTAGCCTTTGGCAGCCATCCAGTCGGCATAGGTGGCTAGAGATGGCAGAAGATTGGTAAGGTGGATGTGCTTGAGTGGTTGAGAGAGCCTGATAGCCTGGTATAGAGTGTACACCTCTTTTTAGGTAGTCTAATGGCCGACCAAGGGGAGGAGGTCCTCCCCTTGGTCAAAGACTAAACCCAATAACCTTAGGTTAGGTTAGATCAATGGTCATATTCCCAAAGAGCACCAAAGGTGGCAACCATGTACTAAGGGAGTGGGTAGGCAGGCCTTCCAAATATGATTTTTATCTTATTTGGAATCCTTGGTTCACTTGGTTTGGTCAATCCAAGTTCACCATAAGTTAAGTTCAATTGGGCAGGTTAAGGGGGACCAAAGGATGAGTCATGCCAAATTTTATTGGGTTTGGCTCAAATTGACCCATGTAGGTCAATTTGGATTCAAATGGGTTAGGTTGACTAATTGATCAAATTGGGTCAAGAGAGCAATTAGTTTATGTTCAAATGATCATTTGGAATGTATTGGTGTAATTGGTTGATTCAATTTAAAGTAGATTTGGATTTAGTTCATATGGGTTCATTTGGGTTAAATGAGCTAAGTTGACCAATTTGGTCAAATTGACCAAATTGGGTTAGGTGAGGGGCTGAATCATGTTTTATTGATCATTTAAAAGTGATTGGAGGCTTTGGTTTGAATTGATTTGGATTAGAATAGGATTTAGTTCAGTTTAATCATTTAAGTCAAATTGGGCTAAATAGGTCAAATTGGTTGGTTTAATAAAATTAGCTTCATTTGATGGTTAGAAGTGTTCAATAATCAATTTTTGATTGATTGGATGTATCAGCTGCAATCAATTTGGATTAGAATGAGTTTTGGACCAATTTGGCCCTTTAGGTCAAATTGGGTTAAGTGGCCAAATTGACTCAATTGGATTCAATTGGTTGCAATTAGAAGATTAATCATAATCAACAATGATTTTAGAAGAGATTGGATGAGTTGATTTGGTCCAATTAGAGTCGAATTAAATTTTGACTCAATTTGGTCTTTTAGGCCAAACTGGGTCAAGTGAACCAAATTGGCTTGGTCAGGTTCAATTGGGCCTAATTCAATGTGGAGAGATGTTCAATGATGGATTTGGAGTTGATTGATGGATTTGATTACAATCAATTTGGATTAGATTAACTTTTAGCTCATTTAGACTCTTTAGGTCAATTGGATCAAGTTGGGCTAGTTGGACTAATTGATGGAATTGAATGGGTAAGAGTGAATTGGATTGTTCAATTAAGACTTCAGAATGATCATGAGGCTTGGATTGATTCAAATTATCTTAGATCACATTGAATTGAATCTTGGCTCTATAGGGTTTAAATGGGTCAACTTAGGTTAAAGGTCAATTAAGTTCAATTAGGCTCAATTGGGTTACAATTAAGGTTCAATCACTTTCGACTACAGTTCATATGAGATTAAGTGAGTTCAATTTCAATTGGATTGGGGTTGATTTTGGATTTATCCCTCTTGAGCCCCAATGGGTTGAATCAGGTCAACTTAGTCACTTGACCAAATTGAACCATAATGGCTCAAATTAGATATAGGATTGATTTGTCTTATTTGAGGTTTAATTTGTGGTCATTTAGTTAAGGTTTAAGAGTTTGATTTAATATTTAGCTTAATTGAGTTTAGGGTAGGTGGGCCCTATCTATTTTAAGCCGGAGTCTAACCTTAGGGTTAAACCTTATGAGTCTTCTAGGCTTAGGGTTGGTGTTCACTTAACTACTAGAAGTGCATAATCCTGAGAAGCCCTTAGTGCTTAGATGAATCTTAAGTCTAAGGAGGGGATAGTTAACCTCACTCCAAAAGTGTGGTCAGCACCATCATAGTGTCCATTTGTCTAATTTGTTCTTAAAAATGTTGAAATTAGTATATAATTTTTTTTACATCATTTTTAAGGGTTAGTGCATTTTGATCCTTCTTTCGAATCAGATAGTTATCCTTTTATTGTTCTTGAATATTATTAAGAAAAGGTTCATGACATATGTCTTGAAAAAACTCTCCTCTCTAGCTAGGTGGTCTTTCTCACATTCCAGTTACTTTGACATGGTTAATAGGAAGCTTTTCAAAATCTTAAATAAAGACATTATTATATAGATAATTTCATACATTAGTATTGTCAAGATTGAGAGAAGATATGATAAGTAATTTTTTATCTTTGGATGAGATAGAAACTAATTTATTAATAGCTTCTGATTTTGAGTTAGCTGAGAGACTAATACTTTGAAAAGTATCATGAGCTAGTCTTTTTCTAAAAGAAAATGCATTGGTGATATATATAGTACTGATGTATTCTCTATAAAGCAATCTAATTTGGTTTGGTGTGGGAAAAATGCCAAAATTATCATTTAAATTTCATGTATGAAATATTTTGCAAGAAGAAATAAGGAAATGTGTATAGTTAAGAAAAACATCACTTATCTAGACAAGTGAAACATATTTAAGTGAGACTAAGATCCCTAAGGTTAATTACACTCGAGGACACCCTCAAGAAAAATTATTTTAAGTAGAAATATTCCTTTACTTTGAATTTGTTTTGCTAGGTATATCAAAAGGAAGACTATCATTCAATGATTATTATCTAAGCAAAATAGTCTATAAACTAGGAGTGATTCATAAGGTAGATAGTAAATCACCGAAACTAGGTGAGAAAGTCAAAGTGATAATTACCACTAAATCACCAAAGACTTAATAAAGAATACAATGAACTCAAAGTGGTAAATGGATGATGGATAGAAGTTTAGGAAAATTTGAAAAAAACTTAGTATAGACTTTATGGATCTATCATCTTAAGCTATTAAGCTTAAAGTCATTTCACTTAAGAAGGTAGAAGACATAACCTTACTGTGAGACCCTTTATTAACAATCATGACTTAAGGGCCTGTTTTGGGCTGTGTTCCCGCTATGGCATGTTATAAACTGTGATGTAGGACCGTTTGTTTTGCAATGTCGCGCCCACAGCACAGCAACTTCGCACAAAGCAACTGACTTCACACGACATAGGTCGGGAGGCTGCATTCTGTGGTGTGAGTCGAGGCTTCCCTATAATACCCTAAATAATTTATAGTGCTTGTAGCCCTCATTTGCTTCGACCCATTTTTGTTCTCCATTCGTATGCCTATCCGTGCATATTTTGGATTTTAGGAATTTGTTTCAAGAAGAAGAAAAACCTAGGAAGAACTAATTGGTCCCTTTCAGCCTGCCTAGGTTCTCTTTCCATGACTTCTTGTTGGTGTTTGCTTATATTATTTCTTAAAGCCTTGTGTTAGTTGTTTTACTGTTCATACTACTTAACTTTTGAATGGATGTATATATAAACTCTAATTGTTGTTGGAGTTAATTAAGCATTTCTTTTAGACTCTATTTAATTTGGAGGATATTAGAAGAAATTCATGAAAAGGAATGGTAATGAGAATAAAATTTGTTTGGTTGCAAGGAAGCTTAATAATTTTGTTTAATTTACTTATTATTTTATAATATTTTATATTTAATGGCATTTTAATCTTTTAGGTACAAACAACTGCAGCACAACATATATCAAACTTAGTTTTTCAAACATAATCACAGCATCAGCAATATCAGCTTTCTACCATCAGCTTCTTTTGCAATAGCTTCATAGCTGCAACTATCCCAAACAGACCCTAAATCTTTTAGATTTGATCTCATAATTTAGAACTAAAGAAAGAAACTCCATATCCCAAGATAAATAGATTCTATGAAAAAGATAAAATGACGTAGGAATTATAATCTCTCTATATATAAATAAATTCCTATGGAAAAAAATGAGCTAACTTAGTTATACACAACTAAAGCTGCTCAACTTTAGACTTATAATTGTGTTTAGGTCTAGCAATTACTTCCTAACATATTAAGCCATCTTAAGCCTACTTAAAATGATGTATGACTAATATTTATCCTAAAAATATGCTACATAATGAATGTTATATGAACTTAAATGAGATAGACATTTAATTATGTTTGATAACTTGGCTATGTTTTAAAAGTGCAGTAATGCTTAGGGGTTTTGATTGCTTGCTAGCTCCATCTTATTTCTCCTCCAAAACGTATAAGTGGGCATTGTTAAATAACAATATTTGGCTATAGAAAGCCTTAATTTTTTAGTTTCAAATTTCATTTTTATTTGATTTTAAAGTTATTTTATCATTTTAATAAAGTTAATAGAAATGATTTTATTTTATGAGCATAGCACAAAATCATATATAACACAAACAATCACATATCAATGAAAAAGTGAACATAATAAATAGATATGTAATATAAACAATGATTATTTAGTGATGGATGTAAAAAATAGGTTATAGGTTGATGTAGTTGGGCAATCTGTATATACATATTAAAATATAATAAAAGGAGTAGCCAAGTTCTACTTATACAAGCTTGAATAATTTAAATAATAAAGTATAAGCATTCAATTTCTTTTACTTGTGGTCCCTTACCAAGCTCAAATTATGCACATGTTCATCAAAATCTAGGGTTGATGCTTTGAAATATTGATTCACATTAGATCAAGAAATCATGTTTATACTTTATTCTAAACACAATTTCTAATAGTGTAATAAAAAATGATAGAATTAAATGGAGCCATTGAAACACATTAGAATATAGGAAAACATGACATCACATATCATCACAAAATATTTATATCAATATATGGTCTTTATAAAAGTAAAATAGTAAAGAACAATGGTCATGCATTAAGTGCCTATAAAAAATATCTTTTTCCTCATATAGTATGCCAACAAAGTGGTGCAACACATCACAAAAATATAATAATCAATCTTCAATCCTAGATGCACTCCAAGCAACTCATTCCAAGTATCAAAGGATTTACACATCAAAATATCAACATAACTACAACCTCTCTATGTAAAGTGTCTAAATGGTTATGGACTATCATAGCATTTAAGTTTGTGTAGTAGTCTGTGTATCATAAGGTTAACTCACATGCTAAGATGATTTACCAAATTTGGTCATTTGTAGAAGTATAGTTATTCTATGGTATACTACTCTATTGGACTAACATGCTTTAGGCTAATTAGAATTTTTAAATAATCATATGAGATATGATTATGATAAAAAAAACTTTACTATTAGATGACCTATTATTCAATAATGATAACTAATTTATCATAATCATAAGTCAAGTATTAGTACTATGGGGATGCATCTTAACCTAGAGTGATGACATCACTTTATGTACTTGCAAATACATCAATGTGATGGAGATAGTCAAAACTGTCAACTATTAGGCACTGACTCATATTCAAACATACTATGACATCTAAAAAAAGAAATATTTTTAATAATATGTAGAAATATCCATGATACTTAGAGTGCAAGGTAGGATTTTAAATAGAGATTTTCAATCTATAAAAAGAAATAATAGAACCAAGTCTAAGTGCATACTTGAAACCAAATGTATTCAATCACATGGTGCTACTTAACTATAAGAATGACTTCATCTAAACAGTCTGAGTCAATCATGTGAAAGTTTGACCAAAAGTGATATTGGCCAAACTAAAATTGAACATGAGCGTAATCTAAATGGTAACCAAGTTTATAAAAGAATATTATCAAAAATAATTACTCTAAAAATAAAATAATACATTACAAAACACACTATCAATCATAAAATAGAACACATCATAACAAGTATAATAAAAAAAAAACTTAACTATATCATATGCTAGACTAATAATATCTAAGGATGTGCCTACAACAACATAGAATATGTGCATGGAATTAAAAGGTAAATTAATATGATTGGGAAAAACACCAAGCTCGATTTATCTCAGAGATCCAATTAAACTAAGGTTTATCACCTTAACCTATCAGATTTAGTGAAATTTATATTTAAACATTTATTAATTAATTTATAATTATTTAAAATAGATTTAAAATATTTGACTTAATATAATTATGTGAAAAAAAATTTTGAAGAAAAAAAGATTAAATTTTCTTTTTAAAGGGATTACTTAGATATCCAAGTAGGTTAATGATATTTATATCCAACTAAGGATATCTTGCTTTAGGATACTTAGATTTATGATCAATTATATAAAATATGGTTAAGAGAATTTTTTTTATCTTTATGTTTCTTTATTTTTTTTATATTTGTTTTCTACTCTCCTTAGGCACTCCTTACACCTTGGATGGCAACATATGGAACCTTTTTGTTACTTTCCATCTACCTCAACTTATTGCTCAAGTATACATATTAGGGTTGGTAAGGATATGTTCATTTTTTTTTTTTAAATTGATCTCATATTGAACTAATCATAATCGGAGAGAACAGTCGGTTTGATTATTGAACTAATGAACCAATCCCAAGCCCCGTTAATCATTATTAGTCACAATCAAATAATTAAGATCTTAGATTAGATCAATACATGCACCTTTAATCACCATTTTAAAATTATTTAATCAAATAATTAAAAGTATATTAAGTTTTAATAATACTTTTCTAACTATTTAAATTTAATTATTGTTTAAATCAATCTTATAAGTTCTTATTTTTATTAACATGAATATAAGTAAGTTAATCAATAATTTGACCATTCAGGTGGGTGTCAAGGTCACCATTTGGTGCTCTTTTATTTATATATAAAAAGTGTAACACATATTCTCTTTTATGATGTGGGACTAAAGAATGCAATTGTGCTTTAAATTTGAGATTATTGAAGGACATTTAGATCTAAGAATATATGAATAACATTTGAAATTTTAACTTTATATTCTTATTATAAATTATATTTTATAATATAAAGAAGATATTTAAAAATATTTTTATGATAATATTTAATAAATATTTATATATATTATATTTTTTGTTAACTATATTTTATAAGTTTTAAAGTGATTTTTATATATTAGAATTTATACTTTTACTACAAACTTTTATTTTTTATAAATTATATTCTTATTATAAATAATACTTATATTTATTAACTTATATTATAAGTTTTTACTAGTTTTAAAATATATATATATATATATAATTTACACATCTATATTTATAATATACATATAATTATATCTTAATGAGCTTAATGTCAATCTTTAAATTTATAAGTACTAGAAATATTATTTATGCACTTGTTCTATTTATTTATTTTTTATATATTTATCATATATTTATATTATTGTATCATTTAACTTAATCAATATTTAATAATTTTAATACTTATTATGTCATTCGATTCAACTATCCGATTCAACTATGATCGAATCATTGAATCTTGAATCTCTTTCTTTCAGCTATTTATCAAAATCTAATTTTCACATCTTTGTATACAACTCTTGACACAAATCTCTCAACGGCATTAGAGATTCTATGAAAAAAATCCCTTATTAACTTTCATGCAATTTTGCCTAATCTCCACGTTTTTGACTCCATTGGATTATACAAACATTACTCCTATTTCTCCTCCAGCACTCTCTCTCTCTCTCTCTCTCTCTCTCTCTCTCTCACGCAAGCTTGTCAAAAAATCCTTCTTTTGGACAATTTATGGTGCTCTCATTTAAAAGCTATGTTGTGAAACCCTTCAACTTTTATTCTATTTGCATAAAAATTCATTTCTTATCACTTATACACCTAATCTTTTCTAGATTTTGGGAAAATATTCATGGAAAAACAATTTCTAGCATTGACACCTTATGCAAGAGGAAGCATCATTTCATTTCAACAAAAAAAGTGAGCACCTAAGAGAAATGAGAGATTATGAAAATCTTTCTTTATTAAGACATTTATATATATAACACATAATTCTTATTTATTTACATATCTAGAATCAGCATTTTAAAATTTAGATATATAACAATTTAATTTTTAACATCACATCTTCTTTAAAAAAGAATGTAACTTTCAATACATATATATATATATATATATATATATATATATATATATATATATATATATATATATATATAATGTTAAAATATAAATATCAAACTTTATATAATAAATATATGAATACATAAAATTATATTATAATGTCTTATAAAACTTTAATCACGGAACTTTCTCATTGATTTCTAGTCTTTCCTCCCCCGCCATCTTCTGCCATTAGTTTTAGCATTTAGTATTTTCATTATCCTACTACAATTTAAGACAACTTTTATTTCAACTACAACTTCATTATTCTTTTCTAAAATTTGGATTCATACTACAAAAATATGATAACTATAAGAAAACTTATCCAGCTTAAAAATTCTATATATCGGCAATAACACTACACCTCAAACAGTCCCCATAAATTATAGCTCCCCAAAATATCAAAGAAACACAACATATCAAAGCGGAAAAGAATAGCTATAAATTGTACAACAACTGAACAATCATCACACAACACATTTTTAATTTTAATACGCATGATAGAACGTACACAGCATACAAAGCAGTTTACGATAACACAACGTGAACACGACCATAAAACAGTAGCATTTATACTTCCAAACAAGGGATATTATGGACTGAAAAATGACCTCTAGCTTGCACTGCATCACCATTAAAAGCAATACTTCACACGAACAAACCACTCGATAAAATGATACCAACAAACTCTTCAATACTTTTCGGAGAGCATCCTACTCTTCTTCCTCGGACTCAGCACTCTGAAGCCACTCAATAAAAGGTTTCATGTTCTTCCATATCGGAGAGTTCTTAGTTGCTCCCGTGATGCCTTCCTGATACCACTGGACTATGAAGTCCTCCTCAAGCACGTCCGCATCATACAGAACTTTAGCAGCCAAAGCGACCTCCTTAACTGCATCCTCATTACACTTGCCACAGAAGGATTCAATAGCACGGAGCAGAAGCATTTGAGCACCATCCTCTTCCTGCACTGCAGCAGTAATGTAATTCTTCTTCTTGGCCACTTGCTTGGCAAACCCTTTACCTGTCCCATCAAAAAGAGCTTCAAAGAGAGCATCCATTACCTCCTGCGGAGAACCCAACAGCGACTTGGCAAATGTGGCAAGCTCGCTTGGCTTGGAACCGTTCTCCAGTTTGCCTCTGATTTCCAGAACGAGCTTGTCATGAGGGCTCACTTTCTTGGATTCCTCAACAGGTCCATTAAGTTTGTGGGATTCAGATTTCTTGTCTTCCTTTGGTTTCTCTTCCTCGTTAGTTGCAAGCATGACCATCTCAGCTGTAACAGCGCTGAGCTGTTCCTGGATACGTTGGCGAGCTGCTTCGAGAGAGGTGTCAGTTTGCCACTGCACATCATCTTCCTCATCAGCCACCTCATCATGGTCATCTACCTGACTCCCATTTGGTGAGGTTCGCTCCTCATCAGAGCTGCCAGCCTTCTTCTTAGCAGTTGTAGATTTTGACATCACTGTTTCCTTGGAAATCTTCTTCTTCGCCTCTTTCTTCAACTTCTTCTGTTCTTCATCAGCAGCCTCCCCTTCCTTGAGTCTTTCTTTCTCTGCTCTCCTCATTGCCTTCTTATCTTTTGATCCCTTCTTCTGCTCAGGGGGGTTCTTGAGGATAAAGGTTGTGAGCTTGTCCCTCATATCGACATCAGATAGGTAGCCACATGCAGCACACTTCATCGTTATCATCTGGGTCTTTGTGATGATAATTTCAGTTTCAGGGTTGCCACATCCATAGCATTGAACATACTTCTTGATGAAATTCTCGAGCAGACCAGCTAATTTGGCAGTGTCATGGGCACCATTAACAAGCGATATACCTGTTTTGTCATCAAATTTGGATTGGGCTCCAAGCTCGCACCCAAAGTACTTGGTGGTGTAAGAGGCAGGCCTAGCTAACGCTTTCGCAATATCAACCATATTCACTATATTGGTCTTAATGCCATTTCCACGACCCTCAATTTTGGTTATCATCTTGGGCATTTTATACCTGTAGAAGGCATCATCACTGTTGGCAGCACCTATGTTTTGGAAAGCCATCTTCAGCAGTGGAAACTAAAGGAACAAGGTTGTGCTACACAGTATCAGCAGTAAAATGGAGCAGAAGGCTTTTGCTTCTTTGGGATAGATCTCAAGAAAAGCAGGTTGCATAAAGTGGCGACTGCTGCTTGATATAAAATTCCGTATAGTTTCAAGATGAATGTGACCAAGTTCTTCAGAAAAGCATGTGTGCTTTTTCCTAGAAGTAGGACGGTACTCTCCAAGCAGCCCAATTGATCCCAAATAAAAAGAGTCCAATTCAGACATAAAAGACACACTACTCCTGACAACCTCCACTTCAAAAAATATGCAAGGTCCAGAGGTGAACTTTAATAGTAGTTGCAAAATATATGAATCTGCATATGCAACCAATATTCAAGTGATGGTCAGCCACAGGTGCATATAAGTACTGACTGAACTTTTGATAGATAATCCATACATAGGAAAAACATTCGAACTTATGATGCACTACCTTCCTCCAAGTTCTAGAACAACAATTTATAAGAAGAATGCCAGAATTAAAGGGAACAGAACAATTTAGCTTCCAAAAAGCAAAGATTACGGAATATAATTTAACATGTATAAGCAAAATTGAGATTAAAAAATGCAACAAGATATACCATGTCTAATTTGTCAATGGCCAATAAGCATACAATAGTAAACATATACTTTAAGAAATAAGAAGAAAACTTAATTATTTGAAAACTTAAAGCCATCAAATTACTGCAAATAGAACTCCTTTTTACTTGCACGAAAAGGAAAAAAATACAAACATTGTCAGGTTATTTTATGAGTTAGTGTGGACACCATAGAGTAGTATTTATGAATATATATTTTATGAGCACAAAAAAAGGAAAAAAAATTAATTTCTTAAGAAATGATGGTAGAATTTCAAAATAGATAAGTTACTAATCATTTAAAATAAATTGTTAAAAGAGGCGAATTGAAACAATAGCTAAGACAAACCTAAGTTAAGATTAGATCGCAAATTCCATTTTAAATTGATTCAAAAAAATATGATTTGAGTTATCTTTAAAGAAACAAGAATAGAGGTAAGGTTCTAGGCATAAAATAAGAATGAAGACTTATGACATTGCAAAGGTTTAACAAACAAATAATTTCAATAAAATTTTAAAACAAAGAAGCTAAATAAAAGATACATTTTAATATCAATATTTAACAAACTAATGAGTTGGTTAAGATTATATTAAAAAGGTTAAAAAAATTTAATAAAGAGTACAAAAGAATCTTCATATGGGTTAATATTGATTTTGAAAAAACACATAACTGAATGCTGTGACAGTTAAATTAGTATTAAAAAAAGAAAGATAAGTTAAAAATATGTTGAAAGTTATTAAAATATGTATTAATGGATCATGAATAATATTAGACATAATTGTGGAGTTACTAAATAGTTTTTAGTTACAATTGGATAACATCAAGAATCAACATTCAGTCCACACATTTTTGTATTACTTATAAAGAACCTTGCAAAAAATGTTCAAAGTCAGATTATTGATGTATAATTTCACAAATGATAGTTTTAATTAATAAAACATCTACTGTGATAATTGAGTTACAATGAAGAAAATACTTTGAAAATGGGAGTTTAGAGTTAACCGAGCAGACATTATAATGGGTGTGAATTTAACATATATAAATTAATATTATTAAAATGAAGTGATACCTATATGTAATAAATTAAATATATTTAATTCATTTAATGAAGAAATCCTATTAAATATTATGAATTAAAAGAAAATTATTGGGACCTAATGGCGACGTAAGAAATTGTAATAAGCCAAATATATTGTGAATTCCATTATTAGTCAATAAAAAAATTGTTAATGGTTGTGTGTGATGGAAATAAAATATAATGATGATTGTGATAAAATCTAAGAAGAATAAATTAAAGAATGATTACATTATAAAAAAGTTGGAGTGATATTCACAACAATAATATAATTAACAATAAACTTGTGTGGTTTGGACATGTGCAATGAAAAATAAAAAATAAACCCATGCTAAATAAAATTAATGTAAAAAAGAATTAAGAAAAAAAGAGGAGCAACCAAAGAAATATAAATAAAAGTTGCTCAAAAGAACTTATGAATAATAGCTTTACCACCTCATGGAGCAATCGATAGGAATGAAATACAAATGTAAATTCATAAAACTAACCACGAGTAGTTGAAATAAGCCTAATGATGAAGATGATGCATTCATGAAAAAAGGAAATTTCTAAATGATAATATGTTATTAAAGGAAGATTTTCTTTTTGCAATATGTAGTTCATGTTCATTCTACAAGTAAATTGAATATTACAAACAAATGAATCAACATGCAAATATATCAATTAAAAAAAGTAAAAAGGTAAGAAACTCAATTTTTATAGATTAATGTTTAGGCTAATGAATAAGAGCAATTAAATCATGAAACACAATTTCCAAATAAAGCCAATCAAACAACATGAATATGAAAGAACCAATGTTGAAAAGTAGAGTATGATGATCACCTTTTGCTATGGCAAGGCACATGGCACTAATGCCTTAAACACTTCATAGGTGGGCCCATAACTAAAATGCCACCATATTATAAGGTTTTAGGCACCCAAGCGATGGCCTCTATGATACATTTTTTTATAGTTATTTTGATGATGAGATGGAGGTCTATAAAACAAATAATGGGGAAATGAGTATTAGTCATGAAGAAAATAAACATCTAGTTATAAAGATTAGATTAAGCTTACAATATTGAAGTAACAAACTAGAATTTTTATTTAATTTTGGTATTTATAACGATACAATTGAAAATATACCTTTTCCTACTATATTTTAATATTTTATTATGAAATGCATCAAATTATACTCTCTAAAATTATTCCTCATAACTAAAAAAATTTTAATTCCTCACTTCGTGCAGGCAAGTGCCTAGCACCTTAGGCAATAAATAGACATACTACCTTGAATGCACCAACCTCCTTTAGTAACATAAGAAAAAATACATCAAACGCATGCACCTAAAATCAAGATGGGGTGTGACATCATCAAGAATATTAACATTATCACATCTTCATATTGCCCTAAATGTATTTTAAAAACATGAGAAAGAACATGACAAAGAAAGAAGAAAAACTTAATAAGGTAATGTTAAGCAATTATGTATCTAAACAAAAAAGTTAAAAATACCACAATAATATAACCATCCAACATAACAGAGGGATCAGAAAAAAAATGGAACTAATATTAGGATTGTTTCAATAAGGGGCAACCTACAAATTGCACAAAAAATAATATTGAGTTGAAATCATGAAACATTAATTGTTATTTACAATTAGGAACAATTAAAAAAAAAAACATTTTCACGCCCAAAAACTCATGAAGTTCACCCAAATGGGGAGAATAAACTAGTGATGATGGTGAAATTCAAGAAACTCAAGTTTGTGATACTTTCTAAAAGATCCATTCTTTTAAATACAATTTTGCTTCATCATTTTTGAGATTTTATCAATGTTTGAAAGGAAAAATAATAAACTAAGATGTTTTGCCTTAGTGAGGCGAGGTGTAAGCCTTGGGGTAGATAGAGACATAAGCCACAAAATAGAAAAATAAAATTTTATAAATTTAAAATAATTTTAAAATATAACAAATTAGCAATATAATTGCTTCATTTATTATTAGAAAGACATAAAAACAAATATCAATATTAAAAATTAATATAAATGAAATATTGATATAAGTCTCAAAGTAAGCACTCAATTTCAAAATCCACAACAGCCTTAAAGTAAGCACTCAATTTCAAAATCCACAACGGCCTTAAACTTTTTATGTAATAATTCTACCATCCACTAATTCTTATCTCATTCACATCTTTCAAATTCTTTTTTGATTACTATATTTTTTCTTATTCCTTATATCAATTAAAAATGAATTTAATATACTTAAAATAAAATAATATTTTAATAGCACAACTAAGAAATTATTATACTTAAATAATTTATCAAATTTTTTGAGACATTGTATTAGGTATGCTCAAAATAAATATAATGCAATATATATCCATATGATATTATAATAAAATATAATATAAAAATTTCTATATAACTTTATGAGGTGCAACCTCAAATGCCTCAAGGTGTACTCCTCAAATAGAAAAGGCGTTAGCCTCACTAATGACAAGGAAGCTTAAGCCTAGAGGCGCTTTCTTGTGCACCTTAGTTTGAGGCAAGCCTAGAAGCGTGTCATCAAACAACTTTTTAAACAAGGGCTTTTATATATTAAAACAAAAATGCGTCTTAATGCAAAGGTAAAATTAATGAAATAATAATGTAAAAGGAAAAAAAATTCAATCATATGATACAATATCAAATATATTAATGACTTTAGATAGCAACTTGATTTATGGAAAGTGGAAACCTCAAGCCCATACCAGAGTCACAAACACCAACCAATTCATATTTACATTAAGAAATTCATAACAATATAAAAATATCTCTTGAAATGAAAAAAAATCAGCAATTCTTACACATGGACAAACAAATAATCATTTTAAAATAAGAAGATGCTAAAGATAATCAAGAAGCAATTTCGGTAACTTAGCATTTTTCTGACATATAACATTGAGATTAGATAAAATAGAAATTTGCAAGTTAACAAAGGAACAAAAATAAATGGTTGCACATAATAAAAACATCCTCAAGGAATATACCAAATGCTAACTGGTTAGAGACTTCTTCAATCAGAAATACAAGAAATCAAGGTGTCCAATATGCCACCAGATCATCAAATCAAAATCAATTTCACATACATATTTCTGCTGGAGCAGAGAAGTGAAATAGAATATTTCTTTAATAAAGAGTATATTCTTCAATTTCTCATTGACAAAAGACACTTGCTTTACGTGCCAGAACTTCTAGTACGCATTCAACAAAACATTTGTAGCACTTTTTAGATCTTCACCTAAAGACTAATGCCCAATAGCATGAATGCGTTGTAAGGAAAACCCACATCATACCAATTTTCATAAAATAATAACAAAACAAACATCACATGACAAAACAAAAGGAAGCATTTAGAAAACCTGAAATTTTGAGCACGCTTACAACAAAATATTACTAAAATCATTAAAATATGCAAAAAAAACTAAATGACTAAAACCTTTATAAATAAATCTTAGCATGGACCTATTGCAGAACAATTGTCTATCAGATCATAGTAAATAAATATAATCTGGAGTGAGTAATTAAATTAAAAAAGCAGACAAATCCATCATCTCAGTAAATATTCATACATAACAGATATAAAGCAATTGAAGTGTCTTCAAGACCAATTGCTGCAACAATGAATCACAGGAAAGTAGCCACAAAAAAGATGATCAACAAAAATAAGGTGTCTTCCAAGAATTGCAATGATACCAAAACAAAAATATTATGCAACTTTAGGTCCCCAAAGATCTATCATAAGATTGATGCAGTTACAGGAGCCAAGAAAGTATTGAATAGACCAAAGGTTTAGAAATTCTACATAATGTCACTCAGATGGAAGCAACAAAAACATCCATCTGAATCTTCAGAACTGATAACCATAAGTAGAAGCATAAACATGGAAGACAAACCATATGATAGATGACAACAATCAATCATGAAAACAATATTACAATGTCCTACATCTATGAAATTTCACTTGCTGTGATATGAATAGTCCATAAAAAGAGAATCAGGTGGCCAAAAAATTAGAATCCTAAAGTATTTAATAGTACAACCCATGGTATGGTCTAGGAGCGTATATCTGAATTCTCTTCTCTTTCCTTGAACAAATAAAAAATTCGACATTAAAAAAACAGGCATAATAATTAGATCAGGTAATAAAAGCAGCAAACTGATTTTCAGATGGAACAAATAAAATAACAATAACAAATATTGCAATACTAGATGGAACAAAACTACTATGAAACCAAAGGATCATAAAACAAAAACACAATTAAAGATAAGCTTGTATTCATATAGCAGTAGACGTCCTTCGATACTTAAAACATACAACAATAGAAAAATCTCAGAAATAATCAAAATCAATCATAGTAAGAAAAAATTGAGACAAGCAGATCCAAAACAAGTGGTGCGAATCGCACGATGACACAAAATCACAATCAGAAGCCGAAGCTAACCAACAAAAATCTAGAAAATCATCTATGATCAAACAAATAGTATCCGAAAACACACATCAACTAAACAAAACTCTGATCGGACATATCCGTGAAGGATGAAACATCAGAGGAATTTTGCGAACTTCTGCTTCAATCGAAAACCATGAGCCAACTCGAGATTATAGATAAGCACTATGTGGACACAAGATGGATGATACCTACCAAAAAAAGAATTTTTCGGATGGAAATTCGAGGAGAAGAAGGAATCGAATACCTAAGCCAAAGGGCGAAGGAAGACGATCAAAGCCAACCGTGCGACAGAGCGAAGACGAGAACCCGATGAGACCTTAGGGTAAGCGAAGAAGAGATGGTGTTTCGTTTTATATAGAGCGAGGAGTGCCAGAAGCCGCTAGTCTTAGACAATTGTTTGATCTGGACCATCCGATTGTTTCAATTTATTGGATTTTTATTGTTGAATGCTCGAGCGTATTTGTGTAATTTTGGAGAGATGGTAAAAGAAAAAATTATAGTTCTCTTTCAATAGTCTATATATTTTATCTATCAAAACATAAATATTAAAATAAATAATAGAGCCATTAATATGTCTCATTATGAAATAATAATCTTTTATATTTTAAAATTTTAATATATTTTAAAAAAGAGGAAAACTATCTCTTATAATAATTTTAAATTTTATATTTTTTTATAATATTTTGTCCCTCTAATTTTAAAATTTTAAATCCTTAAAAATTAAAAATAGTGTATAAGGTGAAACTAATAAAGTTCTTAAAATTAATTTAAGAGCAAAAATTTTGAATTTAAAGAGAAAATTATTTTTAAAATTATTCATTTTTGATAAATTAAAATTACAAAAAGATGGGTAAAGAGAACGTGTCATTTTGAAATTGTATTTTTAAGATATATATTTTAGAAGGAGAAGACATATCTCATAAAAAAAATATAAAAATCATAATAATTGAAGAAATGCTTTATTATTTTTTTTCAAAAAGTTAAGGGGCTATTTGATTTGTTGCAAAATAAGTATGTTTTTATTTGGAATGCAGAGGTTTTGGAAATTATGATATTTGATTTGATCAATTTGGATTGCAATGTAAAATTTCAATACATTTCACTTTCAATGTAATTAAGATTCATCCAATTTAGATGAATTCTAAATACACCAGTCGGTGTAAAATGAGGATCTCCATCAGTATTCTAGCTCGGTAGCGTTATCTCTGCTTTGGTGGTTGGTCCTATCGCTTCTTATCCATTCATCATTGAGTCTAACCAAACCTCTATTGTATTGGTTGCCCACTACCTCGCCACCCATGTGGCCACCACACCTTAATCATCACTATCGCAATTATCACCCTGACCACCGTCGCTGCCTGCTACCACCCCTGCCAACTACTGTAAAATGCATTCCATTACATTTGCTTAATCAAACAAAATTTTTAAAATAAATCCCTATATTTATAAGATTTTCAGCTAAACAACTATAAATATTCAAAATACACTTCATTTTGTATTTCTTTTTTAAACAACTAAATAGACCTTAAATCTAAAAAACAAGGAATAAAAAATTGAATCAGACTGCCTGGTCGAACCGTGAACCGGCTGGCCAAAGAGGTAATAATCTATATTTCTATATCACTAGGGTGCACGCATAAATTTTTTACAAAATATATGTGTGTCATTTTAATTCGGAGTTGTAATGACACCACACAGATCTTAGGGGTATTTATTGAAGTGATTGGGTGTTACATTAAGGTATGATGTATTATCTCGAAAGATAAAAATATCGTCTTATAATGGATTTAATCATTTAATAAGGACTTCTAAGATAAATGAGTCTACGTATATATACCAGAGATCTTTTTCCCTATTTTATATGGATAAGTAAAGTAAAGTTTATTTTATATTGGGTTTTTTAATTCCCTATGGAAGCAAGCTTCTATAGTTAATTACATAATAGGAAATGAGAATTTCTTGAGAACACTCTCGATTAAAGTAATCAATAAATATCTCATTAGATTTCAAGGCTAGATTATCAAAGGATTAGTTACTTTGAAAATCAAATGAGAAGAGTTCAAATAGGAAGACTAATTTATGACTTCCATAGGAGGATAAGTAGGGAGCACCTAAGATACTAGAAAACCTAGTGAATGTTTCAATCTACTCTATAATAAAGCTTTATATCTTTGAATGAGGGAATTCATTTTGTCTTAAGTTGAAATTTTATTAGAATGCTATGATTTATGGTCCAACAATATAAGATTGTGGAAATGCCTAAGAGGCAAGAACCTATACTCGTAGCAAAAGAGAAACAAACCACCTCAGAACCTAAATCTAGAGCACTCTAACACAAGCTAAAAGCTCGATCTAATTCTACTCAGGAAAAATGGGATATAATGGTTTACCTCCATGAGAGAGAATGATCACATTTCGACTCTTCTAGACTTATAACTACCTAGAGTGGCTATCAGCTAACACCTCTTATGCTTTAATACAATGTAGGTCGGTCTTATGTAGATGCAAGATAGTTAAGTTATTATTCAATTAGAAAGGAAACTAGAATAATAAACTCACTCCTTAAGAGACTAGATAATGTTTGGTATGTAAATATGGCTTAGACTAATGTTAAAAAAATTATAAATTTTTTTGAACTCATTTGGACACATATGTTTTGGACCAAAGCTTAGGACAATTATGCCTACTTGAATGATGAAATTAAGTTGTGTGCTAAATCAATGGGAAATGTGTTCTCCACTATAAAGGATTATTTTCAAAGGTCAAGCATGTCCCCTATCGTGCAAGAGTGGAGATCCTCTATATTCAAGAGTGAGACAATATGATACGCATATTATTATAACATACAATCATTTGGCTAAGAGGTTGCTAAATCTTTTATTATCTTGATTAAAAGGTTAAGCTTTAAGATGATGTTATGAATTGCATTAGAACTTCGTTATGAGTTATTTAGTAAGGGAAGAAAATTTAATTATATTATAAAGAGCCTATCACACATCAAATCATCAAACTTTAAGAAACTTAAGAAAAGCATATCATTTCTATTGCATGAACTAAACACAATAACCAAGCATTTGAATTTCATAAAAAGAATAAAAGGCCGATGCGATTAGGTACCGCCATACAACCTCAAAAAGAGAAAAAGTTGGGTAGCCAAGCTCTACCATTATACAACCCAGATTATAATTAAATATTATAATTAAAATAAATGCTATGAGGGTCTTCAATTATTATTCTTCTTTCCTTCTTTGGATTAGTTTGCTCTAGGATACACACTCAGGTCTTTACTTTCTAGTCACTACTCATCCTAAAACCCATAACACTAATCATAATCCTATTACAAAAATTACATCTTTATAAAAAATGAAATATAACTACACCTGCAAAACAGATGTTGACTAAATAAACATGAAAACTAAGTAATTATATTTCACATGTTTAGACTTAGCACCATGCACTTGGGTAACCAAGTCTACCTATTCTACTTAGATTATGCTTAGGGGCATAAGCAACACCTACAAGCAAGAACATTCATATTTATTTATTATTACAATGAACCCTCAATCACAATCTCTATATAAGATATCATTAGGCTAATATTGACCTAACATCTAGTCTAAGCACAAAATAATCCTAACATCGAGTCTAAAAATATTACATTATAAAACAAAATATATCACCACAATATACACTGGTCTAACATAATATTAAGGCCGGTGACTTAGTATTATAATGTGTATGTTAAGACTTAGAGTGGTATGTCTTGATAGATCTTTAGGATTATGATTTTCTAAAGTCTTAGAATCATTTAAATTACCCATTAAGGATAGTTTCACTATAAGTCTTTTAGTGGCTTGATTGGATTTTAACTTATGTGTTTTCATTTTGTTCATTACTTACTTAAAATCTAATTATTATGAAGAGAAGCAAGAGACTTAACTTTTCATCCCTAGCATAAGCTGATTTCTAAAGATAGATTATTGTGGCTTTAATTCTCTTAATGAACCACTTATGAATTTTATTTATCCTAAATTTAGATTAGCCTTAATGAATCTTATTCAAATAAGAAAGGCATCTTAAGATTAATGAAATTAAGTCACCATCACATGAGTAATACTCCACTACTTCCTTTCATTATCAATAGTATTCACATTCTTTCATTTTTAATTTCTCTAATATTTGATTTAGTATATACATATACAAGCAATATACTTATATTTTTGCACACTTAATGAATGTTGATGCATTAATTTGATAGAAAGGGAGATTTTATCTCATATTTAAGCATATGTGGATATGTATTAGGAATTTAAGCAAGTGTGTATCGTTATTAAACTAGGGAAGTGAGATTATCTAAAATCTCCTTGGGGCTACTTAAAGACTCGTATTTTCGAGATGTCCAGACTATATACTCGTCAATCTAAATACACATAAAAATGTACATAAACATAGAAACAAAATCATGAAAAGGTTGTGTGAATATCTTTTATTTATATAAAATTAAGTGGCAAAGGGAAAGGGGTTTTACTTTATATTCTAACATATGCAAACACATAAATGAAGTTAAGCAAGTATGTATCGTTGTTAAACCAGGGAAGTGAGATTTCGTAAGACCTCCTTGGGGCTACTTAATGCCTTGTATTCTCAGGATGTCTAGATTATATACTTGCTAATTCAAATGAATGTAAACATATACATAAGCATATAACATAAGAATAAAATAATTAATTGCCATCTTTTGATTATAAATAAATGAACATTTCATTAAGTATTTATAGTAAGCATTGATTTAAGTTTTAAATCATTTGATTCATAATTAGCATATAATTCCAAAATAATTTGAGATTTATTAGTGATAATAGCCATACCATATAATAGCATTTACTCAACTCATGCAACTTGAATGCAGTCATATTATTTTAATTTTTTAAAACATCAATACATGAAGAAAATGATATACATATTTATATTAATTGAAAGAAACTAATTATATATCACTACACAACATACTTGAATTCATTAAACCCTAAGGACGATCAAGTTAAATAAACATCCCTTAAGTCTAACCAAACCTTTTTTAAGGTTTAATTTGAATGTTCAACTTTTTAAAACCTAAAGAGGAGAAATGATACTTCAGATTCAGTTCATCTCATATTGGTTATTTAATATGTTGAAGGAAAGAAATTTAATATGTTTTATGAATTGATTAAGTTTAATCCATTAATTATATCAATTTGATTACCCTTCCCAAGCTTCTTTACTTAATTAACCACTTAATCATGAGCCTTCAATGACATGCTTTGGGAACATAAAATTGACAATGCACTTAAAGAGATCTAATGAAATTAGGCTCATGCTTAAGAGTTAATTCAATTAAAGAAAAAATATGTAAGCTAAATACTCTTATGATTCCACCACTAATGGGAGAATCATAATTTCTTTGACGACTTTATGTTATTAAACACATAAAGGGATAAATGGGTTGGCACTTAAGTTATTTAAATTAATTTAATTTGAATTTCATCATTAATTTCCTTAATTTATTTTTAATTACTAAACATATTAATTAAATCCATTAGGGGAATACATTTGGAATCAATTAGGAAAGGGGGACCTAATTAATTTCCATGTTATCCTCACTATTCTTATTAATTAATTGTCCTAAATAACTCAATTTTATTGTTCACTGATTTTGAATAATTATTAAATCACTTAAAAGGGGTAATTATGATTAAAAATTTGGGATTTTCGAAATTATATGGCAAATGATTTCAAGAAAAATATGGGAGGCAGAGGATATCTCATAGAATCAACATGCCAAATTTAGAATTAATTAGCTAAATAATTTGATCTTAATTATGATAATTAGCATAAGCTTCAAACCATAATTAAGCACTGTTCATTAGACATTAATAGGGGATTTTATTTTTATGTTATTCTCTTCTATCTAAGCTTTCCAAAATAAGTTTATTTGCATTTATTATATTTTTTTTATAATTAGTAATGATTTTTTGAAGTTATGACACTTTAAAGTGAATTTTTAAACCTAGTTAATCATTTTAAATCGTTGGCATCACCTAGACGCTGAGGCGGTAGCATTTTCTACATGGTGCCATGGTATTGGTTATTTAAAACATTTGACATAGCGTGCATTTCTTCGACTGAGTCGATTTCATCCGTATTTGATCTTGAATTGGATGATCATGATTAATCATGTGATTAGGAAGAGATTAATTCAAGATTTCTAGTGTGATTAGTCATGGCTGTCCGGTCTAATCATGCAGAATGGACGACCAATGATCCATCATCCTGTGAGTGCCAAAAGATGAACACCGTCTACCTTTTGTCGCTCGATCCGAGCCGTCGAAGCTCGTTTGACATTAAAAATGACTCTAAAATGATCAGGGAAGATATCTAAGGAGATCTTACCATTGAAATCACATAAAAACACAATTCATTTTGAAAAAGATTTACACCTAGTTACCAAATTTTTATCTCGCTGGAGCTAATGACCGGTGGTCTATTTATAGAGATCATCTTGAAGAGACGAAGCCCTCTTGAGAAGATCTCAAGCTGCCTACCCAACAATTGGTCTATGGATCAAGCACCACCATGGAAGTCACCGAATTTGGTCTAGGGACATCTTCTGGTGGTTGAATTGATCGAGAATTGATTCGTTCTCAATCACTCGAGTGTGGTGAAGGTGTGCCAAAAGTTAACATGATTTTGGTGGAGGTTTGGTGAGGTTGGACAGACAAGGCTCTTGGTTTTGAGTGGAGCTTGGTCTCGTCAGTGATGGGATGCACAGGGGGCTCAGGGAATGCTCTAAGAAAGGTATCGAGTTTGAATGAATGGCGAGTAGTATACTCTCCTCTCCAATTGAACCAAGAGCTGAGATTGGCTCAACTTTTGGCAATCATCCGACTGGAGTGGGTGGCTAGAGGTGGTAGAGGATTGCTGAGGTGAATGTGTGTGAGAGTTTGAGCGAGTGTAGTGGGTTGCCATGGAGTGTACACTCCTCCTTAGGAGGACAAATGGTTGTCCGTGGGTAAGCTCATCCTCTCTTAGCCAAAGGCTGAACCCAATGACCTTGGGTTAGGTTAGGTCAGTGGTCCTCTATCCAAGAAAGGCCAAAGGTGGCTGCCATGGGGTGGGGAGTTAGAGAACCCATCCAAATAAAGATTTTGTCTCATTTGGAGAGCTTGGTTCAATGGGTTTGACCCAACTAGGGTTCACCATGATTTGGCCCACTTGGGCATGTCAATGGTGATGTAAGGATGAGTCATGTCAAATTTGGTTGGGTTTTGACTTGATTTGGTCTGGTTTGGCTCAATTTGATTAATGTAGGTCAAATGGGCTAACTTGGGTTAAGTTGACCATTTTGACCAAATTGGGTCAAGGTGGGGGTTTGGTTAAGTTTAATTGATCATTTGGAATGAGTTAGTGCAATTAGTTTGGGTCAATTTGAGTTAGATTTATATTTGATTCATATGGTTTAATTTGGGTCAAATGGGCCAATTTGATCAAATTGGTCAAATTGGCTTGAGCATAGGTTAAGTCCATGTTCAGTTGGTTATTGATGATTGATTGGAAGTGTTGTTTTGAATTAATTTGAATTATGGAGTGATTTAGTTCAATTTGATCTTTTAGGTCAAATTGGGCTAAATAGATCAATTGGGTTGGGTTGATCAAATTTGGTCCAACTGAGGGTTGGATTATGTCTAATATCCAATTGATGATTAGTTAGAAGCATTAGTTTCAATCAATTTAGTTTAGGATTTGATTTGGCCCAATTTGGCCCTTTAGGTTAAATTGGGTCAACTTGGGTTAAAGGGCTAAATTGACTTGGCTAGGTTTAATTGTCTTCAATTGGTGGTTAAGTCAAATTCAATATTTAATTTGTGGCTGATGAGAATCATTGATTGCAATCAAATTGGCTTAAAATATGATTTGACCTAATTTGGCCCTTTAGGTCAAATTGGATCAACTTGGCTTAAGAAGTAAATTGGGTTGGTCAGGTCTAATTGATTGTAGTAGAGTTTTCAATAATGATCTATAACATCAATGAAGAGATTGGATAGTTTGATATGATCTAATGGAGATTTGATTGAAGTTTGGTCTAATTGGACCTTTTACTCACTTTGGGTTAGGTGGTTTAGTAAAGTTAATTTGGATTAATTGAGGTTATAGAGGGTTGGAGTATATTCAATGATGAATTTGAAGTTGATTGGTGACTTTGACTGCAATTGATTTGAGTTAGATTGGGTTTTGACTCATTTAAACTATTTATGTTAAGTGGGTCAACTTGGGTCAACTTGATTCAATTGGGTTGATTGGTTTAATTGAATTGATCAGTGTAGGTATTGATGCTCAATTGATAGTTTGGAATTATCAAGAGGCTTAGGTTAGGTTTGGTTGGCTTGACTCAATGTTGATAGAATTTTGGTCTTATGAAGTTCAAATGAGTTAATTTGAGTTAAGACTTAAGTTGGCTTGGCTTGGAGCTTGGATTACAACCATTTGGTTTGGATTATATTAGTTAGTTGACCATGGGTTTTGGTTGATTCTTAGGGTAGGTGAGATTTCACCTCTCCTAAAATACGCTCTAGACCTAAGGTTATGCCTTGTAAGTCTTTAGACCTGAGTTTAGTGTTCCATTAATCACTTGAAGTTCCCTAACACTAAGAAAATCCAAGTGACTAAAAGAATCCTAGACCTAGGATTGGAGTGACCAATCCTCACTCCAAAAGTGAGGTCAACAATATGTTTATTATCATAATTGTAATTCTTTTATAATGGAAGCATCTGAGTTACAACCATCAATATCAACACTTAATGTTCGTAAAAAATTACATCTAGCATGGAATTATTTTAGTGAGATTAAAAGTGTTGATGGTAAAAAAATAATACAAGTGTTTACATTGTGGAGTCATATACTAAGGTGGCGGTATTAATAGAATGAAACAACCTTGCTGGGGTCGAATAAAATATTATTACCTGCAAAAAAGTACTGCATGATATTCGATATCAAAAACATAAAAAGTTGAAAAGAATCTCACAAAGAAAGCACGAGGCACAAATAGATAAAGAAAGTGCAAATCAATATAATGATACTGAAATTGTAGACGATAGAGTTTCTTCTCATTCAAAATCACAAGGATCAATTGCACATGACAGGGGATTAGACAAAGGGAAGAGAAAGAGTAATGATCTAGAAAATTATTTTGCTCCAAGAACTAAGCCCAAGTCACAACCTTCTATAAAGTTAATATTGGCATCAAAAGATGTTATGCATTGTGTTAATATTGCATTGGCTAGATAGTTCTTTGATAGTTGCATTCCAATGAATGTATTGAATTCACCATATGCACAAAAAAGCCATTGATGCAATAACTGCCATTGGACCTGGATATGAAATTTCATCTTATTATAAAATACATGTCAACTTATTAAGGGAATGTAAAGAAGAATACAAACTATTAGTTGAGACTCATAGGCATTCTTAGAAGGAAATAGATTGCACATTGATGGCTGATGGTTGGATAGATAACATGAATAGAACTTTGATTAATTTCTTAGTTTACTACCCTCGTGACCTTACTTATTTGAAATCAGTTGATGCCTTTGATATTACTAAGGATGTAAAGATATTATGTTCTTTATTTTGTGAAGTAGTTAATTGGATTAGTGTAGAAAATGTGGTTCAATTAATTATAATATTGTAAATTATAAAAAAACTCAGAGAATTGCTTCATGAGAAATAATGTAATATATATTGGTCATCATATCTACACATTGCTTGAATCTTATTTTAAGTTAGCATGCCACATATTGTAGATCTTGTTAAGAGAGCTTCTAAAGTGACTATATTTATTTACAATCATATTTTTTGCTTGCTTGGTTAAGAAAAGACTTGGTTGAAGAGAGCTTTTTTTTTTTCCTAGAGTAACATGTATTGCAACAAATTTTATCACTTTAAATAGGGTTGATGATCACAAGCATGAATTTCAAGGATTGATAACCAATAAGAACTTTAATGATTCAAAATTATAAAAATAATGAAAGCAAAGGAGGTGGCTTCTATAATTATGGATTCTAAGTTTTAGAATGATTACTTCATTATGTCAAAATTAATAGGCTCTTATAAGATTATAAGATTATTAAAATTTGTTGATGTTGATGAGACACCATCACTTGGTTATCTTTATGATGGAATGTAAAGGAAAACAATTAAAGCCATGTTTAGAAATACTAAAAGACTTTATAAGCCATATACAAGTATTATTAAGAGTTGATGGGATAGTCAGCTTTGCCAAGATATTCATGCTACTGCAGATTTCTTGAACCCTTATTTTTAATACTATCAAGAAAACTACTATCACAAGCTTCAGATTATGCGATTGCTGGTTGAAATCATTGGAAATAAAGACATATGTCCTAAGCCCAAGCTTGCAATGATTGAGGTGAGAATCTATAGAGATTGTTTAGAAAGTTTTTAAAAGCCAATTGCACTTACAATGCCAAAAAAATGTAGCTTAGTTAATTTTTTAATGCATACTTTACTATACTTATAAAGTTATTATTTTTTGCATTCTCTTCAAATTAATCAGTGTGTCATACTTTTATTACTATTTAGAAGATGTTTGGATCTAGTGCATCAAATACACAAAAGTTAGCAATTTGTATTCTTAGTTAGACTTCTTCTTCTTTTATATGTGAAAGAAACTAGAGTGTTTTTTAATAGATTCATACAAAAAGAAAAAATCATTTGGAGCATCAAAGACTTAATGATCTTATATATGTTCGATATATATTAAACTTGAAAAATATGTATGTTCTTTAATAAATCATATGTCAAATATTTTATATATGATGTGTTTTCTCATTTATGATTATATTTATTTTGTAGGTCACAATTCAGAAAAAGAAGATACGATCCATTGGATTATACATGCATTGAAATAGTATATTTTTGGATAGTTGATGAAGAACCTGCTCTAGAATTTGATTATAATGATATAGAGAATGAAATCTATAGAGCGAATGCTATGTCTATTCCATATATTGAAGATGATATGATGACTTGCAATATATAAAGCTAGTAGAATTTTCTTATTTTATCTGAAAAATATAATTATTACTTGGTTATGTAGCAAATGAAAATTTTTTATAAGTGTAAATGAAGGCAACCCAAGTGAAGCTACAATTAAGAATCTTGAAGGTTATACCTTGGAAGGTTTTGGAGGGGGAGTTGATGGGGAGACAACTTTTGGAGAAGAAGATTTCATTAATACATTAATCAGAGATGACTTTTGAATATCTTGAATATGAGTTTTATCTTTTGAGTAGATTACTTGTGGTTTTGTACTTCTTATTAGTAGTTATATACTTATATTTCTATTCACGAGTGTTATATTTATGATTATGTACTTTTGGAGAACATACATTTTTTAGCCTTATAAACTTTTTTTTCTAAGCAACCATTTATATTTCAATTTTTGAGTTATGATTCATGAATGTTAAAACATAAAACTTTTTATTTTTCCATTTAAAGTGAAAGTGAATGTGGAATCATTTATGCTTTTTAAGTTTTGGATATTATTAATAATATTATTATTTTGTAGATCCAAATTATCAGTTTTAAAGAGAATTAAGAATAACATTTAGAAGGATCATCTACATATGGAAGGTTAGTAATTTAAATATTAATTTTTTTAACATTTTAAATATATTACTTGTGGTTTTATCGTTTATATTTTGGGTCATTTGTATTTGGTTTGGTTCTATTTTTTTTTTTTGTTGAACAGTTTTATCATTGCATCATTATTACATCTTATTAGATTAAATTTAAATAATTTTAGTATTTATTACATCATTTGGTTCAATCCTCTATTCAACCCCAGTCGAACTATTGAATAGTGAAGCTCTCTCTCTTTCGGTTCTATATCAGGTCTGGTTTTCACAACCATGCTAAAAACTATGAAAGGACACCATTTTAAAATGTAGTGGCCATTCATTCAATATAAAAGTGAAACTAGTAATTTTTTAAAATATTTTAAAAAGGGTGCATTAAACTTCGAGAAGATCATTATTATAATTTTTCTCAAATTATTATTATTATTATTATTATTTGACTTGCTTGATCTCAAAAGAGTGATAAAACTTTTCATTTTTACATTAAAGAATTGCGAATGTATGTTTACAGTTTAATATAAACTTGAAGCTATTTTATACTTTTTTCACAGAAGTTAATAAGGTTGCTTATTTTCTATTTCTTATAAAAGAAAAGAGACACAAACATATGGAAAAAAAGGATTTATGCTATTTTAATAATACATGTTTCATATGAATGAGATGTATACTTCAATAAAAAGAGTAATTTGATTTAATGATTTAAACATTAATATATAAGATTAATACAAGACTATATCATATCATGCAAGAATATATTTTATCACCCTTCTATCTTGGAGTTTCTTTGTTGCGACACATTAAATGGTGACACTTTAAAGTGTTTTAAAAACTATTCTAATCGAATCTCACACAATGTTCCCAATAGAACAAAAGCAAACAAACAAATTGAAGTAAACATGAGTGTATAAGTTTTGTTAATAAAAGAGTGAGCAAACTATAAGCCTAATTTTAAAAGAATAAGTCAATAATATTAGCACATTAACTTGTAACAACTTATGAAATTCATAAGTTCATGCAAACAAAAGCCAATATTGTGGGGATAAATATATATTAGATATGTAAATAAGAAAACAGACAAACATAATGATTATTGTTATATTAAACCACATAAATTATGATTTTTTGAACATCAAACATGTAAATGTCTCTCAAAATATGACAGTGATGCCAAGAATACAATTCTAAATGGAGACTATGCAATATTAAGCACAAGTATAAAAATTAGTCTCTTATAATGTAATGAGATCATTAAACCTCTTTTCATGGTGAGGTCAGCCACTATGTCAAGGCCCTAAAGTTTCTCTCATTCAAAATATTATCACAATACTTTCAAACTATCCTTTTTCACTTTAGTAATTAAATATATATTTTTCACTTTAAAAATTTAAAAATAATAAAAGATAGAGAAGTTGTGGGGGGGGGGGGGGGAGGAGGAGGTGCGAGGGGATGTGTGGATGAGAAGGGAGAATGTTTGCAGATATGTAACTATGTAGCACAAGGAGCACAAATATAAGGATGTTCAATCACAAGAGATAAAATAAAGTAATTGAAGGCTAAACTTGATGGTATTATTAAAAGAAGCAAGAAGGGTAATTTAAGAGATTAATATTTGAAGTCATGAAGACATTTTGATTGTCATTGTTATGTTAGCATTACTTTTATTTGTTATTATGTGTATGTCGTATTAAATATGTGAAATGATGCAGAATTATCATGTATGATGAATTTAGTGTAATTATAAAGTTAGGGAAGTCCTTATTTGTAATTATAATCGACTAACTAGTAATTTAATTATCTAAAGGATGAAGGGTGGCCTAGTGTGTTTGAAGGGAGAAGTTACACCTATAATTCCTTTCAAACTAACCTAAGCAAACCAAACTTAATTCAATTCTCTCAATTATTCTAATTATTAAATGGATCATTTAAAACTATTTCAACACTTGCAATCAAGCCAACTAAATCAATTAGATTTAAGTAACCCAAGTTGACCCATTTGACCTAAAGGGTTCAAATGAGTCAAAATAAAATCTAACTCAAATCAATTACAATAAAAGCCATCAATCAACTTTAAATCCATCATTGAATATGCTCCAACCATCTATAACCCCAATTGGTCCAAATTGACTTGACTAAACCACTTAACCCAAAGTGACCTAAAAGGTCTAATTAGACCAAACTTCAATCAAACCCCCATTGAATCAAATCAAGCAATCCAATCTCTTCATTGATGATTGTAGGTCATTATTGGACACTCCACTTCAATCAGTTAGACCTAACTAAGCCAATTTAACCCTTTAACTCAAGTTGACCCAGAGTGACATAAAAGGTCAAATTGGACCAAATCATTTTCTAAGCCAAACTAATTGCAATCAATAATGCCCATTAACCACCAATTGAACCTAATCAAGATGATTTGGGCACTTGACCCAAGTTGACCTAATGTGACCAAAAGGGTCAAATTGAGCCAAATTAAATCCTAAACCAAATTGGTTGAAACCAATGTCTCTAGCTAATCACCAATTGAATATTGAACATGATCTAACCTTCAATTGGACTCAATTTGGTCAACCCAACATAATTGACCTACTTAGAGGGTCAAATTGAACTAAATCACTCCACAATTCAAATCAACTCTTCCAATCATTAAAAATGACCAATTGAACATAGACATAACCAATGCTCAAGACGATTTGGCCAATTTGGACAAATTGGTCAACATAACCCATTTAATCCATTTTTCATAATGATGTAATTTTTGTAATAAGATTATGATTAGTGCTATGAGATTTAGGATGAGCAGTGGCTTGAAGAAAAGGCTTAGAAAGCCCTGTGAAGTCTGGAGTAAACTAATCCAAATAAGGAAAGAAGAACAAGAATTGAATACCATCATAGCATTTATTCCATTTGTAACGTTTAATTGTAATCTAAGCTATATCAGGGTAGAGCTCAGCTACCCAATTTTTTTGATTTTTTGGGGTATACAAATATCAAAAGTTATTTTTGGAGGTAAATTATTTCATATTTACTGTTGTGTCCATATACTAAATTTGATGGTGAAAGATGGAATCAAAACTATAGAATATTAATTTTATAAATGCTTGAAATGCAAAATTGATGAGATTTGTTGATATTGTGTAATAGTTGTAAGTATCCACTAAAAAACTTATTTTAGATTGCTCAACACATGGAATTCTTCATACACTATGTTAGTTGTTGCTCTGCAGTTAATGAAGCTTTTTTTCATATAGTGAGAGGCAGATTACATATCATTGTTGTCATATTGAGGAAAAATGTAACATTGAAAATGTATGTGATATTTTGAGCTTTTTCAATGAAGCAACTAAAATTATTTCATGAATATAATATCCAACCTCAAACTTATTTCTACCTCAAGTTTGCACCATAAAAAAGTATTGAATGAATCTGCAATTTCTCCTGATAATTTTATCATGAAAATTCTAAAAAATGTAGAAAAATTTAATAAATACTAGGGTGAATAAAAATTTTTTAATGGCATTTGGTGTTGTCATGAATTCAAGAATTAAATTTGTTGCAATTGAGTTTGCATATTGAATGATATATAGTAGAGATGAAAGCATAAGAAATATTTCATTTGAGTGCAGCTCATTATATGAGTTATATGAAAAATATATTTTAGTTTTGAGTTAGAAATTGAAATAGTTAGTGGTAGTTTCAAAGTTGGGACATCAAGGACAGCAGGTGCAAGTAGTAGAATGAGATTTATTCAAGATAATGAAAAAATAGCGGTTGGCATGATTTTACCACATCGAATATGATTAAAAATAAAATATTAAAATTTTTTTGGTGTTCTTAATTTGTTTCAAGATGAATTGAAATCATAACAAATGCAAAAGGATAAAATATCACTCAAGCATATTAGTGTTTTTTTATTAATTACTTCATTTGTATGTATGCAACTAAAATTTTAATTATTATTATGCTGAAATTTGTATATATGTTATGAAATTGAGTCCTAAATCAAGTTAAACTTGAACATTAAAATCTAGGTCGAGCTTTGTAATCGATCCAAGCTCGAGCTTTTTAATCAAGCTTGAGTTTTTGAGCCAAGCTCGAATGAACATAAAATACATGAGTCAAGTTCGAGCTCAGATAATGAGCTCGACATCGAGCTCAGATAATGAGCTGGAGTTCGAGCTTAGATAATGAGCTCGAGTTCGAGCCAACCATAAAATAAGCAAGTCAAGCTTAAGTTTTACCCAGCTTGAGCTTGACTTGGCTCGTTTGCAGCCCTAGCTCTAACTAAAAGTTGCAGAATCATGCTAAAGAAGAAAGATCCATGTTGCCTCACCATCACTTGTGCCATAAAGGAATAACTATTTGAAAATGCACTATGTGACTATGTCGCTAGTATAAATATGATGCTGATTTCAATATTTAAAAAGCTAGGATTAGAGGAGGTGAAGCCCACCATATCCTTTTTGCTAGCTGATAGCTCAATTAAACAACTTGAAGGGCTCATGGAGGGCATGCTATCGAATGTGTATAAATTTATTTTCCTTGTTAATTTTCTAATACCTTAGGTGGATGAAGATGATCTTAGGTGCTAGATCATTTTGGGGAGACCATTATTAGCTACAATGTTGGCTCAAATTTACATCGGAAAGGGAGAGTTGCAACTTAGGATAGTGAACGCTACATAGATTTTCAAGGTGCATAAAAAAAATTAAGGAATTACTTGAGAAAGAGAGATGCAATGTCTTTATTGAGTATGGAAGAGCAACTAGAGTTATCAATAGAAGGAGAAGAAAATAGCTCAAGTGAAGCAAAGGGTGGTGAGCTTATGAAGGAAGAGATGGAAGCACTCACCTAAGGCAACTAAGTTAAAATCATGCACGTTTGGATGGCTAGATCAACCCTAAAGAAGTATTTGAAGCCAGAAACAAAAGATTTACTATGGCTACAACAACACTTGTTGATTGGCAACACTTGAAAGAAGGAAAACATGCATTAGTCTGAAGATGTTAAACCAAACACTTATTAGGATACAACCTAATATTTATTTTCCTTCTTTTCCTTTCATTTAATTTTGCAGTTCATGCTTTGCTTTAGGTTTTTTTTTATAGAAAAAAATTGATTGACACTTACGCACTAAACCTCTCTCCTAGGTGCCAACCTTATTGTTTTGACTAGAATATCCAACTATAGTTAATTTTTACTTCGTGCTTAGGGTCCTATCTAGAGCCCTTAGGTGTTGACACTTGCATGTGGCTAATTTCTTATGCTTTTTGGGCTATTTATTTCCTATGTTAGATCTAGTGTCTAAGCCCTAGCTTGTTGATTGATGTAAATTTTGTTATTTTGTATATGAAAGGAAGCATGATTTTATGTGATTATTGAAAACATGCTAGTATAAAATAAATGAGATTCTAAAGTACATCAAACTAAGAAAATAAGAATAAGCTTTCAAATCATGATGGGACACACATGCTTCTTGGGAGGGATTATAAATAAGGAGGAAGGGAAAGTTCTTCAAACCATTCCCAACCTCTTTATCTTCCCCATAGCTCTCCCTTTTCCCCCTCTTCTCTAAGAATTCATGGCAATCAAAAAGAGAACAAAAGGTGCCTCCTGTTCTAGTACACCCTCTAAATTCTATGACATAAGAAAGTTCTACTTGCACACTATAGCAAAAAGGTTTAAAAGATTCTCTCCTCCAAGCCTTGCATCGTAGAATGAGGCTTTAATTCACCTGACAGCCACATTGAGTAAAAAATTACCATGAGAAGATGATAGATCATTATTAGATAGTTAGACTTCATTTTTGTTCATGTGGTTTAAGATTCTACATCAACGTCTTAAAATATATGGATAACAATTGCGTCATTTAAGGTAATCATGTACTATTCAACGACATTTGAATAAATATTTCTTATGATTTGATAGATATTTCAAACAATATGTACTCTAATTTGTTGGAAAATGGATAGGACTATGAAGAAATTATTCACTTCATGGTGCCATGTACCCAATGAAAAATGCACAACCATCATGATTTTTTATTTATTTTTGCTTTGAAACTCAATTAATTTGAAGGGCTAACACACACTCATTATAGCCAGACTACAACCTAATGGACACTTGACAGATGTCCCTAAAGAGAGGGCCATGATGAATTTTGTAATTCACCATTATATGATAATCAATATTGGAGCACTTATTCGCTCCAATATACTTCCTATGGTAAGATCCATGACTATTGGAGGTTTGAGTTTTATATCTCTTATTTATGGGTTATGCTTGTAAATAAGCATACCAATAAGTACTTCAAAAGAGGTGGTTTGCCCCAAATTCCCATTGACCATAGTAGGATTGCTTGGATGATACCTCGAGGCAGATACTATCATCCCGATGGTGAGGAGGAGGAGATGTCCCAACATAGAGGACCTCATAATAATAAGAAACAAAGAAGATGTTCAGTGTCAGAAGCTAAGGACTAGGGTACCCACTTTGAAGGGCCCAATAAACACATAGATATGATATAGTGGTGATAAAAATAGATGCAACAAAAGATAAATATAAATCTAGAATATCTTATGGAAAGTAGTAAGATAAATATAAATCTAGAATATCTTATGAGAAGTACAAGAGGATTGTGGATGCTTCTTCAAACTTTTAGAGAGGATGTCAAGGATATTACATGAGCAAGGAGATAAGGTGAGGAGAATGACATTCTTGGCATGATTCACCTAAATTTTATTTTTTCTTCTCCCTTCTATTCATTTTAATCATGTTCATGTATCAAGATTTATATTTTTTTTCACCATAAAATAAACTTCTTTTTTATGAGTTGGGTGTAGTTATATTATATTTGCATTTACTTTGATTTTACTAAAAATTTAGATTTTTATTTTTTTCTCAATTTTTGCAAATTTTATTCTTAGATTTAATGCCTACTAAATTATTTAGCCAGCTTTTTCAATAGATTAAGAGGTTCGTTTGAAATTGAAATATAGAAAATATATTCATCATGAATAAATACCATAATGATGGGTCATAGGCTAGAGATAACCGCAATGAAGTCGCATAGTCCTTTTTGAGATCTAAAAAGGTTTAACAAATTTTTTGTATTGAATTTATTACGAAGAGGTAGGTAAGTTGTATGAGAAGAATGAGGACCTAGACTTTTAAGAGAAAGGAAACATCCACATTGATATGAATTCAGTAAAAATCAACCCCTACTTTGTTAAAGTATTAATATATCAAATTAATATTGGAAAAATACAATTCTTAGGCTTAATCATATTGAAATTGCTGCACAAATTATTGCACTTATTAGTTCGTTAATCTTCTTGGTAGTTTTAAAGCTAGTTTTCATTTTTTTAGCACTCTTTCCATCATCCAAATAATGAAAAAATCAATCTAATTTTAGTGGTGTTTAATCCTCTTAAGAATGATACTCAACTTATGCTTTATTGCTTGATGTGACCATATACTCTTGTACATATAGTTTACTCTGCATAGCATCACATAATAAGTGATATGTGATTATTATTATTATATAAGTAATGCTTAACTAATTGGAATATCTAACAAACCATATGAAATGACATATCACTCAAATTTTGGGATTATCAAATCAAAAATGAGTCGTACATGAGGTATGTGGGTTTATGGATTAATAGTTTTAAGTTTACCCTAGTAACCTTAAGGTTAGAATAAGGATATGTTCATTGAATCTATTATGGCTCAATAAGATAAGATCAATCATAATTTAAAGTCCATTTCTAAATCATTAATTATTTGAATGAGAAGCATCTAATGGCAATAAATTAAATATTACTTTTAAATTACAATTCAAAAATTAAAGACTAGGTTTGTCTCATCACTTTACACACATATTAGATTGTGAAGCAACTATTTTTTTTATTTTATGGTGTAGTGTTTTCGACTAGATGTTAAAATTATTTGTTCAAAAATTGGATGTTAGGTCGTCATTTATTAAACTTATGTTTTCTTATGCAAAAGACTATCCTTAACTTAAGAGGTTATTATAATAAAGTTAAAACTAATATCATTTGCTTGCAGATGATGTTTAGTTAAGCCCACAAGCATAAACCATTATGATAGTGGGTATTGTAATATAATTATTTATGTGTATGCTTATTTTAGCTAACTTCTATTTTACACGTTAAGTTAGGATTTTATTTTTAAAATTTCAAATATAATTTGTACCTGAACTAGGTTGGAGCTATAGAGTTTAATATAAGTAGTAGCGATAAAGAATAGATGTAGGAGGCCCTACGAAGCTTTAGACACTTGCACCATGAAGAGGCAGACTAAAATACCCCTATTAGCTATTGTGGTGTTTTAATTTGGAACCATAGGGACATCACACAAATCTTAAGGGATACTTATTGAAATGATTGGGTGTGACATTAAGGTATGATGTACTATCCTGGAAGATAGAAACATCACCCTAGAACAGACCTAATCACCTAATAAGGACTCTTAAGGTGGATGAGTATACATATATACTAGTGATCTTTCCCCTACTTCACATGGAGAAGTAAAGTAGGGTTATTTTATGCTGGGTTCTTTAGTTCCCTATGGAAGCGAGCTTCTATAGTTAATTCTTAAAATATGAGTCTCCTAAGAATACTCTCGATTAAAGTAGTCAATAAGTATATCCAAAGATTTCAAAGTTAGATTATCAAAGGATTATGTATTTATGAAAATCAAGTGGGAGAGTTCAAATAGGAAGGCTTATTTATGGATTTTAAAAGAGAAAAAGTAGGAAGCACCCATGATACTAGGAAGCCTAGAGAGCACTTTAGTCTACCCTATAGTGAGGCTTTATATATTTGAGAGAGAGAATTTACTTTTATTTAAGTTGGAATCTTATTAAAATGCAAAGGCTTATAGTCCAATAATACAAGATTATGGAAATGCCTAAGAGGTGTAGACTTATACTCGTAGCCTGAAGAAAATAAGCAGCCTCTATACTTAAAGCTAAAATTTTTTTAGCACAAGCTAAAAGCACGTCCTAAGTCTAATCGGAAAGATGGGATATGATAGTTCACCTCCACAAGGGAGAATGAACACACCCTGACTTTTCTGGGCTTTCAACTGCTTGGAGTGGCCACTAGATAACACCTCCTACATTTTAAAATTATGTAGGCCAATCTTATGTAGATGCAAGATAGCTAGACTGTTATTTAATTAGAAAAAGAGCTAGAATCCTAAACTCACTCCTTAAGAGACTGGAATATGATTGACATGAAAATATAGCTTAGACTAATACAAAAATTACAAGTTTTAAATGATTTTTGACACGTTCATTTTGGATAATTATGCCTATATGTGTGATAAAATTTAGTCATGGGCTAAATCAATTAGAGGATGTGTTTTCCACTATAGGGGATCACCCTTAAAGGTCAAACATATCCCTTATCATGCAAGAATGGAGACCCTCCCTATTCAAAAGTGGCATAATATGATATGGATGGTGTGATAACATATAACATTCAGCTAAGTGATTGCTAAATCTTTTATTTCTTGATTATGAACATAGGCTCTAATATGAGGTTATGAGTTGTATTAAAATTTAGTTATGAATTATTTATTGAAGATAAAAATTTTAATTTTATCCTAAAGAGCCTACCACATCTAGGCCACACATCAAATCATCTCACTTTAAGAAACCTATGAAAAGCATGCCATTTCTATTACATAATCAAAACACAGCAATCAAACATATAAATTTCATAAAAGAATAAGAGGTCAATGCCGCCGTACACCCCAGAAAATGAAAGAAATTGGGTAGCTGAGCTCTACCCTTATATAACCTGGATTATAATAGAATATTACAATTATAATGAATGTTATGGGGGCCTTCAATCTCTTACCTTTCTTTCCTTCTTTGGATCTATTTTGCTCCAAGCTTTACAGGGCCTCCTAGGTCTTTTTCTTCTAGCCACTGTTCATTCTAAATCCCATAGCACTAATCCTAATCTTATTACAAAAATTATATATTTATGAAAAATGGAATCTAACTACACTTGCAAAATAGATGTTAGATAAATTAACATACAAGCCAAGAAATTATATTTCACATATTTAGACTTAGTACCCTGCACTTGGGTAACCAAACTCACTTGTCCTAACTGGATTATGCTTATGGGCATAAGCGACACCTGTAAGTAAGAACATTCATATTTACTTATTATTATAGCGACCCTTTCAGCATAATCTCCTATAGAAAAAAATTATTAGACCATTAATGACATAACATCCACTCTACACATAAATAATCCTAACATTCAGTCTAAAATATTACATTATAAAATAAAATATAACACCACAACATACACTGACTTAACCTAAGGCTCGAATTGGTGACTTAGCATTCAAATGTGTGAACTAAGGTTTAGTGTAGTGTGTCTTAACTAAGCTTTATAAGTGTGATTATCTAAAGTTTAGAATTATTTAAGTTAAACATTATGGGAGGTTTTGTTTAAGATCTTTGAATGAATTGATTCATTTTAATTTACACTTTCTTATTTCATTTGATGCCTACTTAATATCTAATTATTATGAAGAGAAGAAAGGAGTTTGACCCCCTTCATCTCTATCCTAAGTTATTTTCTAAGGATGTTTTTTAATGAGCCGTTTAGTAAATATTTTTATTAAGCCTAAGTGTAGGTTAACTTTAAGGAACTTTATTCAAACATAAAAAGACATCTTAGGATTAATAAAATTGAATCACTATTACATTGATAACATTTCACCACTTCTTTCTATCATCAATATCATACACATTTCTTCATTCTCATTGTTCATGATATTTGATTTAATACACATATTTATACACACATTACATATTTATGTTTTGCACACTTGATAATCATTAATGCATGTATTTTACTAGAAAAGAAAGATTTCATTTCTTAGTTAAGCATGTGTAAACGTGTATTAAAGATTTAAGCAAGTATGAGTCGTTGTTAAGACCTGCTTGGGGCTACTTAAAGCCTCATGTTCCCGAGATGCCCAGACTATATACTTGCCAAATTAAATACATGTAAACATACATAAGCCTAGAGATGAAAATCATGCAAAGATTATATAATAACAAATCATTTTATTCAAAGCTTAGTGCCACGAAAAGTGATTTTTTACCTCAAATTCTAGCACAAGAATACATATAAATGAAATCAAGCAAGTACGTGTCTTTGTTAAATGAGAGAAGCGAGATTATCTAAGACCTCCTTGGGGATACCTAAGCCTCGTGTTCCTAGAATGTCTAGACTATATACTTGTCAATTCAAATGTATGTAGACATGTACATGAAACATAAAGATAAAATAAATTCCGGATAAAATAAATTCTTTACTATTTTAAAATTATAACTAAATGTAAACTTTATTGAATATTTATAACCAACATTAGTCTAAAATTTACATCATTAACTTATTGTTCTGAAAATAATTCAAGATTTAATAGTGATAATAGGCACACTATATAATAATATTTGTCCAACACATGCAACTTAGATGTAATCATGTTCTTTTGATTATGTTTTTTTAACATGAACATGTGACACAAATGACATGCACATTTATGATGATTAAAAAGAAGTAATTAAACATTGCCAGATAACATATTTAATTACATTAAGTCCTAAGGACAATTCAAGCTAAATAAATATTCTTTAAGACTAATCAAAGTTTTTATGAGGTTTGATTTTGATATTGAGTTATTGAAACCTAAGGGAGAGAGATGATACTTAATACTTACCCCACCCCATGTTGGTGATTTAACATATTTAAAGAGAAAAATTAAATGGGTTTTATGGATTAATTATGTTCAAGTCATTAAGCATATCAATTTAATTATCCTTCCCTAAACTTCTTTAATTCAATTAACTACTTGATCATGATCCTTCAATAATATGCTTTTGGGGAAATAAAATTTGTAATGCACCAAAAGGAATCTAATGCAATTAGGCTCTTATTTAAGAGTTAATTATATTAAAGAAGGAAAGAATCTAAGTTAGGTACTCTTATGATTTTTCCATACCAATGAGTTAACCATGATTTTCTTAACAACTTTATTTTATTAAACACATAAAGGGGAATAAATGGATAATGTTTGAATCATCTGAACTAATTATAAATTTTGTTTGATTTTCATTTTATCATAAATTTTTCTATTTAATCTTCAACTATTACACATGCTAATTAACCCACTTGAAGAAATACATTTGGAAAAATAATTATAAGAGGGAGTCCTAATTACTTCTCCATACTATTCCCACTATCCACAATGGTTAATTATCATTAATAATTTAATTTTTACTATTTATCAATTTTAATAATTATTAAATTAATTAATGAGGGTAATTAGGATTGAAATTTTAAATTCTTTAAATTACACGGCAAATAATTGTAAGAAAAATTTGGGAGGTAGAGGACATCTCATGGAATCATCCCACCAAATTTAAAATTAATTAGCTAAGTAATTAAGCCTTAATTAAGGTAATTATCCTAAGATTCAAATCTTAATTAAGCACTATTCACTGGATATAAATCAGAGATTTTATTTTTATTAAATTCTCCTTTATCTAACATTTCTAAAAGTTGTTAATTTGTATTTTTTTATTTTTCTATAATTAGTTATGATTTTTTGAAGTTCTGGCCATTTTATTATATTTTCAAAGCCCAATTAACCCTTTAAACCATCGGCGCCACACGGACACTGATGAGGTAGCACTTTCCACGTAGCACCGTGGTATTGGTTACTTAAATCATCCGACACAACAAATGACTTAGTGGCGGTAGACACAGTTTCATCTCGATCATCTGATCTCAGATCGGACGACCAAGATTAATCCCATGATTCCAAAGAGATTAAATCAAAATTTCTAATGCGATTAATCATGGTTGTCCATTCTGATCACACAAAATGGATGGTTGGTGATTCATCATTCCATGAGCGCCAAAGACGGACACCATTCGCCTTCCGCCACTCGATCCGAGCTCACATGAGCTCATTCAATGGTGAAATTGACTCCAAAATGATCAATGAATGAATCTAAAGGGATCCTATGGTGAAAATAACAAGAAAATATGATTCACTTCAAAAAAAGACCAACACCTAGGGCCCAAAGTTACGGTTGCTAGTTTTTTTTACCTCGCTAGAGTTATAGACCAGTGGTCTGCTGACAGAGGTAGTTTTGTCTTGAAGAGATGAAACCCTATTAAGAAGATCATGAGCTGCCTCTCCGCCGATCACTCTGTGGACCAAATGCCGCCAAAAAGCTTGCCAGATTTGGTCTTAAGATGACTTTCGGTGGTCGAATCACTCAGAAAATGATTAGTTTTGATTCTTCAGAGTGAGGTGAAGATATGGGAAGAGTTAATTTGGGTTTGGATGAGGTTTTGGAAACTTGGACGGACGGAGCTCTCAGGTTCGATCGGGAGCTGGTCTTGTTGGCAGTGGAGTGCATGAAGAGCTTGGGAGAGGGTAGGGGATTATGTAAAATGCTCTAAGGAAGGTGTGTGCGCAGTTTGAATCCATAGGGAGGAGTATACCCTCCTCCCCAACTGAACCAAGGGCTAGGATTGGTTTAGCCTTTGGCAGCCGTTCAGCTAGGGTAAATGGTTGGAGATGGCAAGGGATTGCTAAGGTGGCTGAGCGTGAGAGGCTGTGAGAGTGTAGAGGGCTGGCATGGGGTGTACCCTATCCCTTAGATGGACCAATAGGTTGCCATCAGTAAACTCACCTCTCTTAGCCAAAGGATGAGCCCAACAGCTTTGAGTTAGGTTGGGTCAATGGTACTCTTGTCCAAGAAGGGCCAAAGGTGATTGTCATGGGGTAAGGAGGTGGAGAACCCATCCAAATGAAGATTTTGTCTCATTTGGGTGGGTTGGTTTAATTAGTTTGAACCAAATCTGGTACACCATGGGTTGGGCCCACTTGGGCAGGCCCATGGTGACTCAAGGATGAGTCATGCCAAGCTTGGTTGAGTTTCGGCTTAGTTTGATTGGGTTTGACTCAATTTGACCCATATGTGTCAAATGGGTTAAGTTGATCAATTTGACCAAATTGGGTCAAAGTGGGGGTTTGGCTAAGTTCAATTGATCATTTTGAATGAATTAGTGCAATTAGTTTGATTCAATTTGAGTTAGATTTAAATTTAACTCATGTGATTCAAGTTAGGTGAAATGGGTCATGTTGACCAATTTGGCCAAAATAGCCAAATTGGCTTGAGCATGGGTTAGGTATATATTCAATTGATCATTTGTAATTGATTGGAAAAGTTGATTTGACTTGATTTTGATTATAGAGTGATTTGGTTCAATTTGATCACTCAGGTCAAATTGGGCTAAGGTGGTTAATTGGGTTAGGTTGGCCCAAATTGGATCCAATTGAAGGTCGTATTATGTTTGATATTTAATTAGTGATTGGTTGGAAGCATTGGTTTCAATTAATTTGGTTTAGGATTTGATTTTGTTCAATTTGACCTTTTAGGCCAAATTGGGTCAACATGGGTAAAAGGATCCAATTGGCTTGATTAGTTCCAATTGATTTTAGTGGAGCATTCAATAATGATTTACAATCATCAATGAAGGGAATAGATGGCTTGATTTGATCTAATAAGAGTTTAATTGGAGTTTGGTTTAATTACCCCTTTTTGATCACTTCGGGTCAAGTGACTTGGTCAAGCTAGCTTGGACTAATTGGGGTTATGGATGATTGAGGTGTGCTCAATGATAAATTTGAGGTTAATTTGTAGCTTTGATTGCAATTGATTTGGGCTCAATTAGGTTTTGGCTCATTTAAAACCTTTAGGTCAAATGAGCTAACTTAGGTTGGTCACCTTCCTTTGGTTCAATTGGCTTGATTGCAAATATTGGAATGACTTGAAATGATCCATTGAATAATTAGAGTAATTGAGAAAATTAAGTTGGATTTAATTTGCTTGAATGGGCTTAAGTTGAGTTATAAGATTGTGGTGGGGTTAACTTAGGTTAAGGCCCAAGTTAATTTGGCTTAGAGCTTGGAATAGGAAACCAAATTCAAGTAAGATTAGTTGAATGGGTTGGAGTTGGTTTAGCTTCATCTGCATGAGCTTAAGTTTGGATGAGTGAATATGTATGAGTCTTGATTTTGGCCATAGGATTGATGAAACCTATTTGTCCTAAGGTGGACTCTGAGCTTAAGGTCACACCTTCTAAGTCTCTAAGCTTTAGTTTTAATATCCCCTTAGCCACTAGAAGTGTCCTAGTACTAGGAAAATTCAAGTGTTTAGAAGGTTCCTAAATCTAAGATAAGAAAGGCTAATCCTCACTCTAAAAGTGAGGTCAACAGCTCTTTATTTATTTAGCTCTAAGCCAATTTATATAAGGGCAAAGCATGATTGCCCATTCTTTTCAGAGTGTATACCATAACACGGTTGCATTAGCTTTTTAATATTAATTTGATCATTTGATGTTGTGTTTACATTATACTATGCAATAAAAATTGCATGCCTTTTAGAGTTTCTTTCTATGATAATATGATGTTTGCATGCAAGCTTGGATTTACATTTGCCACTTTAGATTAAATATTCTACAAAACTAAATTAATCAACTTAAATAAGAATAAATACAACTCATAATCTCACCTAATTAAAACCTTAGGCATACATACTAAAAGTAATTAGAAACTTTAGCTGTTTATCTGAACCATGAAGCATCTTATTCTAATTTACTTGAATTGAGCCTTTCACCAGTTGCACATAAGGGCATTTGATTAGTAAGGATAGCCATTTTCTTGGGGAGATCTACTTTCTATTATAATTTAGCCCATAGTTATTTTCTAATTACATGCAAGTTAGCATAATTGCATATCCAAGCTTATCAAATAAATTTATTATCTAAAATGACATAAAATTAAATAAATTATTATATTAACTAGAAATATTTCATACTATTCATGATCTTAGGTTTATGTATTGAGTATAAATTCTTAAATTTCTTTTCTAATAAATAATATCTTGGCTATCTTGTATTTCATGAGACTGGTAATATGGTTTCCAAGCATAAGAATTGTTAGATGACAACCCATCTAGGCAAGTTGTAAGTTCAAAAAAGTTGATATAGGTTCATACTCCATCGTTGGGCCGAACCAATGAATCCCATTTTTTTCATTAAATAGGTTGAGCTTTTTGTTTTTGCTGGAAGCACCATTAGTTTTAGGGCTTGAGGCTACCTATTTTTCTTTGTTATGTGTAAGTCTTTACTTCTCAAGTATTCTCATAGTCTTGTGCTATCGAGATGTAAGTCCTAACATTATAATAAAATTTTAACTTAAAATAATAATAAATCTTAATTTTAAAAAAGCACATAATCAAACTATAGAGTTGGTTGAAGTGCTTATTATGCTTCTTAGTATCTATGCACTTCCTACTTCTTCCCATTCATAATAAGAAAAGAACTTTTTCAATAATTTTATTCCTTGTAACTTCCAAATTTAGTATACTTGATTCAAACTTTGAAATATATAGAGATAATAGATGATTATGTTAATGGAGAGTTTTCTTAGGAGATCTCCTCTTTTATGATGTAATTAACTATTAGGGTTTGCCTTTATAGTGAACATACAACCTAGGTAAAATAAAACCTTATTTTACTTCATCTAGGTAAGGTAAAGAAAAAATCTGTGGTACACGAAGCCTTATCAATCTTAAAAGTCCTTGTTAAATGATTTAATCCATCATAGGGTAATATTTCTTTTTTTAAAAAAGTAGTATATATTTCTTTGATGTCACATTCGATCACCTAAATAGGAACCCTCAAGATGTGCATGATCTTCTCATATTTTAATCACCATAATGTGCATGTGTCAATTTAAATATATTAGTCAAAACATGATTGCCATAATATTATGACAGTGCCAATGTTATAAGTAAATTTAAATAATAAAATATTTATAAATTGAGATTAAATTCAAGCTTAATCTTAGACTTTCATCTCCTATTATGCTATTTCAACTTTCTTTCAATTAATTAATTGAGTTCCCTCTCATGTTTGAGCTTAATTATGGCTAGGAGTTTAAGTTAGCACACATTTAGTATGAAAGAGATAAATTTCCTCTAAGATGAAATTTTTAAATACTTATAATAATTTTTTGTGTAAATTATTATTTAATTTTAATGTACCCTAAAGGAGCCAACCCACGAGTTAATAATGCGAGTTGAGACTGACTAAAGCTTAACTTGTTAGCTCATCGAGCTCAACTTAGGAGCCATTGATCAAGCCTAGCTTGAGTCGCCTCACTAGTTGATTTTGCTATCCACCAACCTTAAATTCACCTACCCCCTAATTCTAATCATAAAAAAAATATATATGTAATCATTTAAATTGACCATCTAATCAATCACTAATAATTAGCTTAATTCGAAAAATTATTTTGCACCAAAGGCAATGATAACACAAAATAAATTGCAATCAAATTTCTAAATAAAGCAAATAAGAAGAATAAAATAAAATATACCTCATATTGTACAAAAAAAATTGAATTTGTTTCACCTAAAAAAAGAAAGATGCGGTCATAGTGAATGGCAATTAGTGGCTAGGGAATCAAAGAAAATTGCAAATACATGGTAAATTTTTTTATTTTAAAGAAAAAAAACTTTAGGTAGGAGAGGAATGAGATATACAAGTGCAAAACTTCACAAAATTTTTTGTAAAATACGAAGTTTGGCTAACCACTCAGGATTAAGCAAGGTCATTGTTTGGTTTAAGCGAACTAATAATGGAAGTGTCCTCCAGTGCAATTATTTTATGAGAAAACAAATTTATCAATCATCATTCGACCTATCTTCATTAAAGAATGATAAACTTACATCTGAGCTAAATTTGAAGGAAAATGAGTGTAATCTAAAATTATATTTTAAAATTACTAAATAACATATTTGATTTCAATAGATATGGATATGCATAAGTTTTACATCATAAAGAAAATCATAATTCACTGAAAAACTTTTTGATTGTATGATTTATGTTTTACAACCAATTTATCTAGTAAGCAATACACAAATTAAAAAAAAAGAAAATATTTTTACATGATTAGAATAATTATTTTGTTAAAAACATAAAAATAAAATACACTGAAACTCATCTCCAAAAATTCATTTTCATATGAACTCAATTCTAATTTTCATTCGAGTTGTACTTCACTATAACTTGCATGCATCATTTTTATGTATTACAATGATATTATTTTTTTGGGATATTTGAGAAAATTTAATCGCAAACCCATACACATTACACATGTGCAAGGACTTGAAGGGTTGAAACTGCATACATACAAATTATTAGTATACAACAAAATATTAAAAGTATTCAACATAGTTGAAATATAAGAAGATAATTTCTTATCCTTATCTAGATCAATGTAAATATGTGAATATGCTGAATTAGATCCATCTGAATGCCTCAACTCTATATAAGTTAAAGTATAACATGATGGGTGGGTTGTGATGGAGGGAGGTAAGTGACTATTGAATGCTTTTATGAATCAAAAGTAATTTTATTTTTCTTGCTAACATAGCATAATAAGAGTGTCAAGGTAGCTCATCTCCATCTAGAAGCCATCTGTAAAAGAACAAAAATAAGAAAGTATTTATACATGTTATAATGTAATATTAAAAATGCAAATAAAAGGTAGGGTAATACTACAAAAAAAAATAATAATAAAATAAAATAAAATAATGTAAGTGACTCAATTAGTTTCATCCTTTATCCCTTCATTAAAAGTCTATAACTCTTTTTCATTTTCTTCAGCTTCATCATCAATGACCTTCTTTCTAAATTTTTTTTTCAACATATAAAATATTCATATATGCTAACAATCCATCTGATTGATATCAAGAATGGCTTACAAAAACTCAAAAATTTCCTCCTCTTAATGAACAACGTTAATACCATTTTTTATTTTAAATCTTCCTCTTGGTTTACTATTAATTACAGTAGACTAATTCATTTTCTCTTTTATTCTATATAGATATCTTGTATAATGCACCTTACATGTTTGTTGGGCTTACGAATAGATCATGCCTTACATACTTTCTAGTTCTTTTTTTTCAATTATTTTATATATTTTGTGTACTTTTGTTCCTTGATTAGGTGTTGAGTTAAAACAATCATAATTGAATAAAACCAAAACTTTTTTTTTTATGCTTCTTAGGATATTGCCACTAGAATATCTCTTGCAAGACATTATAATAGTCTTTTTTGAAGCCTTTCCATGGGTATTTCCTTTAACAGACATTCTTTGATATCCTTTTGTTTTATTCATTTTCCACATATAAAATATTCATATTGCTAACAATCCATCTTATTGATATCAAGAATGGCTTACAAAAACTCAAACATTTCCTCCTCTTAATGAACAACTTTAATACCATTTTTTATTTTAAATCTTCCTCTTGGTTTACTTTTCTATATAGATATCCTTTATAATGCACCTTACATGATTGTTAGGCTAACACGAATGGTTTGTGCCTTACATACTTTCTACTTCTTCTTTTTTCAATTATTTTATATATTTTGTGTGCCATTGTTCCTTGATTAGGTGTTAAGTTAAAACAATCATAATTGAATAGAACCAAAACTTTCTTATGCTTCTTAGGATATTGCAACAAGAATATCGCTTGCAAGACATTATAATAGTCTTCTTCAGCCTTTGCATGGGTATTTCCTTTAACACGCATTCATTAATATCCTTTTGTTTTATTCATTTTACACATATAAAATATTCATATCTACTAACAATCCATCTGATTGATATCAAGAATCTTTTACAAGAACTCAAACTTTTCCTCCTCTTAATGAACAACTTTAATAACATTCTTTATTTTAAATCTTCCTCTCGGTTTACTTTTATTTACAATAGACTAATTCATTTTCTCTTTTATTCTATATAGATATCCTACCTAATACACCTTATATGCTTATTGGGCTAATACAAATGGATCATGCCTTACATACTTTCTACTTCTTCTTTTTTTTATTATTTTATATATTTTGTGTACTCTTGTTCCTTGATTAGGTGTTGAGTTAAACCAATCATAAATAGAACCAAATCTTTCTTATGCTTCTTAGGATATTGCAACTAGAGTATCTCTTGCAAGGCATTATAATAGTCCTCTTCAGCTTTGCATGGGTATTTCCTTTAACACACATTCATTGATATCCTTTTGCTTTATCCATTCTCCCGACAAACTAATGTAAAATTTGAAATCATTAACTCAAAATATAGGCCACATTTCAACTAATCTTAAAGATCCTTAAGTTAAGCCATATGAATCCACAGTTTTAACTCCATTGAGTGGATCATGAACTAGACAATATAATATTATATTAGTTACCTTGCTAGAGCATGTTATAGAAAGCTTTATTTTTTGTTAGATCAAACTTAAAAATTCCTTAAAGCAAATTGAAAAATCTACTTTGATCTTCTTATTTATCGTCTGAATATCAAATGTTCCCAACATACTAACAAATAATCTATAAATATGTATTGAATAAATGTAATGATCTTAAAATTATATTACCATGAAAATATTATACAAAGTACAAAGAATTACTCTTAAAAGGGTAGTACTTTTTCATAATTATGTAGTATATGTAAGCTCTTTATTAGATCAAAATAATTGTATGCACTTACTTGAAGTCTTGTCTTTCCTTTCAAAATTTGGCAACAAAAAGAAAACATTATCCTTAGTGTTTATATTTTCATTATGAGGTGTTGACCTAACTTTTAGTGAGATTGACATCCATCCTCTTAGTTCTAGAATTCAATCTAGACACTAAAGTTTTCCTCATTTAAAATTAAGACACTTATAAACACTTATAAAAGCCAAAGAACTGAGAAGCCCTCTGAAGCCTAGAGTAAATATTTCCAAGGAAAGGAAAGAAGAACAAAGATTGAAGACCCCCATAGCATTTATTTAATTGTAATATTCAATTGTAATTCGGGTTATATAAGGGTAGAGCTCGGCAACCTAACTTTTTCTCTTTTTGGGGTGTACGGTGGTACCCGACCGCATTGACATCTTATTCTTTTATGAAATTTAGATGTTTGATCATTGTGTTTAGTTTATACAATAGAAATAGCATACTTTTCATAGGTTTTTTAAAATATGATGATTTGATGTGTAGCTTGGATGCGAAAAGCTCTTTAAGAGAATATTAAATTTTTTATCCTCACTAAATAACTCATAACTAAATTTTAATACAACTCATAACCTCATTTTAAAGCCTAGGTTATGAATCAATATAATAAAATATTTAGTAACCTATTGGCTGAATGATTGTAAGCTCCAAGAACATCCATATCTTATTGTGTCACCCTTGGATAAGGAGGGTCTCCACTCTTGCACGATTAGGATATGCTTGACCTTTAAGAGCAATCCCTTACAATGAAGAACACCTCTTTTAATTGATTTATCCCATGACTTAATTTTATCATGCATATAGGCATAATTATCCCAAGCTTTGGTCCAAAAATAAATGTGTCAAATGATTCTAAAGAAAGAAAACTTATAAAATTTTCAATATTAGTCTAAGTCATGTTTGCATACCAAACATCATCTAGTCTTTTAAGGAGTGAGTTTAGAACTCTAGCTTCCTTCCTAATTGAATAATAGCCTAGCTATCTTATTTTTTTAAATAAGATTGACCTACATGATTTTAAAGCCTAGGAGGTGTTAGCTAGCAGCCACTCTAAGCGGTTATAAGCCTAAAATAGTCAGGATGTGTCCACTCTCTCTTATGGAGGTGAACCATTATATCTTATTTTCTTGATTAGACTTAGGTCGTGCTTCTAGCTTATGCTAAAATATTTTAGATTTGGGTTTTGAGGCTACTTATTTCATTCGGGCTATGAGTATAAGTCATCACCTTATGCATTTCCACAATCTTGTGTTCTTGGACTATAAGCTATAGTATTCTAATAAGATTCTAATTTAAATAAAAGAAATTTCTCTCTTTTAAAAATATAAAGCCTCACTATAAGGTATATTGAAGCACTCACTACGCTTCCTTGTAACATAGGTGCTTCCTACTTATTCTCCTTTGGAATCTATGAAGAAGTCTTTCTATTCGAACAATCCCATTTGAATTCTAATAATAACCAATTCTTTAATATTCTAACTTTAAAATCTTTAGAGATACTTATTGATTACTTTAATCGAGAGTGTCATTAAAAAATTTTCATTTCCTAAGATGTAATTAACTATGGAAGCTTGCTTCCATAGGAAACTAAAGAACTTGACATAAAATAAACCTTACTTTACTTATTCATGTAAATTAAGAGAAAGATCTCTAGTATATATGCAGACCTATCTGCCTTAGGAGTCCTTATTAGGTGATTAAGTCCATTGTAGGGTGATATTTTTATCTTCTGAGATAGTACATCATACCTTAATGTCACACCCAATCATTTCAATAAGTACCCTGTAAGATCTGCGTGGTGTACCCTGTAAGATCTGCGTGGTGGCCCTATGACTCCAAATTGAAACAACACAATACTGCAAAATAATAATAATAATAATAATAAATAAAATAAAATAATGTAAGTGACTCAATTAGTTTCATTCTTTATCCCTTCAGTAAAAGTCTATAACTCTTTTTAATTTTCTTCAACTACATCAACAATTACCTTCTTTTAAAATAAAATTCATTTTCCACATATAAAATATTCATATCTGCTAACAATCTATGTGATTGATATCAATAATGGTTTAGAAGAACTCAAACATTTCCTCCTCTTTATGAACAACTTTAATAACATTTTTTATTTTAAATATTCCTCTTGGTTTACTTTTAATTATAATAGACTAATTCATTTTTTGCTTTTATTCTATATAGATATCTTGTATAATACACCTTACATGCTTGTTGGGCTAATACGAATAGACCATGCCTTACATACTTTCAACTTCCTTTTTTTCAATTATTTTATATATTTTGTGTATTCTTGTTCCTTTATTAGGTGTTGAGTTAAACCAATCATAATTGAATAGAACCAAAACTTTCTTATGATTCTTAGGATATTGCAACTAGAATATCTCTTGCAAGACATTATAATAGTCCTCTTCAACCTTTGCATGGGTATTTCCTTTAACACACATTCATTGATATCCTTTTATTTTATTCATTTTCCACATATGAAATATTCATATATGCTAACAATCCATCTAATTGATATTAAGAATGGTTTACAAGAACTCAACATTTCCTCCTCTTAATGACAAACTTTAATAACATTCTTTATTTTAAAATTTTCTTTTGGTTTACTTTTAATTACAATAAACTAATTCAGTTTCTCTTTTATTCTATATAGATATCTTGTATTATACACCTTGCATGCTTATTGGGCCAATACGAATGGATCATGCCTTACATACTTTATACTTCTCATTTTTTCAATTATTTTATATATTTTGTGTACTCTTGTTCCTTGATTAGGTGTTGAGTTAAACAAATCATAATTGAATAGAACCAAAACTTTCTTTTGCTTCTTAGGATATTGCAATTAGAGTATCTCTTGCAAGACATTATAATAGTTATCTTCAGCCTTTGGATGGGTATTTCCTTTAACACATCTTCATTGATATCCTTTTATTTTATCCATTTTTCCCACAAACTAATGTAAAATTAGAAATCAATAACTCAAAATATAGGCCACATTTTAACTAATCTCAATGATCCTTAAGCTAAGCCATATAAATCCACATTATTAACTCCATTGAGTGGATCATGAACTAGACAATATAATATTATATTAGTTACCTTGCTAGAGCATGTTATAGAATGCTTTATTTTTTTGTCTGATCAAACTTAAAAATTCCTTGAACCAAATTGAAAAATCTACTTTGATCTTCTTATTTATTGTCTGGATATCAAATGTTCCCAACATACTAACAAATAATCCATAAATATGTATTGAATAAATGTAGTTATTTTTAAATCATATAACCATGTCAATATTATACAAAGTACAAAGACTTACTCTTAAAAGGTAGTACTTTCCACAATTATGTAGTATGTGTAAGCTCTTTATTAGATAAAAATATTTGCATGCACCTACTTGAAGTCTTGTCATTCCTTTCAAAATTTGGCAGTGAAAATCAAGCATTATCCTTAATGTTTATATTTTCAGTATAAAGTGTTGACCACACTTTTAGTGAGATTGACATCCATCTTCTTAGTTCTAGGATTCATCTAGTAACTAGAGTTTTTCTCATTTAAAATTAAGACACTTCTAGTAGTTAGGAGAGCATTAACCCAAACCTACAAGGCTCATAAGGTTCAACCTTAAGATTTTACCTTGACTTGGACTACGTTAAACCCATTTACCTCAATTTCAAACCAAACTCCTTCACATAAAACCAACTAATTTTAGACCATTCAAAAATCCCAAATCTACCCAAACCATACCCATTGAGTATTTAATATGGTCAATTAAACTAAGTTGACCTAATTTGACCCATCTAAGACTAAAAAGGCTAAAAGCAAAACTAACCCAAACCAACTGAAATTGAATCTACCCAAACTCCTTGGAATTGCTATTAAATTTGATTGAATTCTAATCAAGACTCAATTTGATCTATTGGCTCATTTAGCCCAAGTTGACCAAATTAAACCCTATATAGCCAAAATCAAATCCAACTTTGATTCAAATCAAATTGGACCAACTCAAAGTCTTACAATCACTCCAATGACTAAACTAAACATTTCTCATGACCAATTACAACTCAATTTGGCCAATTGATTCACTAAATCCAACTTAACCAATTTTGAACTAAAGGGTCAAATTGAGCTAAATGTCCATTCAATCTAAATTAAACCAAACCAACCTCTACAATCACACCCAAATGAATGATTACTCATGATTCAATACCCTATTGAAGCGAAGTGAGTTAATTTGGCCAATTGATCCACTTAGCTCCTTTTGACTCAATTTGATCTAAAGGCCTAATTTGAATCAACTAATCCAATTTAAATTGGATCAAACTAAAGGATAAGATCAGCTCCAAATTGATCTTTAAATATGACTCAACCTTTAATTACACCCAATTTAGCCAATTTGATGAAATTGGCTTACTTAATCCATTTGACTTACATAAACCAATTTGAGCTAAATTCAATTCTAGTTCAAATTGAATCAATAGGTTTCAAATCATCATTTGAATCTAACTCAATAGCCCATTAAGCACAATTTGGTCATTTAGTCAAACTACCTCAATTGAACCCAAATTAACTCGTCAGAGTCCAAATGAGCCAAACTAAGTCCAAACTAAGTGAAACTCGCCATGACTCTTCCTTGGACTCCCCCACACCTGCTCAAGTGAATCCAACCATTGGTGAACCTAGCTCAAACTAAACTAGGTGAACCAAGGTTTACAAAATTCATGAATATCAAAGTCCAACCCCTCCCTTAGGCCAAGGTAATACCTTTAGTATTGTTATCGTAGACAAGCTAAGGCCTAAACCAAGGGCAATTTTCTTTGCATCTAAAAAAATTGAAATAAATAAAACATCCTGACTTGGGGCACCATGGCAGTGTCGCCGCCTTATAGAATCTAACCACCCCCAATGGTTTCCTACTTAAGTAATACAAAGCCATGATGCTATCGTGATGGCCTTTAATTTTTAAAAGCAAGAAAACTAACCCTTCTCACTCCAGCAATGATAAATGTTTAGGAGGGGAGCAGAAAAAATGATTATGGAGTGAAAAACCACCCCAATGGTGGGAATGGTTACCTAAAAATTGCTATTAAAGAAGGAGAACTACCCACTATCTCTTCTTCATCCTTTCTCTCTCTTTCCCTCTATTCCACTACCCCCATTCTTGCTTCTGGTCTCCTGCACTCTTAACACTGTAGTTTTTGCAGATACACAAGAGCATTCTCCTTCTACATGAGATAAGATTGAAGTCTATTATCATTAACTCTAGGTATAATTTTTTTGAAATGCTTTTTTATATAATTTTCTCTCTAAAAAAATTTAAAAGATTTCCACCATCAATCTTAGATCCAATGAGAAATAAAGAGGCTTATCTCTATTGATCTTGGATCAGAAGTAAAAAAAGAATGCCCCAAGACCCAAAATTCTAGAATCTTGAAATTTGAAGACCTTTACTATTGAACTTGGTTCCAGCGTGAGAAAAAACCCTCTTTTGGTCGATCTTGAAACTGAAATAAGGGAGAATAGTGCTTATTACACTAAAACATTATAAAATCTATCACTGCTAAAATGTTATGTTGCCATAATTTAAAAAAAAATAATTCTACAAGAATCTGGTTAAAAAAAAATAAAGTTCCCACTTTGTGATACTATTGAGCTAAGTCCTAATGCTGAGGCACTTAGATCTAAGGTTTTAAAGTTTTTAATGCTCTGACCCACAGCTCCGAGTAGCCAAATATCCAGTGCCTCGGTGCTAAGCTCTCGAGTTAGTGTGTTACTTACAACACTAAAGCACTGTAGTGTCAACGCATCGGCGCTATGCTCTCAGGTTACGCCACTTTAGCACAATGTCATAGCGCTATTTTCACAGCACCGAGACACTAAATCTTGAAGTCTATTCCAATGTTAAACTTAGTTCCAGTGTGAAATAAAATAATCCCTCATTGATCTTGGATCTGAGGTAAGGGAGAAGAGTATTAATGCACTAAAAATCATAAAATCTAGCATTACTAAAGCATTATCCTATCAAAATTTCAAATTTTCTCAAAAGTATTAAATCATAGACATTGACAAAATAGTGCTAAGGTGATGTATTTCTAACACCGAGGCATCGAGCTTTTAGTGGTTTTGAACATTAGGCATGCACCTAACGATGCCAAGGCACTGATGTTCCCACGTAGAGGCACGATGCTCTCAAAAATCATAAACCTTAGGTGCCTATTTCCCAATGCCAAGACACTTATGTTCTAGCATCGAAGCACTATGTTCTCGAGAAAATTAAACTTTGATACTCATTTGACAGTGTCATGGCATTGATATCTCAATGCTAAGGCATTGTGCTCTTAGGAAGTTAAGCCTTAGGCACCGAACTGATAATGCCAAGGAGCTCATATCATAGCATGGAGGTGCTAATCTCCCTAAAATTAAGCCCAAATCATATCTATAATGCCATAGTGCTACACATGTAACACCGAGGAGCTGAGCTTTTGGGTTCTGAACATATATCTTTCAACTTAGCAGTGCCAATGTGCTATTTCGACAACATTGAAGCATTGAGCCCATAATATTGTTCATTTTGAACAAAAAATTTTATTGTTAAACTTTTAAATCCTAGAGCATCTCATAGAGACAAACACAAAAGCATAGAAATGAAACATCTTTATTAACATCAAAAAATTTATTATAATAACCTTTTTATTAATTAAAGGAAAATACAAAAAAAGGGAAAACTAATAATCATATTCAATATTATCCCCTTCCTTTTTTTTTCTTCTTTTGGCTCTGTTGGGTGCTAATATAAAGGTGATAATGAGGTGTTGCAAGAAAAGAAACTTGAATTGGACCCGCATTGAAGCTATAATTTTTAAACATATGAACAAGTGCTGAGTTAAACTCAGCTGTGTATGAAAACTATTGGAGCTGCTAAGCCATATGATGGTAAAAAAATTTCCCCAATTCGTGTTGCTGCTTATTAGTTTTCCCAACCCTTTTCATTAAGTATGAGACTTGTCCTCTAATTTCTTGGAGTTGCTTTTTTAAATTCTTGGGAGATTTGGTTCTAGATTGAGGGGAAAGTAAAATTTCTCCCACTTTAGTCCTTGAGCCAAATTCTTCAATAACTCTCTTAGTTAGGGGTGGTTTTTCTATAAAGACTTCTTCATCTAACTCCTCTTGTGTACCTCTTAGAACACACAAAAAGTAAATTCAAGAAGGGTGAATGTACCACCTTATGGTAATACTACCCTTAGGCATATTATAAATAGAATTATAAATAATCTTCCTTACATCCATAATAAATCCCTTTTGAATTGCAAAATTTAAAATGGCTCTATCTCAAGTCACCTCACTGATATTACCAGTGGGCATTAACTTGGCAGAAATGAAATAATGCTAAGTTTTAGCCTCAGTAGAGAGGCCTGCGGTAAAAAAAATTAATAATTTTATCATCCTGCTTTTTCCACTGAATGTTAGATTTTTAATGGTGAGAAAATTAAGGATTTCATCAAAATAGGGATGATCATTATAATAGAAGAGATACTGATTGTATACTGCATCCTTTAAATTATAATATGTGTTGATAGTAATCCTATCAAAACTTACTAATTTTCCTTGAATGAAAACTCTACTCTTCTAGTGTTCCAAAGAATTGACAAAGAATTCTCACACCATGATGATGAAATTAGATACATTATCATAGGCCAACTTCTCCTAGCCTCACTCGTTTAATCCTCTCCACACTCCCTTCCAGATTAAAGAATCTCCTCTCCAAGATGAGGTGTTTGTGTAGAAGTGCATAATGGTATTGCTCCTCTGCCTCTATATTAACAAACCTATTAGTGTCACTAATAGCTACCCTCTTATTATCCTTATTGAGGCATTTTACTAGCATGTTGGCTTTCCCAAAATAAAATGCAAGCTAAGAGATGAAGAGAACAAGGATTTTCAAAAAGGGAACCAAAAATTCTGAATGAGAAATGAGCAGCCTGGCCCTAGTGCTGTGATGATATTTTATCAGTGTTGAGACATGGTGCTCTTAATTTTTAAGACACGGGACACGCGCTGCGGTGTTGAACATGTAACACTGAGGAACTGGTCAGCATACCAAAATGCTCATCGCACTGGTCAAAAAGACCTATTTATGGAATTTATGATTATTAATTTTGTAACCAACATTATGCAAAAAAGCAAGGTTAGACATTGATTGTGTGCTGTGGTGCTTTGACATATCACCATAGGGCTGGTAAAAAAGTTTATCATTTTCCATTTGAAGTGTTTGTCTGCCTACCAGCTTTTTTGAATCCACTTTTGACTAGCATCATGGTGCTAAATATAGTGCCAAGATACTGATCAACTAGTCAACCTATTTAAATTATTTCAATCTCATGCCTTATTAAATGTTACAACACTGGCCTTATAATGCCAAGGCCCTGAACCCTCTAGCTACAAGACACAATTCTTACCTTATAATGTTATAGTGATAATCACTCAATGCTAAGGTGACATTTTACTAGAACTAAGATGCTACCATGATATTGCTTAGGCGCTATATTTCCAACACTGAGGCACTGACCCTTAAAAAAACAAATTAATGATTACCACATAAACATCCTATTAATCATATTAACCTATTCATTTGCTATGCGAACATTTCAATGGATGTAAGTTAAGTTAATATATTGGTTTGCCATGCAAAGACCTTGATGACATTCTAAAGAGATGTAAGTCCAATCTGATGGCTTTCTAATCGATGTAAGTTTGACCCATGCTTATAATACAAGCATAACCCAAACTTTAGCTAGCATTTTAAAGGGTTGTAAGTCCAATCCATATATTTTCCATGTGAATAATCTAAATAAATCTGGAATTCCAAAAGGCTGTAAGTCCAACCATATGTTCATCAAGAAAACACCAAACCTTATCTTGCATTTCAAAGAGATGTAAGGTCGATCCATCTGTTCGCCATGTGAACACCCTACTAGCATTCTAAGGGATGTAAGTCCAATCAATATCTTCACCATGTAAACACCCCTACACTAAAACTTTGATTTACTTAGGATATTTGAGATGAGGCAACCTGTGGTTGCTAATCAGACTCCCTAGACATTACGACTAGCCCTCTGATATTAGTAGACTAGAATAAAATAGTCTCAAAATGATGAAACTATGGGATCTTGATTGAGACTATTCTCTTATTTCTCTTAGGCAGTCATCTATATTATGCCACATACACCACTACACAATGATTCATATCAGAAAGATGTGTTTGTTTCTAACTTTAATTTAGAGTTCTCTCTCATTACAGAAAGAGGGGTAATTAACTATGAAGGCTTGCGTTCATAAGAAGTAGAAGCTAGATTTAAATAAACCCTAACATAATGTTAGGAAAAATTTGTTTGAATATATATTAATCTACCTCATAAAAATATACTCTTACCCATCTCGATAAAGATGGTGGAGAGCTTCCTCAAAGGAGTTTTTTTTTTCCGAGCGATCAGATTTCTAATGACTCCACTCAAGACTATTTCTCTCTCCATCTTCTAGTGGATAAATTAAAATATATGATGTCATCATAAAAATTAAAATATTGGGTTATATTATTTTAGAAGTTTAGATCAACAACCAAGTTTGAAACTTCTAATGACAAACTTCACAAACATGATGACTATTAAATTAGAAGAGGGGTCTACTGTTAGATTACCTCAGGTTATAATCAATGCTAGTTCTGTTAGAGCTACTCTCTAGTTTGGAATAATTTCTGAAGCTATCCAGTTTCTACCTATTTGATCTATAGCTATGGGTATCCTTAAATGCACTAGTATGCTAAAGCCATTGAACAAAAGAAGAAGGCCAAATGTGATCATTCCTAACGAGCCTAGCATTAAGCCTTATCTACAAAGAGGGGTTCAATTTTTGATAGGTTGTTAAAGGCAATGCCTATAATCTCTACTAAGGATAAGATGGCTATTAAGCCCAAACTGAAGTCTATCATTGTGAATCCATTTAGCAGTGCATCAGGGGAGCCTACTATTCTAAAAGATGCTACTTTTACTACAGGCAGTAATGACCATGAAGCATCATTCTGAGGCACCAAAATATCCAAGATAGCTTGAAAAAAGTACAATGCTAGTACAAAGCTATCAATTTGCCTATTCATTCTGATCATCAATATGAACCCACGGTGGAAGCAAACGTACCCACCAATAACAACTTCAACCCGCTCTGATGGGTCAAGAGGAATAGCTTTGAAGGAGCTATCAATAAGTCTTTCTAGGATGAACATACACATCCCATATCATAGAATTAATAATGGAAGGAGGAGAACATCTCCCCCAAAATTTATAAAGTTTTGAAGGTTGTTAAAAATATAAATCTTCAGAAAAAATTAAGAAATTAGTGAGCCAGGTCGCCAACCTAAGAAGTTTCTACTCTAAGAGATGTGAGAACATTAAAAATATTATGCTCACCTTGAGTAGAACTCAATGCCTAAGAGTTTAATGTTTGGTGAACACTGATAATGAGCCCTTAAGTATGATAGTAATAGTTGGCTAATTGTTGAAAGGTCTTGATAACCCCATAAAAATGAAAATATTATCTATCTAGTGAACACCAGGGTGTGACTTCTAGGAAGCATTCCTAGAAATCCACCATTAGAAGGTCCCGATCAACTTGGGTACCTAAAGAATCTCAAATCACAATGATGAGATAACCAAATATGGGACAACCTTACCAAATGGCAAAGAACTGAATCTTCTATCATCAACAGGAAATGCCAATCTAAAAAGAGTTAGCCAGCAGATGATAAGGCATATAATCAACTCTTCTAAGATGTTGACCTCACTTTTGGAGTGATCTCTCAACTTTCTTATCATAGATCTAGGACTCTCATAGACACTAAGAGTTTCTTAGTCTTAAGATACTTCTAGTCATTAGGTGAACACTTAACTTAACCCTAGAGACTTAGAAGAGTTAGCCATAGGGATAGTTGTGCCTTAAGGATTTAGGAAGGCTTGTCTACCCTATAGCCCAAACCAAATCCTTGCTTCCTTCTTCCAAATCAAATCTCAAATTCAAATCCAAATTATAAAATCAAATCCAAATATCAAATGATTGAAACCCATGATTAAATTCAAACTCCAAATTCCTTTCTAAGCCCTTTAATTTTATCTTATGGAATTTGCCTTAACCAAATTCAAATCAACCCCAATCCAATTGATTTTCTCAATTATCAAATTCAATCTCCAATCAAATTCCAAATCATTAATCAAATCTAAATGATTGAAACCCAAACTAAATCAATTCCCTACTTAAGCCCTTTTGACCCACATCCATGAGCTTGGTCAAATTTGCCTCCAAATCATTCCAAACTCAAGTGATTTTCTTATGAATAATTTATATCTTCATTTATATTCCCAACTATAAATGAAATATAAATTCAAATAGCCAAAACCAAATCCAAAGTCAAACTAAAATCCAATTTATACCCTTTAAGCCAATTCCTTGAACTTGGCCAAATCCTATTCAAATCAAGTCAAAACTGATGGATTTTATCTTGAATCAATCATTCCATCAATCATCTATCCAAATATAAATGAAATCTACAATCATCAAGATAAATCAAAATCAATTCAAGTCAAACCAACCTAGCCCATTTTACTTGAGATGTTTAAATGAGCCAAAACTCATTTGAACCTAAGCCAATTATAATTGATTTTATATGTCAATCTCAAATCCATATATAAACTCAACTAAATCAAACTCAACTCAAAAATCAAGCCAACTAAACTCAATTGGCTCACTTGACCCAAAGTAGCTAATTTGACCTACATGAACTAAAATCCAATTCAATTTAAATCAAAGTGAATTTAGTTAAGCTAAACATCATGTCATGATTGGTGATCATCTTAGGTTAATCAATTATCATAAATTAGGTTAAATCAAGTCAACCTAGCCCATTGACAAGTCAACCCTTTAACCCATATGAACCCAAATTGATTACAACCAATGACTCAAGTTTATTCCAAATTGATTATTGAACTTGACCAAAGCCTCAATTGAGCCCAATTTGGCCAATTGGTCAACCTAACCCAACTTAGGCCAAATTGATCTTAAGGGTCAAATCAACCTAAAACCCAATAAAATCTAAATTGAAATTAACTAAAGCTTACAATATATTACAAATGATCAACCAAACCCAAACCAAGCCATGATTCAAGCTAATTTGGTCAATTGGGTCAAATTGGTCAACTTAGCCCAAATTGACCTAAAGGATCAAATTGGCCAAAATCAAAATTATACCAATTGATTGAAACCAATTAAACCAATACACTCCAAATGATCATTTAAACTAGACCCAATCTTTAGTTTGACTCAATTTGACCAATTGGTCAACCTAACTCATTTTGACCCAATTTGACCCAAATGGGTTAAATTGACCCAAATTAAACCAAATAACATAAAATTTGGCCCAACTCACTTTTAACTCATTTCAAATCTACTCAAATCAAATTCAATACCAAATGACCACTTTGCCCTTGGGTCAAGAGCATCCCATGAGAAAAGATACTTGCCCAAGTGGTCATTTCTCTTCCTTGGCCACTTGACACTCATCCATTGGTCCACATAGGCACCAAGTACACTAATTATCTAACCCAAGAGGTGGTTCGGGGTAGCCATGCCTCATGGGTAGGTGAATTCACCTCACCTTTCCCACTGGAACACTTGGCATGAAGGACTCCCACCTCCCCTTGCTACGACACCCATTTTACCTTTATGGTAGCCACTTTCCAAGCCTACCAAAATGAGCCACTTAGGATGATTCCCTTGCATTCCCAACCACCCCAAGCCAAATAATAACATTGGCCAAAAATCAAACAAAAAGAAGGATTTTCGGCCAAAATCAAACACAAGACATCAGAGGCTGAATAACTACTCCTCTCACTCTCTTTTCCATCCCTTAGAGCTCCCAAACCAATCAGCAATCATTCTCACTTGATTTTGGGGGTGAAAAATACCAAAAAAATAAGTGAATTTTGCCAAGAAAGTAGTGGCGATTGGAGAAGGCATCGTTCCAAAGAAAGGCAATAGGTCTAGGCTCACTCAAGGCTTCTTCCTCCACTCAAAAGCATGTTAGGATCATCACCGCAGTCAAAAATCATCATCGATGAGGTAATCTTTAAAGAACCTGTAGCTGGCCTTAGGATTTCTTACTTTTTGTGATCATTTTCTTGTGATTTTAGGAATTTTCCTTAGATACACCTTACATTTATTTCATTTTATTTTTTTACAATATGAAATAGAATTTTTTCGACGAAGATTGATGCAAAAATGATGCCAATCGTACCTCATTTTACATTTTGTTACATTTTTCCCGTCGATTTTGCCGGTTGAAGTGCAGCAGCCGTCCGTCCCACATTCAGGGGATCAGATAGCTTAGATCGCGTCGAACCCTAATTTTTTTGACCCCTAGATCACAGGATCTGCCATTGGATCTCACGGATTGGACCTGGATCGTTCAATCCATGATCTGATGGTTGGATTTGATCCGTGCATCGCGGTCACTATTCCTAGTGTTTTCCCTAGGCGACATGGCATGCATCGTAATCATGTGGCTCCATGGCGCGTTTCTAGTGCCACCGCTAACTTCGGTTAAGTGGGAAAATCTAGATTTCTTATTTTAAAAATTATTTAAATCACTTGAAATTTAAAAATTGATGAAAAATAAAATAATTAGTAGAAAATTACAAATAAGGACTTGTTGGATTCATCTTTCCGAGAGGATTTTAATATACCTAAAATACACAAATTTTCCTTGATACTTTGAGCTTAATTTAAGTTTTGGTAGAAATTCAATTTTATTAATTAAATTAAAAATGTACTTCAAATAAATTTGAAATTTTTAGAGATTGAAATTGAAGCTGAAATCTACCTACCATAAAAATTTCAAATTAAAATCATTTTTGTATTGAAAGATATTGAATTTTAAAGTTCAAATGAGATATCCGGGTTGTTAAGCCAAGGACCTGCCTGAGTTTTGGAACCGCCCATTTCTTCATCCTTCTAGCTGCCTTAAGCAATGCTTTTGCAAGTAGGCTTTTCGTGCCAATCCTTAGCACTTCATGAAAATTATCTTAATCAAATGAAACTTTGAAAATTCATAAATAATTGTAGAAAAATCTAAAAATACAAATAAATACTCATTTTAAAGATATTTTAGTGGAGATTAGCTTAAAATTAATTATAATTAATTTTGAATAGTAATTAAAGCTTAATTTAGGTTTAATTGAAAACTTAATTAGCTTAATTATTCCCTAATTACCCAAGTAATAAAATTTAAAGTTTTTGAGGTGGATTAATGGGATGACCTCTACCTCCCATAATTTTCTTGGGATTTATTATTTGGTTAATTAGGAAAATTGGTTGTCTTAGCCTTAATTATTTTCTTAATTAATTAGGTGATTAATTAACATGCTAAATAGTATGGAAATCATTAATTAAGTTTGTTAATCATTGTGGAATTGTGAATGGGCATGGGGAATGAGATTAGGACCACTTTCCTATTATTTTCCCTAAGTTTATTTCACTTCACTTGAAATTAATTAATTTGGATTAATTAATGGTTTAATTCATTAATTAAATTAAAATCATAATAATTATAATTAACACTTGGGTAGCTCTTTGGGTGTTCAATAACCTAAAGAGAGAGCTAATGAAATTATGATTAGCTCATATGTGTGAGAAAATTATAAGAGTAATTAAGTGAGCTCCTTAAGCTTAATTAATTAATAATTATAAGCTAATTGTGTTGGGCCCCTTTAATTTTATAGGTGCATTGCTATTTACTTTTCTATATGGTTGCATATCATTTTAGCTCATAATTGTTTAATTAATTACCTTAAGGTGACATAGGCAAGAGTTAATTAATTGATTTAATCCATAAAAGTAACCTAATTGCTTTTCATTAAATCAAATTAACTCGCACACATGGGAGTGGGATTAAGATCAGCAAACTTCTTTCACCTATCCTAAATCAAATCAAACTCAAAACTAAAAGTGCCATTAAAGAACTTCGGTTCATTTTAAATAACCTTATTTGTTATGATTGTTCTTAGGAATTAATTGGAATGAATGAGATCATGTACTTATGTTCCTTTATTTCTTTCCAATCATGTTAAATGTTGCTTGCCATATGTAATCATGCATTCATCTCTTTTAAAATTAACTAAATGAAATGGTTTCTTTTATGTCAAATTGCATGTGTTGATTTAAATTAAAAATAGGTGTGGCTATTATTACTAGTAAATAAAAAGTTATTTTCAAAAGCCTATAAATCAATTATAATACATGGGATGATGTTAATTACAAATATCTATAAGTTTGCATGTGTTAATAATATAAGATATGCAATATGATCTCTCTATTTGCATGTGTTGATAATATAAGATATGCAATATGATCTCTCTTTTCTTATCTTATATGGATTTGCATGGGATTTATAAATGTATAGTTCATTTGGAAAGAACACAACATTTATCTAAATCTACTCATATGCATCTCCATGTTAAGACTTAGGAAGAATTTCATATCACATATGTAAATCATATAATTAAGTCAAATGTGACTTCTTGCATGACTTTTTGCTCTTGTGGTTCTTTTTATGCATTCGTGTGTATCTGAGAAAAGTGGTATATTATTCTGGATACCCGGGGCTGCGAGGCTTTAAGTAGCCCTAAATAGGTATTGTACCATACACCCCTGGTGTAGAATAATGGTGTCGTACTCACTTAAAACTCTTATATATATGTATGTATGATATGACCAATGAATAAGAATCATAAATCAAATATAACTTTTGCATGGGTTTTCCTATCCTTATTATTGCTTATATATCTATATGTATCTAAGAAAAGTGGTATATTAGTCTGGACACCCAGGGGATGCAAGGCTTTAAGTAGCCCTAAGTAGGTCTTGTACCTTATGCCTTTGGTGTAGAATAATGGCGTTGTACTCACTCGAAACTTTTATTCATGTGAATGTGTACTTAGCTAATGGATGAAAAATCTCTCTTTTCTATTAAAAAGACATGCATCATAATTTAATCAAATGAAATATCTAAATTCCAAACATACTTCTTTGTATTCATCTTTTAAGTGTGCTAAGACATACATTGTATGTATAGGTATGCTTAGGATTTAATCATATGTATGATATACATGATGGAAAGAAATGAATAAACATGTGTTATGTGATAATAATTCATTCTAATTAATCTTAAGATGTCTTTCTTATTGAATAAGATCATTTTGAGTGAACCTAAATTTAGGATTGATTAAAATATATAATAATCCATTCACTAAAAAAATTGATTAATTAATTTGCTTTAGAAGTGACTTAAGGTTGGGATGAATGAGAGATTCCCACTCTTTATAACACTTAGTTGTTACATGCAGATCATATGAAATAAAAGAAAACACTAAATAAAATCTTCAAATCAATTACATCACTTAAAGAGGAATCAATCCTTTACAAATTAAATCTTTCACACTTAACAAAATTACAAGTCTAAAACCTAGTTAGGACATACCACACAAGCTTTAATGCACACACATTAGACTAAGCCACCACTTCTAGCTTTATGTTAGAGCGATGTATGGTTTGATATATGCTTATTTTGTGATGTATTATTACAGATTGGATGTTAGGGTGTATGTGTGTAGTCTGGATGTTAGGCCGATATTAGCCTAATCAAGTTTTCTACAGGGGGTTGTGCTTAAGGGGCTACTAAATAAAAATATATATAAATACTTTTATTGTGCAGGTTGCTTAACCCCTAAGCATAATCCAAGTTAGGACAGGTGGGCTTGGTTATCCATGTTTGGGGTGCTAAGTCTAAATTATTCATATAACTACTTGGGTTGTATGGTGTGTTTAACTAACATTTATTTTGCAAGTGTAGCTAGATTTACTTTTCTTCTTTTAATATAATTTTGCATTAGGATTAGGATGGGTATTATGGGAGATTAGGATGAGCATTGGTTATAAGACCAAGTCTTATATATCATGTGATGCCTTTGGAGCAAGCACATCCAAATCAAGCCAAAAGGAAGCAAGAAATGGAGCAAATTAAATGAAGAAATGGAAGATGAAGAAATGAAGAAGGAAGAATGAAGAATGGAGACCCCATAACATTCATCATTTGTAATTGTAATTATTTTCTTGTAATTCGGGTTGTATAAGGGTAGAGCTCGGCTACTCACATTTCTTTTCGGGTTGTACGGTGGTACCCGATCACATCAGCCTTTTATTCTTTTGAAATAGCTTTATAAAATTGTTTGATGTTTTGTTTAGCTTATGCATTAGAAAAAACATGTCTTTTTATAGTTTATTTATAATTAGTGATTGCTATATGGTATGGATGCGATTAGGCTCCTAGGATAAAAATTAATTTTTCTACCCAAACTAACAATTCATATCTAAACCTCTAAAATAACTCATAATATCATATAAAAGCCTAGGCATTAAATCAAGATAATAAAATATTTAGCAACCCCTTAACTGGATGTTGTATGTTTAATATCATGCATAATCATCTTATTTCACTCTTATTAAGGGAGGGCTTCCATCTTTGCCAGATAGTTAGAGCTTAACCTTTGAGAGCCTATGATGGAAGAACACCTCTTTCCCTTTTAATTTGGCCCATAATTAACTTCTCATGCATTTAGGAATAAAAATCCCATAGCCTATGTCAAAATAAAGAGTCCCAAATTAAATAAAATTTTATAAAAATTTGCATTAGATTAAGTGATTATTCATACCCTTCATGCTCTAGTCTCATAGGGAGTGGGTTTAAGGACTTAATTTCTTTTCTAAATAATAATAACCTAGCCATCTTGCAAAAGCATATGCCTTGCCTATATAGAGTTAAAGCATTGAGAAGTTCTGGATACCACTCTAGGTAGTAATAAGTCCAACAGTCGAGTGATTTACTCTCTCTTATGGAGGTAAACCATATACCCACTTTCACTTTAGATTTAGGTCATGCTTTGGCCCTCACCAAAGCTCCCTAGATTTAGGATCTGAGGTCGCTATTTCCTGTGGGCTATAAACATAAATTCTCACCTCTTAAGTGTTTCCACAATCTTGTATTGTGAAATTATAAGTCCTAGATTTCTAATAAAAGTTCAATTCAAATAAATAAATCTCTTGAACTTCAAATATATAAAGCCCAACCATAGGATAGATTGGAGTGCTCACTAGGCTTCATAGTATCATGTGCACTCCGTACTCATCTCCTTTGGTTTCGATAATAACTCTTCCTTTTTGATACATCCCACTTGATTTTCTCAAAATACAACCAATTTATTGATAGTCCTATCTTTGAATTCTTTGGAGACAACAATCGCCTACTTTAATCGAGAGTATTCTTAAGAGATTCATTTCTCTTAAGATATAAATAACTATGGGGGCTTGCCCCCATATGGAACTTTTGAACCCAGTTTAAATAAACTCTACTTTATTCATCCATTTAAAGTAGGAAAAAAATCTCTAGTATATTTGAAGATCCATCATGTTTTATGAGTTCTTATTAGGTGATTAGGTACATTGTAGGGTAGTGACTTCTATCTTCTAAGATAGTATACTATTCCTCAATGTCAAACCCAATCACCTTGGTAAGTACACCCTCAGATTTGCGTGGTGTCCCCCCCCCCTTAGTTAGCTGGCTACCACTCTAGGTAGTAATAAGTCCAGCAGTCGAGTGATTTACTCTCTCTTGTGGAGGTAAATCATATACCCACTTTCACTTTAGATTTAGGTCATGCTTTGGCCCTCACCAAAGCTCCTTAGATTTAGGATCTGAGGTCGCTATTTCCTATGGACTACAAACATAAATTCTCATCTCTTAGGTATTTCCACAATCTTGTATTGTGAAATTATAAGTCCTAGATTTCTAATAAAAGTTCAATTCATATAAATAAATCTCTTGAACTTCAAATATATAAAGCCCAACCATAGGATAGATTGGAGTGCTCACTAGGCTTCATAGTATCATGTACACTCCGTACTCATCTCCTTTGGTTTCGATAATAACTCTTCCCTTTTGATACATCCCACTTGATTTTCTAAAAATATAACCAATTTATTGATAGTCCTATCTTTGAATTCTTTGGAGACAATAATCGCCTACTTTAATTGAGAGTATTCTTAAGAGATTCATTTCTCTTATAAATAACTATGGGGGCTTGCCCCCATATGGAACTTTTGAACCCGGTTTAAATAAACTCTACTTTATTCATCCATGTAAAGTAGGAAAAAAATCTCTAGTATATTTAAAAATCCATCATGTCTTATGAGTCCTTATTAGGTGATTAAGTACATTTTAGGGTAGTGACTTCTATCTTCTAAGATAGTATACTATTCCTCAATGTCATACCCAATCACCTTAGTAAGTACACCTTGATTTTGGTGTCTCCCCAATACAAATGAATCAAAAATAAACACCACATGGGAAAATGAGGATTTCCAAATCAATGAAGAACAATCAATTATGGACTTTCAAAATAATAAAGACATTGAATGTATGAAAGTCCAAGTTGTTTGTATGGTCGATACACATTTACAAAATAGAAATGTGGCATCTGAACAACAAAATAATCAAGGACATCTGGAGAAACCAAATCATCAATAATAAAGGTGTAGCTCAAGTAGAAGTTGAGGTAGTTGAAGAGCTAGTCGTCTTTGTTGCAAGGTTACAACAACAAATGGCTTTTCAACTCCAAGGAAGAGACCAAGAAATCAGCTAGCTCAGCAATCATATTAATGAAATGAATGGGCTGATGAAAGAGCTATTTGATTAACTTAACCTCATAATAATTACATTGCAAGGGATGATCAACCCAACTACTGAAGCTGGGGGCATGCAAAATGCTACATCCAACTTGCCAACTGTTTCAATGCAAAGGCAAGAAGCCCTAGGAGAAATTACATTAAATGCCCATCAAGTGGTTGATGTTATCACCAAATTTCAAGCAGAAGATCTCATCAGCCAGAAAGTCAAAGCAGTCATTACTTCAGAAGCTGCCCAACAGTTAGTTGGAAAAGGCTGACCATACCTGGCTGAATAAGATTAAGTACAATACCCTAAAAAATATGTTGTGCTGAAATTCATCACCTTTTTAGGCATAGCAAATCCACAGTAGCATTTAGCTTAGTTCAAAGCCAAGTGCGAAAATACTAGAAGAAATGATGCCTTACTACTATGGAAATTTTGTTAGCATTCTGAGCAACATGGCCTTCACATGGTATGCTGAGTTACCTAAATACTCATTAAAAACCTTCGCTAAGTTGGAAACATTATTCATCATGAGATTTGTAGGTGCATTCAAGAAAGAAATAATATTAGATCTCACATTAAAAAGAGAAGGAAAGATGAGGGTGTTACCAATTATATCATTAGATGGAGAAATCTAAGCATGAAATATGATCGACAACTCACAGAAAAGAATGCAGTAGAACTCCTCATAAGAAACATCGATGATTAGATGGCTCCATATTTAACCATGACTATGATTAATATGTTCCAAGAATTAATGGATTGTGCATCCAAGTTCGAAAGGCTCTCTAAGCAAAAAAGGCTTTAGTGCCAACTATAATAATAATCTCTTTGGAAAAAAAACAATCAAAATTGTATGATGTAAGGAAGAATGATGTGAATACAACATTCACATTTATGGTTGACAAAAAAAGGAAAATAGAGGTGTGACAACCTTGTGACCAATAGTAAAGCTAATAGAAGATAAGAAAAAAGGGCTTACTGTTTAAGAGAAGATGGCTATGCAGTACCCATTCAAAATAGAATGTACTGCAAAGATCTTTAGACATGCCCTAAAATTGGAATTATAATTACCAGAGCCACGCCAGACATACCAAGTAGACGAAGTTGATGATCCCAACTATTGTCCATTCCATAGACTTTTAAATCACCCAATTGAAGATTTTTTGATCTTCAAAGATTTGGCAGAAAAGAGCTATAAAAATGGAGAACTCACTTTATATTGAAATATTGCATTTGTATTCAAATGAAAGAGGTGGTTACAAAAGCTTAAAAAAAGGAAAAAAACTATGAGAATGCACAAAACATCTTATCATCCTCCAAAATGTCAAAACATAGTGAAGGAATAGTATGGCTAAGACTATCACTACGTATCCACTCAAAATTAAATTTTTGAGCAAATATGGAGTAAAAATCTGCAAACTTGTTACCTTCTCTAACTATGTGTTGGAAAAGGACTTGTTTGAACTAGGGTAGGAAGGAAATGTCGACACAGATGGATGGTTAGGAGGCCCGTCTGGTGCATTTAAGAGTTTGTTAGAGGAGGCCTATAACATCTTTGTTATCCCCTTAAATCACAATGCCATTTGCCTCTATCATCCAATGCATTATGTAGTTCTTGATGAAGAGCACAACTTTTATCTCCACTTGAGTGCTATCCCAATGCTGGAACTGCTTTCTCGTAGCTTTGATCAAGTTTACCCTATCATCCTTAATAACAACACCAAGGCCAACCACATGGTAGGAGGAAAAGGACCCATCAACATTACATTTGAGCTAGGAGGGGGAAGACACCAATTCGTTCAAAGAGACAACCCAAAGGGTTGAGTGGCATTCTAGTGCTCCTTGATTGTATACATGTATGTGTGAGTGAGAGCTTCCAAGATAGTTGATTCCATGGTGGTTGGAGTAGGGAAAGTTTTGCCATATTTCTTGGCATTTCTAGCTCTCTAGAATTGGTATACAACACTGCAATAGATTCTCCCCAGTGCAATTTGGTGGCCTTTGGCATTAGCAAACTCCTCAATGATTCATCCTAAAAAGTTAACTAGTACATCCTAAAGAGGAAAAGGTGAAGGTTATTACAACACACCCAATCTAGAATGCAAAAGGCAAAGATACCGAGACAGCTAGAACTCAAAATATAAATGATGATAAGGGCAAAGCTCCACAAACATAAGAAGAAAATGATGATTGGAAGACCTTCATCTCAAAGAAAATAAAAAAAGATGATTAACATTACTTTAGCCATATAACACTTCTGAAGGAAGAATTCTTTAGAGCCTAAAATAGATCTAAAAAGGCTCTTCCCTAATAAAGGGCAACTTTTATATAATACAAAAAAGTAGATAAAAATTAATCAATTTTCTTCATAAAGCCCTATAAATCAAAGGAAAAAAAAAGAAATCTAGAAAATCAAAGTCTAAAATACAAAAAATGATTGACTTTTTAGAGGAGTACGAGCAACCTCCGCAAAGACCAGTTAAATTGGAAGAATATATGACTCACTTGCAACTTAACATAAAATATCTTGAAGAAGAGATTTCGAAAGAAACATGTCAAGTCATGTGAAAATCATAATCTTTAAACTCTTAGAGAAGCATGTTATGTGATTGCAACTTTAACTAACTCTGAAGAAGAATTATGCCTTCCTAAAGAAAAGCTTACTAAATGGAAGGTCAAGTCAGGCTTAAAAAAATTATGTCCTAAATTAGGCAATTATTTTGAGAGTACTCAAAACAAACAATTCTAACGAGACATAGAATTCAGAGACTTCTTCCGATAAACAATATCACATAGAAGAAGTAACTTAAGTCCAATTAAGGAGTGAAAAACTAACTTTTCAACCAACATAATGGAAAGTCAGTGATAAAGGTAGACAAAATCAAATTAATGCCTGTGCCTGCACTTATTTTCTTGAACTGTGCATCATCACTTGTCTGACACTTTTCTTGAACACATACGAGCCTTCGATATGCTGTGTGAGAAAAATAATGTTTGGGGGGAAATCTAGCATATGCGAGCAAAAAAAATTCAGGCCTTAATACACCCAAGAAAGATGACCCGAGAGTGCTGTGAAAAATTCGGGCGCTTGCACGCTCGAAATTACTGACCAAACTTCAAAGTCTGCCAAAATAGAAGTAGAATATAGTGTTATGGTACATTTAGACAAGCTCCCTACTTTGATAAGTATATATGATGCTTTCATATTATCTAAGGATATACATGAGTGTTGACCTCACTTTTGGAGTGAGCTCTCAACTTCACCTTCTTAGACATAGGACTCCTCTAAACACTAAGAGTTCTTTAGTTTTAAGACACTTCTAATGATTAGGTGAACACTTAACCTAACCTTAGAGACTTAGAAGAGTTAGCCATATGAATAAGTTATGCCTTAGGGATTTAGGAGGACTTGCCTACCCTATAGCTTCAACCCAATCCTTGCTTTCTTCTTTCAAACCAAACCTCAAATCTAAATCCAAATTCAAATATGAATTCCAAAATCTAAATCATGAATCAATTCCAAATGATTGAAACTCACGATCAATTCCAAATCCAAAACCTTCCTAAGCCTTATAAATCACATCCATAAGCATAGTTAAACCCATCAAATCAACCCAAAGCCAAGTTATTTCTTTATAAATCACTTATTCCATCATTTATATTCATAATTATAAATGAAATTGACATCCAAATCATCCAAATCAAATGAATATAAATCAAACCAAATCAAAACCCATTTTCCAAACTTTTTGACCTACCTTAGCCAAATTCACAATCAAATCACTCATAATTCACATGATTCTCTCATGGATCATTTATTTTCACAAATATAAATAAAATATAAATTTAAATGGACAAAATCAAATTAATCTAAATTCAAAACTCAAATCCAAACCCAATTTATGTCCTTTATGTAAAATTCTTGGATTAAGCCAAATCATTCTCAAATCAATCCAAACCCTTGGATTTTCTCTTCAAACAATCACTTCTTCAATCACATGCCTAATATAAACATAAACTACAAACATCAAATCAAAATCAAACTAACCTAAATCAAACCCATGTTCATCCTTTTGACTTGAAATTATCAAATGAACTAAAACCCATTTGACTACAAACCACTTGCAATTGGATTTATATTTCCATCATAAGTCCATATGTGAGTTCAACCAAACTTGAAGCAAGCCTTGATCAAGCCAATTGACCCATTTAGGCTCAGTTGACCCAAAGTGACCTAAAGCACCTTTTTGAGCCAAGTTCTAATCCAACCCAAATTGGATTGAACTAAGCTCATCCAAACTTCACATTGTGATCAAAAATCATCATAGAATGTTCAATCAATCAAATTGGTTCAAACCAAGTCAAACTTAGCTATTCACCAAGTCAATATTTAACCCAAAAGAAACCCAAACTAGCCAAAATTTGCTATGAGCCAAATTGATTAAAACCATTGATTTAAACCAATCCATAATCAATGATTGAACATGACCAAGTCATCAATTAAGCCTAACCAAGCCTAATTGGCCACTTGACCTAAGTTGATCCAAATTGACCTAAAAAGTCAAAATGGGTCAAATCTTGATCTAAGACAAATTGATTACAACCAATGGGTCAAATTCATTCTAAATTGATTGTTGAACTTGATCAAAGCTTCAATTGACCAATTAGACCCAACCTAGCCCAATTGACCATGAACCCAACTTGACCTAAAAGGTCAAATCAACTTGAAATCAAACCAAACAAAAATTGATTAAAGCCAAAGCTTGCAATGCATTTCAAATGACCAACCAAGCCTAAACCAACCCATGACCTAAACCAATTCGGTGAAATGGGTCAAACTGGTCAACTTGGCCCATTGGACCTAAATAAACCTAAATGAACCAAAACCAAATCCAAACCAATGATACCCATAGGGTTCAAATGCTCATTTGAACTTGACCTAACCCATGGTTTGACCCAATTTGACCAAATAGTCAACCTAACTCAATTTGACCCAACATGACCTAAATGGGTCAAATTGAGACAATTCAAATCAAATGAACTCCAAATCACTTGAAATTTGGCCCAACCTATTTTTGAATCATTTTAAATCTGCCCAAATCAAACTCATAACCAAATGACCACTTTACCCTTGGGTAAAAGGATAACCTATGACCAAATTCACTTAAAATTTGGCCATTTTTTTCCCAAGGCCACTTGACATCCTTCTAGTGGTCCAATGGGCACCAAGGAGGGTGGTGAACATGACCCAATGAGCTTGGGTTGGCCATGACTCAAGGCAAGGCCAAACCGACCTCTCCAATGACATTTGAACACTTGGAACTCCAAATGGACTCACCTAGCACATGGGCATCTACTCTCAATTTACTTCAAATCAAGGTTGTATTCCTTCAATAGGGCTTCATCTCTACTAGACGAAGCTATCTCCTCCATTGAAAGGGCCGATGATAGCCTATAGCGAGGTAATTGCTTGAAGTCATAGCCATAGGAAAATTTGGTTGGTCATTTTTGATGAAAATTGTCACCCCTTAAAATCTTGACCATTGGATGTGCATACCTCCTTTCAATGATGTGGGATCATTTTGATCCCAATCCGAGCTCGGGTGAGCTTGAACTGAACGAGGTTCATATCTCATCAATCATGAAGGAGAAGGATCATACGTCATCCGTTCCACATGATTGGAGCAGAAGGCTATGATTAGATCATGCTAGATCCTCTCTGATTCATTCCTAAACCGTAGGATTGATCTAGGCTGTCCGATCTTAGATCGGACGGCTAATAGAGAAAGCTCGTCTGTCACCAGCTAACTCACCCGACAGATGTGATAACTTAAATATCCTATCCCATCCTACCACATGGAAAGCGCGCCACGTCAACCGTCATGTGGCCCGATAGGATTAGGGGTTTCATTAGGCTTGATTAGTCCAATTTTAATGAAGAACTTCCAAAATTCACAACTAATTATAGAAAAATCCAAAAATATAAATAAACACTCATTATAAAGATAATTTAGAGGAGAATAATATAAAATTAAAGTTAATTGATTTTCAACAATAATTTTTACTCAATTTAGGTTTTATTGGAACTATAATTAAGCAAATTACTCCTTAATTACTTTAGCAATTAATTCCAAACTTCTTGAGATTGATTAGTGGGATAATCTCTACCTCCCATGATTTTCTCAGAATTTATTGCTGGATTAATTAGGGCAATTGCTTATTTCATCCTTAGTCCCTCTCTTAATTAATTAAATGATTAACTAACACGTTAAATTGTAAAAAATTCATTAATTAAACTTGCTAATCATCATGCAATAGTGAATGGACATAGGGAATGAGATGAGGACCTCTTTTCTAATCTTTCCCCTAAGTTTATTTCATTTGAATAAACACTTAATCAATTTATAATTAATTAATGGCTTAATCACCTCATTAAATAATATTAATCAAACTCAAAACCAAATCATTCCAAAACTTAATCATTCAATTCTTGGATAGATTCTTAGGTGTTCAATAACCTAAGAGAACTCCAAAAAAAATTATAATCAAACTACATGTGTAGGATGGTTATGAAAGTACTTAATTAAACCCTTTAGCTTAATTAATCAAAAATTATGAGCCAATTGCATTAGGCCCCTTCATTTCTTAGGTGCAATACTGATTTAATTTTAATGTGGTTGCATATCATATGTTGGTCACAATTACTTGAATAATTATGTTAAAGTGGTATAGGTAAGGGGTAATTAATGGATTTAATTCATACCTTAACCTAAACAAAACATAAAATCAACCTAATTATTCTAAAGTTAAACTAAACCAATTCACACATGAGGGAAATGGGTTAAGATCAGCAAACCCTTTTCATATTTCTTAAGTCAAAGCAAATTCAAATATAAAAATCTCCTTAAGGAATTTTGATTCATTAAAAATATTCTTATTTTATATGGTTGTCCTTAGGAATGAATTAGGGTGAATGAAGTCATGTGTTTACATTCCTTTATTTCTTTTCAAGCATGCTAAATATTATTTGCCATATGAAATCATGCATTCATTTCTTTTGAAAAATTAATTAAATAAAATGTTTCCTTTCATGTTAAATTGCATGTGTTGGCTAAAATTAAGAATATGAGTGACTATTATCACTATTAAACTAAAAATTATTTTCAAAACCTATAAATCAAAGATTATGAATGAAGTGATGCTACTTGTGAATATTATAAGCTTGCATGTATGTGATTATAACATAAGATGTGTATTATGAAAGTCTCTTTTCTTCTCTTAACATAGATTTACATAGGATTTGCAAGTGTATAGTTCTTTTGAAAATAACACAACACTTGCTTAAATCTATTCCTATGCATTTCTATGTTATAACTTGAGAAGGATCTTCATATTACACATGTAAATTATACAACCAAATCAAATATGATCTTTTGTATGATTCTTTATCCGTTTGATTCTTTTATACATCTACATGTATTTAAGAGAAGTGGTATATTAGTCTGGACATCCTGAGGCTGCAAGGCATTATGTAGCCCTAGGTAGGTCTTGTACCTTACACCCTTGGTGTAGAAAATAATAGCGTCGTACTCACTTATGACTTTTATACTTGTGGATGTGCATTTAGTTAATGGATGAGAAATCCCCCTTTTCTACATAATAAAGACATGCATCAATGGAATATCCAAATTTTCAAATCATATCTCTTAGCATTCATCATTAAAGTGTGCTAAAATTTACATTGCATGTATAGATATGCTTAAGATTATTCATATGCATGGTATACATGGTGGAAAGAAATGAATGGTTGCGTGTTATGTGATAGTAATTCACCCTAAGTAATCTTAAGATGTCTTTCTTATTAAATAGGACTATTTAAAGAGAACCCAAACTTAGGACTAATTAAAACACATAATAAAACATTCACTAAAGAAAATTCATTAATCAATCTACCTTAGAAATGTTTTAAGGTAAGGATGAAAGAGAGCTCTCTTCTCTTTTCTTCTCTTCACAACATTTAGTCACTAAGTATAGGTTCATTAAAACCAAATCAAATCATCAACTAAAATTGACAAATCAACTAAATCACTTGAAATGAAACCACCCTCTAAATTAAACCTTTCACACTTAAAAAATCCCAACCTTAAAAGCCTAGCTAAGACATACCACACAAGCCTTAAATAACACACACATTAGACTAAGTCACCATTTTTAGCTCTAGGTTAGGGTGGTACATGGTTTGATGAATGATTTTATTTTGTGGTGTAATATTTTAGACTGGATGTTATGGTTCATGCACGTAGACTGGATGATAGAGCGATCTTAGCTTAATCATGTTTTCTGTAGTGGGTTATGCTTAAGGGGGGATGCAATCAATATATAAATATTTTACTGTGCAAGTTACTTATACCCCTAAGCATAACCAAATTAGGATAGGTGGACTTGACTACCCATGTGTGGAGTGCTAAGTTCAAATTATTCATATAACTACTTGGTTTGCGTGGTATGTTTAGCTAACCTTTATTTTGCAGGTTTAGTTAGATTTACTTTTTCTAATTTTATGTAAAATTTATAATTAAGATTTGGAATGAATGTTATGAGGGATTATGATGAATATTGGTTATAAGATGAAGTCTTATGTACCATGTGAAGCCTTGGAGTAACCACATCCTAAGTAAAACCAAAAAAAATAAAGAAATGAAGAAATGAAGAATGAAGACCCCCATAACATAAATTTCTTTTAATTATAATTATTCATTTATAATCCAGGTTCTATAAGGGTAGAGCTCGACTACCGATATTTATTTTTTGGGTTGTACGGTGATACCCAATCACACCGACCTCTTATCCTTTTTGTGATAATTTTATAAATTGATTGATGTTATGTTTATGATTGTGCAATAAGGATGGCATGATTTTCCTAATTTCTTAATTGTTTGAAGGTTGTTGAATGGCCTGGATGCGACTAGGCTCTTAGCGAAAAATAAATTTTCTATCCAATTAATCAATTTAAAATTAAACTAAATAATTCATAACCTCACTTAAAGCCTAGGATATAAATCAAGATAATAAAAGATTTAGCAACCCATTAAATGGATGTTGTATGTCTCATATCATGCATAAATCATATTATCTTACTCTTGCCAATGGAGGGCTTCCACCTTTGCCAAAGAAAATGGCTTGACCTTTGAGAGCTATGGTGGAAACACACATCCTTCTTTTTGATTATGGCCCATAGCTATTTTCTCATGCATTAGGTGTAAGAAATCCCATAGCATGTGTCAAATAAAAATGTCCCAAAATCAAAATGAAACTTGACAAAATTTGCATTAGATTAAGTCATGAATTCATGTCTCTCATGATCTAGTCTCTTAGGGAGTGAGTTTAAGGACTTTGTCTTATTTCTAAATAAACAATCTCCTAGCTATTCTGCAAAGTATAAGACTTACCTACATGTATTTAAAATCATAGGAGGAGTTAGTTGGTGGCCACTCTAGATAGTTGTAAGTCCAATAGTCGGGTGATTTACTCTGTCTTGTGAAAGTAAACCATATGCCCATTTTTGCCTTAGATTTAGGTCATGCTTTAGCCCTCACCAAAGCCCCCTAGATTTAGGATATGAGGTTGCTATTTCCCTTTGGGGCTACTAGCATAAATTTGCACCTCTTAGGCATTTCTACCATATTGTGTTGTGGAATTATAAGCCCTAGATTTCTAATAAAAATTTAACTCAAACATATAATTCTTATCAATTTTAAAAATATAAAGCCCAACCATTAGGATAGTTTGGGATGCTCACTAGGCTTCATAGTATCATGAGTATCCCCTACTAATCTCTCTTTGGTTTCGATAATAACTCTCTCCTTTTGATCAATACCACTTGATTTTCTAAAAATAATCAATTGATTGATAGTCCTATCTTTGAAATATTTGGAGACAACGATCATTTACCTTAATCGAGAGTATTCTTAAGGAATCTCATTATGTAGGATGAAATTAACTATGAGGGGCTTGCCTCCATAGGAAACTTAATGAACCTGATTTAAATAAATCTTATTTTACTTTTCCATGTAAAGTAGGGGAAAGATCTCTAGTATATTCGAAGACCCATCATGCCTTAGGAGTCCTCTTTAAGTGATTAGGTCCATTATAGGATAGTGACTTCTATCTGTCCAGATAGTATACTATTCCATAATGTCATACCTGATCACCCTAATGAGTACATCTAGGGATCTACGTGGTGTCCCCACACATAAATACACACATAACATCACACAACCAACAAACATAAAAAATTAAAACACTACAGATTTTTCTGGCGACTCCGCTGGGGAAGGTTTCTCTCTCCATCTCTAGTAAATGATCGTTGTCTCCAAGTATTGATAGTGGATTTGTATTTCATATGAATCCGAGACTATCATTCTTTTTTGTTGGCACTTAGCTCATTTCATTCTTAAGCTAAGCTAACCCACCTCCTTTAGGTTTTAGGACCTCACTCCATGTAGGTCTTAAAACCCCTATTGGGTCCCCCAATATGTGAAAATAAAAATTGACCAGAAGAAATGACTAAAAACCTCATTGAACCTCCTTATCATCTTTATGGTAAGGTAAGGTACATTCTACAAATAAGAAAAAATAAATCCTTTGTAAGGATATCACTTTTCAAAAGCACTTTCCCAAAGTTCACATAATAAAATACTTGCATAATTTTTTTTCATAAAATATATATAATTCAACCCCATCTAATAATCCTCAGGATTATTACATGTAGGTTCTTTTCAAAATCCAAAATCAAAATCATCTTTCAAAAAACACATATTTGAAAATGAACATCTTCTTTCAACATACCCAAATTTATTGAATGAAGGTTTCATTTCCAAGTAAAATCATGTCATAAAAAAAACATTGAAATGCCATTCAATAATATCTCACATATGTTGAAGTTAGAGTTTATTTTTTTTTTTTCAAAAAGCACAAATTTGAAAATAAGCATCTTCATTCAATATATTCAAATTTGTTGAATGGAGGTTTCATATCTTTTTAAAACAAAATCACACCATTTGAAACCCCACTCAACACATTCCACATGTGTTAAGTTAGAATTCCCTTCCTTTCAAAAAGCAATAATCACACACAAAAATTTTATCTTTGAAAAATAAAATATAATTGACTTCCATTTTAATTACCCAAATTTGTTAAATGGAAATCTCCTTTACAAAAATCATGAAAATCAAAATATATTGGAATTCCATTTGACATACTCAAATTTGTCAAATGAGAGTTTCATTTTAAAAAAAGAAAATTGAAAATAAATTGGAGTCTATTTGACATACCATATTTGTTAAACAGAAAACTCCTTTTCAAAAATAATAATAACCAAAATAAAAAACCAAACACATTTGGACTTTATTTAGCATACACAAATTTGCTAAGTAAAGATCCCATTTTCAACAATCAAAATAAAAATCAAACATAGTTGGACTCTATTTAGCATACACAAATTTGATAACTAATGATCCCATTTTCAAAAATCAAAATAAAATCAAACACATTTGGACTCTATTTAGCATACAAAAAATTGCTAAGTAAAGATCCCATTTTCAAAAATCATAACAACAATCAAACACATTTGCACTTTATTTAGCATACACAAATTTGCTAAGTAAAGATTCCATTTCTAAATTCACATATGATGCACATCATGGGTAAGCAAGTAAAAAGAAAATTGTTGTTAAACATCTCATTTAGCATACCTAAATTTTCTAAATGAGTAATCCCAAAATTAAATCTAAACAAAAATCAATTGACACTTTATTTAACATACTCAAATTTATTAAATAAAAGGTCCCAAAACAAAAATCAAATTCAAATATGAACCAATGGAAGCATCGAATGTCTCTTCAAAATATTTAAACCCACTCTACATACACAAATTTGTTGAATGTGGATTCTAAATTCAAAAGAACTCAAAATCTCTACTCCAAGTTATTCAAAATCTCTCCTAAATTCAAAGAGCCCCACTTAACATATTCAAATTGTTAAGTGTGGGTTCAAACTCTAAATCAAATTCAAAAGGTCAGCAAAATATCAAGGTAGAAAATCTGATTTAAGTTTGTTCAACAATTATAGAGTTTCAGTGCAGTTTCAACTCAGTCTAATCAGGTTTTTTCTCAAGTACATTATATTGTAGATGGATTCCCATAAGTATGTGTTCACCTTCCCCTTTGGGATGTATTTGGCCTTGGATCGGGCTAGCCTCCCCCAAACTGATTGTGCTCATTTGATAAATTTTTGTCGAGGATTCGAGGGAGCTTGGATTACTTGTGAGGGAGCAACCCTCACCACTATTAACAGGAATGTGATGGCTAGGCAGAAGTCAATCATCCATATTGAGATGCCCACATATTCTGAATTTCTCTCATATAAGAGGAAGGCAGTAAAGGTTTCTGTATCAGCTATAGCTCTAATGCCCATGCAGTCAGTTGTTGCCATCACTGCCCCAATGTGGGCTAGTGCCCACTCATTAGCTTCCTCTAAGGGGAAGGCTACCTTGGCTTCAGGGGTAGTCTCTCCTACCTTTGAGGTAGGGTCAAGCTCTTGTACTGCTCCACCTAGCAGAACTTAGAACCATAATAGGAGCTGCAAGATCAAGCGGCACCACGTGAGCATTGCCAAGGAGATGGAGGCAGTATCTCATATTGTAAAAGAGTGGTCACCCAGGGTTGTTTCTCCTTTGCTTACTTAGAACAAGTTCCACCCCTTTTCTAGTTCTAAAGTAGAAGAAGATGTCAGGAGGATTGCAATATTACATCCACCTCCGGTTTATTATGAGGCACATATCAGAGATAAAAAGTGGTCATATGCTAGCCTCATGATAGTTCTATGCCAAGTTGGCGGGGCTTATGGATGGTCAGAATCTGGTGCACAGTTTGATTTATGATTTGTCATTCCTCATAGTGTGGGTGAGTAGATCCGTCAGGAGAGGGCTAGAGAGGACCTTGTATTAGTTCATATTACTAGTAGAGAGAGGCAAAGATATGCCATGAAGTCAACAGCCTCTACCCTCGAAGATTTTCCTGATCGATGCACTACCAGTGTCGGTCACACTGATAATATTTTATTGACTGGTACCACCCATCATGGGAGGAGAGCTCCCGTACAGAGGCAGTCGGTGTTGTCTCCACCACACTGATCCACTCCACATCCTCTATCACCAGTTTAGGTTCCATCTTCTACAATTCCACCCAAAGCCATGAGAGTAGCATCAAGGGAGAAGAAAACCCCACTGGTGATCTGGCTATGGCCAAGGGATCCCATTCCATCTACTCCAACAACTAAGGTGAGGGCAAGTTCTCCTGTTCGACCTCCCACTTCAGTTATCGTGAAGAAGAAGTGGCGACCCCGTAGCATCGTAGTCATACCACTACCACCATCACCTCAATCGATCATGGATATAGCAGTGGAAGAAGGAGAAGGGGACAGTTCTATTATCCCCATGGTGATAGGTCCCCCTAGAGACAACACTCCACCCATAGAAGTTGACAGTCATTAGCATGTATGATGCCCTTATCTTATCCATAAAGATGAGGGAGTCAATAATCAAAGCCCTTCTTGATCCAAAAATATGTTTAGCTCAGCTGACCGTTGCTAGAGAGGAGGCACATTATTCAAGAGAAGCCTAGGGAGTCACATTCATCGACAAAGACCTTATTCTAGGGGATATGAAGCACAACCATTAAATTTAGGCTTTCTAGGGAGTAAGTTGATCCAGGTGCATCAGTGAATATTATGAGCCTAAAAACCCTTGCCTACTTGAAGATCGACATCTCAGAACTCTGAGGAGATTAGATATTGTTGAGAGGATTCAATGAACAAGGTGAGAGGGGTTTCAGCTCCATAGTGTTACTTTTGGAAATAGGTGATTAGAAGATTGAAGCCAAGTTCTATATAATTGATTCGAATACATCATTCACTATTTTGTTTGGTAGGCCTTGGATACACAAGAATAAGATGGTTTCATCCTCCCTTCATCAGTGCATCAAGTTTCGAAGAGATGAAATTGAATACTGTGTCAAAGGAGATGAAAAGCCATTCTCAATTAGAGAGGTTGAGATATATAAGGATGCAATCTACTATCTTCCTCAAAATCAAAATATTTATTCTCAAGATCTTCGCCAAAATCTGAATACAAAAGAAAAAGAAAAAGAAAAGGAAAAAAGAAAAAAAGAAAGTACAAGTGAGCAAAAAAGGAAAATCGAGGAAGAGGTAGAGTCGCATGCTACATTCAACCCATAGTTCATTCCACCATACAGACATATGAGTAGAATGACTTGACCTCCACCAGGTAGAGGCAGAGCTAGATACAGAGGTAGTTCCAAAGGAGAAAGACCCCCTAGTTGGCAGTTAGCCAATAGGGACTATGTTCCAGCTCACAAAAGTACTCCTGCTATTCATATAGACTTAGAATCTAGCTCGGAGGACAAGTCTCATCTGATTAGCACACCAACTAATCCCTCTCAGCCATTTCATTGGAGGTGACACTTGAGCTAGACAGTGACAAAGACCAGGCCTCCAAGCAAAGCATGAATGTATTTGAATCAGGATTATGTAAAACCATTAGGCAGCAGTTGGGAACCTTAGCTCTAACCCCACTTTCTTCTCAAAAGTTGAGGGTTTGGTAGTTAAGGAAGCCCCTAGATCTTCCATGGGTGTTAAGCCAAAGAGATTCATATTGGGATCATCATTCTCAAGTCCAAAAGTAGATGTAGAACTTGAGGATAATTCATATAAATATTTAATTGAATTACCTTTTGATTGGTACTCTTTTTGTATTCATAATCTTGTAAAGAAAAGTTTGATTCCTTACACATTGTCCAGGCATAGGTCGGAGTATTTTGAGAAGCTGTGGGACAATAAAAGAAGGGATGCACAATCAAGACCAGGACTAAGATTCATTATAGTGGGTATAATGGATGATGATGAATACTACTTAGTTGTCATTAATCATCTGGAGTCTGATAGAATCTTCTCAAATCACACTAACTCTTATGAGGATGTGCGTTTGAAAACTTCAGATGATCCTGATGATATTCAAATCAAAGATGCACCTCTAGAATTTGAAGAAGGAATCAATTCAACCATCGACAAGCTCAAAGAAATTAACCTCGGGACAGATGAAGATCCATGCCCCACATACATTTGTTCTCTTTTGAATGAAGAAAAAACCAATGACTTAGTTAGGCTATTGTCTGAGTTTAAGGATTATTTTGCATAGAGCTATGAAGAGATGCCCGAATTATCTCCCGACGTAGCAATCCATAAATTAGCAATAGACCCTAATGTTGGCCCTATCAAACAAGCTCCTAGTTGCATGCGATTAGAAATCGAACAACAAGCCATTTCTAAAGTCAAGAAACTGATCAATGCTGGTTTCATCAGGGAAGAAAAAAATACCCTACTTGGTTAGCTAGTGTCATGCTAGTTAAGAAAAAGAATGACCAAATTCGCATATGCGTCTATTTCAGGGACTTAAATAAGGCATATCCTAAGGATGAATTTCCACTTCCTATACCAGAATTAATGGTGGACATCACCTCATCTCATGCAGTATTCTCCTTTATAGATGGCTCATCTGGCTACAACCAAATCAAGATGGCCCCCGAGGATGAAAGAAACACTATTTTTTGAACCCCGATCAGAATCTAATATTATAAGATCATACCTTTCAGCGTTAAAAATGTTGGTTCTACATTCCAGCAGACCATGACTCAGATCTTCAATGAACTCATTTATCATCAAGTTGAATGCTATGTTGATGATCTAGTGGTCAAAAGCGAAGAAAAGGTAGATCATCTCTTTGACTTGAGAGTAGTTTTCTAATGGTTAAGACAATTTAACCTTAAAATGAACCCCCTGAACTGTGCATTCAGAGTAGCTTCAGGGAAGTTCCTTGGGTTTGTTGTTCAACACCTAGGAATCAAGATAGACCCAAAAAAGATCAAAGCTATCTTAGAAATGCCACCCCTAAAAGTCCAACTCAACTCAGATCATTCCAAGGGTGGTTGGCATATTTAAGGAATTTTATCTCTAATCTATCGGGGAGATGCAAGCCATTTTTAGCACTTGTCAAAAAGGATGCTAAATTCAAGTGGGATGATAAGTGCCAGCATGTTTTTGAAGATATTAAACAATATTTGGTGAAGCTGCTACTTCTAGTAGCGCCTATCCCAGGCAAGCCACTTATCCTTTACACTGCTGCATTGGACGACTCCCTTGGCACTTTGTTGGCCCAAACCAATGACAAAGGAGAATGCTCTATACTTCCTCAACCATCGTCTGATCCTTGCCGATGCAAACTACCCACTTATTGAGAAACATTGCCTAACTTTAATCTTCGTATCCCAAAAGCTACAACATTATATGCTATCTCATAAGGTGAACTTGATCTCCAAGATCAATCCACTGCAATATCTCATGACATAATCAATATTATTTGGACGGTTGGAGTGTTGATCCATGATTCTATCACAGTTTGACATCACATTCATACCCCTCTATGTTGTGAAAAGATAGGCATTAGCAAATTTCTTAGCAGCCCACCCACTTCCTGCTAACTCTCCGCTTAGTGATGACCTCCCTGATGAATAAATCATGAACTTAGGGGACACTAACATCCGCCATTGGGAGATGTATTTTGATGGTGTGACTTCCTTTCAAAAAGAAGAAGAACCACGATCTACTCTTCCTGAAAAGGCAGGGTAGAAATCATCATTTTAACTCCATACCATGATGTGATGAGATTCTCATACTATCTCTCCAATCCATGCACCAACAACGAAGTTGAATATGAGGCTCTGATTGCTTGTCTGGAGTTAGCTATTACAGTGTATGTCAAAATCATTAACATTTATGGGGATTCACAGCTGGTCATCAACTAGATTATTGGGTCCTATTTGGTTCTAAAACCTAAGCTTCCTCACTACCATGAGTACACCATGAAGCTGTTGGCCCAAATCTTTGAGGTTACCATCTACAAGATTTCTCGAGGAGAGAACACGGTAGCAGATGCTTTGGCCAAACTCACTAAGGAACTGACATATCTGAAGGATGAGTTCATTCCAATAATGGTCAAAAATAGATAAGTCTTATCTTTTATTGATGTTGAACTTAGTGAGAGATTCTCTCTTGAAGGGGAGGTTGTCATTGCCAATAAAGATAAGGAGCTAAATTGGAGGCAATCATTCATAGATTACTTGAACATAGGCAAACTACCTCAAGAGAAATCACAAGCCCATCAGATGAAGCAGAGAGCTCTCTCTTATGCTCTCATGGATGGCACCTTATACCGATGGTCTTTCGATCAAATTTGGTTATGCTATTTAAATAAACATGAAGCCCGTAAGATCGTGACTGAGGTACATTCAGGTTTATGCAGAGTGCAACAATTTGATCCGAAGATGAAGCTAAGATCAATAGACTCTAGGATATTACTTGCCCTCGATGATTACAGATTGCATAGATGTAGCTAGGAGATGCCACCAATGTAAGGTACACAACATAGTCTTGCACCAACCACCCAACATTCTACACCCTACATTGGACTCATGGCCATTCGAGTGTTGGGTTACTGACATAGTGGGTCTGATTGATCCTCCTTCTTTTAAGTGTCATCGTTTCATCCTAACTGCCACCGACTACTTTTCCAAGTGGGCGGAGGAAATCCCACTCAGAGAGGTCACAACTTGTCAAGTGCTATAGTTTTTTAAGAACCATATCGTATATAGGTTTGGGGTGCCTCGATGAATTATATCTGATAATAGTATTGCATTTAAGAGCACTAAGATCAACAGCTTTGCCAAAAGACACGGTATAGATTGGAGATACGCCATTATCTACTATCCCAGGGTGAATGGCCTAGCAGAAGCATTCAACAAAACTCTCATCCAGATACTAAATAAAACACTCAATGATAATAAGCGATAGTGGCATGAGCAGCTAGTTGAAGCCTTGTGGGCATACCACACAACATATAGAACTCCAACCCAATCTACCCCGTTCTTCTTAGTGTAGGGGTCCGAAGCCATTCTATCCTTAGAAGTTTAACTCTTATCGCTAAGAATAACAATGAGTAGTAAATCACTACATAGCAGAATGTCAAGTTACATTAGAAGAGCTCGAAGGTTTAGAGGAGAGACGCCTATGAGCATGCCAGAACCTCGAGTTATACAAAGATAAAATGATTCAAGCTCACAACAAGCTAGTCTTCCCTTGAGCTTTTCAAGCAGGAGAGCTTGTTTTAGTTCTAAGGAGACCAATTGTTGCCCATCAAAAGATGGGAGGCAACTTTGAACCCACTTGGGAAGGCCCTTTTGTCATAGAGAAGGCCTACCGAGGAGGATCTTACCAACTTATTAATTGTAAAGGGAAACACCTGATGCTTCTAATCAATGGGATCAATTTGAAGAAACACTACCCATAAAATTATGTTTGAAAATAATTGTCCTAAAAATTCTATTCCAATTCATCAAAGAATATTCTCTTCATTCGAAGCGTTGTTTGCTTATTTACAAATTCACCATGATGTGTTTAGGGTGGGTGTAAGAGAACCCAAGAGGCATCTTATCCTTCTTTCATAACACGAACACATAATTAAAAATGATTCCCCATAATTACTAGAGTAGGTGTAAGAGAACCCAAGAGGCATCCTATTTCGACTAGCATGGCTAAGTTAGGTGTAAGAGAACCCAAGCGACATTCTTTCTTGGTGGGATCACAGCTACAATTCGTGGCACCATTTCATCAAATTTTAAGAGTGTTTTAGGATAAATACAAGAGAACCCAAGTGGCATCCTATCCTTCTTTAACACAAACACATATCTTTTAGCTCGTGCTATTTTGATGTGAAAGAAAGCCTCTATGTCACTCACTCATTAGCTGCTCTAGGTCGGACTGACATGCTGCCCTACTAGTGTGTCACCCCAGTTGTCACTTATATGGCGGATGTGAGTCCCCTTGCTTTCTTCTTGACTTGACCATTATAAATCGACCAGTGCCTTGTTAATTTAGGAGGGCTCACTACGCAGCCAGTAAGCTGCATCATGTTGACTTTGTTTAAGAGGATGAAGCCTACACGCTTTCTTCTTAAACTTGACATCATGCACTGACTAGGTTGAGTATATTTGAGATTTAGGATAAGTCCCCTAGTGGCTCCTTTCCTCTTGACTAATCGAGTTGATATAAGTCCCCCAATGGCATTCACTCAATAGTCTTCTTAGGTCAGATAGCACCTGTCTAGCCGAAGATAGACTATCCCGACAATCAGTTCTGCTGTAGGATGATGTGAGTCACCGATGCTTTCTTCCTAAGCTAATTGTCATAAATTGATGGGCACCTCAGGTTGGTTGACGTTCGCTATGCTGACAGCGACTCACTCAGTGGATACACCACTCTTAGCAGAAATGAGTCCCCACGCTTTCTTCGTGAGTTGGCCACCGAATACCTATAGACTTTATCTTCTTCAGGGTTTTGGATAAAGCCCTTAGTGGCCCCTCCCTTGCAGGCACTCTACATGGATTACATCTTTTGCAACCCCATTTAGACACTACCCAGGCTACTCTTGGATTGACCGTCCTTTCCTAGCCACCCTCGTGGTTAGAGAATTTGTTCACGGATGCAATGTTTCTCTTGACCAAGAATCAAATAGGTATAGGTTGATATAAGCTCCTTCTCAGTATGATCCTTCATAAACTAATAGGGTCCACAATAAATAGACAAACAAACAAATTTATTTACTTTTGGATTAGGAATTCAAGCCCCCAATAGCCCCTTTCCCAAGCAGGCATTCTATCTTTAGGGAAGTGCCAGCAAAACTCCTTGTAGGAATTGCTTGACTACACTTGAGCTGGGATAAGTCCCTGAGTCAGCACTCTCTCAATAGTCACCCTTTGGTCGGGTTCAATCTGTTTTGCCACAAATAGGTTGCCTTGGTGGTCATTTCACTCTAGAAGATGTAAGTCTACTATGCATTCTTTTTAGTATGATCATCATAAATCGACAGGCAACCCTTGGTCAGGTTGACATGTTACCTTGCTAATGCATAACCCCAGTGGTCTTTTCTTTAGAAGATGTGAGTCCTTGTGCTTTCTTTCTTGAATTGGTTGCTGCAAACCAAAAGGTACCCCTTTAGTTGGATAGATCTCCCCTTCAGTCAAGAAACTACTCCATTTGGATTGGTAAATCTAAGGTAGGCCAAGGCTGACATGGCCCCTACTCAGTGCAGTCTATTGCAAACCAACAGGATCCACCAAATATACTTAAAATGAAATTAATTTTAACTATCTTTGAGTTGATTTTAGTCCCCCAACAACATTCACTCAGAAGTCAGCCTAAGATTGGGTTCGATTCGTTTCCTCACCAACTGATCATCCCAGTGACTAATCCCCACTTTGGAAGATATAAGTCTACTACGCTTTCTTCCTAGTGCAACCGCTGCACATCAAAAGGCAACCCCTTTGGTTGGATAGTCTTACCATGTGGTTGCTAGACTACCCTTTTGGATTGGTAAATCTAAAGTGGGCTAAGGCCGACATGGCCCCTACTCAGTGCAGTCCATCATAAATCGATAGGGTCCATCTCAAAATTTAAAATTTGAAACAAAATCAACCTACCTCCCTTAGTGGAGTCAAATTAAATCAAATCAATCAGCTTCTCCTCAGTAGGATGCAAATCTTTCCAACCTCCTCGATGGAGTCAATTCAATCCAACCCAAACCTGCTCCCCTAGTGGAAGGTTCACACTTTTATCCCCCGATTTTGAATCCCAATTTCATAACCTCTTATCCCTAGTGGATAACTTGAGCCTTTTCCCCTAGTGGAAGACTCATATACTCAATCCCTTGTGGATTCCTCTTTCACTCTCTTATATTTTTGACATAAATAAAGTCACATTGTACTAAGATCTTGATTCCTTTTGTACCTCGAGTTTAGGAGTAGATCATTTCTATTAGTGCTTCTGATTGTTTGAACGTTGTTGATCATCTCAATCAACACCAATATGTGCGGCATGCCTTGTCAGTCACACCACACCTATTGGATGTCATTTGTTGACCTCACTTTTGGAGTGAGCTCTCAACTTCTCCTTCTTAGACATAGGAATCCTCTAGACACTAAGAGTTTCTTAGTCTTAAGACACTTCTAGTGATTAGATGAACACTTAACCTAACCCTAGAGACTTAGAACAGTTAGCCATAGTAATAAGTTATGCCTTAAGGATTTAAGAGGACTTGCCTACCCTATAGCTTGAACCCAATCTTTGCTTTCTTCTTTCAAACAAAACCTCAAATCCAAATCCAAATTCAAATATGAGTTCCAAAATCTAAATCATGAATCAATTCCAAATGATTGAAACCCACGATCAATTCTAAACCAAAACTTTCCTAAGCCTTATAAATCACATCCATAAGCTTAGCCAAACCCTTTAAATCAACCCAAAGCCAAGTGATTTCTTTATAAATCACTTATTCCCTCATTTATATTCATAATTATAAATGAAATTGGCATCCAAATCATCCAAATCAAATGAATATAAATCAAACCAAATCAAAACCATTTTTCAAACTTTTTGACCTACCTTAGCCAAATTCACAATCAAATCACTCCTAATTCACATGATTCTCTCATGGATCATTTATATTATTATTTATATTGACAAATATAAATGAAATATAAATTCAAATGGCCAAAATCAAATCAATATAATTCAAAATTCAAATCCAAACCCAATTTATGACCTTTATGCAAAATTCTTGGATTTAGCCAAATCATTCTCAAATCAATCCAAACCCTTAGATTTTCTCTTCAAACAATCACTTCTTCAATCACAAGCCCAAATATAAACATAAACTACAATCATCAAAAATCAAATTAATTCAAACCATTGTCAAATGAATCCAAACCCATTTGACTCTAAATCACTTGCAATAGGATATATATTTCCATCATAAGTCCATATGTGAGTTCAACCAAACTTGAATCATCCTTGATCAAGCCAATTGACCCATTTTAGGCTCAGTTGACCCAAAGTGACCTAAAGCATTTTTTTGAGCCAAGTTCTAATCCAACCCAAATTAGATTGACCTAAGCCCATCCAAACCTCATATTGTGATCAACAATCATCATAGAATGATCAATCACTCAAATTGGGTCAAACTAAGTCAAACTTAGCTATTGACCAAGTCAACATTTAACCAAAATGAAACCCAAACTAGCCAAAATTCATTATGAGCCAAATTGATTAAAACCATTGATCTAAATCAATCTATAATTGATGATTGAACATGACCAAGTCATCAATTGAGTCAAACCAAGCCTAATTGGCCACTTGACCTAAGTTGTCAAAATTGACCTAAAAAGCCAAAATGGATTAAATCTTGATCTAAGCCAAATTGGTTGCAACCAATGGATCAAATTCATTCTAAATTGATTGTTGAACTTGACCAAAGCTTCAATTGACTAATTAGATCCAACCTAGCCCAATTAACCATGAACCTAACTTGACCTAAAATGTCAAATCAACTTGAAATCAAACCAAACCAAAATTGATTGAAACCAAAGCTTACAATACATTTTAAATGACCAACCAAGCCAAAACCAACCCATGACCTAACCTAATTGGGTCAAATGGGTCAAATTGGTCAACTTGACCCATTTGACCTAAATGAACCTAAATGAACTAAAACCAAATCCAAATCAAATTAAATCAAACCAACGATACACATAGGCTGCAAATGATCATTTGAACTTGACCTATCCCATGGTTTGACCTAATTTGACCAATTAGTCAACCTAACCCAATTTGACCCAACTTGACCTAAATGGGTCAAATTAAGCCAATTCAAATTAAATGAACTCCAAATCACTTGAAATTTGGCCCAACCCAATTTTTGAATCATTTCAAATTTTCCCAAATCAAACTCATAGCCAAATGACCACTATACCCTTGGGTCAAAGGGTAACCTATGACAAAATTCACTTGGAATTTGGCCATTTCTTTTCCAAGGCCACTTGACATCCTTCTAGTGGTCTACATGGGCATCAAGGAGGGTGGCGAACATGACCCAATGAGCTTGGGTTGACCATGACCCAAGGCAAGGCCAAACTGACCTCTCCAATGACATTTGAACACTTGGAACTCCAAATGCACTCACCTAGCACATGGGCATCCACTCTTCTTCACTCCACTACTCAAAATGACCCATGTGAGTTATTTTACAGCTCAAACCGTTCCTCAAATCCAAGCCATTGATCAAAAATGGCAATTTAGCCTCTCACCATCCGATCGAAGGAGGGGGAGATATACTCCCCCTCATTCCCACTCAAAGGATAATCAATCATTTCCTCAGAGCTAGAGAGGTTGAATCAAAGCCTTCCCAAGCATTTCCAATCCATTCTTGAGCTCCCCCATTTCTCCTTCTTGGTTTTACTCAAAGCTGAAATAGGGGAGGTGAGCTCAAATTCCAACTCACTCAATTCTCAACCAAAATAAAATTAACCTTGCATACACCATCCTTGGACCTCGTCGAGCTCGATCAAGTAATTTCCCAAGTCTCCATGCCACAGGAAGCATCACTTCGATCAAGGTTGATCACCATTGAAGGGGAGCTTGGTCAACTGAGCAATCTACTTCAAATCAAGGTTGTATTCCTTTAATAGGGCTTTGTCTCTACTAGACAAAGCTACCTCTTCCATTGGAAGCCCCGGTGATAGCCTATGGTGAGGTAATTGCTTGAAGCCGTAGCCATAGAAAAATTTAATTGGTCCTTTTTAATGAAATTTGTCACCAGTTGAAATCTTGATCATTGGTTGTGCATCCCTCCTCCTTCTTAAGGTGTGGGATCATTTTGAACCCAATCTGAGCTCGGGTGAGCTCAAATTGAACGAGGAGAGATGAACGGTGTTCGTCTCTCATTGTTCACGAAGGAGAAGGATCATACATCATCCGTTCCACTTGATTAGAGCAGATGACTGTGATTAGATCATGCTAGATCCCCTTTGATTCATTCCTAAACTACGAAATTGATCTCGATCGTCTGATCTTAGATCAGACGGCCAGTAGAGAAAGCGCGTCCGCCGCCAGCTGACTCACCCGACAGATGTGATAACTTAAATAACCTATCCCATCGTGCCACGTGGAAAGAGCACCGCATCAACCACCATTGGCTTGATGGGATTAAGGTTTAATTAGGCTTAATTAATTTGATTTTAATGGTGAAACTTCCAAAATTTATAACTAATTCTAGAAAAATCCAAAAAAATATAAATAAACTCTTATTTTAAAGATAATACAGAGAAAAATAATATAAATTAAAATTAATTAATTTTTACTCAATTTGGGTTTTATTAGAAATATATTTAAGATAATTACTCTTTAATTACTTCAGCAATTAATTCCAAACTTTCGAAGGTTGATTAATGGGATGACCTCTGCCTCCCATAATTTTCTTGGAATTTATTGCTAGATCAATTAGGAGAATTGCTTGTTTCATCTTTAATCCCTCTCTTAATTAATTAAATAATTAATTAACATGTTAAACAGTGAAAAATTCATAATAAACTTGCTAATCATCATTAAGTAGTGAATGGACATAGGGAATGAGATGAGGACCTCCTTCCCAATCTTTCCCCTAAGTTTATTTCTTTTGGATAAACACTTATTTAATTTGTAATTAATTAATGGCTTAATCACCTCATTACATAATATTAATCAAACTCAAAATTAAATCATTCAAGAATTTAATCATTCAATTCTTGGGTAGATTCTTAGGTGTTCAAAAACCTAAAAGAACTCTAAAGAAAATTATAATCAAACTACATGTGTAGGATGGTTATGAAGGTACTTAATTAAACCCTTTAGCTTAATTAATTAATAATTATGAGCCAATTATATTAGGCCCCTTCATTTCTTAGGTGCATTGCTGATTTAATTTCCATGTGATTGCATATCATATATTGGCTCACAATTACTTGGATAATTATGTTAAAGTGGTATAGGTAAGGGGTAATTAATAGATTTAATTCATACCTTAACCTAAAATAAAATAAAATCAACCTATTTGTTCTAAAGTTAAACTAAACCAATTCACACATGAGAGAAATGAGTTAAGACCAGCAAACCCTTTTCATATTTCCTAAGTCAAATCAAATTCAAAAATAAAAATATCCTTAAGGAATTTTGATTCAGTTTAGATAATCCTATTTTATATGGTTGTCCATAGGAATTAATTACGGTGAATGAAGTCATGTGATTACATCCCTTTATTTCTTTCCAAGAATGGTAAATATTGTTTGCCATATGAAATCATGCATTCATTTCTTTTGAAAAATTAATTAAATAAAATGTTTCCATTCATGTCAAATTGCATGTGTTGGCTAAAATTAAGAATAGGAGTGGTTATTATCACTATTAAACCAAAATTTATTTTTAAAACCTATAAATCAAAGATTATGAATGAAGTGATGCTACTTGTGAATATTTATAAGCTTGCATGTGATTATAACATAAGATGTGTATTATGAAGTTCTCTTTTCTTCTCTTAACATAGATTTACATAGGATTTGCAAGTGTATAGTTCTTTTAAAATTTTAAGCTCTAGATTTCTAATAAAAATTTATTTTAAGTTCTCTTTTCTTCTCTAAATCCTCGCCTCTTAGGTATTTCTACAATCTTGTGTTCTGGAATTTTAAGCTCTAGATTTCTAATAAAAATTCAACTCAAACATATAATTCTTCTCAATTTCAAAAATATAAAGCCCAATCATAGGATAGTTTGAGATGCTCACTAGGCTTCCTAGTATCATGAGCATCCCCTACTCATCTCTCTTTGGTTTTGATAATAACTCTCTCATTTTGATCAATCCCACTTAATTTTCTAAAAATAACCAATTGATTGATAGTCCTATCTTTGAATTCTTTGTAGACAACGATCACTTACCTTAATCGAGAGTATTCTTAAGGAATCTCATTCCTTAGGATGTAATTAACTATGGGGGCTTGCCTCCATAGAAAACTTAACGAATCTAGTTTAAATAAACCCTACTTTATTTTTCCATGTAAAGTAGGGGACAAATCTCTGGTATATTCGAAGACCCGTCATGCCTTAGGAGTTCTCATTAAGTGATTAGGTAAATTAAGGGTAGTGACTTCTATCACTCGAGATAGTACACTATTCCTTAATGTTGTACCCAATCACTCTAATGAGTAAATGTGCAAAATTGCATGGTGTCCCATCACATAAACACACACATAACATCACACAACCAACAAACATAACAAATTAAAACACCACAGTGACCTATTAATCAAAGCCTTGTAAAATCTAGAATAATATAAAGTATTCTTCACTAATGTAAAGATGAAAGCGGATTTAACCTCCGAAAAATCAACAACCATTATATTCAGTGATAATGATTTACTGTTAAGGACAATCAAACATAATTGGCTCCTTTTATGTTACAGTTGAAAGTAATTCTATTAGCATAAAAAAGGATACTAATTGACCCAGATGCTTCAGTCATTCTCTTAACAGCTAAGACACTTAGAACATTATCTTTAGATGCTTACTATCTAGACAAAAGCATAATATTCCTATAAGGATTTAATGAACAAGGACAACAAATATTAGAGTCTCTTGTTCTACCTATACGCTTTGGGAAACTGTACGCAGGAGCTAAATTTTATGTGATAGAAGTTGGTGTTGCTTACAAAGCCCTCCTTGGTAGGCCGTGGATTCATAAATAAAGTATAGTACCTTTAACTCTCCATCAATGCATGAAGTATATTCAAAATGGTAAAGAACATTGAATTGATGGTGACATGAATCCTTTCTTGATACATGAAGTCAAGATCTATGATGATGGTAAGAATTTTATGCCTAAGAAAGTAGGGGAAGTCAATTCCCAAAAGCAAGTGGCTCAGCCTATCAAACTAATGCTGAAAGGCGATAATTCAAAGGATAAAAGTACTAATGAATCAAAACAACCTAAGGTAATTCCCCACCTTGACAGTGATACTAAGGATGATGAAGAGGTGTCAGTACTTTATCAACCAAAGAAAACCTTAGCTAGCCAATAGAAAAAATAAGCTAGTATTAGTAATGTGGCAAAATAATTAGAGAAAACCCATATTTCTCTAATAAGAGTACCTGAATCCTAAATTTTTAAAAAGAGCATTAAAATAATTACAGTGCCAAAGACATATATAAAACTTTAACAGCTTCAAGAAAAGAGAAAATAGAATAGTTAAAAAATTTCTAAGTCCCTCCTAGAAGATGCTAAATGAATGTGGGATCCTTTTCTATCAGATAAAAGAGAGAATCATAAATCCCACACAATTATTGTTTGAAGAGGATGATTTTGAAGAATAAGACATTTCAAATGATCTCTCAATAATTCTCATCAGCTCTAAAGAAGCAAGTTAAAAAGAACATTCAACATATACAATCAAGCATTCAAGCTCGGATGTTTAAGAGGCTTTGGCAAGGGGATAATACCCAAAATCTCATAGGATATTGGAAGTTCACCACTTGGAGATTAGAATTTATTGCTTCAAAATCTCCTTTGAGAAGCTCATGCTATGTTATATCTTATAAGGGAAAAAGTTCCTTAAGAAACTACTGATAAACAAAGGGATGCTTCACATGAAAATGAGAATGTACCCAAAGATGAATTAATAATTTGACCCTTAAGGAATTCAAAGAAGTCAATTAAGCCATCGTTGATGAACATTAGGATATTAACTTGGGCACCGAAGAAGGCCTAAGCTGACCTTTGTTAGTGCTAACCTTACATCAGAAAGATTAGAAGAATTAAAAGTACTACTCTATGAGTACAAAGATTATTTTACATAGAATTATAGTGAAATGCTAGGCCTATCACTAGAGACCAAAATTAACCCAATAGGTCTCTAATTAGGCTAATAGTGTCACTTATATCCAACTTAGTCCATTTGACCCATTTATGCCACCTTGACTAAAAAAAATTAAAGCCAAATTGGTTCAAACCAATTTGCCCCAAAACTTCCTAAATATTAACCACAACCAATTGAAATCAAATTGATGCTTAATCTAATTAATTGGCTCACATAGCCCAACTTAACCAAATTGGGCATTAATGAACTAAATCAAAATTAAATATAAACCATTTGATATTGATCATGTTCAAAGCCTGAAGAACCTCAATCAAACATGTTTGATGCTCAATTGGGGTTCAATTTGGTTAATGGATCTACCTAACCCAAGTTGACTCAATTGAACCCTATAAGGTCAAAATCAAATTAAAATTAATCCAAACTAAATTAAGCCAATCAAGACCTTGGAATCATCGCATAAACACAAATGAATACAACCCAAGCCTAATTGATGTCCAGTTTCGCCAATAAGGTTACTTGACTCAATAGACCCATTTGAACTACATCTAGTCAATTCAATTTGAACCAAAATTTGACCAAACCAAATCCCAACCACACTCCAAATTGATGAATTAACACAACGTAATATCTTCTTGGGCCCAATTTAGCCACTTGACTCAATGTTGATCACAATTTTAGTGAGGTTGACATCCAACAATCCTTAGACCTAGGATTCAATCTAGGGACCATATTTTTCTTACCTAGAGCCATGGTACATCTAGTGGCTAAGGGAACACCAACCCAAATCTTAGAAGACTCACAAGGCTTAACTCTAGGTATACATGTTGACTAAGTGGAACCTAATGATCCCAATTTTAAGCCAAACCTCGCATACTAAACCCAATTGATTATGTAATACCCAAAATCCCAAAATTTTTGAAATCATACACAATTGGTGTTCAATTTGGCTAATTGACCAAGTTAATTCAAACCCAAAATTCCTTCAAGCCATTTGAAATTTAACTTGCCCAAGTCCTCTAAAATAATGTTTGAGCTTGATTAAGGCCTCATTAGGATTCAATTTGGTCAATTGACTCACCTAACTCAAATTTCCCTAATTGAACCCTATATGGTCAAAATCAAATTTTGTTAGATCCAAATCAAATTAAATCAACCTAAAGCTCCAAAATTACTTTAAACATAAATATAAATATTCTTCATGATTAGTTGACATCCAATTTGACCCAACCTAGCCCAAATTGACCTAAAAGGCCAAATTGGACCAAACCTTGATCTAACTAAAATTGGACCACACCAATCATTGTAATCAATCCTATGATGATTATTGGTTTTGCTTCAACCACCATGTGAACCTAATTGAACTAAATCAACCCATTGACCCAACTTGACTTAATTTGACCAAAAAATTAAAATTGAGCCAATTCTTTATCTTATTCAGATTGGATTGAATTAACACTTATAATTAGTTCTTGAAGACTCCTAAATATCCAATTGAAGGCAATTTGATCAACCTAACACAATTGATCAACTTAGCTCAAATCAACCTAAAAGGTCAAATTGAACCATAACCTAATTTAAATCAAATTAAACTAAGTTAAAGCATACAATAAACTCCAAAGTGATAATTGAACATGACCCAAACTCCAATTGCCCCAAATTGGGTCATTTTTGACCAAATTGGTCAACTCGACCCTTTGGGCCATATTAACCCATATGTTCAAATCTACTTCAAATTGAATCAAACCAATTACACCAATGTATTTCAAATCATCATTTGAACACAACCCAATAGACCCTTAGGTCTAATTTGGTCAATTAGTCAACTTGATCCAATTGAACCTACATTGACCTACATGAGTCTAAAGAGCCAACCTAACCAAAGAAAATATAAACCCAATCAAATTTGGCATGACTCATTCTCATATATCTCTTGACTTATCAAGTCCAAACCCAACCAAAATTTTCATGACTCATTCTCATATATCTCTTGACTTATCCAAGTGGAACCAACCCAAGGTGAATCTAGTTTAGCCTAAACTAAGTGAACTATGTGTTTCAAATATGACAAAATATCAAAACAGGAAGGTCTAGCCCATCCCTTTGGCCATGGAAGCCACCTTTAGCATGCATTGAGCTCTCTCTAACTAATCAAAGCTGACACAAGGCTAGCTTTTCTAGCCATTGACCAAGGTGAGGTCTCTTTTACCTTAGGCATCATTTGAATCACTAACCATGGGCCATCCACTTCACCTTTGGCCACCAAACTTCTCTAGCCATTAGAGAGAGTCGAGGTCATCAATTCATGGCCAAATCTAGCCTGGCCAACTACGATGACCTAAACTAACCCAAATGGTTGGTTCACATGGGAGGGTGGTATACACCTCCCCAATCCTCCAAACTCAACACACACCTTCATAAGTCTTCCGGAGCCAATTCCCAGCTTCCCAGAGCTCCATGTGCACCACATAACCAGCAAAACAAACTTCTCATTCAATCTAGGTGCCTCACATACCCTACTACACCAAACTTTCACCAAAACTAAATTAACTCCTCCCACACCTTCCCCACACTCTAGCAAGCAAGAACAAGTTGAGAACCACTCGATTTAAGCACTTGAAGTAGACATTTGATCAAACTTTAGCGAGTGATAATGGAGTTTGTTTAGATAGGTAATGGCAGGGAGGCAACTCGCGGCTTCAATAGCAAAGCTTCACCTATTCAATGTGAAGCTTTATTAGTCAATTTTACTATCGATCATGAGCTCTAGTGAAGTATACACTTCCAACAATAGAAAGTCAAGAAATCACAGAGCAAAAGATTTTAGCTTTGATGAGACAAGAAATCATAATGGAGTTCAAGATTTTGAGCTTGTAAGAAACATTGCATTTTTATTTCTAATCATAATGGAGTTAAGTTCATCATGATTTTAGCTTTGAAGATCTCAAATCAAGTGGCGAAGGACATACGGTCTTTTTTCTCATTGGAGATTAGGGATGAATCACATGCCATCCATTCCACATGATTAGAATAAATGATTGTGATTAAGTCATTTAGATTTATCTGATATTAATCTTTAAAACTATGAAATTAATCTTAGTCATCCATCTTTGATTGAATGACTCGAGTCAAAATCATGTATGTCGCTGCCGAGTCAGCATCCAGGGGGGTGGGTTAAATAGCCAATCCCATGGCGCTGCGCATGAAGCACGATTGACTTAGCCACTGACTATGTAATTCCTTAAAAATTCAAATTAAAATTTGTTTAAATAGGCAGAACTTTAAAAAATCATAATAAATAAATATTTATTAGAAGGCTTAGACATAGGAGAATATAAGAAAAATAAAATTTTTAATTTTTATTAAGAGAATAATGCGTAATTAGGGTTTCAATATTCTTATTAATAATTTAATTAAGCTTTAATTAATTTTTAAATTGACTTGAGATTTTTGGTGAATGTTTAATGACATGACCTCTGCCTCTCATAATTATCTCAAGTCAATTAGATAAGAATATTAGGACATTTATATTTTCAAACCTTAATTAGGAAAATAATGAAAATTATCATGGATGATCAAATATGTATTAGAAGCTTAATGGTGATAAGATAAATTTATTAGAAACTCTAGTCTTAATTATTTCTCAAAATCACAATTGAAATGGGTTTTAATTAATTTAAAATATATTAATTAAGCTAGAATTTAAAAAATTCATATTTAATGGCACAAATCCTCAAAAATTATAAATGAACCTTTTTTGTGCTTAATTATAATTCTCAAATTATTTGGGATACTTTAAGAGTAATTTCCTAATTAATGTTTCTTTTAATTAATAAATTAATCATAAAATATTAGCCAAAGTGCATTGAAATTTTTACTGTTTACTTTTCATGTTATTTTGTATATTAATGAATTTTCTCATAATTTTTGAGCTTATAGATTGTGATTAATTAATTTTTAAGATTTCTTAAGTATTAATTAGATTAAATAATTATGAAATTTAATTAAATAAAAAAATACCATTTCACTCCTAAATCCAATCAATAACTAGAGGGTGTGTGGGAAAAGATCCATCATTTGATCTCTCTTCAATAGGTCTAATTGATTACAAATAATATATATTAATTAAGAAATCCTGATAAAGCTTAAATGACATTATTTTCATATGAAGGACCTTAGGGTTTGATAGCCTAAGTGGATCACTTTATGATGTCCATTTGATATCCTTTATTCACTCATGAATGTATGGCTAATTCATACTCAAGTTTAAAGTTAAATTCTTTAGGTGCATGATATATAAGTAATAAGATTACTATTATTATTAAATAAAAAGTAATACCCTCATTTTTAAGTCAAACATATTTGCAAGTTTAAATTTAATTGAAGTGAATGAAACTCTTATGTATAATTCCTGTATATAATATATATTGTTTGAAGGTATATAGTCTGCACACCTAGATTCATAATGTTAGTGGTTCAAAAATGAGGTTTCAAATACTCCCTCGTTTAACAACATGTACTTGAAAAGTGGTGTTAAAAATACATATAAAACTATAAATCATTTTCATTTTTGGCTTTATATCATAAAGGTTTCAAAATTTTATTTTATTAATATTCATGCTTATATTATATATATAAATAATAATAACAAACATATAATAATTTAAAAATGAATTATGATACAATAAATAAATAAATATTTAAAAATAAAACATAAAAAGTAATTATTCAAGGTTTGGTTATTAGAGTAATAAATTAATACATAATTATATCGAAATAGAATATTAAAGTGATAAAATAAAAAATATAATTGCTTCAAAATGAAATATTAAAAGGTAATAAAAATAGATGTTTTAAATAAGATGAATAATTAAGGTAATAAAGGATCAAAGGATATGATTAAGTCACCTCTTACTTCTATTAGCCTTAAAGAATCTTTCGTGTGATCATAATTCTATTTAAGTTTAATCCAAACTTAAGGTTTAATAAAAGTTTTAGCACTTCATCAAAAAAAGGACAAAAGGATTATTAAATACATGTTCAATTTTAACCTTAAGGTAGGGTAATGAAAAGGAATATGTTTTATTCTAAGTGAAGCTAAATTTTCATACTCTTTAAAATAATAAATATAATTCAAAAAGAAAAATTGAATATGTAAAAATAAAATTCCATCTCTTAAATCACTAAATATTTGAATCAAAACCACCCTTTTGGTTAATTACTTGAACTTATTGTTTAATACACAACTCAAACACTTAAGCCTAACTTTGCTCCACCATACTAGCCTTCCCACACATATTAGATTGATAGGTCACTAATCTTAGACTTAGGTTAAGTTAGTGGTTTGTTATGATTAAATTTTTTCTTATTTTTATGGTGTAATATTTTAGATTGGATGTTAGGATTATTTGTGCGCTAGCTGGATGATAGGATATTATTTATTTGACTAATGATATTTTTGTATGGGGGCTATGCTTGATTAAAGGGGTCATTATAATGATAAAAAAATAAATTAAATACTTTTGATTGCATGTGCTGCTTGCCCCTTTAGAATAGCCCATTAGTACAGGTGAGCTTGGCATCATTGAGTGCTAAGTACAACTGTGTGATATATAATCCCTTAGTGTGCATGTGTGCTATAGCTAATCTTTATTTTGTAGGTTTAATTAAGATTTTATTTTTGAAAATTTCAAATGTAATTTTTGTATTCATATTAGGATTAGAGTCATAGGGTTTTAGGATGAGCAGAGTCTAGAAGGCATAGACCTGGGATGTCTATGATGCCTGAAAGATCCAAGATTTAGAAGACAAGTGAGGATGAAGACCTCCATGGCTTATTTAAATTTTTATTTATGTAATTATAATCTGGGTTGTATAAGGGTTGAGCTCAACAACCCATCTTTTTTTTTTTGAGATGTATTACGGAACCCAGCCACATCAATCTTTCATTATTATTTTAATTTGATTGAATGTTTGCTGTGTTTACTTCGATTACATACTAAAAATTGCATGTTTTTCTTAAGTTTCTTACAATGTGATATTTTGATGTGTGGCCTAGATTTTGTTAAGCTCTTTAGGACTTTAAGTTTTCATATCCCATTAAAATAAGTAACTTTAATTATAATTAATATAATTCATAACCTCACAATAAAGTCATAGGAGCTAATCAATAAAATTGACTTGGACATCATAAGTCTGTGATGAACGTGGATAACATCATGCATGCATATCATCTTTTTTATTTGAATATAAGGGCTTCTTCACTCATTGTACAGTAAGGGGAGTGGATGACTATTGACAACAACACCTTGAGTGAAGAAGACCCTTCTCGTGGATTGGCCCATAACTTAATTTTATCATGTATATAAGCATACTTGTCCATCCAAGCCTAAGTCAAATTGATGAGTTAAAGTAAACAAAATATATAATTTTTATTGCATTAGTCTAGAACAAACTTTCATAAGACTAGCTTTCATATGACTTGGCCACATGATTTGAAATTATATGAGGTGTTAACTGGAAGTCACTCCAGATAGTTGTAAGTTTAGAAGAGTCAAGATTGATTCACTCTCCCTAGTGGAGGTGAACCAACATATCATAATTTTTTTCAAGTAAAATTAAGTCGAGCTCTTATCTAATGTTAGAGCACTTTAGACAAAGGTTCAACAGTAGGCCATTTCTCTTTTACTAAGGATATAAATCCTCACCTCTTAAGCATTTCATCATCTTTTGTTATTGGAATATAAGTCATTGCTTTCTAATAAAATATTAACTAAAACAATCATAATTCTCTACTTCAAAAACATAAATTCTTACTACAGAATATACTAAAGGGCTCACTCAGTTTCCTTGTATCATGAGCACTTTTTACTTATCTAACTTCGGATTCCATTAAGACATTTCATATTTGAGCTCTCCCACCAAATTTTCAATGACCACTAATTCTTTGATATCAAACTTTGAAATTTGTAGAAATGTTAGTCAATCACTTTAATCAAGGGTTTTCTTATGAGATTCATATATCATAAGATGTAATTAACTATGGGGGCATACTGCTATAAGGAACTTAAAAACTCAAAATAAAATAAACCTCACTTTAGTTCATTCATGTCAAGTATGGAAAAAATCTTTGGTACAAATAAACCCATCAATCTTAAGAGTCCTTATTAGGTCATTGAGTCCATTGTAGGGTGATATCTTTACCTTTCAAGGTAGTCTATTATTCCTTGATGTAGTACTTGATCATTTCAATAAGTACCCCCTAAGATCTATATGGTGTCACTCATCACAAAATTTCAACACCAAACTTAAGTTGACCCAAGTTGACTTAAATAAATCACATTAAAACAACCTTTATCAAATGAAATATAAATCTAACTAAACATGGCTAGACTCATCCTTTAGTCATGAAGGGCTAACTCATGTGATGTTAACTCAATTTGAACTCAATTTAACCAAACTCAAGGTGAACTAATAGTTTAAATAATGACAAATTCCTCAAATAGTAACTGGCACCCTCCCTTTAGCTTGAGCTATCATAAAGCATTTCTTAATCTCAAACATAGCTAATCTAGCCTACTAAGCACTAATTTCCTCAGCCATTAACCCATGTGAAGTACAAATCATGAAGGATAATCCTTGGTCCACCCACCATGGGTTGTCCACTTTACCTACTACCCCAAACTTCTTTAGCCAATAGGAACACCCCATGTGATCAATCATAAAACATTTTAAGCTTATAACACTAAGCCACCTCCTCCACATAGATAAACTAAAATAAAAGCATGGCCACATGAGGAGTCTTCCATACTTTGAAGAGGAGGGACTTAAAGCACTCAAAACATTGACCATACACATAGCCACAATCATGTTTTCATCTAATAATAATAATAAAACAAAACAAAATTTTAACTTACAGCACCACAACGCTGCAATCTTGGCACCAAGGCATTATTGCGGCTTTCAAGAAGGATAACCACCCCTATTAGTTACTTAAATAACACAACACTAATGTGCTATAATCCCAGTGCCTAGGCACTGTCATTATAGCCTTCAATTTTAAAAGCAAAAAAAATTAACCCTTCTCACTACTACTTCCCTGACAGTGACAACTGCCTAGAGGGGAAGAGGGGGAAAGGTTAGAGAAAGAGAAAATTGCCCAAGATGAGTGAAACGATTAGTCGACCCCCTATAAAAAGTGGTGGGAACTGCCCAATCACTTCTTCCCCTTTTTTCTCACTTTCTTTCTTTTTGCTCCCCTTTCTTGTTCTTGGTCTCCAGCACTGTCTCTCCACAGTGAGTTTCTCACCATTCTACGTGCTTTCCTCTTACACAAGACAAAATCAAAGTGGGCCATTGTGAACTTCAGGTAAAGATTCTTAGAAATATTATTTTATATAATGTTCTCCCTAAAAGAAGATTTTCACCATCGATCTTGGATTCAATGAGAAATAAAAAAGCCTATCTCCGTTGATCTTGGATCCAGAGTAAGAAAGAATGCCCTAAAACTCAAAACTCCCAAGAATCTTGAAATCTGAAGACCTTCACTATTGAACTTGATTCTGATGTGAGAAGAAGACCCTCCCTCTATTGATCTTGGATCTAAAATAAAAGAGAAGAGTTCTTTTACACTAAATAAGTAAAAATATAACACTGCTAAGCTATTATGTTTCCAAAATTTTTAAAAATTGTTGAATTTCCACAAGATAACTACCCAAAAAAGGAGTTCCTAACACTTAGTTCCTTGACACTGGGGGAATAACATCGTGGTGATAAGCTCCTAGGAATTCAAATATGTAGCATCCCACATCACCACGCTGCAACACCCTATATGGCACCCAAGTGCTAAACTCAGCAACACAGAGCTACAAATTTAGCATAACAGTGCTGAGAATCAAAACATCTAGTTATAGTGCCGCAATGCTATCTCTGAAGTGCTGAGGCATTGCATTAATTTCTTAAATTTTAACACTTAGAATACTAACTTCTTCAAATCTAAAGTCTAAGTCTTATCCACCCAGCACCATGGCTCCACCAATCAGACATCGGAGCACTAGCCTTTTGGGTTAGGACCCAAAAAGTTTCTATGTTATAACGTTGTGGTGCCACATCTTTAGCACCACAGTGCTGCCCTCACAAGTTATAAACCAAAAGTCTTGATATTAAAGTGCCACAGTGCCATCCATCAAGCGCTGCAGCATGACCCTCTTGAGTTAAATGATAAAAATTCCTAACACAAAGCACTGCAACACTATCTTTTCAACACTGCAACAGTGACTTCTAGAGTTCTATGGAAGAATTTATTAATTTCTAGCCCACAATACTATTTATATAGTGTTGCCGCAATGTCTCTTTGAGCCTAAGTCTGACTTCATTGGTCAGCATACCATAATGGTTATTATGTCATAAAAAAGGCATATTAATGAAATTAATCATAATTAACTCATGTCGATATCAGCATTGAAAGAGTCATGGTGCTCGAACTAGAGTGGTCAAAAGTTTATTCTTTTATTAAAAGCTAATGTCCATCTACCATCCTTTCTAAACCGAGTGTTGACGGGCACTACGATGCCAAATCATTAGTGCCTATGGGCTAGTCAACCAGTCAACTCGATCTTCTATTCCAATATTAAGTTGTTGAAAGTACTGTGGCGCTAGCTATAGTGCACTGTTGCGCTAAGGCCTCAAGTTTTAACACAATTCATGCCTTCTAATGCTACAGTGTTAAATACCCAATGCCAAAGCACTTCCATGATTGCATCTAAGCATTATATTTCTAGCACAGAAATGCAAACCATCAAGATCAAAAATTAATGTTTACCATGCAAACATCCTATAAATCTATCCATTGGCCATGTGAATACAACCCAATAGATCTAACATTCTAAAGGGATGTAAGTTCAATCTATCGTTCATCATGTGAACAATCTATATCCATAGGGCATTCGAAAGGGATGTAAATCCAATCTCTATATTCATCATATGAACAATCTATATCCATTTGATATTCTAGAAGGATGTAAGTCCAATATATACATTCGTCATGCTAACAATCTATATCCATATGGCATTTCAAAGGGATGTAAGTCCAAAATATACGTTTGTCATGCGAACAATCTATATCCATATAACTTTCCAAAAGGATGTAAGGTCAATCTATACATTTGTCATGTGAACAATCTATATCCATATGACATTCCAAAGGGATGTAAGCTCAATCTATCCATTTTCTATGTGAACATTCCTACTTGGCAATTCTCAAAGAATGTAAATCTAATCTACTTGTTTGCCATGCAAACACCCTTACATTCTGGCTTTCCTATAAATGTAAGCTATTTTATTCACCTATTCTATATACGAACATCCCTACATCACAACCCCTACACTAAAGTTTAGTCTACTCAGGAAATCTAAAATGAGGTAACCCATGACTGCTAATCAGACTCTCTAGATATTATGGCTGATAGCCCTCTATTATTGATAGACTAGAACAACATAGTCTTAGGATGATGGAACCATCGAATATTTATCGGGACTATCTCCATGTTTCATTTAGATAGTCATCTATACCATGTCACACACACCACCAGACACCGATTCATATTAAAGATATGTTTGTTTCCAACCTTAGTTGAGAGTTCTCTCTTATGGCAGTAAGAGGGGTAATTAATTATGAATGCTTGCATTCATAGAAAGTATAACTCATATCTAAATAAACTCTAACATAATATTAAGAGAAGTCTGGTTGATTATATATCAATCTACCTCATGAATAGCATACTCCTACCCATCCTAATAAAGATGGAGGAGAGTTTCCAAAAAGATATTTTTTCTGAGCGATCAAGTCAGAGAGTGTTCTCTATGTGAATTTTATTTAGAAACAACACAAATCTTGAGGGTTCTTATTTAGGCTATCAAATATGTCATTAAAAAATAAATATATTATCTTGAAAGATAAATATATTACCCTATAATGGATTCAACTACTTAAAAATGACTCTTAAGGTTGTTTGGTCATCGATGTACCAAGGATCTTTCCCTTGACCTACATGAAGAAGTAGAATAGGATTTATTTTATACCAAGTTTGTAGTTCTCTATTAGGACAAGCCCGTGTAGTTAATTATATCTTAGGAAAAAGAAAATTTCTCCTAAATATACCCTTGATCAAAGAAATTGAAATTTTCCTCTATATGGATTTTAAAGCATGTCTTGAAAGAATGGTTAATTTGAAAATTCAAATGGGAATACTTAAAGGAAGAAGAATTCTTTTTGAAAGATAATTGGGAATAAGTAGAAAATATTTTTAGATATTGAGAAGCATAGTAAGTAAATAAACTATCATACTGTTAGGCTTTATAATTTTGAAATTAAAATTATTGAGATTTTGAGTTGACATTTTATTAGAAGTCTAGGACTTAGATTCTAAGAGCATAAGATTGTAAGAATGTTTAGGAGTTCAAGACTTATTCCAATAGGATGCTTAAGAACTTAAGTCTAAAAAAGCTTCTAACATAAGTCAGCGATCCAATTTGTCTAATTTTATGAATTTAGGAATTATCAATTCTCTTTTTTACTTGAGAAACAAAACCTATCATGACACTTATGGACTTACTTTCCACCTGGAAGAGTTACCAGCTAACAGCACCTAAGTGATTTAAAGCCATGAGTTTGGTCTAGGTTATGCAAGATGGCTGGGCAATTATATTTAGAAAGAAAGCTAAGAGCCTAAACTTACTCCCTAACCCTAAGATAATGACTGGTATGTTACGCATCTAACTAATGTTATAATTTTCATTCTTTTTTATGTATTTAACTTATAATTTTATTTAAGATTTTTATGTATACAAATCATGCTTAAAATGAGATGCACTTAAAAAGATTAATGATCTAAATTAATAATAGAAGGCACACTTCTCCAAGAAGAATGTTAATCCTCATAAGTCAAATTCCCCCTTATGTACAATAGGAAAAGCACCTAATTTAAGAAGTAAGAAAAATATGCTAGCATGGTTCAGAAATCTAATTATTTCTTATTACTTTTAGTTATTTATTCTTATGGATTTAATTAAATGAAGTTATGAGTTAATTATGTTATATTTGAGTTAAATTAATTTAATGGGATAAAAAATTAATTTTTCTAAGAGCCTAACATATCCAGGCTTTTCATCACAAAACATAACTATCACAAAAAGATACCTATAAAAAGCATATAGTTTTGATGCGCACCCTAAAATAAATCAAACCAAATAAGTTAAATTAAAAAGCCAATGCACCTGGGTACTGCTATGAACCCCGAAAAGGAAAAAGTGGACACCTAAGCTCAACCTTATACAACCGAGCATACAACTACAAATTTGATCTATGGAGTCTTCATTTGAATTTAGGATTGTTGCCTTCTTCATGGACCTTCTTAGGCTCCACTAGGGACTGTAAAATAAATACAATCAGTTTCTGCTAATCTTAAACCCCATAGATCATAACCTAATTCTAGGATTAAATTACATTTTAAATTTCATAATAAAATCCTAAGCCCTACAAGACAAAGGCTATATAAAATAAATAGCACACCAATAATTTATATTAAACACACGGGCTTAGAACTAAGGGTTACTAAGCCCACCTGTCTTAATGGGCTATGCATAAGGACATAAGCAAGGTATCTGTATGCAAATAGCATTTATTATTATTTTAATTATAATGGTCACTTTAAGCATAACCTTATTAAAAATAGCATTAATCTAAAAGAGATGTCCTAAAATCCAGAATTGTGGGCAAATAATCCTAACCATCCAGTCTAAAATAGTGCAACAAAAAAAATATTACTTCATTCACAAATCATTATAAATTATAGGCTTAACCTAAATCTAGGGTTGATGATCTAATAATCTAGTGTGTGAAAAAAGGGGCTTGTGTGGTATGGTTGCACTAGGCCTTCTCAGGATCAAGTTTTGATTTGAGTTCAAAGTTTGTTCAATATCACCATTGAATAGTTTCAATTTAAATGATTTAACAGATTTTGAATTTTATTTATATTTTAGGTTTATTCTTTTGTGTTTAAGTTGAATTTAAGTTTTAATGAATAAATAATAAAATAAATTTTGCTTTGGGTAGAACCCATTCTATTTAACATCATAATCTTGGTAGAATGGAATCTCCACCATGAGCTGAAAACCCACTCTAAGGGTCAAACTAAAAGAAATTATGCATCTTTGTTGACTCTCTTGAATTTATTTGAAAGACTTAATTGAATTGGATGTAATTTGATTAATATATATTTGAATTAGTTAAGATTCAAAAATTAAGTATGTTGAGGTTGTTTAATTTTACATATTTTTTGATAGTTGGTATTCAATTTTATATTTATTGTGTTTTTGGTTTAGTTTAATTCAATTTTGAAAACTCAATTAATGTTTTATATTTTTCTTTGGGTTTTAAAGTTTTGTTAAACTCATTAGGTTTCATTAATTTAATTTATTTTGATTGGATTTTTTTTATTATTTCAATGGTTTTGTATTTACATTCAATTTGATCAAATTTAAGTTGTTTAATTTTTTACATGAATTTAATTAACTTATAATTTGATTAATATTTGATTTTATTTTTAAACCTCAATTAATAATTTTATGATTTGTTAAATTTATTAGATTTGATTGTTTATTTAAGTTTATGTTGATTGTTTTTTTTATGTTGTTTGGAGTTTATAGAAATTTAATATGATAATATTAAGTAAATTAAATTTTTTATTTTAATTAAATTTGATTATTTGTAATTAGAATTTTATTGAATTTGATTGATCTATTATGTCAATTAGAATTTTGTTAATGTTCTTAATTAGTAGTTCATGTTTAATTTTATTATTAAACTTGTATTTTTAATGGCTAATTAATTCCTATTATCCAACTAGATTAAATTAGATCTAATTTGGTTATATATTGAATTGATTAAAGTTTGTCTTACTTTATTTGATTTGATTAAGTAATTAATTTGATTAATGTTCAATGATTAGTCAACATGAATTTGATTTATGATCGATTTAATTTAAAGTGAAATTTAGTTTTTTTCTTATTGAATTAATGTAGATCATATGGTTGAAATTCAATGCTTAACCAAGGTTTGATTAGGCTAGTTTTATTTATATAGTTAACTAAATTGGTTGGATGTTCATGATTGACTTGGTTGATTTATCTATTTGTTTAAAGTTTTGATTGATTTAATTAGATCCCTTAATTTCATCATGATTAACTTGATTAAAATATGAGTAATAATTAATTGGATAATCATAATTAATTTGATTTAATTGATGTAGTTGGAGTTTAATTGATAATTATCTTAGTTTATCTTATCTATATTAATTTCTTCATTTTAGGTTTAACTTAGATGATTGGTTAATTTAAATAAAGTAAGTATTGTTTAGGTTCAATATGATTAAATTAATTATATGATTAACTTGACTAAGAGATTTGATTAAAATAATTATAGATTAATTAATGATTTAATTAACCATGAATATTTTTATTAAACTTGATAATGAATTAAATTATTTGTTTGATTTAAGATAAGCTTGATTTAAAGATTAGTTTTGAAATGACTTATTTATTTAATTTAGTTCAATTAAATGATAAGTTAACTCTATTTGTAGTTTCATTATTAACTTGATTAAGTGATTTGATTAAATTAATTATAAAGTAATCAATGATTTAATTACCCATGATTGTTTTGATTAAAGTTGATAATGAATTTAATTAAGTGTTTGATTTAAGGATAACTTTTGATATGACTTATTTAATTTAACTTAGTTCAAATAAATGATAAGTTAACTTAATTTAGAGTTTCATTATTAACTTGATTAAGGGTTGATCTTAATTATAAGTTTGATGAATTGATTTGTTTTAATTAAATTTAATTAATTTTGATTATTATTAGATTAATGATTATTGAAGTCTTCATTTTATTAAATAATTAATTTCATTAACAATTTAATTAAGATACTTAATTTACTTAATGATCAATTGATTCAACCCTAATTAAGTGATTGTTTAGTTTTAATATTATTAGTCAAAAAAAGATTATTCTAGATAAGTAGTTGATTGAATTATAGGTTAGTTGATATTAAATTGATTTGATCAATCAATAGTTTAATTATTCACTTAATCAAGAATGGATTAATAATCAATTAAGTTTGGTTTCTAATTAAATGATTAAATCTAGTTGTACAATGAATTTTAAGATTAATTCAATATTAGTTGAGTGGTTTGATTAAAGATTAATAAATTCATTCATGATTAGCTTAGTCAAAGTTTACTTATGAGTAGATTTTTTTATCAAGTTAATTAATATATGATTAGTTTAAGTCAATTAATTGTTGAAGCTTTTAATTTAGTTTTATATGATTAAATGTATAGTATAATTAATGATTTGGTTAAGTTTAATTTGTGATTTAACTAATACTTAATTAAGTTTTATAAAGTTGATTTAATTAAGTTTATGTTTAATTAGGTTTAGATTTAATTTGGTTTAAATTGAAAATTATGTGATATTTGCTTGATTCAATTTAGGATTTAGTTAATGAAGGTTTAAGTACTATTTTATTTATGATTTTAGCTTAACATTTAATTTATTGAAATTTATCTTTAATAAATTCAATCAATATTGATTTTAATGATTTATTAATTCCTAATTAAGTGATTTTTAGATTTTGTAGTTTCAAAGGATTATAATATTTTATTAAGATTCTCTGATGTTAATGGAAGTGTTTTGAATTAGTTTTGCTAATTTCTATAATTTTTTTAATTTTTTAATTTTTTATTTGATTTAATTTGACATAGAACTTGAAAATTTAGTAACTTCTGATCTAGAAGTCATTTTGGTTTAAAAAATTTATGGCAATTGAGATTACTTGCCAATTTCATTTCCTTAAAATTTTATCTTAATGAGAGGTGTATTGACTCAAATTGCCAATCAAAGGTGTATTGGCTCAATAAAACTCAAATTGAGCATAAACTATTAGGAATTGACTATGGATCTTAATTTTCTTTGATTGATGATTTATTTAGAATTTTTTGGTTTTAGAGTGATTTATTATAAATTTTTAAAGTTCAAGTTAATTAAACAAATAAATTAATCCATTTAATCACCTAATTAGCCGATTTTTTGATTTAGTGAGTTATAGAGGATTTGAATATTCTTCTAATGTTCATTGGAGCTATTTAATATATTTTCATAATTTTCTAGATTTTTAACTAATTATTTCATAAAATTAGATATTTAAAATTTGAAATTCAATAACTTGGATTTAGATCAAGTACCACTCCCATTACTCTCAATTCCCCGTTAAAAGATCAATATCTTCAAATGAAATCAAAATTCTTTCTTATGTCTTTCACAAGACTTAAGAAGAGATCAATATAAATTAATTAAAACAAAACTCATCTAAAAAAGTTATTAAATCAGCAAAGATCAATGCAGAGTTTATCTAATTAAATATATGTAGAATAAATTTAATCATAATCAAATAATATTAGCATCATCAAAGATCTTTTGAATTAGTTCATTAATCTAAAAACAAGTTTAGGTTAAAGGATGATTAAACCCAATCAAAATGAAATCTAATTAGCAATTTAATCAAATTATAAAAATTGGGTCATCAATTATATAAAAAATCAACATTATCATTATGTAATCAAAATATAAATTAAATTAAATCTAAACATCAAATATAAATTTGATCTAAATTAAATTAAAATTTTCACACACACACACACACACACACACACATATATATATATATATATATAATATTTAAAATAATAAACAAAAAATTTATATAAAAATTACGAAACAGTCGCCAAATTGAGTTGGGCCACTAGCTCGTTTTAAATTTTTTTTATTACCCTTTTACTAAATTAATTTTGAATAATATCCTTAAAAAAATTTCCCAACAACTCATACGTAGCGTGCTGAGGATGTTAACTCTAGTCTTTAGTACCACACTTCCCCCCTTTATCTACCTTCATGAACAAGGCTTTAGCTCTCCATCCGCTACAACCGGAGAAGAGGTGTTGAAGAAGGACGGAGCCTTCGAATTGACCTGGGAGCTTTCTTCCGGCTCTCAAAGATAGTCTTTTTCTCTAGGCAACAAATTTTAAGAAGGTGCCAGAACATTCTTTAGCCTTTGCAGTCGGCAAACATGGCATCTTCTTCTCCTTTTTCTTTCTCTCTCACTCTCTCTCTTCGCCTCATTCAATTTTCCATTTGCTCGTTCTTTTATCGTGACAAAGTTGTCCTTAACCTGAAAGTGGATATGTCCATTGCATGTTCTTGAGTGGAGAAAATTTTACACGAGTCCGGTGTAACTTTGTATCTGGATTCTATGACACGTAGAGAAGAAAAAAATATAGATTTTAATCCTTTGAAAATTGATAATGGCGGAGCGGATGTTATTAACGTAACAAACCCTACTTGGCTTGACTCGAAATCCGGACTGGATTAGGGGTGTAAACGAGCCGAACCAGCGAAGCAGACTTGTTCGTGTTCGCCATTAAGAAATTTCTCTGTCGTATCGCCGTGTTAAGGCACGCGACGTTGTTCGTGTTGTGAATTTGTTGTGTTCATTAAGTTTCGTGTTCGTTAAAATTTTTTATTTATTTATTAATATTTTAAAAATATTAAATTTTAAAAAAAATTAATACAAAAATACAGCTTTATAGTTACTTGTTTATAAATTGTGGAGTGTGAGGACTAACAATAAAAATAATCTTTTCAAAAATAAATTTAATTACAAAGAAAATTACATAAAGCAAAACTATAATTGAATATCAAAATATGATCTAATAACATATTTTATTATTTACAAAGATTACATTACTACTAAATTGATTTACTATATTAGAATATGATCGAGTACACAAAAAATTTAGAAATTATAAATAAATAAACAAATGAGTACATTGATATTTGATACAATCTAATCAAACACTTATACAGAAGAAATTATAACTTTAACATCTTTCAAACTTGAAGTACACTTGAATAATCTTGACTTGACTATTCACTCTCCAGAAGTCATCAACTTTGCCACATAAGATCTGCTCTTTGCCACTTTATACTTGAATACTTCTTGTTGCACTATATAAACAACACTAAACAAAAATTATGTTATATAATTATTGAATGAGCTCAAATTTTATATCGATAATCAATGATGCCGTTATAGCTTGATGGGTCATGACTCATGGCTGCTTAAATTCTTAAAAAACACATAAATCCAAAATACATTGAAATAACAAATATAATGAAAGTTGCAGAAAAAAATAATTGAAACAAATCCTACTAAACAAGATATATAAGCCATTTTATCGTTTTAACAGATCTCATATTAAAAAGATTTAACATCATACCTCTAAACACCAATTCCAAGCAATTCAAAGATAAAACCAAGAATTTTATTGACAAACTAAGGACCAAAATATAATGAAACAATAAAATAAATGAAAATTGCAGTCCAAAAGTAATTGAAACAGACCCAACTAAACAAGATATATAAGGAGCCATTTTATCAAGCTAAGTTGCATAATTGCATCTCATATTAAAAAAGATTTAACATCACAGCCCTTTAAACACCTCAACTCTAAGCAATTCAGCATAAAACCAAGAATATAATTGATAAACTAATGACCAAAATATAATGAAACAACAAAATAAATGAAAGTAATAACCTGCATGTAGCCAAATCCAATAATCTGAAGAATCTAGAGAGAACAACAAGTAGTCATTTCTCATAATAACGATCAGTATGTTTTAGGCTACCTGTATCATGAAGAATTTGATTTCCTTCTAATGAAGCATTAACTTGCCAATTTATAAAGTGACTGAAATTTGATGGCATGGTGTGTACATAATATATATATTCCATGTGGGGTTTTCCCTCAGGCCTCATGGCTAAGAAAACAGAAGAAAATAGCAAGTAGTTTGATCTCAAAATAATAGCAAAGATAGCCAGAAACTCTTATGCAGTAAAATAAGCTGACAACTTATAAATATTGATGGATGCTTTAATTATAAAATAGGCTCAGTTTGAAATATTTTATCAGCTACTCAATGATGTCATCATAGCTCGATGACTGCTTAAATTCTTCAAACACCCAGAAATGATAAACCAACTTATTTGATAAGGTAAAGACCAAAGCAGGTTTTCATTTTGCTCTAAAATAAAGATTTAACATCACAAAATATCAGCTAATCAATGAGCCCATCATAACTTAACTTGATGGCTACTATCAAATTATTAAAAATCCCATGAAAGATTGTGTGACTAAGCAGTCATTTTATCAAGCTAAGTTGTAACTCATTTTAAAATGAAATAGCAAATAAAATGAAAGTTGTAGTCAAAAAATGATTGAAACAGACCCAACTAAACAAGATATATAAGCAGCCATTTTATCAAGCTAAGTTGTATCTAATATTAAAAAAGATTTAATATCACAACCCTTTAAAAATGACAACTCTTTAGTCTTAATGTAGTCATAATGATCCAGCCCGATTGCTATATAAATGGTATCAAATGGTTCTCATGAATGAAGAATCTGGAGAGAACATCAAGTAGTCATACCTAAAAATAGCTACAAGTACAGAAGTAGCCATTTCTCATGAATGAAAAATCTGGAGAGAACACTAAGAACAGCAAGTAGTCATATCTCGAAATAGCTACAAGTAATTATTAGCCACAAAAGTATTATGCAGTTTAGATGAATGGGCTCAGTTTGATATTTTCTATCAGCAGATCAATGAGGTCGTCATAGCTTACTGGCTGCTTAAATTCTTAAAAACCCTAAAATCAAGTGTAGTACTGTTGAAGTAAAGACCATGTATAGTATGATGGCCAAAGATCACTAAGAACATAAGCAACCATTTTTATCAAGCTAAGTTGCATCTCATTATTCTCATATTACAAATGATTTAACATCATAGCCCTTTAGAATCTAGAAATGATAAATGTCAGCTATTTTGGATTAAATAATATGTAGTATTCATCAAGTAAAGACCAAAATATAATAAAATAGCCCAAAAAAAAGTTGTATCAAAGATTCAGTTGCATGTAATAAAACAAGTAACATAGTGTAATCTAGAAACCATAACTTATATGTTGTTCCTCCATTCTCTTCATTTATTCAGGAAGTTTCACATGCAAATTTTCTCCATCCATTATCTCTTGCTGTAATGAATGGTCATTTATTAGACTAACATTTTAAAAATGCAAAAAGCTGAGATAATAATAAATTTATAATTAGAAGAACAAAAATAAAAAAAATGAAATTGATTCTTACCAAAGGATTCTTAATGTTGATTTGTTCACCTCTAATCCAACTAGCAGTACAAACAAGTGCATTAATAATTTTTGTAGATAAAGAGCTTCTGTAATCATCCAAAACTCTACCACCAGCACTAAAAGTAGATTCAGATGCAACAGTTGTTATGGAAATTATTAAGACATCCCTAGCAACTTCGGACAAGTTTGGATACTTAAGAGTATTCATCCTCTACCAATCAAGAACATCAAACTGTTCTGTATTGCATTGATATAACCCTTCTTCCAAATATATTTGTAAATCTATTTTTGAAGGCTGAATGGAACCAGATGCAACAACAAAATCAATAAAACCTAACATGCAATCAAAAGAGATGAAAATGATGACTCTCTTCGTAGTTGTGAAGACTCAAGTGCAGTTGATATCGCTGAACTAGAACTAGCATTGTTAGAAACATATTGATTATAAATCTCCAAAATAATTGTTTCAACTTCTTTAATTTTGAAATCTATCTCTGAAGGTGAGTATATCTTTGAAAATATAAAATTTATGAACTTCATCTTTAGACGTGGATCTAACACAGCCGCTACAGACATTAGTAAATTACATTCTCCCCAGTACTTCTCAAATTTAATTTTCATGGCGTTTGCCATTTCTTTAATATACTCAGTTGATGAATTGCATTCCTCCATCAACAACTTCTTCACATGCATAACAGTAGGTAGCAAGAAACTTCCTAATAACCTCATACCTTTCCTAATCAAAATCAGTTGGCAACCACTTGTAATTGCTATCTTGGGCTGCATAATGGTGGAAAACAATACAATAAATAAATACAGATTCAAGCATAATGTATGTAGAATTCCATCATGTAGGAACATCAACAGATAAACCCTTCGAAGTGGAAATCCTTAATTGCATTGCCACCTCAACAAATTTATGTAATCTAGCATGAGACCTTTTAAGATATTTTATTGACTCTCTGATTTGATAAATAATATCTTGAATATCCTTCAAATCATCTTGAACTATTATGTTCAAGATATGAGCACAACATCTGACATAGAAGAAATAACCCATAAAATATAACTTACCTCTTGACTGAAAATTAGATTTGAGAGCATTAGCAGCAATATCATTATTACTCGCATTATCCAATATAAATGTGGAAACTTTATCTTGCAAATTCCACTCCAACAAGAATTCACATATTACATCACAAATAAAAGTACCTGTGTGAGGCAGTTCAAGCACAAAGAAACTGATAATACGCTTGTGTAATTTCTAAGACTCATCAATAAAATGAATTGTTAAGCACATGTACCCCATTGTTTGATTAGAAGTCCAACAATCAGATGTTAATGAGATAATATGTATACTTTTAAGATATGCCTTCAGCTTTTCTTTTTCTGCTTCATGAACTTTCATGCAATCATTTTTTATAGTATTTCTAGAAACTCTTTCATAATTATGATTTAAGACCTTCAACAAAATATTGAACCAAGTATGCTCAACCATCATAAAAGGATACTCATGCACAATTATTATTTTTGCAATTATTTCTCTAACCTGAAGATGATCATAATTCTTTGGATCTATAAAAATAGGAAGCTCAATTTCTGAAATAGTATCAGAGGGCATAAAATTTAGTAATTTATGCCTTTTATCTGGCAACTCCACAACTTATTTATTTTTAACTTTGATCTTATTACACTCCCTAATATGTCTGAGAAGTTGTGAAGTGGTGTCAGTCTTAGATTTATGAAATTTTGTACCACAATAGATGCATTGTAAATAAGAAGCATTGATGTCTTTTAAAGTAGAAACAGTTTCTGTAAAGTGCTCTCAAACTGTAGACTTCTTTTTTCTAGTCTTCTTAGTAGGGATTCCTCCAACATTACTATCAAATATAATTGCTTTTAAGGAACTAGGTTGTGAAGAAAGATTAGGATTTTCATTAATATTTTCATCCACTATAGTAATCTCATTACGAGATGATGCAGTTTGAGATAGCTCAAAATTTGACATGATAGTACAGTATATTAGAAAAAAAATGTGTCAAAACTAAAGGTACAATCCATATGCTACAAGTAAGAACATTAATATAATTTATTGTCACATTCCATATAGAACTGGAGCAGTAGTAAATTTGACATATTAAGCATACAAAGTCAACCTAAACATGAAACATGAGGCTTTCCTTCTTAATCCCATCAAAGCAACACATAATTTAATGAAAAATTGTTTACAAATAACCTATTTTATTCGTTATTTTATTGTGTTTTGGTCTTTACCTTATCAAATAAGTTGGTTTATCATTTCTAGTGTTTAAAGAATTTAAGCAGTCATCAAGCTATGAAGGCATCATTGATTAGCTGATAAAATATTTCAAATTGAGCCCATTTTATAATTAAAGCGTATCAATATTAGTAAAAGTGAGCTTGTTTTGCATATCGATTTTGGCTATCTTTCTTTGTTATTTTGAGATTAATCTACTTGCTACTTTCTCTTGTTTTCTTAGTCATGAGGCCTGAGGGAAAATCCCACATGGAATACATATTATGTACAAACTATGCCATCAAATTTCAGTCACTTTATAAATTGGCAAGTTAATGCTTCATTAGAAAGAAATCAAATTCTTCATAATACAGGCAGCCTAAAAAATATTGGTCGTTATTATGAGAAATGACTACTTGTTATTCTCTCCAAATTCTTCAGATTATTGGATTTGGCTACATGCAGGTTATTGCTTTCATTTAATTTGTTGTTTCATTGTATTTTGGTCCTTAGTTTATGAGAAATGGCTACTTCTATACTTGCAGCTATTTTGAGGTATGACTACTTGTTGTTCTCTCTAGATTCTTCATTCATGAGAACCATTTGACACTATTTATATAGCAATCGGGCTACACCATTATGACTACATTAAGAATTAAGAGTTGTCACTTTTAAAGGGTTGTGATGTTAAATCTTTTTTAATATGAGATGCAACTTAGCTTGATAAAATGACTCCTTATATATCTTTGTTTAGTTGGGTCATTTTCAATCATTTTTATTTACTTTCATTTTATTTGTTGTTTCATTTTAAAATATTACGAGAAACCGAAATATACGATATTACACAATCAAAGTGATAAAATACACTTCAGCATTTCACCGCACATTCCAACCAGAACTCAAACACTACAAATCAGATATCCAAGAAATTTCAATAGCATATTAGCATTTTTGAGTCATCTAGAACCCAGTCACTTCAGCAAGCCAGCACCTCAAGAAATTAGGAAAAAGATGGAGAAACCACAAAAAAATAAATGATACCAAACCGTAGCAATTAGAAAAGCATGTTTCACAATCGACGCCTCGGCGGTTCGGCTAATCAGCTCTACCCGAGGATTAGAGTGTCACAACTTACAACAATATCAAGTGCCCATAGTAGTAGAGGCTATAGAGCCGTAGAAGATGCCCAGGAAAGAAGGAGAATAGGATAACGGTCGCAGAAATAGGGCGACAGTCGAAGACTCAAAGAGATGAAGAGTCGAAGAGCCGAAGAGTCGAAGAGAAAGTCAAAAAGAGTCGAAGAGTTAGAGGCTGCGAGCGGTGAACCGTCTCATAAGGTTAAGTAGTTAGGGTTTAGGAATTAGGTTAAGATTTAATAAAAAATCTTCTCAAATCCAAAAAATCTGAACCGTTCATTACTTCATTTCAATAATTAAAAATTTTCAATTAATTTTAATTATTATAATGTGTCATATTTTATTTAATTTAAATATTATTAATTAAATTAATTATTCATGCAAATAAAATTAATTAATAAATAATTTAATTATATATATATATATATATATATATATATATATATATATATATATATTATAATTTTTATATAATTATTTATAAATATTTATTTGTTTCGAGCCTAACGAGCCGAACATGAACGAACAAAAGATTGTTCGTGTTCGGCTCGTTTATATATCGAGCCTAAAATAGTTGTTCGTGTTTGGCTCGCATTCTTAACGAGCAATAAACGAGCTACTTAACGAGAGAACACTGAACAACGAGCTTTTTTTTGACGACTAGGCGGATGGTATTTCAAAGTACGGGAGAATTTAAAAGTCAATATATAATAGATTTAGAGCACTCAAATAAAGAAGAGGTAGAATAAAAAAATTTCAGTTGAGCTGAAGAGAAAAAAATTAAAAATCTCTCATTTAAATTGAGAAGAAAACCGTAAAGATGTAGAACGAATTGCAAAGTGGTAGACATCATATGAAGATCAGTTTAGCAGATGATGTTATAAATTTGAATACATCGGTAAATTTCTTACACAGTTGTAGAAATATATTTATTTTGTAACATTGTTTAGTGATATTCATTGAACACTTTTTAAAATATAAATTTCTTACACATTAAAGTTTGTTACTTTTTTAAGATTGCTCAATGACAACATTTATGTGGAATATTTTTGTTAAAAAAAGGTTAAATCATATTTCATGGTAAATTGTCATATTATTTTTGAAGATGTACAATGCATGAATATTGAAAGCATAATATGTATAACATGTGCATGTACTTGTACAACGTGCACAACCTGTTTGACGTGTATAATATGTATAATGTGTATAATGTATATGATGTGTATTACATGTACAATGCGTATAATTGATAGCACAATATATACAAAGTTGTACAATAATTTTTTTTAGGTTTCCATAATAGAAATCACTATATATATATATATATATATATAAAGAGAGAGAGAGAGAGAGAGAGAGAGAGAGATATGCAAGTGAATGAGCCAAAACATCAGTGCAATGATGAAGTTCTTATATCTCATGAACCTATTGTTGACAAACTCTTTAGTACTATTGTTCACAATGAAAAGAATGCATATGAAATGTGTACTCTTATGCACATTAAATTGGATTCACTATTCGGAAGGATCATGGTAGTTATTGATCAAACTCGAAGAATTTGGAATCAAAATATTTTCTTATGTGCAAAAATATGTTTAAAAAAAGGTCTCATTCTAGATTGGTTAGTGACATTTTAAAAAAAAAATAGATACTAGGATCGGTTGTCCTGTCATGATTAGATTTTTTGTTGATTTAGATGTGAATTTAAAGATTAAAAAAATCAATAAAAAGTCATAAGCATTCATTAGCAAAGCCGGGAAACCAACATCTTTTAAGATCTTACAGAGGCATCAGTGACAAGTAGGCGGCTATGTTGAAGTTAATGATAGATGCAGGAATTAAAGCAACTGATGCATTTAGTTATCTTACTGAGGAAGTTAGCGGAGTGGAGAATGTTAGCTTTATAAAAAGAGATGCTTTCAATTATATTCAATAAAAAGAAGAGCAATGATTGAGAATAGTGATACTAATGCATTAGTTCAAATGTTCAAGGAAAGATAAGTGGAAGATAAAATGTTTGTATGAGATGTCCAAATTTATGAGTAAGATAGGTTGGTAAATTTTTTTTGGAGTCATGGCATGTCAAGAATAGACTATGATTGTTTTTAACATATCATATTTTTTTCATATAAGTTATCAAACTAAATAAATATAATTTAGTTTGTGCACCTTTTGTTGGACTTAATCATCATTGATAAAATATTTTATTTGGAGTAGCATTTTTATCTGAAGAAAAAATTGAATCATTCACATGGCTATTCAAAACATTTCATTGGATAATGAATGAGAGGCATCCAATAATAATATTCACTAATCAAGATCAAACAATGGTAAGAGCAATTGAAATTGCATTACTTCATATTCACCATAGATTGTGCCAATGACATATTTCTAAAAAAGTTCCTTTAAAAGTATATTACTTCAATAATAATAAGACTATGCAAAGTCTCTTTTATACATGCATGAGTAAATATGATTCAGAAGAAGTTTGAGCAGGCTTGGTCTAAGATGTTAGAAGAAGGAAATCTTCAGGATTATACTTGACTAGCTGAGCTATATAGAATTAGAAGTTAGTGGTCATCCACATTCAATAAAGATTCATTTTATATGGAAATTTTATCTACGCAACATAGTGAATCCACTAATAATGCATGTCATGGAATCTTTAAACTAACAAGCTCTATCACCGATTATTTTTAGGGATTGGAGAAGGTTGTGGATACATGATAATAGAATGAATATGATAAAGATTTCAAATGTAGTCAGTCTACAATTATTGTAGTTATTAAATAAGTCTCATATTGAAGTAATCTTCTACTTTTTATTTAAGAAAGCTCTACATAATTTTTGAAGAATAATTTTTGCATGGAATGGGAGGACTAGCAGTAGGTGTCTCTGATGACAGTTCTATAGAATATTTAATAAAAAAACTTAGAGTATAAGAGAATTTTCAAGACATGGATTATTCATTTTAACAAAATATGTTGGAATATAACTTGCAGTTGCAAAAAAATTAAAAATGATGAGATTACTCTGGGCCCGCTACATTAGAGTTTCAAGTCAAGACGATATTGTGTAGATTCTGAAGAAGTACCTTCTCATAGGATGGTCTTTAAGAGTAAAGAAGGATATCTACTTTGGTAGTGCTTATAAAAGCTTGAAAGATTTACAATTTAAGAATGGTTATCCTATTGGCATCACTTTTTGAAACCACGTCAGTAGATATTCAAATCAAATAAGCATTATAGCACACTGCAATACGAAGCTGAGCAGTATATGTTAGATTCTATAAAGAAATTATCCAATGATGTTGACTCAATATTATGTGAGAACTCACCTCAATTAGAGCATATAAAGAAGAAAAAGAAGGCTGCTATAAGAAATTTCAATTATAATAACTTACTCAATGACCCACCAAAGATGTGACTGAAGGGCGTTTTTAATGCAAAGGAGAGAAATAAAAAAAAAAAGCTAACAGTATTCTTCTATTAGTTTTTAAAATATAATTCTCAAATATTTCGGTGTAATTTTTGCCCATTATATCTTCTTCTGTTATAGAGAGAAATGAACAAGTTGCAATAGCTAGAGAATATAAAAAGTCACCAATTGCAACTCTTTTTTCTGCAATGCCAGGGTGCTTTTCAGAGGCAAGTAAGTTACAATATTTATTTTTGGTATAAGATTTTACAAACTGAAATGATGTTTTTATATTTCTGAAATTTCACTCAAGATCAATAGTAAGGCAGACGACAGCAAAATACACTAAGATAATGATGAACATTATTGGAGAGAAAAATTATGATGCCTCAAATAGATTGTCATATTTTTTATTATTATTTTTTTATCTTTAGTTCAAGCTTCAATATTTTTTATATTCATATCAATTTATAATTTTCAGTTCAATTTAATTAAAAGTATTTGACTACATAGTTAACGGATTGTACTTTGAATTATGCCTTCATGCCTTCTAAGTGTACTACTTTTATACGGCATTGTACAGCCTTAAAATCTAGCATATTGCATAGATCCAAACTCCAATAACCTCAAAAATGATTTCTAAATCCAAAATATATCATTTTATAGCTACAACAGATAATACATTCAAAGTGTACTTCTTTTGTACACTAATGCACTGCTTTAAAATCCATAATATTGAATAGATTCAAACTCTAATAACAATAAAATTAATTTCAAACCTCAAAATAGATCAATTTACAACTCTAACGGGTAGTACACTCAAAGTGTGCTACTTTTGTATACTAGTGTAGTGTCTTAAAACCCAGCATAATGGATGGATTCAAACTCCAAAAACCTCACAAATAATTTCTAAACTCAAAACATATCATTTTATGGCCATAACAGGCATTACACTTTGAGTGTACTACTTTGGTACACTAGTGTATTGCCTTAAAATCCAACATAATTGATGGATTCAAACTCCAATTACCTCACAAATAATTTTTAAACTCAAAACATAAAAATTTATGGCAATAATAGACAGTACACTCTGAGTGTATTGCCTTAGAATCCAATATAATGGATGGATTTAAACTCCAATAACCTCATCAATAATTTCTAAACCCAAACATATTATTTTATAGCTATAATAGATAGTACACTCTAAGTGTACTACTTTTGTACATTAGTGTACTACCTTAAAATCAAGCATAATAGATAGATTCAAACTCCAATAATAATTAAAATAATTTCTAACATCAAAAAAGGTAAATTTATAGCTCGAACAAGTAGTACACTTTGAGTGTACTACTTTTGTACACCAGTGTACTGCCTTATAATCCACCATAATGAATGGAATCAAACTCTAATAATAATTAAAATAATTTTTAACCTCAAAATAGGTAAATTTATAGCTCCAACATGTAGTACACTATGAGTGTATTACTTTTATATACTAGTGCACTACCATATAATCTAGTATAATGGATGGATTCAAACTTCAATAACCTCACTAGTAATTTCTAAACAAAAAATTATATCATTTTATAGCTATAACATATAGTACACTCTCTAAGTGTACTACTTTTGTGTACAAGTGTACTGCCTTAAAATCCAACATAATGGATGGATTCAAAATCTACTAATAATTAAAATAATTTTTAACCTCAAAATAAGTAAATTTACAGCTCCAACAAGCAGTACATTCTAAGTGTACTACTTTTGTATACTAGTGTACTGCCTTATAATCCAGCATAATGAATGAATTCAATCTCTAATAATAATTAAAATAATTTCTTAACATCAGAACAGGCAAATTTATAGCTTCAACACATAGTATAGTCTAAGTATAATACTTTTATATACTAGTGTATTGCCTTAAAATCCAGTATAATAGATGGATGCAAACTTCAATAACCTCACCAGTAATTTCTAAGCCAAAATATTATCATTTTATAGTTATAACAGATAGTACACTCTGAGTGTACTACTTTAGTACACCAATGTACTGCCATAAAATCAAGCATAATTGATGGATTCAAACTCCAATAATAATTAAAGCAATTTCTAACCTCAAAACAAGTAAATTTATAGCTCCAAGAGGCAGTACTCTCTGAGTGTACTACTTTTGTGCATCAGTATACTGCATTAAAGACATGATACTGAATGGATTCAAACTCCAATAATAATTAACATTATTTTTAACCTCAAAATAGGTAAATTTATAGCTCCAACAAACAATACACTCTAAGTGTACTACTTTTATATACTAGTGTACTACCTTAAAATCCAACATAATTGATGGATTCAAACTCCAATAACCTCACAAATAATTTTTAAACCCAAAACATATTATTTATGGATATAACATGCAGTACACTCAAAGTGTACAACTTTTTTTTGCCATTCTTTATGTTCAGCCCAATCCATTGGAGTAGAGCTAACTACCGCCTCCATATACTTGTATATAAAGATGTCATAATAGAAACTATTTTCTTGAACAGGTATACATGTAATCACTTCGAGTGGCCATTCCACCAGATTAAAGTCAAAAGCATCAATAATATCATTAACAAGTAGTTTAATCTACATATGCACCAAATAAAATACAATAAAGTTCGTTACAAATAATAGATCTAAAAAAGCAAAGTTCCACAAATAACTAGTTTATTAGGAATTCCTTATAGCAAAAAGCTAAGTTTTTTTTGCTTTATTTGTTTTGATTATACTTTTTGCTTGGCTATTTTTTATAACCTTTTTGTTTAAATTTTTATAGAGGGTAAGAAATCAGTCAATCACTATAGCCTCGTTTGATTCCTTATTTTCAGTACGTTGCATTTTTAAAATGACGTTAATAAATTTTAAAATCCGTTTGAATTTTTTACACTTTTTATAAAATGTGAGTTTCCTCTCTTTGTAAAACGATGCTTACATATATCGTTTTAAAATTTTTTTTCTTAAAAAACAACTTTAAAACAAACTTTTCTAAAATTAAAAGCTCAGTCAAATGAGCCCTATGTTGCTTGCATGTGGGGGGAATTAAATGTTGTAATAAAAAGAAAGCTTGATGTTCATTGTGAAACCAAAACTAAGGTGTGCTCTAATTTGAATAATCTCATTTTATAAGAAATTGAAATTCACTGTATTCTGTTACCATTTTTGAATCATAATCAGGAAAATTATTATTGTGCTTCTGTTTTTGAAAAGGTTATTTAGTAATGGTAACTCGAAAGATTCTTTTCATTTGTAAATAAATAGCATGTCGGAACCAAGTCGCGAGGGAAGAGGATGCGGCCATGGCTGCAGTTTTTTACGGAAGAGGATGCGGCTGCAATTTTTATGGGAGAGGATTGTCGGAACCAAGTCGCGAGGGAATTGTCTTGGACTGCTTTGTCGCATGGGAAGGATTAATGTGAGATGGATGGAATAAGCGAGGGGGGTAACGGCAGCCGATAAGATGGTATATTTGATGTGTTAAAAACTTTTTTAAGTGTTGGGTTAGTAAATACATTATTTTAGGTGTTAGATATGTAATTCTTAAAGAATTAAATGGTATGTTTGTAAATCCCCTTTTATTTAATTTGAATTTTCTATGATTATTACATTATTCATTGACCTATAAAATAATTAAATTCAAGTATAATCCATAAAATTATGATACTTTATAGAGGTGTTAGGAATGTAATTCTAATACTTACATAAAAAATTCACATCATTTAGAGCTTAATTTGTTTTTAATGTGATTTATTTGATTATTTGAATATTTAAATTATTAAAAATATTTTAATACTCACATAGATGAATTTTATTTTTCTTATATCTATGAAAACTTATAATAAAAATTTAGAGATTTTTCTACTTTTATTTTATTTACTATGAATTTTTTAAGTTAAGTGGCAATTACTATAGTTTCCATACTAAAGTAAATATACATTCATTTGAAATTAGTTTTAATTAACCTACTCAAACCCAATTCTCATAATTTTTTTTTTAAGGTCAAGGGGGACCTCAAGAACATCCCATAAGAATCTAAAGAGTTTTTAATATTTTTTTTAATATTTATTTTTTTTACATTTTTTATGAAAGTATAAATAATATGAAACTAATTTGGTAAATATATTAAATTATTTCTTCTTACTTAAAACAGTGAGGCAAGTATTTTGGATGGGACTATTTTCATAACTAAAATTATTTTGTAAATCTTAAATACAAATTAAACGATCATTTATAATTTTAATGTATAATATCTCAAGTCAAAATTTCATGAAGTTTTCCTAGGAATTGTTACTAGCCTCTTGGACTAATCATGGATTATCAAGCCATTTGGACTAGATTTAAATTATCTATGAAATTCTTAGGTTATAGGTTAATTAATTAATATATGTGTAATTAGGCTTAATTAAAGTGATTAGTGCATTTAGTGTTAATCAAATATTTTTGGCATTTCTCCTGAGGTTTTCTCTATACATTGAGTGGTTTATACTCTTAAGATGCAATTTTTATAATTTCTATAATCTTTGAATTTCTAAATTAAGTTATCCTTCACATTAGCCCTAACAATCTAATAGCTCATAAAACATTAGTCCAAAATTTTTTAAAAAAATCACCGAGCTAAGTGATTACGTGGAAAACCTATCCTAGATATTTTAAAATATTTGGACTTATATTTTATGATTAATTTTATTAATTTGGTAATTATATTTAAAACACCCAACACAAATTGGGCTTTTAATTTCATTGAATTCCTCATTATTAGTTGAGCACAATGAGTGGTTATATATATATATATATATATATATATATATATATATATATATATATATAGAATTTTTATAATAAGTTATGAATTTTCTAAGTTTTAGGTGATTTAATTAATTATTTAATAATTAGTTATCCCTAATTTTGTGATTTTGAGTTTAAATTAAAACTAGAGAACTTAATTATTTTTCCTTAATGCCTCTAGATTAAATAAGTGTGTTTGAACTTGAAAATATATTTTTGATGATTTTTATAATTTATAATTAATTATTAGGCTAATTTGACTATTAAGACTTCAAAATTTAATAACTAGTGATCCACCCACCAAAATAACATGAAATTTTCTGGAACACAGAGAATATCGCCATGGACATTGCCTAAAAATTCCAAATTATTTTGATGGATATTTTAGGGTTGATTTTAAAAATATGAATTTTAATTAAATACTAATTAATCCTAAGTTAACTTCTAAAAATTTTGGCTTTTATTTTTCCAAGATTTTACTCATCTCAATGAATCTAATGAGTATTTATTTATATTTTAGGACTCTTTTAAAATTAGTTGTACACTTTTCAAGTTCTATCTATTTAAATCAATTTTATATCCTATTTATCTATTAATTGACATAGAAACTAGGTTGACATGCACTTTACACACGCCGTATTCGAATTGGTCAAAAATTATGTCATGCTTAGAGCCTACATAAATGGTGATGAATGTTATTTCAATCAGGGTCATTCAATTAAAGATTGAACAACACAAATCTAAACCATAATTTCTATATGAATAGAATCGAATCTATCATTCGATGAAAACTTGATTATTAATTATAATCAATTTGTATGGACTGCATGTGATTCATCACCTAACTCATGTGAGATATGAAAACTATATGCTTTTCACCACTTGATTCAAACTATCTAAGATCAATTTTTTTTTAAAGCATCCAAATGGATGAATAAATGGAATGCAATGATTCTCTATGGTTGGATCCATGGTTGGATCCCAACAATCCTTGTATTTACTTCACAAAGAATGAGATCCTAGAGCTTTTTTAAATTTTTTTAAGAGATTATCTCCCTAGAGTAAATATTTTGTAGATCTACTGATTGAGGGTTTTGAAGAAATGAAGCCCTATTGTGAAGATCTCCAGTTGCCTTTCTATCGATACCTCTTGATGCTAACACGTCATAATGGGTCACTGGAGTTTGGTCTTTCTCTGTCTTCTCGAGCTCAAATTTAGAGGGGCTTGGCTCATTTGAGTTGGCTTGAGATCGAGGAAGGTATTGTGAAAGTTAATTTGGGTCGTTGATGGTTTTAGGGCATTTGGCTCCAATGGGAGCTGGTGGTGCTTGAGCTATGAGTATTTTGGGGCTTCGAGAATGTTGACTTCATTTTTGGATGAGAGTGACATCATCTCCAATCTTAGTAATTAGGATCTCTAATCTTAGATAACAAGCTTCCTAATTTGACACTTAGTGACTATGTACATGACCAAATCAAAATTAATTAATGAATTAAATCAAAATAAATTTAAAATCAAAATCAAACTTAAAGCCAAACACTTAGGGTGACAGCTTAGACTAGGCAAGTGCACCGCACTTGGACCCAACCTAGCCCAAATGGATTAGACGAGTCTAATCACTTTTGAATTCAACCAAGCTAAACCCAACACTGAAAGATTACATTTGAACTAAAATCTAAATTTAATTGAACCATTAAATGAATGAGTTAATTTGATTGATTAACCCAATTAGCCCATTGAAGCCCAATTTTACTTAAGTCCAAATAAAATTAAATTAAATTAAAAGAACAAAATTAATGCATAGATACAAATAAATTCAAAAAAAAAAATTTAGATGAGGTTCAAAGTGGTCAACTAGGCCATTTGACCTAGAGTTGATTAATGTGGGCTTCACCAAATCAAAGGTTTACCAATGAAAAATTGATTAATTTGAGTCACTCCAAAGCCTCAAAATTATCAGATATACACAATCAAACATAACTCTAAATATAGCTCGATCCAATGAGGGCCCAAATGGGTTAATTGGGTCATTTGACCTAAGTAGACCCAAATAGATCCTATTGAACTTAAATTTAAATTAAATTAAAATTAAGCCAAATTAAATATTCTAAAACATTTAAAATACATATTTGAACATAATTTGACCTTGCCTTGAGGTTAATTTGATCAATTTGATCATTTGACCCAAGTCAACTTGATTTGATCCATTAAGCCCAAACTAGGTCAACATTGGTCAAATTCAAAATTAAACTCAAGTTAATTGAAATTTATCAATCCAAATAATTTCAAATACTTCATAAAATATAATTAAGGCTTAAATAAATCTCAAGATAGTTAATTGAACCATTAACTTAATTTGGCTTATTTTGGTCAAAGTAAGTCAAATTGAGTTTAAATCAAAATAAATTCAAACTAAATCAATTTAATTGATCCTAAAAACTTTGAATAATAAAATTAAACCCAATTAAAGCATAACTTAAACTCAAATGAACCAATGAGAATTGATCGAATTGATCCAAACTAACTTGGGCCAAATTGAGTTCGTCCAAGTTTTAACCCAAAAAACCCATGTGAAGCCATGACATCCCAAAGTCCCTCCAAATCTTAATTAAACTTGATAGAATTTTTGTCTAAATAAGAATGAAGAAGGGATTAAAAGTCAACTAAAGAGGAAAATAAAAAGAAATCAAAGAAAATGCCAAAACTCTAGATTTCCCTCATCTCTCCACCATGCCTCCTTCCCAAGTTTGTGTTAATTCATACTATAATATGTTTAGCATGATATTGTATAGTTAGTTTGAACTTGCACCATAACAAATCATAAAATATTGATTACAATATTAAGATGAAGTAATTTGAACAAATACATTGTTTAGGGGGATGGCCTCTGCCTTTCCTATTTTTCTAGGATTTAAGGTTTAGAGTTTAAGGTTTGAAGAATGCAAATAAAAAATAAAAAATAAAAAATTCAAGAAAAAAAAATTCCAAAGACTTTTGTGCACACGAAATCATCATCCTTGATCATGGCATTAATGCAAGCATTCTCATAGCCACTTGCAACCCCATCTCAATCAAATGAAAACCTCCAAATCACCATTAATGGGAATTTCAACCAAGCTTAAAAAAGCAAGGAAAGAGCTCTCAATGGTTCTTCTTCTCGCATCAAATAGACTCCAAAAGCTTCAGGGATCATAACTAAGCCCTTCCCCACTTCTTTCCCACATCAAATCATAAAATCTGGCAAAGTTCTAGTGAGGTGCGGTGGCTACCAGTGGGTAAGACAATTTGGAGGGAGGCAAAGGAGGAAATCATATTGGAGACTCATCTTAACCTAGAGAAGCTTTCCAACACAAAAAATAAAAATAAATAAATAATAAAAATACAAGCTTCTGTAAGCTCTTCAAACCTTAGGTTGGCTTTAGGTGTTCTTATTTTATGAAGTTGTGATAACTTAGAAAATGACTTCAGCTCCATCATATCTTTCGATTTCGAGCAATCGGAGTGCGAGAAATGAGTTTTCCGGCGATGTTTGGCAAAAAAATGCTGCATTGGCTAGTATAAAGGAGGAATCCGTCCACCACTCCCCTCATTCTCATCAACTCGAAGGAAGACAAGATGGTTGCCATCCATTCCACTTGATGGGAATGGACGACCAAGATTAGATTGGCCAAAATCTTATTTAAATCATTATTATCCTAGCTTTTACTTTGTACCATCTGATCTGAAGATCGGACAGCCCATATATAAGCAAAATCTTAGTCAGATTACCTGCCTAATAACCCCTCAACACACGTGCAATAGAGCTTAATCAGCGCTAATTTAGCTGGTTTAAGTAAATAAGGGATTTTCAAAATTAAAAATTTACTACAATTAACTCAAAATTTTAAAAAATCATTGAAAATAAAATACTTAACAAAAAATATAAATAAATACTCGTTGAATTTATATTTTTAAGAGAAATTTAATAAATTCAAAAACTCCAAATTTTGTTAGGTCTTTTGAGATTAATTGAAGTTTGAATAAAAATTAGATTTTTTTAATTAATAATAAAATATTAATCAACTTAATATGAAATTTTCATGGATTGAAATTGACACTAAAATATATCTAATATAAACATTTCAAGTCCAAATGATAAGTAGATTAAAAATTATTGAATTTTAAAATTCAAATATCTAATTTTAAAAATGATTAATTCAAAATCAAGAAAATTATGAAAAATCATCAAAAAAAAAAAAAAAAAAAAGCTCAAATCAGTATAAATAACTTCAATGAACATTAGAAGAATATTCAAATCCTCTAAAACTCACAAAAGCCTAAAATCACTTAATTAGGTGATTAAATTGATTAAATGATTCATTCAATTAACCTCAACTTTAATAATTTGTAATAAATCACCCAAAAATCGCCTCATTGGGCGGTGTAAGGCTGGAACCCGTCAGCACCTACCCTTTTTCTTGTCGACTGGGAAGAAGACAAGATTGTGGCCGTCCATTCCACTTGATGGGAACGGATGATCAAGATTAGATTGGCCAAAATCTAATTTAAATCATTATTATCCCAAATTTTATTCTTGATCCTTCAATCTTCAGATCAAACGGTTCAGATTTGAGCATTTCCTACTCAAAATCCCAATCAAAATCACTTGGCCAATAAACATTCGACATACGTGCAACAGAGCATAATCAATGATGACTCAGCACTAACTAGTTTAATTGAATAAGCATATTCCTCATCGTCTTCCCACAAAATGCATAGTAGACTGTCTGGCCACCGTAATTTACGAGGAACTGCTCGGTTTCATTGTTTTAAAGATTGGGTTGGAAATTATGATCTCGTTTCTCTTACTGGAGCTCTAGGAAAGTGTTTTTTTTTTAAAGACAGCAGTCTTTCTAGAATTTCTGATGGAATGGAAAATCCTCTATGCCCAATTCAGTTCCTCGACTCCCTTAACTTAATTCAAGCTATAGAATAACCTCTAAGTCACTATTCTGTTTTGATTGTATTAGTGTGATGAATTTTTGGATTGCGATTGTAAGCTTGGAAAGAGTGGAATGGAAGGGAATTAATATGGAGTGGTGAAGACGATTGTATTATATGATACCATCAATTATTTGTTATACTTCAAAGAACCAAAAGTTCCTTCACATTCTTATGATTTGGAGCTCATGGGGAAAGCTTTTAGATGAAGATTTAGGCAAATTCAAATAGTTGATTCCGTGTAATCAAAATATTTTCCAAAATAATCTTTGGTATATTTGATTTACACTAGATATATTTTAGTTCAGATGATCAATCATTTTGATTATAATTAAACTTAATTTAAATAAATTTGTTTTTTTATAGTCTCGATGAAATTTAGGTTTGTTGAAGTTTATCTAAGATTAGTCAAGCTTGATTTAGATTTAGCTCGAATTCTTCTTTATAGCTTTGGACATTACTTATTCGAATTTCACTTTCAATTGGATATGATTTCTTTTGATTTAGCTCATCATGAATCATAGCGAGTCATAATTGAGTCGATATAACATTTAAATTGATTCAAAATTATTGGGAGACTAAATGTAGAAACCAATTTGAGAGATCCGAAGTAAAATGTTGAAGAGAAGTAGCCAAAGCATAAAATCACAAAACAAACATATAAGACACTAAATTTAACTTTAAAAAACTCAAGAACAAGAAAAATCATAGTCTCAACACCAAGAAATCCGCTATAAAAAAACTATGGAGAATAATACATATTTTACTTATCTCAAATCTCTCCAGACTTCAGTCATTTTAGAGTACTTTAGTTCACTGCCACTTACAAGAGAATAGCGAAAAGTACTTAAAAATTACAAAAGAATTGTCTAAATATGAAGTCTTTCATTTTGTAGCATAGTGGCCCTGCGATCTTGGCACTTCGGCATTGGCGCTATTGTCCTCCACGCTTTTTTGCATGAGTTCAAGCACTACTCCTATAGCATCACAACTGGCCTTACTGTCTTTCTGCCTTTAGTATTCTAGCATCGAGGTGCTGTCTTTTCTATCTTCCTAATGCAAATCCATGGATCACCATAATGTTGTCCTCCTGGTGCCATGGCACTATCTTTTTTGTCTTTGATTTAACGTCCTCATATTCTAGCACAAAGCGTACATGCCAAAAAACAAAATTTTTAGGGCCACTACTCTTGAACCCCACAACAAGGGGTGCACTGCCTCCCTGCAACCTCCTTATAAGCTCACCGTCGAGTTCGACCAATGTGAAGGATAGGGTTGAGTCGATGATACAGCTTGGGATGATTAATAAAATAAGGCTCCACAAATTAACAGAAATTGATTAGAGTTGCATTTGATTTAATTGATGTATTAGAGTTATCAAGAATTTCTTTTTTGCCAAATTTGGATTTCAATTTTTTCAGTTCCGATGAGTTTTAACCAAAATGATCTTAAAAGGTTATAACTAAGTTGAAACATCATTTGAATTATTAAATTGAGTCAATGAACTATTTAAATAAATTTAATTTTGAGTTGATTTAAAATTGATTTTGATAGTTTATCAAATTTATTACCCAATATATACTTCCACCTCATTCTACAAATGAGGTCAACAAATAGACCCCTAATATATATAGTGGATTAACAAAGTACATCACACATATTAATGTTGACTGAGTTTAATTTGATATTTGGGCATGAACTAATTTAAAATTTGAAATTAAATTTGTTCATTTATTTAGATTAAGTTTATTCCTTAAAAATTTTAGAACAATTGAAACTGTATTTTAGAAGTAATTAATGAAATAATATTTTAATTAAACTCAAATTACTTTCAAAATACTAAGTAAAATTTTGGGCTTTTTTGCTCATTGAATCTCTCTCTAAATGTTAAATTCAAAGGGGGATCATTTGTAATTTTTAATTAATTATATTCTTGTTTGTGATTTTTTTTTAAATTTTAGGTCATTTTTAGCATGTTTTAACTAATTAAATCCCTAATTTCATAATTAAGCTAGTTAATATTGATTAGGTCGTGCTTTACATATGGTGACGCATGATTAGGCCATGTGATGCCCATATGGATGGAGACAATCACACGATTTAATCTGGGCTGTCGGTTTAAAGATCAGATGGTCCAAAATTGATTTGTGAATCATAAGGGAGAAGTTAAATTATATGGCCTGACTAGATCATGGCTGACCATTCTAATTTAGAAGAATAAATGGCTAAGGAGTTGTCTCACCTAGCGATAGTGAGAGGGGCAGAACCATCCTCCACAAGTTTCAAATTCTAGTGATTTTGCCAAAATTTCACATTTTATTTGCACTCAAAATGTTCAAAATTGAAGAATATAGGATTCTATGCTTTTGTCTTATATTTTCATGAGTTTATTTTACAAACCATCAACACCTAAGGCTTGGCTATAAGATCCAAAAATTATCTCAATCAAGATAGAGTTGAGTGGATTTTCATTTTGAAATATCTCCTTAGCTTGAGGAAAACTTCATATTAGCTCCTCCTCTCTTGCCTCCCTATGAATTATTCAAACCACTACTGACTGCTACCCCTCGCTAGTGTTTGGCCAATTTATGGTGTTTTATGGTTGAAAAGGAGGGGAAATGTGTAGTCTTGCATTTTAGGTGTTGAGGAGAGTGTCTAGTGAGTCAAAAGTCCTTAAGGAGCTTGATTTCACCCCTTCTTATGCTTGGATGAAAATGCCAAGTGAGTTGGGGATTAGCCTTAAGATCTATTGTGGGCTTGCTTGGGCTAGTTATGAGATAAAGAATAATGAAGAGGTTGGGGTTGAAGCTCCCCATGCCATGGTAGCCATGCGATGTTGAAAAAATGGTTTTAAAAATATTTTCTTTTTGGTTTTTTGTATGTTACCTCTACTCCTATCATTTAAACTAAAATCTCCTCAAATCATATAAAGATTTGAGTAATTATGGTTTGCTAATTATGTCTTAGTTGTGCTTAGTTAATAAATTAGAATATTTAGAGTTGATTGGTTTTGATTATTTTTGAATTAAACTTGTTTAGTTTGAAGAAAACTAATCAAGCCAACTTGGGCTAACACTAATAAATTGACTAAATTGACCAATTAAACTCAAGAAAATGTTATGATATATGTAGTTAATAATTTTAAGAGATTTGATGTGTTCAATTTAATTTAATTTTGGTTGAATTTTATTTTTGGCTCAAAAGTGTCTAAATAGATTCAATTTAATTTATTTTTGATTTGATTTGACATCGATTAAGTTTAATTTGAATTTGATTTAATGGGATTCAAATAAGCTAATTTAAATCAAGTGGCCCAATTAAGCAAATTGGGAGTCAATTAGGCTTTGATTTTGATTCAAATGAGTTTAGTTGTAAATTTTATTTGATTTTTTTTAGCTTTGGAGGTGTTTAAACTCACATATCCTATTTGGGCTATTTTGGGTCTTGTGGACCCACTGTCTCAGTCTAGGTCAACCTTGGGGTTTTGAAATCATTTGAGTTTAGTCTTGGATTGAATTTAGTTTAGATTTTATTTATTTTGATTTAGGCTTGGTTTGTAGAGTCCATCTAACCACAAAATAATATTTTAATGATTCATGTGAAGGAAGCCTTATGCTAAGATTGAATCCTTGGTATTAGAATTTGGTCTATTAGCCAAAAAGGGATGGATGTGTGTTATCCACACTAAAAGTGAGGTTAATAAATAGACCCCCAATAGTACACAATATGTATTAGCATTGACTGAACCAACCAATTAGATTTAAAAGGTTATAAGTAAAAGTATTTCTAGAGGTTTTAAGTTTATTTTGATTTGAAGCTTTGAAATTTGGATTCAAATTTTGATTTGATTTGATTTGAAATTCTAGGATCTAGGTTTAGATTTTGATTTGAAAGAAAGAAACTAGGAAGACTTACCTTCATATGCTTACTAATCTAAAGAGAGATGTGTCGTAAGGCCTCATGATGGGATACCACCTAGGGACTTCATCCTAACTCAAATGTTTGCCACTAGAGTCTTATTAGGAAGGATGCCACTGAGGGGCTTAATCATAACTCAAGTGCTGAAGAACTCTCTTATAAAAGATGTTGCAAGAGGAACTTAGTTCTAATTAGGTGTATTAATAGGAGAAGATGAAGCTATGGGACTTAGTCCTAACTTAACAATGCTAGAGCACACTCCACAAAGAAGGATGTCGTTGGTAGACATAATCCTAATTAGTTGTGATAGTAGGAGAGGATGGTGTTGACAAATCTAGTCCTAAACTAATTATATTGAAGTGGACTAGAGAAAGATGCCACTCAGAGGCTTAATTCTAATTTACGTACACTAGCATGAGAGGATGCTACTAGGTGACTTAGTCCTAACCTAACTATAGTAGACTAAACTCCATAAAAGAGGATGTTGTTAGGGGACCTAGTTGTACTAGTTCTTATAGTTGAAGATGATGTCACTAGGTATTTTGAAAGCAATTTGAGTTTAATTAAAAATAGTATTTTTTTTTAAAATTACTTGCAAAGTATAAATCCAATTGAGCTAAAATTTTAAAGGAATAAACTTAATGATATTCTCTCTCTCTCTCTCTCTCTCTCGCTCGCTCATAAACATTTCAAGCTATTTAGAGCTTTGGATCAAAATTTATTAATTTTAAACCTAATTAAACTCCCTAGGTTTAATTTAATTATAATATCACATAATTAAGGTTAATTATGTTTAATTAATTGACCTAATTATATTAAAAAAACCAAAGAAAATCAACCACTAAATGAAAATTTGCAAATGAGTCTTTTATGGATTCAAAGAGGAATTCAAGTAACCTAAAAGCCCTAATTTTTACTGAGTGCTTTTTAAATTATTTGACTTTAATTGAGAATAAATTTATTAATTACTCTTTAAATACTCACCCAATCAACACAAAACATCTATAGTGTGATTCTCTCATTATTTCTTACTTTCCATAAAAATTTCAAAGCATTTTGACTACTAGATTAAAAGTTACTAATCTTTTAAACTTTCTTGAGAAAATTGAATAAAACAATTAATTTTAAATAACAAAAATTATTAAAATAACATCAAATTGCTTAAAATATTTTCTCAAATAGAGAACACTCTGAAAAAAAAAATAATACTATCCTCTCATCTCAATTAAATCATAAAATCATGAATTCAAATCCTTATTAATCTTAATTAATTGAATTAATTGAGAAAAACTTTAAAAAATCATGATAAATCAAACATTTAACCAAAAATTATGAATATGCTCTCTTAGAATTCAATATTAAGAGAGCAACCTTTGAAAAATAAAAACTCTAACTTTTCCTAGTAATTAAGGACTAATTAGAGAATTAATAAAATTTTAATTGTTGAAATTAATCAACTAATTTAGGTGAAACATCCAAAAGATATTCCTAGGGTTATCCCCAAACACTCATAACTTTCTCAAATGGTTTCCACTAATCCATGATTAACTATTGAAACCCAAACCTAGAATTAAAGTTATTGATTACATAATTAACTATTCAATTAAAATTTTTTTGAAAAATTATGGAATCAAATTTAGAATATCGTACTAATAGAAATACTTTTAAATAAAATTATTTAAAACTTTTGAGTTTAAATAAAAGTGATTAAATCATTATTTATATTAATCTTAAATTAACCTTAATCAAGATTTATTAACCTAGAACTTTAAAAATTCATAATAAATCAATTATGATTGTAAAAATCACCAAATTTCTCTTATAAACCAACATTAAGAGAGAACTATTAGGAAAAGAAAGATTAATTTATTTTGATATAAAAATAATTATATATTTTAATACTAATATAAATCAAATAAATTCTAAAAAAATAAGAATGGACTCTAAATGATATGAAATTTTTATAAGGATGTAAGGACCTCATTTCTAACTCTCATGCAAAGTTTCATAATTTATATGGTATATTTTTCTTAATTAATTTATAATGTATATTTCGGAAGTATTTTGGTATTATTTTGAATTTTTTCTTAATTAATTAAAAAGATTATATTAAATTAGTAATAACTCAGATATAATCAAAATATTTTGAACTGTTTTTAAAGATGTCCTTCTAGTTTTTAAAAAAAATTATAAAGATATTTTAACAAAAATTAAAGCGAAAACTCACAACATAAGTGATAACTAAAATAAGCATCATTAATTAAACTAATTAAAATTTATAAAAAATAAAACTATTTGGCTTATGAGTCATAGGGTAATCATGCATCCTTTGATGAGGTATCCACCTTATTATGACAAGGGTGTCTGGTGTCCACCCCATCTAGTTATGATCCAAGCTACTTAAGCTTAAGATTTAAGCCCTAGTAGTTTCTCTCCCAAAAACTAGAATATTGATGTTAGGACTTAGGATTAATCCCATGTGGCTCCTCTCCAAGTAGTCCTCTCTGAGGTCTGGTAGCCACTAAACCATATTTTATTTAATAAGCTATTCTTTTTACTAGCAAATCTTGATTGGATTAAGCCATTCAACCCCCTTCTTAGGCCTCATCTGGTTAGACTTTTTCAGTGATTAACGTTTTGAAAAACTTTAAAATTTATTTTGAAATAATGTTTGGATGTAGCACTTTTAAATAAGCACGTAACTGACTTTTCAGTCTATTTGAAATAGTTTTTACGTCCCAGCTTTCTCCAATGCCACCGTGCTTTCTATTATTAAAAAGTCTAAAAAGCACCTGGGTCTGTTCACGTTCTTAGCACATCTCCCGCTCTCGCCACCATTATCTTCGCAAAACCTCGCACAGCTTATTCGTACCATTTTGATCGACATCCACAGCTCGTCTCGCTAGCTGGCGGTTAGATATTCACCTAGCGAGTTGCATCTACTAAAAAATTGCATTTCCTCTGTGATAAAATTTTTAAATTAGGCTTAATATTAATCTTAATTAATAATTTAGGCATAAAAAAAAATATTAGCATAATAGGTTTAGTCGTCCATACAACGGACGACTAGCTCATCCTTATTTCGGACGAAAAATCGAGAGGGGGAGGTCACCTCCCAAGCACGCCGCCAAGGAGAGCTCACGGCCTCCACCACCGAGACCGCTTTTTTTTCGTCGTTATCGATTAAGGTATTTTTTCCCTAAATTCTTAATTTGTGATAGATCTCATTATATATTGTTTTGTGTTGTATGATTTGCTTATTTCCTTGTATTGTTTGATTGGATTTGTATGTTTTGTATATTTGTAAATTTTAATGTGAAGTTAGGCTAAATTTGTATATGCCCACCGGAGACCGCTCAATTTTTTGCTTTGTTATTGTGATGTTTACAGCTTTTTGGGTATGAGTTTATCTAGTTTTGCTAAAGATTATTGTTATCGGTGGTGGTGTTTTCGATATGATTCTTGTTGTAGTTGTAGCCGTTTTAGTAGAAATCATTGTGGTGCTAATTTGAGGTCACCATCTAAAAATATCATTTTTAATAAGGAATGTGGCCTCTCACTATAAATAAGATTCACCTACTTCACCTTCGTCCTTTATGAAATGAAAATTCCTTCTAACTCTCCATAAATCTAGGTTTCTCCCATTTGAATGCACCTAATTTATATTTTTTTCATAATCTAACTAATAAGTAAAATCTCACACTCATACCTCTAGCTTTTCCCTAGCAACCTCTACATATCTCACATCCTGATGTCCACAATGGATCACCCTATATATCATATTCATGTTATTGGAAAAGATTTTTCGAATAAACCTTTGGGCATAGACACCCCTTGGTGTTAGTATCCTCCCCCTCTATGCTCACAATATTTTAAAAAAGTTTAATCCTTTGAGGCTTCATTCTGGTTTGGATGACTTCCCAACGACTACCCTTACTTTCTTAAGGTTGAGTTCCTGGTTGAGTTTAATCAGGTCAACTCCGATCTCTTCAAGTTTAAGCTCCTTTTATACTTTAAAATCATATGCTTCTATTGTTGGTATTGATATACTTTTTTTTCATAACATTCTATTGTTGTTATTGTATATGTCAGTTTAATCGTGAGAAGATATTGCAATGGGTTTTGAAAATTAAAGGTTTTGAGTTCGCAAAATAGTTCCAACTGAAATGCAAAATTGTATTATATTTTGAATTGTTTTTTTTCTTTGACCAGGGGAGAGAAAAGATTCTTACTGTTTAGAGTTATTGTTAGTTGAAAATGAGTTCAAAAACTATCTGCATAGTTCTTTATTATGACGGTGAACTGAATGTTAGTGACGATTTCTTTCTGACCTACATTGGTAGGAAAAATCGACCAATCCAGATCCCACGACGGATTAACTTGATGGGGTTACAAAAGTGAATTATGAGGTCATTGAAGTTAGAACAAGCAAAGTCATGTGTTAATCTGTAGTGAACGCAGCATCCGTGCAGCCTGTAGTAATTTATGTTGAAGTTGAGGAATTGCATTGTGAGGAAAGAGAGGTTGACAGTACTGAGGAGTGTTAGAGAGCTCCAATCAGTACTGAATACATCACACTTGATTCTCAACTAGCTGCTCAAGTGGAAGCGTACGAGTTTGTACCAATAGAAGCTACTAATGTAGCTGAGACAAGTTCAGATTTTGTGGGTGATGCTGAAGGTGATGGTAGTGATGGGTATAAAACTATGCCTTCTGCAACAAGTGCCGATGATGATGAAGGGGATGCTAGTGATGCAGAGGAGCCTTCTTTAAGGGACACAAATTCATCTAACATGGTTAGAGAGCTTATTAGGGACTACTCAGTTAGAACAAGCCAAATAGAGGAGCACTTACTATCTAACAATGAGTACATGCATCATGCTCAAACAGCTAGAGAATGGGATAGAAAGCTTACATTTAATGGGCTTTCAGATGAGTCAACTTTTGAACTTGAAAGTTACATTCCAGATGAACTGTTAGAAGGTAAGTACTTTCATGATAAGATGCAGCTATTGTTTGCTGTCCAGGGTTGGTCTATCATCAACAATGTCGATTATGTGATCTACGCTTCAAACAAAGCCAAGTTCACTGTATTGTGCACCCAACATACGAACCAAGCTACACCTTGCATGTGGCGCTTACATGCAAGTTCAAGTAAGAGATTGGGAGGTGCATAGAGAATTGGCAGTAAAGGCTCACCACATACATGTAGTCATTCAGTCCTCAGTACTGAACATAGGCAATGTACATCACAGTTTATCAGTTATTTCATCTACAATTAGGCATCAACTAGATTTAAATCCCAGAGAGATTATAAGCCGTATTAAGTATAAATTTAACATACGAGTGTTTTACATCAAAGCTTGGGATGCGCGGCGTAAGACACTGAAGGTTATTTCAGTAGTTGAGAGGAATCTTATCGATCGTTGGAGAGATTCATGTGTGTTATATGCTCAGTTATGCCATGATCAGTCTACATAGTGCAATTGTCAGAGTCAAATAGATTCCAATGATTATTCTAGTCTTTTGAGCCTTTAATTACTGGTTGACAATACTGTCGCCCAGTTTTATGACTTGATGGGACTTTCCTCTTAAGTAAGTACAGGGGGACTCTACTCAGTGCAATTAGAATTGATGCCAACAATGGTTTATTTCCACTAGCCTTCGTAGTAGTAGAATCAGAGAGTATTGAGTCATGGTGTTGATTTCTACAGACACTCCAAGACTTAATTCCATTTATTTGTACTAGAGGTGATTTGTGCATCATTTCTGACAGGCACGCGGGTTTGGTACGTGGTTGCAGGAAAATATTATCGTGGGATGCATATCACTTTTGCCTGAGGCATTTGAGGGAGAATTTTAAAAAAATAGTTAGACAACTTGGAATCGGAGATGTTGATTTCATATGCTAGAAAATGTATGTCGCAGATAATACTGATGATATACGCATTTTTAAAATGTATATGACTGATATCAAGAATATCAAACAGGAGGTCTACGATTGACTTGTATCAAGGGATGTACATCAGTGGTCTCTAACCTATGATGATGGGTACATGTATGACACTATGACTACAAATACAGTTGAATGCTTCAACAGTGTACTTAAGCGGGCACGTGGCTTGCCAATTCAAGCACCAGTCTCTGCAATATATTATAATATAGTCGTCACGTTCATGAAATGCCTAGACTCAGCAACATCAGTAGCCAACCAGCATGACTCCATGTTCTCTCCCCGGGCTAAGGAAACTTTGCAGGATAGTGAACATGAGACAAGAAGATTTTCTGAGCCAATACGAATAAACAGTAATGAGTACCAAGCGTTCGATAGCACCAGCAGAACCTACAAGGTTGAGTTGTATGAAAACCATATTTGTAGGTGTACATGCAGACAACCACAAGCTTATCACATGTCATGTCCTCACGTCATTTCTGTGTTAGGGCAGTGACATATAAGTCACGTTCAGTACGTATCAACCCACTACACTTTGGACTACTACTACAAAACCTACCAGGGAGTATTTCATGTGATCCCTGATCGTGATGAGTGGCCAGAACACATAACTGCTAGGAACTTCCCAGAATACTATCCACCAAATATCAAGAGAAAGTTAGGTCGACCACATTCAAATAGATTCAGAAATACTATGGATGAAAATATTACAAGAAGTAATAGGATTTGTAGTGTATACAAAAATGTTGGTCATAACACAACAACGTGCCCGCAAGCTCGGCACCGCAGGATCTAATCGTGTAACATCCCAACCTCTATTAAAGCAGCGCATACTTCATTGTATGACTTGTAGGGGTTTGTTCTGTAAGTTGTTTTAGATATTTTTGTACCATTGTGTTGGGATTACAAGAGGAGGCCTTCATCCATGCAACAATGTAACCATTGAGAAAATGAGTGCTCTAATCACACTATCCTTATTTGAATGATCTTTATTTCTTTTAGGAAAAGTTTTAATTAGTTTATCTCATTTGATAATTATTTAAATTTTTGTCAGCATGAAAAATTCAAGTTTGTTGTATCTCACAAGGCCTTTGAGTCTATTAGAGGCATTGGCCTTATCAATTCCTCTAATATTTTAAATCATTATGTACAATATACCACAATAATGACTCAGATGTGAAAATCGATTCGCTCAATTTTCACTGCCGATTTTAGCTCATTCGCAAAATCTCGTATGGGCATCAGTAAATTTTGACCAACATAAAAGTTGTAAAAAATTTCGTTACGATTCCAACGATATGAAGTTCGCTCGATTCCAACACCGTATGACTCGTCGATAAAATATGACAGACAACTAAAATTTCAATTTCAAGCTTTTTTCTTTTGCGCAAAAATCAAATGTCGGGCGCATAATAATTTAGATCAACATGAAAGTTGTAAAAAATTTTTGTTACAATTTCAACGATACCAAATTTTCTCGATTCCTACACCGTCTGAGTCCGATGTGCATAAAATACGAGAGCTGCAGCCAGATTTTTTTTAAAAAAATTAAATTACATGTCGTCCAAGGTGTGATTATCGATGCGTCCGCGTTGGCACCTGTAATATGACATTAGGCCTATTATGTTAATATTTTTTTTTGTACTTAAATTATTTATTAAGATTAATATTAAGCCTAATTTAACATTTTTGACTTTCCTATATCATAGACACCGCCATTTTATGGAATTTCGTATAGCATTCGTCTTCTCTTTTGAAATAAGCATAATATTCTGAAGGAAAGTTTCCAGATTTGATATTCCAGAGTGAAGGTATGAAATACCTTTCTATTTTAAATTTTTTTAATCTAATTTTTCATTTAGACATAACAAGACTGCGCAAATCAGTTTAATAATTTATCTGTTTAATTTAAACGTAAGATGATGCACTATTGTTTAATAATAAAGATATGTAAATTGAGCTACGTAGTTAAAAAATAAACATTACTTGTTCTATTTTAATTTGTAAAATTAAATACAGAAGTAAATATTGGCTTAGTTCTATGACTATTCGGTTCTGATTTGCTTAGATCACATAAACTCACTACGAAACTGCTACAATTTAGAAGTTACTGTCACCTAGATTACTGCAAAGTGTTAAGTAATTTATAACTAATTTAATGATTTCTGATATACTACCAAGCTGCAATATGTTTGTTAATCTACTGATAATTTATATATTAGGATGCTGCTATATTAACTAATTCTTATGATATATATATGTATATATAGTTATAGTTATAGTTGATATAATGGTCTTTGCAGTTATTTCAAGATCTCATTTTATTTGTTGTTTAACAAATCGTTTAAAGGAAATGTCACCTAGATCACTGCAAAGGGCTAATTATAGATAGTAATTTTTTTTAAAAATGTTTAGGTATATTACTATTCTTACATAAATATATAGATATTAAAAAAATATGTAGTTGTAATTATCAAAGGGATAGTTTCATGGGACTGCCTACTGATTGAAAGGAGTGGTGGTTAAGAAGAAGATTTATGCAACAAACCTTAACTTAATTTTGAATCTTTAATATGTACTTAATTTTTGTATAGTTCAAATTATTGTTTGAATTTATAAGAAAACTAGTAGTTGTTATATATGCAATATTGTTAGTAGATTGCTTTATAGAAAATTCAATTGCATTTTCATTTATGCTTTTTAAGGTGTCCACTCGATACATTGGCTATATTATTATTAGTTAAATTGGTTTGTTAATAGATGTAGAATGGAGTATATCTCTTTAATGAAAAATATATTATAGTGTTATGAAGTAGACTTTGCATAATAACTAATGCTTTCTTTTGGACTTGGTGAAGCAAATATAATATAATTTGAGGTAGCTTCAGCAATTCTCAGCTCTGACATTTTTTTAAGCTTCATGAACATACAATATATTATTTTATGTAGAAGTATATACCAAGAAGAAGAAATAAAAATGCAAAATTCAATAACTATAATTTATTTTTGGTTTTTTGCTAAATGTTATGTCTTATTATATAAATAGTTGATTGATTTTTTGCAAATAAAATGCATGATCTTTATAATGTTAAAGGCATTCTCAGATTTTAGCATTGATGACTCTGAGGAGGAATTGGAACTAAGAAATGAACAAATAGCTATTACTCATTTTTATAATATATTTGTTGCTGATATCTATTTGATTCATCATTATTGTTGCCTATATCTTAATAAAAGGCCATGTATGACATCAACTCATATTGGTGATAAACTAGTTTGAGAGCTTCTTTCTTGACATCTAGTATGATTTCATAATATATTTAAAATGTCTAAGGAAATTTTTATGAATATATTTAGTTTGCTTGAATGACATCATAGATTATGTGGATCATGGAGAACTACTACTAAGAAGTATTGACCATCACTTTGTATATTTTGACACACAATGGATCCATACAAGCTATGTGTGAACATTTTCAACACACTTCAAAGACTATTAGTAGATATTTTTCTATGAGTCTTGAAGCTTTAGTGCACTCAGTAATGGATACTATTGCTCCAATAGATAAACAATTTCATGATATACCATCAAAGATTCTTAATGATGATTATTTTATGCCTTATTTTAAAAGTTGTATTAGGGCTATTGATAACACTCACGTAGATGCTTGTATTCTAGTTGAAGAATAAGTTGCATATAATGGGTGACATCATTCACCAACTCAAAATATTATGGTTGTATGCGATTTTGATATGTGTTTTACAATTGTCGCATTAGGATGGGTGGGTTCAGCATATGATGCTTGCTCTTTCAATCCGCTCGGATCGTAGATGCAATTTTCCTATGCCACATTTTTTCTTTTTTTATATATGCTATATTAATATGTGAATATTTTACTCTAATAAGAAAATTTTACTTGGTTGATGGTGGTTATCCTTTACAAATAGGTTCTCTTAAACCTTATCCAGACACAACATATCATTTACCAGATTTTGTATGAGGCACTCATCCAATAAGGGGCCAACATGAGATATTCAATAGGGAACATTCATCACTTTGTAGTTTAATAGGGCGCACATTTGGTGTATTGAAAAAATGGGAGATTTTATGAGATATGTCAAATTATTCTTTCAAGAAAAATGACTTATTGTTGTTATTACAATGGCACTGCATAATTTTATAAGGATGCATCAATCAAATATTGATCTTGAGTTCAAAGCATGCAACATTGATGGGCATTTTGTTCACCTTGAGGCACATTAGTATAGAGTAGGGCAACATCTTAATGAAAACATTGGGATTGATGTTGATCTGAACTCGATTGATGAAGGTGTAGATGACTTGACTAAACTTAGAGATAATACTGCTATGCAACTAAACCATTCCATTCGATAATATATGTTAAATTTTTTTTTCAAAAAATTATTTTTTAAACATTTAATTTTTTATTCAAGGTAATTATTTCTATTAATTATTCTCAAATTTTATTTATTGTTTTAAATTTTAGGTTTAATGATGGCAATTGAGGACTACAAATTGGAAGGTGTTGATATTATAATTATGGAAGAGATGATGGTTGTTTAGTTTACTTATTAATTTATTTAATTTTATTATAAGTATCAAAAACAGTAGTTAAATGATCTATTGATTTGCAATTTTTTTCTCATTAAACTCAAACTATGATGTTAATTGACATCCTATCCACTTCACTTTCATTCAAAATATGTAATTATTTAAGTCGCACTTTAAGTGAAATTTAGTGAAATGTAAAATTCTATTTCATAGTTATAAGTTAAATAGTATATTATAATTTTGCAAAAACTTATTTTAAAATTTCATCTATCAATTTAATAATAAGAATTGTATACTGTGGTGTTTAATTTTGTTTATTATATGTTTAGATTATTATTAAGTGTTAGGGGACACCATGGAGATCTGCAGATGTACTTATTAGGGTGATCGGGTACGACATTAAGGAATAGTGTACTATCTTGAGAGATAGAAGTCACCACCCTATAATGGACCTAATCACCTAATGAGGATCCCTAAGACATGATGGGTTTTTGAATGTATCAAAGATGTGTCCCCTACTTTATATGAAAAAGTAAAGTAAGATTTATTTAAACCGGGTTCGTTAAATTCTCTATGAAGGCAAGCCCCCATAGTTAATTACATCCTAAGGAATGAGATTTCTTAAGAATACTCTCGATTAAGGTAAATGATCATTGTCTCCAAAGATTTTAAAAGATAGGACTATCAACAAATTGATTACTTTTAGAAAATCAAGTGGGATTGATCAAGAGGAGAGAGTTATTATTGAAAGCAAAGGGAGATGAGTAGGGGATGCTCATGATGCTAGGAAACTTAATGTGCATCCCAAACTATCCTATAGTTGGGCTTTATATTTTTGAAATTGAGGAGAATTATATGTTTGAGTTGAATTTTTAATAGAAATCTAGGGCTTACAATTCCACAACATAAGATCATGGAAATGCCTAAGAGGTAATAATTTATGCTTGTAGCCCAAGAAAGAAAACATCAACCTCGAATCTTAAATCTAGAGAGCTTTGGTAAGGGCCAAAATATGATCTAAATCTAAAGCAAAAAATGGGTATATGGTTTATCTTCACAAGAGAGAATAAACCACCCAAATGTTGGACTTACAACCTCCTAGACTAGCCGCCAACTAACTCCTCCTATGATTTTAAATATATGTAGCAAGTCTTATGCTTTGCAAGATGGCTAAGCTATTGTTTGTTTAGAAAGGAGGCTAAGCCCTTAAACTCACTCCCTAAGAGACTAGATCATGAAGGGCATGAACTCATGACTTAATCTAATGCAAATTTTGTTAAGTTTTATTTTAATTTTTGGACATTTTTTTATTTGACACAGGCTATAGGATTTCATATGTCTAATGCATGAGAAATTAGTTAGGGGCCAAAATCAAAAAGAAAGAGGTACGTTTTCACCATGACTCTCAAAAGTCAAGCCATTTTCTATGGTAAAGGTGAAAGCCCTCCATTAGCAAGAGTGAGACAATATGATTTTATGCATGATGTGAGACATACAACATCGAGCTAAGGGGTTGGTAAATCTTTTATTATCTTGATTTATGTGCTAGGATTTAGGTGAGGTTATGAGTTATTTAATTTAATTTTGAGTTGATTAATTGGATATAAAATTTATTTATTTTCCTAAGAGTCTAATCACATCCAGGCCATTCAACAACCATCAAGAAATTAAGAAACTAGGAAAATCATGACATTCTAATTGCGTAATAATAAACAAAATATCATTCAATTTATAAAATTAGCGCAAAAGTATACAAGGCCGATGTGGTTGGGTATCGCCGCACAACTCGAAAAGAAATGTGGATAGCTGAGCTCTACCCTTATGCAACCTGGATTATAAATGAATAATTACAATTAGAAAGAATTCATGTTATGAAGGTCTTCATTCTTCATTCTTCATTTCTTCCTTTCTTCATTTCTTTCTTTCTTTTGGTTTGACTTAGGATGTAGTTTGCTCCAAGGTTCACATGGTATATAAGACATGTTCTTATAACTAATGTTCATCCTAATCTCCCATAACATTCATTCTAAATCTTAATTGTAATATTTACATCAAAAATGGGAAAGATAAATTTAAATAAACATGCAAAATAGAAATTAGATAAACATACCACACAACTTAAGCAGTTATATGAATAATTTGGACTTAGCACCCCACACATGGGTAACCAAGTCCACCTGTCCTAATTTGGTTATGCTTAGGGGTACAAGTAACCTGCACAGCAAAATCATTTATATTTTTATTACAGTTCCCCTTAAGCACAACCCTGTAGAAAATATGATTAGGCTAACATTGTCTTATCATCCAATCTACGCATGCGCACCTTAACATCCAGTCTAAAATATTACTTCACAAAATAAAATCAGGCATCAAACCATGCACCACGCTAACATAGAGCGAGAAATGGTGACTTAGCCTAATGTGTGTGTCATTTAAGGCCTGTGTGGTATGTCTTAGCTAGGCTTTAAGGTTGAAATTTTCTAAGTATAAAAGATTCAATTTAGAGGGTGGTTTCATTTCAAGTGATTTAGTTGATTTATCAATTTTTGTTGATGATTTGATTTGGATTGAATGAACCTACACTTAATTACTAAATGTTATGAAGAGAAGAAAACTTCTCTTTCATCCCTACTTTAAAACATTTCTAAGGTAGATTGATTAATGAATTTTCTTTAATGAATGTTTTATTATGTGGTTTAATTAACCCTAAGTTTAGATTTTCTCTAAATAGCCCCATTTAATAAGAAAAGCATCTTAGGATTAGTAAAGGTGGATTACTATCACATAACACACACCCATTTATTTCTTTCCACCATGTATACTATGCATATGAATAATCTTAAGAATACCTATACATGCAATGCAAATTTCAACACACTTTGATGATGAATGCTAAGAGATATGATTTAAAAATTTGGATATTTCATGAATGAAATTCTTTATTATGTAGAAAAGATGGATTCTTCATCCATTAAAATAATGCACATCCACATGTATTAAAATAATGCAAATTTCAAAACACTTACTATCAAATGAACCATAAACTTTGCAAATCCTATTCAAATCTTTGTTAAGAGAAGAGAAGAGAACTTCAAGTTAAAGCATATCTTATGCTATAATCACATTCAAGCTTATAAGTATTTATAAGTAGCATCACTTCATTCATAATCTTTGATTTATAGGTTTTAAAAATAATTTTCGATTTAATAGTGATAATAGCCACTCATATTCTTAATTTTAGCCAACACATGCAATTTGACATAAAAGGAAGTATTTTATTTAATTGATTTTTCAAAAGAAATAAATGCATGATTTCATATGAAAAATAATATTTAGCATGCTTGGAAAGAAATAAAGGAATGTAAGCATATGACTTCATTCACCCTAATTAATTTCTAAAGACAATCCTATAAAATAAGATCATTTAAAATGAATCAAAATTCTTTAAGGAGATTTTTTTTTTGAATTTGATTTGACTTAGAAATGTGAAAAGGTTTTGCTGGTCCTAACCCATTTCCCCCATGTGTGAGTTGGTTTACTTTAATTTTAGAACAATTAGGTTGATTTTATGTTTTGTTTAGGTTAAGGTATGAGTTAAATCCATTAATTACCCCTTACCTATACCACTTTAACATAATTAACCAAGCAATTATGAGCCAACATATGATATGCAACCACATGAAAATTAAATCAACAATGCACCTAGGAAATAAAGGGGCCTAATGCAATTGGCTTACAATTATTGATTAATTAAGTTAAAGGATTTAATTAAGTACTTTCATAACCATTCTATACATGTTGTTTGACTATAATTTTCTTTGAAGTTCTCTTAGGTTATTGAACACCTAAGAATCTACCCAAGAATTGGATAATTAAGTTCTGGAATAATTTAGTTTTGAATTTTATTAATTGAATTAGTTAATCATGTGATTAATCCATTAATTAATTTGCAAATTAATTAAGTTTTTATCCAAATGAAATAAACTTAGGGGAAAAGATTGGAAAATAAATTCTAATCTCAGTTCCTAAGTCCATTCACTGTTTCATGATGATTAGCAAGCTTAATTAATACATTTATCACTGATTATCATGTTAATTAATCATTTAATTAATTAAGAGAGGGATTAAGGATGAAATAAATAATTCCCCTAATTAATCCAATAATAAATTTGAAGAAAATAATGAGAGGCAGAGGTCATCCCACTAATCAACCTTAGGAAGTTTGGAATTAATTATTGAAGTAATTAAGAAATAATTAGTCTAATTATATTTCTAATAAAACCTAAATTGAGTGAAAATTATTGTTTAAAATAAATTTATTTAAATTTTATATTATTCTCCTTTGAGTTATCTTTAAAATGAGCTAGAGTTTGCATTTTTTGGATTTTTCTATAATTAGTTATGAATTTAAGAAGTTTCATCATTAAAATTAGATTAATTAGAGCTAATTAAACCCCATAACCCCGTCGGGCCACGTGGCAGCTGATGCATCACGCTTTCCACGTGATACGACGTAATAGGTTATTTAAGTTATCACATTCATCTGCTGAGTCAGCCGACGGTGGACGTGCTTTCTCTACGGGCCATCCGATCTAAGATCAGATGGCTAGGATTAATCCTATAGTTTAGGCTTAAACCAAAAGGGATATATCGCAATCTAATCATAGCCGTCCATTCCAATCATGCGGAATGGACAACATGTGATCTTTCTCCTTTGTGAGAGAACCATTCGTCTCTCCCCATTCAATTTGAGCTCACCCAAGCTCAGATTGGGATCAAAATGATCCCACACCTTCAGAAGGAGGGAGATGCACATCCAACGGTCAAGATCTCAAGGGATGACACTTTCCTTCAAAAAAGACCAAGCAATTTTTCCTATGGCTAAGGTTTTGAGCAATAATCTTATCAGAGGCTATCACCAGCGCTTCTAATGGAGGAGGTAGCCTCGTCTAATAGAGATAAAGCCTTGTTGAAGGTATTGGATCTTGATTTGAAGTGGATGGTTCGGTTGACCAAGCTCCCCTTCAATGGCGATCGGCTTCAATCAAGCTGATGCTTCTCATGGCTCGGAGACTTGGGAAACAACTTGGTTGAGCTTGATGAAGTCCACTAATAGTGCTTGCAAGGTTAATTTGGTTTTGATGGAGAATTGGATGAGTTGAGCTCGGGACTGATCTCCCCTATTTTGACTTTGAGTGAAACCGAGAATGGGAAATCAATGGAGCTTGGGAAGGGCTTGGAAAAGTTTAGGGAGGCTTTGATTGAGTCTCCTTAGCTCTATGGAAATGAGTTCTTTTGGTTTGAGTGGGAATGAGGGGGAGTATATCTCCCTCTCCTTGGATTGGATGGTGAAGAGTACTTTTTCCATTTTTGATTAATGAGTGAGATTGGTTTATCAGTTTGGGATGCCAACCATCCCATGTGAGTCGTTTTAGGTAGTGGAGGGAAGGAGAGTGGATGCCCATGTGCTAGGTGAGTGCATTAGGTGATCCAAGTGTTTAATTTTCATTGGAGGGTTGGTTTGGCCTTGGCTTGAATCATGGCCGACCCAAGCTCATTGGGTCATGTTCACCACCTCGCTTGGTGCCCATGTGGACCACTAGGAGGATGGCAAGTGGCCTTGAGAAAGAAATGATCAAATTTTAAGTGAATTTGGTCATAGGATACCCTTTGACCTAAGGGTAAAATGGTCATTTGGATATGATTTTTATTTGGGCAGATTTGAAATGGTTTAAAAATGGGTTGGGCCAAATTTCAAGTGATTTGGAATTAATTCAATTTAACCCATTTAGGTCAAGTTGGGTCAAATTGGGTTAGGTTGACCAATTGGTCAAATTGGGTCAAACCATGGGTTAGGTCAAGTTCAAATCATCATTTGGAGCCTATGGGTATTATTGGTTTGGTTCAATTTAGTTTAGATTTGATTTTGGTTCATTTAGGTCAAATGGGTCAAGTTGACCAATTTGACCCATTTGACCCAATTGGGTTAGGTCATGGGTTGGTTTAGGCTTGGTTGATCATTTGAAAGGTATTGTAAGCTTTGGTTTCAATCAATTTTAGTTTGTTTTTATTTCAAATTGATTTGACCTTTTAGGTCAAGTTAGGTTCATGGTAAATTGGGCTAGGTTGGGTCTAGTTGGCCAATTGAAGCTTTGGTCAAGTTCAACAATCAATTTAGAATGAAATTAACCCATTGGTTGCAATCAGTTTGGCTTAGATCAAGATTTGACCCATTTTGACATTTTAGGTCAACTTGGGTCAACTTAGATCAAGTGGCAAATTAAGCTTGATTTGACTCAATTGATGGCTTGGTCAAGTTCAATCACTGATTATGTATTGATTTAGATCAATGGTTTCAATCAATTTGACATTTAGGCTAACTATTGACTTAGTCAAAGACTAAGTTTGACTTAGTTTGACCTAATTTGAGTGATTGATTATCCTAGGATGATTGTTGCTCACAATGTGAGGCTTAGATGAGCTTTGTTCAATCCAATTTGGGTTGGATTAGAATTTGGCTCAAAAAAGTCCTTTAGGTCACTTTGGATCAAGTGAGCCTAAGTGGGTCAATTGCCTGGATCAAGGCTTGATTCAAGTTTGGTTGAACTCACATATAGACTTGTGATGGAAATATAAATCCAATTGCAAGTGATTTGGAGTCAAATGGGTTTTGGTTCATTTGACAATTTCAAGTTCAAAGAATGAACATGGGTTTGATTTTGGTTTGATGATTGAAGTTTATGTTTATATTTGGGTATGTGATTGAAGAAGTAATTGTTTGAAGAGAAAATCCAAGGGTTTGGATTGATTTGAGAATGATTTGGCTAAGTCCAAGAAATTGGCTTAAAGGATATAAGTTGGATTTAAGTTGGATTTGGACTTGAGTTTTGAATTTAGTTTTGATTATTTGAATTTATATATCATTTATATTTGTCAATATAAATGGGTTATAAGAAAATATTTTGAGTTTGGAGTGATTTGGATTTGATTTGAGCTAAGTCCATATAATGAAATCAAAATGACTCAGGAAAGATTTTGGATTTGGAATTGATCATGGGTTTCAATCATTTGGAATTGATTCATGATTTAGATTTTAGAATTAATTTATGATTTGATAAAATCAATTGAGTTGGAATTGATTTAACATTTGAATTTGAAGTTTAGTTTGAAAGAAGGAAGCAAGGATTGGGTTCAAGCTATAGGGTAAGCAAGTCCTCCTAATACCCCTAAGGCATAATCTATTCCTATGGCTAACTCTTCTAAGTCTCTAGGGTTAGGTTAAGTGTTCACCTAATCACTAGAAGTGTCTTAAGACTAATGAACTCTTAGTGTCTAGAGGAGTCCTATGTCTAAGATGAAGAAGTTGAAAGCTCACTTTAAAAGTGAGGTCAACATATACCTAATAATACGTTAAATTCCTAAATATTGGAATGTTTTATGATATAAAAATTGCTGGTTTCATCGAAGTACTATAATTATATTTTGTGAACATTAATTTTAAAAAATGGGTATTTATTTATTTTTAAGCTTAAAACTTGCTTGTATATGAAATTGTTACAAGTTTTTTTTTGGGGGTTAAGAAGCTTTTTTTTGGCTATTCAAATGATTTTTTAAACTTTAGCGCTATAGCTACTTTTAAAAACTATTATCTTGAAGTTAACTTTTAAAATAGCTTTTAAACATCAAAAGCTTAATCAAACAAGGCCTTAGTTTAGTTATTACAACCTAAGGGTTAAAACAAACTTTAGTGCTTTTTGATTTGATTAAGTCCCTACGATCTCATCTAGTTATGACCTAAGCTAACTTAGCTAGGCTATTGAAGTTAGGATTAAGCCATCCTGACCTCTTTGTTAGTACTAATCTTTTAGGTTGGGTAGCCCCTAAACCATAGTGTAGGTTATCTCTTTTTTTAGAAAATCTAGGATGGATTAAGCCATTCAAGCCCTTTCTTAGTTTAATCATCACAAATTGATAGGGTTAAAATAATTCTTAGGTAATTCTAGTTGAATTAATTCTCTATGACTCCATCTAATCATAACCCAAGCTACCTAAGGTTAGGATTTAAGACATAATGGCCTTCTCTGAGTGGCCAGATTATTGAAGTTAGGATTAAGCCATCTCAATCCCTTTGTTAGTAGCAATTCCTTAGTTTGGGTAATCACTAACCCATAGTTGATTCAGTAGGCTATTCCTTCGGCTAGTAAACCTAAATAGAGTAAGCCATTTTATCCTCTTTTTTATTTTGTCTTCACACATTGATAGAGTCCAAACAAATCTTTAAGTGTTCTAGGTTAGAATCATTAGACCCCTTTCTTAGTATACCTAAACCTCATCATATAATTCCTTAAGATCAATAATCCTAGGCAAGACCATGTCATTTATAACCCTCTTAGCATAATCTTCCCTCAAATTTTGGATGACTTATCATTAAGAAGTTCTTATTTATTCTTCTAACTTGGGCTTTAGTAGATTCAAATCATGAGTCTCTAAGCTTTTGGTCAAAACCTAATCTAACATTTTAAAATCAGTTACATCAAAATTTGAAACTTAAACTTCTAAATTACAAACCGAATTTAATCAGATCTATAAAGTCTCTACAAAAACTATCACTTATAATCTCAACATTTAATTGCCTTGTTTGGTCAATACTAATATGCGTGGTGTTCTTCCCTCTGTCCACCACACTTATTGGGGGTTTATTTGTTGACCTCACTTTGAGTAATGTTAACACATATTCTTCTCTTTAGTCCCTAAAATGCTATCTTAGTAATAGATTATTTTTCACCTAAAGTCTTAAGAAACTCTTAGTGATTAAGGGGATATAAAAACAAAACTAAAAAGTTTAGCTACATTAGGCTAGTGGGTCCCACTTAAATACTTTATATCCTAAATAACTCTTAGCACTCCCAAACCAAAACTATATTATGCCAAATGAACCCTATTACTAAATCTAATCCAATTAAACCAAGACCTAAACCTTATGGAGTTTTTAATTAGGCACCATGCAGACCTTAAGGGTTATTATTTAGTTGATCAGATATGAAATCAAAGAATAATATACTACATTGGAATGTAGAAATATCACCCTACGATAGATTTAATCACTTAATAAGAACTATTGAGGTTGATAAGTCTATATGTACTAAATATTATTTCTTTGAACTACTTGAATGAAGGTAGAATAGAGTTTATTTTATTTATGTTGCAAGTTCTTTTGAAGGGCAAGCCCTTATAGTTAATTGCATCTTAAGAGAGGAAAAGTCTCCTAAGAAAACTCTCAATTAAAAAGTTTACTTTTATCTCTATAGAATTTCAAAGTTTGATTTCAAAAATACTAAATATGGAAGGCGAATGGGATAAAATAAATAGAAAAGTTTTTTTTATTTTACTTCATAAAAAGTAGAAAGTATTTCTATAATAGGAATCCTTGTAAGCACTTCAACTTATTTTATATTTGGGCTTTATAGCTTTAAATATGAGATTTATTTTATTTTGAGCTAACATTTTATTAAAATGCTAGGACTTATATTTCAACATCACAAGACTGTAGAAAAGCCTAAGAAGTGAAAACTTATCCTTGTAGCAAAAGACAAACAAGATACCTCAAATTTTGTAACTAAAGGTGCTTATGAAATGGGCGAAAAGCTTGACCTTGTCTAATGAATGAAAAATTAAGAAGTATTGGTTATATCCCACCAAAGAGTAAGAACCATCCCAACTATTATACTTATAAATTGCCTAGTAGGGTTGCAAGTTAGCACCTCTTACACTTTAAAATCATGACACTAGTCATATGAAATATAAGATGGTTTATGTTATTACTAAATTAAGAAATAACATAAGAGCCTAGACTCACTCGCTAAAGCTAAGATTATGAATGGTTTGTTATGCATCTAACTAATACAATAACATTAACATTTTATGAATTTTTATGACACTTGAATTTATTTTAAAAGCTGTGAGTATACAATCATGCTTATAATGAGATATAATTAGAAGTAATCATTAGATAAATCTAAAGAGAAGGTATAAATCTCCTAGGAAAGGTGGTCATCCTCAACGGTCAAATACCCCTTTATGTGTAATGGGAGAAGGGTCTAATTCATGAATTGGAAAAGAAATATGAAATCAAGATTTTTCATTTCTAGATGATTCTTATTATTTTTGTTGTTTAATCTAAAGGCTTTAATTATGAGAAGTTATGAGTTTGTTAGCTTTAAGTTTGAGTTATTCAATTATGTTAGATAGAAAAATTAATTTTATCCTAAGAGCTTATCATATAAACCAGGATTCCATAATAATTCAAACTCGTCATAGAGTTATAAAAGAAACCCATGAAAAATATGATGCTCAAGTGCACAAATAAAGTAAGCACACCAAAGAAATCAAATAGTTATACCAGTGAAAAGCTGGTGTGATCAGATTCTACTACACACCTCACAAGAAAGAGAAAAATGAGTCAAGTTCTGCCATCATATAACCTGACCTAAAACTAAGACTGATCCATAGGGGTCTTCAAACTTTCCTTTTTTTAGACGGTCTCTTTCTTTAGGGACTCCATTAAACTTCACAAGGGATCATCAACTTAAATAGTCCATTCATGTTATTCTAAACCCCATAGATCCTATCCTAATTCTAGTATAAAGTGATATTTTAAATTTTAAATAAAGCATGCAAAATAAAGGTCAGTAGAACAAACATACACTCAAGTAAGTATATCTCAAACATTTGAGCTTAGCACTAACGGCTACCAAGTCCACATATCCTAATGGGTAATACATAGGGACTTAGGAAAATAACTCCTACAAATAAATGCTGCTAGTTTTAACTTTATTACAATAATCCCATGGCTTATCACCAAGAAGGACCATCATCCTTAGTTTAAATGATATACCTAAATTTTAAATGTTAGTCCACAATACATATGAAGTGTCCACTTGTTGACCTCATTTCTGGAATGAGGTGGAAGTTTATATTTGGTAATAAATTTGATAAGCTATCAAAATCAATTTTAAACCAAATCAAGTTTAAGATAAATTAAATAGTTCATTATCTAATTTAATAAATTAAATGATGTTTCAACTCAGTTATAACCTATTAAGATCATTTTGGTCAAAACTCATCAAAACATAAATATTTAAAATCTAAATTTGGTAAAAAAGAGATTCTTGATAACTCTAATAAATCACTCAAATAAAATGTATGTCTAATCAACTTAGAATCAGTTTAATTGACATATCGACTCATTAATGACTAACTAAGAATCATATTGAGTTAAATCAAACAAATGACATCCAATTGAGATTGAAATTTGAATAAGTGATGTCCAAAGCCTTAATGAAGAATTTGAACTATCTAAATCAAGCTTAACTAATCTTAGATAAACTTAATAAACCTAAGTTTCATCAAGACTTTAACAAAACATTCTTATTTGAGTTAAGTCTAATTATAATTAAAATGATCGATCATTTTAACTAAAATAAATCTAGTGTTAATCAAATATGCTAAACATTATTTCAGAAAATATATTGATTACATTGAATTAACTACTAGAATTAGCCTAAATGTTCATCAAAATGCTTTTTTTATGTGCTCCAAATCATAATAAAGTGAAGAACCTTTTGGTTCCTTAAATTATAATAAATAATTAATAGTATTATATAATGCAAACATACATAACAAATAAAAAAAATAAACCAAACCAAAATGGTTAAGATCATTTAATGGTTATAACAAACTCTATTATGGTCTCACCACTTCACATTCATTCCCGATCAATCCACTCTTTCCAAGCTTATAAGGGAAATAAAAACAATTTACCACAACTATTTGATCAAATTATAATAGGTCAATCTATAGCTTGAATTAAGTTAAGGGAGTCGAGGACTTGAAGTGGGAAACTTGCTTTGAATTCACCACAAAGTGAAGGATTAGAAGACTTTCCATCAACAATTCTAGAAAGACTGCCACTTTAAATTTACTTTCCCAAAGCTCCGGTAAGAAAAATAAGATCATCATTACTATCCCAATCTTAAAATATACTGAACCGAAATAGTTCTTGGTGAATATATTTTAATTAATTTAGGTTGATTCAAATTCAAAATAATTGATTTTAAATTAAATGAATTTTCTATTTTTGATTTTTCTATTTAAGAAACATGGTAGGTCTGCCCCTCTTATTTAAAACTAATTGACTTAAATTATGTAAATATTTCAAAAAGCTTTTTTAATTTTATTTTTCATGATTTACATGTGATTAATTGCATTGATTGAAATTTGATCTATGTATGAAAGAGCACTGGTAAAAAACCATTAATGCTTACTTAATTTAGTTTATTAGATTTTATTCATGAATCTTTCCTTCTTTAGTTCAAAAAATTCTGTTAATTGTCCTCTCATATTATTTGCATAGATCATGATTGAATCTCTTTAGGAATTTTTTTGGCCCTCCCATGCTTTTGAAAAATTCAAATTCAATTTATTTTGAATTAATTCAAATCCTTTCCTTGATTGTTTATTTCCCTTAATGGATTTGATTCATTTATATTAACTGCAATATTTTTTGTCCCTCTTCTTAGCCTATACCAATCACACTTATTATAATTTGAATAAGATTCATGCTATTGTCATGTGATTGATTATTTGAAATCAAAATATTGCCTTAATTGATTTTCCCTCTTGATTTCATTTGCTTTACCAAATCCTACATGAATATTAGTTGTCATGAGATTGCTTAATTATCTAAGTGATCTCTCCCTCTCTTTACTCTCTTGATTAGCTGATCCACCATGCATTAAAATTTAAATTACTTCATATTATTTGCATGTGCTTAATTGTTCAAAATCAAAAATCTTCCTTATAAATTTTCCTTCTCACCTTTTCCTTCTCTATTCTCTCTTTCTTTGGCCAAAAGCCTGAGGACCTAGGGCTTATTTAAAGAGGTGTGCTCCAAGATTATTTCTCTCTTGCTTCTCTCCAATTAGTTTGAACCCTTACAAATTGATTTTTTCGAGTGTCCTTTGAAATCAAAGTGAAAAATCCATCTTCTCTTGATTGCTTCCACCCTTGGCTGAGAACCATCTTGAAAATTACTTAGAGTTCAAATTCTTAAGTTCATCTCCTTTCTTCTCAACTTCAACTATATCCAAGTGGAGATCATCTTCAAAATTTTCAATCCTTGAGAAGTTCACATCAAGTGATTGATTTCATTGCTCATATACACAAGGACTTCAATAAGAGTATTTATTTCATTTTAATCTTTCGAATAATTGGTTTTATTGGTTTGATTTAGATAAAAAAAAATTATGTGCTTTATAGTTAAAGTTTCTCTCTAGCCTCTTTTCATTCTTCTTCAAGTGATTTAAAAGGTTTTTTTGGTTTGATTGAATTGAAATCATCTCTTTAAAAGGTTTTTTTTTGGTTTGATTGAATTGAAATCATCTCTTTAAGGTTTTGACAAATACTGGTTTTCATAATTTTTAAATCTACAATCTTTGTCATCCACTTTGTGCAAGTGTTTTAAAAGTTATTCTTTTATTTTGTGTTAAGAATATTTTTAAATTCATATTATTACCTTAAAATTTTTATTAAACATATAACATATAAGCTTGAGCTTTCTTTTTTTTATTTGTTTTAATATTATTTAGTGAGTTTGAGTGCAAAATTATTTTTAAATTTGTGAGTTAAATATTAAAATTGTATGTTTTCTTTTTTTGTTCTCTTGAACTTATTGTGCATTTGTACTTGCCCGATGTAGGAAAGTATAATGTTAGAGTTACACTTGCCCAGTGCAAAAACGTATGGGAGATTGGTTGTAATCTTATTTTGGTTAGTAAATTCTTAATGAGGATGACTAGGGATGGATGTAGGCTAGTTTTTTGTGTTAGGCTGAACCACATAAAATCTCGATGCCTCCTGTCATTTTTTTTTGCACTTTACTTTTTTGTTAAATTAGTTGTTTGCTTCACCCTTTCATTAAAAATTGTTTACTCTCTTTTATAATTAATTTTTGTATTGTAAAGTTTTTTATTAAATACCCAATTCAACCCGTTCTTTGGTGCCATAGCCTCTTAACAGTTAGTATTAGAGTCTTGACTCATTTTCGTAGCTTTACATCTCTAAGTAGATTTCTATGGCATAAAGTTTTCTTAAGGGTGTAATTCCAGAAGGAAAATCCACACATAGACCACCTTTGCTTGATAATGTCCCTTTTGATTACTAAAAAAAATCACATTAGTACTTTTTTTCATGGCTAGGATGCTCATATGTGGCACATGTTAACACATCAATGTCACACACCTACAATATAGATAAATGTTCAAATTGTTGAAAATTATTTTGATGATTGGACTTTGCATGAAAAAGAATTGGATGAGTTAAATGCAAAACATGTAATCATTTTTATTGTGCTTTACTCTTGATGATTACATAATTTTTTTGATAAGTTAATCACTTATAAGAGAACAAATAAAGTTAAGGATGCCCACATAAATAGACTTGTGCATGAATATGAACTGTTCAATATGTTACTTGTTAAAACAATTTAGGATAAGTACACTTGCTTTATGAAAATAATAAATGTGTTGCATTCTCTTAGAAGGAAGTATAAAAATCAATATTTAGTTTACAAAATCTTAAGATGTCTTCCAGAAGAATGGGATGTTAAGGTAATTACCATAAGTGAAACTAAAGACTTAATTACATATCCACTTGTCAGGTATTTGATTCTTTGATAGCACATGAATAGGTGTTAGCATAAAGGGAGCTGAATGTTGTTTCCCAAAAGAAATAGAAAGAGAAAATTAATGCTTTGCAAGTAGAAGATAAAAGTGAAAACATAAACTCAAGTTTCAAGTGGATAGTGATGAAGTAGCTATGCTTTCAAAAAGATTGGGGAGCATGCTTAGAAAGAAAATTTTAAGGTGTAGAAAATCTAAAGTTGATAAATTCCATACTAAAAAACTTAATGTAGGTGAAGGCATAATTTGCTACAATTACAAAAAGCTTGAACAAGTAAGGGGATAATGCCCACAAATTACTTGTCAAAATCCTAAGAAAGAAAATGAGGTTGAAAAGAAGAAAAGCTAGACAATAGAAAGCTTATATATATATATATATTATGGATAAATTTAGATTCAGAAGAGTCAAGTGATGACATATCAAAGAAAGAAGACAACATATGTCTTATATAAATATGTGTAAAATAAGAAGTATTATAATAGAACTAGTGAGACCTAACATTATAACAATAAATGCTATAAATGCTACTAAAATCATTAAAATTGGTCATATAATAGAACTATGTGGTGTAGAAATTGGCTAAGGTACATATGAGAACAACTAGTGAGACGTAACATTAATAAAAACTTTATGATCTTTTGTATCAACATATGAGAAGTCTCCACTTTCATGTACACAATAAGTCTAATGGGACAATAAATTTCATTAGGATGAGAGGAACAATCTTTGCATGTCAATAAGATTCTCTTTAAAAAAAATATGTGAATATGTTAAACTATTTTTCAAAGACTAGATTATCAATAGTTAGCTAAACTAGTATCAGCTTCATCTAAACACACAACAACCTATTCTTAATAAGTTATCTCCCTTGGTCTAATGTAGAAAAGTCATTAGGCTGAAGTAAAGTATTCTTAAGATGAATAATTAAAGTTGGTATCTTCACTATTTAATGAATGTGAAAACCTATTAGATGGGTTATAAAAGGCTAGTTGAAGGATCCACATAATGAATATCTAAAGACTATTAAATTGTCTAAGAATATAAATGAACCACTAAAAATATCTATAAATGATAGATAATCTTCAAGTTTAAAATTTTTTTTTGTTGGCATGTTGTGCTTTGGAAGGCCAATATCAAGATGACCAATTTCTACTAGGATAGTATTATACCCTCCACTCAATTTCCTTAGGGCAAGAAAGAGAAACTATCTCAATAAGCATTAGATTACCTACAGTTGTCCTAATTTGTAAAATTATCTCCAAAGCTTATAATGCGAACTTCAACCTAAAGAATTAGCTAAGGTAATCATATGATTGACTTAATTGATAGCCTAATAATAATGTTTATATTTTTATTCACCATATTTATAATAAAAAATAGTACTATAAAGTTTTTAAATAGAAATTTAATAGTTTTAAATTGAATTTTAAACATACAACGTGTCAATTAACTTAGATGTAATTTAATGAATTAAAATGTCAATTATATCAAAATGACCAAAATTAATTTACTTTGTAAATGAAGGATCCACATCAATGTTTAAACATACTCTTCCATATGAGGTTTGATTACTTTGCTCTTTCAAGTTGATGCTTGAAAGTTTTGATTATCGTGTATTGCAAGTAAATTAAGTTTAAAGCTTTTAACATCTTTGTTAAATTTTGTTTTATTTTAAGATTCATAGCATTGCATTATTCTCATTTCGCAGAACTCGTCATATTAAATTTTTTAAAAAATAATAAAGAAAGTTTCGTGAGCCTTTTTATTTTCCATCTTATTGCTTAATGGAATGTAATAACAAGATTTTAAAATCTTGAAAGTTATATTTTAAGACTTGTATATTTTCTTTTTCTTTGTATTTCCATATTTTTTTGGGTTTTACTTGCCCATGTACAAGAGTACTTGATTTCTTTGGAGTTGTATTTGCACATGTAGAAGAGTATGTTATTTATTTAAGGCAGTACTTTTTTAGTGTAGGAAAGTATATGTTTTGGGATTGTACTTTCTAATGTAAGAAAGTATGTGTTTTTCAGTTATACTTGCCCGGTGTAAAAAATGTATGAAAGATTAATGTAATCTTACGAGATTTTAGTAGATTCCTAGCTTGGGTGGATAAGAATGGATGTATACTAGATTTTGGGTTTGGAAAATCATGTAAAAATATTTTTTTTCTCTTATCTCTTTATTTTTTTTCTTGTTCTTATCTATTGCTTTGTTGTTAAGGTCATTAAGAATTTAAATTAATAACTAATTTTCTACTAAAAATAAAATTCAAACTTTAACATGTAAATTTTTTAATCACCTAATTCATCCCTCTCTTGGGTGTCATAGTTTCTTAACAATTAGTATCAGAGCCTCGACTAATTTTGTGGCTTAACATCCCTGAGTTGATCACTATTACAGTATGATTTAAGATTTTTCTAATGATTCACTACTTGATCTATACATTGACCACCATTACTTAATAATGTAATTTTTTATTATAGAAAAAATCACATTAGTACTTTTCTTCATGATCAAGAGTCTCACATATGGCATATGATACACATCAACATCTCATGCCCATAGCAGAAATAAATGGCATGAAAGTTGAGAAACCATTTGAAAAATGGATTATTCATGTAAGTGAATTAGATAAATTGAATACAAAAGCATGTGTTACCTTATGCAATGCTTCATTACATGATAATTTTTATGTTATGTACTGTTAAAGAAATATAAAATAAATTGGTTGTCACTTATGAAGGCATAAATGAAGTAAAGGATATGAATTGATTCCCATGTTATCAGATGGATCTAGTCCTGATATGTATACTCAATTCATGAAAGCCATAAATACAATGCATTCTCTTAAAAGAAATATATAAAAATCAAGATTTGGTTTATAAAATATTTAGGTGTCTTCCAGAAAAATAAGATGATAAACTAACCACCATTATTGAAACTAAAATTTAACCACATATCCACTGGATTAGCTTTTACATTCCTCAAGAGCACATGAATAGGTTCTTGCTCAAAGGGAACTAAATGATAGTGTTAAAAAGAAGGACAAATTAAAATTTATAACATTGCAAGTGGATGATATTGATGATGAAATTATTTTAAGTTTTTATGTGAATAGCGATGAGGTTGTCATGATTTATAAAAGATTAGGAAATCTACTTTTTAAAAATTGAATCAAAGGTAAGGAAAATCTAAAGTTCATAAATTTTTAACAAAGAAATTTTATGCAAATGAAAGTATTGTATTCTACCATTATAAAAGCCTAGTCACATGAGAGAAGAAAATATAAAGCTTGCAAATGAAACCACTAAAAAACAAAAAGAGGCTAAAAAAAAGAAAAAATAGAAGGACATATATAAGCAAATCCAAACTTAGAGGAGTCATGTGATGCTACCTTAGATAATTAGGTGAATCTATGTATGGTGATTAAAAATGTGAGGACACCTCACACATCTTGGGGGAACTTATTTATATAATTGAGTACGTCATTAAGGAGTAATATACTACCATGAAAGGTAGAGATGTCATCCTATAATGGGTTCAATCATTCAAAAGAACTCCTAAGGCTAATATGTTATTGTGTACTAAATATTGTTCTCCTGGCTTACATAGATGAATTAAGATAGAATTTATTTTAACGTGAGATTCAAGTATTTAATAGGGGTTATCCCCCATAGTTAATTGTATCCTAGAAGATGTGAATCAATTAAGAAAACTCTTGATTAAAGTAGGTGGCTATCATTTCTATGGATTTCATAATTAAGATCAAGATTTACTAATATAAAAATAAAATGGGAGAACTCAAGTGCGAATAATTCTAAATGGATTCCAAAAGTGGATAAGTAGGAAGTGTTTTAATATGAGAAGGCCTATAAGCACTTTAATTTATTCTATATTGGATCTTGATATTTGAAATTGAAATTTGTTTTTGTTTGACTTGATATTTAATTAGAATGTTAGGGTTTACATCCCAACAACACAAGACTATAATAATGCTTAAGAGGTGAGGACTTATACTTGTAGCAGAAGAAAAATAGGTAGCCTCAAATCTTAAAACTAAAGATACTTACAACCTAGAAACTTGACCTAATCTAACGAGGAAAAGTTAAGATGTATTAGTTTACTTCACTAAGAAGAATGAACCTATTCTAACTCTTTTGGAATTATAGCCCACTAGGATGGGTTGATAGTTAACACCACCTACGCTTCAAAATTATGTTGCCAAGTCTTATGTAATGTAAGATAGTGGGGTTATTATTTATTAAGAAAGGAATCTAAGAACCTAAACTCAATCCTTAAGTTTTAGGATTATGACTGGTATGAATAATGCTTCTAACTAATGAAATAGAATTTTAGCTTTTATAAATTTTTAGACTCATAATTTTATTTATAAGGCTTGGGTATTCAAGTGTGCTTATATACATAATGAAATAAATTATGGGCTAAAATCAGCGGGATAGGTGAACTTCACTCAAAGGTGGCTATCCTGAATAAACAGACTCTACCCCTTTTTGTGCAGTGCATAAATACCCTCATTTTAATGAATGGAGAACAAGATGGATTATGATTATACATCACAATCTTAAGATTTATAATCATTTTTATTGATTATACATAAGGCTTTTAAATGAGTTTATGAGTTGTAATTATCTTTAACTAAAATTGATTAGTTTAACTAAGGTAGAAAGTTTAATTCCTAAAAGCCTACTAAAATCCAAGCCAACATTCAACAATCACACATCACTGAAAGAAATCTATAAAATACATGGTCACTTCTATTGCACAAATGATATAAATACACCAATCAATCAAATCAATAAAATAATAAGAGACCAATACATTTGGTTTTCTCTATACACCTTTGAAAAAAAAGAAGAAAATAGGTAGTCGAGCTCTGCCCCTATACAACCCAACCTAGAACTAAGAAAAGTAAAGCTAGTATTGGTCTTCATATCTTCATATTTAAGGTATGGATGCTTTAGGCTTCATAAGGCCTCCTAAGTCTATACCTTCTAGTCACTGCTCATCCTAAACTTTATGGCTATAATCTAATTTTATTTAAAAATTATATTTTAATATTCAATTGAAACACATATACACACCAAGTAGATATAATTTATATAGTGGGGTTCGACACCAGCATAAGTCCAAGCCCACCTATCATAATAAGCTAAGCTCAAAGGGGTAAATAGCACCTACAAGAAAAACTATTAAATTTAACTTTTATTGTAGCAACCCCATTTTTATTGAGCAGAATCCTATATAAAAAATATTATTAGTCTAATAAACATCACCCTAACATCTAGACTATGAGCATACAACCCTAGTATTTAGCATAAAACATTACACCATAAAATAAGAAAAATCAATACATCACATCATTGTATTGACCTAACCTAAATTTAGGATTAATGACTTAACATTCTAATGTGTGTGCAAAGGTTAGTGTGGCATGCCAAAACTAGACTTTAATGTTTAAATTGTAATTTGAAAGCAATGTTTAATTTATTACCATTGAGTGGTTCTAATTTAAATGATCAATGATTTAGGGATGGGTTTTTAAACTCATAATTTGATCTACATTTGAATTGGATTTAGTGTTTTGAAGAGTATGAGGACCCCACTTGAGGTAAGATCCACTTTTCCTTACACCCTAATCCTAATAGAGTAACACTTCATCAAAAGATAAAGGTTTACTTTGAGGGGTCTAAGTTAAATGAGTTTTAAATGATTTAATTATGAATGTTTCACTTTCCTTATCACATTCTAAGTTAGCTTAAATGATATCATAATCCTATCCTATGGAACATATCTAAGAATTAAAAGAGTTAATTAAAAGTCTTTTCATGGCATTTAATTAAACCTCCCTCCACTCCCTTAAATGTCATATCATTTATAATTTAAAAAGGTATTTCATTGAAATTTATATATAAATAGTCCATAAGTTAATAAAAAATATTAAATAATCATATATGTATGTGTTTTGTGTTGGAAGAGGTTAAATGTTCAAATTTTATTTCCTTATATTAAATGGAATTAAATATATTTATTTTTTAAACATTTATGGGTATTATTGTTATACTAGAGATATGAGATAAGATCCTCATTCAAATACATAGCCTTGTGATTTTGGGTTTCCAGACTATATACCTAATAAATATATTAATCATGTTGCTTTTTTTAGTATTGTTTATTTATCCTTTATACTTTTGATTTTTCATAGGTACGTGTTGTTCTTAATACCAAAGATATGAGGTAAGGGCCTCATTCGGACCAATAGCCTTGTGATTTTAGGTTTTTAGACTATATATTTGATAATTCTATAAAAACCAATTTTAAAATTTGAATTTCAATGGTGATGATAATTTATAACTAGGAATAAAGTACTTATACATATGTATGTATGTGTTTTAAAATCACATAAGTTTATTTATAAAATATCTAAATGTGATTTTACATTTTTTAGATAATTTAATTAATAAGAAGATTTATAAAATATTATCTAACAAATTTAATCAAATATATTCATGTAAACATTATCAAGAGGATGATTGAATGCCATGAAGGTTTTCTTTAACTCAATAGTCCTAAAATTGATCACATGGCTGCATGACCTAATTATGCTTAACAAAAATCATATAATAAATTCTTAATTATTCTTAATTATAATGATTAATGTAATTAGAAAGCACTAAACTTAGCCAATCATTTTATCATGATTTTTTATTCATTAAGTGATTTAAAGTTCAATGATATATTTATGTGATTTTTATAATTTATTAATAAATTAATAAAATTATTCCTTTAATTAACCCTAAAAAATGTAATAAACCTTAAAGCATAAGCACAAAAATATGTAGAAAATTACAAAGGTGCATAATAACATACAAAATCTACCCTAAAAGTTCAAAGCATGTGGGCTTATATTTTATGATTAATTACACTAATTAAAAATCATAATTAAGTAATTACTCTTAAAATACTCAAGAACAAATTGGAGAGTTTGATTTCATCGGATTCCCTCTAAATAGTTGAGTACCAAGAAGGTTTCTTTGCATTTTTAGAGATTTATATAATTAGTTATGAATTTTCTATGTCCTAAGTCATTTAATGAGTTATTAATGATGAATTAACACAATTAATAATGATTTTGATATTTAATTGGAATCAAAATCTATAATAGTTTTTACTACATATTCTCATGTTAAGCAAGTGTGCTTGAACATCAAAACACCATTTTGTGGATTTACATATTTTTAAATTTTAAAAATTAGGTTAATTAGGTCATTATGGATGAAAAATTCTCAACTCATAATATACTTATTATTTAGCATGAAATTATTAAGTGAGATGAACATTGCTTGGAATGTTCCCTAAAAATTTTAAGTTATTTGAGTGAGTAATTTAGGGTAAATTATAATATTAATGATTTCAATTATACCCTAATTACTTTTTGTCTAATCAATAAAAAAAAGGTTATTTATATTTTATTTTTATCTTTTTATTCTCTTATATTTACTCTTCCTAGAGAATATTTCTTTGTATTTTTTAAATTTTTCTATGATTAGTTACATTTTTTTTAAAGTTCTAGCCAATTTAATCAGATTTTAACCCTAATTAAATTGCTTTACAAAATCAACAATGAGTTAGTCGTGTTTTACATATGGCAAAACATGATTGTTATTTAATTCATCCCCAATTATGCTAGCATGAATGGCGGCGAACACATGATTGATTTGGCCCATTTAATCAGAGATCAAATGATTTCAATTAATCCCATGTTTAATAAAGGATTAAATTAAATATCTAATATGTATAATCATGACCATTTATTCTAATCAAAGAGATTGAACAACTCATGATTTATCCCATTCCTTTAGTGAGAGGTAGAGACCATCCGCCTTTTGTCGCTTAACCTGGATCAATAGAGCTCAGATTATTGTGAGGAAAGAATCCAAAATGATCTAGATGAAGAATGGTATGGATCCTTACTACTTAATTCGAACAAAATGCACACTCATTTTAATAACCTTGAGAGAGACCTGTGATTTTTCTATGATTTTGGTGATTTACCTCACTATATCTAATGTCTAGTGTATTAAATGATCAAAGTTGCTCTATATAGTAGAGATGAGACCCTATTAAGTATATTCCCATTTGTCTTCTCGCTAGTTGCTTTGAGACCAATCCACTGCTATAAGGCACTAGAGTTTGATTATTCTAAACACCAATGCTTGAACCATGTGACGCTTGATTCTGTATGATTATGGGAGTGTGAGAAGTGTTAATTTGGTGTTTAGAAAGGTTTTATTGGAGGTAAAAGTTTATGGTATTCAGCTTTGGGGATGCTTAATGGTGGTTAGAGGTGGGATGTAGGGAGAGCTCTAGAAGCTTAGGGACAAGCTCTGCGAGTATGAGGATTCTCTAGAATGAGTTTGGTGTTTTAATTCAAAGTGTATATGTCTCCATGTGAATCCCCTCTTTGGCTTGGTTCGACCATGGGAAACTAACTTTGTGGTAGAGGAAGCTGGAAATGGCCTATGACAAATACAATGGAGGCCCTCTAGTGGCTAGCAAGAATTGAGGTAATGAGGTGAAGTGGATAGCCCATGGTTAATGAAGCAAAGGCTATGCAAGGTGATATGAAACTCACCTTGGTCAATGGCTAAGCCAAATAACCTTGGCTCAAGCTAGGTCATCTTGGGTGAGCTCAAGTAATACTAAGGCAACTGCCAAAATTAAGGTGTTAGACTTTGCTAGCTTGAGATTTTATCCTTATTTGGACCCTTAGTTCATATGTGTGGTGTTTTAATTTGCAGTCATTGGGACACCACACAAATCTTAATGGGTACTTATTGAAATTATTGGGTATGACATTAAGGTATGGTGCACCATCTCGAAAGATGGAAGCATCACCCTACAATAGACCTAACCACCTAATAAGGACTCCTAAGGCAGGCGCATCTTCGTATATACCAAAGATCATTCCCCTACTTCACATGAAGAGGTAAAGCAAGGTTTTTTTTTGCCGGGTTCTTTAGTTTCCTTTGGAAGCAAGCTTCGATAGTTAATTACATCTTAAGAAATAAGAATTTCTTAAGAAAACTCTCGATTAAAGCAGTCAACAAATATCTCCAAAGATTTAAAGGTTAGACTATCAAAGGATTTGGTATTTTTGGGAATCAAGTGGGAAAGTTCAATTTGGAAGACTTATTTATGGATTTCAAAGGAAGATAAGTAGGGAGAACTCATGATACTAGGAAGCCTAGTGAGAACTCCTCTACTCTATAGTGAGCCTTTATATATTTGAAAGAGAGAGTTTATTTTATTTGAGTGGAAATTTTATTGGAATACTAGGACTTATAGTCCATCAACACAATATTATGGAAGTGTCGATAAGATGAGGACTTCTACTCATAGCCTGAAGGAAAAATAATCCTCAAAACCTAAATCTAAGATGCTTTAGCATGAGCTAAAAGCATGACTTAAGTCTAATCAGAAAATGGGACATAATGATTTATCTCCACAGGAGAGGATAAACCCATCCCGACTCTTCTGAACTTACAACCGCCTGGAGTGGCTGCAAGCAAATGCCTCCTATGCTTTAAAATCATGTAGGCTGGTCTTATATAAGTGCAAGATAGTTAGGTTATTATTTACTTAGAAAGGGAAACTAGAGTCCTAAACTCAGTCCCTGAGAGATTAAATCATGATTGGCATGAAGACATGACTTAGTCTAATGCAAAATTTATAATATTTTATATTATTTTTAACACATTCACTTGGACAGTGGATTAGGATAATTATGCCTAAATGCATGATGACGTAAGGTTATGGGATAAATTAACTGGAGGAAGTGTTCTCCACTACAAGGGTTACCCTCAAAGGTAAAGCATTCCTCTATCGTGCAAGAATGGAGACCCTCCCTATTAAAAGAGCGAAATAAGATGTTATGCATGATGTCATAACATTCAACATTCAGCTAAAGAGTTGCTAAATCTTTTAATTATCTTGATTATACCCTAGGCTTTAAGGTGAGGTTATAAGTTATAATTAAAATTTAGTTATGAGTTGTTAGTGAGGATAGAAAAATTAATATTATCCTAAAGAGTTTACCGCATCCAGGCCATACATTCAATCATCAAGCTTTAAAAAATAATAAAAAATATGCCATTTTGATTGCACAAGTGAAACAAAACAATCAAATATTTATAAATTTTTGTAAAATAATAAAAGGTCGGTGTGGCCGGGTACCACCGTACACTCCAAAAAGAGAAGAAGTTAGGTAGCCGAGCTCTACCATTATACAACTCAGATTATAAAAGAATATTATAATTGTAATTAAATAGATGTTATGGGTCTTCATTCTTCTTCTTTCTTTCTTCCTTTTGATTTGGTTTTGCTTTAGGCTTCACAGGGCCTCCTAGGACTTTGCCTTCTAGACACCGCTAATCCAAAACCCCATAGTACTAATCTTAATTCTATTTGTAAAAATTACATTCAATAACTACACCTGCAAATTAGATGCTAGGTAAACAACCATGCAAATCGAGTGATTACATTCTATAAATTTGGACTTAGCACCCTGCACATGAATACAAGGTAACTAAGTCCACCTATCCTAATGTGAATTATGCTAAGGGGAATAAGCAACATGCAAGCAAGAATATTTATATTTATTATTACAGTGACCCTTTTTAGCATAATCTCCTGTAGAAAACATCATTAGGCTAATGGTGGCCTAACATTCAATCCATGTATAAGTAATCCTAACATCCAGTCTAAACATTACATCATAAAATAAAACATAATATCACAACATATACCATCCTAACTTAGAGCTAGAAATGGTGACTTAGTATTCTAATATGTGTGTTAAGGTTTGTTGTGGTATGTCTTAGCTAGGCTTTAGATTTATGATTCTCTAAGTTTGAATGTTCAAGTTACACATAAGAGGAGGTTTCCCTTTATGTTATTAAAAGGATTAATGGATTTTAATTCATGTTTTCTTTTGTTTCACTTAATATTTACTTAGCATCTAATTGTTATAAAGAGAGGAAAGAGGTTTGACCCTCTTCATCCCTACCCTAAGTTAATTTTTAAAGGCATATTGTTATGATTTTTGGTTTCTTTAGGTGAATGATTTATTAAACATTTTATTAATCTTAAGTTTGGGTTAATCTTAAAGAGTCATATTCAAACATGAAAGGCATTTTAAGATTAATGAGAATGAATTACTATCACATGGATAATATTTCACCCTTTTCTTCATTAATAACATGCATATGTCTTCATTTTTATGATATTTAATTTAACATACCTATTCATGCAATGTACGTGTGTGTTTTTTTGGCACACTTGAATGATTATTAATGCATGTATTTTTGGTAGAAAAGAGAGATTTCATTCCTTAGCTAAGTATACATACACATGTATTAGAGATTTAAGCAAGTATGTGTAATTATTAAACCACAGAAGTCAGGTAATCTACGACTTCCTTGGGGCTACTTAAAATCTCATATTTATAGGATGTCTAGACTATATACTTGTTATTATAAACACATATAAATATATACATAAATAGAAGAATGAAAATCATGCAAAATATTCTATATTAATGAATTATTTACTCATGTAAAGTAAAGCTCTATCCAAATTCTAGCACAGGTACACATGTGAATGAAATTAAGTAAGTATGCGCTGTTGTTAAACATGAGAAGTGAGGTAATCTAAGACCTCCTTGGGGCTATTTAAAGCCTTGTATTCCTGGGATGTCTAGACTATAGACTTTCTAACATACAAACACATGTAAACATACACATGAATCATGGAAATAGAATAATTCTTTAACACATTTAAACTATAAGTGAATGTAAATCATATAGAATATTCATAGCCAATATTAATTTAAATTTTCATCATTAGTTTATAATTTTAAAAATAATTTGAGATTTATTAGTGATAATAGCCATGTCATATAATAAGATCAATTAAACACATGAAACTTATACATATATAATTATATTCATTTGATTCTTTTATTTGAAAAACATGACTACATAATACAAATGGCATACAAACTTATGATGATTTAAAATGAATAATTAAACATTATTACATTATACATTCAATCACATTATGAAGTTTAATTTTTTTATTTGAATTATTAAAATTTAAAGAGGAGAAATGATATTTGTTGTTTTGCCCCATCCTATGTTAGCGGCATAATGTGTTTAAAGAAGAATAGTTAAGTAAATTTTATGGATTGATTAAGTTAAAATCATTAAGCAATTAATTTAATTTGCTTTTCCTAAGCTTCTTTAATTTAATTAACCACTTAACTATTAGCCTCCAACGATATGCCAATGAGAAATTAAAATTTGCAATGCTCCTAGCAAGACTTAATGCAATAAGGCTCATACTTAAAGGTTAATTAAATTAAGAGAAGAACTAAGTTAGGCACTTAAATGGTTTTCCCACACCCATGGGATAACCATAAATTCCTTAATGATATTGATGTTGTTAAACACATAAAAGAGAACCCATGAATTGAACTTGAATTATCTGAACCGATCATCATTTTTATTTAATTTAATTTTACAATTAATTTACTTAATTAACCCTTAATTAACATAAGCATTAATTAACCCTCCTATGGAAATGTAATTAAGAAAATAACAAGGAAAGAGGTCCTAATTATTTTTCTCCATCATCCCCACTATTAATAGTGATTAACTATTATTAATCATCTAATTTTTACTATTTAACACATTTTAATAATTTTAAAATGATTAAGGAGGGTGATTAGGATTAGAATTTCAAATACTTTGAATTACATGGCCAATAAATTTCCATAAATTTTTGGGAGGCAAAGGGCATTCCATGGAATCAACCCACCAAATTTGGGATCAATTGGCCAAGTAATTAAGCCTTAATTAGGGTAATTACCCTAAACTTTAATCCCTAATTAAACACTATTCATTAACCAAATATTAGGGATTTTATTTTTATTTAATTCTACTCTCTTTACCCTTTTCAAAATGGTTTTACTTGTATTTTTTAGATTTTTCTATAATTTGTTATAAATTTTCAAAATTTTGACTATTTAATTGCATTTTTAACACTTAATTAACCTCATAAACCGTTAGCCAAAAGCTGACACGACAGCACTTTCCACGTGGCACCATGGGATAGCTTATTTAAAATGTCCGATGTGGCGGCTGACTCAGCAATAGCAGATACGATTTAGTGCTCACCATCTAATCTTGGATCATATGGCCATGATTAATCCCATGGTTTCGAATGGATTAAATCAAATAATCTAACGGATTAAATCACGATCATCCATTCTAATCACATGGAATGGATGACTGATGATCCGCCATCCCCCGAACGCCAGAAGAGGGACACCATCCCTTCCTTCTCTTGATCCGAGCTCACCGTAGCTTGTAGGATGATGGGATCAACTCCAAAATGTGCGGGTTGGAGATATAAGAGGATCCTATGGAGGGAATTGCATAAAAACATGATTCACTTCTCAAAAAATCAACACCAAGGGGAAAATCTATGGTTTCCTAGATTTTTAAATCGCTAGAGCTAGAGACCGATGGTCCGTCAACAAAAGTAGCTTCGTCTTGAAGAGATGAAGCCATGTTGAGAAGATCTCGAGATGCCTCCCTACTATTTTCTCTATGGACCAAGAGCCACTACAAAGCTCATCGAAGTTGGTCTTGGAGTGCTTTTCGATGATCAAATAGATCGGGGATCAATTTGTTTTGACTCATCAGAGTGAGAGGAAGGTTTGGGAAGAGTTAATTTGGATTTAGTTGAGTTTTGATGAGGTTGGACGGACGGGGCTCTCAGTTTCACTCGGTGGTTGGTCTCGTCGATGATGGAGAACACTAAGGATTTGGGGAAAGGTCTAGGACTGCTCGAAATGATTTAAGGAAGCTCTCTATGAAGTTTGAATGGATGGGAAGGAGTACACTCTTCTCCCCAAGTGAACCAAGGGCAAAGATTGGCTCAGCCTTTTGCAGTCGTTTGGCCGGGGTAGGTGGTCAGAGGTGGCAGTGGACTACTGAGGTGGAGGTGCTTAAGAGGCTAAAGTAGTGGCATGGACTGAGATGGGGTGTACCTCCTCCTCCAACTGAACTAATGGAGAGCTAAGGGAGAGTTCACCCTCTCATGGCCAAAGGCTAAACCCAACAGCCTTGGGTCAAGTTAGGCTAGTTGTCATAATGTCCAAGAAGCATTAAGGGTGGTTGGCAATGCTTGGGGAGTGGGTGAATCCATACAAATGGGAATTTTATCATATTTGGGTGGCTTGGTTTAAGGGTTTTGACCCAAACTGGGTTCACCATGGTTTGGGTCCACTTGGTCTGGCCCATGGTGACCCAAGAATGAGTCATGCCAAGTTTGGTTGGGTTTGGACTTGGTTTGACTCAATTCGACTTATATGGGTCAAATGGGGTTCAATTGGGTAAGGTTGATCAATTGGCCAAATTGGATTAAAACAAGGGTTTGGTTGTGTTCAAATGATCATTTGGAATGGATTGGTGCAATTGGTTTTGTTCAATTTGAAGTGGATTTGATTTTGGCTCATATGGGTTCATTTGGGTCAAATGGGCTAAGTTGACCAATTTGGTCAAATTGGCCAAATTGGTTTGGGTGGAGAGTTGGTTTAGGTTCAATTGATCATTTCAGAAAGATTGTAGGTGTTGGTTTAAATCAATTTAGATTTAGGAAGGATTTGGTTCAATTGGATCCTTTAGGTCAATTTGGGCTAAATGAGTCAATTGGGTTAGTTTGACCAAATTGGGTTCAATTGAAAGTTGAATCATGTTTAATAATCAATTAATGATTAATTAGAAGCATTGGTTTCAATCAATTGGGTTTAGGATTTGATTTGGCCTAATTTGGCCCTTTAGGTCAAATTGGGTCATCATGGGTCAAAAGACTAAATTGGCTTGGTTAGGATCAATTGGTGGTTGAGTCATGTTCAATAATCAATTTATAATTGATGGGAGCTATTTATTTCAATCAATTGAGGTTGGAATGAGATTTGATTCATTTTGGTCTATATGGGTTAATTGGGTCAATTTGGATTAAGTGATCAATTTGGTTTGGTTTGACCTAATTGATTACAATTGAACTATCCAAGATGATCAACAAACATTATAGAGGAGATTGGATTGGTTGATTCATCATGATTTCTTGAAAAAATATCTCGAGAAAGGTAGTTAAAGATTAGTGTGCAATGAGACTCGCCTTAAATGACTATCATTAATTCTTCCTCCTCATTGATTTATTGGAATCTTATGCTCCTTAGTTGAAATGCCATGAGGATTATCATGCTATGGTAGAAGAACAACCTTTTTTCTTTCAGGAATGTGCTTAAGTTGAAGTTATTTAAGTTTTGTGATCTTGACTCTCATCTTCTTGAGATACTTTCCAAAACTTAAATTTCTCACTTCATAATTATTTGACAAAACTAAATCGATTTAACTTTTAAAAGAAAGGTCATTAAAAGGAGATGTTATTCAATGGAGAGGCTTTCATTATTAAGCAATTTCTTAAAGACCATTTAAATTAAACAAATAAAAATTCTTAGTCCATAGATAACTACATAAATTAAAATCACAAGTACAGTAACAATTAGCTAAGGTGACAACCCAACATGTCATTCAATATCATTATCCATTTCACATTCTAAGTGTTATAATTGTAATTAGAAGGAGACCTAAATGATATTAACTTGGTGTAGAGAGTAGACTAGTTGATCAAGGATAATTGGACAAGGAATGTTAAAATCTACATGTGAACGATTGTCATCTATCATGGATACTAGTCAACAAAGTTGAGAAGGCTTCAAAAAATGATGTGAAAATATTATATGATGGAACATATTTTGATAAATAGAGAAATGCAAGAGTTTTATGCACATCATAAAGAGTTGGGGATATTGTACATGGAAAATTTTAAAAGGGGAAAAACTTAGACTAGCCTGAATGAGAAACACCACTATATGTAAATGAGTATAGATGTTGGTTACCCTCCAAGTACTCAAAAAGATGTTAACATAATATTGCACAAAGACAGTGAAAAATGACGACGATGAAGTTAACACACAAAATAATTTATATTTGCTATTACTAAATTAAATTTAATACAAAAAAAATCATAAATAGTATAATTAATTTTGTCCCTTAGTAGAATATAAATATATTCTAAGAAAATAGAAAAATCCCTTCAAATCCCTTAAATCCCATAACTCCCATTTTATTTATTACAAACCCTTAGTGTATGTGCATGATGTCTCATCCTACTTTTTAAACAAAATTTAAAAACATAAAAGAAGAGCAATAACAATAATGTTATCTTCAAGAAAGTCTCATCATGTCTGTCATTAAATGTCCCTTCTTCATCCTTGCCTCAAATTCTCTCCCTCTTCGAAAATCAATGCCTGAAAACCCATCTCATACATCCATACCGTCATCCCCCCATTTTCACATTCAGACATTGTCACCCTCTTGCCCTATGCTCTCTTCCTTTCAAGTCCATATCAACATCAATCCTCATATCCCACTTCTTCCTTCTATTGCTTTTGTGTTAGCACAATCTTCTGCCCTGAATAGATTGATTGCATAAGAAAAAATGATCAAACCCTATTACTTAAGATTAGTTTTTGGGTTGAGGCATATTGTTTTTTTATTCAACTAGATTCCCCCTAACATTTATATTCTCCGCCTCTCTTAATGATTATTCTTAGGTATTTTTATGTTAAACAAGTGTACTTTAACATCAAAATACCATTTTGGGGATTCACGTAATTTTCTAATTCAATAATTAGGTTAATTAGGTCATTAATGATGAAAACTACACAATTCCCAATAAACTTAACCAAATAGCATGAAATTATTATGAAAAGTGTAGCACATTGTTAGGAATGTTCCCTAAAATTTTCAATTCATTTGAGTGAGTAATTTATAATTGAGTATAACATTATTAATTTTAATTTAACCCTAATTACTTGCTATCTAATCATGAAAAAAATGGGGTTTTTATTTTTCTTAATTCTTCTCTATTTACTATTTGTATAGAACATTTATTAGTATTTTTAAATTTTTTATAATTATTTAACTTTTCTAAAATTTTAGTCCATTTTAACACATTTTAACCTTAATTAAACTGCTTTATAAAGTTAGCACTGAGTTAGTTGTGTTTTACGTACAATAACATAAGATTAGTTATTTAAACCATCTCTACTGTGATGGCATGGATTACAGCAAATGCAATAAACCATCTCTAGTGGTGATGGCATGGATTACAGTAGACGTAAGATTGATTTTGGTAGTTTGATCAAAAATCAAATTATTTTAATTAATCTCATGATTAATAAAGGATTAAATTAAATATCTAATATGTATTAATCATGATCATCCATTCTAATTAAAGAGACTAAACGACATATTCAACATCTTCCTTCTGTGAGAGGAATAGATCTCTCGTCTTTCATTATTTGATATGAGCTAATAAATCTCAGCTTCTTGTGGAAAAAAAATCCAAAAGGATCAAGAGGAAGAATAATATGGATCCTTACTACTAGTTTCAAATGAATTGCACACTCATTTTGAAAACCATGAGAGACTTATAGGTATTATATGATTTTGGTGATTTACCTCATGAGATCCATTGTCTAATGGATTAAACAAGTTAAGTAGCTTCATCTAATTGAGACAAAGCCCAATTAAGTAGATCCCCCTTTGCCTCCTTGTCGGTTGTTCCTGAGACCAATGTGCCATCGTGAGTCATTGGAGCTTGATCATTCATTATGCACTAGTTCTTGAATCAAGTGAGGCTTAATTCACTTTTGTTCGTAAGAGTGTGAGAAATGTTAATTTGGAGTTTGGAAAGATTTGAGTGGAGGCAAAAATAAAAATTGTTGGACTTGATTTAGTTGATGGCTTGCCTAAATAAAAATTTTATTCTAATTATGTTTGTGACACATGAATTCATGATAAGCATTTGAAGTATTCTTTTAAAAATAGAAAAATATTATTTGTATAACTAGACCATTAGAAATTATACATATGAATTTGTTCGGTCCTATCAGCATTGTTAATCTATAGCAGTAAGTTTTATGGATTTGTGATTGTAGATTATTTTTTCACATATACTAAGGTGATATTTTTTTAGAAAACAAGAATAATAGTTTTAAAGTTTTTAGAAAATTAGCTAAATGTATTAAAAGACATTGAGGTTATTTTTTTAGTAGGATTCAAACTACTCATACAAGAGAACATAAAAATAAATTATTTAAAGGTTTTTGTGATTAAAATAAAATTTGGCATAATGTTTTACTCCTAGAACTTCCAAGTAAAATGAATTTGTTGAAAGGAAGAATAAATTTTTTTTAATTGAGTTGTACCATATTATATGATTATAAATTACCAAAATAATTTTGGACAAATGTTATGAATACTGCTTGTTGTATGATGAATAGAATTTATATGAGAGCAATTTTAAATAAGACACCCTTTGAATTATTTTTTGGGAATAAACCTATGATTGTTTATCTTCATGTTTTTGGATGTAAATATTTTCATTTAAAATAATATAAAAAAAATCTTTAGTTGCAAATTTGATTGTAAATCGGATGATATAATTTTCTTAAGTTATTCTATTTTTGAAAGACCATATAAATTTTTTAATAAAAGATATTTTTGAAATGTTAGTGCATTTTATATTTGATGAAAACTTTCTTGTTCCTATTAAAAAGAAGTTGTTGATGATGGATTAATAATCTTAAAGAAATAATTCCAGAAGAAAAAGTTTATGATTCATTGTTAAGGAATGAAACAATAATAAGAATTATTCTAAGGATCCAATTATAGAAGATCTATCCCAAGGAGTTGTGGCTATAAAATAATATAAAAGAATGTTTAATCATGCATCTTTTCTGTCTGAAATTGAACTAAAATCTATTGATGAAACTCTAGAAGATGATTATTAAATTTTTACTATGGAAGAAAAGTTAATTAAATTTTTAACAAGTGATATTTGGGAATTAATCCCAAGACCCCAAGATTATAATATTATTAGAATTAAATGGGTCTTTAGGAATAAGTTGGATGACTTAAGTTATATTGTTAGAAATATGGCTATATTAGTTAAATAGACTGTTCACATAGATTGAGGATATAGATTTTGAGGAATCCTATGCATCTGTAGCAAGAATAATGTCTATTATGTTGGTTCTTACTTATGTTTATTATGGGGCTTTAAACTCTTTTAGATGGATGTCAATAGTGCATTCCTAAATGAGTTTATAGATCAAGGTATCTTTAAAGAGCAACCCCCTAATTTTGAGAGCTTAGATTTCATTGATCATATTTTAAATTGAAAAAAGCCTTTTGTGATTTAAAAAAAAAAACTCCTCGGGCATGACTTGATAGGTTAAGTAATTTTTTTGATTGACTATAAATTTAAAAAGAGTATAGTATACACCATTGTATTCCTCAAAAACATAAGAGATGATTTGATTATTACACAAGTATATATATAAGATATTTTATTTAGAAGCACTATCGAATCTTTGTATTATGAATTCTTATCTTTGATGTGTAAAGAGTTTGAAATGAGTATGATATGAGAATTCAATTTTATTCAGGGTTGCCAAGTGAAACTACAAGAAAATAACACCTTCATTTGTCAAACTAAGTACACAAATGAATTGATTGAAAGATTTGATATGAAGAGATTTAAATCTATTAAAGCCCTCAAGAGCCATCTACTAAATTGGATTTAGATGAACTAGCCAAATCTATCTATCAAAAACTTTATAGGAGTATGATTGGTTCACTTTTATACCTTACTACTAGTGGGCCTGATATTATCTTTATTCTATATTTGTGTGCTAGCTTTCAAGCTAGCACTAAAGAATCTCATTTAATACCATTCAAATGAATATTTTATTATATGAAAGATGCATTCATGTTAGGTTTGTAGTACTTTAAAAATTCTTTGTCAAGTTATTTGATTATTTATTTTGATGCTGACTTTCTAGGTTACAAACTACATAAAAAAGTATATCAAGTACATATCGATTTTTAGGATCATCACCTGTGTTTTGATCCTCTAAGAAATAGAACTTTATTGCTTTATCTATTTCCTATAAGAAGAAGTTGTGTTGCTTAAGCTTTTTTGTGAACACATTCCTATTAGATGTGATAATACTAAAGCTACATCTTTAACTAAAAATTTAATTCAACACTTATAGATCAAGCATATTGAGATTATACATCATTTTATTCGGGTGTATGTGTATAATGGTGATGTTTATATTGAATTTAATAGCACTAATTTTCATATTATAGATATTTTCACTAAACCTTTACCTAAAGATCATTTTTACAATTTAAGACGTATGCTTGGTATGTTAAATCCAAACCTTTAATTTCATGCACTTTACTTTTGATATTCTTACACATGTTCATATCTTTTCAATGTTGCTAAAAGGGGGATAAGTAAGTATATTAGTTTTTAATTTTTTACATGCCAATATTTAGGGGAGCTACATAAGTTACTTTCTTCATGATTTATTTAGCTATATTACTTATCCTACAAAATTGATTTCAATAAGGTTGATGTAAGGTCATTTTGCATCTTCATCCCTATATAATTATAGGTTTGTCATTATAAAAAAGAAGGATATTGACCTCATGAGCCACATGACTCATTTATTTAGATTTTGATGATAACATACATATGAATGGAAGCTAATAATATTTTATTTCAAGTATTTAAAGAAAATTATCAAACCCAACTTGATCTGCTAGCTTAAGAAGACCATCTCAACTTGGACTTGAATTTTTTGGAATTTGTTTAGAACTTTCCTAAAATGACAACTATAACTCAAAAAGTTAATAATAATATCAAAATTAATTTATTTTAGTTTTTGAAATATTTTTTGCTAAATTATTTTTCATTATTTTTTAAAAATCATGAAACTATCTTTTTTTAATAATTTGGTTACTTGCATTAATTATTCTGTTATCCATTACAATTTAAACTAAGTTAATTCATTTAATGTTGCCTTATATAATCTCTATGCATTATTTAATAATTAACTATTCGATTTGAGCATGTGCAAATGATTTTTTTTAAATAATGTAATTATCTTTTCTATGTCCAAATAATAATTCAAAATACATCCTTAATTATTTTTTTAATATCTAGCTGATTGATTTGCATTTAAATTCCTCTCAAGCTTGGCTGACTCCCTCATTAATTTAAATTAATTTAATTATACTTAATTCAAATTCAAATTGTTTCCAAATTAATTCCTTTGATCATTAATTACTTTACTGCAAATTAATTCATGAATATCCATGTTAGGCCGTCCACCCCTTCCATGCCTATTCGACTTAATTTGATTTAATTCAAATTGATCCATTTGAATTTCAAATTCAAATGTTGAATAATTCTCAAAATTTCCTTAGACATTGGTTTTACTCTATATAATACCTTGCATTAGCTCCATGAAATCTCTTCTTGGTTGACCACTCTCTCATGCAAAATCCTATGGAGTTTTCATTCCAAAAGCCATATTTCCTCTCCACTCTTTCTTTCTCTTCAAGCCTTCTTATGAGGAGTAATCACAATCTTTTTCAAGCCAATATTTTGTATTGAAGGAGAGCCATTCAAGTTTGATTTTGTTTCTTCAAATTCTTTCAAAGGGCTTGAGTAAGATTGTCCATGAATTTAACTTGACTTTGATTGAATGTTTTGGTTTCACTTATTGAATGATGAGGTTTTGATTTAATTTTTCTAAGTTCTTTTGATCCTCACTCATTCTTCATCTAAGTGATTTCATCTTGTAATTTGTCTTGATCATCAAAGTTTTATATGAGATTTGATTATTTTGTTTTTTTAGATTACACCTTATAAGTTTTGATCTTTGTTTATTGCAAGTGATCTAAGTTTAAACCTTTTAACATCATTACAAAAGTTTGTTTCCTTTTACGATTCATATCATTGCACCATTCTCATTTGGTAGAACTCATCATATTATAGTTTTTCAAAAATAATTATGAAATTTTTGTGAGCCTTTTTTATTTGTCATCTTATTGCTTAGTGGGGTGTGCGAGAAAAAAATTAAAATCTTGAGGGTTATATTTCAAGACATGTCATTTATTTCTTTGTATTTTCATATTTTTAGGGGTGCATTTGCTCGTGTAGGAGAGCATGAGATTTATTTGGGAGGTTGTTATAATCTTGTGAAATTTTAGTGAATTGTTAGCTTGAGTGGCTTGTCATGGATGTAGGTTAGTTCTTGAGTTCGATCAAATCATGTAAAAAATTGTGCCTCTTGTCTATTTGTTTTTACTTGTTCTTATTTATTGCTCTATTTTTTTGCTCATTTAAAGATTTAACACCATAGAGAAACAAAGTAAATTTAAGATAAAACTTATGACTCCGGGTTGAAAGATAGAATTAAGGAGTATAAACCAAAATACAAGCATACCTCTAATATGGAAAAAGAGAGACTAATTTTAATCAAGTCACCAATTTTTATTACAAAATTGGTTATTGTAAGAATGCCTTTTAACATAGAAGTCTCTATGAGACAAGATAGAGGAAGAGCTTTATAATGGTATAACAAAGAAATCTTACCTCAACTTATGCAAAATGCTCAAAAAAAATAAATTGTTAATTTTTTATTTTAAAAATAAAAATAAAAAGAATGTAGTCCATTAATCTCCCCAAGGGAATAGATCTCCAAAGGTTAATTACACTCTTATATACCTTCAAGAGACGCTCTCAATAAGGGAGGTATGCTTATGTTTAGTTTGATTTGGTGAACACCAAGGAGTAGAATATCATTAAAAAAATCATAATTTTAATAGAATAATTTATGCATTTTTGTTTGTCAAACTACAAGGTAGAGTATGTACTGATATAACCAAGTGAATGGCAATCTTTCCACATGAAAAAATCACATGAAAGTATCCTACAATGGATGGATTAGGGCAAGTTATAAATTCTTAATGTGTAAAAACATAATTTTATACATAAAGATATGCTATTATATGCATGTGTGTTAACTAGATTTTATTACTAATGAGCTCTACTTTATGCCTTCTCCAAAAAATCAGAGTGAAAGAATAAGTAAAATTCTTAGTACAAGAATTTTTTTATATCAAAGAATATTTCTTAAGGTTAGTTTTAAGATTGATTAAAAATGTAGTTAAAGTTTTAGAAATATTATTTTTTTCTTTAAGCCTTGCATAGTAAATGATTTTTAGATAAACCATAAAATAATAAGAAAAAAAATTACACCATAATTAAATAATCAAATATAATAAAACATAGAGCAAGGAATAATAATAAAAGGCTGGGTACAATTGAATCTATAAATATGATCCCAATAAAATAAATGCATAAGTATAACCTAATCCTAATTTATATAAATAAAAATATGTCAAAAAATGAGTTATGAACAACAATAGAGTGTACCAAATTATTGGCAAATATCTTGTGAGCTTATATGCACTATTTCAAATATTTTCTTTGAACATGTTCGCCCCTCCCGCTTTGTCAATAACAGTCATGTTTAAAAATTTTCTTGAGAGTTGAGTTTTCTTAAGAAAAAGTTCTCTTAGAAAAATTTGTTGACCTAAAATTTGGGATCCAAAAACCTTTTTTATAGGTTAAGAGAGTATTTCTCAAGCATTGGCTATAAAAGCAAAGATCTTTAGAGGTATCATCGATTCATAACTAGTAATTGGAAAGGATTGAGATTCAATAGTGATCGGTGGTGGAATCAAAGGGTGACTGGGGATGGCAATCGCCACTTTTTAAATTTTTACTATACTATTAATACTATATAATACACTAATTATTTTCATAAATTTGATCACCCCTAACTAGGTGGGCAGCCGCCACACTTATATTTAAATCCTGGTTCTCCACTACTAGTAATTCTTAGATATGTGACTTTATAAGCTAGAAAACATAAGGCAGTTCCCCTGTTCAATTTTCTTGCTAGTAAGTAAGTTTCTTCTTTAGAAGATGAAGTATAAAATTAATTTTTGTTTTAGCTTGATCATTTATTTATGGATGTAAAATGATAAGAACTTCAAATTGACACCATTCTTGAAACAAAAAATCTGACAATTTTTTGCTTGAAATTTTAGGAACATTACTTGTTAAAATAGCAATGTGGGCCAAACCTTGTAAATAATTTTTTTCAATGATATATCTTGTGAAGAAAACTTATTCTTTGATTAGACCAAAACTTGAGTATTGGATCCATCTTATTTGGACCTTATAAAAATGATCACTCCATATTCAAATTAGTTTGGTTAAGGCACCGATAATTGGAAAGCTTCAACTCTAATAAAATGGTTGGTTGATAAATCTGGAGGTTGTACATTTATTTCAAATGATAAGAAATACTCATATATTAAATTCAGATTAATAAATATATCAAATGATAATTTAAAAATCCAATAAATCAAAATTTTCAAGCAATTTTGAAGGGTTCATATGCCTTTACTTGCAGGCTTGTAGGTATTAAATGAAGCCCTCTGCTTTCAAAGAATCGAAGCTCCAGCATTTCCTCTTGGTGCTTTGGAGTACCATAAGGAGGCCTTTGCAGATCCTTAAACTTTCAGAGCCCAGTCAAAGGTGAAAACTGGATCTTATCGCTGGGTCAAATACTTACCATCACTAAATCCAATAATATTCGAGAATCAAAACGGAAGCTGAAGGGGACAAAAAATCTGCAAATGACTTGAAAAAAGTTATTAGGATAACTGATTCTCACTATCAATGAAGACAAAATTGGAATGACAAAAGAAAATTATAACATAGGCCTTGCATATAAGTTCTGATTGAATTGGGGTTTTCATTTTCTTGAAATCAAAGTAGAGGTTCCCTTGTTTATATGTTGGATTATATAATAGATCCACATTGAGTATCAAGATTTTCTTTTAATCAGGCATTAAAATATAAGATAGTTTATATTCAATTTCTTCGAAGTCCTTACACAAAGAATCTAATTACAATTGATCCATAGTTTTTCAACTAGGTCCTCTTTATATACTTGGATGCATGTAGATTATTATTAATGATTAAGCATTATGCATGTTCGATAGAATACAAGATTTATGCATGCCTTAGCTCTAGAATTGGAGATGCAAAAGAAGTAAAATGAGTAGGGGATGTTTTGAATTGAAAATTCAGAGAAAAATCAAGAGGGTTTGTCATTAAATTCGAGAGAACAAGGTACTTCATTTGTCCCATTTTCTAGCTTGTCATTGGACTTCTAGTTTAGAAGATTGAGTGTAAATTTGTTTAAGACTTCAACTTGAAAATTTATTTTGGGATGTTGAACCAATAAGAACTTCATAATAACACCATTCTTTGAACACAATAATTTGATAGTTTATTGGTTGAAAATTTTAAACTATTATATGCTATAGAATAGAGAGGTAAGCCAAAGCTTCTAAATCATTTGGCCAAAGGAACTGCTTTTGTTGTATCAAGTAACTATTATTGCTTAATCCACCATGAAATTCATTATCCAAGACCAACAAAAAAATGTCCATCTTTATGTCATGAAAAAAAAAGACAAATGAAATCCATTCCCACATGCCAAAGGCCATGTAGAGGCAATATAATGCAGCTTTTCAGTAGGCTACTAAACAATTGCTTAATGGAATTAACAACTTTTACATCTTTTTGCAAATGTTACTGCATCTTTTCCATTGGTAGACTAGCAATACCCTTGCCTGGGTATACTTCAAGTAAAATTCTCTGAAGTTAAATGGTCCTCATCACCCCATATTAAATTCTTCAAGGATTTTTATAGCTTTCGGGTTTAGACATTTCAAACTAACCCTTAAATAATATTACTTAAGTAAATCTCCTTCTATGATGAAATTTCTTATAGTAGTGTACCTCAATGCTCGAGCTTCATCTTTATTTCTCGACAAAATATCTCGAGAAGGTAATTAAAGATTGGTGTACTAAAAATCACCCTAAATGAATAACATTAATTCTTCCTCCTCATTGATTGTTGGAAACTTTAGCTCCTTGGATGAAATGTCATGAGGATTGTCATACTTTTGTAGAAGATCAACTTTTTTTTCTTTGGGAATGTCCTTAAGTTGAATTGATTTTAAGTTTTATGATCTTGTTGACTTTATGAGCCCCACCTCATATGAGATTGATTTTTATGATAGTAAACACATGTTCAAATGCTACTAATCATGTTAAATTTAAGTTTGCAAGAAAATTCTTCAACTCCAAGCTATTCAGTTAATTCAGGGTGCTAAAGCTATTGGACTTGAACTTGGTGAGAATTTTTTTAGAATTAACTATATTAAGGCAAATGAAAAGCTCATTAAAATAAAATAAATCATACTTTCATTTCAAAATAATTTATTTTAGAATTATTCATAAATTCAATATTTCATATTTACAATTATTCTTCAAATTAGTCATTTTGGATAATGTGAACTAAATTCATAAACTTCATTCCATTTATTGTGCTTTTATGCAAGTTAAATTAAGTTCACATTTCTTTGAATTATTTTCATGGTTAGTCATATTCATTATCTATTTGTTCAAAGCATGAATCTAAATTATCTAAAAATTATTCAATGTATTATTTTTCTATATCCTATTATCCTAGTTTTCTCTCTCCTATCCTATCTCTCATCTTAAACCTTTTTGGCAGAAGTTTTTCATGATTATTTGCAAAATGAATCATGTGAGAGATATTCAACTTATTTTCATAATTATTCCATTTTTTCTAAATTAAAAAATTCATTTATTTGAATCTTTAATTTAAATTATTTTGAATTCAAATTAAAATATTCTCTTGCTTACATGTGCAAAATTGAACTTAGCTCTTTATGGAATATTTTGTGGTTCATCACATGCTACTTTAATTTATTCAATTTAAATTAATTTGAATTTATTTGAGTTAATTCAAATTCAATTAAAATAACCCATGGAATTATCCTCTTTCCTTTTATATATATTTTATTTTTGAAAACTTCCCATGGCCGGCCATACCTTTATTTAAATTCAAATTAATCACATGATGAATATTGATTTGAATTCTCCAAAGATCTAATTCATCATCATTTAACTTGATTTGAGTACATTAAAATAGATCTAATCTTTTTTTGGAAATGAGCTTGGCTTAATTTTTAATTTTCCCTTGGATTTTATTTAATAAAGCTTTTGTATCATAAATTTCCCTCTTTCATTCAATTAAGATAAATTGATTGGATATTCCATGATATTTCATTAAATACTAATTAAATGTCATCATGGGAACTCCTTTGGCAGACCCTATCTATTATTTAATTTAATTAATTAAATTTGAATTATTGCCCTCTTTACTTAGCTAATTAATGGTATTATGCTTTGTTTGCTAATAATTCAAATTCATCCTCTCCTCTCTCTCTCTCTCTCTCTCTCATCCTCATGCAAATTAACTTTCAAATTTTTTTGGAGATCTTGTGATGAGATGAATTGATTAAAATTTAATCTTTATAATCTTTCACTCCAAGTTCCATTTGCCGAATTTCCATTATGCAAAATCTAATTAATTTGTTTGATTCAAATTGAATCTCTTACCATGTGTATCTTCTGTCCAGGTTGCATTGGCTGAAATTCTTATTATGCAAATTGAAATTTAATTTGATTAATTCAAATCAAATATTTTTACCAAATAGGCTTTCCCTCTTCTTTGCTTTGACCGAAAAGACCCTTCATCATGCAAATTAATTTTATTTTTGATTTACTTAAGTTAAATAACTTCCTAAAGTGTTTTCCTTCCCATTTTTCCTCATCTTGGCTAACCCCCCTTAATTTCTTTCTTATTTATAATGCTCTTAAGACTAGGTTATTCTCTCTTGGCCAAACCCTTGTTAATTTTTTTCTTGGAGATTTCTCTTGGTCAATCAAGTGTTAACATCTTCATCATCCTTCATCTTTCTTTCTATAATTGATTTCTTTAAAGCTTGCTTAAAAGAACTTAGAGGAGTGGTGTAAATCCTTTTAGCTGAGAGCTATTTAAGGTTCCTCTTATTTAATTTTTGCTATGTGTGTGACCTAATCTCTTTCTTGGCTTAAGGTTTTTTATAGTTTGGGCAATTTGCTTTGTGCTTTAAACATCTTTACATATCTTTTTCAATGTGGCCAAAAGCTTTGATTATGTTTGGATAAAATTTTATGCTTGCAAACTTTTCTCTCTTCTTTATTCTTACATATCCTTAAGTGAGATTACTTTCATGTTGATTATTTCATAAAGAACTTTTATTGGTAGCAAGTGTTCTATTCTTTAAATTGTCTCATCTTTTGCATATGTGATAATTCTTTTCAAAGAGACTTCAATTGAGTTTATGTGCTTTAATATTGCATATTCATTTGATCTTTTCAAAACTCAAGTCTTCATATAAAAGTTGATTGGTTTAGTTTCCAAATTACTATTGTATCACACTTTAGATCATTAACTAAATCATTTTGTTTCCAAGTTTTATATTCTTTTCAAACATTTTAATGATTCACTTGCATCATGTACATCTTCTATGTTGTATCTTTGCATTCAATTTTAAATACAGATTGAAGTGAGCTCTCTTTTATTATAGTTGGGTTATGAGAGCAAAATACTTTTGAAATTGAGATTTAGATACTTTCATATTTTTTTTTCTTTTTTTCTTGTTGGGTTGTACTTGCCGTTAAGGAAAGTACGTACTTGGGCTATACTTTCCCATTAAAAAAAGTATGGTATTTGGTAGTACTTGCATGTGGAGGAGAGTACGAGAGATTTGTTGTAATCTCAACTTTGATTTAGTAAATTCCTAGCTTGGGTAGCAAGCTGTGGACATAGGAGGCTGATTTTTAGGGTTTGGCCGAACCACATAAAAATCTATGTGTTATCTTTCTTTATTTTCTGCACTTCAATTTTTTACTATTATTGATTGTTATTTTATTTCTCTAAAGATTTATCATTAAAGATTTAAGTTTTTTTACAAAAATTTAACATTAAGTTTTATAAAATTATTTTCTAAAAACTCAATTATTTTCTAAAAATCTATGTAATAACATAAAGAAACTAAGTCGATTTAGTTTTTAAAAGAGAAGCCTTTTAAGGAGATTGTATACAATGGTAATACTTTCTTTATTAGGAAATTTCTTAAAGGCCATCAAAATTGAACAAATGAAAATTCTTAGTCCATTAATAACTGCATAAAATAAAATCACAAGTACAACAAAAATTAGATAAGGGGACAACCCAACAAGTCATTCAATCTCATTATCCATGTGACTTTCTTGGTGTTATATTTGTAATTGGAAGGAGTCATAGAGGATAGTAACTTGGTGTAGAGAGTAGACAGGATGGTCAAAGATAACCGGATAAGCCAATGTTAAAATCTACATGTGAATGTTTGTCATCTATCATGTTTACTAGCCAACGAAGTAGAGAAGGCATCCAAAAAATGATGTGTACGATGGAAGATATTTTGATAAATTCAATACAAAAATATATAAATCATAAATACTATAATTAATATTGTCCCTTAGTGTAATATAAATCTTTATTATGAAAATAAATAAAAAAATCCCTTCAAATCCCCTAAATCTTGCTACTCCCATTCTATATATCACAATCCCTTAGCCTACGTGCGGGACGTCTCATCTTACTTTCCAGAAAAAAAAACATACTTATTTATAGTAAATTTTATATTAAAATTTCAAAACATAAAAGAAGAGAAATAAAAATAATGTTTTTTCAAACAAGTCTCATCTTGTCCATCATTAAATGTCCCTTCCTCATCTGTGCCTCAATCGCTCTCTATCTTTGAAAATTAGGACCCGAACCCTATTTCACATTTAAACAATGTCTCCTTCTTATCCTATGTTCTCTTCCTTTCAAGTCTAGATCAACACCCATCCTCATCTCCTACTTCTTCCTTCTATTGCTCCTTTGTCAGCACAACCTCCTATCCTTAGCAACTTGATCGCACAGAAAAAATGACCAAACCCTATTACTAAAGATTTTTTAGGTCGAGGCAAATTAAATTTTATTCAACTAGATTTCTCCTAACATTTATATTAGGGTTTATTTATATATGGAATCTTACTTCCTATGGGCACAAGAACCCATAGTTAATTACCTATCTTACCATAATAAGAGAGCACTCTCAATTAAGGTTGGATTTAAATGTTAGTCTCAAGTTTGAACTGATGTTTATCTAGGATTGGTAAAGATAGTGTCGATCAAGATCACATGGTTCCATCATCATAAGACTAAAATTGTTCCTGATCGTAATGACCTTGAAAGTGTACATTTCACATTAAAATAAAAAATGCGTTCAAGTTACTTCCAACAGAAAAATGCAAAAAGTAGAGGCCAGCCTCCAGTACATGTGCAACTCCAAAAACAAAGACCACAAAGAGTGTAATGTTAGCAAAATATCTTAATGGGATAAAGTCTTTAATGAGGTCCATCTGGCATCTCTCACATTAATGTAATCCATGTCTCTTACAATAAGACTTAGGATCTTGATAAAGATACCTTGGGCCAACCAAGCGGGGATAGGGGACACTAAGGAAAGTAATGAAACAACCACAAGGGTAGATCGTTGTCTCATTATTCTCACATTGTACCCAGAAGAATCCTTATATTGATCCCAACTCAAGTAGTAGGATAGGTCATGGGAGTCCTATGAAGAAGAGAAATCATCTAGTCTCTAGTATGGACACGCCCCCATGTCAAGCAAGTCATGGGAACCTTCTTCCTCTTCCTTGGCATCATAGGTCCAAGCTAAGCTAGCTCAAATGAGCTTTGGAGACCCTACTCTACCTTTACTTTAGTTCTCCCTCCCCACCTATTAGTTGTGATGTCCAAGAAACTTGATTAGTAGCCATGAATTGCCTCATCATAGGAATTTTGAGTAGACCAGGTAGATATATATAGGTGTTTGTTGGATTGTTTGGGTAAATTCACTTCGTAAGGTTACCTAATTAGTAGGTTGTATGGCCTTATCTTTTAGGCAAGGTGACCCAAAAATTTTCTAATTTAGATGGGGCTTACAACCATTCAAATGCTTTATAATAGGAGTAGAGTCTGCCTTGTGGACATAAGCATGGCTTACATCCATTAACATGCAAATTAAGAGAACTTATATCTATTAGAAAGCCAAATGGTGGATCTTACAATCTCATCATCTAAATGAAATTTCCCAAAGATTGGTGGGTTGCTTTTGATTTTAATATAGGACTATTGGGTCACACTCCAGTCCTTGACTCATCATGCCTGATCGACCAAGAGACTAATAATTGCTTATTAGGAATTTTTTTATCTCTGGACTTATATTTTTATATGGTTATAAATCTTGTTAGTTCCCATGAAGATGAAGCAAACTCCAAATTTGCTAGCATATTTAGACTTGCAAGAGATGATAGTGGTCTAAACTTAAATTTTTAACATGCAATCTTAATTAATTAAATTATTATATTTTTTTTGTAAGGGGAACATAGACTTGCAAGACTTAAAGATTCAATGCTGATTTCTTTAATTTGAAATTTGATTTAACTGTGAACAATTTTATTGTGACATAGAGTTTTTCCTCTCCTTAATTTTTAGAAAGTCTTTTTTCTTTTGTCGATTGATTTTATATATTTCTTTTATTTTTTGTGAAATTTTTTGACAGTATAGCTGCTTAGTAGTGCTATATTATTTGAATTTAAATGTAATTGATGCACACTTCTCCCCTGCTTTAGACCCAAAATCAACAAATTGAGGATTTTATCTCTTGTCGAACCCAAGATCAATGACTTTAGTCTTTGATAAATATTTTTATTGGACCTAAGATCAACATGCATGAAACTTTAAATTTTAGGACCTACAAGTTACATGTTTTTAAACATTAATAAATATTATACCTAAGAAATTAAAAATTTTCTCAAATAAAGCACCTCCCAGTGTAACATCTCATTTTCTTTTCTTCTTAAGACAATGGTATAGGCTCAATCATGATAGAATAGCTCATGTTTCTCTCCCTTTCGTGTTTTTTCATTATCGCTTGGCTGAGCCCCATGCGGCCCCGCTCTCTTTGATTCTCTGCTCGCGCTAGTTGCTCTCACGATCTCTCCCTTTATTTTAGTGTTAGCCTCTACCGAATGAGCCGAGCCCCCCTTTCTAAAGAATAAACTAGCTTTTACTACCCCCCCCCCTTCTCCACCTATTTTGCTTGATTTCATGAGCCCTAGGTTTGACGATCTGGAGATGAGGTCGATCGTGGGTTGTTGCTCGTACAACATGGGTCAAAGTTGAAGGAGGTGCTTGTCTTCCTATCTCTCTCTATTATTATTATTTTTTTTGTAAATAAATTGTCCCCCAAGAAATGTAACATGTTATTTGGGCACAATACATTCATTGCTTTCCTACTTTTTATTTATAGTTCAATTTTGCCCTTTCTTGTTCAACATATTCATGAAACTATTACTTTTTTTTTCATTTTTTTGTTAAGATACTTTATGCTATCCTTTTAGGATAGGCCACGTGATATGCCTCCTATTGAACCCATAGAGAAGCAAATATGAGACATAATTGAAGCTTATAATCCTTCTTACTCAATTCAGATACATGATCGTGGCATCTGAAGATGTTGATAGCTAAAGACATATATAATGATTGTTTGCTTGATCTTCTCATATATTTTTAATTCAAGTACACCCCTTCTCACCCCCACCCTCCCCCCCATCCCAATGCATGATCCTCGCTAACTAGATTATTAACTTGAATTTTCAACATAGTGAAACTTTTCTTTTGGAGAGAATTGCTGATAATCTCAGTTATGGTGATCAAGGACATACTCCAACTAGTTGCAGATAGTGTTTCTCCTACAATTGTTGTTTGGATTTTGGGTAACCATGTGTTGCACCATAAAACAAAAGACCGGAGCCCTAACTCTATATTTGGCACTCCACTTTCAACCATTAATGAATATTTACATTGGGCACACTATACTTTAAAGGTTTATCATGCAGTTCTTAGAGGAACTAATATTTATTACACCATCCATGCATTGATATTTGATTATAACCATCTCCTTATTTTGGAATCAGGGTATAGTGGAGCACTGGGATGGAGCAACCACTTCTTATTGGATTCTTCCTCTTAAAATCACGATTGCATTGATAGATTTCCTATCCTAGAGATTCTTTATAAGGAGTGCATTCCTCCTTATCACATACTTTTTAGTGCCATGCATCTGATCCACAAAGGAGAGGAAAGTATGTTTATCATTCTAGCCTCCAACATGTTTAAACTCATTATCAAAAGCTTTATAAAAAGAGAAAACCAAAATAAGGTTATCATGGGACTATTACTCTTGATATGTGGTCAAAAAAATTTCTTCGAAAAGAGGTACAAATGTCATATTTTATGGCCTTGATGATCATTTTGGAACTAGTTTTAGTAATTAAAGGCTTCTTGAATCATATTTAATCCTAAGGTACACGCTAATTTCTATTATATTTTATCTCAAGGCATTGATGAAGAATCATCTATGTAACTATGCTATTTTATGTTTCATGGACATAGTAGACTTTTTCTCTCTTCTACTTTTGATAGTTAGTTTACTTACCCATGATAAAAGGGTTTCTTTAGCTCTTGCCACATTAGCTTTCTTTATATCATGGGCTTGGCAAAGTGAACATAATGTATGATTCACATTCTTATAATGTTGAGGCTCCTTGGCACTATTTATATGGTTGGCTCTATATCCATATTTTTGGAGCATTTAGTAGTCCTAAGATGCCATCATACTTCAGGGGAAAAAGAATAGTTGGCATTCATATTATTTATTGATTCCTTTATACAGTGAGCTTATTCAGAGTTAAGGTTTGACATTCATCGACTCTCTTGCAGATAGAGGCTGACCTTTCTTATATTTGAGGGTAGGGTACAGATGCATTGCAGAGTATTTTTATTGGATTGAGGAATGCTCAACTCTATTATCGTCATCATGATTTTGTGATTTTTGAGGGATACAATCCCAGTAGAGTACCTAGATAGTTTGGTTTCACCAAAGCTATTCCTTTAGATGGATTCCACTTATTATAGGTGTGGTGGATGTTCACTCTTTGAGGCTACTACGATTGTCCACTCATCTAAAGGTAGCCTCTATGGCTTGAGCTTTTTAACTTTGCTTGGGGACCAGTTCTCAATTTTTCATAACTCCATGAAATATTAGCTCTAGAATTAGTCATTTATGATTATTATGAATTTTTTCCACATTCTTTACTTTTTTGGAGTTAGGCTTCTATGTGTATAGCCACAAATTTTGGGCCAATAGGACACTTGCCTTCTTTTCAGCACATGACTCGTGCTTCTAAAGAACGGTCAAATAAATAGGTTGAAAGTCAAAAATGAAATCATGAGCTCTCATCTACTCATGTAGGTATGGTTTTGTGCCTTTCTTTTCTTTGCTCTCTTATCACTCTCTATATGTGTGTGTGTGTGTGTCTATATATATTCTCTTAGAGTATTCTTTGATTTCTATAGATTATAGACCCTCTACTCATTTAAAGCAAGGCATAAAATGAGATATACCTGCTTCACCCACCATTACTAGATGACATCCTCTACTAAGGCAATCTCGCTCTTTTAAAGATTCTAGCAAAACCATTCCATCTACCTTATACCAAGGTTCTTCCTCAAGCCTCGAGGGGTCATCTTTTGTTGTTAATAGTACTGGTATTACAATACTCTTTTTGTTTTATATTCAAAAAAATACTATTTACATATGTTGGGATTTCTCTTATTAAATATTGGCTATAAATGTACCCTTAATAGTTGAGATGATATACATGCAACAAGATCATCTAATTTTATTTATGCTCCACTCTTGTTTTCAGTTATTAAGCTCTTATTTTGCTTATACAACCTCATCATATATGATTAGAAACTTATATTTTGCAATTTCTACTATAGATAAAGAGCCACTATAAAAATCAATTGGGAGTCATTCCACTCTAATCTTATCGACCAATAATAGTGTTATTCTTGTAGATTCATGACACTCTTTTTAATTTTATTTTCTATAATTTAATTTCAATTAAATTAGATTGGAAGGGGCCAACCATTCCATCAAGAATCTTGAAATTGGAGTGATTCCACTCCACTTCATTATTTTTCTTTCTAATATTCTAATTTTCCTTATGTATTTTTGAATTTTTATTTTTATAACATAATGTAATAGTTTAAATATTGTTGAAATAAATGAGAAAAAAGTTTTTGATGTTTTGAAAAAAATTGAAGAATAAAATATTTAGGCTTGAGAGTTTAGTGGTTGGCCCCTTTATGTTCTTCTTGATCTAAAACCTATTGTTTATATCTCATCTTGACAAAAATTGAAGAATAAAATAGTTAGGCTTGAAAGTATCATTCATCTTGCTCATATCTCCTCCAATCTCTCATAACATATTCTGTCATCTTTCTCGTATCATCTTAAAGTATTTTCCCCACACACTATAGCCATAAAAAAGTTCTATTCCCCTCTTGAAGTTATCAACAACAATTGGGTTCTATTGGCTTAATTTTGGTCAACTATCCTCCATTATCTCATAGATTCCAACAAGTTACTCTAGATCTAATCTCCAAATATTCCCTTATCACATCAAAGCCATCTTAACTCATCAGAGGACTTCCATAATATTTTAAGGCCAGTCAAATTCATTCAAATTAGGTTATCTTGACTTAATCTTGATTTTTCTCTATCATTTAGTTCCTAAATCACGTGAAACTTCACCAAACAATCCAAATCACATCTAAAGGTGTTACCCTATTATTTCCAAGTAATTCCACATCTTAGATCATCCATCATAAGAAACCCTATATCCAAAAATCTAAGGAGAGTTTTAGGGTTAACCATGCCTTAACCCCTTTGTCGACCATTTCCTATCCACCACCATCTCAAACAACATTATTCCAACCACCTAAGAGGATTTCCCACATCTTAAGACTCCCACCACACCAATTGAAAGCCTTAAGTCACCTCTCCTAAGGTCATAATAATGTACCCTAAATTTCATAATAAAATCTTGTATATTTTTTCTCATCTCTAATACAAAACTTAAAACTTCATCCATCTTTCTTTTTTCACATATTATAGGGTATAATTCTTGCTAAAACATCTTTATTTTGTTTTCCATATAAATAAGCATTCCACCAAGTCAATTGATGCTTGATGAGATAAATTTGATCAAAAGAAATCTTCTCTTAGAAGAATAACCTTAAATACTAAAACACATTTTTTGTTGATCCACCCAAACATCTAGCTTCTCATCATCAATAGATCCATCATAGGTAGAAATGTTGATTTTAGTGTCTACTTTCAATGGTTGAAGTTGTCAATTAAAAAGAATTAAAGTTCTCATAATCAGAGTCATTTCCTATCCTACCACAACTTCAATTTTCTTCTTATTGTCATGACGGTGATATGTTCCTCTAGTATCAATCATCTTTGTATTTGGGTTTTGTAATTATTGTAAAGGTCTACTTGCACAACATTACCATTATTATAGTTATGTATTGTTGAAAGAGTATGACTTTCAAAACTTAGTCATTGAAGGTTTTTTGTTATGCTATCAACATCTTAATTTCTTGTCTTCTTTTTAAAGTTTCATAGGTAAAGAAATATCATCATGTTTTCTTATAGCTTCTTGTCATTAGCATCATGCGCCAAAGTTCTCCTAAAATCGAGCACTTTGATGCCTAAAACAAAATCCATTAGTGCTAGAAGAATATTAAAAAATTGAATAAAACAAACACATTGAATAGGTTTTAGGGGATTGAGGTAGCATGATATGGATACACAAGTCATGAATGGAGAACTAGGACAACATATAAAAAGATTATGCATCCTTCACTCCCCTATCTCTAACTTCCTAACTTCGCAAGGTCACTCTCACAATATTTTGATTACCAAATTTTCTAAGAGGCTAAGAAACAAATTCTCTTATGATGCAAATTTGTAGCAAATGAGTAGTTGAAGCAAAGAGTCTCTTATCTAAAAAAAGCTAGTCTATTTCTCTTCCCTAACATTCCTTTATATAGATAAGGTATGTCAAATAAAACATGCAAATATTTTTGTTAGTATAACATTAAATGTGTCATTATAACTAATATAAATAATCACTACTCTCTTTTGAGAAATTTATCGGTAGGTAATACCAAAATCAAGAACTATTGGTCCATGTTGTCATTTGTACTACATAATCTATATTCATCTCAATTTTGTATTTACTTATCCTTTGACCATCCTAAGGCTCTCTTGGCACTTTGTCACTCGAATGCTTACTATCAACTCATGGATCTCAAACATCATCCAAAGACCATCTTGAGTTCCTCTTGGCCTCAAATTCTCTCGACAACAATGCTTTTGGCTTAAGTTCATCTCGATAATGTCCAACATTCTATTAGGTGAAATGCTTAGCTTCTGAATCTTCTTGACTTCGTTCATATCATCAAGACTACAGATCTCTTGATCATTGTCATCAAGTGTCTTTTCTTTCGTATCATCCCCAAATTTATATTTCAGACTCTATTTATCTTTGGTAGAGTTGTAATAACCAAAGTTAGCATTATTGCTGACAATGTTACAAATTCCTAGCTTGGTTATTTGAGAATTGAGTGTTGATGTAGGCATTCTTTAAAGGAAATGCTTTGTATGATAGCATGTTGTCTCCCATCTTTGTTAAGGAGATACAAGTATATACTTTTATGATATATAGTACCACAACCCGATCATGGAGAATTGGATTATCAATGCAAGAATAAATGGTCAAATGAGATTTCAAGATTTCATTTACTAATATTAACCAATATTATGACATTTGTTTATACTTATTTCTTATATTAATAACTTCCAACATATCAAAAGATCCACTAAAACACAAAATTCAACTAATTCATCGGTAAATCTATTCTAACAAAAGTATTATTCCATCATAGTGCCATGTCTATGATATATAGATTGTTCTTTTCACTCATTTTTTCTAAGGAATTTATCTTGAAAAATATTTATTTAAATACAATGATGAGTTATCCTTAGTGGATACATCATTCATCTAAATTACAATAACATAAAAGAATTTTGAAGATAATATGTATTCTTGTTAATTAAAAAAATCAATATAGAAATAGAAATATTTTAAAATATATTTATTTAATGTATATATAATACACCTACACCAATCATATAAATTATATCATTTAAGGATCTTTAATATTAACATCTTTTTTCTATTGTATGCACAAGTATATTAGTGTCCTCAACTAGTATCAGAAGGTGGTGCACTTCATTTGTAAACATGTTTAGATAAGAACTTCTATGCAATTCATTTTTTTTCTTGAAGTTATTCAATATCTTCCTATAAAAAATAATGCATAAAATAAATAACATAAACATGATAAGAAATTTATAACATTTATTTCAACATAATCAATGCATTCAAGAGTGATGATAAATCATAAATAGTTTGTAATATAATTTGATTGAGCTGATATCAAAATCAATTCATTTATTTATTTTAAGGAAAACAACATTATCTTTATAGTTTAGAATCAATAATAGCGACCTCAATTGCATAAAACTTGGTGTTCTACTAGCTCCTTACTCTTTTAATAATTTAATGCAATTTAATTCCTAAAATAACATGTAAGACAATCATATCAACTAATATTATACATATACTTCCTCCTATAATAATTAGACTCTATTTCAAGTGTAAAAATTTGAATATATGTGATTTCTCTCCACATGGTTCAATATAATAGGTGATAGAATGAGTGGAGAGAAATTTGTTTGTTTGAGTTACTTGTCTTTGCCACATCTCATGTTGACTAAGAGGGTCGAAGGAATTACACAACTTTTGAAGGAGAACATGACATTAAAAGAAATTTCAAATTGGCTTAATAAAAGAGAAAATTTTTGAACAGTATCAAATGAATAATTATGAAAGGATCACCTTTGGTGAAATAAAATTAATTAGCAACATTAAAATTTATTGGTCCAATATTTCAGCAAAGAAAGGCTAGGAAGGGTAGTGCTTAGGATTGAGATAAGAAGTGGTCCAAAAAATTCCAAAGGCATTATAATAATAAGATTTATGGATAGTTAATAACTCTTAACAAGAAAGGATGCATGTTACAAAGTACGTGAATACTTTGAGGACTATGTTGGCAAGACACAATACAATGACAATGATTGGCATAAGTCTTAGAATAAAAATTAAGAATGAGGTATAGCAACATAATTCTTAAATCCTTGAGGATACATTTCATTATTCCTTCCTCATTGAGAAGCAAAAGAATTTTATGCCAATCATTAGGACTAAAATATATACCACAACATTTTCTTTTCAAAGCTCTAATGCTTGACATAATATTTCTATAATTAGTAATCAAGGTGCTAAGACATTACAAAGTCAACCTCTAGAAATAATAAGAACAAACATTTCAAGTGTCATAAGAAAAATAAAATAGAATTCTATTGCAAAGCCAAATTATTATTTTTAAATCAGGAAGATAATCAAAAGGATGAAAATATAAAATGGATTATAAATGACACACCCTTATCTAATGATAACATAAAGAGAGAGTAGTGAGATCCATTTGAGTGTTAAGAGGTGTTTGACTATAAGAGAGAATGAAATAGAAGATTGAAGGAAAAGGATTATCTTTAGCATGTATGTCACATGCAATAATAAGGAATATAAACTAGTAATTGATTGAGATAGTGTAATGAATGTTATATCTACCCAAGAACTAACTAGGACCAATGTGAATCATGAACAACATTCAAAGCCATTTTATATGAGTTAGGCAAACTACATATCTCTCCTAATCACTAATAAATGTATGACACTAATAAAAATACAAATGAAGATTATATTTAGTGTAATGTGCTTACTATGGATATAGCCCATATATTGTTAGGGAGATATTGATTGTTTGATATAAATGTCATACACTATAATAAAGAGAACATATATGCATTCAAATATCATAATGGGACTATCAAGCTTTATCTTGTAAAGCCATCTGATAAGGTTAGCATTACTCCACATATGCTAGCTTCAATTATAGAACCCATGCATTCATAGAAAAGGAACAAGATTAAATTGATTAAGATAGAACTATCTATTGCTAAAGAGTCTTAACATGATATAGCCATCTATTCACTAATTCTGCCTTAGGATCTGATAAGACCTTTGAGATAGTAAAATTTTGCAATTTTTAAAAAGATTTTTCTAATATATCATTATTTCATTTTTTCATGTGAAAGAGGTGATATTTAAATTCACTACAGATCACATACCTACCATGATCTTTGATTTATTAGCAGAGTATTCTCATGTTAGTACAAATGACTTGAAGAGCATTCTCTTATGTGGGAGATATAAGATGCTATAAACTTAGTTCCTACTTCTCAATTACCAAAACTCTCACTCTATAGAATGAATCTATTTAAGCATGTTAAATTGAAGTAGCAAGTTCATGAACTCTTTAAAAAAGACTTCTTCCAAAGAAGTGTTAGTCATGGCAGCTCAAACTTTATTGATTCAAAAAAGGATGGATAATGGAGAATGTGTGCTAATAATAAAGCTATCAATAAGATCAACATCTAGTATAGGTTTCTCATACCTAAACTTGATAATATGCTAGATCATATCTCAAGTGCCACTTATTTTACAAAATTTGATTTCAAATAATGATCACCATCATATAAGAATTAAATTTGGGGATAAATGAAAGACATGGTATTTAAGACCGTAGATGGACTACATAAATAATTTGTAATTCCCTTTGGATAGAAATACTAATATTTATTGAGATATTTTTAAAGGTTTATTTTGATTAATCCTTATATTTAATCTAGAGAAATACTAATATCTCCATCAACTTAGTTAGTTTTAAACAAACTTAAGGAAGAATAGTCATGTCTAACTTGAAAAAGAGTTCACCTTCGAACTAAATAGTCAAATTTTAATTATTTGTAATGAATACTTTTGGATAGAAATATGATTCTATTACAATCAAAACAATCATTGATTACCAAACTCCTAAATCTTTCACAAATATTATGAGTTTTTATGGTTCGGTTACATTTTACAGGAGGTTCATTAGATACTAGAACACTATGATAACACCGCATACTAACACATAAGGAGCAACAAATTTCTATGCACTATTAATGCACAACAAACATTTGATCAAATTAATGTTCTCATGTCTTCTTCCCCTTGTATTAAAATTGTCTGATTTCACTAAAACATTTAAGGTTGCATATGACGCCTCAATAGTAAGCATTGGAAATGTACTTTGTTTGGAAGATCATCTTGTAGCCAACTTTAGTGAAAAACTGAATGATACTAGATGAAGATATATATTGGCCATCAGGTACTTAAGCTTATTAATACTTAAAAGAAGCTTAGTCATAAATATGCAAAATGAGTAAAGTTTCTATAAATATAGTGTTTTATTGTAAAATAATCAAAGAAATCACCAATCTTGAGTAGTAGATATTTATTTTTAATAGTAACATTATTCAACTCTTTATAATCAGTGCACAATCACATAGGCTCATCGTTCTTCTTAACAAACCACACTGGTACACTCTAAGGTAAATTGCTAGACCTAATAAATCCTTTATCCATCAATTCCTATAAGAAACATTTTAATTCCAAAAATTCCTTAGATGTCATTCAATAGGGAGACTTGTATATATAAATTGAACCTAGCTGCATATCAATCCCAAACTCTACTTCTCACTCTGGTGGCAATCCTGATAATTCTTTAGGAAACACATCAAGAAAATCAAAAATAATTAAAATATTTTCAATTTCAACACATCTTTATTTAACACTTCTAATTTTTAAAAATATTAACTCATGCTTTCTCAAAATTTTGCCTTCATGTACTACACTAATCAAGGAAGAAATTGCATTCTTATAACAGGAGAAATAAAATGACTTTTCACCAGGCATACTAAATTTTACTCTTCTCTTCCAACATTCAATTGTTATAAAATATTTAATAAACCAATCCATGCCCAGAATGATGTCAAAGGGTCAAATTGGTATAAAAATTAATTTTGTAAACAAATTTCTATCATGAATATTAATATCCACAACACATTTTCTATTTATATACAAATTATCACTAGAAGATAATACAACACTCAATGCAAGTGTTAAAAAAATAATGTTTATGGGAAAAGTGGCAGAAAAACTATCAGAAACGAAAGAATGTGAAGCACCAAAGTCAAATAAAACTGAACCCAATTGAACTGAAATTTGAAGCATACCTATCACAACTTCATTTAATTCTTTTGCTTCTGGTAGGGTGATGGAAAAAGCTCTGATTTTATTAGAGAGTTTCTCTTGTGTTATGATGCTTCGCCTATCTCCTGTGTTGATGACTTTCCATAGAACTAACTACTACCTGGTTTATTATCTTCCAAAAAATTTCTATGCTAACTCTATCCTTGAAAACTGAATGGTTTGATATCCTTCTTTCTTCTAAAGTGGATAGTCTACTCGCCAATGTCCTATCTAACCACATCTATAGTATTTTTCTAACCAAATCAAACAATGTCTAAAATGCTTTTTCTTACATTTATCACAATTGGCCTTTCTATCTGAACATGCTTTTGGTTACTATCAAACTTAAATTTCTTATTGGCAAAATCTATCATCCTTTCAAAGCCTCTACACTTGTCAGCCTGTGAATCTCAATGTTGCTTGAAAAAGTTTAGCTCATTTTCAATTCTCCTGATGCTTTCTACTAAGACTGAGAATTAATTGATTTCAAATAATGTTAAAGCTAGCCTTAACTAATCTTTGAGACGATGCATAAATAAATGACATTTCTTCTCCTAAGCACTAATATAATGTTGAGCATATCTAGATAAATAAGTGAACTATGTCTCATGTTATACCACGATCTTTGATTCCTAAATTGAATTGAAGAATTTTTCTTGCAATACTAGTTTAACTGACAATAGAGTAATTCAATCTTTAAACTCTCTGATGAAGTTATCCCACTTGCTTTAAATGATAGGCATCTAACAAAACTTCTCTCTGTACTAAGTCTGCCACCATCTCTCTACTTCACCTTCAAGTGAAAAGTAGTCAGTATACCTCTTCTATTCTCAGGACAAATCAAGTCATCCAAGATCTTTCCAATATTAAGCAACTAATTCTCAACAACTATAGATCATTAGTTTCTTTAAATGCTGGTGACTTGAAACTTTGAAATATCCTCAGATATTGATCTACTTCATAACCATCTTCATATCTAAGCTCACTAATAAAAGATTTTTTAAAAGATGCTAGCTGTCAACTACCTGTGAAATCAATTGAACAACACCTTGCAATTTATTGGAATGGCCTTCTTTACTTGTTCTAGGTTGTACCTCACTTATGCTAGAATTACCTCTTACCTATAATTCAAAATCTATAATTAGTATGGAGAACTGACCATTTTATCTTTCTAGCATTTCTCTAGGCATATTTACCTATATTTACATAAATTATTTATCAAATGCACATTTATCATATAATATTAATATCAAGTATGCATGATTTTTCAAAATATATGGATTACTAACTCAAATTTGATCATCCTATAGATCTATAATGGTCAATTCAATTTTAATCACATTCGTACTTCTTCTGAAACCAATCATACATCCATTACAATTTACACTTAAACCTTTGCTCTGCCACTTTTTCTCACACTTCAAACAACCCATCTATCTAAGATCATTTAGTGATGTAACGAAGTAAGACGACTCAGTCAAATGCATCTTCCACTAAGTCATCTCGCCATGTAAGGATTCAAGGCAAGTAGCTGAAAATTGAACCTCATTAAATTATTAAGAACAAACTCTTACATTTTGAATAACTTTCATAATCAATTCATACTTAAATCACACATCTAGAAGCATATAATATCGAATATTAACATAAATACAATGCAGCTAATGACATTAAGGGGCTATTTCAGTGGATGCATTTGGAGTGTAAAGCAAATCAAATTTAGAAATTTAAACTTTGTGAGTGTTTGGCATAGTGCAAAGTAAAAAATCCAAGGTATTTCTAGTGTATTTGAATAGCATTGAAAAGTGATTTGTGGTGTATTTACAATTTTCCCAAATTGGGTGAATTCCAAATACACCGCTAGGTGTAAAGTGAGAATGATCGCCCCGCCCGTCGTTGCCACCTCCTGCCACCACCTGCTACCTTGCTACTATTGGCAACCCATGGCTCCTTCTGGGATCACACTCACGCCACCATTGCGGTCAACCAGCCTCCATCAACCATGGCGACAACTCATTGCTAAGATCGCTACCTTTAACCCCAAAAATACTTTACATTACATTCATTCTACCAAATAAGAAAAAATAAACCCATGTGTTTATAGAGTTTCCAACCAAATAACCTAAAGTAATCCAAATACATTACATTCACTTTACATTCCTTTTACATTGTACTCATTTTCAGGCAACCAAAAAGTCCCTAAAATATAAATTATATGTGCCAAAAAGTTTTTATAATCTTTCAAAATAATACACCAAAACTTCACAATCAAAAGTCTTGTCTAGCCACTACATGTGTAAGAATTGAATAGCATTAAAGTATGTATAGAAACTGAATAGTAATATGTAAGACTGTGGAATGTAAATAATAAACAGTTGAGATAACTATACATATATGCAATCAATTTCATTAAGTTTAGTTTAGTTCTGAATCAAATTATCTTATTATAAATATCATTTATATTACTATAAATTCAACTCCTGTAAAACAATAAGATCGTCACCCAGCCCATCAGGCAAAACTGCTGATAAGACTTGTCATCCTAACTTGCATGTCAACAACCCCCCGACACTAATTGGTCTAACCCAAGCTGAATGCAAAGAGTCAAAAACTCTTAAATTTTCTGTCAAAGGTTCATCTCATCATAACTTTTACCTACCTGCCTAGGTTATCATAAAATTGTCCATGTATAATAATTTCATAACATTTTTAGCTTATCATATACATTAGTTTTCATTTGGGCTTTAGCAATTTTTGTATTGAATTATTTATCAATATGCACAATAATATAATATGACATCAAGAAATCTAACTTGATTATAATCATAATAAATCAACAAAACATGATTTTAGACTGCGCAAATAATCATTCTTATCTAAACAAGGTATAATTGAAATATCTAAATGCAATGTATAAAACATTCACAAGAAAAAAATAAAAATAGTGGTAACCATCAATCTTATAGAAAATCTAATTTTAAATAAGTACAAGTTTCACCTAGATATTTGGGTCAATTTTGTAACATACTCTACACTTCATTAAATATATAGCCTATCATTAGAATTCCTTTTTATTTAGCGAAATATTTAACATAAACATAAGTTTTTGCAGAACAAGCATAGTAATGTCTTATCTAGATCTAATTCCTCCTCACCATATAGCAAAGAGAGATCATATGATTCTGATGGGGGTGAAAGATAGAACACCATACAAAAATATATAGCTTGCAATAGAGAAACTCGTCTAACTTGCTCTAGAACTTGTAGACAAGTGCACAGACTTCAAATCTTCTACGAAGAGTTCTTTTGAGTCGGGGAGAGTTGATGTACTTCATTATAAGCCTATCATAAAATCTATTATGAAGAAACAATGGTCATGACTAATTATTTATTTGCTTTCAAAATTTATGTTCACATGCAATTTCATAAAAGTGAGTGTTGATATGATTATTTACTGTGTGGTTATTCTTGTGAAATATGTAATGGAAAACATAAGGGGAGGTCATGAGTAATTCATGAATCGAGGATTTTTAATAAATTACATAAAATAAGGAGATGCTTTGGAAGAATATAAGTATGCAAAATCCAACATATTCGATAAGGTCGGCCATGATAGTTGAGAATTTACTTTTAAATGAAGAATATCAACATGTAGGCATATTAAACTATTCCAATAGTTGAAGGACATTCAAGCGGAAGTCAAGAAATATTCTTAACCATCCATGTAGGCACCTCACTGCCCTATCCATGAAATAAGAGGCTAGCCCTTGCTCTCCAAGCAACCAACCCCTCATAAGGAACCAACTACTATATTAGAAGAAATTTTAAATTCAAGTAGGAATTTTATTGAAAAAAACTATATTTTTTATTGTAATGAACTTTTAATGTGATTTTAGAATGAAATAAAAAAGTTTTTCCCACTACTTTCTTTTGGACTTGGTGACCAAGACACACACCCCTTGGTAAGGGATTATTTTAATTTTATTTTTTTTATTCTGAAGCTTTAATGCAAATTTCTTTATCAACTTTACATCTTCTCTTCCCTTCTTCTATAAAATTTTTTGAAGAATTAGACACATAGATCCATTCGGTCAAGAACTAGGATTTATAGATATAGTTTTGCATTTTAGTTGAAAATGAGTAACCAAATTCTCTTGAAATTCCTTCACAAATTCCATATTACATTTATAAATAATTCATTTAACATCTACAAGTAATTTCACAAACCTAAAGTCAATTAATTAAATACCTAAATTTTCTAAGCCTAAGTACATGCTCTCAGCCAAGCATAGTATTACTTTGATAGGTTTACGTTCACCCTAGCCCATGGCCCACTACACCTATATCCCACCATACACAACCCAATAAATGACCTCTCCTAGAACAAGCAAATGCTTTGAAATAAATAATTATATGGCCACATGAAATGATTGTGATCCTTATTGCTAGAGCAACTCAAACTTCTTTCAAACATCCCCTCTAGGCTATAGTTTGAATGGAACCTTAAGCAAATCCTACAAGCAGACTTGTCAAACTAAATTCATGATTATTATTGCGTGCTAGAAAACCAGTTGCGGTAGAGTGAAAGTTTATGCCTTAGCCTTGTAGTGAAATCCAGCACACACACACACAGGTATTTAAAGAGTGAACAAGAAAACTCCAAAATTTTTATGTGGAAAATCTCGAAAAGAGGGAAAAAACCATGGGGCCTAGCCCAGTAGAAAGCTTTTACTATATATTTGTTTTGGAGTACAAGTTTTCTCGATAACGGGATTACATAATTGTATATGAGAAGGGCTGACAATGGGAATCCCAAAATCAGACAACAACAGCCATATAGTCACACTCAGGTTGTAACAGTTGCTAGTGGTAGTAGATGATGGTGAACAACGAGGAACAGTCACTGACGATGAAGGTCATCATGATGGAGACCGACGGAGATTGACGACGATGAGGATCAGTGGTGGCGGCTGACGATGGCAGCCGGCGGCAGTGGTTGGTAACCAACGGGGGTGGTTGGCGATCGTCGAGTGGTGGCATGATTATGCTTGGAGGATTTTCAAGCTTTAGAGTTCTCTCCTCTCTCTTCCTTGGCCTCCTTCATATGAAGAATGAGGTGCTATTTATAGATTGGAGGAGTGGCATCTCTGTAAATACATGCAAAATCCGAACCACTCCTCTCCATCGGATGGCTCAAAATGATTTCTTTTATAATATTATGTATTTTGTGTATTTGAATGCTCAAATGAAGTTAGAATTATGAGATCTTGGGCTTGTTAGATCCAGCTCATCGAGACGCTCGATTTGACTATAAACATTCCATGTTTGAGAGCTATTTAGGGAATTAACTGATATCCCAAAATTTCTAATGACATTTTAAGTGCTTGATCTCGACCAGTTTCAACTTCGGATTAGTTTACTTTTGACACCAAGATTCATGCTTGGACTAGTAGAATTTTCAGTGTCATATCAGTTGCCCCCCTATTTTTGGATGACATTATCTCAATCATCCAAATATATATATATATATATGTCATATACTTGAAAATAATAAATTCTTCAATAAAATTTGTCGGTCCATTAACTATACATTTTGAGAGAATAGATCTTCATGGGAGCAAAAGGTTATGATCAGCGAGTGCGATGTAGATGTGTAAAATCTTTGGCAAGATTTGGGGTTATGGACCCATCTAGGAACTTACGGGCTCCGCGGTGCCTGCTACTCATGCCTTGAACGCAAGCGCATATGGATGGTCGGGCCGCCCATCATGGTGGCGAACGCGAGGCATGGCGTCTGACGGCCGGTCGCGTGGGTCGGTAAGGCGATGGAGTGTGGGTCGAGCAGTCACATGAGCTGGCGGATCGTCAGTCCGCTGATTCGGCGGTAGGGGCGTGGAGTCGGCGCATGGTGGATCGCAGAATGGGCCTGCGAGTCGAACCAGCGGGTCGTGTGTGGGGTGAGCGTGAGCAGTGGGGCCATCGCGCGCATGACGAATAAGCGCAGCCTGGCGAAAATGGATGTTTTCACCCCTTTTGGCTCGTTCTGCCCATTTTGAGCAGTTTTGAACAGTTTTGGGCAGTTTTTAGTGATTTTTGACTTTTTTGCCCCTATAGGGGGTCTATAAAAACCCCCCTAGGGTCAAGGGAGAAGGCACACTCTTCATATGCTTGAGTGTCCCTCTTCTTCTTAAGAGGAGGTCATTGGGCGATCAGGCAGTAGTTCATCTGGCCAGGCTCCGATTTTCCCTCAAAAGAGGCGTCAACTACCCTTGTCAGACCGACCAGGTTCGGAGGTGATCAAGGCCCATAATTCATACGGTGAGGCTCCAATTTTCCCTCGAAAGAGGCATCAACTACCCTTGTCAGACTGATTAGGTTTGGAGGTGATCAAAGCCCATAGTTCATACGGTGAGGCTCCGATTTTCCCTCAAAAGAGGCGTTAACTGCCCTTGTCAGACCGACCGGGTTTTGAGGTGATCAAGGCCCATAGTTCATATGGCGAGGCTCCGGTTCTCTCTCAAAAGAGGTGTTAACTGCCCTTGTCGGACCAACTGGGTTTGGAGGCGATCAAGGCCTGTAGTTCATACGGCAATGCTCCGGTTCACCCTCGAAAGAGGTGTTAACTACCCTTGTCAGACCAACCGGGTTTGGAGGTGATCAAGGCCCATAGTTCATACGGTGAGGCTTCAGTTTTCCCTCAAAAGAGGCATTAACTACCCTTGTCGGACCGACCGGGTTTGGAGGCGATCAAGACCCGTAGTTCATATGGCGAGGCTCCGGTTTTCCCTCGAAAGAGGTGTTAACTGCCGTTGTCAGACTGACCAGGTTTGGAGGTGATGATCGGCGATGATAACCGGCGATGATAACTGGCGATGGTGATGACAGGCGGTGGCGGCCGGCATCAGTAGTCGGCGTGGATGGCCGGCGATGATGGTGGTGACCAGCGGAGATTGCAAGCGATGGTCGGCGGTGGTGACCAGCGATGGTAGTCGGCGGCGGTGATAATTTTTGACCTATCCGAGGTTGTTTGTGAGAGTGTTACCCGATGACGTTAACCTGTGTGGAAGAGGTTGAATTGAATCCGCTGAGGATTTTGACCCATCCGAGATTGTTTGTGAGAGTGTTACCCGATGATGTTATCCTATTTGGAAGAGGTTGAATTGAATCTGCTTAGGATTTTATCCCATCCGAGGTTGTTTGTTAGAGTGTTACCCGATGACGTTAACTTATGTGGAAGAGGCCATGGGAAGTCCACCAAGGATCTTTTGACCTATCCTAGGTTGTTTGTCAGAGTCTTTGCTCGATGACATTAACCTGGGTGGAAGAGGTTGAATTGAATCCGTTGAGTATTTTTGACTTATCTGAGGTTGTTTGTCAGGGTGTTACCCGATGACGTTAACCTGTAAGGAAGAGGTCGAATTGAATCCGCTAAGGATTTTTGACCTATTCGAGGTTATTTGTCAGAGTGTTACCCTGATGTGTTATGTATGTAAGAAGTTGAATTGAATCGGATTTTGACCCATCGAGGTTATTTGTTAGAGTGTTTCCGATGGCGTTAACTGTGGAAGAGGCGGGAAGTCCACCAAGGACCTTTTGACCTATCCTAGGTTGTTTGTCAGAGTCTTTGCTTGATGACGTTAACCTGTGTGGAAGAGGTTGAATTGAATCCGTTGAGTATTTTTGACCTATGCGAGGTTGTTTTTTAGGGTGTTACCTGATGATGTTAACCTGTATGGAAGAGGTCGAATTGAATCCGCTAAGGATTTTTGACCTATCCGAGGTTGTTTGTCAGAGTGTTACCCGATGACGTTAACCTGTATGGAAGATGTCGAATTGAATCCGCTGAAGATTTTTGACCTATTCGAAGTTTTTTGTCAAGGTGTTACCCGATGACGTTAACTTGTATGGATGAGATTGAATTAAATCTGCTGAGAATTTTTGACCTATCCGAGGTTGTTTGTCAGGGTGTTACCCGATGATGTTAACACATGGAAGAGGTCTGGGAAGTCCACCAGGACCTTTTGACCTATCTAGGTTATTTGTCGAGCCTTTGCTCGATGATGTTAACTATATGGAAGAGGTCAATTGAATTGAGGATTTTGGACCTATCGAGGTTGTTTGTCAAAGTGTTACGATGGCGTTGTATGGAAGAGGTCGAATCAAAACATCGTTTGTGGTTGTAGCCAAAGTTTCCCTTAACCTTGGTCTTATTTTTCCATGAGTATGATTGGAAAATCATAATTTGCAAAGCTATATCTCTTCTCAATGTTGAAATATCCTCCAACTTTGACTTGTTTCTTGGGATGGTAATCGATTAGATGCTTAACATGGGAGATCTTCTGAGATTAAGAGTTGCCCCCTAATTTTTGACAAAATCTGAAAGAATGAAGTTTGATGAATTTTCATTCTTCTCTTGCGCTCCTTAAAAGCTTGAAATGCTCTACCTCGATGGTGGTTTTGATCTTGTTGGGAAACTTGGTCGCCATACAAGATGAAATAATGGGAATTGATTTCCCATAGACGGTGCCAAATTATTGCATGCTAGAAAACTAGTTGCGGTAGAGTGAAAGTTTACGCCTTAGCCTTGTTGTGAAATCCAGCACACACACACAGGTATTTAAAGAGTAAACAAGAAAACTCTAGAATTTTTACATGAAAAATCTCAAAAAAATAGAAAAGACCACGGGGCATAGCCCAGTAAAAAGCTTCCACTATATATTTATTTTGGAGTACAAGTTTCTCGATTGATTACATAATATGAGAAGAGGCGCAATGGTAATCCCAAAATTAGACAACAACCATATAGTCACATTCGGTTGTAACGGTTGCTAGTGGTAGCGAGATGATGGTGAAACGGCGGAGGCGATTGGCGATGAAGGTGCGTCATGATGGAACCGATGGAGATTGGCGGCAGCGGATCGGCGGCGGCGGCGGCGGCCGATGGCGGTGGTTGGTAACCAGCGAGGGTGGTCGGCGACCACCCGTGGAATTACCGACCACCTGCCGGCCTCGCCATCGGCCGCCATCGCAATCGTCAATCTCATCGCCGATTCACCGCGACCGGACCACCGCCGGCCCTCATTTGCGGTCATCATCGCAAATCAACCATCATCGCCCGACCGATGCCGTCACCGCCGTTACCTCGTTATCACCGTCGCCATCCTCGGCGGCCATCTTCCGGTCACCATCCGACGACCTTCATCATTCGACGTACACCATTTTATGGTGTTGTTTCACGATTTTTTGGAATTCATTGTCAGTCCTTCTCATATATAATTTTGTAATCCCATTATCGGGAAAACTTGTACTCAAAATAAATACATAGCAGGAGCTTTTTTATTTGGGCTATGGTTTTCCTTTTTTTGAGATTTTTCACGTAAATGCGGAGTTTTCTTGTTCACTCTTTCTTGATAAAATTAACAAAGACCTAATGATCAGGTAATTATAGTTCATGAATAGAGTAGGTTAACATTGCACAATCTCTAAGTTCTTGAAATGATGAAGTTTAGCATATCCCAAAGGGCATAACTTCAGCTACTTGATATTTGAATGGTCAAACCAGAACTTGAGATAGAGTGATTGAACCAAGAATGCAAATATATGATCAATTAATTTAAAGGTCTGATGTGATAGTGGCATGCATCTAAGTTGTAAGTTTAGTAAGCAACAAAATTATATGAGAAACATATTGGTGTTATGCTTTCAACATCATCTAGATGCTAATGCAACACCATTAAAGGGTTGTTTGGTTGGCGATAAAATGAGTGTATTATATTTTATTTATGTGCACTTTACTTTTTTCGTTGTTTGGACCGAAGAAGAAAAAATACATCATATTCCTTCCATGTATTTCAAATGCCTCAAAACCCCATTTTAGCATGACTTTTAAATTCACTCAAATCGAGTGTATTTTAAGTGCACTCCGCTTCTCACAGCACTAAACTCTCGTATTCGGCTCTCTTCTTGCTTCACTATATTTTTCGCCCGCTTCCCAATATTTCTTCGTTGAGCTGAAGTGAAATGAACGAATAATTTTCAAAAATTCTATTTGCAAGGGAGAGCAAGAAGCTAAGAAGCCCGTATAGTTGAAGTAAAACAAAAAATTCTGCCATTGTGAATTGAAATGGAATACGACGAAGCAATCAGAGACATCTAGCTAAAAAATTCAATTTAACCTCTCTTTTTTTCTCAAAATCCTATTAAATTCTCTCCTTTTTTTCATTTGAAATTATCACAAATAGCTGCAAAGCCTTAGGTTGAAATCAACATATCTATGGAGAGCCTAAATTTTGTGTGCTAACATTTGATTATCACCTTAAATGAATAATTTTGAGACTACTCTTAAGCATATAAATTGATAAAAATGTCCCAACATCATCTGCTATCCAGATAACCAGCTATGCTATATCATTAGTTCCAAACGAGAAGAACTCTACATGCTCTGCAGTTTATCAATTTAGTTAAGAATATAACAATAATAAAAAAAGATGATGAGATTAATTTAAATAAAAATTTCATGTATCATACTCTCACGTTGGAGAAATTAATGCGTCAAATACACATAAAACTAGCTTTTGGAACCAAACAATGAACTAGCCTTTAATAAGATAACCAGCCATGCTATATCATTAGTTCCAAACGAGAAGAACTCTACATGCTCTGCAGTTTGTCAATTTAGTTAAGAATATAACAATAATAAAAAAAGATGATGAGCTTAATTTAAATAAAAATTTCATGTATCATACTCTCACGTTGGAGAAACTAATGCGTCAAATACACATAAAACTAGCTTTTGGAACCAAAGAATGAACTAGCCTTTAATAAGATAAATAATTCACTTTTTGGAAGGAGCACAATAAGATAAATAATTCACTTTTATATAAAATTAAAATTAGAGCATCTCATATAACAAAATAAAGAAATTAAACCTCACAATAATATAATTTTTTTTACATTATATACCATTTATAACTTCTCCCTCCGAGCCTTCAAATTTTGAAATCATTGTACAATCAATTTCTTATCAACACTCTTAAATATATCTTTTAAAGTATATGTAACAAGATAATCATTCATCCAAGAATCTCTTATTCTATTGCACAAACAATTATTTATGATCTTCATTGCAGAAAATATTCTTTCAACAGTTGTAGCGATTAGCAATATCAAAGAAAGCTTTATTAGCAAATATACATGAGGATAAACATCAATTTTCTTGATCTCTACTAACTTGCATGTAAGTTCTCCAATTCCTTTCAACTTAAAAAAATGCATTATTGGAATTCATGATAATACTATAATTTTCAAGTTGGTTATCGAAAATAATAATGTCAACTTCTGAAAAGTTTGTGGGTTAAAATTTTGTCAAACATATCAATTTTTTCTTGTCAAAAGTTGAGAAAGAATCGCATGGATTTAAACATCCCACACATAAAAGTAACTTAGTATTGACTTCATCAAATCTATTATTAAGCTCCTCAAGTCACATATCAATAACAGGATAAAATAACTCAACTTGATAATAGTGTAAATTTATAATTCCTTAAGCATATCATCTTGACCTCCCACGTATAATAAATCTTTCACTCATATTTGGCATAATTATATTTTTCTCACATAATGCATGAACTTCTTCAAATAAAATGTTTCTATCATCTTCTCTCATATTTTGTAGTCTTTATTTTGATACTTTGACCAAAGTCATGACATTTATAATATCTTGATTCTTTTTTTTATAAAAGCTAAGATAACTCATTTATGATTCTTAATATAGATTTCTTCAAGTGTAGATTGAAAATAAACTCAAAACATTGAATTGAATCAAGTAGAGCATTTGCTTCACTTATTTGTTCATTGTTCAAACCATCTTCTACAATTATCAAGAACATCTAGAATAGATCTAAATAAAATAAATATATTAATCAATACAGCATAATGTGATCCCCAACACGTATCTCCAGCTCATTGAAGAGTTATTTTTTGAATTAAACCTCTATCATCTTGTAGTTCTCCACTCCTTATTTATTCAACAAATTTGTTTAATAATCTTTCAAATAAAATTTCTCTTCTTTTGCAAGAACTTCCGACAATATTCATCAATTTAATATATTATTAAAAAATATAATAATCTGAATATTATTTTTAGCCATAGAAACTAGTGTTAATTGTAATTAATGAACAAAATAGTGAATGTAATAAGCTGAATTATTATTTTTAGGATTAAAGCTTTTAATCAATGAAACTCACAACGCATGTTGCTTGCTCCATCATAATCTTGATCACGTATCAGTGATAGACTCAATCCATGCTTTGAGAAATGTGTTTCAATAGCGCATTTAAGTGTTAGAGCAGTTATTTCACCAACATGTATAATTTCAAGAAAACGCTTAATAATGTAACTTCTCTTGTCAATATAAGAAAGTGCACTAGTCACTTATTCTTTCATCGATACACCATGAGACTCATCTAAAAGAACTGCAAATAACTCTTTACCTAAATCATTGATAATAGTGTTGAAGTCTCAATAGCAATTGTGTGTGTAATATCCTTCTGAATTTCAAGACATTATTTCCTATAACATTCTCAAGAACAACATTCTTAATACTTTTATTATGATCAGCCAAAAAGTGCATAAGTTCAAGAAAATTTCTTTGATTTTTAGAATCCTCTGATACATCGTGACCATGAAAAGTTAATCACTGGCATAAAAGAAAGCTTACACAATCAATCGTAACACTTAATTATGTTTATTCTCTTCGATTTTGATCAGAATGACTTTCATAAGCAAATGCAATGTGTTGATCTTGATTTACTAAATCTTCACACTTTCTTCAAGCAATATTATGAGTGCTATTAACTTGACCAATATGAACATCAAATCTATCTTTTTTTCTAATTCATAAATCCCTTAGGATCAAAATTATCACTACTTGGTTTCCCAATATCAGGTTTATAAAGATAATAAAATAAATAATATGATGCATCTTTTACAATATTGTGCTCTAACCAACATTTATATTCATCAGATCATTTTGGATTAAATCTATGCAATTTATTTTCAATCTGTGTTTGAAGAAATTCATGATCACAAGGCTAGCATAACCACTTTTGAAGAAATGCTCTTCGAACTCTATCACAATCATTAAGATGATACTGTGAATTTTTTCTTCTTAATGCAAGATCTGCTAAAATATCTTCTAAGTTGAATTCTATTAGCACTTGTTTAAATTTTATATTACTACTTTCATCAATAATAATATGTGAACAACATGACTCATCTTATTCAATCTTTCTTTTAAAATATCTCTCCATATCTAATTAAAAGAATAAATTAAAATATTAATACAACGTCTTCAAGATTAATATGCATAAAAAATCAGAATATATACTTTTGATCATATTTCAAAAAATAAAAAAGACATACTTTCTTCCTTTTCTAAGAAAATAATAATTTTTCAAAATAAAAGCACACAATTGGCCTATACCTAAAAATAAATTAAGAATATTTCTTAATAAAGACACTATCTAACAAATCAATAAATTTTTAAAAAGGGCACACCTTTAGCCTTTTTTAAATAAAATAAATATTCACGTAACTGAATTGCTTGTGGAGACTATTCCATTGAGAAATATTTTTGAATACTCTGCTCTTCTAAGATCATCTAATATAAAGCATATAATTAAATATTAAATACACAACACAAATTTAACTTAAGACAAAATAAATCTCAATAACACAGTACAAAAATGAGGATTATGAAAATTTTAACTTTAAATAAGAAAACATTTTAATTTTCTAATCTTCAACATTTACTATAAACTAGGAGATTTCAACAGGCACTTGGAATTCAACAAATGTGAGTCTCTTATTATAAGAATAAAAATTCATATAAGATTTTTTCATAGATATCATCAATGCAAAAGAAAATCGATACAAGGCTAACAATAAATATAATATGAACACAACGTTATAAGAAGCTATTAGACATTAAATCTAATGAAAATTTTATTTATACAATAAATATTAAATCTAACAAAAAGAACTTTAAGTTAAAAACAAGTAATAATGGGATATAGTATAATATTACTAATGGATAACAATAGTAATCTGAGTAAACATCATAACAAAACAAGTAAATGAAACATTTGACTCCCATATATATCATATAATTATATAATAAATCTAGTCAAATTTGTTATACAAATATAATATCATTATTTTTAAAATATATTCTTCATAGGAGATAGAGCTAACATTTTGAGAGCTAAAATTCAATCAATAAGGGCATTTGCTTAAGATCATTATCAAGATATAAATACACTCATAAACAAGGGAGAAACTAGCTTATCATTTGAGATGGGCAAACTAATTATGCAAAAAAATTAATGTTACGAAAAAATTCAAAATGAATAATATATAATTTAACATAAACTTGCATCTAGTTCACCTTCTAAAATAAATACAATAAATTTTCTTCTAAAACTTTTCTCTAATAATTAAGCTATAATCCAAATTAAAAAAATTAAAATAAAATAATTAATGGAAAATTTTATTTCTTGCCAAATGTAATTAATGACAAGCAAAGCATGTGAAGTATCGATTTAGATAAGGAGAAGAACACGAAGTAGGGTGGGAGGAAAGATGAGTTAATCAATCGGCCTTTCTTATCACCGGCAAGCTGCAGACCTACAGTAGTGGAATAGAAAGACGAAGGTTTCAAATGCCTAAATCCAGCTTGTAGATGTATTTACAAGATTTAGACAAGCATATGGGCGAGGAAGGAAGGATATTGGGAGGTACTGAGGGAAGATGAGGGTTACCTTCGGCAGCTTTGTGAGTCCTACTGGGTTCTTTGTGATTTGGAATGTGATAGACTAACAGTCCATGGATTCACGGGATTTAGTGAAGCAGAAGCATGCCAAGGGTGGGAGGAAAGATGAGGGCTTTGAATGCAATCCCTAATCTCTTAATCTCTAAATGGCATATTGTGTATCTGGATCCCGCATCCGAAGGTGGTGGGCTAATGGGGGCACGAGCCTCGAGTGCCCCCACACTCCTTCCACTCATGTATATATATATATATATATATATATATATATAATTAAATAGTTTTAAAATATGAATACATTATTTTTCTACTTTACTTTACATATGCCCAATCAAATAGAAAAAAATAATTTCCCTATAATTATTTTATAGACAATCAAATTGCTTTAACGTATTTAGAATATGTTACATTGCATTTTATTTAGGGAACATTTCATTTTCAGACAATCAAACAACCCCTAAGTTTAAATTTAAAGTGGAGTACTTTGAAATTCAACATAAATGTAGTCAGGGAGTCATGATCTGTGTAGGTTGGATTTACATCATCATCTTGACAAGACGTTGGCCTTGGCAAGCATCAAATCATTCACGTTTAGGAGATAGTATGCTTCCTTTGAAAAGAAGAAGCCCCATCAATTTCCAATAAGCCCGTATCAATGGGCACAACTTCATGGAGATGCAGATCACACATATATAAACATTTCATTTTCCTCAAGTAGCCAAAGATATCATGATGACCATATAACATCTCATTTTTATTTCTTGTGTCATTAGTAGATTTTGTTGAAATTTATGACCCAAATTCACAAACCAGTCCTATAATTCTATTGGCAAGATTTGTAAGATTTTCACTAATAAATGATGTATGCAATACAAACTATCAATAGCAATGCAACATTACAACATTATCAACTTCAAAAGACCTTCATTGAAGGAATTGTCTGATGCTTTAACTAGGCTTTTTGTACCATTAAAAAGTTGACCTGAAGTACTTGCACCCTGTCAATTTTATATTATTTTCAAGCCTTGGTTTTCCTGTGAAGAAAAGCTTTCCCATAATTAGCCACAATTCTACTTCTTCGGCCGCCCTATCTTGTTATGTGTGGTCAAAAATGGGAGAACTTTAGCAAATGCATGTTTAAAATTAATGTGCACTAGACAATTAGGCATTATCTCAAGAGCATTTTAGAGATAAGCTGTGACAACATCTCAAGGAACAACTATACTTTTAAAAAGATTCTAGTTGTAACCATAGGAGAATGTTTACATCAACATTTTAGGTGTGTTTGTAATAATGTAAAATAATAACTGACACACTCTTTCAAAACTTATCCTTGTACAAGTTGTAGATCACCTTTGGTAGAATCATTATTTGCCACTTTTTTTAACATTATCAAACATCAGGTTGGTGGTGTTGTACTCCATATGAGTGGCACGCTGAGCAAGCAAGATGGCAACACCTCAATTGATCTTGTGTATTTCTAGTAAAATAATTCATGTTAATAACAAATGAAGTGGTTTTACAATAGGGGAGAACTCTAAAATGCTCTTGAGATGATGCCTAATTTTCCTAGAGGGAGGCATGTTTTGACGTACTAGTAATGCCATTTTGAGTATTCAGCTAATTCTCCATCTATAAGGCAAGAAGACCACTTTATCCATTCAAATTTATTGGCAATGTTCAATTAATTAGATCATAAGATGGCAGTTAAAGATAAATGGTTGGAGAGAAGAAAATTTGATTATCCAAAAATGTTCGAGCAAATGTTGTTCATGACCTAGTATCATATCGTTATTGATTATGTTACAAGTCAATTGGTTATCGAGAATTTCTAATAAGTGGTGTAAAACCATTATGTGATAGATTTGTCTCCTATGCACCAAGAAAATTAGGGGATCAACCTAGCTCTAAAGCTTCAAGCATGAGTTGTCGAGTATTAATCCACTCTTTCAAAAAAAAAAGAATTTAGAAAAAGGAGTTAGCAACCATAGTAGATTGAATTAGGCCAACTTAGGTGATAGCGAGAGAGGTCAACTTAAAATCAACAAATAATGCTTTTGTTTAATCCTAATTTGTCCTAAATTGATACTAGACTTTATTTGTGTGTATTGTTACAAGAATTAGTAAGAAGAAAAAAATAATAAAAATAAATCCGTTGTACTAATAACGAGGGGAGATTGTAGTGTTATATGAATACAAGAACAGTAAATGAATCTCAATCAGAAAGAACCTCTAAAAGTATCAAAAAGGTTTGAGAATCTAAAAAAATCTCCCCATTATACCTTTAAACTCTTTACTTATAGGGTAAGACAAGAAGCTCATAGAATAATAGAAGAAAAATATACAAGCTCTAGGGACTAATAAAATGCAAAAATGTGTACATCAAGATGATATAGCTAAGGTGAGGCCTATGAATGACGTGATTACTCATATGGATCTACTCACCTTGGTCTATATGTGGGGTCAATATACAATCAGAGTCCTTACTGAGTTAAAATAATGGTGAGTGGGTAATAAGTGGTGCTATATAAGGTCACCCATCTTGATGTGTCGGGTGATTCGAGCAAGCAAGTTAAGTAGGTCAACCAAGTGGATAGATTTCCCCATCAAGGCTTGACCAACGATGAATCCCCTGATTATTAAGTCGATAGTGAGCTAACGAATGGTTGATGTCAGAGTCTAAAACTTCCCTCAAGAGTAAAACCTTTTTAGAATGTAAGTGTTTATGGTCATTTCCACGTCTATCCTAAAGTGAGTATACAATTGATTTGTAACAAGTCATGAAATCCCCTCTTCTAAAACCTTGATAGATCCTTCTATTATTCCGGAACTCAAAATCAATCTCTTTCGATGGAGATAATTTGGATTCGATAGACCTTTTCAAAACTGTTAAATACAAAACCCTACAAAGCTAAAATTTCTAATAATAATTTCAATAGAACCACTCGCTCTTCTTCCACCCCAAAAAAGTAATGTGGCGTCAGTTCTTTCCTCTCTTACCTTTCTTTCTTCTTCTCCCCTTTTTTGGTTGTCTCCTTATGATTAATTTTCTTATTTGGAATATCCGGGGTTGTGGGACTCTTCCGGTCCGCAATCGTGTTAGGAGTCTTTGTCGTATCCATAATATTAAGTTACTAGTTCTTATTGAACCTCTCATTAATTCTTCTAAGATTGCGTTTGTCGCTAGATCCCTTGGTTTTCATAATTTTTTCTTCAATCTTAATAATAAAATTTGGTGCTTTTGGCACAACTCCATCACCATTTCCATCATTGATGATCTTAACCAATTGGTTAATGTCAAAATCTCTTTAGGTGATTTATCGGCTTTTGGCTCTTTTATCATGCTTCTTGTAATAGAGTGGTAGGAATCTCCTTTGGAATCACTTACCGCTTCTTCCCAACCTACCACAGTTGGTTGGAGGCCATTCAATACCATCATAGCTAGCTCGGAAAGAAGGGGAGGATGTTCTAACCTTCATTCCATGGAGGACTTCTCAAATATGATCGGATTGCAATTTGATTGACATTGGTTTCCTGGGTCTAATTACATTGGCACAACTCTAGACTTTGGCGTCTAGATAGGACCCTCTTTAATTCTTTGGATCAATCGGTGGCCTACCACTATTGAGCATTTGAGCGAACTTTGTCTCGATCATGCTCCTCTCGATTTCCTTCAAAATCCCCCCCCCTACCCGTCTACTCCCTCTCCTTTGATTTCAAAATATGTGGACCCAACATAGTGACTTCACCAATGTGTAAGCCCTCACTAATTGGATGGCCCCTGTTTTCCGGATAATTACTGTTAAAGGTATGACTATCTCGCTAAAGCTCAAAGACTTAAACAAAATCTCAATTGGTGGAACAAACACATTTTCAAAAACCTTTTCACAAATCTTAAAGCTATGGAACAAGAGGTTTGTTCTCTTGAAGAGGTTGTCTCCACTGATCCCAGTAAACTAGAGGAGTTGAACATTGCCAAGAATACCTTGGCTAATTATCAAAATATGGAAGAAACCTATTGGCGTCAAAAAGCTGCAAGCAAGCATATTGCTGATGGTGACAGAAACACCAGGTATTTTCATGCCATTTGTAATAAACGGAGAGCCTTAAACTCGATTAAGAAAATTAAGAACTCTAATGGTGAATGGATAACTAATAACAATGATATTAAGGATTCTGTCATTCAGCATTTCCAAACTCTATTAAATTCTAATCCGTTGCTGGAAACTTTATCAAACACTCATCTTATTCCCTCTATGATTAATAGTGAGGACAATCATTTACTCACTAGTGTCCCTCAGAAGGAGATTAGTAATACTCTTAAGAACATGAACATCGATTACATTCTTTGGTCACGGCTATATACTTCTTTCAGCATTGTTGGTCATTTATTAAATCCGACTTAGTTGATGCTGTTATTGATTTCTTTGATGGCAATCCTATACCCAAATACTTTTCTAGCACTTCTATTGTCCTTATTTCCAAAACTAGCAATCCTGAATCTTGGGGCGATTTTAGACCGATCAGTCTTTGCACCTTTTTTCAAAAACTTATTGCTAAATTAATAAACAATAGACTTAGCTCTTTGCTTCCTAAAATCATCTCACCTAATCAAACTGGTTTTGTTAAAAGCATTAATATCGGATAATATTCTTCTTGCAAAGCGGTTCATGACATTAATGTCCCTTCTAGAGGAGGCAACATCTTATTCAAATTGGACATCACAAAAGCCTTTGACAATCTCTCATGGGAGTTTCTCTTTCAAATCCTAAATTTGTTTGGTTTTTGATAGATTTATCCGGATTATAAAAGGTGTATCACGAATATGCGGTTTTGGTTATTTTGAATGGTGAGTCCTTAGGTTTCTTTCCTTCTAGCCATGGTTTGAGGCAAGGTGACCCACTTTCACCATCTCTTTTTATCATCGCTATTGAATACCTGTCTAGGAGCCTTAACAATCTTTACGCTAATAAACCCAATATGTCTTTTAAAACTCATGGTGGCTTCCCTATTTCTCATCTTAGCTTTGCAGATGATTTCATTATCTTCTGCAACGGCTCCCTTCATCATGTTAAATCCATTATGAACCTTCTAAATGATTTTGGTAAAGTTAGTGGCCTTTTTCTTAATGAAGGAAAATGCAGTTTTATCCCTTCATCTAAGATTCCATCTAATAGACTTAACCAAATATCGATTACTAATTTTAAGCAAAATCAACTCCTCTTAATTATCTTGGGGCTCCTCTACAAAGGCCATAAAAGATCTCACCTTTTGATGATCTTATTGAAAATTTCTAACAAACTTTCGGTTTGGGAATTTCATTTACTCTCATTGTGGTAGGCTTACCTTGATCAAAAGCACTTTAAATTCCATGCCTATATATCTTCTCCAAAGCGATTGTACCTACCAACTCTACCATCAATAGAATTGAACGTCTATTAAACAAATTCTTTTGGGGAACCAATACCTCCTCTAAAAGGATGCACTGGTCATCCTGGTCCAAAAATTGTGGTACTCTTGAAGAGGGAGGTGCGGGTTGTAAATCCATTAAAGAAGTAATCAATGCCTTTTCCTACAAACTTTGGTGGAATTTTAGGAGCAATAATAGTCTTTGGGCAAAATTCATGACTTCCAAATATTGCCGGGTAAACATCCTCTCATTTGTCCCTTTAAATCGGGGATTCTCCCTATGGAGAAGACTATGTTACGTCAAAAATGCGAGAATCCTTAATTTTTTTGGGGCATAAACTCAATTCCTTCTTTTGGCAAGACTGGAGTGGTTGTGGATCCATTGATGACTTACTACACTCACTCCACCTCGATCTTAGAGTTAATTCATTACGGCAACCACAAGTGGAATACTAGTAAGATTATCGATTCTATTCCTTCCTTTCTTACACATGATTACTAACATTCCTATCACTCTAACAATCATGATCAGATTATTTTTAAGCTATCTCATAATGGGGATTTCAACCTTAAAATGTGTGGCTTCACACTAAAGACACTCGATTCTTCTATTGTGTTCTCCAAAATCGGAATAACAATATCCCTCTTCTTACTCTGTCTAACTTGGTATCCTAAAAAATTTTATTCTGTTGACTCTTCTTTGTGGGGTAAAGGGTTTTACTTACCCTCAAATGTCAATGTTGTTCTCATATTGAGAATGTTAACCATGTTTTTTATTAATGGGGCTATTGCCTCTAAAATTTGGATTTGGTATGATGATCTATTCAACACTTGTCAATTTTAATTGTTCTTTTAATTTATATCAACTTCTTGGAGTTTACTTTGACAATACAATTAAAGGTCATATTAAAATCATAATGCCATTACTCTTATTTGGTTCATATGGATGGAGAAATGATGCTAAACATCGTGGGATTCGTATGAATCACATGAGGATTATTGCTAGAACTAAAAACAAAATTTGTGAATTGTTCAAAGCCAACTTAATTCATCATAAACATTTTAAAGGTAAATCGTAGCTAATAAAGCGGGACTCAACCTTCGGACCAAAATTACTATCGAAATGATAGAATGGTTTTTTGGAAGAAACCTCTTGATCATATTATTAAAATTATCTTGTGCTCTCTCTAATAATGGCTCTGGTTGTGGAGGCATTTTCAGGGACTCTAAGGGCATTGTCCTATGTGCTTTTGCTTATCCCCTTATTTCCAGCACTGTTCCTTATACTGAGCTTATGGCAGTCCACAAAGCTTTAGAAATTTGTATTCAAAAGCGGTTGGCTCAATATTTGGATAGAAGTGGGCCTCTTCTCTTGATTGATCTTTTGACTTACCAATATGAGCAGCGTTTGTACTATCTCCTCAAGCAAACAAGGGTTCTTCTTTCTCAAGTGAATTTTACCATCACCCATGTTTGGTGAAGGTGTCTTGATTACCTTGCAAATGGTGCGAGATTAGGAGATCATCTTCTTTGATCAACTTACATTACCCAAATACTTGCGGCTGGTTAACTTGGACAACTCGGGCTTCCTTACCTCGAATCTAATTCACCTCTTTGCCTTCCATTTCTTCTTTTTTTTTTCTGATTTTCTGTTTCTTTGTGTTCTTTATGGATAAGCCTCATAGATATCATTGCTGTCTTGTGCTCTTTTCTATGACTTGCCTCTACCCCTTCTCCTCTAGTTGGATGATTCATGTTTTGGAATTTTAATTTTATGGGGCGATGTTGAACTATATGCACATTAATCTCTTGAATTGGAACCTATTGTTACCTGTTAATCGGTTTTATAACTACAATCCCACTTGGGACTTGACTTTCATTGATACAACTATTACTAAACCTGATAGAATAAAACATCGCTGGAGGAAGTTATCTACTCTGATGGGTTTAGATTTTATACTAACTCTCAGAACTGCCTTTTCTCACCGACAATAAGGCTTGGAGCAGCTACTAACTATGTTGACTCTAGGCATCGGATTAGTGTGCATTATCTTTGCGCTTTTATTTTACCGATTATAGTATTTTTTTGGCTAATGCTTACATTCCTTGGGACTCTTCCCTCCTTAAAGGCCTTATTCATAAAGGTTCCATCACTTATGCTGAAAGGACTTTGGTTGGTTGTTGGGCTTCAGGATTTTATGTACAATCGGCTGTCCTTGCTTGTATAACGTCTAACCTCAGCCCGCTTTCCTGCAAGGGAAGAAATTGTAATTCCCGGGTCTCTTTTATTGATTGTTTTGGTCCAAATCCTTATCTGACTGGATTCGGTTTAATTGTGATTTGGGGTTTGGAGGTTTCTTTGGTTGCTTGTTGTTTTGTTTGTTGATTTGGTTTTTTCATCCCCGTGGGTTCTGCCGCCGCAGATTTTTTCTACTCGCTTCCTCCTCGCTTTTCCTCTGTTTTGCCGCCTTGTCTACTACGTCTTAGCAAGTTCGGTTTTGGACCTTTATTTTCTTAAAATTTCGATTGGTAATGATGTCTCTACTTGGAATCATCTTCTTATTCTATATTTTACCGCTTACATTGTTGCATTAGCTCTCATGGGAGTGACTTGTCGATTGCCCTGATTTTGGATTGCTGCTCATTTCAGGGTGGTTGTAAATCCTGCATCTAATGGGCTTGTGCTGTTACCTTCTTGGATTGGAGTGTCATTTTTGTTTGAGAAGTATTTTAATCTGATGTCTTTAGATCTTGGATGTTTGTGGATTTAGTATATCTGATTAGTTGTCCCTGGGTTACTGTTGTTACCTGCTATAATATCCCTTTTACTGCTGCTAGTATTGTGCACTAATGCTTAATCAAGCTCTACCGGATCTTAACATATGGTTTGTATATTCTCAATGACTGTTATTATGGCAAGCCTGTGGGGTATTTCGACAAAGATTGTGGGCTGAATTGGGATTGTGCTGCTACTGTTATGAATGTTCCTTATGTGGCAACTTTTCTGATTTTCACTGGTCGGATTTGTTTCTGCTGGGGTTCTGACATTATCCTTGATCCCTTATTCTGCTGCAGTACTTTAATCTGTTTAAGTTCTGTGGTAATTTAAACTGGATATTTGCTGATTTACCTTTCATTGGCTGTTTTATTAATCCAATGCATGAGGTCGATCTGTTTTGCTCTTAGCTATTGAACACCTATTGGTTGCGCCTCTTCTTTATTGATTATTTTGTTGATTGGAATATCCCATCTCTACTTTAATATCTATTTAGAATGGAATTATGTTATTTTTTTCTTTATTAGTCTTGTTGCTTCTTGTTTTGCTTCCCATGATCAGCAGGTTTGGAGTTTTGTGTATCCTAGGATTGTGCTTACTCGATAGTTGTCGCTATGTCGCTCTTGTCTTGGAGATTTATTTTTCTGTTTTTCCTTGTCTCCTCGTTTGGCTCTCTCTTTGTTGGTTGTAACATTTCAGGGTCTCATGACCTGAAAGATGTTCCTGCTATTGCTGTCCTGATGGTGAGGGCTTTTAGTGATTTCTGTCTATTTTGCTACCTTCAGGATAACTGTCTATATGCCTTAATTTTTCGTTTATCTACTATTGCCATGTCTACTCTGATTGAGGAGTTTTCTGGCCAATTTGCTGTAACTTCCTATCTTGCCGCCTTAAGCATCGCTTTCGGATGTTAATGTTGAGCCTCATTTTTATTCACTTGTTGATTTCTTTTATGGGGGTTCCAATGTCGTATTAGTCGCTTTTGGTCTGGGTTGGCTTTCGAGTTGCTATATCTATCTCTTGTCTTCTCCGATTTGCATCACCTGCTACCTCTTTTCTGACTGGTTGGTTCAGTCGTATGAGCACTTTATTCTGAAAGATGGATATTATGGCCACTTTAGTCTTTGCATATCTTGGAGTTTTCTGCCTTTTGCTGTCCCGTTCTTTGGATTTATTGTCGAGCAGCTGGATTACTTGAATGGTGATTCTGAACGCTGCTATTGGAGCTGCTGCTCTAACTGTTCTTTCTCTTCTAACTGGGTTGATTGCTTCATTCCTTGTGTTGAGCCGTATTTCTTTTCTATTGCTTTCTCGGACATTATTAAAGGGATTTCTGGGTTGTTTTAGACCGAAAGACTCATTTACATACCATGTGATTGGGATGGTGTTAATTATAGCTCATCGACTTATGTAATGATTCTGCTAGTAGTCTCCTCTCAGTATTTATCTTATGGAGGGATTATATGTCAACAATTTCCTTCCTGTACATGGCTATTCGAGATTCCGCAAAGATGGTTCACTTACTTATGTTTATTCTCATATCAAGATGGCTATATTGATGATATTTCTCTTGAATGAGACTCCTTATCCTTTCTTAGCAATTACCTATATATTTTAGATATGATTTTTCTTAGGTTTGCGTGTAATAAAGCTCACAAGAATATCAACAACCTGGGTGCTTCCTTCTCAGTTTGTTGGCTATGATGGCCGTGATGTTCTCACTCCTTTTGGTTCGGTAGCTCATGTGATGTAACCCTTCAATAAGTTTGGATGCTCATATTTGCATCCGCCCCAACATGGTGTGATTGTGCCGAGCCTTCTATCCCATTTTCTTATTATCATACTCATATTATACTATTTTCTCCTATCTTTTGTCGTATTACCTTAACTGCTTCTAATCTCTCTCTTATTATTACTTTGGTGTGTTTCTCTTTTATCTTGCGGTTTGCTCCATATTACCAAGCACTTCTACAATCATCGAGTTTTGGCCTTATCATTTCTTTAGCTTATTATGTTAAACATCTTGTATCTTTTGATTGCTTTAATGTTTTCTTTTGCTCTTGGATGTACTTAGTTGGGGATTTACTCCTTAGGCTGATTGTAGCTCATCGAGCAGTAGTTTCGGAGTTTATCCCCTTTAAGGACATTGTAACCTTTATTTTGTGGCAATAAAATACCCATAATGGGGTTTCCTAAAAAAAAAAAAAAAAAAAAAATGCTTGATTCCTTATTATTATGTAGGGGCCATCTCATGTTAATCCTAGTTTGTCGAGTAAGTTCTGGCGAGTGCTAGCATCCACTTTCTTTAGTACTTAGTAGAAAGGCTGGAAGCTCATCTCCTTAAAGTTCAATCTTTTTATCGCTTCTTGTCTTAAAGTACTCGACATTTAGAATTCCTCTAACAATTCAAGCATCATCTCCATACTTTCTTCATTTTTCTCCTCCAACTCAAAGAATTATTGTTCATACTTAATAGTTATCATGAATCGCTAACAGTGCAACTCATTGTTGACCTCACTTTTAGGAGTGAGCTCTCAACTTCTTCATCATAGATCTAAGACTCTTGTAGACACTAAGAGCACCTTAGTCTTAAGACACTTCTAGTGATTAGGTGAAAACTTAACCTAAGCTTAGAGACTTAGAAGGATTAGTCATGGGAATAGGTCATGATTTAAGGAGTTAGGAAGACTTGCCTACCCTATAGCCTTAAACCCAATCCTAGCTTCCTTCCTCAAATCAAACCTCAAATTCAAATCCAAGATCATAAATCTAACCCCAAATCAAATGATTAAAACCCATGATTAATTCAAATTCCAAATCCCTTCCTAAGCCCATTGGTTTTATCTTATGTACTTAGCCTTAACCAAATTCAAATCAACCCCTATTCAGTTGATTTCCTTAAATATCAAATTCAATCTCAAATCAAATCCCAACCCAAATTTCAAATCAAATCCAACTCCAAATGATTGAAACCCATGATTAAATTCAAACTCCAGAATCCTTTCTTGAGCCATATGAACCACCTTCATATGCTTAGCCAAAACTCCCTTTAAACTAAATCAAACTTGTCATAACAAATTTATCCTTGGTTTGAATCATCCCACTAGTTAAGCAAAAAGTTTTGGATTAATCAGAGAAGTAATTAAATGGTAATTAGCAAATTAACATTCTCAATTAAACTAAAATTTAGGAAAAAAAATACTATTCAAAATCCATTGAAATTAATTTTAGAATATTCTATGTTCAATTATCTTTCATAAGCAATCTATTTCATATTTTTTTGATTTTTTTACACTTAGATATGGATTTTAGAAGGTTTGGTAATTAATTAAAATTTATTAAATCCCTAATTATATTATTAATCCCGTCAGTGCCACATGTGCCACTGACGTGGCATGCGCTTTACACGTGGTGCGATGGGATTAGCTTTTTAACTTGTCACATCATAGCGCTGTGTGGCAGTGGCACTATGCACTTTCTCCTCAGACGTCTGATCAAGGATCAAACGGTTGAGATTAAAGCCGCGGATCTGAGGAAGGAAAATGTATATATTATGCATTTTGATCTCGGCCGTCCATCCAAAATGCACAGATGGATGGCCAGAGATCCATCCCTGTCACTCTATGTTAGCCATGGACACCGTCCATGTTTGAAGCCATGATCCGAGCTCGATTGAGCTTGGATTGGGATGAAACTCAACCCACACCATCAACATGCAACCTAGATCACATCTAACAGCTAAGATTCTATGAGATTAACATTCACTTCACAAAGCTTCAAACCATAGCTAGATTAAGCTCAAAAAATGGCTAACCTCACCGGTGCTCGATTCCCTTAGAGAAGCTTCGTCTGGTTGAGGAAAAGCTTTGCTGAAGGTTTGAGCTCTTGAGGTTGAGTGGATGCTTCTATGGACCAACCCCCCTTTGCCTTGAGTTCAGTCTTGATCAAGATGGCTCCTCACTTGCTTTAAGAACTTAGGAAAGAGTTTGGGTGAGCTTGATTGAGGTTCCTAAGGGAGTGTGCAAAAGGAATTGCACTAGTTTTGAGTGTGGAGTGAGTATGCTCTTCAATAGAGGTCCACTATTTTTAAGCTCTGAAAACTGAGAAATGATATTTTTAAATCACTCTAAGAAGCTTGGAGAGGCTGAGGAATTGCTTCTCTGGCTTCCCTAAGTTCAATCAAAATGAGGAATGTTAAGTTTGAAATGAATTAGGGGGAGTATATCTCCCCCTTTGGCAATCGGACGGTCGAAGAATGTCATGCCATTTTGAATCAATTGCCTTGATTTAGTGAGTTTATTAGGCTATTAGATGAGTCATTGAGTTCAGTTTGGCCAGAGGAGTGGGAAGGTGAACTCCCCATGTGCTCAAAATAAGTGGAGGCATGATTCCCATGTGGCCATTTTAAGGGGAGTGGTCGGTTTGACCATTGGGCTAGGTTAACCCACACCCATTGGTTGGTACACCTCCCTAGTGTTCACTTGATCCACTAGGAGAGTGCCAAATGGGTATGAAGAGGATTTGACCAAATTCCAAGTGGAATTAGCCAAATTTTTATCTATGGCCTAGGGGTAAAATGGTCATTGGACCTTGATTTTAGTTTAAGTATGTTTGATATGATGAGAAAATAGGTTTGGCAAAGTTTCATTAAATTTGGAGTTGGTTTGATGTGATTTGGCTCATGTTGACCCATTTAGGTCAAAATGAATCAACTGGGTCAAGTTGACCAAGTGGTCAAACAGGATCAAACCAAGAGTGGGTCAGGTTCATATGACCATTTGAAATGTTTTGTTGGCTTTGGTTTGATTCAATTTGGTTTAGGTTTGAATTTGGTTCATATGACTTCATTTAGGTCAAATGGGTCAAGTTGACCAATTTGACCCATTTGACCTATTTGTGCTAGGTCATGGGTAGGTTTAGGTTTGGTTGGTCATATGAAGTGGATTGGTATCTTTGCTTCCAATCAATTTTGATTAAGTTTGAATTTGGCTCAATATGACCCTTTAGGTCAAGTTGGGTTCAAGGTCAATTGGGCTAGGTTAGGTCTAGTTGGCCAATTGAGGCTTTGGACAAGTTCAACAAGTGATTTAGAATGAACTTGACCCATTGGTTTCAATCAATTTGGCTTAGATCAAGTTTTGACATATTTTGCCTTTTTAGGTCAAGTTCAAACATTGATCATGAATGAACTTAGATCATTGGTTTCAATCAATTTGGCCTATGATGGATTTTGGCTATGTTGGGTTTCATTTTGGCTAAGTGTTGACTTGGTCAACCCTTAGGTTTGACTTAGTTTGACCCAATTTGAGTATTGATCATCTCATGATGATTGTTGATCATGATGAGAGGCTTAGGTGAGTTTGATTCAATCTAATTTGGTTAGGATTAAAATTTGGCTCATAAGCGTACTTTAGGTCACTTTGGGTCAAGTGAACCTAAGTGGGTCGAATGGCTTAGTCAAAGCTTGATTTTAGTTTGATTGAAGTTACATATGGACTTATGATTGAAATATAAATCCATTTGCAAGTGGTTTGAAGTCAAATGGGTTTTGATTCATTTGACAATTTCAAGTTCAAAGGGTGAACATGAAATGGATTTTGGCTTGATTTGTGAATTGAGTTTTGGTTAAGTGATTGAAGTTTGTATTAGTATTTGGATTCATGATTGAAGGATTGATTGAATCATGAAGGAAAATCAAGAGTTTGGATCGATTTGAAGTTGATTTGGCTAAGTTCAAGAATTTGACTTGAAAGTCTTAGGTTGGATTTTGATTGAATTTGAACTTGAATTTTGGAGTTGGTTTTGGTTGTTTGAATTTATATTTCATTTATATATCTGAATATAAATGACAATATAATTGGTCATGAGAAAATTTTATGAGTTTGAAGTGATTTGAACATGATCTAGGCTAAGTCCTTAAGAGAAAATCAAGGTGACTTAGGAAAGATTTGTGAATTGATCTTGAATTTTGGATTTAGTTTGATTGATTTAAATTTATATTTCATTTATATATGTGAATATAAATGAGTTGTGTGAAAATTTTGTGAATTTGAATTGATTAGAAGACGATTTTTAGGCTAAGTCCTTAGGAGAGGATTAAGGACTTAAGAAGGATTTTGAATTAGGAATTTAAATTTTAGATTTGATTTGATTGATTTGAATTTATATTTCATTTATATATGTGAATATAAATGAGAATATAAATTAGTTATGAGAAAATTTTATGAATTTGAATTGATTTGAAGATCATTTTTAGGCTAAGTCCTTAGGAGAGAAATTAAAGGACATAGGCAAGATTTGGAATTTGGAATTTCAACTTGGAATTTGATTTGAATTTATATTTCATTTATATATGTGAATATAAATGAGAATATAAATGGGTTATAGAAAATTCATGAATTTGAATTGATTTGAAGATGATTTTTAGGCTAAGTCCTTCGGAGGGAAATTAAGGACTTAGGAAATATTTGGAATTTGAAATTTCAATCATGGGTTTCAATCATTGATTTCAATCATGAATTTCAACCATGGGTTTCAATCCTATGGCATTGATTTGAGCTTGGAGAAAATTAATTAGGCTAAAATTGATTTAGGTTTCATGTTGATTTGTTTTGGAGTTTGACTTGAAGGAAGGAAGTAAGGAAAGTGGTTCAATCTATAGGGTAGGCGGATTTTCCTAACACCCCTAAGGCATGACCTACTCCTATGGTTAACTCTTCTAAGTCTCTAGGGTTAGATTGAGTGTCCACCTAATCACTATATGTTTCTTAGGACTAAGGATCTCTTAAAGTCTAAGAGGGTCCTATATCTAAGATGGAGGGGTTGAGAACTCATTTTAAAAATGAAGTCAACATGCATCTAATTCAGTTCGGTCATGGATTTGAGGCTATGCGAGTTACTTATGAGGGAACAATCCTCACAATAATTAGTAGAGAGGGTGGCGGCCGACGCCATTCTCTCCTGACATGCCTTTCCTAAGAAGAATGTCCAAAGAGTCAATTTCATTTGGCCATGCAAGGTTCCCTTATCTATTCCATCGCTTCCACAGACATGACACCTCCTTGTCCCCTCAAAGGGGAAGGCTATCTTGGTCTCCGAAATAGTCTCCCCTGTCTTTGAGGTAGGTTCCAGCTCTCGCTCCACTCGACTTACCCATACTCAACACCGTAACAAGAGCTGGAAGGTCAAGCAGCATCATGAGCGAGCAGATATAGAGCCAGAGGTAGCATCCCATGTTGTAGAGGAGGGTTCACCCCAGGAGATCTCTCCCTTACTTAGTGGTAATAAGTTTTATCCCCTCTCAAGCTTAAATTTTGAGGAGGATTATAGGAGGATTGCAGCGTCACCTCTACCACCAGCATATTATGAGGTATTGGTTAGGGAGAGGAAGAGGCCTTATGCTAGATTACATTTAGTTATTCTTCAGATAGGCAGAGCCCACGGACGCTCGGAGTCCGACGCATTGTTTGACTTGAGGTCTTTAATCCCTAGGAGCGTTAAGGATCAAATACACAGAGCTAGGTATATAGAGGCCTGAGTGGTAGTGTAGGTAGATAGGAGAGAGATGAGGAGGGCAATCGACACCTTCTGCCTGTGGGATTTCCTAAGTTGGCGACTCCACCATACCGACAAAGATAGTACTACTCACAGTCAGAGGAGGAGAGCTTCTGTTGAGCCGCAGTCGGTGTCTCCACCACACCACATCGCTTATCGTCCACCTTCACTAGTACATATTCTAGCATCCCCTGTACTGGATAAGGCAATAAGACAGCATCAGGGCAGAAGAAAGCCCCATTGGTGATCCGATTATGACCTCAAGGTCATGTCCCATTGAGGTGAGGTCAAGCTCTCCTTCTCGACCTTCTACTTCAACTGAGGTGAAGAAGGAATGGTGACTTAAGAGCATCATAATCATTCCACCACCTCCACCGCAGTTGGCAGTGGCAGCAGTAGCAGAGGGGGAGGGAGACAATTTCATAATTCCCATGGCAGTAGATCCTCCTAAAGACAGCACTCCATCGATAGTGGGCAGTCATGAGCATGTAACTTCTAGCGAGAATAGTCCTCCCAGATATAGCACTCCAGTGGCAGGCAGTGTTAGACACATTTCTATCAATGAGCATAGTCCTACTACCAGTCAGCCATGAGCATTTATACTAGCACAGTTAGATCATTCCTTGGATGGCATTCTAGCACAGTACTTTGCAGAGAAGAGATAGATTTTTGGGTGTGATTGCTTCGATCAGGATGAGGGCAAGGTTAGTTTTGATCCCGATGAGGATGATCTGTTGGAGGACTCGACCGAGGTCCACATGGTCGATACTAGGAGCTCCCTCCATAGAGACCAACAGAGTTAGGAAGGTATTATAGTTGAAGAGGATGACGTCGTCCATTCAACTCAGCACCTTTTCCACCAACTTATATAGAGAGATTATCATATTGACAAGATAGGGAAGAAAATTGAGGAGTTGATGGCAGTGGTTTCAGCATTGCATAACTCAGCCCCAATTTCACAGCCTTCTCCCATAGTATCCAATAGAGCAGAGTTGTCACATACCTCAGATCATCCTAGATGCATTCCCGCAGAGAAAAATAGTGGTAGCTTGCATAGGAAAGTGGTGGATAGTACCTCCATGCATGAGAAGGATATCAAGCACAAAGTGGAGCAATAGGTGAGAGAAGGACTGGCGTAAAGCCGAGGTGGCTCATCTATTTTGAAGGGTAGACCCTACCTGGAGGAATTTGATGTTATCCAATATCCTAAAGGTTTTCTATCTCCATCTTTCAAAATCTTTGATGGCAGCAGGAATCCTCGCCAACACATTGCACATTTCATGGTCGGTTGTTGCAATGTCAGAGGTAGTGGCGCTCTTCTTTTCAGATTGTTTGTCAACAGTTTAGTGGGTGTTGCATTTGACTGGTTATCGAATTGCCCAATGGTTTGGTAAAGACATTTGCTGAGTTGGAGCACCTCTTGATCAAGAGCTTTGTTGGAGCTTATCAAAGGGTTACTATAGGTGATCTTTTTGTAGCGACACAAGTACCCAACAAATCTCTTGTTGATTACATTCTCAGGTGGAAAAACTTGAGTATGAAATGTGAACCACAGCTGTCTGAACAGCACACCATAGAGATTCTCCTAAAGAACATCCATGGCCTGGTTGATTTCATGCTCAAGGGTTTTACAATCAAAATCTTCGAGAAATTAATTAATAAGGCGACTAGTCTACAAGAAGAAGTCAAACAATTGCCTGTCCAAGAACAGTCAACCAAGCCTAAACCTTAGAGGACATTTGAGAAGAAGCTAGAGGTAGTCACAACAGTTGATAAGGGGAAGCAGCCAGCTAGGGTTCAGTTAGATAAGCCTCAAGCTTAGCAACCTCCTCTTCCACCTCATCTGCCACCACTTCGGTCATCATACCAGCCACCTCAGTTGCCATAGCGGTCACCACCGCCGCCTCCTCATCAACATCATCAACAGCAATATTCCTACTCGCAACCAGGTAGTTATTACTTACCTACTCTTGTTGATAGATTGAATAAACCTTATTCATTCAAGAGGGAAGTAGTCATGAAAATCTTTAAGAATCTCTTAAAGAAGCATAATTTTTAGTTATCATAGCCTAAGAGGCTGGAGGAAGTGGGCAAGAGTCATAATCCAAACTATTGCCCCTACCACCGCATGTTAGGCCATGTCTTAGAAGATTGCATTACCTATAATGACTGGCTTGAGCGTATCTACAAGTTGGGTGCCATTGTCATCCCCAAGGAATACCCATTAGGACAACCTTCTAGTTCTATTAGGGTAATCCTTAAGAATACATGCGATCCTCTTAAGACAAAGGAAGGTTGGGACATATCCCTATCCCGAATCTCCAAGAAAATCACTTCTAAGATCAGGAAATTACCCTTGTAGGTGCCTGAGGTAGCTCAAATATCCAACTCCAAGGAAGATTTACAAGTTCCTAAGGACAACTTGAGGGAAGTAAGAGCCCAATAGTAGCAACGGCAACCTCCACTTGCCCGAGATAGTACAGTAGCACAATCACCGATCGGTTCCAGCACTCTTTTCACAGTTGCAGCTATAGTTCCTCTAGTCAGCTCTCCTTTTAGTATCCATATTGTATCGACGAAGGGGGGTGTCAAACCCCTTTCTCCGCTTTACTTGATTTTTACTTTGTACCTCCATCCAAATTTAAGGAATCAAAGAAGCGAGCTGATTCCTATTACATTTATATCACTTATGATGATATGCATGAGTTTATTCCTATAGATAGCTCTCCAAGTCTAATTAATAATAACTCTAGTTTCAATCACTCTTCTTCTTCTGATTTAAAAATGGATTATTCATTCCTGAATCACTCATGTTCACCCATTGAGATTGATTTAGAGTCATCTGACTATGATGATCATATAGAAGAAGTTGTGGGTGAACCTGATGAGCAGGTAGAATTTTGCACTAAACCATCTCATGAAGTCACTAAAGTCAATCTTCGCAGTGGCAAAGTTCTGCATCCTAGGGTAGCACCTTAGGATAAGAGTAAGCAAGTCATTAGTTCAAGTGATCAAGTAGACCTTCCACAGGATGTTCCATCTATGGATATGTCTATGGAGGACCAAGCCAAAGTTGACTAAAATGTCCTCACTCACTTTAGAAAGTTGCCAGTTAAGCTAAGTTTATATGATGCCCTTGTCTTATCCAAAGAGATGAGGGAGTCATTGTTCAAAGCCCTTCTTGATCCAGAAATATGCTTAGCTCAACTGGTCGCTATTGGAGAGGAGGCATGTTATTCAAGAGAAGCCCATGGAGTTACATTCATCGATGAAGACCTTTTTTTGGGGACAATCGAGCACAACCGTCCCCTCTACATCACAGTGGATATGGGAAGATTCAGACTCTCTAGAGTGTTAGTTGATCCAGGTGCATCAATGAATATTATGAGTCTAAAGACCATTGCTTACCTGAGGATTGACATCTCTGAACTCTAAGAAGATTGGATGATGTTGAGAGGATTCAATGAGCAAGGTGAGAGAGCTTTAGGCTCCATAGTGTTGCCATTAGAGATAGATGACTGGAAGATAGAAGCCAAGTTTTACATAATTGATTCAGATACATCTTTCACTGCTTTGCTTGGTAGGCCTTGGATACATAGCAACAACATGGTTCCATCCTCTTTACATCAGTGCGTCAAATTTTGAAGAGGAGAAATTGAATATTGTGTCAAAGAAGACTTGAAGCCATTTTTTAGTTAGAGAGCTTGAGATATATGAGGGCACGACCTACTATCTTTCTCAAAATTAGAAAGTCTATTCCCATGAACTTGGTCAATATTCGAAAATAAAAGAAAAAGAAAAAGAAGAAGAAAAGAAAATTCAAAAATAAAATGAAAAAGAAAAAAATAAAAATGCAAGTGAGCAAGAATCAAACACTAAGGAAGAAGTAGAGCCTGAAGTTAAATTCCACCAATAGTTCATTCCTCCATGTGAACACATGGCTAGGATGACTCAACCCCCACTAAGTAGAGGAAGGGGTAGATCCAGAGGCAATTCCATAGGTGGAAGACCTCCTTGCTGGTGGCCATCCAGTAGGAGTTATGTTCCATCTCATAGGAGTACCCCTGTTATTCACATAGATTTAGAATCAGTTCAGAGGATGAATCTCATGTGGTTAACACGCCAACCAACCCCTCTCAGTGGGTTCCTTTGGAGGTGACATTCAAGCCAGATAATGATGAAGACCAAGCCTCCAAGCAAAGCATGAATGTATCCAAGTTAGTATTATGTAGAACAGACAGGTAGCAGTTGGGAACCTTAGCTCTAACCCTATTTTCATCTCAAAAAGTTGAGGGTTTGGTAGTTAAAGAGGTCCCTAAGTCATCCATAGATGTCAAGTCAAAGAAGTTTTTGTTGGGAGCATCATTCTCCAGTCAGGAAGCTGATGTAAAACTTGATGATGATTTATATAAAGATTTAATACAATTACCTTTTGATTGGTATTCTCTTTGTGTTATTAACTTAGCAAAGAAGGGATTAATCCAACATACTTAGTCTAAACACATGTCAAATTACTTTGAAAGGTTATGTGATAACCAAAGCAGACATTCTCAATCAAGATCAGGACTAGGATTTAGTATAGTAGGTCAAGTCAATGATGACAATCATTGCTTGGTCATCACCAATCATTTGGAGTCTGATAGGTTCTTCTCAAATCATGCTAACTCTTATGAGGAGGTATGTTTAGAAACTTCAGATAATCTAAATGAGCTTGAAGTCAAAGATGCACCTCTAGAGTTTGAAGAAGAAATCAGATCAACCATCGACAAACTCAAAGAAATCAACCTAGAAGTAAAAGAAGATTCACGCCCTACAAATATTAGTTCCTTGTTGAATGAAGAAGAACCAATGACTTAGTTAGGCTATTGAATGAGTTTAAGGACTGCTTTGCATGGAGTTATAAAGAAATGACTAGTTTATCTCCTAACATAGTAGTCCATAAACTAGTAATAGATCTTAATGCTAACCCTATCAAGCAAGCTCCTAGACGCATGCGATTAGACATTGAGCAGCAAGTCATTTCTGAAATCAAGAAACTGATCGATGCTAGTTTTATCAAGGAAGAAAAATATCCCACCTGGTTGGCCAATGTCGTTCCAATTAAGAAAAAGAATGGCCAAATTCACATATGCATCGATATTAGGGATCTAAATAAGGCATGTTCTAAAGATGAATATTTTACTACCAATTCTGAAACTGATGGTGGACATTACCTCATCTCATGCAGTATTTTCTTTCATGGATGGGTCATCTAACTACAACTAAATTAAGATGACCCTGAGAATGAGAAAAATACTACTTTTCGAACCCTGTTCAGAATCTACCATTATAAGGTCATGCCTTTGGCCTTAAAAATGCCGGTGCTACATACCAGTGGGACATGAATTGGATCTTCAATGAACTAATTCATCATCAGGTTGAATGTTACGTTAATGATCTTGTAGTCAAAATAAAGAAAATGAAGACCATCTCTTTGACTTGTGAGTAGTTAAGAAAATTTAACCTTTAAATGAATCCCCTGAAGTGTGCATTCGAATTAGCTTCAGGAAAATTCCTTGGGTTTTTTGTCTGGCACAGTGGGATAGAAATTGATTTGGAGAAGGTCAAGGCTATCTTAGAAATGCCACTCCCCTAAAAGTCTAACTCAACTCAGATCATTTCAAGGGAGGTTGGCGTATCTAAGAAACTTCATTTTCATCCTATCAGGAAGATGCCAGCCATTATGAGCACTTATCAAAAAGGATGCTAAGTTTAAGTGGGATGACAAGTGTCAGCATGCTTTTGAAGACATCAAGTATTACCTGATGACGCTACCAGTTCTAGCAACACCTATCCCGACCAATGATATTATATGCTACCACATTAGATGACTCCCTTTGCGATTTGTTGGCCCAAACTAACAACAAAGGGAAAGAGAATGCACTCTACTATCTCAGTCATCATCTAATCCTTGCTGAGGCAAACTACCCACTTATTGAAAAGCACTGCCTAGCTTTAATCTTTGCATCCCAAAAGTTATGGCAATACATACTTTCCCATAATTTGAATCTGATCTCTAAGATCAATCCATCATAATATATCATGATACGATTGATGTTATCCGGACAATATGTGTGTTGGTCCATGATTTTGTCACAGTTTGACATTATATTCGTACCCTTTCGTCCAGTGAAAGGACAAGCACTAGCAGAATTCTTAGCAGCACACCCACTTCCTTTTGATTCTCCAATTAGTGATGACCTCCCCGATGAATAAATCATGAACTTAGGGGACACTAGCATTCGCCATTGGGAGATGTCTTTTGATGGTGCAGCTTCCTTTAAAAAAGGAGAAGAGCCATGATTTACTCTTCCAGGAGAGGCAGGGTAGGAATAGTTCTTCTAACTCCGGACTACGATGTGATGAGATTCTCATATCATCCATGCACCAACAACGAAGCTGAATATGAGGCTCTGATTGTCGGTCTGGAGTTAGCCATTACACTATGCATCCAGAGCATCGACATCTTCGGGGATTCTCAACTAATTATCAACCAAATCACTGAGTCTTACAAAGTTTTAAAGCCTAAGCTCCATCATCACTGCACGTATACCATGGAGTTGTTGGCTTAAATCCTAGAGGTTACCATCTACAAGATTCTTTGAGGATAAAATGCAGTGGAAGATGTATTAGCCAAGCTTGCCAAGGAGTTGGCATGTCCGGAAGATGAGTCCATACCAATAAGAGTCCAAGCAAGTCTTATCCCTTATTGATGCTGAACTCATCAAGAGACTTCCTCTTAAAGGGGAGGCTGCCATTACCAAAAAGGATGACAATTCAAATTGGGGGAAACCATTCATGGATTATTTAAATAGATGCAAACTATCTCAAGAGAAGTCATTAGCCCATCAAGTGAAGCAGAGAGCCCTCTCATACACTCTTGTGAATGATAACTTATACTGATGGTCTTTCGATCATATGTGGTTATGTTGTTTGGACAAATACGAAGCTCATAAGATCATGATCGAGGTACACTCAGGTTTATGTGGAGCACATCAATCCGGTTTGAAGATGAAAGCCAAGATCAAGAGACTAGAATACTACTGACCTTCGATGATCACAGACTGCGTAGATGTAGCTAAGAGATGCCACCAATGTCAAGTACACGGTGTGGTCTTACATCAACCACCCAATATTCTACATCCTACATTGGCCACATGGCCATTCGAGTGTTGGGGTACTGACATAGTGGGCCCGATCGAACCTCCTTCTTCTAAGAGTCATCAGTTCATTCTAGCTACCATCGATTACTTTTCCAAGTGGGCAGAGGCAATTCCACTTAGAGAGGTCACGGCTCAGCATGTGCTCTAATTTTTCAAGAACCATATAATATATAGGTTCGGGGTGCCTCGATGAATTATATCTGATAATAATATTGCATTCAAGAGCACTAAAATCAATAGCTTTGCCCTGAGACACAGCATAGATTAGAGATATTCTACCATCTATTACTCGAGAGAAAATGGCTTAGCATAAGCCTTGAACAAAACTCTCATCCATATATTAAAGAAGACACTCGACGATAACAAGAGATAGTGGCATGAGCACTTAGTTGAAGCCTTAATGTATGGGTCTGAAGTAGTTCTATCATTAGAAGTTCAACTCCTATCATTAAGGATAGCTGTGGGTAGTAAAATCACAACAGAGTAGAATGCCAAGTTGCGGTTAGAAGAGCTTGAAGGTTTGGAGGAGAGACACCTCCAAGCATGCCAGAACCTTGAGTTGTACAAATCCAAAATGCTTTAAGCTCATAACAAGTTGTTTCATCCTAGAGCATTTCAAGTAGGAGAGCTTGTTTTAGTTCTAAAGAGATCGATTGTTGGTCGTCAAAAGATGGGAGGCAAGTTTGAACCCACTCAAGAAAACCCTTTCACCATTGAAAAGGCCTACTAAGGAGGATCCTATCAGCTTATAACTTGTAAGGGAGAGCGCCGTATGCTTCCAATTAATGGGCTCTACCTGAAGAAATATTATCTATAAATCTTATTTGAAAATAATTATCAGTAAAACTTCTTTTCATCTCACATTCCATCTCTTCATATTAGTTAGAAATATCTTTATTTGCGAATCTGCCATGATGTATTTAGGGTAGCTATAAGGAACCCAAGCGGCATCCTATCCTTTAGCAACACAACACCAACACAAAATACACACAACTACATAAAACAAACACATATCTTTTGTCTTGGGCTACTTTGATGTGGGATAACGTCCCCCGTTAGCTACTCTAGGTCAGGCTAACAGGCTACCTTGCTAGTGTGTCACCCTAGTGGTTAATTGTCTATCGAATGTAAGTCTACAAGCTTTCTTTCAAATTTGATCACTACAAAATGATGAGTGCTTTATTAGTTTGATAGGCCTTATTGTGTAACTGGTAAGCTACCTCATGATGACTTCATTTAAGAGGATGTAAGTATACACACTTTCTTCTTGAACTAGTCATCATGCACTGATTGGGTTGAGTATATTTGAGGCTTAGGATAAGTCCCCCAGTGGCTTCTTTCCTCCTGACTACTTCACGTCTACATCTACTCCTTACACGAGACTCCCCACTTGGTAGTCTCCCTAGGTAGGATAGCATCTGTCAAGTTGAAGACAGACTATCCTGGTAATCAGTTCTACTTTAAGGAGATGTAAGTCTACACGCCTTCTCTCTAGACTGATTATCGCACACCGACATGCACCTTAGGTTGGTTGGTGCTCGACATGCTGACAGCGACCCACGCGGTGGATACACCACTCATGGCAGATGTAAGCTTACACGAGTTCTCCTTGAGTTGGCCACTGTATACATATAGGCTTTCTTTTACAGGGTTCTGGATAAAGACCGTAGTGGCACCTCCCTGTGGGCACTCTATTTGGATCACGTCCTTAGCGACCCCATTTAGACACTACCCGGTTACTCTTGGATTAGACAGTCGCCCTTTCCTAGTAGCGACCCCTATGGTTGGAGAATTTGTCTTACGGATATGTAGATTCTCCCTTGATCCAGTAAGTATGAGATAGGACTAGGCTAATATAAGCTCCTTCTCAGTGTGGTCCCTAGCACATCAACAGGGTCTTCATAAACATATAAACAAATATTTATATCTTCTTTTATGGATTAGGAGGAAAACCCCCAGTGGTACCTTTTCCAAAGCAGGCATCCTATCTTTAGGCCAGTGTTAGCAAAACTCCCTATAGGAATCGCCTGACTACTTTCAAGTTGAGATAAGTCCTCAGGTTAGCACTCTCTCAATAGTCACCCTTAGGTTGGGTTCAACTTGTTGTGCCACCAACGAGTCACCTCAGCAGTCTTCCTTGCTTTGGAAGATATAAGTCTATCATGCATTCTTTCCAGCATGACTATTGCACACCAACGGGCAGCCTCAGGTCAGGTTCAATTTTTTGTGCTATTAACTGACCATCACTATAGTTCTTTGTTCAGGAATCTGTAAGTCTACAAGCTTTCTTCCTAACTTGACCATTGCACATCGAAAGGCACCCCTCAGGTTGGTTAGCTCTACCTCACAACCGGTAGACTATCCCTTTAGATTTGTAAATCTAAGATAGGACTTGGCTGATATTAGCCCCTTCTTAGTAGATTTAATGCACACCGATAGGATCCATCCCAAATTAAATTGATCTTAGCTATTCTTGAGTCGATATGAGCCTATAGTGGAATTCACTCAAATAGTCACCTTAGGTCGAGTTTGATCCGTTGTGCTATCAACTAATCACCCCAGTGGTTCCTTGTTTGAGAAGTTATAAGTCTACAAGCTTTCTTCCTAACTAGACCATTGCATATTGAGGGAAACCCTTAAGTTGGTTAGTCCCATCTGATGACCGGTAGAGTATCCCTTTGGATTTGTAAATCTAAGATAGGACTAGGCCAATGTTAGCCCCTTCTTAGTGGATCCATCGCACACCGACAGGGTACATTTTGTCAAAATCCATCATCCTCCCTCAAGTAGAGTCTGATTCAATCCATATATATTAAATCCATCTTATCCCTGGCGGATCTGAGCTCATATCTCCAGCAGATGTGCCCCCAAAATAAAATTCATAACTTCTCCCTAGTGGAGACTCGAATCATAAGTCAACAAATCAAATTAAATTTTCATCCCTAGTGGATACCCCACCAATTAAATAAAATCAAATTCCTCCCCAGCGAGGCGTGAATCATATCCTCTCCCCAATGGAGCCCTCATAAAATCAAACCAAATCAAGTCCCTATTCCTTATGGATGATCTAAATCTGCTTCCCTATTGGAAGGTTCATACACTCATCCCCAGCGGATCTTTTCTCCCCAAATCATATCAAACTCAACTCTTATCCTCTATGGATGAGCTGGACTTGCTTCCCTAGTGGAAGGTTCACATGCTTGATCCCTCAGTGGATCCTTTCTCTCTTATGCCCTTCGCATAAGTTAAAGTGCATTACACTAAGATCTTGATTCCTTCTACATTTTGAGTTTAGGAGTAGATCATCTTGGTTAGTGGTTGAAATCCTTCAGACATTGTTGATCATCTCGGTCAACACCAATATGTGCGATGCACCTACTCAGTTACATGGCACCTATTGGGCATCTTTTGTTGACCTCACTTTTGGGAGTGGGCTCTCAACTTCCTAATCAAAGATCTAGGACTTCTGTAGACACTAAGAACTCCTTAGTCTTAAGACACTTCTAGTGATTAGGTGAACACTTAACCTAAGCCTAGAGACTTGGAAGGATTATCCATGGGAACAAGTCATGCCTTTGGGATTTAAGAAGACTTGCCTACCCTATAGCCTTAAACCCAATCCTTGCTTCCTTCCTCAAACCAAACTTCAAATTCAAATCCAAGATCATAAATCCAATCCCAAATCACATGATTGAAACCCATGATTAAATTCAAATTCTAAATCCCTTCTTAAGCCCTTTGATTTTATCTTATGTACTTAGCCTTAACAAAATTCAAATCAACCCCAATTCAAATGATTTTTCTCAAATATCAAATTCAATCTCAAATCAAATCCCAACCCAAATTTGAAATCAAATCCAACTCCAAATGATTGAAACCCATGATTAAATTCAAACTCCAAAACCCTTTCCTAAGCTATATGAACCACCTTCATATGTTTATCTAAAACTCCCTTTAAACCAAATCAAACTTGGTTGATTTCTTTATAAATCAATCATTCCTTCAATAATATCTACAAATAGAAATGAAATCCAAATTCAAATCATTCAAATCAAATCAAATTGAATCAAACTAAATCAATTCCCTACTTAAGCCCTTTTGACCTACATCCTTGAATTTGGTCAAATTTGCTTCTAAATCACTCCAAACTCAAGTAATTTTATCATAACCCATTTATATCTTCATTTATATTCCCAAGTATAAATGAAATATAAATTCAAATGGCCAAAATCTAACCCAAATCAAATCAAATTTTCAATTTTAGCCTTTTTAGCCAATTTCTTGAACTTGGCTAAATGATACCCAAATCAACTCAAAACCCATGAATTTCATCATGATTTAATCACTCCTTCAATCATTGTTCCAAATATAAACACAAACTACAATTATCAAACCAAATCCAAGTCAAGCCCATGTTGAGCCCTTTTGACTTGAAATTATCATATGAACCAAAATTCATTTGACTCCAAACCAATTGCAACTGGATTTATATTTTCATCATAAATCCATATGTGAGTTCAACTAAGCTTGAATCAAGCCAAAACTAAATCAATTGACCCATTAGGTCCACTTGACCCATGATGACCTAAAAGACCTTTTTGAGCCAAGTTCTAATCCAACCCAAATTGGATTGAACTAAGTCCATCCAAACCTCATATCATGATTAACAATCACCCTAGGGTGATCAACTACCTTGGATTGGGTCAAACTAAGTCAACTTGGTCCTTTGAATAAGCTAACCTTTAGCCCAAATGAAATCCAAACTAGCCTAAATCCACCATATGCCAAATTGATTGAAACTATTGAACCAAACCAATTCATAATCAATGATTGAATATAACCATACCCTCAATTAAGCCAAAGCAAGTCCAATTAGCCATTTGACCTAAGTTGACCCAAATTGGCCTAAAAAGCCAAAATAGGTCAAATCTTGATTTGATCCAAATTAATTACAACTAATGGCTCAAATCCATTCCAAATCATTTGTTGAACTTGACCATAGTCAAGATTGAGCCCAACTTGACTAATTGGTCAACCAAACCCAACCTAGCCCAAATTGACCTAAAATGTCATATTGGCCAAAATCTAATTTAAATCCAAATTAAACCAAGCCGAAGCCTACAACCATTTTCAATTAACCAATTGAACATGAACCAACACCTAACCCAACCCAATTTAATCAAATTAATCAAATGGATCAACTTAGCCCATTTGACCTATTTGAATCCAAATGAGCCAAAATCAAACTTAAGCCAAATTAATCAAAACCACTTGAAACAAAGCTCTTCAAATCATCATTTAAACCTAACCCAAGTCTTGGTTTGACCCAATTTGACCAATTGGTCAACCAAACCCAAATGAGCTTATTTTGACCATACGAAGCCAAATCACCCAATGCCAACCCATGGGACCCTAGGACTTGGCCTAACTCAACCCAAACCAGTCCTAACTCATTCCCAAACTAGCCCAAATCCATAATGGGCCCCACCCAAGTAATGAGCCATTAGACAAACCTTCTTTCCATTGGATCCTCACATTAACAAGCAAAGTCAACTCTCTTATCACCATGGCAGCCCCCAAGCACTCAAGTGAGGCTCCACCTGACCCACCTAGCTCACCTAACCCATGTTAGGTCGGCCAAGGACCAATGGGAGTTCACCTCTTCCTTACTTAAGCCAAAACTGAAAACCCATGGATTCAAGCCAAGAGGTCTTTGCACACTAGCCCTTGGGCAGCCTCCCACTACTTTCTCTACTCAAGTCAAGCCACATAGAGTTGGATGTGACCTCTCCGGCACCCTGACGGTGGCTTCCCAGCTAAAATAAGCCAGCCCATCCCATCCTTCCATCAAGCATGATTTTGAGGTATACACCTCCAATTCAAGTGGGAATTGACACAATCCGCACTGTGAGAATTCCTTAAGCCATTTCAAAACTCCTCAGAGCATTTCCAAGCATCCCAGCATTTGCTCTCGATATACAAAACTAAAATAGGGGAGCCCTCTCTTGATTCAAACCCATCCTCTACTCAACCAAACTTAAATTAAACTCACACACACCTTCACCACATTCAATTGAAGCTAATCAAACCATCTCCCGAGCTTCCAACCCATCGAAGGTCCAAGTTCGATCAAAGTCGAAGCTCCTACATGTGTGGTTGGCCTTGGGAGAAATCTACTTCAAATCAAAGCTCATGTGGCTCAATAGGGCTTCATTTCCACCAAACGAAGCTTCCTTAATCATTGGAAACACTAGTCATAAGCTCCGATGAGGTAATTTCCCAAAATTTAGCCTTGTATGGAAATTGGTTGGTCCTTTTCAAAGAGAAGTTACATTTAAACCTATTATAGTCGTTGGATCCATGTGGATCCTTCGCGCGAGGGTGCGGGTTGAGTTTGGAGTGGATCCTAGCTTAGGTGAGCTCGGATTGAGCGATCCATAGCGAACGAGCTCTGTCATCCATCGCTCGTAGAAGATAGGTAATGACCCATCCGTTCCGCATGATTGGAACAAATGACTCTAGTTAGATCAGGCTTAGATCCTCTCTTTTCTCCCCTTTACCATGGGATCTGATTAGGGTTGACCGATCTTAGATTGGATGATCCACGGGAAAGTGCATCCATCTCAATCTGAGTCCGCATCCTGACGTGATAACTTAAATACCCAATCCCATTGCTCAACGTGGATAGCGCGCGGCGCGTCAGTAGCCACATGGCGCTGATGGGATTAAGGATTAATTAGGGTTGTTTTAATTAATTTTTAAGACTAAATTTTTCTAAAATCATAACTAATCCTAGAAAAATTCAAAAAATACAAATGAGGTCTCATTTTAAAGATATTTCAGAGTATATCCATTAAAATTATGATTAATTAATTTATAATAGTAATTTTTACTTAATTAAGGTTTAATTAAATACTTAATTATCCTAATTACTCTCTAATTAGTTGTATAATTAATTTCAAATTTTTTAGAGATATTTAGAAAAATGATCTCTGCCTCCCCTATTTTTGTTGGAATTTATTGGATAGTTAATTAAGGGAATCAATGAATTAAGCCTTAATTACTCTCCAGTCTTAATTAGTGATAATTAAGTAAATTAATCATGATTTAATTAATTAATTATGCTTATTATCCGCTGTTAACAGTGGGAAGTCTTAGGGAAGTGATTTGGGTTCATTCCTTATAACCATTTCATTTCGCCTTTTCATTTAAAAAGCTTAAATAATTAATTAGCCATTTAATTAACCAATTAAAATAAGAGGGAATCTAATTATTTCAGAGCCTAATTAAGTGTTTAAATGAATTAGGGGTTAGGATTGAGGCCTCTTCCTTGATCCCCTTCCCTAAGTTAATTCCATCATTCTAATTAAAACATAATCAAAGAATTTAATCAATTAATCAAGGGCTTAATTAAATTAATTTAAAATCCATTCATCACAACCTAACTTTGTTTAATCGATCTTGGGTAGCTCTCTGGGTGTTCAATAACCTAAAGAGAGAGCTAATGAAATTATGGTTAGCTCACATGTGTTAGAAAACCATGAAAGTAATTAAGTGAGCTCCTTAAGCTTAATTAACTATTAATTATGAGTTAATTGCATTAGGCCCCTTTCATTTCTTAGGAGCATTGCAAATTTATTTTTCATGTGGTTGCATCTCATATTGGCTCATTATTATTTAGTTAATTAACTTAAGGTGATGTAGGTAAAGGTTAATTAATGGAATTAATTCATACCTTAACCTAATTAAGACATAATATCAACCTAATTACTCTTCATTAAACTAAAGTAACTCACATATGGGGATGAGATTAAGATTATCAAACCTCTTTCACACTCTTTAAATCAAATCAAACATAAAGATCAAAAATAGCTTTAAGAAACTTTGGTTTATCTTAAATGAGTTTGTTTAATATGATTGACCTTAGGACTTAGTTAGATCGAATGAAATCACATGCTTGTGTTGTTTTATTTCCTTTCCTTCATATTAGATGTTATATGCCACTTCTATTCATGCATTCATTTCTTTCAAATTAATCAAATAAAAATGATTTTCTTTATGTTAATTTGCATATGTTCTCTTAATTAAAAATATGTGTGGCTAGTATCACTATTAAATCTCGAATATATTTTTAAAAGTTTATTAATAAATGAATATGCATATATATTATAACTTTAGTTATATATACATAGGAAATGCATGTGAATATATGTTTAGTGTATGAAGTAAAGTTTCTTTCTTATATTCATGTGTTGATTTTTATAAGTAAGAATGTTGGCGGGTATATTAGTTTGGACATCCTAGGGAGGTTCCTACCTCATTCCCTTGGTACAAAACAATGGCAACGTACCTGCTTAGTTTCATTCTTATGCATTTGGACATTAGAATTTTAATAAAACTTTAATTCATTCACACAATTAAATCAAACACATTAAATACAACTTTTACATAGTTTTCTAGTCTTATAGTTGCTTATACATCCATATGTATCTAAGGATAGCAGGTATATTAGTTTGGACATCCCAATGATGCACGACTTTAAGTAGCCTTAAGGAGGTTCCTACCTCATTCCCTTGGTATAGAACAATGGCAGCGTACTTGCTTAGAACTTTTATACATGTGAATGTGTACTTAGCTAATGAATAAAAACACCCTTTTTCTATTAAAAAGACATGCATTCATAGTTTGTTTAATTGGTTGAGTTGATTAGTCATGTGATTTCAGGTTCTTTCCTTATGCTTTTGCATAATAATTTAGATAGAGCTTTAAATTAATATGACAAAATCATTCAACCAAATGAAATATTAATTCCAAATACATTTACCCACATTCATCATTTAAGTGTGCTAAGATATAAATTAGATGTATAGCTATGCTTAGGATTTAATCATATGCATGATATACATGATGAAAAGAAATGAACAACCATGTGTTAAGTGATAGTAATTCATTCCAACTAATCTTAAGATGGCTTTCTTACTGAATGAGTTTATTTAAATTGAACCTAAACTTAGGACTAACTAAAACATGTAATAATCCATTCACTAAAGAGAATTGATTAATTAATTTACTTTAGATATGACTTAAGGTGGTTCTAAAACAGAGTAATCCTCTCTTTCTTTCTCTTCACAACACTTAGTCGTTAAGTGTAGGTCAAATGAAATAAAAGAAAACATTAAGTAATATTTGCAAATGAATTAAACCATTTAAATTGAAACCACCCTTTATAATTAAATATCCTTCATACTTAAAAATTCTTAACTCTAAAGCCTAGCTAGGATATACCACACAAACCTTAATACACATACATTAGATAAAGTCACCACTTCTAGCTTTATGTTAGGGCAGTGTATAGTTTGATGTATGGTTATTTTGTGATGTACTGTTGTAGACTGGATATTAGGGTGTATGCCTCGTAGACTGGATGCCAGATCGTGATTAGCCTAATCATGTTTCATGCTGGAGATTGTGCTTAAGGGATGCTTAAAATAAAAATAAATGCTCTTTTTGTAGGTTGCTTAACCCCTAAGCATAATTTACATTAGGGTAGGTGGACTTGGTTACCCATGTGCAGGGTGCTAACTCCAAATCATTCATATAATTGCTTGGGTTGTATGGTGTGTTGAGCTAACACTTGTTTTGCAGGTGTAGTTAGATTTTTTTCTTATTTTTAATATAATTATGCATTAAGAATTTGGTTAAGTGTTATGGGGGTTAAGGGTGAACATTGGCCAGAGGGTTTCATCTTGGGGTGCCATGTGATGCCTAGAAGATTACCAAATCAAATGGAGCAAATCAAATGAAGAAATGGAGGGAGTATGAAGACTTGAAAATCCCCCATAACACTTATCAATTTATAATTTATAATTATTCTTTCATATACCGGGTTGTATAAGGGTAGAGCTCGGCTACCCATTTCTTTTTCAAGTTGTATGGCGGTACCCGATCGCACTAGCCTGTTATTATTTTAAGTTGAGTTTATATATTGTTTGATGATTTGTTTACATTGTGCAATAGAAATGATATGTATTTTCATAGTTTCTTCATATATAATGAATTAATGTGTGGCCTGGATCCACTTAGGCTCTTAGAGAAAAATAAGTTTTTTACCCTAATCTCAACTCATAACTAAATTTTCTAACAACAACTCATAACCTCATATAAATCCTAGGCATTAAATCAAGATAAATAAAAGATTTAGTAACCCCTTAGCTATATGATTGTATATCTAATATCATGCATGCATCTTCTACCACTCTTATAAAATGAGGGCCCCCATTCTTACACATATGGGAAATGCTTGACCTATGAGAGCAACTCCTACTGATGAGGCTTCACCCTCTTCTTTCTTGATTTGGCCCATAAATTATTTCAATAAGTATTTATGCATATACAATTCTATGGCTTGTGTCAAAATAAAGAGTCAAAATCAAATAAAATTTGATAAGATTTGCATTATACTAAGTCATTACTCATACCACTCATGCTCTAGTCTCTTAGGGAGTGGGTTTAAGGACTTTAGTTTCTTTCTAAATAATAACATCCTAACCATCTTGCAAAACATATGACTTGACCACATGATTTTAAATCATAGGAGGAGTTAGTTGGCTGCCACTCTAGGTAGTTATAAGTCCAGCAGTCGGGTGGTTTCCCTTCTCTTGTGGAGGTAATTAATATACCCATTTTTTTGCCTTAGATTTAGGTCATGCTTTGTCTCTCACCAAAGCTCCCTAGATTTAGGATCTCAAGTTGCTGTTTCCCTTTGGGGCTACAAGCATAAATCCTCACCTCTCAGGCATTTCCATAATCTTGTATTATGGGATTATAAGTCTTAGATTTCTAATAATTTTTAACTCAAATATATAATTCTCCTTAATTTCAAACATATAAAGCCTAACCAAAGGATAGTTTGAGATGCTCACTAGGTTTCCTAGTATCATGAGCATCCCCTACTCACTTCCTTTTATCTTCGATAATAAATCTCTCCTTTTGATCTATCCCACTTGATTTTTCAAACATAGCCAATTTATTGATCTATCCCCTACTCATCAACTTGATCATTAATCTACATATGATGAACAAAAGCATACTTGAAGTGAATTCCTTGAAACTCATAAAATTCCTTATGGCTTCTATTAGTGAACTGGGGCTCATTGTAATGATGATAACCATTGGTAAGCCATACCTACAAATAATGTCAGATCATATAAATTTTTTTTACTACATAGGCCATGACTTTGGAAAATATCTTTGATTCTATCCACTTAAAGAAATAGTCTGCCATCACCATAACAAACTTCATTTAGCCACTAGTAAGTGTTATGAGACCAATGAGATCTAATTCTCACATTGCAAATGGCTAAGGACTACTGATCAACATCAGTTCGTATGAGGGTTACAATTGTATTAGTGGAAATTTTTGGCATTGCTCACATCCCCTTGAGAAGTCCTAAGAATCTTTCTTTCGAATTGGATAGAAATATCCCTGACTTAAAATCCTATGGATGAGAATTCTTTGTCCCATGTAAATTACACACTTGCTCAAATGTACTTTTAAAACATTCTTTTGCTCATTTTCCTTAACACATTGAGGTTAATTGAAGTGATTCATCTCCTGACTTGATTATAAATTATTTTGGATCTCTTATACTAACAGCAAGTTTTCCAATTTGTAAACACTTAATGACTAGGACCACCTGACTTAATAAATGGTTCTTTTATACTTGTAATGACTCTCCTTTATAATTTAAACAAGGAGCTCTAGAAGTCGTAAATCTTCTAGGTTACTTGACTTGGGGAAAGTTTATAGAGTGGGTTCTCCTCCCTTTACATTTGCATATTTTAACAATATTACACCTTGTTATTCTCCAAGTACTTTTATAGTACTTTATCTAGGACTACAAAGTAATCCTTAATTTGGTTCGCCATTAGTTGGGAGTCCAAGTAAATAATTAAATGTTTGATGTTGGGTCCTAGCTCAAATCTTAGTTCGATGAATAATGCTTCATATTCGACTTCATTATTGATGAATCTAAATTTTATTTTCACTAATTGGATAATAAATATACTTGTTAGACTCTTTAAGACTATGCTGACTCTCATCCCTCATTCCCCAAAGGCACCATCCCTGTAAAGTGACCATGACTACTCAAAATTGGGAATTTCTTCATATGGTGAGTTGTTCCACTAGAATAATCGATGAATGCTTGCATCTTAATTATTATATGGGGCAAATAAAATATATAAAACTCAATTGACCATTTGAGTAATCTCCCTGAATAGTCAGGCTTGGCGAGTACAACCTTAAGTGATTGGTCAATAACAACTTATATTCAGTGTACGTGGAAGTAAGGATGAAACCGTCGAGTTGACACAATAAGAGCAAGTGTGTCCTTCTTCATAATTATATGTTGCAACTTGGCATTTCCCAGTGAATTGTTAACATAATATACGAAAAATTGCTTTTTACCTCTTCGTGAATTAGTATTGAGCTTACAGTATCTCCCCCTTCTCTCAAATATAAAAGTAAGGTTTCTTCAGGCCTCGAGCTTTCACTAAGTGGTATAAGGTATGAAACGACTTCAATTCTTGAAAGAGGCTTCACATTATTTTGTCCACTTGAACCTCTTGGCACTCTTAAGGACTTTGAAGAAGGGTGAGTAGTGCTCAGCAACTCTAGAGATGAAGTAATTTAGGCCAAGGACTTACCCGGTGAGTCGTAATTTTTTTTATTATCTTCAGTGAGTGTGTTGACCTCACTTTTGGAGTGAGGATTGACCTTCCTCATCTTTGGCTTAGGAACCTTCTAGATACTTAGATTTTCTTAGTGATATGACACTTGTAGTGACTAAGGGAACACTAAACCCAAGCCTAGAGACTTAGGAAGGCATACCCTAAGCTTAAGATATGCCTTAGGACAAATAGGTCTTACATATCCTATGGCCTAGACCAACCCATGCTTATCCACCCATCCAAAACCAACCTCAAGCCAATACAATGAACCTCAATTGAATTTTGTTTGCCATCCAAGAACCAAGCCAAATTGACGTAGGCCATAACCTAAGTTAGCTCCATCATGATCCTTTGATCCAACCCAATGCCCGTCCAAGTAAGCAAAATCTAATTTATTTTCACAAAAGTACTTCAACCATTCAATAGACCATTCCAAACTCTTCTAATACTGACAATCAAACCAATTGAATCAAATGAATCCAATCAACCCATGTTAGCCCATTTGACCCGAAAGGTCCAAATGAACCAAAATCCAATCAAACCCAAATCAACTGTAATCAAGGCCACCAAATCAATTACAATCAAGGCCACCAATCAAACCCAAATCAACTGCCCAAGTAGAACCAACCCATGGTGAACCCAATTTTGGTCAAAACCTTTGAACCAAGCCACCCAAATAAGGCAAAATATCCATTTGGATGGGTTCTCCCACTACCCAAGCCTTGACAGCCACCTTTAACCCTTCTTGGATGCTAAGACCATTGACCCAACCTAACACAAGGCTTCAGCCTTTGTCCATGAGAGGGTGAGCTCACCCATGGCATCCCATTGGTTCATTTGCAGGAGGAGGTACACCCCATGCCATCCCATGCCACTGCCTCAGCCTCTCAAACACCTCCACCTCAATAGTCCACGGTCACCTCCGGCCACCTACACCAGTCGGATGTCTGCCAAAGGCTAAGCCAATCTCATCACTTGGTTCACTTGGAGAGGAGAGTATACTTTTCCCCATCCATTTAAACTTCACAGAGAGCTTCCTCAGAGTATTTTGAACAGTCCTAGACCCTTCCCTGAAGCCCTAACACACTCCATTGTCAGTGAGACCAACCACTGAGCGAAATTGAGAGCCCCGTTCGTCCAACCTCACCCTCACCAAAACCTCATGAAATCCAAATTAACTCTCCCCACACCTTCCCCTCACTTAAGTGAGTCAAAATAATCGATCCCCAATCGATTTGATCACCACAAAGCACTCCAAGACCAACTCCAGCGAGCTTCACGACGGTGCTTGGTCCACAAAGGAATTTGTGTGGAGGCAGTTTGAGATCTTCTCAATAGAGCTTCATCTCTAAGCTACCTCAATCGATGGACCACTGATCTCTAGCTCCGGCCAGGTAAAAATTCTGCAAGCTATAGATTTTCCCCTAGGCGTTGGTCTTTTGTGAAATGAATCATGATTTTACATGATTTCCACTGTAGGATCTCCTTAGATCTCTTTCTCTAATGTTTTGGAGTCGATCTTTCCATACCATGAGCTCCGATGAGATCGGATCAAGTGATAGAAGGCAGACGGTTTTTGTCTTATGGCGCTCTAGGCACGATGAATCATCGGTCGTCTATTTCACATGATTAGAATGGACGGCCATGATCTAATCCTTTAAAAACCACGGACAAAACTGCGTCCACCGTTGCTAACTCAACAGTCATATCAGACATTTTAAATAACCTACCCCGTGGTGCCATGTCGAAAGCACTATCGCGTCAGCTTCTGCGTGGCACCGATGGTTTAGGGAGTTAATTAAGCATTAAAAAGGATTAAATTGGCAAAACTTTAGAAATTCATAACTAATTATAGAAAAATCTAAAAAATACAAATAAACCCATTTTGGAAAGGTCAAACAAAGGATAATTTAATAAAAATAAAATCCCCAATGTTTGATCAATGAATGGTGCTTGATTAGGATTTGAAGTTTATGCTAATTACCTTAATTAAGGCTTAATTACTTGGCCAATTAATCCTATATTTGGTGGTTAATTCCCTAGGATATCCTCTACCTCCCATAATTTTCTTTGAATTTATTGGCCATGTAATTCAAAAAATTTGAAATTATAATTCTAATTACCCTTCTTAATCAATTTTGTATTTATTAAAATTGTTAAACATTAAAATTTAGATAATTAATGATGATCAATCACTACAAATAGTGGATGTGGTGAGGGGAAATAATTAAGACCTCTTTTCTAATTATTTTACTAAATGCTTCTCCTTAGGAGAATTAATTAAATCATGTGGTAATTAAAGATTAATTAAGCTGAAATTAATGATGGATTGATAAATCAAATTAAAATGATAATTGGTTCAGATAATTAACATATAATTCATGGGTTTCTCTTTATGTGTTTAATAACATAAAGAATTTTAAGAAATTTATGGTTAACCCATGGGTGTGGGAAAACCATATAAGTACTTAATTTAGCTCTTTCTTTAATTTAATTAACCATTAAGTATAAGCCTCATTGTATTAGGTCTTGCTAAGCTCATTGCAAATTTTAATTTCTCATTGTCATATCATCAGGGGGTCATGGTTAAGTGGCTTATTAAATTAAAGAAGCATAGGAAAGGGAAATTAAATAAATTGCTTAATGACTTGAACCTATCCAATCCATAAAATTTACTTAATTATTTTTCTTTAAACACATTGAGTCACCAATGTGGGATGGGGTAAACACTAAGTATCTTTCTCCTCTTTAGCTTTTAATAGTTCAAACATCAAAATCAAAACTCCATAAAAACTTTGGTTACTTTTAAAGAGTTTTATTTGACAAATTAATGTGGTTGAATGTAACATGTGGCAATGTTTAGTCATTACTTTTCAATCATTATAAGTTTGTATGTTATTTGTATCATGTATTCATGTTTTTTAAATAAAAGAATCAAATGAATATGCATGTGTTGAATTGATCTTATTATATGGGGTGGCTATTATGACTAATAAATCTCAAATTACTTTCAAAATTATAAGCCAATGGTGAAAAATTAAAGTGATGTTGGTTATGAATATTCTATGTGATTTACATTCACTTATAGTTTTTAAGGGATTGTTCTATTTTCATGATTCATGTGTATGTTTACATATGTTTGAATGTTAGTAAGTATATAGCCTAGACATCATAGAAATATTGGGATTAAGTAGCCCCAAGGAGGTCTTGGATTACCTCACTTCTTTGGTTTAACAATGGCACATACTTGCTTAATTTCATTCACATGTGTTCATGTATTAGAATTTGGATATAACTTTACTTTACATGAATAAATAATTAGTTATAATACAATCTTTGCATGATTCTCATCCCTATACTTGTGTATACATTTATATGTATTTAAGACAGCAAGTATATAGTATGGATACCTCGGGAACATGAAGATTTAAGTAGCCCCAAGGAGGTCTTAGATTACCTCACTTCATTGGCTTCCTTGGCTTAGCAATGACACGTACTTGCTTAAATCTCTAATACATATGTATGTACATGTAGTTAAAGAATGAAATCTTTCTTTTCTACCAAAAATACATGCATCAATAATCATTCATGTGTACCAAAAATACACATATGTACATTGTATGTATACATATGCTAATTAAATCTCACAAATAATAAAAAAAAAAGCATATGCATGTTATTAATGATGAAAAGGAATGATGTAATGTTATCCATGTGATAGTGATTTGATCTCATTAATCTAAAGATGATTTTCTTATTTGAATAGGATTCTTTAAGATTAATCTAACTTAAGATTAATAAAATTCAGTAAATCATTCACTAAGAGAAACCAAAACCACAACAACATATATTTTAGAAAGTAAATTAGAATATGGATGAAGAGGGTCAAACCTCTTTCCTCTCTTTATAATAACTAGATGTTAAGTGCATATTAAGTGAAACAAAATATATATATATAAATTAAAATCCACCAATCCTTTTAATAACTTGAAGTGAAACCTCCCCTAATGTTTAACTTAAACAATTCCAAACCATAGATAATTATAATTCTAAAGCCTAACTAAGACATACCACGCCAAACCTTAAGACACACATTAGAATACTAAGTCACTAATTCTAGCTTTAGGTTAGGCCGGTGTATGTTGTGATGTTGTGTTTTATTTTATAATGTAATATTTTAGACTAGATGTTAGGATTACTTATGCACAGACTACATGGTAAGACATTATTAGCCAAATGATATTTTATGTAGGGGGTTATGCTAAGGGTGCCACTAAAATAATAAATAAATGTAAATGCTTCTACTCACAAGTTGCTTATGCCTTTAAGCATAATCCTTATTAAGATATGTGGGCTTGGTTACCCATGTGCAGAGCGCTGAGTCCAAATTTATGAAATATAATTTCTTGGCTTATATGTTTGTTTAGCTAACATCTATTTTGTAGGTGTAGTTAGATTTTATTTTCCATACACTATAATTTTGCAATAGGAATTAAGTTTAATGCTATGGGATTTAGGATGAGTAGTGGCTGGAAGGCAAAGACCTGGGAGGCCCTGTGAAGCCTGAAGCAAAACCAAATCAAAAGGAGGAATGAAAGATGAAGAATGAAGACCCCCATAGCATTTATTTTATTGTAATTGTAATATTTTTTTATTATCTGGGTTGCATAAGGGTAGACCTCGGCTATCCAATTTCATTCTTTTCAGGGTGTATGGCAGGACCTGGTCGCGTAGGCCTTTTATTTTTTTTTATGAAAATTTATAAATATTTGATTGTCATGTTTAGCTTGTCCAATAGAAATGGCTTGTTTTTCATAGGTTTCTTAAAAGTTGATGATTGAATGTGTGGCCTAGATGCGGTAGGCTCTTTAGGATAAAATTAATTTTTCTACTCTCATTAAACAACTCATAACTAAATTTTATATATAATTCATAGCCTCACCTTAAAGCCTAGGTTATAATCAAGATAATTAAAAGATTTAGCAACCCCTTAGCTGAATGTTGAATGTTATAACATCATGCATAACATCTTATTTTACTCTTTAAAAGGGATGGTCTACATTCTTACATAATATGGGAATGCTTGACCATTTGAGGGAGTGAGTCTTATTTCAGCATGCATATAGACATAATTATCCCAAGCCTTTGCCTAAATAAATGTGTCAAAATGGTGTAAAAGATTATAAATTTTGCATTTAGTCTAAGTCATGATTCCATGCCAATCATGATCTAGTCTCTTAAGGAGTGAGTCTAAGATCCTAGTTTCCTTCCTAATTAAATAATAGCTTAGCTATCTTGCATTTACATAAGACTGACCTACATGGTTTTGAAGCATAGGAGTTATTAGCTAGAGGCCACTCCAGGCAATTGTAAGTCCAGAAGAGTCGGAATGGGTTTATCCTCTCTTGTGGAGGTAAATCACTATGTCTCATTTTTTTTATTAGACTTAAAGTCATGATTTTAGCTTGTGCTAAAGCATCCTAGATTTAGGTTTTGAGACTATTTGCTTCCTTTGGGCTACAAGTATATGTCCTCACCTCTTAGAAATTTCCATAATCTTGTGTTAATGGACTATAAGCCTAAGCATTTTAATAAAATTTTAACTCAAATAAAGTAAATTCTCTCTTTCAAATATATAAAGCCTTAGTATAAAGTAGACTAGAGTACTCACTAGGCTTTCTAGTATCATGAGTGCTCCCTACTTATCTTCCTTTGGAATCCATAAATAAGTCTTTTTATTTGAAATCTCCCACTTGATTTCCAAAAAATACCAAATCCTTTGATAGACTAAATTTGAAATCTTTGGAGATGTTTATTGACTACTTTAATTGAGAGTGTTCTTAGAAAATTCTTATTTTTTTTAAGATGTAATTAAATATGGAAGCTTACTTCCATAAGGAACTAAAGAACCTAGCATAAAATAAATCCTACTTTATTTCTCCATGTAAAGTAGGGAAAAGATCTCTGGTATATATGAACACCCATCTGCCTTAGGAGTCCTTATTAGGTGATTAGGTTCATTGTAGGGTGATACTTCCATCTTTCGAGATGGTACATCATACCTTAATGTGATACTCGATCACATCAATAAGTACCCCCTAAGATCTGCATGGTGTCCCAACGACACCAAATTAAAAGACCACAGAGTGCATATCAAGTATGGCCTTTGCTTTATTTGAATTCATTTTGATTCTCTCATACATTAGGAGATACCCTAGGAACTTATCAAATCTTTCATTGAATTAACACTTTAGAGGATCAATACACATGTTATATTTCTTCAAAGTAGTAAAGGACTTCTTTAAATCATTATGTACTGCTCCAGTGACCTGCTCTTCACTAACAAGTTTTCCACATACACTTTTATGTTTCTCCCCTTTTTTTTCTTTAAAGACTTTATTAGCATTCTTTAGGCCAAATGGCGTTATCTTATAGCAATAGTCCCTCTTCCATAATAAATGCTATTTTCTCAAGGTCGATAAGGTGCATTGTACTTTGGTGATAACTCAAAAGGCATCTAAAGAGCTCATAACTAGGTATTTTACTACTAAGTCAATAAGTGCATCAATGGGCGGTAACAAGTACCCGTCCTTCTAACATGTTGAGTTTGAGTTGATGAAGTCTACACACATCCTTTACTTATCATTTGCATTCCATATCATCCATGCATTAGAAGTCTATTTCAAGTACTAGATTTCCCTGATGAAGTTACAATCAAGTAATTTGTTTATCACCATTATAATAGTCTCGATGAGTAAATCTAATGACTTTCTCATCTTCTACTTTATAAGATGTGCATCCTTTCTTTTGTTAAAATGGTGAGAAGTGACATTCACATTGATTCATGGCATCTAGACTACTATTAATGCAAACACAACTAAGTCATCTCACAAAGCTTGGACAAATGAAACTTGATGTTCAGAGTGGTAAGAGGAGAAAATCTTCAAGACTTGTTCTAATTCACCTTAACCTCACATGCACTTCCTCAACAATCACTATAGTTCCAGTTTAGTGCCTACCAGCTCAAGCTATAATACTTCTTTGCTTACTTTCTCGGAGCCATCAATGACTCTTAAATACCATGCCCTTAAATGGCTAAAGTTGGCTCTAACAATAATCTCTTACAAACCTACGAAAAATTTAATTGCTACATGGTAAGTGAACATAACAGTTCAAAGTTGTTAAGCAATGGATGACTGAAGATGGCATTCTAAGAGTTAGCACATCAACAATAATGAGGTCAACCATGGTGATGAATTATTTTTCACCATTGTATATCATCGAGAGAGTGATCATCCTTTTATTTTTCTGACGCTCTCTTGAAAATCCTTAGCATTGCCCATCAATAGGTGCAAGTTTAATGTTTGCTATATTCATCTTCTCAAATATAAACTTGAAGATGATATTGATAAAACTCTTAGTATCCATTAATATATTACAGATTTGATAATTGGTGATCAACATTGTGATAACTACCACATCGTTAAATGGGTTGTCAGTTGTAAGTAGATTTTCTTCGTGAAACTCAATGGCATTATCTTTATGTTAAGCACTCAAGCCATTGTTATGAACTTCACCTGTCCCAACCTTAATTGCTTAAGGTTGGCTCATCATAACGACTTGGCATTATCTCCACCCAAAATTGCACATACCACCCCTACGATGTGGATTGTCTTAGTACGCAGACGCTCATTCCCTTAATCTTCTACTGGCTCTTTACTAGATTTCCTCAACCTTTAGCTTCCCAGGTTTAATAAGTTCCTCCAATAAACTCTTTAAGTGACAAGAATCCTCTGTATAATGGCCATGATCCCAATGATACGCATAAGACTTGATTGGTCGAGCACTAGCCTATTGGCCCTCATTGACATTAAATGCTTAAAGTACTTTATGTTTTGATGACCTTAACTAACTAAGTCATAGATACTCAAAATGGGACAACTATGGGGGTAACATGGCTGGTATTTGCCCTTGTTTGGATGAGTGAGTTATAGAACCTCCTAATGAATAGCTGGTGGGGCAACCTTAGGTGAAAAACTCTTTTACACTTAATCTTTTCTCCATTCTTTTCACTCACAATCTACATTCAAAATGACAGGTCAATGGAGACTGCCTCAAAGGGTTCTCTCTACGAATCACTCAGAGAACTAAATAACTTCATTATATTTCTCTACATTCACATGGTTGTTGGCGAGTTCCAATAACTTCACCAACATCTTTGATTATCGAAGGTTGAGGGAATATCTAAATGGCCTCTCCCTCAGGCCTAGAATGAGTCCAGCTTATGCAACTACAGGCTCAAAATCTCAAACTTCTAGCATCTCTCTTCAAAAGTGAGTGATTAATTTTCTTAATGGCTCTCTTAATTCTTAACACATATGTAGCAGAGCTTGTGAGCTCTTTAAAGGCTCCTATGTACTAGCAATCTAGGCTATAAATATTCTCTTGAATTCAAAAAATGAAGCAATAACAACTACAAACAAGCAAAAAAACCATCAAAGAGCTAACTTTTAAAAAGTTATTAAAAAAGGTGGCATTTCAACACATAGTCGAGGTCAAGTAATGAATTAATTGATTCAAAGTAGGTGACAAAATCCGCTAGGTTGGACCTTTCAATGTAGAACTCCAAGTGAGGAATTTTAAACTTTGATGATGGGCAAGCTTTGGTGACCTCTTTGGAGGAGTTGGCTGAATTACTATTCAATTCTCACCTGAGCAAAATTTCTTCATAATTTGTACATATATAGTCATCATCCAAGCTCAAGGTTAAGGTTAGTTTTCACCATCGGTGCTTGCCTCACAAAATAGTTGAGTCAAAGGAGTCATCCAATTTGCACCCGCATGAAGTCTCGCTTGATATCCTCTTAATCACATTTGAACTAGCCAAGTTATGCACTCTTCCACCTCTTTCAAATCTTACTATGTAACAAAATATTGACTAGTCTGCTCCATGCCAATTGAGAAATCTTTGGTGGGATATCCTACATTCTAAATAGATAGGCTTCTAGCTTATGGTATCAATCCACTCTCACCACATCAAAAAAGATGTTGGATCCCATTTTATTTATAGATTAATGCTAGACCTTACTTGTGAGTCTTGATATAAGAAGTAATGTGTAGGAAAAGAGAATGAGAGTAAATGTAGTGTGTAAATGAATATGGAAGAGCATAGTGTATATATCAATATAAGAACTTGTGGTGTTTAAATTTGGAGTCGTAGGGACACCACATAGATCTTAGGGGATACTTATTGAAATGATCGAGTATGACATTAAGGTATGATGTACTATCTCAAAACATGGAAACATTACCTTACAATAGACTTAATCATCTAATAAGGACTCCTAAGATAGATGGGTCTACATATATACCAAAGATCCTTCCCATACTTTGTATGGATGAGTACAATTATTTCATGCTGAGTTCTTTAGTTCTTATGGAGGCAAACCCCCTTAGTTGATTACATCCTAGGAAATGAAAGTTTCATAAGAACACTCTCAATTAAAGCTATCAATAAATGCCAAAGATTTTAAGGCTAGATTATCAAAGAATTAGTTATTAATAAGAATCAATTAAGAATGGATTGAATAAGAAGACTTATTCATTGATTTCATTGGAAGATAAGTAGGGAGCATCCGAGATACTATGAGGTCTAGTGAATGCTACAATCTATCCAATGATGAGGCTTTATATATTTTAAGAGGAGAATTTATTTTATTTAAGTTAAAATTTTATTAGAATGCTAGCACTTATAACCCAATAATACAAGATTACGGAGATGCCTAAGAAATGAGAACTTATACTTGTAGCAAAAGAGAAATAAGTTGCCTCAGAACCTAAGTCTAAAATGCTTTAGCATGGGCTAGAAACACTACCTAAAATCTAATCTGGGAGAATGGGATATAGTGGTTCACCTTCATAAGAGTGAGTGAACACATCCCGACTCTTCTTACAATTGCTTGAAGTGGCTGCTAGCTAACACCTCCTATGCTATAAAACCATGTATGCTGGTCTTATATAAATGCAAGATAGTTAAACTATTATTTAATTATGAAGGAAGCTAGAATCCTAAACTCACTCCATAAGAGACTAAATAATATTTGGTACGCAAGCATGACTTAGACTAATGCTAAATTTATAAAATTTAAAACTATTTTGACACATTAATTTGGACCAAAGAATGAGATAATTATGCCTACATGCATGATGAAATTTAGTTGTGGGCTAAATTAGCGAGAAGAGGTCTTCTCCACTATAAGGGATTGCTCTTACAAGTCAAGTCTGTCCCCAATCATGCAAGAGTGGAGATTCTCCATTTTCAAGAGTGAAACAATATGATATGCATGGTGTGATAGCATACAACATTCAGCTAAATGATTGTTAAATCTTTTATTTATCATGATTATAAACCTAGGCTTTAAGATGAGATTATGAGTTGATTTGATTTTAGTTATAAGTTATTAACAAGGTAGAAATTTTAATTTTTTTTCCTAAGAAACCTATGAAAATCATGTCATTTCTATTGCACACTCTAAACATAACAATCAAATATTTAGATTCATAAAATAATAAAAAAAAGTGCGCAGGTAGCATACACCCCAAAAAAGAAAAAAGAGTTGGGTAGAAGCTCTACTTATCTTATCTGAATTATAATTAAATATTATGATTTAAATAAATACTATGGGGGTCTTCAATTCTTGTTCTTCTTTCCTTCTTTAGATTAGTTTACTCTAGGCTTCACAGGGTCTCCTAGGTCCTTGCCTTTTAGCCATTGCTCATTCTAAATCTCATAGTACTAATCCTAATCCTATTATAAAAATTATATCTTTATAAAAAATAAGATTTAACTACCCCTACAAAATAGATATTAGCTAGACAAATATATAAACCAAGCAATTATATTTCATATATTTAGACTTAGCACCTTACATGTGGGTAACCAAGCTTACTTGTCCTATTTGAATTATGCTTAGAGGCATAAGCAGTACCTGCAAGTAAGAATATTTATATTCATTTATTATTACAGTGACCCTTCAATCATAATCCCTTGCATAAAATATCATTAGGCTAATAATGTCCTAACATTCAGTCTATGCATAAACAATTCTATCATCCAGTCTAGAACATTACACCACAAAATAAAATATATCACCACAACATACACTGACCTAACCTAATACTAAGGTCAATGACTTAGTATTATAATGTGTGTGCTAAGGCTTAGTGTGGTATATCTTGATTAAGCTTAAGAATCATGATTGTCTGAAGTCCTATGATTGTTTAAATTACTCATTAATGATGGTTTCTCTTCAAGTCTTTTAATAGTTTAATTGGATTTTAACTTATGTGTTTTTATTTTTTATTCACTATTTACTTAATATCTAATCAATATAAAGAGAAGAAAGAGGCTTAACTCTTTCATCCCTAGCCTAAATTGTTTTCTAAAGATAGATTATTATGGTTTTAATTAACTTAATGAATCACTTATAATTTTTATTTAGCCTAATTTTAGATTAGCCTTAATGAATATCATTCAAACATGAAAGGCATCTTAAGATTAATGAAATTAAGTTAGCATCATATGAGTAATACTCTACTACTTCCATTCATTATCAATAATATGCATGCTCTTTCATTTTTAATTTCTCTAATATTTGATTTAGTATATACATATACATGCAATATACCCATATTTTTGCATACTTGATGAGTTTTAATGCATGAATTTAATAGAAAAGATAGATTTCATCTCAGAGCTAAGCATATGTAAGTATGTTTTAGGAATTTGAGCAAGTACGTGTCATTTTTAAGCCAGAGAAATGAGATTATCTAAGACCTCCTTAGGGCTACATAAAGCTTCATATTTTTGGGATGTCCGAACTATATACTTGCCAATTCAAATATACACAAGCTACATAAGCATAGAAACAAAATCATGCAAAGGTTTTGTATAAAAACCTTTCATTTATATAAAGCTTAATGGCATAAAGAAAGGGATTTTATTTTATATTCTAACACATGCATACACATAAATGAAATTAAGCAAGTACGTGTTATTGTTAAACCAAAGAAGTGAGATTATTTAAGACCTCCTTATGGCTACTTAAAGCCTCGTGTTCTTGGGATGTCCAGATTATATACTTTCTAATTCAAATACATATAAATATATACAGAGAACATAAGAATAGAACAATCAATTTTCATTTTTTAATTACAAATAAATGAGCATTTCATTAAGTATTAACAATAAGCAGTGATTTAAGTTTCAAACAATTTGATTTATAATTAACTTATAGTTTCAAAATAGTTTGAGATTTATTAGTGATAATAGCCACACCATATAATAGCATTTTTCCAACTCATATAATTTGAAAGCAATCATATTCTTTTAATTTTAAAACATGAATATATGAAGCACATAATGTACACATTTATGATAATTGAAATGATGTAATTAAATATCATGACACAATATACTTGATTTCATTAAACCCTATGGAAATTCCAGTTAAATAAACATTCATTAAGCCCAATCAAAGCTTTTTTAAAGTTTAATTTTAATGCTCAAGCTATTAAAACATAAAGAGGAGAAATGATACTTTCATTCACTCCATCCCATATTAGTTATTTAATTTTTTGAAGAAAAGAAATTAAATATGTTTTATGAATTGATTTGGTTCAAATCATTAATTACATCAATTTGATTACCCTTCCCAAGCTTCTTTAATTTAATTAACTGCTTAATCATGAGCCTTCATTGATATGCTATGGGGAAATAAAATTAGCAATGCACCTAAGGAGATCTAATGCAATTAGGGCCATGCTTATGGGTTAATTCAATTAAGGAAGGAAAATATTTAAGCTAAATACTCCTATGGTTTTCCCACACTAATGGAAAAAACTCATAATTTCTTTAATGACTTTATGTTATTAAACACATAAAGGGATTAATGGGTTGGCACTTGAATTATTTAAGTTGATTTCATTTGAATTTAATTATTAATTTTCTTAATTTATCTATAATTATAAAAAATGTTAATTAAATTCACTCAGAAAATATTTTTTCAATTAATAAGGAGAGAGAGTCCTAATTAATTCCTATATTATCCTTACTATTTTCACTGATTAGTTATCCCTAATTACTCAATTTTACTATTCATTAATTTCTATAATTATTAAATCACTTAAAATAGATAATTAGAATTGAAATTTTGGAATTTCCCAAATTACATTACAAATAATTTCAAAAAGAAATGGGAGGCGGAGGACATCCCGTAGAATCAACACGCCAATTTTGGAATTAATTAGGCAAATAATTGGGCCTTAATTAAGTTAATTAGCCTAAGCTTCAAACCTTAATTAAGCATTGTTCATTAGACATTAATTGGAGATTTTATTTTAATAAAATTCTTTTCTATCTAAGCTTTTCAAAATGGGTTTATTTATATTTTTTGGATTTTTCTATAATTAGTTATAATTTTTTTGAAGTTCTATCTACTTAAATTGAATTTTTAATCCTAATTAATCATTTTAAGCTAACGACACCACGTGGATGCTGACGCGACAGTGCTTCCACATGGCACCGAGGAATTGGCTATTTAAAATGTCTGACACGGCTCTTGACTCAGTGGCGACGGACGTGGTTTTGTCCCAATCGTCCAATCATGGATCGGACGGTCGAGATTATTCTTATGATTATGAGAGGATTAAATCAAGATTTCTAGCATGATTAATCATGATCATCCATTCTAATCATGCGAAATGGATGGCCGGTGATCCATCATCCTGCAAGAGCTAGAAGACAGACAACGTATGCCTTCTACCACTCAATCTGAGCTCGTCAGAGCTCATTTGATGGTGAAATTGACTCATTGCCTAAGAGCCTGGGCTCGCCAGACCTAAGGAGATCCTATGGTTAAAATCGCATGAAAACACTATTTATATCACAAAAGACCAACACCTAGAGGTCGAATCTATGATTTACAAAATTTTCCTCATTGGAGCTAAAGACTGACTATCTGTCGACAAAGGTAGCTTCATCTTAAAGAGGCAAAGCCTTATTGAGAATATCTTGAGTTGCCTCCCCACCGATCAATCTATAGACCAAATGCCACCATGGAAGCCACTGGAGTTGGTCTAGGGATGCCTTATGGTGGTCGAATCGATTGGGAATTGATTCATTTTAGGTCACCAGAGTGTAGTGAAGGTGTGAAGAAAGTTAATTTGGCTTTGGTGGAAGTTTGGTGAGGTTGAATGGATGGAGCTCTGGGAGTGCTTTGTCACTACTCGGGATGCTCTAAAGAAGGTGTGTGTTGAGTTTGGATGGATGAGGAGGAGTATACTCTCCCCCTCAATTGAACTAAGGGCTGAGATTGGCTCAACCTTTAGCAGTCATTCGGTCAGAGTTGGTGGTAGGGGACTGCTGAGTTGGATGTCTTTGAGAGGCTGAGGGAATTTAGTGGGATGCCATGGCGTGTACACTCCTTCTTAAGTGGACCAATGGTTGCCCATGGGTGATCTCACCCTCTCTTGGCCAATGGCTAAACCCAACAGCCTTGAGTTAGGTTGGGTTAATGATCCTTTATCCAAGAAAGGCCAAAGGTGGCTCCCATGGGGTGGGGAGTTGGAGAACCCATCCAAATGTGGATTTTATCCCATTTGGAGGGCTTAGTTCAGTGGGTTTGACCCAACCTAGGTTCACCATGGGTTGGGCCCACTTGGGCAGGCCCATGGTGACCCAAGGATAAGTTATGCCAAGTTCATTAGGGTTTAGACTTGGTTTGGTTGGATTTGGACTTAGTTTGGTTAGGTTTGGCTCAATTTGAATCATGTAAGTCAAATGGGTCATGTTGGGCTAAGTTGACCATTTTGACCAAATTAGGTCAAAGTGGGAGTTTTATTAAGTTCAAATAGTCATTTGGAATGAATTAGTGTAATTAGTTTGGTTCAATTTGAGTTTGATTTGGATTTGGTTCATATGATTTTATTTGAGTCAAATGGGGGGTCATGTTGACCAATTTGATCAAATTGGCCAAATTGGCTTGAGCATGGGTTAGGTCTATGTTCAATTGGTCATTTGTATTTGATTAGAAGAGTTTATTTGAATTTATTTGAATTATGGAGTGATTTAGTTCAATTTGACCCTTTAGGTTAAATTGGGCTAAGTTGGCCAATTTGGTTGGGTTGATCAAATTGGGTATAATTGAAGGTAAGATCATGTTCAATATTCAATTGGTGATTGGTTAGAAGCAATAGTTTTAACCAATTTAGTTTAGAAGTTTATTTGGCCCAATTTGGCCATTTACGTCAAATTGGGTCAACTTGGGTCAAGAGGCCAAATTTGCTTGGTTAGGTCCAATTGATTATAGAGTCATGTTCAATACTCAATTTGTGATTGATGGGATCTATTGATTGCAACTAATTGGCTTATAACATGATTTGGTCAAATTTGGCCTTTTAGGTCACTTTGGTCAAGTGGTTTAGTCAAGTCAATTTGGACCAATTAAGACTATAGATGGTTAGAGTATATTCAATAATGAATTTGAAGTTGAATGGAGCCTTTGGCTACAATTGATTTGAGTTCGATTGGGTTTTGACTCATTTGAACCTTTTAGTTCAAATGTGCTAACTTAGGTCACTTAAGTCTAGTTAGTTTAGTTGGCTTGTTTGCAAGTGTTGAAATAGTTTGAAATGATCCACTGGATGATTAAGATAATTGAGAGAATTGAATTGAGCTTGGTTTTCTTGGGTTAGTTTGAATGGAGTTATAGGATTGAAGTGGGTTAACTTGAGTTAAGAAGTGAAATTGGCTTGGAGCTTGGATTAGAAATCAAATTCAATCATGGTCAATTGATTGGCTTGAAGTTGAGGTTTCAATCACTTGGTTTAAGTTTAAAGTGATTGATGGGTATGAGTGTCAGTTTAGGCCTTAGGGTAAGTCAAGCCTACTCGTCCTAAGATAACCTCTAGACCTAAGATTATGCCTTACAAGTCTTAGGCTTAGGTTTAGTATTCCTTTAGTGACTAGAAGTGTCCTAACACTAAGAAAACTTAAGTGTCTAAAAGAATCCTAGACTTAGGATTAGAATGAACAATCCTCACTTCAAAAGTGAGTTCAACAAAATTGTAAAAAGATCTCAATCACAAAAGACAACCAAAAGCATCAAGATGGTCTGAGAATATAAGAAAAAATCTATAGGATGCTCGTGGACTCTTTATTTATTGGGTTAGAAGGCTACAGATGGAGCTATAAAAACTCACAAGATAATAAGAAAAAAATGTATAGGCTCTAAGGATTAATTGAATACAAACAAGTGTGCATTGAAGGGGCGTAGCTATGGTGTGGCTTGTGAATGGCATGGCTTCTTATATGTATCTACTCACTAAGATCCATATATGGGACTGGTCTGCCCTCAAAGTCCCTACCAAGTTGTGATAAGGAAGAGTAAGCCACAAGTTGTTCTATAGAGATCATCCATCTTAATATGTCAGGCAAGTCACCAGAGTGGATGGCGAGTTCCCTATTGAGGCTTTACCAGTAATGAATCCCCTTACCGTCAAGTCAACGGTGAGCTAACAAGTGGTGGATATCTGAATAAAGCCTACCCATGCCTAGTTTGGGTTCCTATCCTTCTTGGGAAGTCTTCAATTGATGTTATACCCTAGGTATACAACTTTATTGAAGTCGACAAGTATGGCTAGCTTGGTTCAATGAGGATAGAAATTTTGGAGTCAATGCTTAAATTCAACTCAACATTTATGAGAAAAGCTACCAATTAGATTTCAAAGCATGGAAAGAAAGAAGGAGGCTAAGAATTTGAAGCCAAGTAGACAAAAGTTGTTTAAGATTTTGGAAGAGATTTCTAAGTCTTCACATTTTTTAAATTTCATTATACTTTTTTAAATATGTTTGATCATACCACTTATTTAAAAGCATTTTTTATGTAACTCCACTTTTATCTCTAGTTGAATCGTAATCTTTTTATAGCTTTTTGACATAGTTTTTAAAAAAATTATTTTAAAATAAAATTTGAAAAAGCAAAAGCTTAACCAAACAGGCTCTAAGGCAATGAGGTCTAATAGTTAGGAGTTGCCAGAACAAAGAGGTTGGACGATATCATTCAACTAGATAATATAAACTACAAGGGTACGAAGTAGATAAGTGATAAATAATGAATAAGAGAGAGACAGATAAAGGCCAAATAGGTGAATGTTGGCAGATGGTGAACTTTGGGTAAGCATAAGAGATTTAGGTGTTGAGAATGAATGAACAAGCTTAATCAAGCATCAAAGGATAGACATATAGATATGAGTCAATTGTACAATAAATTCCAAATTGATAAGGATGAAAAAGCTTGAATGAGCAAGACAAAAATAAACTTGAAATGATGATGTGATGCAAGCTAGATATAGGCAAGAGCATGCTATGAAATAGAAGTTAAATGGACAAGAAAAGATTGACCATCAAAGGTTCATCAGGAAAGATGCGTTAGGTCATTAGGAGTTAGACAAACAAGAACTTATCATGCATTGGAGGTCAAATGTTGGAGGTTAGACTACTAAGATCCATTTTAGTTGGATGAGTTGTAACCAACTTGTTGATAAAGGATAAAATAGTCGAAGGAGTTTAAGAGATGGAGGTTGGTAAGGTGTTGATGTTTAGACAAATAAGAGCTCACTTAGTATATAAGATTGAATAGGTTAAAGTAAGTGGAGTATGCTAAACATTAAGAAAAGATAACATCCAAGTGTTATTGAAGGAGGCTAATTATTTATCAACTAAGAAGACTAGTCAAGTTGTTACAAAGGTACCCAATCTCTTTCAGACTCTCATTAGGCAAGAAGATTGAAGAAGGAAAGGAAGAGCTCTTAAGTAAGAATTTCTCTAAATTTATAGGGCTCCATTCATAAAATTGAAGCAAAAGTTTCTTTAATAAATGGAATGGTTGATCAAATTATAGGTTTTTCCTACATAAATTTAGGAATGTTCAAAATATGACAATTTATCAAGAATGAATGATGGAAATCACACATATCCACATTAAACCCACATAAATTTACAAATAAATAATTAAATAAAGAATGCTCTTAAAAGAGAAAGAGTTATTTTGGAGACTAATTAGGATTAAGTAGAAAATACTTATAGATGTTGGGATGCCCAATAGGCATTTCAACTAACCTACCATTGGACTTTATAATTTTGAGATTGAATTTAGTAGAATTTCAATTGATATATTGATAGAAATTTAGGAATTAGATTCTAACAATATAAGACCATAGAAATTCCTAAGTTTGAAGACTTACTCCTAGAAGGATGGTTCAGAACCTAAGCCTACAAGTTCTTCTGACATAAGTTAAAGGCTTGGCCTAGTTCAACTTTTTGAAATTATCTACTCTTTCTCTCATTTTAGGAAATGAACATATCCCTGACTCTTCTGACTCTTACTTAAAAGGGTCAACATAACCTAAGTGATTTTAAATCTAGTTTAGTCTTCATGTTATGCAAGATGGTTGAGCTATTATATTTTAAGAATGAATATATGAACCTAAACTTAATCCCTAACCCTAAGATCATGCTAGGTATGATATGCACCTAACTAATGCAACAAATTTCATTTTTTTTATATTTTGACTCATAATTCATTTAAGGTCATGGGTATACAACTTATGCTTACAATGATATAGATTTAGAAGCGTTGTGGGTCAAATCCAAAGAGAAGGCACACTTCTCTAAGAAGGCCTAATAGTCTAGCATGTGTGAAAATGTTTTACATCATATCACAAAATATAAGAGAACATCGTCCTAACCTAAGTCCATGGTCAGTGGCCTAATAGTCTAGCGTGTGTGAAAATGGGTTTATATGGTATGACTATACTAAGAATTTTAGGTTTGAGTTTTTATGTTTCAAGGTTTGTTTAATTTACCATTGGGTGATTTCAATTTATGTGATTTATAAAATTTATTTTCATTTTTAATTCCATTTTATGTTAAAGTGAATTTTTACTTTTCAAGAATGAAGAATAAAATAAATTCCTCTTTGGGTGAAACACATTCTATTTAACATCATAAATACTAATATAATGAGATTTTCATCCGAAGATAAGAATTCATTCTAAGGGCTAAACTAAGATCATAAGTATCTTAATCAACCTCTTTTGGATTCATTTGAGTGATTCATTTTAAGTTGAGTTTGATTTTTGTTTTACTTTTTCTCTTAAGGTTAGAATTTTATGTTAAAGAGATTTGGGGATTTCATTTCTATTTCACTTCTTTTGCTTTAATTAATGTTTTTTGGTTTGATTTATGATCTTTAGTTAAGATTCAAAATGCTTCTTAAATCTTATGTTAAATTCTATGTTACCATGATTTAGTTTAATTTTAGTTTTTTTATTTTAATTTTGATTTGCTTCATTTATATTTGATGTTATTTTTTATAAATTATTTTTTATAACTTAGCATCATATTTTATCTTATGTTTCTTCTGTTTTGATTAAATGTTCATTTGATCTTATTTGTTTTAATTATTTATTTATTTGATTTGGATTGATCTAATTTATTTAACTCAGTAATGTTTATGTTTATGTTTATTAAGGTTTATTAGCTTGAATGAACTAACTTATTTAAGTTGATATCTTAATTCAAACTTGATTTTGATTTCATCATTTAAATGATTTATTATATTTCAATTTCACTACTTATTCGTTTATGTATTCTTAATTTATCATTTAGATATAATTGATTTTTATTAATTTTATTTATTCATTTCATTAATGTTATGGTGGTAAATTTGGATAAGTTAACTTAATTAATTTCAAGTGATGATTTCATTCATTAATCTCAATAATGTTTTATGCATATGAATTTGGATAAGTTTATTCAATTAGTTTCAATCGATCTTTAAGAAGTCTTGATTTTATGTGTTAAGTAATTTTTAATCTTATGCTTTCTAATTTCTTATTCAAATTAAGCTTAATGTAACATTATATGTTAAAGTTTCATTATTTGGTCTAATTTATTAAGATACAGTTTTGATTACTAATCATAACCTAGGAAGCCTAAGAAATGAACTACTTTGGGCTTCCAACATAAATCTAAGCCATGTTAAGTTATTTGAGTAATTTAATTACTTTCACTTATATTTAAGATTATGTTGTTTATTAACCCAAATGGACTCAAAGGATTTAATGAATTCCATATTTAGGTATAAAATTTAGAGATTAATTAATTTTGTATTTCAATTGATTAATTGATTTATTGTGAATTTAATAATTATTAACCTAAGGCTTGATTTGATATTCTTAATAATGTCTTTAAACTTTAAGTGTATGATTAATTAAATTTCATGATCTCATAAGGTTGGAATATTTTCTTAAAGTGTTATAATTTCAATAATAATGTTTTAAATTGGTTTTATTAATTTTTATAATTTAATTAACTTTTTGATTTATTATTTCAATTATGTTGACTTAAAGATTAAAAATTCAACAACTTCAAATCTAGAGGCCAGTTGACCTTGAAAGTTTTATGGCAAGTGAGGTTTCATGCCAATTTAAGTTTCCTAGAGTTTTATTCTAATCAAATGTTTAATTTAGGACTAATTATGGTTTTAATTATTTTAATAAAATATAAATTAAGCCTCAATTAAAATGAAATTTGAGGTTTCAATTTTCTTAAATCCTCCTCTGAAAGATGCATCCATAGAGCACTTTTTTAAAAATTTTAAAAATTTGGTTGATTTATTATAATTTTGTAAAGTTCAAATTCATAAATTGAATTAATTAAATTAATTATTTATCAAATTAGGTCATTTTAGGGTTTATTAGATTTCAGAGAGTTCTAATGATGTGTTTAGGTTCATTAAGATTTATTAAGATGATTCAAATTAATTTTATAATTTTTCATGATATTCATAATTTAATATTAATTTATTTTATTAAATTAAGGCCTATGGCTTGAAATTTTTGTATTTTAAGGTTTACGTGCCAATAAATTATAAAAAATTTATCTTGTGTAGGTTTTAACTTTAATTTCAATTCCCTAAAGTTTCAAATTGATTGGATTAATGGTTTGTGTGTAATTTGAGTTTGATTATTTATATTTTTAGTTGAGTATTTTATTTTCTATGAGTTTTTAAAGCTCTGCGCATTTTTTTTTTTTTGCAATTTTTAAATCCAAAAAACCCAGGTTTTCCCACTTATCAGCATCAGTGCCACATGGCGTTGACACGGTGGTGCGTGATTTGACCATGTGAAATCCACGTTGATTCCATGTTATTTTGGCAATGGGATGCGATTTCATTCAGGCCATCCCATTGAAAATCGGAAGGTTCAGATTCTTTCTGATATTTCCTGTGGGATTTAAATCGAAGATCTGACTAGATCTCGACCATCCATTCCTAACAGAAGGAACGAATGGTGGAGATTAAGTCTCTCTTATAGACTGTGAGAACCGAGCGCCATCCATTGAATTGAAGTGATTCCCAGTGATCTAGCCAATGAAAGCACTTGATTTTGATTGTAAATCCATCAAGGACTCAAATAAAGTGCATCTATAAGGATTGATCTCACTTGATATCAAGTTCATTTTGAAAAGGACCAAAAATGAATGTAAAGAGGTCGGGCTCAAGGTATACCTCGCCGGCAGTGATCTCTGGTAGTGGAGATAATTCGAAAAGCTTTGTGGGGAAGCAGCAAGCCTCTATGTGTAAGGAATAGAATTGCCTCCTCACAAATTATTTTATAGGCTATGCTTTGCTTATTTTCCAATGGGATTGTTCGAACTCCAGCTTGTCGGTGGCGTGAGGATCAGAGGAAGGGTACACTCTCATTCATTTTGCTTAAGGAAGGTGCTGGAATCGTTAAAACTACTTGAGAAAAGCTCTCTAGTCTTTTTCTATGAAAGGTCAAGAGCTATATGGGGAGAAAAGTCCACCATGGTTAGCCAAGGTGATTGCTACCCTTGGAGGCTAGCTCCAAGGGGTGGTCAGTTGATTGGGGTTAGTCTAAGGCAATTAAGATGAGGAATGGAGCAGGAGCAATGGATTGGGGAAAAGGGTTTGTCTTCATGCTTCATTCTCTTTCTCCATGGCACATTCTCCTCTTTGGATGGACTTGGACCTTCTTAATTTGCTTATCCTTAGCTACCAATTACTCTAAACTCATTTTAGGATGAGTTTAGATTTATTGAAATGTGATTAGTGTAGGCTTAAGCTCATACTCTCACATTTAATCCATTTGAGTTTAACTTGATTTGGATTATGCTAAGTATGATCAATGTTTATTATTCATTGATTTGAATTATCAATTAATTGTTCAAATCATATTTAAGATGATTTATGAGTCAAACACATTTCAATTGGGTTTGGGTACAAATACCTTATGTTAATTCACTTTGGTTTAGCTAAGTTTGTTCTATTTTATGGATTGGATCTAACTTTAAGCTTTAATTATGTTCATTCAAGCATTTGAGATGATTTTCATTAATAAATTTCATTTCATTTGAAGTGGATTTTGAATTTAAACCATTTTGACCCAAGTTGGATTTAATGGGTCAGCATGGGTTTGATTGGGTCAAATGATCAAATTAAACCTTATAATTGTTACATTGTGTTTCAAGATAATTTCTAAATGATTTTGGATAATTAATTTGAATAAATTCCAATTTAATTTGAGTTTGAATCTAATAAGGTCCATTTAGGCCTATTTAGATCAAATGATCTAGTTAGCCTGTCTAAGGCCTTATTAGATTTAAATTCATTTAATTCACATTTAAACATGTTTATTTAATGATTTTGAGCACTTAGAATGATTTAATTTGGTAAAATTATGGTGGGTTGGCCCTAATTTGGTGGGACTCACATAAGTCAACCCTATGTTTAATGGTTGACTTTCATTTAGATTTAACTCCATTCATATTCATGTAATGATTTTATTTGATTTGATTTGAGTTTGTTTTAATTCCATTTGAATTTATTTGAGTTTAGGTGATTTTAAGCTTAAGTAGGATAATTCGGTTAACCATACTAATTATCTCATTTTAAACTCAACTGGATATAGATTTTAATTGGAATGTGTTTGATTTAATTCTTTGTTTAGATTTGAGTTGGGTTTGGATCCACCTAATCCCATTAGGTAAGATCAAATCCTGGGAGAATTCACTAGGTCACTATGCATAGTATCCTAAGTGCTTAATCAGGTGGCTCCTAATCTAGGATTAGGTGTCCCTAATTATTAGTTTAGGGATGATGTTAACCTCATCCAAAAATAAGGTCAATAATACTATCCTTAAGATTAAAAATAAATAAGATTATTAGATTCAAGATCAATATCTCATCAAGGAAGATGCAGTAAACTATTTTAGCCATTTGTTAGCCTTCAGTGTAGTGGAAAATACCCACATCATTCCTGGTATCCTAACCCAACCATCCAACCCATCAATCTCTATTCTACACCTAATTTGGTGAAAATAAAAGAAATTGTTTTCTCATTAGATGAGAACAAGACTGCTAGGCTCGATGGTTTCTTAGCTAGGTTTTATCAAGGCTAGGAATGTATCGAACTTGATCTAGTTATTGTCATCAAAGACTTTTTCAAAGATTAACAAATACCACACTATTTAAATCAACCACAATCATTCTAATCCCAAATTTGCTACACTACAATCTTAGAAGAATTTAAGACCCATTAGCCTATCTACTATTGTTAGTAAGATAGTGTATAAAATTATCAACTCAAAGTTACACAACTACCTCTCACCCTTAATCACTCCAAATCAAAGTGCACTTTTCAAAGGAAGGGATATTTATGACAACATGTTATTAGCTCAAAAAGTTCTTAAAAACATTAAAATTAACTGTAAGGAAAAAACATGGCTAACAAACTTGATCTCCATTAAGTTTTTGATGCACTAAACTGAAGTTTTATATATCAAGTGTTAATATCCAAAAACTTTACATTGGAGTCTTGTGGCTTAATTCATAAACTTATCATAAATAATCACTACTAAATTTTAGTTAATAGAGATAATGTTGGTTTCCCTAAATTTACAAGAGACCTTAAGAAAGGAGATCCCTTATCTCCTACCATCTTTATTTTGGCCATGGACTATTTCTCAGCTTTGCTCAATAGAACCACGGAGAATCACCCCTCCAATAGATTTCACACACTTGGTCGCATCCTAATATCACATTTGTTTTTTACAAATAACATATTGGTCATCTATAATTTCTCTAAAAATGCTGTTAAATCCATGATGAAGGTTTTCCAAACAATTGAAGCTGTAGCTAGTATGAAATTTAACAAAGAGAAATCAAACATCTTCCTTAGCAATTGAATCTCTTGATCTCACTCAAGATGGATAAAAATATTCACTGGTTTTGAAATTGCAACTCTCCCCACTTTTCATAAGTAGAGCTAAGAAAGACTACTTTGAATACATCATCATCAAAATTCAAAATAAAATCATGACATGCGATAATCTGCACTTGCCTTATGGTGGCAAGCTCATTGTTATCAAAAGCACCTTCAACTCTATACCAACACATTCCCTTAAGGTGATCAATATGCCAATTAGTTCTCAAATAGGGATAGAACCCTTATTCAATACTTATCTTTGGTGTGGTGACAAAAGAGGTTATCATTGGACATCTTGGAGAAAACTTTACAAACTTAAAGAAGATGGTGGGCTTGAGTTTTAAATCACTTCAGGATAGCATTGATATCAATGCTAAGAAATTTTAGGTCAAGTCTAGACTACAAAACTCTTTTTGTGCTTTATTCATCAAGGAGAAGTATTCTAAGAATACTCATCTCATGCTAATTCAACTTGAGCAAAGTGACTCCAATTGCTAGAAACAAACCATGTGTTATCATCAAATAAGGCGAGATTGTTGACTATACACCTTGTGTATTTCACCATTTTATTTGATGATAACAAATTTTATGTAATAAGAACTGTTAATTTATTTGTAGGATAAATTATTCATATTAATCATTATGATTGTAATTATTAATTTAGATTTTTATTGATGATAAATATATATTCTTAATGCTACTAATTATTTATTTCAAGTGTTTCAAAAATTCACCAAACTCAACCTATTTATTTAGATCAAGATAGTCAAATAAGCTAGACTAGGGTAATTTGAAAATTTTCTTACTTTATAAAGACAAATAAGAGCTCAAAAATATGAAAATAATATTTTAAATAAAGCCATATCATTCTTTGAATTTTTGCATAATTGTTCATATTTTATTTGCATGATATTTTCAATTATTCTTTAAATTATCCTTTTTAGATAATTTAAGTACTTGTATGAGATTAAGCTTTATCCATTATGTTCAAAAGTGTGTTGAATTTATTTCACACTTCATTTAATTATTTTCATACTTGGTCATATTAATTATCCAATTAATTTTGCATGAGAATGAAATTATTCATGAATTATCCATATTATTCTTTTTCTCTCTCCTATCCTTTTATTTTTTTTCTCTCCTATTAAAATTATCATCGAAATTAAGTTTTGACCAAATTTTTTATGAATTTGGGATGAGAAATTTAATGTGATTTATTTAATTTAATGTCATATTATTTTCCCACATTTCATGAAATTTCAAATTCTAAAATTATTTGAATTTTGAATAACAATTGTATATTTCCTTGATTCATTCATAAATTTGGTTTATTTGTTTATGGCATGTTTTAGTCGAAATTTTATTTATTTTATTATGGTATATTCTAATTAAATCATTTGATTTAGAGCATTAATATTTTCCATACTTGAGAATTTTTCAAAGTATGCTTAGGCTAGCCCCTTATTAATTTTAAATTTTGAATCATGTCATAAATTATTTCAAATTTTATTTTACTAATTTCTGGCATGCATAGGCTAGCCCCTTATTAATTTTAATTGATTTTATTTTATTTTATTTTGATTTAAAATCAAATGGCTTAGGATTTAATGCACTTTCTATTTTTGGATTTTTTTTTTTTTTTTTTGTAATATATAGGTGGACCACAAAAATCTATTTTTATTTAAATAAAAAATATTTTAAATTTAAAATTCCCTCTAAATTATTCTCTCTTGATTGCTAATTGATTGAATATCATTAATTGGATATTGGTTTATTTAAGGAAATCTTTTAGCGTCCCATATAATAAAGAATATTTGATTTATTTTTTTAAATTGATTTCAAATTTCTTCCTTAATTGATTTCTTAATTAATTAAAGTTTATTTAATTATGTCAAATACATTTAAACATATTCCCTCCATGGTTGAATGTCCCACAATTGCATGAATTCATTAAATTTAAATTTAAATTTATTTATTTGAATTTTGAATTTGAATTAAATCCCTTCCATATTTATTTTCCCCCTTATTTTATCCCACTTGTTTCTTCTTGCCTTGGTCGAAATTTTCATGGACTGGACTTTATTTAAGGAGTTTATTTCAAGATATAACTCTCTCTTGCAAATAAATAATAATAAACAAAAAATCTCTTGGCCAAACTCTTGCAAAATTATTTCTTGGGTGTTCAAGTGCTCAAGTTCCCTCCTTTCCTCTTCACATCTTCAACCACATTCAAGGGGATATCTTCTTCTTCTTCTTCAAGTATTGTGCTCACATCTTTATTCATCAAAGAGACTTGAGTAAGATTGTTTGATGTTGCATCAATCATTGTTGGTTTTGATTTTTGTTGGTTTGGTGTGATTAAAAAGAATTGTTGTTAACATTGTTGAACAGTTTTTAAAGTTCTTTTCAATCATTTTCCAAATGATTTGAATAGTTCATCTTGTCATTAATTTATATTTTGATTTGTGAGATCACATCTTTAAGGCTTTTACAAATATTTCTTTGATAATTTTTATATTCAAGATCTTTGTATTCTACCTTTTGTAAGTTCTTTAGAAGTTATTTTTTATTCAAGCACATTGTCTTAAAGTTGTTTTAAGTTCATACTTTCAAATCATCATTTCACCTTATAAAAAAAATTTTGGAAAATTTATTTATTTCAAGTACTTCACATAAATAAAATATCATTGCATGTTTTTAAAATCAAAAAGAAACATGCATACATTGAGCTCTCTTTCTTATTTATCTTAATATTATTTTGTTTGGCTTGTGAGCAAAATTATTTTTAAATCAGAGAGATAATTTTTCTTCTTATATTTTTTTCTTGTGCTATATTATTTGGTGTTATACTTGCCTATATAGGAAAGTACGTTGTTGGAGTTGTACTTGCCCGATGTAGGAAAGTGCATTATTTGGGTTGTACTTTGCTCGATGTAAAAAATTACATTATTGGAGTTGTACTTGCCCGATGTAGAAGAGTACAAGAGATTGATTGTAATCTCATTTGATGATTGAATTCCTAGTCTAAGTGACTAAACATGGATGTAGGCTGATTTTTGTGATTTGGTCGAACCACATAAATAATTTATGTGCCTCTTATAGTACTTTCTACATTTACTTTATTGTATTTAGTTTGATTTTTATTATAAAAAATCTTATATATTTTGTAACTAAATGTTTTAAAAACTAAGTTTTAATTTTGAACATTTTTAAAATACATGCATACATTGAGCTCTCTTTCTTATTTATCTTAATATTATTTTGTTTGGCTTGTGAGCAAAATTATTTTTAAATCAGAGAGATAATTTTTCTTCTTATATTTTTTTCTTGTGCTATATTTTTTGGTGTTATACTTGCCTATATAGGAAAGTACATTGTTGGAGTTGTACTTGCCCGATGTAGGAAAGTGCATTATTTGGGTTGTACTTTGCTCGATGTAAAAAATTACATTATTGGAGTTGTACTTGCCCGATGTAGAAGAGTACAAGAGATTGATTGTGATCTCATTTGATGATTGAATTCCTAGTCTAAGTGACTAAAGATGGATGTAGGCTGATTTTTGTGATTTGGTCGAACCACATAAACAATTTATGTGCCTCTTATAGTACTTTTTACATTTACTTTATTGTATTTAGTTTGATTTTTATTATAAAAAATCTTATATATTTTGTAACTAAATGTTTTAAAAACTAAGTTTTAATTTTGAACATTTTTAAAATACCCAATCCCCCCCCCCCCCTCTCTCTCTGGTGCTATAGCCTCTTACCAATTGGTCTCAAAGCCTCAGCTCAATTTGTGGCTTAATATCCCTCTTGATCACTATGACACTTCAAATGGTTCCTTGTTCTCCTGATAAGAAAATTTATTATGCACCAACTTTTGATAAAACCAATTTTAATGTATGGAAAGTTAGATTTTTATAGTTTTTACGAAGTATTTATTCCAGGATGTGGTATATTTATAAAAATGGTAGCTTGTCTTCTATTTCAAAAAGTTATTTGATTCTTTTAAATGAAAAGAAAATTTCATATTTTTATAAGATATCTCTTTCTGATGAGCTTTCTTATTTACTATCTATTAAATCTAAAAAAAGATATACTTAATGCTTTTACTTTGTTATATAGTTGTGATTATAAGACAAGTGATAAAGAGTCCTTACATGAAAAGGATATTCTAATTTAGAATACCACAAAAATAAATTCAAATTCTCAAGTGCATTGCTTTGGTCTTAAAAGAAGTAGAAAAAAAAAAAGGTGAAAGAAAAGAAAATAAAGAAGATTTTAAATAGAGCCTTATAGTGCTTACTGAAAGAAAAGAAAAAGAGCTTGCAACTACATCTATCAAGGTGCCCAAACAAAACTTCCAATTACATTTTGATTTCGAGGATGACCCTGAGGTAAACAATTTATCTCATGTAGAGTTATCTAGTATCTTTGATGAATTAGTGGATGTTTATAATAAACTGAAAAAGAGATACATTTCCACTAAAAGAAAGTTTAGAAGTTATAAAGTAAATCTTGACATTTTGATGAAAAAAAATGAGTTGCTTTTATTAGATGCTCAAAAATTTCATGATATAATTTATTTTCTTGAAAATGAGGTATCTTCATTGAATACCAAAGTAAATGATTTGCTTTATGATTTATCTAGTACTTCTACATCTTGATATCATGTTGAGTTTATTTCCAAAGTTAAAATTTTAGAAGATGAAAATAAAGTATTGTAAAATGAGTTATTATCTAAAAGTAAAATTGAACATGATTTAAATATTGATATTGAAAGTTTAAAAAGTGAGAACACTAATATTCAAAGTAAATTAAATGATATATATTTATCTTCTACAAGTTTTTGTTACTCACATGCTTTACATTCAAATCCATACATTTCTTGCAAGCAATAATCATATTATTCTTATACTTTAAATAATTGTACATCTTACAATCATGTTAATTCATTCTTTAAAATTAAACCTATAAGTTATAATTCATTTATACATGTTGTTCCCAATATTACTTGTACTTATTATTGTAGGCAAAGTAATGTTTAATATGTTTGTTCATTTAGTAGATCCATGAAATTAAGTGCTTCATCCTTGTACATTTGGATTCCTAAGGGAACTACTTTGCATTGCCCATCATCAACTTATTCAAATATTTGTAATGCTACTAATGTTAGAGGACCCAAGCTTGGTTGGATACCAAAATCTAGGAAATGAGTTTGTATTGCAAATTTATCTTCATGAAGGACCGATGAAGACAAGTAATATAGGTATACAAAAGCAATATTGAATTACCTAAAGGTATATAATCAAATTAATATACATAACGAATGGTATAATGTAACACAACTCATATTTCTAATTTATCTCATTTTTATATGTTTTAAGGTCCTTAGATTAGTTATGTTTCATTCATGCTTAACTTTTTTGTATAAGCTTCACGTTTTATTTCATTAAATGAATGAATAGTTTCAAAATATAATTTAAAAATATTTTTATAAATTCAATGAATTTTACATATTATTTGGTTCATTATGGCTTTAAGATTTTTCATAGATTTTATGAGTTTTATAATGTTTTTTCCATGAATGTTTTTATTTAGTATAATTTGAATTCATATTTTAAATTCTTTAAAATTCATGATAAGTAAATTCAATATATACCCTATATACATTTAACAATCATAAGCTTGTTTAGTTTTTTATTTTGGAGATCAAATAATTAATATAATTGGCATTAGCATATCTTTAAACTTGATTTGGTCTCATATGCCCCCTTTAACATATTGTGATTTTTATTAATGTCTTGATTACAATCATGCTTATTTAGCACATGTTATGCAATAAATAGCTTAGTATGCATTATTCAAACTCATCATTACTTTATATAGCTCATGATTATTAATCTTCTTCAGCTTATGTTAATAAAATGAGTATGATTTATTAATTAGTTTGTATGTATTAAAATGGAATAAATATGTAATTAGGCTTTATGAAACATTTTGCAAGATTAGAAATTGTCTTCTAATATCTATCTTCGTTGTTCATGTAAATTTATGATTTTTTGTCCATTATTCTTCAATTACATTTGATTTGATGATAAGATAATTTTTGTTGGTATTTTAAGTTGTTATTACTTTCAAAATATTGTTCATTTTGAATGGTTAAAATGTGGAATATCAAATTACTTTAGGTTTTACTAAAGTTTTATAGACATGTTTGAATCTTTCTTATGCTTAATTGTATGTTTACACCACATATGATACTTGCGTCTATTTATATGTTTATTCAAAGCCAGTTTCATATCAAAAAAAATTATATATTAGATTATATTAAATAGGGGAAGAATATCAAGCATGTCAATCTTTAATTATTTTTATTTTTATCATCACATGACTAATTTACTTTGTACTTAATTAAGGGGGTGAATTTTATTGATAAAACTAACTTTCATTTTATTGTGAACATTCTGTTGATGTCAAAAAGAGAAGAAATATCAATGTTGGTGTATATGACAAGTAATGTTGGCTAGACTTTTAATTTCTCACACATGCATTTAGTGAGAGAGAAAATCTTTTATAATATTATTTTTACCCTTCACACCTATATCAGTTTGGCATCATCAAATAAAGGGGAGATTATTTAGTATACACCTTGTGTATCTCACCATTTGATTTAATGATAACAAATCAAGTGTAATAAGAACTAATAATTTCTTTACAGGATAAATTATCCACATTAATCATTATAATTGTAATTCTTAATTTAGATTGTTATTGATGATAAATATATATATTCTTAAAGCTAATAATTATTTATTTCAAGTATTTCAAGAATTCACCTCACTCAACTTGCTTAGTCACATCAAGAAAGGTATATCAACTAGACTAGAGCAGTTTGGAAATTTTATTAGGTTATGCAATAATAAGATAAAAAAGAGCCCAAAATATGAAAATAATGTTTTAAATAATTTCATATCATTCTTTGAATTTTTGCATAAATTTTATATTTTATTTGCATGATAATTTCAATTATTCTTTAAATTATCCTTTTTGGATAACTTAAGTACTTCAATGAGATTAAGCCTTATCCATTGTGTTTTGAAGTGTGTTGGATTTATTTTACAATTCATTTAATTATTTTCATGCTTAGTCTAATTAATTATCCAATTATTTTTACATGAGAGTGAAATTATTCATGAATTGTCAATATTATTCTTTTTCTCTCTCCTATCAACATTATCATTCCAATTTAGTTTTGACTGAATTTTTGATGATTTTGGGATGTGGAATTTAATGTGATTTTAATTTAATATCATATTATTTTCCCTTATTTTATGGAATTTCAAATTATAAGATTATTTGAATTTTGAATTTAAATGTTTTTAATATCAAATTATATATTGCTTTGATTCATTCTTAAATTTTTATCAAGATATATTCTAATCAATTCATTTTATTTAAAGTATCAATATTTATTTGAGATTTTTTTAAAAAATTTACATTATTTTGAATTTTAAATCATGTCATAAATTATTTTAAAATTTATTTTTGGCATGCTTAGGCTGGTTCCTTGATTATTCTAACTGATGTAATTCAATTTTATTTAAATTAATTTGATTTAATTTAAATTTAAAATCAAATGGATTAGGATTTACTTGACTTTTAATTTTTGTTTTTTGTTTTGTTTTGTTTTTTTTTGTTAATATTTAGCTAGCCCGCCAAAATCTATTTTTAGTTAAATAAAAAATATGATTAAATGTTAAATTCCTTTATAATTAATCTCACTTAATTGCTAATTGATTGAGTATCATTAATTGAGAATTGTTTTAATTAAGGAAATCTTTCACCATCCCATATAATGAAGAATATTTGATTTATTTTATTAAATTAATTTAAAATCTCTTCCTTAATTGATTTCTTAATTAATTAAAGTTTATTTAATTATGTCAAATGCATTTAAACATATTCTCTCCATTTTTGAACGTCCCACACTTACTTGAATTCATTATATTTAAATTCAAATTTATTTATTTGAATTTTGAGTTTTTGAATTTGAATTAAATCCCTTCCATATTTATTTTCCCACTTGTTTCTTCTTGCCTTGGCCGAAATTTTCATGGGCTAAACTCTATTTAAGGAGTTGATTTCATGACTTAACTCTCTCTTGCAAAAAATAAATAAAATAATAAATAAATATTGCATGGTCAAATTCTTGCAAAATCATTTCTTGGGTGTTCAAGTGCTCAAGTTCTCTCCTTTCCTTTTCACATCTTCAACCATATTCAAGGGGAGATCCTCTTCATCATCTTCAAGTCTTTTGCTCAAATCTTTATTCATCAAAGAGACCTAAGTAAGATTGGTTCATGTTTCTTCAAACATTGTTGGTTTTGATTTTTGTTGGTATGATGTGATTAAAAAGAATTGCTATTAACGTTGTTGAAAATTTTCTAAAGTTCTTTTCAATCACTTTTCAAGTGATGTGAATACTTTATCTTATCATTAATTTATGTTTTGACCTGTGAGATCACATCTTTAATGCTTTTACAAATATTGATTTTCATAGTTTTCATATTTATAATCTTTGTAGTTTACCTTGTGCAAGTTCTTTAAAAGTTATTTTTTATTCTATCACATTATCTTAATGTTGCTTTAAGTTCAAACTTTCAAATCATCATTTCACCTTGTAAAAATATTTTCAAAGAATTATTTATTTCAAGTACTTCACATAAAGATCATATCATTACATGTTTAAAAAAAAGAAACAAACACACATTAAACTCTCTTTCTTATTTGTCTTAATATTATTTTACTTGGGATTGTGAGCAAAATTATTTTCAAATCAGAGAGATAAATTTTCTTCTTATATTTTGTTTCCTTGTACTACTTTATTTGGTGTTGTACTTGCCCACATAGGAAAGTACATTATTTAGGTCGTACTTGTCCGGTGTATGAATGTTCATTATTAGGGTTGTACTTACATGGTTTAGGAAAGTACATTATTGGGGTTGTAGTTGCCCAATGTAGGAGAGTACAGGAGATTGGTTGTAATCTCATTTGATTAGTGAATTTCTAGTTAGGGTGACTAGTCATAGACATAGGCTGATTTTTGGATTTTGGCCAAACCACATAAACAATTTATGTGCCTCCTATTTTATTTTTCTATATTTACTTTTTGTATTTAGTTTGGTTATTTCTTTGCTCTTTTATTATAAAAAATCTTATATTTTTTTGTAACTAACTTTTTTTTACAAAGTTTTAAAAACTAAGTTTTAATTTGAAACTTTTTAAAATACTCAATTCACCCCCACTCTTTGGTGCCATAGCCTTTTAACATAGGTTACCACAGGTTAGCTAAAAGGCTAGCCTATTGATAACTAAAGTTGTCCCATGTTGATTTACTTTAAAAGGCTTAGGTCATGGGTTACTGCTAGAAAACTATAGTTTACCTATAGTGTTCGGTCGATATTTAAAAGATAATCATTATCTATTGAGGTCTATAAAAATGTGGGTCTACCTAGATAACTTAATTATATGTTATAATCCCATTAGAATAATATAATCTTAGATTCTAATATGGCTATTTATAGAGCTAATTATTCATCAATAATGTGCTTCATTGAGCCAAAAGTGATGACATCAAGCCAAGGAAGTATATTATAAACTTTAGTGCATTGAAAGTGATCATAAATAATATATGGTCTCTTAGAATCAAATTAAGTCAAACCATAGTCAAATTTTATGTGACTAGATTCAAGAGGCTAAAATAAGATTAAATATGCCAATATAAATCCAATGGTATATTTGTGCACAGTTAAGATTGTCGCAAACTAATTGGTGAATTTTAATGGAGTCCTTTAAAACAAAGAAAAGGGGTAGGGATACTTAAGATTAGTCCATATTAGCTTAAAAATTCTTCCTAAATGGCACATAAAATGGATTAATTTTACTAGGAAATGCAATGAGAGGGAGTATATTGGACCTAGTCTCAATCTAAAAATGATTTTAAAACTTGAGTTATTAATAGTTTTTTTAGCAAACTGATAATTAATGTATTTGATTCCTTTTCATGGAATTATTTGAGATAAAGTCAAGTAAGTTAACTTTTTATAGAGAATTATTGATCATTATTAATGATAATTGCAAGGGGAATGAAAAATTAAGTGACGATTTTATACCACAAAAAATTGTTAATTACCTTAATAATAAATTGTGTCATCATAATGTTCTTGATCAATTTGGTAAGGTAGTGCATGATAATGAGTATAATATTATGTTATTAAGACGTTAAAGGAAATTGATAAATGGAGTATAATCCCATATAGGGCAAAGGACCACAAAGACATACAGAAGTTGACTAGTTTATTGAAAGAATCTACCATGGTATTGATAACTCTTATAATGTTAGTTCAACAATCTCATGTCATATTGAATGGGAGGTTAACAATTTTCTATCTAGGTTATCAGAAGTAAACTAGCATCCAAGCTCTTTAGAACGGACCTCCTCTAATATTATTAAAGTCTTTTTGGGTGAGAGACAACACATGATGAACAATTTTATAATACATATTCATTTAAAAGAAAGTATTAAGATGACTTCAGTTTAAAACCTTGGACTCATTTTTATCCTTAACCAATGCTCCTCTTTAGCAAAAGTTTACAATAAGAGTAAACCCATTGTCATTATGGGTTATCTCAAAAAAAATTTTATAAATGGTCCTCTTAAGCAATGCTCCTCTTAAGAAGGATTTTCATAAATGTTTACATCTTATAGAATAGTAAATTATCTCAAAATATTAAAAAATTCTATTAAAAACTCAAAGATAAAAATTCTAATAATTTTGAAAGTAGTTTTATATTCTCATATATCTTCTATTATCCAATATTATTAAGTTAATGATATTTATTTCATCTTAAGGTATAGGTTTGTCATATAGGTATGCCCTTATGGTTAGATGGTTAATCACTTTCTAAAAAGTTATTTTCTAAAAAAGGTTTTGATTAAAGTAAGGTATAATATTCTGATTTCAAAGATATTTTCAATGATTTAATCTTTGGATTTGAAATAATCTTACATTTGTATTTGCATTGCATGAAAATGCCAAGCACTCTAAATAAAATATTGAAGATTGGGGTTAATGGTTTTCCAAGATTTTTATCATTTTCAACTTTTTTAATTAAGAAATAGCTATTTATAATTTTCTTTAGGGAAGGTTTGTATCTCAGAAAAGCATTGGCTCTTTTATCTTTTATGCATATATTTATATAATTAACTTATGAATTCGAACTATGATCTTAATTTAGGTAACATCTCATATTGGGTGAATGTTCTATAAAATTATTCTTCCAAAATGTGTCAAAATTGGCCATTAATAATCATTAAAATAGACCACTTATATGATAATATGTTTTTCGATATTTAAGTTTGTAGATACCCGATAAGGTTTATAAGGGAGCCCAAGTTTGCTTAGACCTATTAAACTATGTAAATGTTAAGTATTAAAAAAATTTAATAAGTCAATCTCTCTGGGTTATAATGGAGCACATGTAAAGGTTTATAGTGGCCCCTTATCACTTGCAGAGAACTGTAAATATTAGATTCCTATAAATAAAGTCAATTTTTTAACCTTTTACCTAAAAATGTTTAATACTTAATTTTAGAAACTCAATTTTGCTACTTTATAAAACATCTTCTAAACTACATAAAAAAATAATTTTTATAAAATATAATATTTACAATATAGTTTAAATGATGAAATATTAGACAATAAATATAGTTTAATTTTTTATAATCTTTTAATTATTATAACTTTATATGTTTAGAGTGTTTTTAAAAATAATTATTTCCACCAAACATATTTTATTTTGAAACAAAATATAAACAAAATGAAATAAAAATACAAAAAAAAAGTGATCTCAAACAACCCCTTAAATTATTTACTAACATTAGAATCCTAAGCAACTAAGGAGTTATTTGGTTGTCTGCATATAAAGTGTTTTGACTGTAGCCTCTCCTTGCCGCGTTGTCTCGTGGGTTTAGCTACCGCCGTCGACCCTGCCTCCACCGGACCTCCATCACCCGTTGGCCATGGCCACCCGTGGTGCAACCCCCCCCCCCCATAATCTCAAGAAGACTTTACATTACATTTATTTTATCAAAAAAAATATTCATATATTTGTAGAGTTTTCAATCAAACATGTTAAAGTAATCCAAATACATTGTATTCCTTTTACACTGCATTCGGTTTACTTTACACTCTAAATACAGGCAATCAAACAACCCCTAAGTCTCAAGGGGACGACATCCCTTTAAAGCATTATTAATGACAAATTTAAATTACTTGAAAAGAAATAAAATTTTAAAAAGTACAAATTTATCCCTCTCTTGATTTTACATTTGATTATTAGGCAAATTAGCTCCCGTTAACACCATTTGAGTATCTCCTTGAACTTGTTAAAAAAATTCATTTAAAATATGATCATTATTAACTCTTTTACATTGATTTATAGGGTAAATAGAAAAATGTGTGGAGATATTTAAATTCCTGGAAAATCATTGAGGCTCACTTTATTTTAAGAATATAACTAGGCCAGGCTCATAAATTGTAATCCAAAGCCAATCTTATATAAACTTTTTCATGCCTTTAAAGTGTTGAAGTATAATCATTTTTTTTACTTCATTTATTCTTGGAATCATGTTAATATTTTATAATTTAGAAAAAAAATGATGATAAGAATAAATAAAAATGGCTAAGGATCCTTCCCAATTCCACCACATTCCTTTATACATCCTTTTTCACTTGACTCAAATCTCCTTATTTTAGTCACTTAACCTTTCAAGTTACTCAAGCTAAAATATAAATTTGTGGACTATAAAAGTTGTGAAGTCAATATTTATATAGTCATCCTTTGAGCACACATATGTACACACTTGCACATAAGTGTGCCATCTATTTAGTTCTTTATAAATTTTCCTTTGGATGTATATAGATTATTGACATTATTGTAATTGACACTTTAAGACTCATTTTCTATTTATCATTGTGTCTTATATTTTCATTAGGACTTAATGATATTGTTTTAACACATGTGTGAAATTAGAGACATTACCTATTTAAAGAATATAAAACCTACTATTGGGTTTCCTAACTCATATTATTGACTTATAATTCATTCTTATAGTAATCTTCCCAATAAATGGTAAAATAGTATTGTATTGTTGTTTATTTGCATTAAAATTTGGAGTGTTGTAATCATGCTATATGTTGAGGCCCATTTTTTCATATATGTCAATATAAGTACTCATCTAAGATATTATGACTAATCTACACATTTTCTTTTTAGTTAATAAAGATATATAAGTCCCCTCTCCATGGATATTTTCCTTAACATTTATATTTGATGTAGAGATGTTTCCTCTCTTTTAGGAAATCACTCTATGGATTATTAAATCTCTAAGTTCAGCATTATCATGTAAGTTATTGTAAGTCCATTTTCTTCATTGTATTTTATCTGTGTCCCTCCTTGGGCAAAAAGATCTCAATGTACTTTTGGACAAACTTTTTATTCTTAATTCTTTTGACACTCTAATCTTTGATGAAATATATTATTTTTTTGAGTCACCATATCAAGATCATTCCAATTTGTGTTATCTTACCTATTATATACTATTTTGCATTATAAACCCTTTGACCCTAACTTTTACAAGAATTATAACCCTTTTATATCGAATTCAAGATGTAAATAAACATTCTTAATTAAGAGTAATCTGAGCATCATATCAAAGACGTTATTAATTATTGGGCATACACTCCTAATAGACTTAGATCCTCAGGGCTAAATAAATCATATTTGGTCTTTCTTTCCAACTAAGAAAAATTTTTAAGATATATATACCAATTTTTTTCATTGATTTTCATGTGCCTATATACCTATTAACCTATATTCTAAATTAATACTCTCATGAGGCTCTTTGAAGTTAATAAAGTCCAGCATCTCATTGGGGAAATGTGGCATAAAGTAATGGAGTGACTTTCCCAAATCATATTTCAAACTTAGTAGATCATAAGATAAATTACTACCTAACATTAGTGAAGCATGTAATGCTCCATAGTAATAAGTAAGAATCACCTCAAATGTGATTTCGTAAAGATGGCAAAGAATAGTATGCACTTCTTTACATAAATAAAAATGAGAATTAAAATACTTGAGTCCAAGCATGAAATTATTAACCAAGGTTGGTTTTCCTCAAGAAGAATGCAATACATGCATCTCAAACTTCATGATGATTGAGCATCTATGATCTCTTTAAAAAAAAATTCATAGGCAAAGCATTATGATAGCGAAGAAAATTCTTTATTGTACTCTTCTTAGTTAGGTGTAACTCATCATCAAAAAGACAAAGTAGTAACTTCAAGTCTAAAACATTTGCATGGAACAAAAAAAGAGCATGTTCCTCCATTTGATGTAATTATTTAGAGTCTTAGCAAGGACACTTCCCTCTCTTTGATATGCCCATGATCAGCTTTATTTTAGGCATTTTCATGCTCATCACACCTTGGAGGACATTGAATCAAATATTATCCATGATAGATGTTAATACTCTACTATAAATATGGATTGACCTTATGAGTTAGAATGTAAAGAGAGAAAAGAAGATTAAGTATTATATATTCTTCTTAATTGAATTGATTTATAAAACCCCTAATTGAGCCCCTAAAATGGAGAAGGTCAAAACAAATTGAGTACAAAGATGACACACACTGAGATTAAGTGAAAGAGATTTTGAGAAGAATCTGGAGACAATCTAAAAGAAACAAATGAGATTTAGTTTAGCTTTATGAAAAAAAAAAAAAAAATCTATGTTAAGCTTGCATTCAACCAATGGCCACCTCTTTAGAGATGAAGGTCAAGGTCAATATAACAAAATTGACTATATTATGATTTGTATGAAAATATGTGCCTTGGACTCGAAGTAGCTTACTATGCAATACAGAAATAGGTCTATCAATCAATTTCAAATTAAGAACAAGTATTCTTAATGAGTTTTTTCTAAGAGAACTACTAATTGACTAATGAATATTTAAAGTGAATATCAAAGTTTCTTAGGTGAATAGCCATAATGACAAAGCAACTTCAGTAAATACTATAGTTGCATGTTGTGAATTGAATTAGGTCTGACTTGAGGGTGATTTATAATATTTGATTATAGGTTGCTTGAGACTAGGTCACTTTCGACTAGGTGAGTCCAAACTTGCAGCTAGTTTATTTATCATGATTCAAACTCTCATAAAGAATTAATAAACTTAACCTAAATAAATATGGGCATACTAAAAAATTTTATATATATATATATATATATATATATATATATAGTTAAATGAAATTAATTTTAAACAAATCATCTTATGTAAGTGCAAATGAATTTTAGCTTCAGTCCCTTATAGTTCTAATGATTATCTAATGAATATCAAATATCAGAACACAACTACCAACACTATTTGAAGGCAAACTATGCAAGACACCTTAACCTAATGGGTAAAAACTTTGGCTTCTAATCAAGAAGTCTTAAGTTCAAGTTCTTATACATACGTTGTGTGTATGAGTTTACGAATAAATTCGTTCAAATATCCTCAAAAAAATGATAAAACTAATAAATATGAACTTGTTTAAAAAATAAGGTATTTTATAAGCATAAGAGAAAGTCAACTCCCTTATAGATAAGATTAATTAAATTAAGCATTACTTAAGAAATCAAATTATAACTTAAAAAAAAAAAAAAGCCATAATTTATACATTCCCACTGCGAGGATGGACCAATAAAAAATACATAGCACAAATATTTTTACATTGCAATCAACTATTCAATAAATCAGGGAGTATAATTTTGCCTGTATTGTTAGGATCAAGCTTATTAAACTGATTGCAGATCTGCAGTATATCTTTCTCTTCAATCTGTCTCATCTCCTTCAGCTTGTATATTACAAACTCTGATTTGCTGGAAAAATAACGAATAGTATTAGCATAAGAGCTATGACTTTATTATTAATAAATATCCTTCAGTATTTCCAGCTAATATTTTCCTAGTCCAACATTCAAAAAAAATGTTTAAAATCTGAACAGTAGTGTGTACAAAAAGAAAAGATGAATGATAATAACATTCACAACAAAAACTTTTTACCGACCTTGACATGAGTAATCTACTCAAGGATGGTAGAATGAACATTAGCATCTTTCAATGAAAATCTGATGTTTCGAAACAACATCAAAGAGGGAGTAAAGAAGAAATATAGCTTTCACACGTAAGTAAGAAGATGTTACTTTTTCTCTGAATCAGCAACTAGAAAACAAACGATTAGCAAAACAGCTGATCATATTCACCAACATAAGCATAACTGTGAAAGCTAGAGACAGTTTCTAGTTTTGCTTCCACTAGGGTTAGGGTTCTGGTTCATGATCCTTACCCTTGCTTCATAGTGGCGAATTCTGCTCTGTGCTCCAACTATACCTAACTAGTCCTCTTTAACTCTTCCATTCTTTGATATAGGCCGAAGGCCCCTTCTCTTCGCGTATGAAGTTTACCCCTGCCACTTCAATGACCTGCATCTCACTAGTCCTCTTTCTGTCCATCCTTCATCCTAGACTGGAAACCTTTTCTATTCACATATTAAGTCTTCCTCTCTCACCTCAATGGAAAGCCCCTTCAACCGAATTCAACCTTCATCTCTCCACAAAGTCCTCTCGAACATCATTCAAGCTCAAAAAATATTCTCATGAAAATCCGTTCCTCTTGATTGTGAAAATTAATTTTCATCTTTAACCTCCACTATGATGCTCAAATTTTTGGAGCTAGAATCCCTTTCCTGCATTCCCCTTCCCTGTCTCTCAGCAATAAATCTAGTACTAATCATTGTCCATGGCACCAACTTGAATTGGAAGCGTCTCCTTTCAGCTCAACTCCCTTCTGCTCTAGAATTCATTGTCAAATATGGTCAAAACAATGAAGAAGATGTCTTCATAAGTACAAAGATGCTAGGTGGTTCAATGAATTGGGAACTTGCAATTGATGGTTACTTTCTTGGTAAGAGGCCATACTAGGACCCTAAGGGAACCTCCATCTTTCTTTATGAATGAAAGTATTTTCTCTTTAAGGTCATTTGCCAAGAAAATTTTGATCTAAACAAAATGGGTGTCTATGGTTCTTTCTTGGAAAGCCATTCATATACTAGAGATGTGGCCTCCTAATGTTTACCTCTATTCCTTTCTGGATAAAATTTGTACCCCATAGGCTTCAAAATCTCTCCAACGTATGCATGTTTCCTAACTTCCTACTTCTCACAACAACATTCCACTTTGTCGAGAACCCTTCCCCACTCCAATTTTTCCCTCCACAATTTACGAAGAAAACTCTTAGACTAGCATTGATAAGAGACATCTCTGACCTACTATTAGTGTATTGTCTCCTCCATCAATAGCATCTGGATTGTGATGGAGGGCTTTAATTGCATAAGTTTCTAACAAGACAAAGCTGGTAGTAACATGACCCACAATAAATCTGTTCATTTTAATTATAAATTTGGTTCAATGATCATCTTGATTATCTTATCAGGATCTAGCTTAATAGCATTCTAATCAACTCCTCATAGTTAGGGCTTTTTAATAAAACTAATGTGCTTGATGAGCAGCTCAATACTCATTCATCTAAGGCTCATTTACGTTTATTTATTTAGATAATTAAACAAACATAAACAAAATGTTTGAAGCTCAACATATAAATAAGATTGAAGATAGACTCATTCATTTATGGTAAGCATATTCATTTGTTGTTAGCTTGTTAAGAGCTCAATATATGTTTCTTAAATAATAACTTAGTTGCTTATTTTATGACTTAGTCTACGATATTATATCAACTTTCTTATATTCTAAGCATTGTAAAAGTTAGTTATATTATTAAGGTAAGAAGTATGATGAACAAATAAAGCAAAAATTTGCTTCTCTTAACCTTTTAGATCATGTAAGAATTGAAGACACCAATAAACCTGAAAATAATGCCACCATTACACTATAGCCAACTAGCCTATTAAGCCCTCACCCACTAAGAATTGGCATAGGTAAGGTCATTATGAAGAAACAATTCAAGGAACAAGTCAAAACAAAAACTGTGGACTTCGATGGATCTAGGGTCATGCTTGATCCTAAGAACCCTTTAGTAGATTTTGGCTAAACCAAATCCCTGGGAACAATGTACAGCAACACATGCATTGAAATAGGCTAACTTTAAAAATTCAAAATAAATGTTTTAGAATGACTCAAAAATAACTAAATGAAGTATCTCATTATATTTAAAAAAAAAGGATAAATATCTCTCATCTATGCAACTCTAACAAAAAAGTCAAAATTGTTGGGTTTTCCCTAACCTAAAAATTTATAATACTCACAAAACATCAAAGAATTAGAAAATTTGAATTATAAAACATCAAGATGTGGACCATTCAAAACTGTTCAATTGTTTCTTTAAAAATTGCTATATATTCTTGCTTGACTTTCAAAGTGATCAATCAAGCCTAGCCCACACATGCAGAGTAGTAAAAGAAAGGTTGATGGAGGTGCCAAAGAGAGGATCTAAGATGGGTGAAGGCATTTAAAGCTTGGGTTGGTAAAGATCCAAATATAAAAGTCAAAATTAGAAAAGAATCTAAGTATGGAAGCTGGAGGAAGACTAATTTAGGGTTTAGACTAAGGTTAGGTTAGAACTAACTTTTGTAGAACTTCGAAAGGTTGAAGTGGCGTCTAACTGGAAAGAGAGTTCAAGAGGATGGGACTCGAGGTAACCAGGAAGTGGAGGGAAAGTGGTGGCTTGGGTCTTAGCGGTAAAAGGGAAGGGTATGTTTTAAAAATGAAGGGGAAGGTTGAGCTCTTCCATTCAGGTTTCTTTGAGACTAGTGACTATGGAAGAGATAGGAAGGTTGGATGTAAAAGGGATACTAAGGAGCATGTGTGAAGATTTAGAGGTGGTTACTAAATAGGTTTAAGATTTTAGAAGAGAGCAGCCTAAAGAAAATTAAAAGAAAGAAATGTGGAATTTGATTGAGTGATTATTTAGTTGCAAGTAATCCTAATGCAATACAAATGAAATGCATGACTTGGAAATTTTTGAATTTTGGTTGAAAGAAAAAAAAAACTTATTGTAAAATTTCAATGTATTTAGAATTCCCTCTCTAATTCATTTTCAATGTATTTAGAATTCATCTGGTTTAAGCAAATTCTAAAAGCAGTACTCATATAAAGCACTGTCCATCGTTGTTGTCCGTTGCTACTATCCATTGCTTGTCACCAGCCACCATCATCGGCCTCCACCGGAGCCTATTGCCTAGTGCATCATCACTGACCATCAATCACCAGCTAAGGCCACTTTCATTGTAAGGATTTACATTGAATTAATTTTACTTCAATCTAGAAATGAACAACCAATTTCTTAGATTTGTAATATACTCAACCAAATAATCACAAAAATAAGTTTAATACACTACATTTACTTTTCATTATATTCTTTTTATTTTGCACTTTTTTAATAGGATGAATATCCCCTAAATCAAAAGGATATCTCTCTTAACTCACCAAAATATAAGAGTTATAAATCAGACACCAAGCCTCTCCAAGTTGTAGACCAACCACCAAGACTTTCTATAAGAGCTTCACACAAGAAAAAGTAATTTCATTCAACAATCAATTATGAGATTATATAGGTAGAATATTTATAGAGCATATAACAACCTAATATAAAAAAAATGAATTTGAAAATTAATTTTAGTCACAAGAACTCTCATGGATTAATAACATATCTAACACAAAATATAAAAAATAAATTATATAAATTAATTAAGACTAGTTGCGATTTTTAGAAATGACTAAATTGAAAGGAAAGTGTCATGCAATTTGCAAAGAAATCTCATTCTCTTGGATTAGGGGACTAGCCAAAGTTCAAAAAAGATGGATTTTTGTAAATCCAAGCTTTTTGAGGTTGCATTGCCTCTAGAAGTGGAGTATATGTAGGCACGGAAGAATCATCCTAAGGTATGTATTATTTGCATCTAAAAAAATTAAATAAATTGAACATCCCGACTTGGGGTGCCACGGTGCTGCAATCACAACGCCTAGGCACTGTCGTCGCCTTACAGAATCTAGAAACTCAAACCGCCCCATGACGGTTGCCTACTTAAATAATACAGCACCTAGGCCTTGCTGCGATTGCTTTCAATTTTAAAAGCAAGAAAACTAACCCTTCCCGTCCCAACAACGATAACCATCCAGGGGGGAGCGGGAGGAACGGTTAAGGAGCGAAAAATCACCCCAATGGTGAGATCGGTTGCCTAAAAATGCTATAAAAGAAGAAGAACTACCCCTCTATGGCTTCTTCTTTTTCCCTCACTTTCGCCCCTCTATACCACCTGCTCGCTCCATTTTTGCTCCCAATCTCCTGCACTCTCAGCAACACGCTTTTCATTGCTACATGAGAGCATTCTCCTCGTGCACGAAACAAGATTGAAGCCTACTACAAGTAACTTCAGATAAAAAATTTCTAGAAATGCTCTTTTTATATAATTTTCTCTCTGAAAAGAAAGTTTGAAAGATTTCTATGACCGATCTTGGATCCGTTGAGAAATAAAAAGGCTTATCTCCGTTGATCTTGGATTCGGAGTAAAAAAGAATGCCCTCAAAATCCAAAATTTTAGAATCTTGAACTACGAAAACCTCCGCTGTTGAATTTGGTTCCGGCGCGAGAAGAAGAATCCTCAATTCGTCAATCTTAGATTTAAAATAAGAGAGAAGAGTGCTTTTGTACTAAATAAATAAAAATCTAGCACCGTTAAAGTCTTATGTTGCCAAATTTTCATTAAAATTATCAAATTATTCAAGAATCTGATTCAAAAAATAGAGTTTCAGCTATACGGTGCCGCATCGCTATGGTCCAATGCCAAGGTGCTGAGCTCTAAGGAATGAAATCTTTAAAACTGTGTCTCTTAGTGCCGAGGTGCCAAATATCTGGCACTGCGGTGCTCGCGTTTGAATCTCATTTTTAGCGCTGCAATGTTGTATTTCTTTTTTGGCACTGCTAAAATGTTATGCCGCTGAAGTTTCATAAAAATTATCAATTTATTCAAGAATATGGTTCAAAAAATAGAGTTCCCACTCTGCGGCACCGCAACACCAAATATCTAGTGTTGCGGTAGTGTTGCGGTGCTAAGCTCTTAAGTTGGTATCTCATTTTTAGTGCCGCAGTGTTACACTCTCAAGTTTTACCTCTTTAAAGTAGCGTCGTAGCACTATTTTCCCAACGCTGAGGTGCTACATCATGAAAATTATTCTACCATCAAACTTGGTTCCGATATGAAATAAAATCCTCCCTCCGTTGATCTTGAATCCAGGGCAAGGGTGAAGGTGCTAATGCACTAAAAATTATGAAATCTAACACTGCTAAGATATTATGCTGCCAAAATTTCAAATTTCCCCTAAAACTATTAAATCTTAGGTACTTATTAAAAAGCGTCATAGTGTGCCAAAAAGAGTCTTAGCTTTGCTTGGCCAGCCCAAAAAAACCAAGCGATGTTGATATTTTAGTGTAGAGGTTATTGTGCTCTCGAAATTAAAATCAAATTAATAGCGCCAATGCTCATAATAACGACAAGGCACTGATCTCTCCAACATTATGTTGACTTACATAATTACCATACGCTACCAATGTAGCGCAAGGTGTTGCTCGGTCGAACGCTAAATCGCGACAAGGCAATGTCCTCTCAGTTTTTGAGATTTAGGACCGGCGTCATCGTACTCCACATGAGGTGCCTAAGCACTTGTCACTCAGTCAAAATAGTTGTTATGTCAGTCAAAAAGAGCACTTATTACCATTTATTACAATTAATTATGTAACTGATCATAACTAAAACGCATGTCAAACATTGATGTAAGCATGGCGATGCTCTGACACAGTGTCACACTGCTGATTAAAAACTATCTTTTCCAATTAAAAACACATGTCCATCTGCCAGCTTTTTTGAACCAATCTTTGACTGGCGCCAAACAGCTAGCGTCGATGCACCGATCATCTGGTCAACCTGATCAAATTATTTCAATCTCATACTATTTTAAGCACTACGTTTTTATAGCGACAGGCCCGACTTAGTTTTAAGACACAAATTCCTGCCTTATAATTCTACAATGTTAATTACTTAATGTCAAGGCATCATTTTACAAGCATAGAGGCATTACCATGACATCGCTCAAGCGCCATACTGACCCTCAAAACCATAAATTAATTATTACCTCATAAATACCCTATTAATCCTATTAATCTATTCGTTCGCTATGTGAACATCCTAATGGAATTCCAATGGATGTAATCCCAGTTAATGTATTTGTATATCCTAAAGACATTCTAATGAATGTAAGCCCAGTTAATCTATATATTCGCCATGCAAACACCCTCTTGGCTTTCCAATAGATGTAAGTCCAATCTATATGTTCATCATGCGAACACACTATTGGCATTCTAAAGGGATGTAAGCCCATTCTACTCATTTGTCATGCAAATATCCTACGGCATTCCAAAGGGATGTAAATCTAATCTATCTGTTTTCCATGCAAACGATCATAAATCTGGTATTCCAAAGGGATGTCAGTCTAATCTATCTGCTCGCCATGCAAACACATTATTGGCATTCTAAAGGGATGTAAGCTCAATCTACTTGTTTGCCATAAGAACATCCTATAAAGACGGCATTCCAAAGGGATGTAAGTCTAATTTATCTATTCTCTAGAGAACATCCTGTAAAGACGACATTCCAAAGGGATGTAAGTCCAATCTATCCATTTGCCACAAAAATGACCATAAATCTAGCATTTTAAAAGGATGCAAATCCAATTTATTCGTTCTCCATGTGAACACACTATTGACATTCCAAAGAGATGTAAGTTCAATCTATCCATTCATCATACAAACACCTTGCTGGCATTCCAAGGGATGTAAGTCCAATCTATACGTTCACCATGCGAACACCCCTATGCTAAACCTTTGGTATGGGATATCTAGGATGAGACAACCCATGACTACTAATCAGACTCTCTGGACATTATGGCTAGTCATCTGATGTAGCTCCACTAGAATAATGTAGTCCCAGGATGACGGAACTATAGGATCTTGATTGGAACTATCTCCGTTTTTCCTTTAGACAGTCATCTATACTATGTCATATACACTACTAAACAATGATTCATATCAGAGAGATATTTTTGTTTCCAACCTTAATCGAGAGTGCTCTCGTACTGCAGTTAGAGAGATAATTAGCTATCAAAGTTTGCGTTCATAAGTAGAACTCAAATCTAAATAAACCGTAATATGGTGTTAGGGAAAATTAGGTTGAATATATATCAATCTGCTTCAATAAAAACATACTCTTACCAGTTCCGATAACGATGGCGTAGAGCTTCCTCAGAAGTATTTTTCTTGAGCAATCAAATTTCTTGCGATAGGTCCCAAGTCAGAATGTAAAAAGTGGAGGATTACGATAGGTAGTCAGCCAGCGTAAAACTTGTCAAAATAATCATGACATGAATCCTTTAAAACATTGTGTTAATGCTAGGGCATCCCCTGGAAGCAACGTGTTGTATGGCTTGAATGCAGTGACAAGTGTACAAGGGCTGCTGCATTGATGCCCGGGTGCAGTGTTAAATAAGTAAAAGTTCCCACATTATGGACGGATGTGGGCAAATAAGTTAGTCCATGAAACTAGAATTAGGTTAGGAACTTGGAATATAGGTACTCTTATAGGTAAACTAATGGAATTAATAGATATTATGGTTCATAGGAAGATAAATATTTTATGTATTCAAGAAACTAAATGGGTTGGGGAGAAAGCCAAGGAGATTAATAGTTTAGGTTTTAAACTTTGGTATTCAGGTTGAAGTCGAATTAGAAATGGCGTAAGTGTGATTATAGATAAAAATTTGAAGGATAATGTTATAAATATTAATAGATGCGGAGATAAAATTATAGCTTTAAAGATATTGTTGATACTAATATTATCAACGTTATAAGTGTTTATGCTTCTCAAGTAGGTTTGGATATAGGCTCAAAAGAAAAATTTTGAAATGAATTAAAGGGATTAATACAAAAGATACCTCTTGAAGAAAAAATATTTATTGGAGGAGATCTAAATGGACATGTTAGTAGAGTGATATAAGATTTTAAATGTTTTCATGGTGGTTATGGATTTGGAGTGACTAATGAAGAAGGTAGGATTATATTAGATTTTACTTTAACCTATGATTTTACAGTTGCTAATACTTTATTTAAGAAAATAGATGAGCATATTATTACTTATAAAAATGGATCTAGTAAAATACAGATTGATTATTTTCTGATAAGAGAAATAGATCGTTTAAATTATAAAGATTATAAGGTCATTCCAAGTGAAAGTTTAAATACACAACATCGATTATTAGTCTTAGATTTTAAGATGAAAGATTGCAAGATGAAAAATAAATCAAATTATTATCCTAGGATTAGAGTACTTAAAGAACACTAATAAAATATTTTAAAGACAAGAACTTTGGGATGTTCATAAGGAAGCTAATATTATGTGAAAAAAGTAGCAAAAAATTAAGCATGTTGCTAAAAATGTACATGGAGAATCAGAAGAAAAATCTTCTTTTAATAAAAATAGTTGGTGGTTGAGTCAGAATGTGCAAGAAAAGGTAAAAAATAAGAAATGTTGTTATAAAACTTGTTTTAGATGTAAAAACTTGAAGGATTAGAAAAAATATAAAATGATGTAGAGATTCTAAGAAAGCAATATATGATGCAAAAAATTTAACTCTTAGTGATTTATATAATAGATTTGATACAAAAGAAAGTGAAAGATGTATGTATAGTTAGCTAACCAAAAAGATAAGAGAAATAAAAATCTAGCTCAAGTAAGGTGTATTAAGGATGAAAATCATAAAGTATTTTTCTTAGAAAAGGATATAGAAAATTAGTGGATGAGGTATTTTGATAAACTTTTCAATGAAGGATTGGAAAATACGATGATTAAAGCAACCTAATCTAAAAAAATAGATAATTTTATTTTTATCGTCAGATTAGTAAATCGTTAAAGAAGCTTTAAAGAAAATAAAATGTGATAAAAGTAGGACTAATGATATTCCAATAAGTGTGTGGAAATGTTTAGGAGATCAAGGAATTTTTTAGCTTACAAATCTTTTAATGTTATTTTAAAGACTAAAAGATGCTGATGATGAGAAAAGAGTTTATTGATTCTTATATTTAGGAATAAAGGTGATGCACAAGAGTGCCCAAATTATAGAGGAATTAAGTTAATGTGTCATACATTAAAATTATAAGAGAGAGTAATGAGCAGTTCCAGATGTGACAAAAAATTTCTCAGTTTGGTTTCATGTAGATCTATTATGGATGCTATACATTTGTTAAGAGGTTTGATGGAGAAGTAAGAAAGGGAGGATCTACATATGATATTTATTGATTTAGAGAAAAAGCTTATGATAAAGTTTCAACAGATGTTCTTTAGAGAGTTCAGAAAGAAAAGAGTTAATATTGGTTATATTCAAGTCATTAAGGATATGTATACTGTACAGTGTCCAAACACAAGTAGGATTGACAAAATATTTTCTTATTTCGGATTATATTTATATCAAGGATCTTTAAGCCTTATCTTTTTACTTTAGTTATGGATGTTCTTAGCATTTATAGGAAGATGTACCTTGGTGTATGTTTTTTTTATGACATTCTTCTTGTTGATATGACTTGAGAGAGAATCCAAGAGAAACTTGAATTATGGAGGTCAACCTTAGAGTCTAAAGGTTTTCATTTAAGTAGATCTAAAACTGAATATTTGGAATGTAATTTTAATTGTAGAAGTTATAGTGATAGTGTTGTGACATTAGGTGAACAAGTCATTAAAAAGAGTGAGTGATTCAGATATTTAGGCTCTATTATTCAAAATGATGGTGAAATAGATGATGTTATTAGTAGAATTCAAGTTGGATGGTTGAAGCAGAGGAATGCATCTGGCCTGTTGTGTGATAGAAAAGTACCGCTTAAACTTAAGAGAAAATTTTATAAGATGGTGGTAAAACCTGCAATGATTTATGGTGCAGAATATTGGCCAATAAAAGAGAAGCATGAGACTAAGTTAAGTGTTGCAGAGATGAAGATGCTCAGGTGGATGAATGGCTTTACTCTTAAAGATAAAATGCGAAATGAGTATATTCGGGAAAAGTTGGAATAGCTCCAGTGGCAGATAAGATTAGAGAGAGTCGTCTTAGATGGTTTGACCACATAAAGCGCCGACCATCCAATTACCAGGTTAGGAGAGTAGATGCATTAGATTTGCCTTATGTTAAGAAAGGTAGAGGTAGACCTAAAAAGACATGGTTAAGATGTATAGAAAATGACCTTAGTATACTTGAACTAAATGAGAATTTGACACATAATAGGATACAATGGAGACGAAGGATTCATGTAGCTGACCCCACTTAGTAGGATAAAGGCTTGTTGTTGTTGTTGTTGTTGTTGTTGTTGATCAAATTTCTTGCGACTCCACTAGGAATTATTTTTCTCTCCATCTCTAGTTGAAGAAATTAAAACATGCGGTGTCGTCGTAGACTTAAATATCAGGATATATTCTTTTAAAAATTTAAATCTATGACTATGTTAGAAACTTCCAATGACAAACGTCACAAATATGATGATTGTCATGTTAAGAGAGGAGTCCATTGTTAGATTCCCTTATGATGTAATCAACATTGGTTTTGCTGGAGCTATTCTTTAATTCGGAACGATTTTTGAGGTTGCCTAATTTCTATATGTTGGACCTATAACTGAGCCTATCATTAAGTGCACTGGCATGTCAAAGGCATTCAGTAAAGGAAGGAGGTCGAATGTGATCATTCCTAATGAGCTCAAGCCTAAAACTTTAACCTCAAAAAAGGGTTCTATCTTTGATAGGCTGTCAAAGGCAATTTCGATAATGCTTGCTAAGTACAACAATCCAGGAGAGCTTGAAGAAAGTACAATACTTTTTGCAGAACTGTCGAATTGCTCGTTCATTCTGCACAGTAGTACGACTCACTGGTGGAAGTAAACATACCCACCAATAACAATTTTGATCCCCTCTGATGAGTCAAGAGAAATAGCTCTAGAGGAGCTATAAAAAAGTCTTTATGGAATGAACATATACATCCCATGTTACAGATTCAACCACAAAAGGAGAAAACTGTCTCCTCCAAAATCTACAAAGTCATAAAGGCTGTTAAAAATAGAAACTTTAAAAAAAAACAAATCAAGAAGTTGGTGAGCCAAGTCACCAACTCAATAAATTCGAACTCTAAGAGAGGTGGGAATATTAAAAAATATTGTGCCCGCCTAGAGAAAGACTCAAAATCTACGAGTATTATATTCGGTGAACATCGACAACAAGCTCCTAGATACAAAGATACTAAGTAGTCAGTTGTTGGAAGGTCCCGGCAACCACCACAAAATATATATATATATATATATATATATATATAATTCATCCGATGAACACCAGGGTATGACATTTAGGATGCAATCCTAGAGATTCACCATTAGAAGGTCTCAATCAAGTACCTAAAGAATCCCAAGTCATCAATGATGAGACAACTCAATATGAGCCAACCCCACCAAATGAAAAAGGAACTGAATCTCCTATCATCAACTGGAAACGTCAGTCTAAAAAAAATCAACCAGTGGATAATGAGACAGATAATCAATCTTCTGAGAAGATGAGGATTTCACAATCAATGAAGAGCAACCAATTCCGAACTTTCAAAATAATGAAGACATTGATTGCATGAAAGTCGAAGTTGTTCACATGATCGATACCCATTTACGAAATGGAAATGTGATACCGAACAACAAAATGAGGAAGAAAAATAGGAGAACCCAAATCATCAATAACCCAAACGTGAAGCTCAAGTAGAAGTTAAAGTAACTAAAGAATCGACATTGTAACAAGGTTGCAACGACAAATGGATTCTCGCCTCCAAAGAAGAGAGCAAAAATTCAATCAGCTCAACAACCATCTTAATGAAATGAATGGGCTAATGAAAGAGTTGTTTGATCAACTTAAACTCATAGAAACTGCAACACAATGAGTACCTCCGAGAAATCCTCCGAAGATAGTCAATCTAATAGCTGAAACTGGGGGCATGTTAAATGCTACACCCAACTTACCAACAACTTCAACGCAAAGGCAAGAAGACCCAAGAGAAATTACATTAAATGCCCATCAAAAGCCCGATGTTATCACGAAATCTCAAATAGAAGGTCTCATCAACTAGAAAGTCAAAGCAGTCATCGCTTCAGAAGCTGTTGAACAGCTAGTTGGAGAAAGCTAATCATACCCAGTTGAATACGATAAAGTATAGTATCTTAAAGGGTACATTATACCGAAATTCAACACTTTTTCAAGCACAAAAAATCCATGGCAATACATAGCTCAATTCAAAATCACTTGGGGAAATACCGGAGGGAATGACGCCTTACTGCTATGAAAATTCATTAGCAGTCTTACCAACACAGCCTTCAAATGATATACTAAGTTACCCAATGACTCAGTAAAAACCTTTGCTGAGTTAGAAACACTATTTATTAAGAGATTTGAAGGTGCAACTAAGAAAGTAACGATAGCAAATCTCACCTTGGAAAAGAGAAGAATAGATGAAAGCGTTACAAAATACATCACGAGATGGAAAAATCTAAGCATGAAATGTCACACCCCAGATGACCCCCTACCCTTATTCTTGGGTCAATCTGAAGTGTAACAGAATAGGATGACTCGATTGGACACAGATTCCACCAACACGTTCCAACCTGTGATACTGCGGAACGAGCAAGTGAAATTTGCATCTAATCAAATCATCACAAAATTAAAATTCATATACTAATTAATTCATATCACAAAATTTGGAAGCATGAAATCTTTAAGTTTGTAAATAAATATAGAGCAACTAAAGACATCAGTATTAAAATTTTGTACATACCCAAAAAGTCTTTAATCTTCCCAAAACTATACACCCCAAACTGCATAAATCAACAAACGGACTACTACCCACCTCCTTTTTTTCCGAAATAATCAATCCAGAAGCATCATAAACTAAAGTTTTGTGAGACAAGAATGCTAAAGTAAGCTCAGAACAAGACAATAAGAACAATCGTGCATGTACATTTAAAATTTGCATAAAGGTAAAAGTGGTAACTATGCAGCAAAAATGTAATAATGAATCAATATATATAGATTAGTCAGATCAATAATTGTCATTTCATAGAGTCCGTTTATTCATTCTTATTAATGAAAGCAATTTCGTTCTATATCAAATCATTTTTCAGAAATGTCATTTATAATTGGTTTTCATAACAAAAGTGTCACACCCGTCGACTAAAGCGGTAAGGCGAAACCATACTACTTACTGACACTAAATGGACGACTAGCCCAACCTTAATGTCGAATCGGGATACTAAGATCCTCTCACTCATCATCTCGTAACTTTCCTATCTGCAGATTTATAACATAGCCTTTCCTATCACAATTTTCCGACATTTCTGTTTATCACATTCCGCATTTAACAATTAATAATGCATGTTTAAAATATTTTCATATGCCCAACAAAATCATATATCTATTAAAGAAAGAACTAACTATAATCATCAGAATCGATATCTCTCCAGTAATAAGCATTTGTATTTGCATATGATAGAAATATCTATATGTCATTCAGTATAATTTATAAGAATCGGTAAACAATGGCATACACCGTATAGAAAGCGAATTTAAATTAGAATTATGTCTCACCTCGTACTGCGTCGTGATGCTCGACGTTTCCTCGAGTACACAACCTATAATTGAATTACTCATCTGAATACATGAAACTCATAAATAAATTTAACGCAGTAGTATCACCAGGTTAAACTGTATTCTTACCTGAAATTGATGTCTCCTCATATAATCTTCTGAAACACAGGAGCACGACTCCAAAGTAATCTACTAACATCAATACTAAATCGATTAGATTAACATAAAGTTAATAAGATTCCTTGTTTGCAAAATTAACATTCATACTACTACACATACATATTATCTTTTCCCCAAACATTTTGATTTCCCCAAATCCCTTTCACTTGGTTAGCTTTAACTGCTTAACCCCATATTACCCTTTTATTTTCTTACAACCCAAGTCAATTACTTAATTCCATCGAAGCAACAGAAATAGGAATTAAGTAAATGGGTTGCATAACTTACCCAATTTCCTTTTTTAAATCCCGCCTCCCCTCACACAGATTCAGAAACTCCTCTCACATGCGATCGGCATACCCGCCAGCGATTCTCGAAGGAGGCGAGGGTTGCGCTCCGGATGAAGTCCAAGAGTGGCAGCCAAAAGCGTCGACGGCAAGGGCGGCGGTCAGCGAAGTCGACGCGGATTCCACCGTCGCGTCGGTCCACAGAGCGGCAATCCCTATCGATGTCGACGCCGAGGACGGGGAAAGGATCAGCCGGGCTTGGAGGAGACGAACTCGACCGAAGGAACCGAGGCATATGAAAGGAAATGAAATAAAAGGAACAGTATACCTTTCGATAGATCCATACGCCGAATTCTTAATCCACCAGATGCCTAGCTGATATTCTACGAATAATTAATTAGATTTTTTTTTATTTTGGATATTACATGAGATGTGATCAGCAGCTCACAGAAAAGCATGCAGTAGAACTCCTCATGAGAAACATTAATGAACAAATGGCCCCATAGATAGTTATGGCTATATTAATACATTCCAAGAATTATTAGATCATGTAGCTAAAGTTCGAAAGGCTCTTCAAGCAAAATGATCTTAGTGTCAACTATAATAATAATCCCTTTGGGAAAGGAAAATGACCAAAACCTCATAATATGAAGAAAAATGATGTAAATACAACATATACATCATTCACATTCACAGTTGACAAAAAAAAAATGGAGGTGCGGCAATCTCGCGATCAGTAGCAAAGCCGATAGAAGATAAGAAAAAAAGGCTAACCCTCCAAGAAAAGATGGCTAAACAGTACTCATTTAAAAAAAAAAATGTACTACTAAGATCTTCAAGCATGCCTTAAAGTTAGAATTACAACTATCAAGGCCACATCGGCCAGACCAAGTAGACAAAGTTGATGATCCCAATTAATGCCCATTTCATAAGCGCATAAGTCATCCAATGAGGATTATTTTGTCTTCAAATATTGGGTAAAAAAGAACTATCAAAATGAGAAACTCGCCTTATCAAACAGTGTACTGGTACATCTTAAAAAGGAAAAAGTGAAGGTTATTACAACACGCCCAATTCAGAATGTAAAAGGCAAAGATATTGAACTAGTTAGAACCCAGGACATATATGATGATAAGGGCCAAGCTACACAAGCACAAGAAGAAGAAGAAGGTGGTTGGGAGACATTCATCTCAAAAAAGATAAAAAGGATGATTAATATTTTTTCAACTATAGAAGGCATCCAATGAAAGAATTCCTTAGAACCTGAAATAGATCTAAAAAGGCTCCTTCCCAAGAGGGGGCAATTTTTATATTAATATGAAGAAGCAGATGAAAATGAATCAGTCTTCTTCCTCAAAGCCCATAAATTTTTAAAAAAAAAAAAGAGGAAATCTAGAAAATTAAAGTGTGAAACACAAAAAATGATTGATTCTTTAGAAGAGCATGAGCAACCTCCTCGAAGAATATATGTATCACTTACAACTTGACACAAAAAATCTTGAAAAAGAGGTTTCAACAGAAACATGTCGTGTCATAAATATGATTGCAACTTCAACCGACTCTAAGAAAGAACTATGCTTTCCCAGAGAAAAACTTACTAAATGGAAAGTCAAGTTAGACTCAAAGAAATTATATCCTAAATTAAGCAGTAATTTTGAGAATATTGAAAACTTCAAAAATTCTGAAAAAACATAGAATTTAGAAACATCTTCTGATAAAGAAGATCAGACAAAAGAAGTAACTCAAGTCCAGTTAAAGAGTGAATAATGAATTTCTCCACCGCCACAATGACGTAAAATCAATGATAAAGATAGAAATTCAAATTGATGAAAATGTCTTACATCCATCAGCGGCTAAATCTCAAAAGTCTACCAAAACAGGAGTGGACTATAATGTTCTAGCACATTTACGCAAGCTCCCTACTTTATTAAGTATCTATGATGCTCTCATAGTACCTAAAGATATACGTGATATATTAATCGAAGCCATGCAAAATCCAGAACAATATGAAGTATCTTTCGCTGAAGAAAAGATGAAAGAGGACTTAATCTCTCAGAAATCAGCAATCATCACATTCAGTGAGAACGACCTATTATTAGGGACGATCGAACATAATCAACCCCTCTATGTTACAGTTGAAAGCAACTATATCCGCAAAAAAAGAATATTAATTGATCCAGGCGCTTCAATCAATCTCTTAACAGTTAAGATGCTTCGAGCACTAGCTTTGGATGCTCGCTATCTGGATAAAAATATAATATTCCTATAAGGATTCAATGAACAAAGACAACAAACCTTAGAGTCTCTTGTTCTACCTATACGCTTCGGGAAATTGTAGACAAAAAATAAATTCCACATGATCGAAGCCAAAGTTGCTTACAAAGTGCTCCTTAGTAGGTTATGAATTTATGAATACGGCATAGTACCTTCGACTCTCCATCAATGTATGAAGTATATTCAAAATAGTAAAGAACATTGAATTGATGGTGACATGAATTCATTATTGACATATAAGATTAAGATCTACAATGATGCCGAGTACTACATATCTAATAAAGCAGAGAAAGTCAATTCTCAAAAGTAAGTGGCTCCACCTATAAAATCAATGCTGAAAGGTGATAATTCAAAGGGTAAAAATACCAATGAATCAAAGCAACCTAAAGTAATCATGGTGGTCCCATAACTAAAGCTATAGCATAAGCACAAGGTCCCGTAACTAAAGCTAAAGCAAGGGAGTGAAGACTAATCATGGTGGTCCCATCACAAAGAGCAAAAGTACCAGGAGAGGAGATCAAGCCTGAAGAAACAAAGATCAAATTGAAAACTTAGCTTTATGTTTTCTCCATTTCTTGTTGGTATTGAAGTAATTATGAGCAATTATGTTGTTGTGTTGCATTTATTTATTATAACATGTGTAATTATCATATATTAATTTTAAGAAAGGGAAAGGTTTAAGTGTAATGTAATTATAATTGATTAATATACCAATTAATCAATTATAATTAATTAAATTTATTAGAGTGATCAGCAGCCTCATGGGATTTGAAGGGAGTAGTTACTCCCCACTCGTGGCTAGCCCCCCTCTCCCTTTTTCCCCTAATGTTTGAGTTTGAATTGGTGCAACCTTTATAAAAACACTTGTTTAATGTGTAATGAAACATAATGTTGTTTTGAATCAAAAGTGAAAGAAGAATCTCCATTGGTGAAGGCTTGGTCACCAAACAAACACAAGGAATGATTTGGTGATTTTTTCTACCTAAGCTACTTTGGTGAGTAGTCTTAATTTATCTATTAGTGTTTTTGTGGAATTTTTATTTTAAAGCATTGTTGTTGTTGTTGAAGTCCTCCATATTAGAAAATTGATTTCATAATTTTCCTACACAAGAAAGTCAATTTCTAAATATTTGAAGTGGTCGGTCAAGCCCAAGTCCAGATTGACCAAGTTTTGTTGTGGTTGATATTTGGTGCACTTAAAACTCCACCAAATTGTGTGACATTATTCAAAAATATTGTCAATACAGTAGTCTTCAATTTTCATGTGTTGGTTAGTTTTTAACTTCAGTGTTTTCTAAAGTTTAATCCACCCAAAGTGTGAAATCAAAAAGTCAACCTGGATGTTTTCCCTATAACCAATCCTAGGAGAAAATCTTAATAAAATATCTAGACCTCTCCAAAATTTATAAAAATTTTCAGATTACAGACCGACTTCCCAATCTACAATTTATCTTTGTTTAATGTAATTTGGACATGTGAAGATGGTGTTCTAAGTATCAGAAGTTAAGATTCTAGATATGCTGGCCAACCCAAATCTAATGCCTATCATTATTACCATTTCAAATTGAACCCAACTAGAGCCTTCCCTACTCTCCTAGGCATCTTAGAAAAGGCCTCAACCACAAATCAAGTCACCCCAAATAGCCTATCCACAGCCCACACCATGAAGTTTAACGCATATTTTATTAAGTTGTCTAAAATTCATATGATTTTTATGTTTAATATAGAATACTAAATATACAATATAAAGACTTTTGAATCTTTTGTACTTTCAAATTGTGTATTCCTAATTAGAATTTATGGCATTACATTTATGAAGCATAGACACTTCTAAATACTTGTTATATGCATGTCTAAGACATGCCAAACATATATACAGCTTCAACACACTCCAACACATGTTTGACACTTGAAAAAAAATGTTTCAAATGTATTTAATTAAAAAATTAGACTTCTGCACATTTAGGACACATGCAAGACATAATTTGGACATTAGGGCGGGACATGAGAAAAGCATAACTAAAATGTATGCATATCATAACCTTAGCCATCTCAATATCCCACACTCTTGTCTAGAATTTGCCCTACCTACATCTCATACTATCTTCACGTTAAGCCATGCCATAAAGAAGAAGCAGCCTAGCCATGTTCTTCTAAGTCAAAGTCTTCGTCTCATCATCGCATCATCTCTATCTCGCCAATGGAGTCAAAGCTATCAAAACTATGCTAGATTGTCTTTGTATGAAATTGAAGCAATGTCATGCTATTTAATGTCGAAGCTGTGTCATGAAGTTGAAGTCAAAGTAGTGCCACACCATCAGAGTCTCACCACAAAAGTCAAAGCACCACATTGTATACATATCCATCTTCCATTGTTAAAATCATGCTCACTCAATCCAAGCTAAAATTTGATTTTTTTTTTTTTACTTACTCTTAGTCAACCTTATTTTTTAATTAATAATGTCACTTATTATATACAATCTTTTATTAAGTATAGCTATTCTTGGCTAAGTGAAGCTCCAAATCATGTTACATTACAAAAAAATATGGATATATTAAATGAGAGTGACAAATGCCTAAAGAGAAATTTTTTTTCAAATATTGAAGATAGATTAATAATTAGTTTAAAGTTTGCCAAATTGTTTGGATTGAATGGTGCTACCATTAATTATGAATCCATAACTTCTAGAGGTACTATGAATGGAAAGACATAATGGATGATTTAAAGAGCTAGTTCCTCATGACCATAACGTTTAGCTTTTAAATTGTTGGCTCAACTGTGTTTACCTTCTTGCTATGAAATAAATTTGAACATAAATTATTTAATCAATTAACTTAAAAGAAACAAGATCACTCCTCAAAGAAGAGAAAATTTAATATTTGTGTATGCTAATTTTTGTCTTCTATCTTGTAGGAGCCCAAAATATACTCAAGAAGAGATAAAATTATAAGATATTGGTAGAGATATATTGATTACAATGAATGATATTGAAATACATAAAGTTGCTAATCTCTCTCACTCGATGACCTATTCTTAAAAATAGTATTTTTCCAGAATGAAGGTAAATGTGTCATTGAAAAGAATAATGGAGATAGTGCTAATGGTGCCCCCCCCCCTCTATCATTGAATCCGTTAACATTAATTAATGATGACCATGTAGTCATATTCTGTTAATTAATGTAAAGATATATTGATATTGATTTTTTTTTTTTTTTGAGATTTTTGGGTATTTTAAAAGCAATACTAATATTGCCAAAACATCTTTTACTATTGCAAAGTTTCTTTTATGATATTATACATCATTTAATGGTATCTTTTAATAGAAAATAGTGAAAATTATACATTTTATATTAATAATTTATTAAGCATAAAAAATAAGTCTAAAACATTATGTGTCTTACATTTTATAATTATAATGTGTCATCATATCAGTGTCATGTTATGTTTGTATCCCTATGTTCATGTCAATTCTTGATAGCATCTCATGTATTAATGTTTTTCCTTGTACTATAATTAACAAATTCTACATGTACAAGGTAGATGGAACATATCATCATTATCAAGATCAATAGATCCACACCACTTAGTTTGCTAGAAAAATCATTCTTCTAATGATGATCCACCACACCTACTCTATGACTACTTTAGCTTTAACTAATGTGAGGTGAGTTCTCCCAACCCTAGAAGAGCTAATGCAAAATCTCCTAGACCAACCCAAGATACAAAATAAGACTTCAAGCTCAATCATATCTAGAGTTAAATGCAAACTAGATATTACATAGCAATTATTTACAATTATTAGATGATTTTTATCCACTAAACTAGAACTTATTTTCTAGTTGAATGTTCCTAGAAAATTTGTTTTTACTTTAATCTTCATTATATTTATTCATTATTTTATATAAAAAAGAATTATAAAAATTTAAAATTAGATTTGAATAAAATGATTGCTTTATTTCCCATTATTCTCTCACCCCCACTTTCTTTGTTATATATTTATCTCATATTCACAAAATTCTCCCCTCATATATTATCTTAGAACCCCTCTCTCTACCTTCAACCTAACACTTCTCCACTACTCACTAAATCAAAATGGTAAGCACTTTTAAGTAATTTGATTGCTTAATCATTTATTATATGCATCCCAAGCTCCCACCTTTTCCTTCCCATCAAGATCTTATAAAAAATTGGTCTTCTATCTATGCGCAAGTGAGGTTAGAAGGAAAAAAAGAATTCATAGCTTATATGGGAATATTTAAATTCATCGTTTCATCTCATTTGGATCGTCATCACCTTCCTTGCATATCCTCAAGCTAGAAAATACAAACATTAAATACAATTCCTTCATTAGGCTTTCGTCAAGAATCCTAAATCCCTAATAAGGATTTCTAAAAAAAATCACCACTATCTATTCGAGTCCTTGAGTGCAAACTTTGGGCATACATTGGCTCTAGCTCTCTTACGTCACTACTCTTACTTGAAATGGGAGTCATTTATGGTATGAAAGATTTATAGAATGAGGTTAAGCATATATCAAATAGCGGATAAACATGTTGGCGTGAAAATATTAAAGGGTGGCCCTCAACTACAAGCTTAAGCCTCTGAGATGAAAATAGGTTTGACCACTAGTGGTATCAAGTCCACCTTTAATAAACCATTGATCCAAACATCCTAACAAGTGGTATAATAACAAATTATCTAATTAAAATCAAATGATTATGCCCATAAGTTTAAGCATGTATATCATGAAGGTTCACAAATGAGTGACTCTTACACCAACACAACATGGTTGTTAAGTTTTTCTTAGTGCATAACATTGATGACTGTTGACCTAATTTTTGGAGTGAGTTCTCAATTTCCTCATCTTAGACTTACAAGTCTTCTAGACACTAAGACTTCCTTAGTCATAAGACACTTCTAATTATTAGGTGAATACTTAACCTAAGCCTAGAGATTTAGAAGGGTTAATCATAGGATTAGGCCATGCCTTAGGGACTTAGAAAAAGCACCTACCCTATAGCCTAAATCCAATCTGTGTACACCTTCTTAAATCCAATTCAAATTCAATTGATCAATTCAATCTCTCAATCAATTTATCAAATCCAAAACCAAACTCCAAACCAAATGATTGAAGCCCATGATCAAATCTAAACTTAAAATCTTTCATAAAATCCTCCTTAAGCCTTATGATTGGATTCCATGGACCTAACCAAATTTTCATCCAATTCAGTTCAAGCTCAATTGATTTTCTTATTAATTAATCATACCTTCAATCATCTTCACAAATATAAATTAAATCTACAATCAAATAGTCAAAATAAATTCAAATCAAATCAAAACCCAAATTTGAACCCTTTTTGCCAATTCCTTGGACTCAACCAAATGACATCTAAATTAAGTCAAAACCAATGGATTTTCTCTTGAGTCAATCATTCATTCAATTACTCATTCAAATATGGGTTTGAATGAGTAACTTAGCCCATTTGACTTAAAATATTCAAATGAACCAAAACTCATTTGAACCCAAACCAATTACAATTGGATTTATACATCAATCCCAAATTCATATATAAACTCAACTAAATCAAACTCAACCCAAAATCAAGCCAACTAAACCCAATTAACTCACTTGACCCAAAGTGGCCAATTTAACATATTTGACCAAAATCCAAGTCAATACAAAACAAAGTGAATTAAGCCAATCCAAACTTTATGACATGATTGTTAATCATCCTAGGTTAATCAATTGATATAAATTAGGTCAAACCAAGTCAACCTAGCCCGTTGACCAAGTCAACCACTTAACTCATATGAACCCAAACTAGCCAAATTGCAACCTAAGCCAAATCTCTTAAAACCAATGAATAATACCCATCCAAAATCAACATTTAAACATGACTTGACTTTCAATTGAGCCAAATCTAGCCCAATTGACCCTTTTGACCGAAGTTGACCCAAATTGATATAAATGGCCAAAATAGATCAAATCCAAATCCAATCCAAATTGATTGCAACAAATGGTTCAAATTCATTCCAAATTGATTATTAGACTTGACCAAGGCCACAATTGAATCCAATTTGGTCAATTGAACCCAATTGACCCACTTAGCCCAAATTAACATAAAGGGTCAAATTAGCCTAAACCAAAATTAAATCTAAATTAAATCAAACCAAAACATACAATCCTCTCCAATCGACTAGTTGAATATGAACCAACACCAAACCTAAGCTATAATTTGATCAATTTGGTCAAATTGGTCAACTTGACCCATTTGACCCAAATGAACTCAAATGAGCTAAAATTAAATCTAAACCAAATTGAACCAAACCAATAACACAAATACACCCCAAATGATCATGTGAACGTAACACAACCCTTAGTTTGACCAAATTTGACCAATTGGTCAACCTAACCGTTTTGACCCAATTTGACCTGAATCAAATTGAACTAAATGAACTTCAAATGATATGAAATTTGACCCAACTTATTTTTGACTCATTTCAAATCTGCCTAAATCAAATCTAATGTCAAATGACTACTTTATCTTTGGGTTAAGGGCACCGCATGAAAAAAGACACTCATGTAAATAGTCATTTCTCTTCTTTGGCCACTTGGCACTCATTTATTGGTCCACCTAGGCTCCAAGAACACTAGTCAACCTGACCCAAAGGATAGTCGGGTCAGCCATGACTCATGGGGAGGTGAATTCACCTCACCTCCCCCATTGGAACACTTGGCAAGCAAGGACTCCCACTCCCCTTGCCTTTGCTGCATTCTCACATCCTCCTCCACTCAAATGAAGTCACCTAGGATGATTCCCTACCATTCCCAACCACCCCAAGCCATAGGACATCCACTATGAGCAAAAAAATTACCATTATAGGTGATTTTCGGTCAAAATCAAACACAAGGAAATAGAGGCAAGAAAAACTCTCCTCCTGCCCTTATTTCACTCCCCAAGAGCTCCTAAACCAACTAGCAACCAATCCCACCTCATTTTCGAGTAAAAATCATCAAAATCAAGCGGATTCCGGAGAGGAAGCGGCAGCCATTGGTGGATATATCGTTCCAAAGGGAGGCAAAGGTCTAGATCCATTCCAAAGCTCCTCCTTGCATTCAGGAGCGAACTCGGATCATCACCGTCGCCGGAAATCATCCCCGGTGAGATAATTTTCAAGAACTGTAGCCGGCCTTAGGAGCTTTTGTTTGTGACGATTCTTACGCAATTTTAGGAATTTCCTTAGAAAACCCTTAAATTTTTTATTGTATTTAATCCCAATATGAAAATAGAAGTTTTTCGGTGTGAATCAACGCGAAAATGAGCCCATTCAGATGAGATTTCGTTCAGATTTCACAAAAATCCCGAAAATTTCGTCGGTTTGCACTGTTCCCATCGCTTTCACCGATCGGGAAGCAATAGTCGTTCAATCTCGCGGCTGGGAAACGGACGGCTGCAATTTCACGCTAGATCCGCACATTTTTGACCCTCAGATCATGCAGATTCAATCTGAACTGTCCGATCTGCGATCGGACAATCCGATCGAAACCGCGCGCCCTCTCTCCCTTTCCCGCTCATTTGCTCACGCGGCACCGTGCTATATAGCAGCGTTGCGCCGCGTAACAGCGTTGTCATGTCGGCCAGCATTTCGGGTTAAGTAGAAAATTCGACCATTTTCTGATTTTAAAAATTAATAAATTCACTTGAAACTTCAAAAATTCATAGAAAATAAAATACTCAACGAAAAATTGCAAACAATGGCTCGTTGGATTCGTCTTTCCGAGAGGAATCCAACAAAACAAAAATCCCCAAATGTTATTAGATATTTTGAGTTTAATTTGAGTTTTAATAAAAATCAAATTTCATCAATTACTTTAAAAATACAAATAAAATTGAGTTGAAATTTTCAGAGATTGAAATTGAACTTATAATCTACTTATCATAAACATTTCAAGTCAAAATAATCTCTAGATTTGAAGATATTACATTTTCAAAACTCAAATAGTCCATTTTAGCAAAAATAAATCAATAGATTTTATAAAAATTATGAAAAATTATTTAAAATAGCTGAAACTTTGAAAAATCATAACTAATTATAGAAAAATCTAAAAAAATATAAATAAATACTCATTTTAAAAGTATTTCAGAGGAAAATTTAATAAAAATATTTTCAAGTGATTTTGAATAGTAAATAGAGCTTAATTAAGGTTTAATTAAAAACTTAATTAGCTTAAATACTCTCTAATCATTCAAGTGATTAATCCCAAAATTTCTGAGATTGTTTAAAAGGATAATCTCTACCTCTTTTAATTTTCTTGAGATTTATTACTTGTTTAATTAAGAAAGTTGATTAATTGAGCCCTAATTACTCTCCCAATCTAATTAATGGTTATTTAATCTTATGAACAATAATAAATTAACTGATTAAGTGGTTAATCTTTGTTCAACAATAAATAGACCCATGGGATAAGGTTAGGGCCTCCTTCCTAATCTATTTCCTTAGGTTCATTTCATTAATCAAGTTAATCAAAGCTTAATTAATCAATTAAACTACTTAATTAATTGAATTGAAATCTTAATCATATAAAATCCAAATCACTCCAGATTTTAATTAAGTCTTGGGTAGCTCCTTAGGTGTTCAATAACCTAAGAGAGATTATGGAAATTACGATTAATCTACAACTATAGGAGAACCATAAGGTACTTAATTAAGTTCTTTAATTTAATCAACTATTAATCATGAGTCAATTGCATTAGGCCCTTTATTTCTTAAGATCATTGCATATTTTATTTCAATGTACTTACATATCATATTGGCTCATGATTACTTAATTAATTACTTCAAGGTAACATAAGAAAGGATTAATTAATATGCTTAACAACCTACTACAACTTAAAAAACTTATAAAATGAACATAATCACATTCTTGTTAAACCAAATTAAGTCGCAAACGTGGGAATGGGTTAAGATCAACAAACTTTCTCTCGTTTCTTTAAATCAAATCAAAATATAAATCTAAAATGATGATTAAAAAGCCTTAGCTTTCTTTAAATGCTTCTATTTGAGATGATTGTCCTTAAGAATTAATTTGATTAAATAAAACATATGTTTATCTTATTATTCCTTTCCATTCATATTAAATATTATATGTCACTTAATTCATGCATTCATCTTTTGCAAAATTAATTAAATAAAAATGATTTTTTTATGTCAAACTTGCATGTATTGATTAATCTATGAATATATGTGACTATTATCACTATTAAATCAAAATTATTTTCAAAAGTTTATAAGTCAACTATAATATTTGGAGTGATAATAGTTATAGATATCTATAAGCTTGCATGTAGCTATGCTTTAGAACATGTGATATGGAGTTCTTATTCTTTAATCTATATGGATTTACATAAAATTTGAATATTAACAAGTGTATAGTTCATTTGAAAAGGATGCAACATTTGTTTGAATTCATTCTTATGTATTTCTATATTAAGATTTAGACATAACTTTAGCTCACATGTATAAATAATTTAATTGAAAGAGATACAACTTTTGCGTGATTTATCATTCTTGTAGTCATTTGTACATTCATGTGTATTTAAGAATAGCGGATATATCTAGTCTAGATATTCCGAGGAGGCACAACTTTAAGTAGCCCCAAGGAAATCTTTATCTCACTCCTCTGGTTAATAATGACGAAATACTTGCTTAGAATTTTATACACTTGTATGTGCATTTAGCTAATGAACAAAAATCTCACTTTCAACTTTAGCTCACATGTATAAATAATTTAATTAAAAGAGATACAACTTTTGCATGATTTTTCATTCTTGTAGTCATTTGTACATTCATGTGTATTCAAGAATAATTAATATATCCAGTCTAGACATTCCGGGGACGCAAGGCTTTCAGTAGCCCCAAGGAGGTCTTTACCTCACTCCCTTGGTTAACAATGACAAAGTACTTAAAATTTTTATACACTTGGATGTACATTTAACTATTGAGTGAAAATCTCATTTTCTACAAAATACACATATGCATCTTTCATTTAAAGTGTGCTAAAAGAAATATATTGCATGTATAGTTATACTTAGGATTCAATCATATGCATGTTACATGTGGTGGAAAGAAATAATGTGATGTATGTCATGTGTTAGTAGTTTACTCAAATTAATCTTTAGAAGCCTTTTATGTTGAATGCAATCATTTAAGGTGAACCTAAATTTAGGATTAATTTAAAATGTGTAATAAACCATTCACTAAAGAGAACTAAATTAAATTAACATACTTTAGAAAGTGGCATAGGATAGGGATGAAAGAGAGCAATTCTCTTTCCTCTCTTTATAACACTTAGTTACTAAGTGTAGGTCACATGAAATTAAACAAAACACAAATTAAAATCCTCAAATCAATTAAACAACTTGAAGTGAAATAATTATTTATGATTAAATTAAATTTCTTTCACACTTAGAAAAACATAACTTTAATGTCTAGTAAGACACCACCTGGCCTTCTTATATTAAGAATTAAGTCTTACGCTTTATGTTAGGGCGGTGCTTGGTTTGATGTATGTTTTGTTTTGTGATGTAATATTTGAGACTGGATGTTAGGGTGTATGCTTCTTAAACTGGATGGTAGGCCGTGATTAGTCTAATCATATTTTCTACAGGGGATTATGCTTAAGGGGCCGCTTAAAAATAAATATGAATGCTCTATTTGCAGGTTGCTTAAGCCCCTAAGCATAATCCAACTTAGGACAGGTGGGCTTGGTTACCCATGTGCAGGATGCTAAGTCCAAATTATAATATAATTGCTTGAGATTATATGTATGTTTAGCTAACACTTGTTTTGCAGGTATAGTTATATTTATTTTTCCTATTTTTAATGTAATTTTGCATTAGGAATTAGGATTAGTGTTATGGGGGATTACGACGAGCAGTGGTTAGAAGGCTTTGTCCTGGGAGGCCCTATGATGCCTTTGAAGCAAGCCCATCCAAATCAAAAAAGGAGAAAGATACATAAAACATGAAGACATGAAGAATGAAGACCCCCATAGCATTTTATAAATTGTAATTATTCTTTCATATTTCGAGTTGTATAAAGGTAGAGCTCGACTACCCATTCTCTCTTTTGGGATTGTACTGCAGTACACGACCGCACCGGCCTTTTATTCTTTTGTGCTAGCTATAAAATATTTGATGTTATGTTTAGTTTGTGCATTAAAAAATTACATGCATTTTCATAGTTTTTTTATGATTGGTGTTTGTTATATGGCCTGGATGCGATTAAGCTCTTCGAAAAAAATAAACTTTTTACCCAACTACAATTCATAACTAAATTTTTAAGTAACTCATAACCTCACAATAAAAGCCTAGGATGTAAATCAAGATAATTAAAAGATTTAGTAACCCCTTAGCTGAATGTTGTATGTCTCACATCATGCATGTATATTCCTTCTTCCTTGAAATTAGGGGATCTCCATCCTTACACGATAGAGGAATTCTTGACCTATGAGGGCATCTATTGTAGTGGAGAACACCATCTTCTTGCTGATTTAGCTAATAACTTACTTTCATCATGCATATAAGCATCAAAATTCTAAAACTTTTGTCTAAATGAAGTGTCAAAAATTAAATAAAATTTGAAAATAAATTTCATTAGACTAAGTCATTACTCATATCACTCATGCTCTAGCCTCTTAGGGAGTGTGTTTAAAGACCTTAGTCTCTTTCTAAATTAATAACAGTCCAATTATCTTGCAATTTAATATGACTGAACTGCATGGATTTAAAGCGCAGGAAGAGTTAGCTGGTTGCCACTCCAGACAGTTGTAAGCCCAGCAGTTTGGTGGTTTAACCTCTCTTATGGAGGTAAACCATATACTCATCTTCGCTTAGATTTATGCTAAAGCTCCTTAGATTTAGGATTCGAGGTAGCTATTTTTCTTGAACTACTAGCATAAATCCTCACCTTAGGCATTCTCACAATCTTATATTGTGGGATTATAAATCTCAGCTTTCTAATAAAATGTCAACTTTAATTGAATAAATCTCTTCAACTTCAAATATATAAAGCCCAACTATAAGATAGATTGAAATGCTCACTAGATTTCCTAGTCTCATGAGCATTTCCTACTCATTCTCTTTGGCTTCGATAATAAGTCTTCTACTTGAGTTTTTTCACTTGATTTTTCAATACAATCAATCCTTTGATAGTCTACTCCTGAAATCTTTGGAGACTTTAATTTCTACTTTAATCGAGAGTATTCCTAAGGAATTTCATCTCTTATGATGTAATTAACTATGGAAGCTTGCCTCCATAGGGAACTTAATGAACCCGGCTTAATATAAACCCTATTTTACTTTTTCATGTAAAGTAGAGGAAAGATTTCTGGTACATTCAAAGACTCATCATGCCTTAGGAGTCCTTATTAGGTGATTAAGTCCATTATAGGATGATGATTTCTATCTTTCGAGATAGTGCATCATTCCTTAATGTCATATCCGATCACTTCAATAAGTACCCACACACATTCTAAAAATAAACACCACAATGACATTGAAAAACTTCAAAGGGAGTGATGCCTAAAATGGATGGATTTCACATGAGGAGATTGTTAAGGCAATTGAGAACATTGAGTTCATTCCCACATTAAATGGTTTAAAATTTTCTTGGGTAGTAATATTAAATATTTGATCCTCATCTATAGGTTTAAGGTTTTAGGTTAAAAATAGGCATGAGCACTAGTGTATCAAGACCAACTTTGAACCATAATCCCAAACACAATGCACTTGATTGAATTACTCTTACACTTGGACATCATTAGAAAATTATGGATGTGTCTTGGAAAGAGAATTAATACCTATAACACACCTATTTTTTATATCCAAGAATGCTCTATACCTTAAAAGTTTTTAAAAGAACTTTGATATATAATAAGAATTGATCATTGTCATTATATATAATATTATAGCCATAGATTAAATGCTCGCATTTAATCATTTCAAGTTACTTAAATTTGCATAAAAGATAAGATAACAATATCTAATTAACATCAAAATACATAAATTAAAATGTATATTTCACTCTAAATAAATGCATATTAGTAGTATTATTATGTCATTTAGAGATGAAAATGTCATATAACTAAATATAAAGACTTAGGCATTTGATATATTAAGACATAGACGTTTAATGGTATGTATGTAACCACCACCCCCCTCCCCCGTAAAAATAAAATAAAAATAATAAAAAAAACCAATGAGATTAGAAGTTGAAAAAAAAAGCATTTCAATTTATATGAAAAGTATTTAATTTCAAATAAGACTAACCATTTTTCTTAATATAATGTTAGAAACCAAGCATAGTAAGTGTTATTTTTTATTTTATTTTACTTTTTTTTAAAAAAAAGTGTCAATATCAATGGATGAAATGACACAATCAACACCATAAGTGATGATAAGGAAGAAATAAGAATAACTAACAAAATAGTGGTGCCGGAGCATGACTCTTATTATTATGGTATCAACATCTATATTATTCATTTAATACACCATATATAGAGGGTATTAACCAACTTAGTTAATAAAGATCTTAAAAATCATTTCGAGGTCATGGGATCGAATCCCTCCTACATAAAATTCGTGCTTTGACATTTAAACTTTCCTGAAAAAGTATACATTATATATCTATATCATTCTTACAACATGATCATAACATTCTCAACTTGAAAGATTCATGAATTGAAAGGCATAAATCACGAAAATGCACCGACCTAGCACTTCAAAACTGAAACTGCAAGCTTAAACATGTTTTTCTCCAACTCCACAGCAGTCTGAGTGGCATGACTGCCAAAGAGGAAATGGATCCTAGATGGTTCTACAATTAACTTTGAAAGGTTTATATGACCTCAAGAAGGCCTAAAACAGAAATTCTTTGAACCCACAATTAATATTGTTTCAAACACATTGTAATATTAGCTTTGCATCCTATAAAAGAAAGAAATACCGTAAAATAATATATAAAGATGGCTCAAAAGTATATAATTATGAATAAATATTAAAAAAATGGGTCAGACCAAGTTGGTAGACTTTTTTTTTATCACCACGGTTTCAAATTCTTCTGATCTACTTCAAAATTTGTGTCATATTTATCTAAATGCTAATCTAATGATGTTGAAATTCATCCTAATAATCATACAAAAATTGTCAAGAATTACATAATCAAAATTTAGAAACCGACGGAAGGAAAATACAAATACCTCATGAATCAATAACTGATTGATAAGTTCACAATAACCAAAATAATGGATAAGCAAAAAAAAAAAAGTTTAAAATAAAAACAGAGACGAAAAACAAGAAAAACCATACCTGATGAATCCATTATTATTGATATCAGCAGCAATTAAATCCTCCACCGTCAAGTCCCTCTGAAGCACCAACTTTGCGATTCTTCGGTGCCTCCTGTCGATTCTGGCCTCCACCAAATACAAAAAGGCCCTTGCAACTGCCAGCGTCGAGACCAGAAGCCAGAAAGAAGCAAAAACCCTCCCCTTCAAAGTCTGGAACGCTCTATCCCCGTAACCCACCGTTGTCACCGACATCACAGCCAAATAAAACGAATCAATCCAATTCAAATCCTCTATCCAGTGCAGCGCCACCGTCCCCACCCCAACACACAAAACTACCACCCCGACCGCGAACCCCACCTTCATCCTAATCCTCATTCGCCCCTTCTCGGCGTCGAACACATAGGCAACGGCGCCGCGGGCGCCAGCGGCCAGAATGAGGCTCTCCTGGAGTTCAAGGACATAAGAGACCGCAGCAGAGAGAAGCACATCGAGAATGCCGAAGCCAACGAGGACAAAAATGCACGAAATGGCTTTGGTCAGCGGAGTGAGGGGAGCGATGTCGCCGTAGCCGATGGTGCAGAGGGTGACGATGCAGAAGTATAGGGCGTCTACAGAGGGATGGGTCTCGATGCCAGAGTAGCCGTCGGAGTTGGTAGAATAGATGAGCACGCCGAGAGACAGGTAGAGAAGGAGGAGAGCCGCAGCATATTTGAGAACCGAAACGGAGGGGCCAAGCTTCGGCTGCTTGTTGGAGTAAGCTTCGCTGACCTCGCAGCGTATGGTTCGCAGGATGTCCATGGTCGGGGCGGTCTTGGAGCGGTAAAGTATAGATTTCCTGCGTGGGAAATGCGCCGGCGAGGAAGATGACGATGAGGAGCAGACGGCGCCGCCGCGTTCGTCGGCTTCTTCGGCTGCGGGGTAAGTGTCTTCGATCTCGGAGCTTGGGCGGTAGGAAACTAGCAGAGAACTCAGAAGAGGCTCTACTTCGTCCACCTCACTGGTAACAACTAACATCTCGATGCTAGAGACGGAACGAGATGGAAATCGGACCGTTGGAAACTTTTTCGTATTTACTGTTTAAGTGGCGCAGGTCTCGGGCAGCGCATGCCATTTTGAGCAGCCTGCGCAGAAAAAAGCTCGGTTAGGCGTTGAAAAAATGTTTTTTTTTTTACAATTTAAGCTCATGAGCATGAAAGAAAAAAAAAGTTGAATACTTGTATCAGTATAACACGAAAAGCATTTTACAATTGGATGGAGCCATGTGGAAATCTGTCCGCTTTTCGCGATCAGCATCTGTATTTCACTTAGGTACGTGCACCTCTCCGGCATTGGAGATGGTGCGAGATTGAGCAACGGCGTTGAAGCCGGACATGTTGGCGCCGTGGGCGAATGGGCAAGGAATAAACGGCGTTGGAAGCAGCCCTTCATTTTTTCCCAATGGGAAAAGGGTTCCGTCAGTATCTTTCGTCTCGAGATTCCCATCAATGTCGTCGCGATCTTGCGTGGTGATTGCCGCCGCTTTTTTATTTCTTTAACTGCTTAAGTGCACGTAAGACAAACATTATATCTTTTTTCTTACGCCTGATTTAGATTTTAATATTTTTTTAGTTAGGCTATCAAATTCACTTATTGGACGGGTTTAAATTCTAAATAAATAGAAGTTGATAGTTCAAAATTAAATAACTCATGCCATATATAAAATTTTTTAATATTTCATAATATCTCAATATAAATATTTAAAATGGATAGTGAGCTATTTAGATTATTTGAAAATGATAGTGAGCTAAACCCTAAATTAAAAAAAAGTCAATTTAAATAATAATTATATATAATTATTTAAATATATTAATAATTATATTTTAATGTTAAATTTAATAAAATTTATTTTTTAAATATATTTATAATAAATCTTATAAATTTTAAAATTATTTTATTATAGTAATTATATTAAATTATTTAAAAATATTAAAGACTTATACTTAAATATTAAACTTAATAAAATATATACTTTAAATATTTTTATAAGAAATCTTATAAATTTTAAGAACTAAATTTATCATAGCATATTCATCAAATCATAACTCAAGTATGTTATAAATTCATATTTCGAAGATATACTTCTTAATATAAATAGTGCAATATTAAGTCTCATTTTTATGTTATAAAACTAAAATAATTTAATATGGTGAAACTTATTGGGTTTAACTTTAGAATTAAGAAATTTGTATTATATAATATGGACTTTAGTAATATGAAATGAGTTTTAAAATATAAAAACAAAAAATATATTTTAATTTTATATTTTATATTTTTATTATAAATTATATTTTATAATATAAAAAGTTATCTAAAAATATAACATTTATAATAATATTTTATATATTAGATTTAATAAAATTTCTAAAATACTTTTATATTATCTAATATTTTTATATTATAAATTATGTTTATATTCATAAATCTATATTATCAAAATTTTTAAAAAATTTTAAAATTTACATATTTTTAATATACATTCAACTAGATTTATAATATTTTTTTAAAATATTTAATATATTATATTTTTATATAAGCTATATTTAACAAAAATTTTAAAATAATTTTTATGTTATAAATTTTATATTTATTATAAACTAAAATATTTTATAAATTATATTCTTATTATAAATTATACATATATTTATAACTTTGTTATAAATTTTAAATATATTTAATATACACATATAATTCTATCTTATTAAACTTTATATCAATCTTGAAATTTATAATTATTAGAAATATTATATAATTAGATAGATTTTTAATAATTTTAATATTTAATTAGATAGATTTTTATATCAATCTTATATATATATCAATCTTATATATATATATCAATCTTATATATATATTATCATCATCATCATTTAATTAGATAGATTTTTAATAATTTTAATATTTATTAATAATCTGGTTTAACCTCAACAAATTCATTGAACCTTGAACTTCTTTTAGCACTCAGTCTATTTTATAACCTTGGTTTGATCATTATACTAATAATAGAAAGGTAACAATTTTTATATTTATATAGAATAAATAATATTAAGGTTTTATTTGATAATATTTTATCATTTATTCTACTATTTAGAATTAATAAAAGAGGAATTTACAAACATACCATAGAATTCTTATGTATTTACATATCTAACACCTAAACTTTAATATATATATATATATATATATATATATATATATATATATATATATATATATATATACCAATCTTTAATATCACATTAAAAATATCATCGTCAATCATTTTAAAAGTGAAATACACATTTTTAAGCATAGAAAAGTGTTAGATAAGTAAATATCTAACTTTAGGTGTTGAATATGTAAATGCATAAGAATTGTGTGGCATGTATGTAAATCTTCCTTAATAAAATTAGTTTTGTTAGCTTCATTCTAATTCAAATCATCATTTAAATTTTTTTTTTTTGCTTATCTCAAGCATGTGAATTCATATATCAAACACAAGGTCCATATTGATACTCCAAGAATAATCATAAAATTAAGTAGCTAAAAGTGCTAATAAGTCTTTGTGATGTGAAATAACATCAAAGTTAGTTACAATTAAAGGATGATTAAAATTTCTAGTAAATGAGGCCCAAAATATTTACTATTAATTTTTGAGTGTCGGGGGTCTCATAAACATGCATGTAAATTTAATGGATTTTTACTTAGACAACATATTTGATCTGGCAAGCCAAAAATTCTTTGAGTTTTGTTCCCCTTTTACTAAAATGAGTTTGATAGATTAGTCTCGAGTCCCATTGAATTGGTTTGGGAGGTTCTTCATTCTTATATATTTGTGTGTGTGATGAGTAACATAAATTAAGAACAATGTTATCTATATGATACTTAATAAATAACTATAGAAATTTGATATTAATTTGAGTAATCAAACTACAATATGTAATGATATTAATTGAAAAAACTTAAACTACTATGAGTGGGATGATTATAAGCTTAATTATATGAGTTCTTAACACTACATAAGCTTACAAAGTTGTTTCATACAAGATGCCAATTGCATATATCTAAATAATGATATGAAATTCAACTCAATAAATAGAGTATATATCTTTGATGCACAAATGATTTTGCTTTACTACAAATAAGATGACAATAATGCATATTATTAGCATATATTTTTGAAATTTTAAAATGTCATTAGATGTTTTGGTCTACTTAAGTTCTTCATAACTGACCTAATTGAGACAACCATTCTCATCTAATTATATTCATAATTGATTAAGTCTAGAGCTCAAGTTCATGATTCTTTGGTTTATATGACTATACCATCTAATTAAGGTTAATATAAGGAATTAAATCCCAACCAAAAGTATCATTAACAAGGTTAAATTTAATCATACCCATTTTTTATAACAATCTAAATCCAATCTAATTAGTTATTATTAATGCTTTACATTCTAAAATCAATACTTTTGATAATGAAAATCTTGAGTTTGGTTTTACAAACTCTTAAAACAATCTTGAAAATATCATTATAAAGAATTTTTTATGATTATATAATAAAGGCTTCTTTTGCTTTTAAAAGATGTTGAAATCTTAGCTATGAAGAGATTGGAGATAAGAGAATTTTCTTATAAAGAGTAGCATTTTATTTTCTTTTTTTACTTTATACTTGAAATCCATTCTTTGAACATGATGAAATCCATTATCTTTTAAGAATTATGATGTGATGCTTTATGATATTAAAATTATGTTCATTAGTTGTCTAACTTATTTAAAAATCATTTCAATATTTTGAAGCTTTCATAATGATTATGCTGAATCAAGTATAATAAAAAATTAAATTGAACTTAAACACATTAAGATAAATAACATTGGATGATTGGTTTTGCTAATGCTTTCGCATTCATTCATCTTAGATTGAACACTTAAGTTTCATGCACCATGTAATAAATGATCCAAGCTTGCTTAATGGGACATTTACATTGTCATAGTGGAAGTCATGGCCTGATTAATCTACAAATTATCCTTATGATTAGTGTTAATTTGATAAATCTTGAAGAAATCATAGCAAATTATTAAAGTACATCACACAAAATTTGTTATCATAAAATTAAATAGTAAGATGTACATAAGCATATATTGAACAATATCCCATATTTGATGATGATAGTTAATGTTGGCATGCTAAAATAAGAAAAAAAATAATATGTTGCTATTTGTTTATTTCATTACTTGTATAATTAAAAATATAACACATCACTAATATCATTTGTGATATACACCACTATTAATGCTTAATATCCCACTATTTAATGATGACAAAATATTGATTAGAGTATTAAATAAATTATTTAAAATAATAAATTTATTATTACTATGCCTAGATATGTAAAATGTTAAACTTAAACCATAATAGTTAATTTAATTATAATCTACTTAATTAAAAAGAGCAATGCGTAATGTACATGACCATAGAAGGATTTTAAAAACCAAATATATATATTGAAAGATGTAAATGATCGAAGACACATTATGAGTTGAACTAGTCAACTTAGGTTAACTTAAGGTTTACTTAAGTTGACTAGTGTTTCAAATAAATGTGTGTGCAAGTGTGCGAACTGAAATTTTTTGCTTAGAATATTTCAATCTAAATTAAAGGAAAAACTTAAAAATTTAAAAAAAAAAATTAAGAATTAAAAATTAAAATTATTAATTTTAAATAATTAAAACACTCAAATTTTATTAAAATTAAAAGCTTAATATTTTAAAATCAATAATAATGAATTTTTAAAAAATTTAAATTAAAAACATAATTTCAAGAGCATGTTGAAGTTCAAAGACAACATTCAAATATTATTTTTTCTAATTAATTTAAAATTTAAAAATAATAATTTTAATTAAAAAAGTTGGGTAATTAATAATTAATTAACCTTTACTACAATAAGATCAATTAATATGCTACATTGTCTTAATTAAATTAAAGAATTTTTCAAATTCTTTACCTATTTTTTAAAATTATTTTAAGATATTAATATGAACACTAAAATAGTGAAATTTATGACAAAATTATTAAATAAATTTATAAAATTCTGAAATATTTGATGATGTGTATTACATGCCCATTGGCATTGACTTACATTAATCAGATCATGAACAATAACATTAAGGGTGATTTGGTTCTCCACTTGTCAAAATTAAATATTTTTACATTAGAGAATACATAGATCAGGTAAAACACATCAAATGCTTATGAAATTTAGACCAAATACCAATATACATGCAGGAGCATCTTAAATTCCAAAATAGGTTGACATGTCATTAATAAAATCTTTTAAGGGTTTTAAAGTAATTTTCTAATTATTTTTAGCTATAATCCTGATTTAATGATAATTAAATCATTTTTAGAAAAATAATTTGCTCATAAGATTTAGAGCCAAGACATTCTCTCATTAGAGAATGAAAAACCTAATTTGATAATCATTTTATTTATTACTAACAATCAACATGTATTTGTTATGCTCCATTTTTTGGGATAACATAATCAAGACTACATATGAACTAAGATTTTCTTGTATAAATTCCTTATTTTGGTATGTCCTTTCCCTTTTATGCTACTATATTTAGTAGTGTTTCAACTTCTAGTGAGAAAGGTTGATAGGTTGGAAATATTATATAAAGTCAATAAAATTTTGAATATCTTTAGAAATGGGCAATTTATTTAGAAGTTATTCATGTATAATGTCATTAAAATAAAAAGGACTGGGGAGACAATAATGGATGTATAAGTTTCCAATAGAGTTAGATATGGCTTCTTCAATATGTAATCATTGAACTGAGGTTAGATAAAAAAAAATCATTATAGAAAGCTCTAAAGGTGAATGGTCCCTATAGATGTGAGTAAGAAAAAAAAAAAGATAGAATGGGTGTTTTATAAACAATAAGGTATTTTGTGACTATCAACTAGAGGTTGGCACCTTTCTTAATAGTGGGTTTAGATTGAAGTTCTAAGTTATCTTATGAAGTGTTATAAATGATATTTTCTAAAGGTTTGATAAATAAGGGTTTGATGGATTTGTTATTTTGTTTGAAGATGTAAGTATTTTTTTAATTATAGTAAATTACTCTACATCACACACTCAAGATCATCTTAAAAGAATAAGTAATTTTCATATTCAAATCTAATCTTTTTAGCTACATATTTTGATATGAAATAGACATGATTTGTGATAAGTATAGAAGTAATATTTATCCAACTGATCTAAAAGGGTCCATCGTGAGTTTTAATTTTTAGATTAGCTCTAATGAGGGTGTGTATTAACATAACATTCATGGCACTCTCATATTTTTAACCAATATCTTTTATCATGCACACAACATACATGCTAAAGATATTATTTCTTCTCTAATTATTTATTTCATTCTTAACAATAATAAAGCATCTCATCATATTAAGTATAGAATCATCTAATAATTCTAGCTCTTTATCAAATAGAGGAGTTTTACAATTATTTTTATGTGATATTTTTATGACATTTAAAATAGACTATATCCCAAGTGTTCTTGGAATTTCCTTTAGTAGAAAATTTGATCATATAGATTTGGCTAATAGATAGGATTGGTTTGATAATAAATCTAAGAGATGAAGTGAAAGATACTTAACTCTTAAGTTTAGATAGAGGAGTAAATTCCTTTCATTATTTAACCAACAAAGCATAATAAAAGGCTTCCTATAAGTTATGGCCAAATAGTTTGACATCATTTTTATGCTTGTCCCAATTATTATCACCATAGTTAATTTTATAAACAATATCTTTAAATGAGTTTAAGGGTCCATTTCAGGCAGCTGTAATTTTTTATAAAGATGATTATAAAATTGTTATGAGCAAATGATTTTTTTTTAGGGAAAAATAATATGATTGTTAGAAATATTTGTTAAAATATATAAATAAATTGATCCCAAGATAATACTTGGCTTTAACATTTCTTTCCGTAATGTTAGTAATTGCTCATAAATTTTTATGCCATTATACCTAAGATAATACTTGGCTTTAACATTTCTTTCATCTTTAATTAGGCGGAGGTAGTTCATTTTAGCATTTATTTCTAAGCTAAGGTATTTGTTAAGTAAATTTTAGAATTTTCTATTAACTTCATTTTGGCAAAAGTAAACAAGTTAACAATAATCTATTTTATACTAATAAATAAAGTTATCAATTTAACTAACTAGTATATGCATTTATTTGGGTTTTTAATGCCATCATAAGTGAAAGCTTTAACATTTAATTATTTGAGATGGATCATTAAACTTTATAGTATTCTTATAATGCTTGTCTCTTTAACCTATACTCCAATAGGTGGGTGGCCTCTTGATGTGTTGATCTTCTAGGGGTTTAAGTAAGAATACTCATCATTTAGATTTGGTGTGAGTGCAAGTGGTAGGGTAGGATTTTAATTATTTTTAAGTGATTCATTAAAAATTGCATTTTTTTTCCTTTGAATGCTTATCTTTTTTTTTAAAATATTGATTTATGCTTATGGAATTATAATTTATCCAAGGTCCAACAAAATTATTAGTTTAGTTGAACTTTATATTTGGTCCTTAAAGATTAAATTGGGTATCATGTGGATGATTTTTTAAAATATCAAGATAGATAAGAGAGAAAGGGATTATAAGTGATAAAGAGTGAAAAGTATAGGATAAATATATAAATAAATTGATCCCAAGCCTATAAGAACTTTCATGTAATGAGAGGATAATAGACATCTTACATCCTAAGTTCTTCTTAAATAAAACCTATAAGGTATTATTTAGCCTTAAAACACAAAATTTAAAACACTCATATTCTTATGTTTTTAATTTTAAATGCCAAGAACAATTTATAAATCTATCCAACCTCAAGTTCTTAAGAAAGTATTTCTTTACAAGTTATCAAAATATATTTTCTACTATTAGCAATAAATAATGACCATTGGAGTAAATCAAGTGGTTAAAATTATAATTTGAACCAAGGTTTGGTTTGTTTTGAATAATGGAGACTCTTTTTCCAAGTTAGTCTACCAAGAAAAAAATTAAGTTCACACAAGAGGGAAAGTTTATATTATATGGTGTAGTTATCTAGTTGAAATTTTATGTTATCATTATAAGGTTACTTGCAATATACTAGAATTAAAATTAAATTATCATAAAAAAGTACTAACCTTACTAGTTTCTAAATGCCTCACATGCTTCAAGGTAAGTCCATTACATGAAAAATCTCTCCTTGTTTGATCAAATTTGTGTTTTTTTTAGGTTTAGCACTAATACCTTCATAAGTGTTGATGGCTAAAAATGCATATAAATGCTTATTTTAATATACAAATATGTGATCTAGAGGTTTTGATAAGAAGGTGAGGTCTTTAGAGAGACATGGTAGAAGAAAAATCAAGTTCTTATCAAATTAAGGTAATTTGGATAATTTGAAAGATCTGATGAGGAATTTAGAGTAGTTTTGAGGGCCAAGATTGCATGTAAATAGCTTGTCTTAGATGATGCTTAAGAAGTTAAAAAAGATATGTTTATAATTTAGAAAAAAGAGTTACTTATAAATAAAATAGCATAAAATAATGAAAAGTTATTTCATTAGAGAAAGGTTATGCTAGGCCACATAAATTATTTAAAAAAAATGTAAACTCTAAAATTCATATAATTCAAAATAAAAATGAAAGTGAGGTAATATACCTCTGAAAAGTTTAATGCGTCTTAATAAAGTCATTGTGGATATTCACAAGTTTATGTATTACTTCATAAAAATACAGAGAGTTGGAGGGTTGAGAAATTAATTATAATAAACCTTTGAAAGTAGATTTCCATATAGTATTTATGAATCTCCATATACTTATATGAATCTTTACAAAAGTCATTTTAAAAAAGTTTTAATGATAACAAGTAACCAAGTTAATTCAAATTTAGGCCAAAAATTTTGAGTTTTGGAAGAAATATATGCTAGAAAAAATGTGGAATTATTTGTTATATTCTTTGAAATATTTTTTGAAAATTTTAAACACACAAACATACCATATATATATATATATATATATATATATATATATATATATATATATATAGAGAGAGAGAGAGAGAGAGAGAGAGAGAGAGAGAGAGAGAGAGAGATACAATCATAAGAGTTTGAAAAAAATAAGAAGAGATTCTTGTTATTGCCTACCATTACAAAATCATTAAAGCTCTCTTTTAACTTGCATCCAAATATTTCATTGAAAATTTTCTAATTGAAAGAAGATATTTGAGTAAGAGAAACAAGCTTTCTTAATTATGCTAAATTAAATAATGCTCTAAGATTGTGTTGAGCATTATTTTATAAAAGCTTTTATAAAAGTATTTTATAAAAGCTTCCTCACTTTAAAAGAATAATAAATTTTATTTAGTGCATGTTATGCAGGAATACTAAGTGTGGTGAACACTTAGGTATGGATGCAGGATTTGACGAAATCAGGTAAAATTCATTATATAATCATATGTCAATTTTGCATTTATTCACATGCTTTATAATATGAAATTATTTTGAATTCTTTTGACACCATATATAATTAACCCATTTTTGAAACATTTTTCCACATTGTTTGTGTTAATATCTCAAATTCTATTTCTACATAAGCCTTCATGTCATCATTACAAAATACTTCAAAAATAAAAAAGAAAAGTTCTCACAAAAAATTGTTTTATTTTTAGCCCAATTCATCCACTCCACAATATTTTTGTTATTATCCCAAATTTATTGTCTACATGAGCTTTCATCTCAATTATGAAATATTTCAAATATATAAAAAATTGTCATAAAAGATTGTTTAATCATATCACATTCCCCCAAATTCTACCCCCGGTGCGTCAAAATCAAAAACCTTAAATCCAAAATCCTAAACCCACCTCGCCCCAACCACACACACTGCTTTGAGCTTGCAAAATTCCTCTTTAATGTATATAATATTCCACTAAACACAATCATGTTGGCCATCTATCCACTGTTCCAAGAAAAAAAATATTAAATTTAAAAAATAAAAAATACTTCTTAAATAATCTAAAAGTGGTGTTTTTCTATTGCCTTTTCTTACTTGGGGTTTGGATATGGCTCTTATAATTAGACATGTAGCTTAAAATGATTGGTCTATGTGATATGCTACATCACTAATATATTTAAAAGGTTAAAGTTGAAGAGATTTCTTATTTTTCAAATTGGTCTTGCTAAATATGATTAGAAAAATTATCACATTGAGTATAAGGAGCTATTTAATTGCCTGTATTTGAAATACAGTATAAAAAAAATTCAGTGTAAAAAAATTACTTTATAATTATTTGATTAAGAGTTTTATAAATTCATGATATTAAATTTTTTTTTATTTGGCTGAAAAAATATAATATAAAGTAAACTGAAGCTTTACAAATTCATGAGAATCCAATTTTATTCTTGGCTTCATCAATGCCTAAACAACTTCTTAATTGTAACCCTTATAAGTGATAAACTTCTTAGCTTTAGCTTTTGTTCTTCTCATTCTTATAACAACTTTTATTTGTTTCTTCCAAATCAATCAATCTGATTAGTAAATCATAATCTTCTTTTTTATAGGTCAAGAGAGTATTTCTCTAGCTTTGGCTATAAAAGTGAAGATTTCCACATATATCATCAACTCATAAGCATTAGTTGGAAAGAATTGAGATTCATTAGTAATTTCTGATTGTGTAGCTTTGTTGGTTAGAGAACCAGAGTCAATTCCTTTGTTTAATTTTCTTGCTTGTTAGTAAGCTACTCACGAGAGTCTGCTAGTGAGATACTGGAGGAAGGTGAGGATGAAGTCAAGTTCGCATAAGCCCCCCTTTTTAAAAAAAAAAAGTTTCTTCGACGGAGAGAATAATTCTTCAAAAAGAAGTAAGCAAGCTTTCTCTACATAGACATCCACACATCAGTTCAAAGAATATTAAAAAACAAGGGAGTTTCCAAAAGAACAAAGAAAGAAATCGATATGATGCCAGCCCATCTGAATAGGATACCATCAATTATAGCTCTATCATCCATGTGATATACTCAAAAGATAAAACCAAACTGAAAAAGACGCATAACCGTTTGTTTTTAATAGTGAAATGACACGTGAAAACATCAGTCAATTTGTTTATTGTCATGATTGTTGAGACTAGTAATTCAGAACCAGTCGCAAGCAACTCGCTCAGTTTGCAGAATCGGATTAGCCCTCAGCTTTCGAAGAATCGAAGTTCCACCATTGCCTCTTGATGCTTTGGAGAGTACCAAAAGGAGGCCTTTGCAGATCCCAGAACTTTAAGAGCCCAGTCAATGGCGAAAACTGGATCTTCCAGCTGTGTCAAATACTCACCATTCTCTGAATCCAATAATATTCTGGAATCAAAACGGAAGCTGAAGGGACCAACGATCTGCAAATGAATTGAAAAAAGTTATTTAGGATGACTGAATCTAACTATCAATGATAAAAAAGAAAAAAAAAAAAAATTGGAATGACAAGGGCAAATTGTAACAAGGGCCTTGCATATAAAGGCCTTATTGAATCAGGGTTCTCATTTTATTGAAATCAAAGTATAGGTCCCACTATTTTTATATTGGGCTGCATAATAGATCCACATAGAGTATCAAGATTTTCATTTAGTTTTCAATTTCGCCCTTACACGGAATCTAATTACAACTGATCCATAGTTTTTCAACTGGGTCCTCTTTATATACTGGGATGCATGTAGATTATTATTAATAATAAAGCATTATTCCATATTGGATGAAAATTTTGAAAGTGATAAAATACAAAATTTATGCATGCTTAGCTCTAGAATTGGGGATGCAAAAAAACAAAAAAAAAAAAAAAAAATTAGAATGAGTAGGGGATGTTCGGCACTAAAAATTCGGAGAAAAATCACGAGGGTTTGTCTAAATGAGAAACTTCTTAAATGAAAATGGGAGAATTCGCCCAAGCATTTAAAGAGGACTTAGTCCAATATTGTCATCAAGATAATTAAAATGGTGATGATGACATTTAGGGCACTATAATGGTGCACGCCTAGGTCAGCTAAAACTATGATGAGGCAGGAGAATCGACAACATTGTTGCGTCACATCAGCACCATCTAAACCTATGAATGATAGCAGTGAGCAGGTAGAATATCACTAGCATTCGCAACAAGCAACATCCTATCAGTAATAAGCAACACTAATCATTAATAATGACTAATGGTATGTCATCATCGTAGAGAAACATTAAGAGTCATCAAAAAGTAGCATCAACTGTGTGATGAGCAACATCAAATCACATTCTACAATGGAATTGCCTCTTCAGCAAACTACACTGAGCATGGACTATTGATAGCATCATGAACAAGTGGAAGCATACCCTTGACTAAAGGCTAGAATATCTTCATAGCTCTAAAAATTATAGAGAATTCCTCATGAATTCAAATTAATGTATGACACAAAATGGTATAATCTAGTTATATCTTATTGCCAATTTCTGTCTATACAAAATAGCCAAAAGAAATTGAACTCATTCCTTCATAAAAGATAGTGTACAATTGGATTGAATGGAGCTACATGCTAAAACCCGGACTAGCCTAGGTAACCGACAAAGGCCATTGACAAAGATGTCTTCAATCCATCACGTAAGTGTACATTGGCAAAGAACTTGTGAGCACATTGGTAATGAAGAATATAAGTTTCATTCAATGGATTAGCAAAACAATTTCGAGAAAATTCATTACCACTTTATTTAGATCCAATATGATTGAGCGTCAAAAGTCATAAAATTTGACATGAAACTTGCCCAAGAGAAGCAGTAAAAGAAACAATTCATTAATATGATAGCATGTCAGATGTTCAAAAATTTAACGACATAATGACTCTTGAAATGAATTTAGTATGAATGAATACATGCCAGGACAATGAAGGTCCGCAATTTGCTTATTGATGACTGAATCGAAAAGGCTAATCAAGCAATCCCACAACCATCAACAAAAACAATAAAGATTAAGTTCCAAAGGATGGTTCCACTAACAAGCAGGAAGTATTTAGTCCATTTCAATTCAGTTGTGTTATTAAATCCATATAGTCCCTAATTTAACATATTAGGCACCCACAACTCAACAAACATTCTGGAGTTCATCTAGAGGTTGATCATACAATTTAAGCTCATCAAGACACCACGTTTGTCAAACTAAGATGAATATTATCTTCGCTTAATCTAGTGTAGTCTCGAGATATGACTTTACCTTAAAAATCAAGCTTGATTACATAGGCTTTTAATGATTTGATTGTAATACCTTGGAGGACCTAGATGCAAAAATATAGTAGATCGAGATCAGATTCAGATGTTTATGTTTGCTTTGTCTCAAATGATAGATCGCTTTCATCTTTTTTAGAGTTTAGATTTGACATTCACAAGCTCTCTTACTAAGAGAGCCATACCTTTCTTATATTCGAGAGCAGGCTATAGACGTGTTGCACAGTATTTTATTAGATTGAGGACTAACTGATCTGTTATTGTCATCATAATTCTGTGATTTTGAAGGGATACAATCCAACAGAGTAGTCAGAACGTTTGATTTCACCCAAGCTATTCCTTCAAATGGACTTCCACTTATTTTGGGTGAGGTGGATGTTCACTCTTTGAGGTTCTTACTTCACTTGAGGACCAATTTTCAAATTTTCAGAGCACCATGAGAAATTAGCACTGGAATTAGTCATTTATGATTATTATGAATTCGTTATACATTCTCCTCTTCTTTGAAGTTAGGCTTCCGTGTGTATAGCCGCAAATTTCGAACATCTTGACTAGTAAGACACTTTCTTTGCTTTCAACATAAGATTCATGCTTCTAAAAAACCCTCAAATAAACAGGTTGAAAGTTGAAAACGAGACCAAGAGCTCTCATCTGCTCATATAGGTATGAGTTTGTGCCTTTCTTTCTTTTTTTTGTTTTCTTATCGCTCTCTATATGTGTGTGTGGATATATATATATATTCTTTTTTTTTTAGAGTATTCTTTGATTTTTATAGATTATAAACCCTCTACTCGTTTAAAGCAAGGTGTAGAATGAGATAGACCGACATCACTCTCCATTATTAGAGGACATCCTCGACGCATGTAGTCTCCTTCTTTTGAAGCTTATGGAAAAATCATTCCATCTACTTTATACCCAAGTTCTTCCTCAAGCCATGAGGGGTCTTCTTTTGCTGTTCATAGTACTGGTATTACTATGCTCTTTTTATTTTAGATTCAGAAATAATATTTACATATGTTGGATTTTCTCTTACTAAATCTTGGCTGTAAATGTACCCCTAACAACTGAGAAGATACATGCAATGAGCTCATCTGATTGTATTTATGCTCCACTCTTGTTTTCAGGTATTGATCTATAATTTTTCTTATACCGTTATACGACCTCATCAAATATAATCTGAATCTTATAATTTGTAATTTCTTCTATAAATAAAGAGTCATTATAAAATCCAAAAGGCAATAATTCCTCTCTAATCCGATTGATCAGTATTGTGCTTCTAGATTCACAATCTACTGGGTCTGTTAGTAGTGGTTGCATATATGTATTAGTTGGAGTTGACATTGAGAATATATTTGTAGAGGTCGAGCCAACCATCGCAGTATTTAATTTTGATTCACCTATGTTAGGCTCTACCTGGGTGAGGACTGATCCTTCACAATATTCTACACCAAACTATTATTCTTGTGAAGAAAGTAAACCAATTTCTCTCTTTTCAGAGGATATAATTTTGGAGCATTTATCTGGAAATCTATTTAAATTTTCTTTCTTTTAATCTTCATTATATTTTCATTATACTAATCTATATCAACTTTTTATTCAAGTTTAGAGCCTTTATGCTTTGTTTCCATGATACATTCTAGACCCTTGAGATCAATCAATAGAATTTTCTCTGGAAGCTTGTTTTATGTGATAGCAGCATTACACAACCTGCTATTGAGTGTTGATTTAGATGTTCTACTTGAGCTATCTAGTTTTTATGTGGAAGCAAATTCATTACTGGATTGTATTGTCGCTTTGGGTCTCAAAGCAAAGGAACCGTAATTATGGGAGTCCATAGATTAGAATGTCAAATTTGGGTTGTTCCAATTGCATATAGCTTACCTGGAGTTCTCTTTAGCTTTACACATTGATGTTGAGATCATGCTCAACGCCACATTAGATCAAGTTTCTCTAGCTCATATGGATTTTGAGCATGGCCTTAAAATTTTGAGATTTTGTCAAAGGGAGCTTTCTCAAATACAACTCAAACTTCTCGATATTTTTACAAAGCTGAAAGATTTGCAACAAAGAAAGAAAGATCTTTTAAAGAGAACTACAGTGAGGCGGGCTGCTACTTCTATAAAAGAGGAGCCTTCACAAATGGATGCTCAAATATCTAAACTTGAGTAAGGGCTTTCTTCATTAGCAATGATCATGAGAGAACTTACTAGTATCTTCAAGCCATATGAGAGAGGCAGACAATTCTGGTTTACCAATCCAACACTGCCTCAATTTATATTCGGGAGATTCAATCTGACTAATTATAGTTAGAATTTCATTCAATGATTATTTCTATCATTTTATATGTACTTCACATGGATTTTATTAAGAAAGGTTTTAGATGTTATGTTCTTCTTTCCTTTCTTTCTCTTTTATTAACTCGCTTTTAATCAACCTCCTTAGGTTTGTGAGTGAACATATTATTAGATCAACTCTTTTTTTAGCATGTTTAATTTAATATATTGATTGGACCTTTAGGTTTATTGAATAAAAAAATTATTATTTAGATTTGGTCCTTTTTGGACTTGTTGAATCCATAATTAATATTTAGAATCGATTCCTTTTGGACTTATATAATAAAAATTTAATAACTAGATCAAGTCCCTCTGGACTTATTGAATCAAATTTAATATTTCGATTTGATACCTCTTGGACTTATTGAATCAAAAATAAATACTTAGATTTGGTCCCTCTTGAACTTTTTGAATTAAATATTTCCATGTTATCATCTAAGGCTTGCTAAGTCAAGGCATCTATTCAACCTCCTTGAGCTTGTGAACTAGGTATGTCATTAGCTCAACACTCATATGACTTGTTGAACTTGAAATACTAATTTGACCTTTAAGTTTATTAAATTAGCATTTAATGTTTAGACTTGGTCATGTTTAGATTTATTAAGCTTACATGACTGTGACAACTCGACTTTTAAAACTTTTAGAGATGATAAAAGTAGTTTGATCCCTTTGGGTTTATAAATTTATATAAATACTGATCCTATATTGTAGCTTTGTTGAATGAGCATTGATTATTCAAACTTGGCTATTTAGGCTATGTTGAGTTCGAAAATTACATATTGGTTTGGCTCCTTTGAGCTTATTGAACCCTGAAAAGATACTTGAGCTCAATCTTTTATGCTCATTGAGTTTATAATACTAATTTGGCCTTTAGGCTCATTGCATCAAGGAGATATTTTTGCTCTCTTTAGTTGAATATAACTCCTCTATGATTAGTTAAGGAGGATAAGAAGAATTCTTTGCTTTGTAAAAAAATATAAAATTGCTCCCTTTTTGGCCGGGGTCTTCTTTTTATAATGAAAATATTTTGCTCTTTTGAGTTTATATACCCGCAAAGATTTAAGTAATTATTTTGATAAAAATTTTGAAGTCAATTTGACTTCTTATGTTTAATAAACATAACACATTTATTAGTTATGCGCAATACTTCTTGAGTATCGTCCATTTATAAGGGCATAGGCCTAAACTCTTTATGTCGATGAGTTAATAAGTTCCTCTTTGATATGCCATTTTAATGATGTAAAATTCTTCATAATTTGAGTCAAACTTCCCTCCAATTTGATGATGAAATATTATAGGTATTCTAAGTACCAACACTAATTTACTAGTTTTGAAATTTCTTGAGCGAACCATATAATCATAAGCCTTGGGTCATTCTCGTCTTATATCTCCAAATTTTGCTGGGTATGGAGTTGAACCTCATCTAAAGTTTCGAGTTCTTCAAATTGTATACAAACATTCTCTTCAATTATAAAGTCCATTTTGAACTGTAATATAAAATAAAGATAATTCTACTTCAAGAAGTAATATAACCTCTATCCCGAAGACAAGTATGTGGTTGCATGTGTTGCAGTCTTATATGTAGTGTGATATGCCCATAAAACTTCTATTAATTTGTCATGCCACGCACTGTTTATTTTTAGAGGAATTTTCTAACAAGATTTACTAGTGTTTTATTGATCGCCTCAATAAGGTCATTAGCCTTCGGATTTATCTAATATGATTCATTGATGTACTCCAAATCATAAGATTATATGATATCAGAAGAACTTTATCACATTATATGCTTTAACTTCCCTTAATGAAATTATTTATACCCATTTTGAGAAGTAATTGATGGCAACCATAATGAATCGATGTCCCAAGAATGATGGTGGGTCAATTGGACTGATCACATTGATTCCCTAACTCTCAAATTAGGTGATTGACATTGTGTTTTGTTGTGTCTCTATGCTTGACACTAATGACACTTCTTAGCATGCACAATACAATTTTGAACCATACTAGGCTAGTAATATTCTATGCATTTAATTTTAATTTTCATCTTCGAGCCAGATTAATACGCACTACATAATCCTTCATGGACTTAAGTTATAACTATTTTAGCTTCATCCAACCCTGAGCATTGCAACCACATTTGGTCAAACAATTGACAATATAATATATTGTTCATGAGGGTATGTTGTAACATTCTTTATGAAAGTTGATAGACTTTTGACTTATTTATTAACCTTCACACATGTTCCACAAGTCGAATTAAGTTTTATAAGACGAATTTGATGGGCGAGATACAGATAGAGTGCCGCGCAAATCAAAACCAAAATACCCCGATCATTACCGAAATTGATCGAAATGACTTCCGATTAACAAACAGACTTTAGTCGTTCCATCCAGAGAGTCAAAAATTGATCGAAATATACATCTTGTATAATTTAATGGTCGATGATGAATAAGATTAGCCATCGATGTGTCTGCGCGCATGTCAGAGTCGGGAGGCCTCGACAGCATCCAAACGACATTCATTCATAAAATTGATTATGTTGTTGTCACTAAAACATTGAAACCTATCAAATGAGATCATCCTATAGACCGATTCAGACTAGTATGCACGAGTGTCGAGTAATTGGACACGATAACACACATTTCAAACAGAAATTGACTCAATTTGACATCAAAATTGACTGAATGACCTCCGATCGTAAAATTGACAACATCGTTTCGTCTAACGTTGAAATTATTTAAAATTGATATCCATATTACATAGGATCATCGCACAAAGAATTTTAGTGTAATTGGCATGCATTTTGAGAAATTTTTTCTTAATTCTCACCTAATCTCACTTAATCCTATCGTAATCAGCCATCTCGAGCTTCATGAAGCCCATATCGCATCTCAACTCTCGCATGTCGTCCCCATCCTCATCAAATCCAGTGATATCTCCCACTCTCCCTACCCTGTCACTCCATTCCTGCACAGTAAAGACCAAGCTCTCCCTCCCATTCTCACACACTCTCTCTCTTAACAAACTCCCTCATCATCGACCTCGCGACCAAACCTCCACTCAGACACTCACTCTCTTGTGGGTGACTGACACCACAACTCTTTCTGTGCAGATGCCCATGCCACTCCTCTGCTTTCTCTCAAGCCTCAGCCTCACCCTCGCATCAGATCGACCTGTTAGATTGAGCACAGTTGATCATTGACTCCTTGTCAAGTCTCGCTCTCATGCAGTAGTTCGAGTTACTAGCTCTCTCCCGACCATTCTATCTCTAATCTCTCTTTAACTTTCTCCTCTCCACTCACTACTCGAGCCACTCCTTCCCTCTCTCAATCTCTCTCCCTCACATCTCTCTCTAAACAGAGAGAGGAAAACCTTTCTTAATCCCTCTTTCTCTTTCAAAACAAAGAGAGAAAGCTCTCTCTACCTCTCTTTAACTCTCCCATCAACTCTCTTTTTCTTTCTACTTTCTTTCTCTAGAAAATTTGCACAAAAAAATAAAGTAGAGAGAGAAGAAAAATTCCTCCCCATCCCTACCTCACCATTTCGCCTCAAAATCCATGCCAAATATATAAACACACAAAAAATGCCAAAATCATTTCAGTATTGGCGCACGTTCTAACATGATGGAAAAATTTGCAAAAATAAGTACTCGTGCACGTTGTTTCAACGTGACGGGAAAATCTATAAATTTTCATGGAAGTGAAAACCCCCATACATGCCTTTCTTGGCATGGTGGAAAGAAAAATTTATGACCACCAATATAAGTACTCGTACACACTTCTCTTGGCATGGCGAAAAAATATGTGATTTTGTACAAGTAAAAAGACAAATACACGCATTTCTTGCGTGGTGGGAAGACACATTGGCTGTGATCCTTACACCACTCATACACGCCTTTCTTAACATAGTGGTTTGGCCTAGAATTCCCAATGCAGCCCCTAAGCGGAGACGATGCCGAGATGTTACCAAAATGCCATTAGATTTTATAGTGACACAAGACTTAAAATCAACTAAAATAAAATGAACTTAAAGCTCAAAATTAAAATATAAATTGATAATTAAACCCTGCAAGTACCTGAAGGCCTATGTGTCGTTTCTTATAAGCGTGGTAGATACAAAGACTTTAGGTTGTAGTGTCACAATACACTGATCATGCAAGCTTCTTATAAGCATGATGGACAAACCCGACACTCTCGATGTAGCCCTCTAAGCGAGGACGACGTTGAATTATGCTGGACTTGAGCTGAACTAAATGAAAGGCTTATTGAAGTTAAAATGAATTTGCATAGAGCCTGAAATGGATAACTAAATAGAATTCGAAATGCAAAGTCTGAAAAAAAAGAGGGGCATAATATTACAAGTTTCGAATGGAGATAAACTTATAATGAATGGAATGTTTGCAATTGGTACAAGTAATTTATCTCAATCAGTATTTGGATTTCACTATGTCAAACATCGAAACAATTAGAAGAATTAAAACTGAATGCAAACTAGACATAAGACTCATAAGAGACATAGGAAGAACTTGCATCATATAATCTGTTGAATACCTATCTTCTAGCTAGTATGAAGACCAAATGAGGTTCTTAAATACTTGAAGGCTTGTTAATAGGTGCAAGAGGGGGCTCTCATCGAACATTTTGACTGCTCTATAGTTCACATTGAGATAAATAAAAGGATCTTAGGCAAACATAAAGCTGAAGCACAAGAAAGTTTGCAAGGTACTTAAACATTTGCCCACAAATGAAGTGAATCAAATAGCCTATTGGCAAATATGAATTAAACCTTCAACTGGAATCTATATCACATGAAGGAAAACAATCAAGAGAATTTAAGTAAATTCACAATGAGCTTGACAACATGTCAATTAGCTTGAGTTTGGTCGAGTGAACATCCAAAATTTAGTGAAATTGAGAATCGATTATGAAGATTGTATCATAATGCCACCGAATTTACAACACAAATACACAAATGGACAGAAGGCATTATTGATTTTTAAATGAACACTTACATGCATTATATAGTAATCTCATATTCAATTAAAATATTATGTAATTCAAGTAAGTGTTTGAAAGAAGTGAAATATGCATGCATCTCAAATTCACCTTATACTTAAATGTAGTGCACTGAAACACAAGCGAATGATTTGAATGATTGAAACTCTTATATCTCGAGGTGAATCTACATCCAAATTATCACATTAAAATGCATACAAATGTTTTAAGAAATGAATATATAATTATATGCAATTATAACTCGCATGGGTCCCGACACTTGGATCAAAAGCCTAAACCTAGTGTTTGAGGATGTTGCACGAGTTAACCTAAGATGAATTTAGATCACTTGCATGTGCTCCAATTACCATATTGAATACTTAATCACATGGTTTGAGAATGCTGCACCAGTTCAACTTAAAGTCAATCTAAACTCACTATAATCTAGAGAATCGTGCAATTATTTTTAATGATTAGCTAATATTTTCTTTAAAATATAATATCTCTTTTTCAATTGCTAAACTCAAATCTATTAACCATGCATATTCTTGAATGGATCATCCCATATATATAGTGAGAATCATGAGTCTTAGTTGATTAATTTGATCCTCCTCATAATGATTGAAGTTGACAGGATTAATCATAATTCTTAATAGTAACTCTTAAGCTAAAGGTTCATTTTACATTTGTATATGACCATCAATGATATTAGTTTAGAAACTTCATATTCAAAACTTAAGTTTCGAACCAAGTTGGAAATACAATTACGTATCCATAGACCCGATCCTTAGTAGGCTAGCAAAGTTGACAAGATCTATACCCGATGATGACGTGTTGATTGTAGATCTCAACCGGATGAAATATTACCATCAAATTATATTTAAAATTCAATGCCAAATCAATATAAATTCAAATTTCACAAAAATATGAGGAATACAAAAGAAGCTAAAGTTAAATGCTTAAATCTAATCTATCATTCAAGACTTAAAGCAAATTCCAAATCATCCATATTCTGCAATTCTTTGTCGAAGATAATAAATTAAAAAAACTAAATAAAGAAGCCAATGTCAAATCAAGTACATCACTATGTGTACTCTCAAACAATCTTATGTCAGTAAAGACATGACTTGTGATCATTTGTTTGACCAGTATCCACATATGATGCAGTTATAATCAAAATCTTCTGACCAAGTGGTTTGACCTCAATACTCCATATACTGTTGGCATCAGTATATCTCTAATAGCTTTACTCCTTGAACTGTGACTTCTAGAATATATTTGATAGAGCAAAAAATCTTTTGTTAGCTAAGGTTGATTTAAATTTGTCTCCCAAGATAAACACCATCCCAAGTCTTTAAGGTTCCCTTGGACAACGCAATCCATGACTGCTGATAAGAATCTTTCGATCAATTTGGGTAGACTACCTCCTCTAGAGACCACGATAGCTTAGGAAGAAGGAACCATAGGATCTTGATCGAGTGCATCATCATTTCTCCAACCATCTACTTTAAACTAAATGATTACGAATTTCATAAATTCTAAACTTTTATACTCTACATGCTGCTACTACATGCTAAGCAATTAGCAATCTAACGACTAGCCTTAATCAAAAGTTCTCTCTCAACATTAGGAGGTGTAATTAACTATAGATGCTTGTGCCTATAAGAAACCTAGAATCAGATCTAAAGTCCTTTGGACAATGTTTATTTCTGTTTCATCTGCCTTTTGAAAATTTGATCAACACTAATTCAAACTCTCTTCATCGAGAGGTCGGAAGTGAATTTTCGGAGCCCACACTATTTTTTGGAATTCACCACCTTTAAGATAAGTGATAAATGACTCTCTCTAATCATCTTCTTCAACTATTACTAAAATCTCTTCCCTTTCTTTAGCTTCAAAAGCTTGAAAAATAATTGGAGATAATGTTAGTTTGTTCTAAACTATTATTGCAATCGATTCTCCTTAAGATTTTGTCATTCTTTTATCTAATTTAATCAATGTATTGCTTGACCATTTTTCTGACATGACATCCTTGTGATTATTACTTAAAAAATTTGTTGTAGAAGGTCTAAAGCGCGGTTGTAATAGAGCACGAGTTCAGACTTATTAATTTTAAAAAAGTCTCAATTATTTGCTGAATTATTAGCTAAAAATCTCCCTAAATATAAAGTTTTTGGATTTTCATATTAATTGCTAGCTCAATGATGATTAATGCTTCATATTCAGCCTCATTGTTAGCTTGAGATTTCAATAGATTATAAAATATCATAATATATCATTTTACGGTGTAATGAATATTAAACCAATTCTAACCCATAATTTTAATAAAACAAGTGATTTAGGTGATATTATTGATAAAGCTCCATCAAAGAAGAGCTCCCATTTTGATGATTATTGAGCTTCTTCTACTTCAAAAATCAGCTCATTAGACAATTAATTATTACGTGGAGAATTTGCTAATAAAAGATAAACAATTAAAAAATCAATAAGAGCTTGCCCTTTCAGAATCATTTGTGTGACATAAGTGATGTAAAACTAGAGTAATAATATTGCCCATTTAACTAGACAACCCACTAAAGTAATAGCCATCAAGAATTTAAGAGGGGCATTAAATATTAAAGTTATTTTATGTGATGATATGTAATAAAGTAATTTTTTGGTAGCGAATATTAATACTAAACATTGCTTTTCAATAGAGAAGTATTTTATCCAAACTCCTATTAAATACTGACTTATATATTATAGAATGATTTCTTTCTTTTCTTCATTATTTTGAGCTAGCAATGCTCTGAGTTACTCTTCCAGAGCTGTTGTATATAATATTAACGACTTTCCAGTTATCAGTGCTGTTAAAATTGAGAGATACAGTAAATACTATTTTATGTTATCAAATACCTTTTGACAAGTATCATCTTATATAAACGATGCATTCTTTTTCATTAATCAAACAAAAGGTAGACATCTGCCCCAAAGATTCAAAATAAACCTCATAATATATGTAAGTCTATCTTGTAGCAAACAAAATTGCTTTAAAGTTTTTTGTGGTAATATTTCTATTATTGTTTTGATTTTAGAAAGATCATTTTCAATTCCCTTGTGGCACACAATAAAATTCAAAAAAATTTCATAAGTTATCCTAAAAGCACATTTTAAAGTATTCATTTTTAATCTAAAACTTCAAATTTGATCAAATACGATCCTTAAATAATTTACATGCTCATTTTTAGTTTTACATTTTACAACTAAATTATCAACATAACATTCTATATATTGGTATATGAGGTCATTAAAGATGTTAGTCATTGCCTTCCAATATATGACACCAATGATTTTTAGACCAAATGACATTACTTTATAATATTATACGCCAATTAATGCATAAAAGGATGTATGTTTCTTGTCCTCTAGAGTGATATTAATTTGATTGTATCTTGATGAACTATCCATTAAAGAGAACATGTCATAATTTAACGTATTGTCCACCATAACACATGAGTTTTGCATTAAGTAATGAAAATTGTTTTTGAGGGTGCTTTGTTAAATCCCAGAAATCAATATAGACATGGATTTGTTCTTTTTCTTCATTGGAACAATACTGCAATCCAACTGGCATATTTTTCCTCCCAAATGAATCATACTTTAATAAACTTTTTGGTTTTAGCAATTACTTGCTCCTTAATTTTTAGTTGCATTCGTCTTGACGCTTGATTTATTGGAGGTGCACCAAATTGAATGGAAATTTTATATATGGCTACTGAAAGGCCTAACATTTCATTATAACTTCATGCAAAGCAATCGTTATATTTACAAAGTAATTCTTTCAACATCTTCAATTTTTTTGATGTAAAGTTAAGTATTAACAAAGGTTGGCTTATGATTTTTTTCAACACTCAAGTTAATTTCTCAAAGGTCATCAATAGTAGCTTGACTACCTTCCTCAAAACTTCTTTGGGACTTTTGAGATCATTGATTAATTCCTCTTCGAAGTTTGTATTTATTTTTAGGTGACAGATCTTAGCATTCATTTGTAATTTTAAGTGAAGTACTTTCTCCGCCTAAAATGGCATAATATGAGCTCATTGAAGAGATGCATAAGTAATATACCCAATCCCCCATGTAGTAAACCTTTCATATCCTATGGGAGTTTGAGAATTATTTCTTCTCCCAAGCCATTTAAATTATATGGCTTGTACACTTATATGCATAGGTTGAATATATTCTTAATTGATTCCCTCAGAGCTAATGAAAAATAGCGGGGAATCATTATTGGAATGTCTTCTTCCTTAAAATCATATTCTTCGATCAACTCTTGAGTAGCATGTGTGGATAGCTCTTCTACTCTGTAGAAAAGAATTCAATATTCATCATAATCTTTCCTAGAGAAACATAAATTTTTTTTAATTCTTCTAGTTCATCATCATTCATTTAAGTAGTTAAAGCTTTCACATGTGCTTTTAATACTAAAGTTATGTTCAAAATCTTCTCAAAGATTCGAGACTCCAAAACTCTTATTATTGAAATAAGAGTTTTCTCTAACTCCTTTGTTATATTGCTACTTCTTGAACACACTTTTCTTTGACTAATTGAGGCTTCCTTGGGTTGAGTAAAAGCTCATCTTTATCATCCTTGATATTGCCCAAATGAGGGACTATTTTGGATTGCTTTGATAAATTCATGCCTTTATCCTTTGAATCATCACCTCTAAGTTTTACTTTAATAGGTAGAACCATTTACTTTTGTTGAGAATTAACATCCTCTGTCTTCTTAGGTATAAAGTATTTAACGTCATTATAAATCTTGATCTTGTGCATTCAAAAGGTATGCATATCACCATCAATTCGATATTCTTTACTAATTTGAATGTATTTCATGCATTGATATAGAGTTTAAGGTATTATGCCGTATTCATCAAGCCATAACCTCCCAAACAGTGCTTTGTAGAAAGTATTGGCATCAATTATGTAAAATTTAGCCTCTGGTATAACTTTCCAAAACATAGAGACAAAATAAAAGAACCTAAGGTCAATTATCTTTGTTCATAGAACCCTTGCAGCAACACTATATTTTTATCCAAATAATAACATCTAGTGCCAATGTTTGGAGTGTCTTAGCAATCAAAAGACTAACTAAAGTGCTTGAATCAACAAATATTCTTTTTATACGAGTAGCATTGCTCTCTATTGTGACATAAAAAAGCTGATTATGATTAATCGTCCCTAATAATAAATCATCATTGCTGAATGTGATAACAGTTGATATCTGAGAATGTAAATCTTCTTTCACTCTTGCTTAAAATAAAAAAAAAAATTCATATTTCTCTAGATTTAATAAATCTTTGATTAATGTCTCCCTTTTGTCTTTAGACAAGAGAGAGCATCATTGATGCTTAAAAACACTAGTAGTTAGTGTAAATATGCTAAGATATTATAATCTACATCTGCTTTAAATGCCTTCTGAGGTCTAGACAGTGGTGGAGGTCCTATGCCTCCTTGATTTGAATGCCTTTACCTTTATCATTCATTCTCTTCAACAAGGTGGAGAAAGTCATCTTTCGCTCCTTAATTGAACTTGGATCACTTTCTTAGAGGAGTCTTCTTTATCAAAAGAAGTCTTCAAATTTTCTGCATCATCAAAAATTTCAAAATCCTCAAAACTATTACCAAGTCTAGGACATCGCTTCCTTGAGCCCTTTTTTGACTTTGTTTCTGTGGGGCTTTTGTCAAGAAAACATAACTCTTCTTTAGAATAAGATGATGTTGCAACCATATAGCATGTGTCACACCCCAACCGACTCCCTTTTTTCAAAGTCAACTTGAGGTGAAATAGAATAAGATGATTTAGTCAGACGTAACTTTTACCAACTCACCTCATCATATAAGGATTATGAGCAAACATGTGAAAACTGAATCTCACCAAATCATTACAAACAAACTCTTAAATTTTGATTCTTCTCATAATCATTTCATATTTATATTACACATTTGAAAGCGTGTAAACTCAATTTTCAACACAAATACAAAGCAATTAAAAAGCTATCAAAATAAAATTTTGTACGTACCCAAAAAGTATTTACAATTTTCGAAAATTGTACAACAAAACTATACAATTCAAAAGTTCTGTCTAGCTACTAACTTCTTCGTTCATTCCTAAAAATCAACATGTAATATAGTAAGCGAAAACCTTAATGAGACAAGTAATGCTAAAATAAACCCGAAAATAAGAATTAAGAAACAACACATATGTAAAGTTGAACTTGCATGAAAGTAACCGTAAGTAAAGTCATTTTTGCAAGTGTAAGAATTGAGCGGTAATAAAAACATACTACTAAGTATAGGAATTGAACAGTAGTCTGTAAGGCTATGAAATATAAATAATAAGCATCTTAAGTAATTATACATGTAGGTGTTTAATTTCATGAAATTTTGTTTAGTTATAAATCAAACCGTCTTATTAAAATTATTATTTATATTTGTATAGGTTTGACTATTATAAAACGTATGGGTTGCAACCCTCATTGTCCACCAGAACTACTGATAAGGCTGGTCATCCCAACACCGCATATCAACAACCCCAATGATACCAATTGATTTATCCAATCTAAATGGCAAGAGTTGGGAACTCTTAAGATCATTTATCAAGACTATCTCATTAGAACTTTTACTTACCTGCACAAGATCATAAAATAATCCACATATAACAATTTCATGACATTTTCTTATTAATCATATGCGCTATGTTTCATTTAACATTTAGCAATACATGCACTAAAATATTTTTAATATGCATAATAGTATAATGATATCAAGATATTTCACTGGATTATAAACATAGTAAATCAGTAAAATATAATTCTAGACTATGCAAATAATCATTTATATCTAAATAAGATTTGACAAAATATCTATATGCAATATGTAAAATATTCACAAGTAATAAAAATAGTGGCAACAAACAATCTTATAAAAATATGAATTTAAATTAGTAATTACAAATCTCAACTCATTGTTTGGGCCAATCACGGGATGTGCTCAATTGTTTTTTGAATATACATCCTATCATTAAAGTTTCTTTTTAATTTAATGAAATATCTAACATAAACTTAAGTTGGAACCCAATAAACATGCCAATGCCTTGCCAGGATCTGATTCCTCATGAAGTCCTTCCTAAAATATGCCTTCTTCTAAAACTAACATTATCGCTATCTCCTAAAATTATTACATAATAATAATACATTAATTACTACTAGAACAATAATATATTAAGATTACTTAGAGGAAACAATAAAACTACATTAATAACATTTATCCATGCAAAATGAGGTTATGTAGTTTAATTGTTTAATACTAATTGGCACTAACATATATATATATATATATATATCACTTAATCTTTATAAATGTGTAATAACTCCTTACTAATTCTAGACTATTGGCAGCTTATATTAGAAATGAAATAAGAAATAAAGGCTTTAACCTAATTAATACAAATATTAATTATATGTATGCGTATATAGTTAAGTTAAACTTTGTTACTTGAAGAAAAAATAGTCCTTAATTGGATGACTGATAGTTTAGATTGTCAATCTTATCCGCTTGGTTAAGTCGATGTGGTTCCGATAATTGCATGCCCAGCTTAAGAAAGATCTTAGGAGTACATTTTTTTTAATGAGTACTGCTTGTTTATCTTTTCTTGAAGAGTGGGCATTTTTTTCTTCTCTTCCATTGGCTTTGTTATTTATCGTGAGATTGTTTCCCTTCGTTTTCTTTTCTTATCAACTGTGAATGTGAATGTTGTATTCGCATCATTCTTTTTGAGTCATAAAATTTTGATTGTTTTTCTTTCCTAGAAAAATTAGTGTGGCTACTGGTGAAGATTTTTTGCTTGAGCATCCTTTCAAATTTGACTACATGATCCAATAGTTTTTAGAATGTATTAATTTTAGCCATGGCGAATATAGAGCTATTTGATCATCAATGTTTCCAATTGGGAGTTTCACTATATGCTTTTCTATGAGTTAGTCACATCTCATGATCAGATTTTGCCACCTTATAATATATTTGTAATGCTCTCATCCTTTCTCATCTTCTTTAGAGTGAGATCCACAATAATAATTTTTTTATCACACCAGCAAGTTTTTTAATAAAAAATATTTCTAATTCAGCAAAAAAAATTTTACTAAGTCATTAGATAACTTAGTGTACCATTCAAAGGCCATGTTAATAAGACTGCTAAAGAATTGACATAGCAATAAAGTATCATTTCCTTTGGTATCCCCACAGTTTGCTATAAATTGAGTCAAATGTTCTTGGGATTTTCAATACCAAAGAATGTATTAAATTTTGGCACATCATACTCTTTAAGGTATTGCACTTGTTTATATTCAATTGTGTATAATCAAATTTTTCCTATCAATTACTCAACTGTCTTTGATGCAATGACTATTTTGACCTTCTAACTAATGAGGTCTTCGAGTTTAGTAATAACATCAACTTCCTAGTGGGCATTTTATGTAACTTCTCCTGAAAACTCTCGTCTTTGCTTTGATGATGTTGAACAAGCAAAAATCGACATAAACAGATAAGTAGAAAACATAAAAAAAATAAAAAATAAAAAATATTGAGAGTTTGCTTCATTATACATTTCGTCAACTCATCATATACAAAATCTCTATGCACAAAAATGTAAGTAAAAGCTACTAATATTTTATGCATTGATGCAAAAAATTACTCTTGTGCATTATCCCAATATGGCAAGAAAATCCTATGATTTGCTTGTTCTCTCATACAAGTGCTGAAGGCCCGCAGACATTTTTTAAGAGTGATAGATTTGAAAACCCCATAGTCATGGTCTCTTACAACACCAATCATGCTCATTTTGTAAACATGGTGAAAAGGACTAACACTTTCGTAAATGCCCATTATATAGGGGAGAAGTCGAGAGGCTACAGAAATGAATATTGAATCAACAAGAGAACAACTACTTGGATGTCAATATAAGCATTTCTAAGTTAATGGACAAAGTATAAACTAAAAATAAATTTTAACACTTAAAATGCATGCATGTGTTACGTTGAAAACATAAATACTCAACAAAGATGGACTCATGAGAGATCTTATAAATGATTGCAATGAATTTGACTGTTCACATACGGGTAAAAACATAACCTGAAACATCAACTAAACCACCACAACCTTAACTGAATGAGTTTAAATGGAGAAATGAATTGTGATTCCCCCTCAATTTATTGGTAAAGAAATGATACCCTATGAAGGTTTGGCATTGTAGATTGTGATCATATAAGGACAAAATTATGAAATCTTAAAATTTACGAAATATTCTAACTTGTAAAATGCAACACTAGATCCGCAAAACATATATGTAAGCCAATAGAAGTCGTTCTTTAAAATCACAAAAATGAAACCTTTGCATGCATCCTAATGATAGAATATTTGTGCAAATGACAAAATACATCTATTTTCAAGTCAAGCGCAATCACTAGGAGGCTATTTGGTTGGATGCATTTTGAATATAAAGTAAATCAAATGCTGGGATTTCAACTTTTAGAGAGTTTGGTATGATCTAAAGTAAAATTCTAAGGTATTTGTAGTACGTTTGAAAAGTATTGAAAAGGTGGTTTGTGATGTATTTAGAATTGGCCGAAATTGGGTAAATTTCAAATACACCGATCGGTGTAAAGTGAGAACAGCAGCCCCACCCGCCCATCACCGTCGTTTGCCACCTATCGCCATTGCTGGTAGCCCACGACCATCGCCACCGCCGACCACGCAACTCGCATTACCACCCGGCCTTCGTTGGCCCATCATAACAATTACAACCCCTACTGCCATCCACTACCACCACCACCCTTAACCCCAAAAAATACTTGACATTCATTCTAACAAACAAGAAAAAATAAACCCATGTATTTGTAAAGTTTCCAACTAAATAACCTAAAATAATCCAAATACATTATATTCACTTTATACTGCGATCCTTTTTCAAGCAATCAAACAGCCGCTAGATAACTTTCAAAATGCATGATGAAGTGTGCAAAATGCATCTAAATATCTCAAAAGCATGCCAATTGATCATGCAAATGCATCATGTAAGTGTACTGAAAATTATGTAAATGTATTATGTAGGTGCACCAAAATTTATGCAAATTATCATAAAAGTGCATTGGATATTGTGCAAACACACCAAAAATGTTTAAGTGCATCGTGAAAATATGTTGAAAAGCGTATAAGTGCACTATTTAATTATATTAAGAAGTGTGCAAGTGCATCATATTAGTTAACCAAAGAGTGCTAAAGTGCATCATAAATGTTTAGCCAAGAGCATGCAAGTGCATCATCAAAAGGTGTACACATCGTCAAAATTAAATGTTCACACGCTCCAACAAATATGCTAAACATTCAAATCTAACATCTGAGAATGTTGTACAAGTGAAACGTTAGTTAAACTCAAATTTAATTTGCCTCAAAAGATGTGCAAGTGATTTAAAAAGAATACAAATTCTTTAAACTAATTCAAGTTCTTAAATTAGAAAAATTTAGATATACTCTACTCTGATGAGCATACTAAGAACTTAAATTTAATGTTCGAAAATACTATGCAAATAAATACAAAATAAATTTAAACTTTATTTCTCTAAAAATCATGCAACTATTATGAAAATCGGGAAATCATTTTAAAAAAATTCATAAACTTGATTTTTTAAATGAAAGATCATCAATAAATTGTAGTTAATGCGACTAAGGCTTTTTGGAAAATAATTCAATTAATAAACCTCCACAAAAATTACAAATAAAATTTTTACCCTCAGCCTAACAAAATAAACATATATCATTATGGGCTGAGAAGCACATGCTAATAGATCCGATCAAATCAGACTTTTCTTTGTTTCACATGCGGCCTTCAAGGCCTTCTACAAAGAAATTTCATACTTAAATGCAAACTTATAGTATTGAGATAATAAACACAACCATCAATTACACTCAACATACCTAATCCTCTACACATCAGGTAGAATCAACGATGTTTGTGCCACAATGAATAATTAAATGAATTAAAAGTATTATGAAAATTATGAACCTTATTCTCTACAAACAAGCAGGAAGAGTCAATAAGAGTAAACGCAATAAAATTCAATCAACCAGCACCGATGATAATCATGTTTATAGAAAACCTCTACTATATGAGATATTACTATTAAAACATTCTAAATTCTAAAGCAAATCATCAGGAATTTAAATTCTATTAAAATATTAAAAAAAGTATAAAATTAAATAAACACGTGTGAAATCCACCATTTAAAGTTTAAAATAAAAATCTATCCCCCTTCCACAATAGTTTGTCGAGAGTGATAATTTTAAGATTAGATTTAGCTCATAAAAACAGTCAATATCATACCAAGTTACCTTTATGGTCACTCTAAAAATATTTCACGTAGTAAGGACGTGGCATATATATCCTCTAACTGTGTAGTTTTGACCTTAAATAGTACAACAAAAAAAGCAATCATGATCGAGGCCCATAGATTATATAGTTTGTCCTCAAAATAGCAACCATTATAGTATGGCCACAACCAAAACCCAAATATTTGTCCATGGCTCATCCCCCTTAAGTTATGAATTATATAGTGCACTTTATATAACACAAAGTCACCTATTAACCAAAGACAACTTAGATTGTCCTCTTAGAACAAACAACCACCTCAAATTTATAAGATCCCCTTAAACGTCACAACCCATGGCTGCTGAAAAGTATCTGTTAATTAGGTTAGGTCAACTACTTTCTTTAATTAGGTAGACTAGGATTTCCAACAACCTAAGATGATAGAATTATGGGATCTTTATCGAATTCATCATTATTCTCCCATTATCCGATTTAGGATACAAGTAGCAAAATTTTCACTCTGAAATCTAAAGTGCTACTACTATATGCTAAATACTTAGCCAAATGAGTAGCCTTAATAAAAAATTCTCATTTGTTATTGAGAATGATAATTAAATATAAGGGCATGTGCTTATAAGAAACATAAAAGTAGATCTTGAAAACCTCACAAAATGAGGAAAAAATCTCTAGGTAGTGTTTTATTTGCAATCTAACTTGTCTTCTTAACATGGAATACAAAAACTCTCTTAGGAGAGCCAAGGGTGAAATTTAAGAGCCCATGAGAATAAGTGCGAATAACAGTGTGTCTAAGTGGTATCATTATAAGCAACAACATTCAATGATAGCGATAAGCCATGTCATATCATCAGTGACATACCTACATAATATCACAAGCTAAAAACATCCTTAGTGTCAATAATAAGCAACATGCCATTGATGACAAGTAGCACCAAACTCCAACAAATAAAATCCCATCATCAATAAGCAACAATAGAAGCCAACAAGTGGCAATACATTGTCACTAAGATGCAATGTCACTGATAATAAGCATTAGGTGCTTGCAATATGCGATGACACACCATTATCAATGAGCAACATCACAATATCAACTAGGGGGAATGGGCACCTATGAATGATATTGTAATATCCAATTAATTATTTCCTAATTGCCTAACACTTTTGTTGTTACTGTAGCAAACCCACTTTACTAAGCATGCAGCGGCGGGATTAAAGCCTTCGACGCGCGTATGGCTGAGATCGACCCGTTCACCTATTTCATTTCCTTCCATAGCCGCGGCCTCAGTCCTTCACGCTGATCGAGTCGTCTCCTCCTTTCCCCCTCGGCCGACGGCGCTCCGTGACCCCGAGCGCGAGCGTCCCTTCCCTCGGCATCGGCTTCGACAAGGAGTGCCGCCTCAGGTGCGCGATTCTGGCGCTCGAGTTTGCGGAAACCGTCGGCTGGACCAGATCTCGCGCCGCCGCTGGAACCGCCCTTTGCCGACTTCATCACGGGTAACCCTCGCAGCGCAATTACGTCGTCGCATGATTCTGGAGTTTAGTGAATCGATCGCGAGAGGCGAGTGATTTAAAAGGAATTTGGGTAAGTTATGCAATCCATTTACTAAGTAATTGACTTGGGTTGTAGAAAAGAAAATAAAAGGGTAAAGTGGGTTAGATTAGGCTATGACCAAGTGAAAGGGTTTTGGGGAGAAATTTGAAATGTTTGGGGAAAAGATAATATGTATGTGTGTAGTAGTATGAATGCGTTAATTTTTGCAAACAAGGAATCTTATTAACTTTATGTTAATTTAATCAGGTATGTATTGGCGTTAGTAGATTACGTTGGGGTCGTATTCCAGTATTTCGAAAGCTTATGAGGAGATATCAATTTCAGGTAAGATTACAGTTTAAGCTAAGCTGGTAATACTACCGTGTTAATTATGAGTTTCATGTATTAGAAGTATTTAGAAGAGTTATTCCATTATAGGTTGTGTACTCGAGGAGGAATCGAGGGCATCGCGACATGACAGGAGATGAGACATAATTCTTAATTTAAATTCGGTTTATTCTTATGTATGTCCTTTGTTTCTACGTATAAATTGTATGAATATATAGATATTTTTCGTATTGAATCTGTTACTTGACCTGCGCGATTCTTGATTTATAATGATTATAAGACGGTTAGTTCATATGATTTCATTGGACATATAGAAATGTTTGACATGTTAAATGCAGTAATGTGATAAACAGGAAAATGTCAGGAAAATTGTGATAGGAAGGCTATGTTATAGAATCTGCTTGAATGAAAAGTTGACGAGATGGCGTGATTAGGGGATCTTAGTATCCCGACTTCATGAGGTTGGGTCGTTAAGTTTGTCCAGCTTGTCGGTACATTGGGTAAGTATATGGTTCACTTACGCCCGACTTTAGTAAATGAGGGTGGCGACACTTATGTATGAAAGTCAAAACTATGCAATTATAAATGACATTTAGAAAATGATTTGATATAGAGCGAAATGATTTAATGAAATGCGCTCCTTGACATTGATCTGATATGTCTGACATATTACTATGTATTGTTGATTATATTGTTACATTTACGCACTACGACATATTGTTCGGTTAAATGTTACATTCTTGCGGCCGGTTTACGGTTTTGTAAATTTAAATGTACATGCACGATCGTTCCTATTGTCTTGTTCTGGGCTTACTTTAGCATTCTTGTCTCACAAAGCTTTAACTTATGATAATTCGAAAAGACGAAAGCAGGGTTTTGCTTTTGAATCAGATGGGAGCTTAAAGGCTTTTGGACGCATAAATTAAATATCTTTAGCTCAGATTTATTTACAAACTTAAAGATTTTACGCCCAAAGAATACATATGAAAGCAGAAGATATATGAATTACAAATATTTGTGATGATGATTGATGCAAATTTCATTTCGCTCGCTTCGCAAGAAGAAAGGCCGGAACGCTGCAAATCTGGTCCAATCGAATATCCTATTCTCGTTACACTCGACACCTAATAAAAGGTAGGGGTCATCCTGTGGCGAAAGTGAAATCGAGCAATAAAGTTGAGATGAAAGAATGGAAGCATGATTTGGATTTAGGATAGAATTGATCAATCAAATATGGACGATTAATTTTTAGAATCTATATGTTCTTAATTTCACGTGTATGATATTTAATAAATATGTATCATATAAATAATTTTATAATTACGATTAATTTGCTCAAGAAATGCTGAAAAGTGCTACCCCCTGACTACTGCAGACTTGAACCAGACCGAATCGCATATAATTCTAACAGTGAAAATACAACCTGAGCAAGTGGTGAAGGTAGATGAATTGGGCATTGATTTCTGCGTTGTTGATAAGATCTATAAAAAATCACACTAGTACGATCCGAGTATGGTTCGTGGATCAACATTTGAGGATATTTCAAACGCTCAAACCACCAAAGATTCAAGGAGAGGATCTTATAGGCAAGACCGCTTAAAATTGGAAAAATTTTGGATGCGATTTGTCCTGAAAACGTAAGAGAAGACGGCTTTGTATTGGCGAGAAAAGGTGGTGGCGTGCCAACAAGTGGAAAGATTTGATACCTATTACTCGTGATCAAATGGGATGAATTTGTCAAAGTATTCAAAGATTATTCCTCCATCACCGACCGCTTTACAAGACAAATTTTTTCAATCTAACTCAAGATCAAAACTATAATAAAGATTCGAAGTTCACTTCTTTCTGGGATACGCTCCACATTATATCACATGAAGAGAAATGTCATAGATTTCTCATGGCTGAGATCAATTGGTCGACCAAGACCCTCGATATCGTGAGTTCTCGATACTGAAAGAGGGAGAATTGAAAATGAGTTGAATTTTTCCAAGAATGGGATTTAGAAGCAAACAAAAAAGTTTTCAAAGAAGATTTTCCAAAGAAAAATTTAATGATGATTTAATCAAATTCAATGGAGAAACCTATTTGTGATAAGTGTGAAAAGACATTTTGGTCAACGTATTATGATCGCGAGATGTTACAAATGTCGTTGACATCGCAGATCGCCCATTCGGTAGAAGACATAAAATCATACAATTATCGCGAGGGTCAACAAAGAAAATTTTGCGCGAAGCCGTAACACACAATTTTGGGAAACCTTCAATTCAAGAAAATGAAACTTCGAAAAAAACCAACCCTCCAAGAAAAGCCGAGTTTTTTATCACCGCAAAGCGAAGAATCAAATGAAGGTGTCGTATGCTTAAAATTTCGATCATTTGGGTTCGCCGTTGATTCCGGCGCTTCAGATTCCTTCATTTCGATTCCTTTTCCACCGCCACTACTGATACTATTTATTTCATACCAGACAAGAATGCCTTCGTGATAAATACAAATAGAACGCTCGACATTAACATTCAAGATAAACACTTTCCTAAACTAATTATCTTACCAATCGACATTTTGACGTTATACTTATGGATTGGTTGATCAAATATTTTGCAACAATTGAACGCCGGAAGAGAGTGAAATTTTGCATGCGTGAAAAATCATTTTATTTTTCGTGATAAGAATGCCGCTTCTTCGATTAGTGCAAAAGTTGAGTAAATATTTAAGAAGCTGCGAAATCAGATTTAGCCAAATTGATGTGTTGAATAAGGAGTGTTTGAGTTGAAAACATTCCAGCTTTCAAATTTCCGATGTTTCGGAATTACTGTGGTTGCCACCAACACGAAGTAGAGGATTGATGTACAACCCGGTACAACTTCTATACATAAATCTCCTTACAGATGGCTCCTAAAGAATTGCAAGAATCATCGAATTGTTGACAAAGGATTTATTCTCACCAAAGAACTCACCGCGAGCACCAAGATATTTAAGAAAAGATTACGCATGTGTTTGATTACAAGTGAGTTAAATAAAGCAACAATCAAGAACAAGTATCCACTACCGGGATGATTTATTTGATCACGGAGGGAGCCACCAGATTTTCCGTAATCGATCAGATCCGATATCATCGGAAAGTTAAAGATACCGATATTTTAAAACAAATTTTGGAACCGTGACATTATGAATTTCGCTATGCCATTTGGTTTAACTAACGCCCCGCAATTTTACGAATTTAATGAATCGTTTTCAAGCCCTGGACCCATATCATCTTTATGACGATATTCGATTTATTCTAAAATCACAAGAGTACGCAAATCATCCGGGATTGTTTAATCATAAGACAAAATCAATTATATGCCAAATTTTCAAAATGTGACTTTGGATGCATAGCCGATTTCAGTCACATTATCGCATGGGCGGAGTTTCGCTGATCCTCAAAAAAAAAAACAATTTTAATCCCGCACCAAAGAACGTGTTCGCAGCTTTCGCTTAGTTATTACGAAGTTTGTCAAGAGATTTTCTCATATTGCAATGCGCTCTATCTAATTTATGAGAAAGGATATCAAATTCCAATGACAATCAATGTGAGCGAGTTTTCAAGAATTGAAAAGATTCGACCACCGCCGCTTTTAACTATTCCATCGTGAACCGAGGATTCCAAATATTTATGACGATCTTTAAAAGGTTTGGGCAGGTTTTAATGCAAATGTAATACCGCATGACAATTAAAACCTCACGAAAGAAATTATCCCGCATGATCTAGAGAAGAACAGGATTTTTTCTTAAAATTTGGAGACATTACTTATATTGAAATGAAATTTTATCGATCATCGAGTCTTAAATATATCTTTACACAAAAGAATTAAATCTAAGACAAAGAAGATGAGTTTATTAAAGATTATGATTTAGATATTCAAGATTGTCTGCAAAGCTAATGCTATAATGCATTTTAAATCTACGGGAAATGCCATGGATTATTACTAAAGTAGATCGAGAATTGAGGCTCTACAAAAGTTAGAAGATTCAAATGATATCGCATTTATCTCAATCGACAAGAATCAACTTTATTCGATAATCAAAGTCGCACGTAACCGATCGTGGATATCGAAATTCCTCGAACAAATCCATTACCGGCGTAATTTTATCAGACGCAGAGTGTTATTCTAAGAATTCACAATTATGGGTACCATGACGCTAATCGAGACAAGAAATTTTACAGCTCATCTGATATACTATTCATCCGTGTTCAAAAAATGTATAAAGATTTAAAAGCAAAGATTTTCGTGGTCGTAAAGAAAGACATAAATATGTCTCTAAACGCCGTCGCTTGTCGATTGTTAAAGTCGAGCATCAAAGACCCGCTGGATTGTTACCATTCATACCTGAGTGGAAGTGGAAAGAAATCGCATGGATTTTGTTATGGGATTTCCTGTGCAAAGGTCGTGATAATATCCGGTCAGGATAGACGACCAAGTCGCCTCATTTCTACCCATGAAACGTATGATTCGCTGATAAATTGTCCGTGATTATATGTTAAAGAAATCAGACTTCATGGTACCAAAAGTGATCGCCTCGACAGATGGTAGATTTACTTCCAGACATGGAAAGGAATTCAGAGAGGGTACACAAGCTACACTTAAGATGCCTTTTCATCACAGACCGATGACAATCGTAAGAACACCAAGTCCTGTAAGATTTGTCGAGACTATGTGTTTGATTTCGAGCAGAATGGAAGATCATATTCCTATGATCGAAGTCTTACAATAATAGAACCAATCTATTCGATGGTGAAGCATTGTATGGTCGAAAGTGTAGAACTCCATTGAAGTCAAGTGGGAGAAAGACACAGTCCGTGAGTTGTTGATCAAGCTACAGAGAAAATCGATTAATCGTAGAGATAGATTGAAAGTCGCCGATCAAAGTATTACGACTTAAAGACCGTAGAATTTCAAGTTGAGAATTTGATTCTTGAAAGTCAAACCTATGAAAGGAATTAGTAGATTTGGTCAGAGGTAAATTCACCCAGTACATGTGACCTTTGAAATCATGAAAGGATTGGCAATATGGCTTACTCTTTACCCATCAATCGTGGACATTCACAATGTCTTCACATTTCAATATCGAAAATGGATCACGATGTGAAAGCGTAAGATTCCATATACAAAGTTCAAATACAACCGATTTGACTTAATGAGCTAGAAAAATTTTGGAATTTGAGAAGAGATTAAATACAAATTTCCTATGTTAAAATTAAATGGAAGCACAAACCAATCAAAGAAGCTATGGAGGTCGAAGCAAGAGACGTAAGTTTCCTTCCCGTTGAATGATTTAGAAGAAATTTCGAGACTAAATTTTTTTAAGTGGGGAATTGTAATATCCAATTAATTATTTCTAATTGCTAACACTTTTGTTATCAGAAGAAACCCACTTTACTAAGCATGCAACGGCGGGATTAAAGCCTTCGACAGATATGAGATCGACCTGCTCACCTATTTCATTTCCTTCCATACTTCCCACGATCAGTCGTTTCCCTTCCTTTCCTTCCTCGGCGCCGCTCCCAGACCTGAACGACGAGTGCCGCCTTCCTTCCTCAGACGGCTGATAAGGAGTCGCCTGCGATGCGTTTGAAGAGTCCGATTTCTGACTCGATTCGCCGCTGCCGACCTTGCAATTTGAGTCAGAACCCTCGCCCACTTCGACTGAATCGCGACGTCTGCGCAGATTGCGCGAGGTGGAATCATCGCAGAGGAAAGGCGATTTAAAAGGAATTTGTTATGCAATCCATTTACTAAGTAATTGACTTGGTTGTAAAAGAAAACAAAAAGTAAAGTGGAAATTTAAAGCTGAAAGTTTTGGGAGAAATTTGAAATGTTTGGGGAAAAGATAATATGTATGTGTAGTAGTATGAATGCGTTAATTTTGCAAACAAGGAATCTTATTAACTTTATGTTAATTTAAATGTATCAAGGTAGATTACGGGTCATTCGATTTCGAAGTTTTACGAGAGATATCAATCGCGTAAGATTACGCTTAATTGCACAAAGAATACCGTTACCGCCATGAGTTTGAAAATATTTGTAAGAGTTATTCCATTTTATAGGTTGTGTTTCGAGGAGGAATGAGGAACATCCGCGACAGACGAGGTGAGACATAATTCTTAATTTAAATTCAGTTTCTATTCTTATATGTTTATTTACCGTATAAATTGTATGAATGACATATAGATATTTACATGTGAATTGAATACAAATGTTTTTTACCTTGCGTATGATTTATAATGATTATAAGCAGTTAGTTAAACATATGATTTCATTGGGCATATAGAAATGTTTAAAACATGTTAAATCTGATAATGTGATAAGCGAGGAAATGTCAGGAAAAATTGTGATAGGAAGAAGTATGTTATAAATGCCTTGAATAGGCAAAAGTTCAGCGAGATGGTAATTGGGGATCTTAGTATCCCGACTCGACATTTTGAGGTTGAGTTGGTTTGTCCAATTAGTGTCTTTTAGGTAAGTAGTATGGTTATGGCCCACTTACCTTGACTTTGGTTAGGCGTAGGGTGTGGCGATGTTATGAAGTATGCAATTATAAATGACATTTAGAAAATGATTTGATATAGAGCTAGAAATGATTTAATGAAAATACTTGTATGACATATGTCTGACATGAATCACTGACATTGTTGTTATATTATTACGTTACTGCGGTACCTGACATATTATGTTACATTGTTACATTCTGCAACCTGAGTTTACACCGGTTTAAATTTAAATGTCAAACGCGATTGTTTATTCTGTCTTGTCTTACACTACTTTAGCATTCTTGTCTCCTGAAAGCTTCATGATCTTGATAATTTGAAAAAAATTTGGGTAGAAGTAGTGTTTTGTTAATTATAGTTTTGGGAGGCTTAAAGGCTTTTTTGGACGCTAAATTAAATGTCTTTGGTTTATATTTATTTACAAACTTAAAGATTTTGAGATATGAATTAAGTTAGGTAGTATATGAATTGCAAATATTTGTGATGATTTGATTAGATTCAATTTTTGCTGGTTAGCGTGTTGGAAGCGATTGGTGGAATCGTGCCCGTCAGTCACATTCACTTGATTATAGAAAGGTAGGGGTCATCTTGTGTGATATAACTCAACAACATCACATTATCAGAGATCTAAAACTTTCATGAGAGCTCTAGAAATTGTAGAAATATCATCCAAGAAATTAGATTTGGATCTATTTCTTCTCCCTAAAAAGCATTTAGAAAAAATGGTTTCGTATAACAGCCACAATAACTAAGAGAAGTTCTACATTTTCAGAATGAATCATGCAGGAACATGTCTATGTCAGTAGTAATGTGGGCCACCAACATGCTAGACATCAATGGCCAAATCCAAGAGGCCAATCCATCTTGGACAACTCCACTTATGATTTTTCCTTAATGACATAATTGGGCATGACAAAGAAGTCTGACTGATTGGGTCATACATTCAAGCTGATCAAATCAAGATCAATCTAACTCACCATGATTAGACACATTTGAGCTCTGGATCATGATTACCAGCTTAAGCATTCCATAGGCATGGTACGACGATACAAATTTCATTTTGGGGTAGATCACACCATTGTGAGCTCATATGGATGCTAGTTAAGTAGAACCAAGCCAAAGTGTAATCTAGTTCAATCGCTGAGGTGCCTCAAGATCCATAGTTCACATAAAAAATTGTGCTTAATTACATTGGGATCTTTGTGTCAACAAGAATTAATTATCCATTTAATAGCAATCTAAACAATAACCTCAATGTAGACTGCCATCAAAATGGAGAAAACTACGAGTTGATTTGGAAACATATGGAGCTACAATGAGCAAATGCCTTGATTTGATAAGATCCTTCAACCAAGACTCCGACTTGATCTTGAGTCTTCAAGACTAAACTAAAGCATGGTTAATTTTATTCTAGGGTTTCTAGGGTTGAGTTCAATATCAATTGCTTCACGACACAAATAGTTTTAAACTATTTCCAGAAACTACAAGAGATAGAATGCACTTTCACGAAATATCAATTAAAGCCATAATATAATTTTTCAAGCTTGATCTACGTAACACAAACTTTGACTAGATTAGAGGGGAGCCATTTATTTCTGGAGAATTCGTTCAACCAATAACAAATAATATCTTTGAAAATGAATATAGAACTCAGATCCAACATACATGAACACATACATTGACATTAAACATAAGCCCACCAATACACAAAGAAGTGTAATAGAGAGGACACATCTACCTGTTGCTGAAGAGAAACCCTCAAATTTGGACATATAGCACGGATCGACATTGCATCAAGATTCTGGGAATTGTAAACGTTTTTTACTAGAGAAGCAGTACCACATAGAAATGTGGTGCCTGAAGGGAACTCTAGGTGGGCATCAAATTTTGTAAGATCAAAAAAAAGACGCTGAAAATTCCCAAGTTGTGCTTTAAAAGTAACAGATGCAAATAGATCTGAAAAGAGTGCAAAATTATTTTTGTTGAAGCATAAATTAAAAGAATTGCGACTTTTAAGCATTTCTTTCACATAACTTGCTGAATTTTCCCCCAGAGATGCGCTTGCCACAGCACCTGAAAATAATAAAATTATCTAAAATTTAATGTTATTATTGGCAAGCAAAAAGAGTTGAACATTTATGAAAATTTAGTCTTGCAAGCACTAAAAATGATACCGTTCTAGGATAATTTTAACAACAAGGTTCTATACAAAGCAGTGAACTTTATAAATGAAATAAATTTCAAGATAATTCCCGACCATTTGCATGTAGTCAATTTAGTCCCATAATACACATTATTCCAATTTAGTCCTAACTATATAAAATTGATCCAAAATGATCCCTTGTGTAAGCAAAATTGATCCTAATTTAATCCCTCAACTATACAAAATTGATCTCAATTTAATCCTCCAGAGACTATTTTTCATCAATTTTATATAGTTGGGTACTAAAATGGAGAAATATGATAATCTGAGACTAAATTGGTTGCATGCAAATAATCAGGGGATCATTTTGGGATTTAGCACCTTTATGAATATGAAGCCAATTTTGAGACAAACATGATTCTCGAAGTTCCTACACCAAATTGTGCTCCATTTTCAACAAAATCACAGATTCTGATTCTATATTAAAATTTCACCTAATCATATGCTATGTTCCTTTTATCAGTCAAAGAAACATAGCTCCAATTACATGTCCTCAAGCCCATCCTCACTGCCTTTAGCACTTTTCATCTCTTCCATTGAGTACCATAAATGTAACATGCTTCAATTCTTTGAGTGATAATGAGATGGATGCTGCTATGATGTAAGGCTAATTCAATTAATATCTATATAACTCCTCTAAAGGATATACGTAAAGAATAGCTAGGATGTCTCATTGGAAACATGGAAATATCCTCTTCTACAAAAAGGCTAAGGACAACTACCTCAACCGCACCCAAGAATAGTGAGTCTCATGCACTACGCCATCCTTGTTATAATATCAACATCATATCTCTTCTCCATGGTATCCATGTATGTTTGCACAGCCAATTTCATAAACCAATGTCATGATGAAAACTGTGAGAGCTACAACTTATGTATGACAGTGACAAAGACATCGGACCAAGGACATTATCTCCCACTTGTTCGTTTTATTGTTTTACTGTATTATAATATCAATGATCTCAAAAGAAACACGTCTATCAGGTGTGATAGACATTATAAGAAACATAGTTGATAAGAAAATATGACAAATATCACTTCGTGGTTCTCACTTACAAATCTCGTCATCATATTACTTTCGGTGGGGTAAAATAGAATATGGTCCACAAAACCACGGAAAGCACACAGAGCACACAAATTGTAGATGTTTATGCTTTTTTTTCCCCTCACCCAACACAGTGAAAAGCTAAGAGACTGTTTGGGATCATTTAATTTAATGATTTTTTGCTTTTATTTTTATGTTATTTTTAAAAAATATATTTGTTAATGCATTTTTAAGTATTTTTATTATTTTTAAAAAAATAAATAACATAATTTTTAAAAACACTCAAAACATCTAAAATAATAATTATAAAACATATTTTATTTTAAATCAAAACATTTGCAGAACAAAATAAAATAAATAAATAAAAAATAAAAGTGATCCAAACAACTCCTAATATAACAAGACTCTTATGACCAAAGACCTAGTAAAAAGGCATGGCATAATCTTAAATGACAAACAATTCAAATTACAACTCAATTTAGTGAGCCAATTATAGGCATTAAAGTAAAAAAATTCTAAGAAAAAAGCAAGTTTGGCTCAGAATATACGATTTGGTATCATATATGAAGGATTATATATATATATATATATATATATATATATATTACTCTCAATAATATACAGAGCCTTAAGTATGTAAGTCTACTTGCCCCTTTCGTCCCTATGTAGATGAAATAATAGATAAAAAAAAAAGAGACAACATTTACCATGTTAACGTGCAAGAAATAAGTTTGGTTCATAATTGCTTGTGAATCATGATGAGAAACATAATCCAATGAAATATAATACACAATTAATTGGATACTACCATGTGTTTGTTACAAGGAACCTTTTCTCCTTTCATTACTTTGGTTAAAAGTAAAAAAATCTCAGGATAGTTGTTATTATGAGGCTGTTTGGTTGGCAGCATTTATAGTGTACTGTAAATAAAATCTTGAGAGATTTACACATAGCACTCAAAACTAAAAATATTACATATTTAACACCCAAACTTACTTATTTACATATATATATATATAACACCTTAAACTAATTAATACAACAAAAATGCTATTTTTCTTAATTCATACTACTATTTCTGTCAACAGCAATGAATCAACCGTCAGTGGCTACCGAGCCGGAGTAAATCGTTCTCACCATTGACGAACAACTTGCGTGCAGGTATAAAATGCGGGCATGATGAAAGAGTTGAAATTATACCTTGATGTCTTTGATCTCCAGGTTAACCTTTCAATGGGGAGATCTAAAGCCAATTTCAGCGGCCAGTTTAGTCCTCATACTAAACTGGACTGAAAGAGAAAAATAAAGAGGTAATTATAAAGGAATAAGAAAGAGAATAACAAATGGTTAATTACTCGTAGAGGGTCTCAGCCACATTGCCTCCTTGTGGGATGTCATTTGCTGTTGCCGCCATGGCTTGACTTGCATCCATAAGTGAAAGAGGAATTAGAGGTGGTAGGGGAGTCGTGGACATCCAAATGGAAGCCGTGGTAAATGCTAATGATAACTACAGTAAGTTGGTATTCTCTGCGAGTAGGAAGCAGTAGAACAAACATATGACCACATATCAAGCTATCCAACATCACTTTGCACTGATGAGGATGATGGTGATAGGATAAATGGGTTTGAATTTATGCTCACTAATGGGAGCAGATTCTGAGGTGACATTTTAACTAAAGCCTACCAAACTTCAAATAATCCATCACTAGGCTTGAGCTAGAGGAGGCGAACACCGCACTCCATGACTTGGACACACCATCAGAGAAGGCTCATGATCTTTTTCCTCATCACTGAAAATGTGATCATACACTATTTGATCTCCTTGAAGCCTAGCTCTTCCTCCACCACCTCATCTGCTTCAAACTTCAATCTCCACTTGGCAATGTAGCAACATTGTATTTGCCTATGCAGCATTAAAGTCCTGGGCTCGTCATCACCGGTGATGGAAATAGTAACAGAAATTAAGAAAAGTGGTATTTTTGTTGTATTAATTAGTTTAAGGTGTTATAAATGTAAATAATTAAGTTTGGGTGGTAGATATATAATATTTATAATTTTAAGTATTATATATGTAAATCCTCCTAAAATTTTTTACATTTTGATAATTCTATTATTTGGTCTGTTGCATGTGAAATACACTCCTTAGTTCAAATCTAGTGAATTTGGATTACGTCAAATTTCAACTAATTCCAAAAACACAGTTGGATGTAAAGTGAGACTGCATGCTACCGACCACCGCCGCCGGCCCTACTGCCAATCACTAATGCCACCGCCTATAATTTTATTTTACTTTATATTACTTTGGTTAACCAAACAATCAATTATTCCAAATACATTACTTTTATTTTACATTATAATCTCTTTACACCGCATTTCAAATTAAATTTGACCAAACAACCTATATATAAAAATCAAGCGAAGCAAACCTCATAGCTTTATCACCTGACTCATTCAAATAAATCACTAGAAACAAGTTGGCAGATAGGCAACCTAATGATTTAAAAAAGATTATACTCCAAGTTGTTGTAATAGTGCACAATGGCCACCCCATGAATATCAAAAGGAATCAAGATCTAAAAACCAAATTACGTTTCCAGATAAAAAGATTTCATATGCAGTTCTGCAAACCATAGTTCACATACAGAGCTTCATAACTACTCACTGCATGAAATTTCAAATCATCATGCAACCATGTCACAAAAAATTAATTGAAAAGAGAGGCTTACCTAATTTCCCTACTCCAGAGATGTGAGGATTTGAAAGAAATACATCATATGGTTGAACCAATTTCAGCTTTCCTTCCTTCTTTCTCCAAAACTCTACATGTTTCTTAATGGAAATCGCAGCTTTTGCACACAAACCAGGCAGCAGAGACATAGGCGCCTCAGTTGTTTGATTACCACCTAAGTGCTTAGGTTGCCCGCTATTTTGTTGTAACAATAAATGGTAATTCAGGCCAGAACCTAATGAAACTGAAGCAAGATCGACAGCCATTGACAATGGGACATCCCAGTATGTCCCCTTCTTGTCCACAAAAAGTCCAGGGCAAGCTGCCTCCAGCATCAAGTTATGTCTTTGAAACTGCAAGTAGACACAGTTGTACAATAAAGACACTTCGAGTAAAATAGGTGATATAGTTACCATTCAAATGGACTGTGAAGCACGTCAAGAGTTTTCCAAAGAAAACAACTCTGAATTAATTAAATAGAACTATCAATGCTGAACAATAAAATTATTTAAGCTGAAAGAGAGAAGTAATTGCTCGCTGTGGCATGCAACAAATTAAAAGGTATGATGCCTGCATGCTACATGTTTCAAAACCAAAAGATCACATCCATCAGAGTGATGCAGATGTTAGCAATATTAGTTAAAAAGGACAATTGAGAAGAATAAATATTACCAAATCGTTAAGTGCGCAAGTTTATTGAATGGCTAGTAAACTACAATGTAAAGTAGTGAAAACTATTTTATTGTATCCTTTGATTAGATAGTTAACAATTTATTCATCATGTTGGACACCAAAGAATTGACAAAAAAATTTTATGAACTCATCCGATGAAAGCAAAATGGGATCACTGAAATTGAAGCTTAAATAACTTACATCTGGTCATTGAGAAGTAGCCCTTGATATTGTGTAATATCGGGGAGTTCCTCACAATCATTATCATTATGCAAACTATGTGGACTCGGTTTTTGAATCTTTCTTCTTAACTCATTTATGTTAGGTGCTACATTTGTTAAACTCTAGTTTGTATAAGACTTCTTTTTGAACTTCAACCAAGGTCAACTTTGGCTAACCTCTTTTAAATACACAAGTTCTTCCTCCCTACCTTAATGCTGATATGCTGCAATTGAATACTGAAAGAAAATAGTTAATATGCCTAGCGAAAAGCTGTTCTACTTCCAATGTGAGAAAGGAGTGGTAGCATCTTTGATTAATTCAATCAAGATTGACAATTCCATAAGAGCTAGAGGCTTTATATTCTTGGCTACGTTAAAAGATGTCAAGAATGCAATCAACGATATTAAGGCTATTCCAGTGATTAATGAATTTATTGATGTGTTTCCGGAAGAACTTGTTGGTATCCACCTGAGAAAGAAATAAAATTTACAATTAAGTACAACTAAGAACAACTCCAATAATAAAAACACTTTATAGAATGACTATCAAAGAAATGCAGAAATTGAAGAGTCAGCTATCTGAGTTGATTGAGAAAGCTTTCGTCCGACCTAGAACATCTCCTTGGAGTGCATGTCACACCCAAATGACCCCTTTTTTCAAGGTCAATCTAAAGTGCAATAGAATATGATGATTCCGTCAAACGCAACATCCACCAACTCATCCCAACATAAACGAATTCAGGACAAATGGGTGAAAATTAAATCTCACCAAGTCATCATGAACAAATTCTTATGTTTCAAATTCTTCTAAGAATCTTGTCATATTTAAATTACATAACAAGAAATATGTAACATCGAATATCAATATAAATACTGAACAACTAAAAGTATCAAAACATAAATTATACATACCCCAAAAAGATTTTACAATCTCTAAAAACTGTATACCCAAAAGCTATATAAATCAAAAGTCCAAACTAGCCACTACCCCTTTGTTTTTGTATGAAAATATACATGTAATATCATAAACTAATGGTATAATAAGATAAGTGATGCTAAAATAAATTCAACACATGATAAAAAAATGTGCATGTAAAAATTGAAGCTTGCATTATTATAACAATAAATAAAGCATCCTGTCAAGTATGATAATTGAACAATGATCTATAAAACTATGAAATATAAATAGTAAAAAGCAGAAATAACTATACATGTGGGTACTTCAATTCATAAAATCACGTTCAATTTTAAATCAAATTATATTATTAAGAATATCATTTATATTTGTATAAGTTCGACTTTTATCATAACATGATAATCGTCACCCGGCCTATCGGGCAAAATTGGTGATAAAGCTGGTCGTATCCACACTGCATATTAATAGTCTCCTTAACAATAATTGGTTCAATCAAACCTGAAAACCAAGAGTTAGAAATTCTAAGATTCCCTGTCAAAGGCTAGTCTCGTCAGAATTTTATACTATTTGTATCAGAATTTTTACCTATAATAATTTCATGATATTTTATTGCTTATCGTATGCATTACTTTCTTTTGGACACTTAGCAATATCTGCACTGAATCATTTATCAATATGCATACATTATTGTATGACATCAAGGAATCTAACTTAATTAGAATCGTAGTAAATTAACAAAACATGATTTATAAGCTATGCAAGAAATTAATCTAATTTAAAAAAATATATGAAAAAATATATAAATATAATGTATAATGCATTCATAGGAGGTAATAGTGACAGTGATAAACATCAATCTTATAAAAAATCTAAGTTTAATTTAACAATTAGAAGTCTCACCTCAATATTTGGGCCAATATTATGATGTGCTGGACGTTTTCTTTAATATATAGCCTAATATTGAATATCCTTTATTAATCATAAAATTCAAAAAATAATTTAACTTAATACCTCTACAAGCATGAATTATCTAGCCACATTTAATCCGTCGCAATTAAACAATCACACTACTTCAAGTGATTTACTTCTAACTTCTAATAGTGTATGTTAGATGAAATTAACATGAACTTAATTAAATTTATAATATTTGCACAAATAACAACTCGTTTAATATATTTAATAGATTTTAATTTCATTATAATGCATATATATATATATATATATATATATATATTATTCTCCTATTTTCCCAACCCAGCTACCATACCCCTCGGTCTCCCAACATCTCGAGCTCCAGGTTCTCGCCCTCTCTTTTACTCTTCTTGGCTAGGCACAACGGCACCAAGGGACAGGGTGCTAAGCCAAGGAGTATGGCATATTGGGGAGGCGAGACAGAAAGATGATCACTAGAGAAAACCAAGTGAGAAATTAATAGAAAAATTGAGAAAATAAAATAATTAGAATAAGAGATTTAATTACTTAATCACTTAAGCCACACTTAATTTATCTTAACCCTACATGATTCATCTCAAGCAAACTTAACCAATGCATGTTAGTATAGGTAGAAAGAGGAATTAATGGCTATAGTGCAATAAACAAAACCTGTATATATTAATTAAATATAAGTTAATTAATTATCAATTTTAAATTCTTTTATAAGATGGAATTAATAATTAAGAATACACATGTATATATGACTTCGTTCACAATGAAGGGTAGAATTTTACAAAAATGCATATGATGATTTTCGAGTATATGAAACATTAGTATATTTTAAAATGTGAAATTTAATTTACCTTTTAGTATATTTTGGGTATTCCAATGCAACAATTTTAGTTGTCAAGAAAAAGAATAATTCGATGAGGGTATGTAGGGAATTAAATAAAGTGATTGTTAAAAATAAGTACCCTCTTCTCATGATTGATGATTTATTCGATCAATTAGATGGAACTTTTGTATGCTCTAGAATTGATTTGATATCTAGGTAAAATGAAGTCAGAGTCGAAGAAAGTGATATTGCAAAAACAACATTTAACATCAAGTATGGACATTATGATTTTTCAGTCATGCATTTTGATTAACTAACATAGTTGCAAGGTTTATGGATATTATGAATAAAATTTTCAAGCCATATCTTGATCAATTTGTGATATTGCTTATTGATGATATATTGATTTTTATTCCAAGAGTATAGAAGATCATGCTAACCATCTAAGAATAGTGTTAAGCCTACGGAGGGAACATAAATTATTTATTAAATTCTTTAAATATGAACTTTGGTTGAAGAGCATTAATTTTTTGGGACATATTATTAGTGGTGAAGATATTTCAATGGGCCTGAAGGAGCAATAGTGGATTGACCAAGATCAACTAGTGTATTAGAAGTTAGAAATTTTCTGGGACTGTTAGGTTATTGCATCGCTTTTATCTAGACTTACCAAAAAGAATATTAGGTTTAATTGGACAGAAGATTGTGAGCAAGGTTTTTTAGAAATTACGAGGTGTTTGATTACTGCACCTGTCCTAGCAATTTCATTAGGAACAGAAAGTTTTCAGATTTATAGTGATGCATTAAAAGATTTGGGTTGTGTGTTGATGCAGAATATTAAAGTGATTGCTTATATTTTTAGACGATCGAAACCATGCAAAAGAAACTACCCAACACATGATTTAGAGTTGGCTACTATTATTTAGCTTTGAAAATTTGGGGCATTATCTTTATAGAATAAAATGTGAAAGTTCTACGAATCAAAAGAATTTAAACTTTCAAGTATATCTTCACTCAGAGAAAAATGAATTTAAGGTAGAGAAGACGGATAGAATTATTAAAGAGTTATAATATTGATATACAGTATTGTCCTAAAAGAGTTAATGTGATTGTCGATGCATTGAGCGGAAAACCTAGTGGGCAAGTTAATTGGCTATTAACTCTGAGGATAAATCTGATTTAAGATATAGAAGCTCTACAGTTACAAGTCAGAGTTCAGAGTGATCAGAGCACAGGTAAATTGCATCAGATGAATATTCAGTCTACTTCGAAGGACAGAATCAAAATTGCAAAAAAAAACCTGTAATGACTATCAAAAGTTAGTCGACTAAATGCAGCCTGGTATTGAGCAAGGTGTGATTAGAAATAATTTATATTTATGGGTATCAAAGAAAGCAAGTTTAATTCAAGATATTTTATAAGAACCTCACAATTCAAGATATTTAATTCACCTAAAAAGCACAAAAACATATAATGATTTGAATATACTATTTTGGTGGCTTAGAATGAAAAAAAATGTGACAGAATATGTATCTAAATGTGAAGTCTATCAAGTAGTCAAAGCAGAACATCAGAAACTCAATGATATGCTTCAGTCACTGCCTATACTAGAGTGGAAGTGAGAAGATATAACGATGAATTTTGTTACAAGTTTTCCCAAATTCAACTATGGACATGATTGTATTTTGATTATTATTGATAAACTAATGAAGCCCGCACACTTTCGGCCTATTTGCCAGACTGACTTTGTAGAAGAATTAGCAAAATTATTTGTTAAAAAAATTAACAGACTATATAGAATCCCTAAGCTTATTGTGTCAAATAGAGATGACAAGTTTACATCTAGACTGTGGAAAGGTATTAATGAAAATTTAGACACAAGTTATATTTTAACACTGCATTTCATCCCCAAACAGATGGGCAATCGGAACGAAGTATTCAAGTGTTAGAAGATTTGTCGAAATTATGTGTTTTAAATTTTGGCAGTAGCTATGATGATCATATTCCTTTGATATAATTTGTTTATAACAACATCTAACAATTCAACATCAAAATGGCACCAAATGAAGCACTATATGGCAAAATTTGTAGGGCTCCCTTGAGTTGGATTGAGACTGGAGAGAGGCAGAGATCAAATAATTAAAAAAATTAGAATTATCAAAGACAGATTGAAAGCTGCATAGGACCGTCAACAAAAATATTATGGTCCTAAGCACAAAATGATAGAATTTGAAGTTGGCAATTTTGTAATTTTGAAGGTCCAACTAATGAAAGGTACATCTAGATTTGGCCAATAAGAAAAATTGAGTCCTAGATACATTAGACCACTTGAAATTATTGAGAAAGTTAGTAAGGTTGTCTACATATTAGCATTACCTCCAAATATGTCTAATGCACACAATGTATTCTATGTATCAATGCTTAGAAATGGCAGATGCATATCAAAGAAAATCACATAATGAAATTGAAGTATAAAAAGATCTGATTTATATAGTAGAGCCAAAACAAATATTAGAATTTGAAGATAAAAAATTAAGAAATAAATAAATTTTTTTTATGAAGATGAAATAAAAATACATGCCAACGAAAGAAGCAACCTAAGAAAGAGAAATTAAAATGAAGCCAAGATTCCCCTCATTTTATTTGAATGCTCAGAATTTTTGAGAAAAAAATTGTTATGACAACAGGATTGTAATGCCTAAAAAGAACAAAAAAAGTAAATTATAAGTTATTTTAAACAACAACAACAACAATAACAAGCTTTTATCTCATTATGTGGGGTCGGCTATATGAATCATTTTCGCCATTGTGTTAGATTAAGTGTCAAATTCTCATTTAATTCTAATAAACTAAAGTCATTTTTTATACAACATAATCATTTTTTTAGGTCTATCTCTACCTTTCTTAATATAAGATAAATCTAATACATCTACTCTCCTAATTGAGTCATTGGACGGTCGACGCTTTATGCGGCCAAACCATCTAAGGTGACTCACTAATCTTATCTGTCACTAGAGCTACTCCAACCTTTTCCCGAACATATTCATTTTGTATTTTTTCTCTAAGAGTAAAGCCACTCATCCACTTGAGCATCCTCATCTCTGCAACACTTAACTTAGTTTTATGCTTCTCTTTTACTGGCCAACATTTTGCATCATAAATCATTGTAGGTCTTACCAAAATTTTCCCTTAAGCCTAAGCGGAACTTTTTTATCACACAATAGGCCTGATTCATTCCTCTACTTCAAATATCCAACTTGAATTCTACTAATAACATCCCCATCTATTTCACCATCATTTTGAACAATAGACACAAGATATATGAAACGCACACTTTTTAATAACTTGATCACCCAATATTACACCACCACCACTAACTCTAGTATACATATCCTTAATGGCTTGAATATAGCCAATATTAACTCTTTTCTTTTCTATAACTCTCCAAAGTACTTCTCTAGGAGCTATATTATATGCTTTCTCTAAATCAACAAATATCATATGTAGATCCTCCTTTTTTTTCTATGCTTCTCAATCAAACCTCTCAACAAATATATAACATCCATAGCAGACCTACCTAGCATAAAACCAAACTAATTTTGAGAAACATTTGTATCACATCATAACCTATGCTCAACTACTATCTCTCATAATATTAATGTATGACTTAATTCCTCTATAATTTGCACACTCTTGTGCGTCACATTTATTCTTAAAAATAAGAACCAACAAACTTTTCTCCGCTTATCTTATATCTTTTTAGTCTTTTATATGCTATTTAAAATATACTTAAAATTTTGTAATCTCTGAAAATTTCATAAATGAATTTTATAAAATTCTACATTTTATATTGATCAATTGTATTTTTAATTATAAATTAACTAAAAAAATTAATTATTTAATTTAAATTTTAAGTAATTTTATATTCCTTGAAATAATTATAGCGATATTGTAGCAATGTGCAGTAACACGTTATTGTAGCCACTCAAGAATTTCCACTTATCAGAACATGCAATGGTTGAAGGGGATTCAATGACTATGATTGCTAGAATATTAATTATATTATATAATATAATTAAAATTATATTAATAAAGGTTGTTATATTAACTTAGATAATAACAACTACAATCTTAATATTATATTTTTTTCCTCCCAAAAAGTGCATTTAGAGAAACTAGGTTTTGAAAAATAGAGAAGCTATGAGAAAAAGAAAGAATGAGACGAAGAAGGGAAAGTAGGTGAGGTGAGATTTGTGTATTTTAATTTACATATGAATTTTTTTAGATTTTTTTGATTGATCGATTTTTATTGGGTTATATGATATAATTTTTTGTAAGAAGAAGATTTTGAGAAGCCCAGTTAGTAGCAAAAAATTGTGAATTGAGTAAGATTTATAAATTTTAATATAGAAAGCAAGTCATTAATATTTAAATATGACATAATGTAATGATAGTAATACATTGACAACTCTTCATGAAGTGAAATGTACTTATTGTAACTCTTATTCATATGCAAATTATACATACAATGTTTGGTATTACCATCCTACAATTGAGAAATTGATTTTATATTATTTTTTGTGTAATTGATTCATTAATGCAAGCATGTAATAATATATGTTGTTCAATTGCATTTATAATTGTTTACTAGGTTTAAATTAAGAATTTTATGCTTAATGATTATCTCAATTATCAAAACATACAGAGTTGAGAAATATCATGTGATAGAAATTAAGTTGACAATATGATATAATGCTACCTATGCAGATAAGGAAAAAAGAGTGTCCAGTGAGGCAAAAGAATTCTTAAATGACATGAAAAGGAGCAAAAGAGTCTCCTATAGAGGAAAAAAAATTTAATAAAGCTTTCAAACTAATTTATGATAGCCAATAATCTTGATAACTGTATATGACACTTTTAAAGCTGAATTAAAAACATATTAGTTTCATTGGTTAGTATACTATAATTTCTTACAAAGTGTTAAAAAACAAAATTGAAACTGAAAATTTATAAAAATCACGTTGATAATATGTCTATAGTTTTGTTTTACACTTTTGATTAGCATGCATATTAATTTCTTACAATTATATTTATCTTACAAGTCACAAGACTTAACAAGTTAAGTAAGTTTTTGCCTCTTTTTAGAAATATTTTACGGGAAAAATAATTATAAAAAAGATTTTAAAGTCTCAATGAATTTTAAGTTTATTGTTGAAAATTTGATATTTTAGATGCTCTATAATTTAGTTTAAAAGATTTAATCTAAGTTGCTTCCACTTATGATGAATGCTTGATTTGAGTAAATTAATTTATGGATAATGATCTTTTGTGTTGTTGGGCGAATTTAAATGATTAAATATATCTCCTACTCTATTCTGTGGTAAAGAAATTTTCAGAATAGATGTTTGAGAAGCATTCAGTCACCTAGATTTACATACCTCTATTATGCCATGTTTCGATTGATTGCAAAATATCATAGTCGAGTGTGATAAAATGTCTCTTAAAAGAGATGAGTACAACAAGCTTAACTTTGTCAATTTTACCTAGTTAACCTAGTTGTCATTGATTTTACTTTTCTTGAACTCTAGGATGGAAAAAACATTATCTTTAAGAGCTGATCTTTTTTTTATCTCATAATATTCCACAGTAGTATCTTTAGCATAGCCAACCTACAATAGTTGCTTCAAATTTCACGTTGAACCTGAATGCAGCTCAGATCATCAACTAAAAAAATATCAAAATCATAGTAAAATTAAATCAGAATAAATTTATCAAAGAACTTCTAAGTTAATTGAAACTCTTATAACAAATAACTTGCCTTGTGAAGAAAAACTGCTTTACCACGGCTACCCTTTTCGTCGTTGTAAATTTCAAGAATTAAAGAAGACTCCGGAGTAATCAAGAGTTCTGTACCACAGCCAAGAGAGAGGAACTCAATGATATTCCTTGCTACGGTCTTAGGAAATGAGAAGCCCACAAGTTTATTTGATGCGGTTTCTTTAAGTGAAGCCACTAATTTCTGTAGATTAAACTGTTCCAATACAGTTACAGACCTGCAGGACTTGAAACCTCATCATGAAAAACATATGGCAGCATCAGCGAGACCAATAGACACATATTACTTCAAGTGCAGAAAGTGTAATCAGCAGAATTCACCAGGATCAGCCTGTTGAGTCACTTATGAGAGCAGAATGCATTTAAGAAGATTAAAGAAAATGAGGGAGAAACTGCAGTGTTTGTATTTAAGAAAACACAAAGGGAGGCGTAAAAATCAAACAAATATTCTCCATAAATATTTCACCACTAAAGTCTGGAATTTATCTTCCAATAGGTGTGCCATTTTAGAACTTAAATATCGACTTCTTTTAAAAATGGAAATATTTTTTTATTTGCAACATAATTTACTATTTCATCAATCATTAGAAGTATTCCAATAGAAGTGTAGAAATGCTTAGGAGATCAAGGAATTTCTTGGCTTACGAATCAATTTAATGTTATTTTAAAGAATAAAAAGATGTCAGATGAGTTGAGGAAGAGTTTGTTGGTTCCTATATTTAAGAATAAAGGTGATGCACAAGAGTGTGCAAATTATAGATGAATTAAATTAATGTCATACATAAAAAGTATAGGAGAAAGTGATTGAGCATAAGTTATGAGGTTATATAGAAGTTTCTCAAAATCAGTTTGATTTCATACTGGGTAGATCTACTATGGATGCTATACATTTGTTTAGATATTTGTTGGAGAAGTATAGAGAAAATAAGGAGGATCTACATATGATATTTATTGATTTAGCGAAAGCATATGATAAAGTTTCAAGAGAAGTCCTTCAGAAAGTTCTAGAAAAGAAAGGAGTTAATATTAGTTATATTCAAGTCACTAAGGATATGTATACTAGAGCTGCTACTTGTGTCCAAACACAAAAATTATTGACAAAATATTTTCCTATTTCAATTGAATTACATCAAGGATCGGCTTTAAGCCCATATCATTTTGCTTTAGTTATGGATGCTCTTACTAGGCATTTACAGGAGGATGTACCTTAGTATATGCTTTTTGTTGATGACATTCTTTTTGTTAATAAGACTAGAGAGGGAGTTGAAGAAAAACTTGAATTATGGAGGTCAACCTTAGAGTCTAAAGGTTTTTGTTTGAGTATCTAAAACTGAATATATGGAGTGTAATTTTAGTTGTAAAAGTTTTAGTGATGATATTGTGACATTGGGTGATCAAGTCATTAAAAAGAGTGAGCGTATTAGATATCTCAGGTCTTTTATTCAAAAAAATGGTGAAATAGATGGGGATGTTATTAGTAGAATTCATGTTGGATAGTTGAAGTGGAGGAATGCATCTTGCCTGTTGTGTCATAGAAAAGTTCCTCTTAGACTTAAGGAAAAATTTTATAAGATAATGGTAAGACCTGCAATGATTTCTGGTGCATAATATTGGCCAGTAAAAAAAAAGCATAAAATTAAGTTAAGTGCAAAGATGAGAATGCGCAAATGGATGAGGGCTTTACTCTTAGAGATAAAATGCAAAATGAAGTCGCAGATAGGATTAGAGAGAGTTGTCTTAGATGGTTTGGCCACATAAAGAGTCGGTCATCTAATGACCCAATTAGGGTAGTAGATGTATTAAATGTCTTATTTTAAGAAAGATAGAGATATACCTAAAAAGACTTGGTTATGATGTATAAAAAATGACTTTAGTTTATTAGAATTAAATGAGAATTTGACATATAATAAGACAATGAAGAAGAAAGATTCATGTAGCCGACCCCACATAGTAGGATAAAGGCTTGTTATTGTTATATCAATTACTAAAAGAAAATAGATTTACAAAACAAATCAAACTAATATATTCAAAAACAATCAAATCAGATCAACCACACTTGCATCTATGTACAATTATTATGCGCTAGATATAATCTTGCGGAACAAAAGGATAATGTTGCATTATGATTGTCTTGGGTCCATAACTCTCAAGAATGCAAACATAGAGCGGAGGAGATATTTTTGCATAAAAAACCTGAAAAAGAAAAACCATGCTGCCAGTCTTATATGATAAACTTCCACTAAAAAAATTACAAAGTTACAACTTGCTCCCCTTTTAATTATTAGGGGGGCACCAATGCAAGATTTACAATAAGAGGGGAGATTGATCAAGTAGTCATGGTTGGGATGTGATGATTGGGATGCACCTAAGATGTGTTGGCCATTATAATGAAACTAGCTATGTCCCAACTCAATATACTATATTATAGTAGATCATGGTAAATTGAGATGGCCAGACAAGAAAAACATTATTTTACTCATCCAATATTGTTGACCTCCATATCTATTTATAAGTCGAATCAAACAAACATGACAAATTGATGGATGAAGCTAGTGAAATAATGCAGACCAAGTTCAAGAACATTTCAACTCGTGGAGAGCTTGTTGCAAACATAACCTACTCTCCTCACTAAGAACCTCCTCTCCTGAATACTTAGAACCTCTCCAAGCTCATCAAAGTTCTCAAACTAAAAACTAAGTTAAGTGTTGCAGAGATGAGGATGCGCAAATGGATGAGGGCTTTACTCTTAAAGATAAAATGCAAAATGAAGTGGTAGATAAGATTAGAGAGAGTCGCCTTAGATGGTTTGGTCACATAAAGTGTAAGTCGTCTAATGACCTAGTTAGGACACTAGATGTATTAAATTTGTCTTATTTTAAGAAAGATAGAGATGGACCTATAGAGACTTGGTTAGGATGTATAAAAAATGACATTAATTTATTAGAATTAAATGAGAATTTGACATATAATAAGCATAATGGAGAAGAAAGATTCATGTAGCCGACCCCACATAGTAGGATAAAGGCTTGTTGTTGTTGTATCAATCATTAAAAGAAAATTGATTTACAAAACAAATCAAACTAATATATTCAAAAACAATCAAATCAGTTCAACCACACTTGCATCTATGTACAATTATTATGCGCTAGATATAACCTTGCGGAACAAAAGGATAATGCTGCATTATGATTGTCTTGGGTCCATAACTCTCAAGAATGCAAACATCGAGCAGAGGAGATATTTTTGAATAAAAAACCTTAAAAAGAAAAATCATGCTGCCAGTGTAAGATTTACAACAAGAGGAGAGATTGATCAAGAAGTCATGGTTGGGATGTGATGATTGGGATGCACCTAAGATGTGTTAGCCATTGTAATGAAACTAGCTATGTCCCAACTCAATATACTATATTATAGTAGATCATGGTAAATTGAGATGGCCAGACAAGAAAAACATTATTTTACTTATCCAATATTGTTGACCTCCATATCTATTTATAAGTCGAATCAAACAAACATGACAAATTGATGGATGAAGCTAGTGAAATCATGCAAACCAAGTTCAAGAACATTTCAACTCGTGGAGAGCTTGTCGCAAACAGAACCTACTCTCCTCACTAAGAACCTCCTCTCCTGAATACTTAGAACCTCTCCAAGCTCATCAAAGTTCTCAAACTAAAAACTAAGTGTTGTAGAGATGAGAATGCGCAAATGGATGAGGGCTTTACTCTTAGAGATAAAATGCAAAATGAAGTGGCAGATAGGATTAGAGAGAGTCGTCTTAGATGGTTTGGCCACATAAAAGTGTCGGTCGCCTAATGACCCAATTAGGACAGTAGATGTATTAAATGTCTTATTTTAAGAAAGATAGAGATATACCTAAAAAGACTTGGTTATGATGTATAAAAAAGGACCTTAGTTTATTAGAATTAAATGAGAATTTGACATATAATAAGACAATGAAGAAGAAAGATTCATGTAGCCGACCCCACATAGTAGGATAAAGGCTTGTTGTTATTATATCAATCATTAAAAGAAAATAGATTTACAAAACAAATCAAACTAATATATTCAAAAACAATCAAATCAGATCAACCACACTTGCATCTATGTACAATTATTATGCGCTAGATATAATCTTAGCGGAACAAAAGGATAATGCTGCATTATGATTTCTTGGGTCCATAACTCTCAAGAATGCAAACATCGAGCGGAGGAGATATTTTTGCATAAAAAACCTAAAAAAAAAAATCATGTTGCCTTAGATGATAAACTTCCACTAAAAAAAAATTACAGTTTCAACTTGCTCCCCTTTTAATTATTAGGGGGGCACCAATGCAAGATTTACAATAAGAGGAGATTGATCAAGTAGTCATGGTTGGGATGTGATGATTGGGATGCACCTAAGATGTGTTGGCCATTATAATGAAACTAGCTATGTCCCAACTCAATATACTATATTATAGTAGAACATGGTAAATTGAGATGGCCAGACAAGAAAAACATTATTTTACTCATCCAATATTGTTGACCTCCATATCTATTTATAAGTCAAATCAAACAAACATGACAAATTGATGGATGAAGCTAGTGAAATCATGCACCAAGTTCAAGAACATTTCAACTGGAGAGAGCTTGTTGCAAACATAACCTACTCTCCTCACTAAGAACCTCCTCTAACTTAGAACCTCTCCAAGCTCATCAAAGTTCTCAAACTAAAAACTAAGTATTGCAGAGATGAGGATGCGCAAATGGATGAGGGCTTTACTCTTAAAGATAAAATGCAAAATGAAGTGGTAGATAAGATTAGAGAGAGTCGCTTAGATGGTTTGGTCACATAAAGTGTAAGTCGCCTAATGACCCTTAGGACACTAGATGTATTAAATTTGACTTATTTTAAGAAAGATAGAGATGGACCTATAGAGACTTGGATGTATAAAAATGACATTAATTTATTAGAATTAAATGAGAATTTGACATATAATAAGCATAATGGAGAAGAAAGATTCATGTAGTCGACCCCATATAGTAGGATAAAGGCTTGTTGTTGTTGTATCAATCATCAAAAGAAAATAGATTTACAAAACAAATCAAACTAATATATTCAAAAACAATCAAATCAGTTCAACCACATTTGCATCTATGTACAATTATTATGCGCTAGATATAATCTTGCGGAACAAAAGGATAATGCTGCATTATGATTGTCTTGGGTCCATAACTCTCAAGAATGCAAACATCGAGCAGAGGAGATATTTTTGAATAAAAAACCTAAAAAAGAAAAATCATGCTACCAATTTGAGATGATAAACTTCAACTAAAAACATTACGAAGTTACAACTTGCTCCCCTTTTAATTATTAGGGGGACACCAGTGTAAGATTTACAACAAGAGGAGAGATTGATCAAGAAGTCATGGTTGGGATGTGATGATTGGGATGCACCTAAGATGTGTTAGCCATTGTAATGAAACTAGCTATGTCCCAACTCAATATACTATATTATAGTAGATCATGGTAAATTGAGATGGCCAGACAAGAAAAACATTATTTTACTTACCCAATATTGTTGACCTTCATATCTATTTATAAGTCGAATCAAACAAACATGACAAATTGATGGATGAAGCTAGTGAAATCATGCAAACCAAGTTCAAGGACATTTCAACTCGTGGAGAGCTTGTCGCAAACAGAACCTACTCTCCTCACTAAGAACCTCCTCTCCTGAATACTTAGAACCTCTCCAAGCTCATCAAAGTTCTCAAACTAAAAACTAAGTTAAGTGTTGTAGAGATGAGAATGCGCAAGTGGATGAGGGCTTTACTCTTAGAGATAAAATGCAAAATGAAGTTGTAGATAAGATTAGAGAGATCGCCTTAGATGGTTTGGCCACATAAAGTGTCGGTCATCTAATGACCCAGTTAGTACAATAGATGTATTAAATGTCTTATTTTAAGAAAGATAGAGATAGACCTAAAAAGATTTGGTTAGGATGTATAAAAAATGACCTTAATTTATTAGAATTAAATGAGAATTTGACATATTATAAGACACAATGGAGAAGAAATATTCATGTAGCCACATAGTAGGATAAAGGCTCATTGTTGCTTTTGTATCAATCATTAAAAGAAAATAGACTTACAAAACAAATCAAACTAATATATTCAAAAACAATCAAATCAGATCAACCACACTTGCATCTATGTACAATTATTATGCGCTAGATATAATCTTGCGGAACAAAAGGATAATGCTGCATTATGATTGTCTTGGGTCCAGAACTCTCAAGAATGCAAACATCGAGCGGAGGAGATATTATTGCATAAAAAACCTAAAAAAAAAAATCATGTTGCCAGTCTTAGATGATAAACTTCCACTAAAAACATTACGAAGTTACAACTTGCTCCCCTTTTAATTATTAGGGGGACACCAGTGCAAGATTTACAACAACATGAGAGACTGATCAAGTAGTCATGGTTGGGATGTAATGATTGGGATGCACCTAAGATGTGTTGGCCATTGTAATGAAACTAGCTATGTCCCAACTCAATATACTATATTATAGTAGATCATGATAGATAAATTGAGATGGCCAGACAAGAAAAACATTATTTTACTTATCCAATATTGTTGACCTCCATATTTATTTATAAGTCGAATCAAACAAACATGACAAATTGATGGATGAAGCTAGTGAAATCATGCAGACCAAGTTCAAGAACATTTCTCGTGGAGAGCTTGTCGCAACAGAACCTACTCTCCTTACTAAGAACCTCCTCTCTTAAATACTTAGAACCTCTCCAAGCTCATCAAAGTTCTCAAACTCAACATGAAATGAGTAGAGCGCCAACCCCCCCTCAATTTATAAAAAAAAAACTTTAAAGTATCTTAAATATTCTAACTAACCTAAAAGATTCTAGTTTGTTAAAACAAATGTCACTGGATCCACGACATGTACTTGTGAATAGACAAAAGGCATTAATGAGAAATTAAGGGGTTATTTGGTTGCCCGAAAAATAGATGTAGTGTAAGTAAATGCAATGTTTTCTAAATATTCTAATGTTGTTTGGTTGCCTGTAAAGTAGATACAAAGAAACTAATTTTTCTATTTGATTAGGTGTATGCAGAGTAAAGTAAAAGCAATGTATTTTGAATACATCCGTATTGTTTAATTGCCTGTAAATCAAATCAATGAAATTTTTTCTATTAAAATAATACAACCATCAAATTTTTTTAAAAAATCATACACATCAAATAATTAATTATTTATACCAAATCAATTATACAAATAAGTAATTTAAGAAGAAATCTAAAATGAACATAACCATTCATAAGTCCCATTACATATAAAAATATGAATTCAAAATACTGATTTGTCAAATATCATTATAACCCACCATCAAACTACATATTATAGTCTAAAACGATTAATCCATAAAATAAGACTCATACCATAAAATCATTTCTCAAACTACTTTCGCATCCACCTAGCCTTTGAGTCAGGAGGTTTTGAGAGGGAAGAATTAATTATTATTTAGTTATTTTATAATATGTCATAAATTACATCAATCTCATTCTTAAAAAAATTAGAAATCCTCGATAGCTGGACAATTAATTCACATTTTTCTTTCCTCAGAAATTTTGTTGAACTTTTAATAGCATTAACAACCTAAGATATCCTATCAACCATCATTATAATATACTCTCACAAAGTTTGATCAATAAATGACTCCTTACTCTTCTTTCTTGTGCCAAAACCCTTTGAAGATGATGGTAATGCTCATTTTGTTTATCTTATAGAATTTTCTTTAGCTTCCACTTTAACCCAATCATTAGCTTGAGATGCATCCACCTCAATTTTTAGTAATTGTGAGGACTCCATATCACAAAGTAAATGTGTTGAGTTGCAAACAAAGTTTGAGAGCTTCCAAACTTAGGCTACTCACCAATAACATGTCCTTCGCAGGCCTTCTCTAACTCCATATAATTTGCAATTAGAATATTCTAGTAAGCAACAACTAATAATTTGAAAATAGTCCTTGCAAAAAAAAAAAAAAAAACATAAATATATGATGCATTTTTCTCATTACCCATCAAAATCATCTCTGCTATAGCCTCAATTCCAAATTTCTTTTCATCTTTTGAGCAACACCTTAGTACACAACATTCTTAAAGCCATGAGCACTTCTCATATTGACAACTGCATACATATTATTTGCAATAATCTTAATATCCACTTTTTCAACCTCATATATATATATATATATATATATATCCTCTAGATTTTAGAAGCAAATCAATTGATTGAAGTGACTCCATAAATCTTGAATATAATAAACATCATGCCAACAAAAAAAAGTTAACATACAAATCATGTAATAACAATACAAAAAAAAAAAGAGTTAATATCATGTTACCAACATCAAATTACACAATGTAGCAAAAAGTATTTTACACAATTCCTCTCAAAATCATGTTACCAACCGAAATCCATGCACAAAAGTAAGAGCAAAATTGCATCCCCAATCATAATAATAATAACCAGCATTCTCCATGCAATCCCACATGATATTAGCGATTTGATCTCTTTTCTTTAATCATTCTTAAGAGTCATATGCAAATATTTGAACTCTCCTTTTTGAGTGACATCAATTATGTCATTCATCCTTTGGGATTATGAATTAATCACTACCTTCTATAATTATTCAATTATTCAATATACAATAAGAGAACACAATTTCAACTTGTGTTTGTAATGGGAAGTAAGTTTCACATTTTAATATTATAAAATGATTCTCTAGGGAACCAAACGTGTGCTCCACGGTTGTGCATAACACTGAATGTTAAAGATTGAAAACCTCGTTATAATTAGAAGGTCGAACTGAAGTGAACTCCTTCCAGTAATATCTTGTTGTGCAAAATGAATATACAAAACATTTTGGTGGAGTAGCCACCATCAACTAAGTAATACTTGAGAAATTAACTTTAGTTTTCTTAATATTAACTAGCATGAGTAATTGTAAAGCTTAAAGTAAGAATATGACTTTGTACCTTCTAGAACACAAACCATCACGCCTTTTTAATGCACTTTTATGGAAGTAGCATCACATGTTGAACATTTCTCAATAAACTAATATATACATGAACCTCAAGTCAATGTCTATTGTGGCTAAAACATACTGGGTTGAGTATAATTTTCTTTCTCTAAATGCAGATTCGTGCTCCTTAGATACACTAACTTTAATGTGTGTTCCATTTATTGCTCCAACACAATCATATTTTTCAATAAACTATATTAGTGAGAATATCATGAAAGAAAAAACTTTGAAATACTATATCACATTTTACTTAAAAAAAGGCATACATCTATAATTTCATTATATCTTATACGGAGCTTAGAGTAGTAGAGGCTTAACCATTTTATGGCATAATAAGCCAGCAATGAAGTATCTACTAACCATTTCTCCATATCATTGAAATTTGAATTGAAAGACTCAATTAAAAATGTATGCCCAGGTGTATGGAGTAACATAACAAGTTGTTCTTCAATCTGTAAGTCAGATATATCTACAAATAATCTTCTTGTGCGAATTAAATTGCATTATTTTAAAAAAAGTTATTTCATCATTCGTACGATACTAATACAAGCAGAATCAAAACCATGATATAGTCTAAATAGATATTTTTAATGTTGTTTACCATTCATAATTATACTTTATCTATCTCATGCAGTAATATGAATATGATAATGCTGCAACAACCACTGAAAAAACAACTGATTGATTTTGAGGTTACACTAACTTTGTGTCTTCTCAGAAGTCATCCAAATTGAATGATCAATCTTTATTATGGTGCAATTGTTTTATCAACTTTCTAGCACAAACAAAAAAAGTAATGTTCATCAACAAAGGTTACTTCTAGGTAACAACTCATCTAGAACATGTAGTTGGTGCAATTGTTATTGGTGCCATGCTGAAAATAATGTCAGATACCCAAACTTTTGGATATAATCTAAAGGAGTACATAAGGTGAATGATGAAGTGGTTAATATTAAAGTAAGAGGAATTCCTATGTATCAACCATATAGTAGCATCTCGCTAGACAAAACATAGTTGGAGGTGGAGCTAAGTTTAGATAAGGACAATAAACCAAGTGCTATCAAGGAAAAAACCCAACTATTGATTGTAATATTCTAGAAAATAGCATTTCAAAGACTTATTACATCAACAACAAGCCTTTATCCCACTATGCGAGGTCAGCTACATTAATCCTTTTTCTCCATTATGTCCTATTAAGTGCCAAATTCTCATTTAATTCTAATAAACTAAGGTCATTATTTATACATCATAACCAAGTCTTTTTAGGTCCAGCTCTACCTTTCTTAATATAAGGCACATCTAAGACATCTACTCTCCTAACTGGGTCATCAAATTACCGACATTTTATGTGGCCAAATCATCTAAGGTGACTCTCTCTAATCTTATTTGTCATTGGAGCTACTCCAACCTTTTCCCGAACATATTCATTTTGCATTTTATCTCTAAGAGTAAAGCCACTCATCTCCTCATCTCTACAACACTTAGTTTTATGCTTCTCTTTTACTGGCCAACATTCTACACCATAAATCATTGCAGGTCTTATCACCATCTTATAAAATTTTCTCTTAAGTCTAAACGAAACTTTTCTATCACACAATAGGCCTGATGCATTTCCCCACTTCAAACATCCAATTTGAATTCTATAAAAAACATCCCCATCTATTTCACCATCAATTTGAACAATAGACCTGAGATATCTGAAACACTAACTCTTTTCAATGACTTGATTACCCAATATCACAAAACCACCACTGAAACTTCTATAACTAAAACTATACTCCATATATTCAGTTTTAGATCTACTCAAACGAAAACTTTTAAACTCTAAGATTAACCTCCATAATTCAAGTTTCTCTTGAACTCTCTCTCTAGTCTTATCAATAAGAAAAATGTCATTATCAAAAAACATACACCAAAGTACATCCTCCTGTAAATGTCTAATAAGAACATCCATAATAACTAAAGCAAAAAGATATGGGCTTAAAGCCAATTCCAAAAATGCCCAAGATCAATGCATGAGTTCTAATCTCATTTTTTTAAGATTTATGTCAGGGGAGGATGCATAATCCAGATGGCCTGACACTTGAACTTGATGGTTTTGTGCCAGAGATAACATCGAGGTAATGAATCTAGTGCATAAGCAAAAGTGTAAACGTTTAGTTGACTTTCATCCCTTGTGTTAAGAGTTGATTTAATATTGAGATGCCCAATCTATGGCAAAAGCAACTGCCTAATTATTATGAAAGATAAAAAAGGCCAAATATTGTATTTGACTATTTTCTTTCACATGTTATGCATTCCTGTTCAATTTCTATTATGTTTGCAGAGGAGTAAATGACAATCAGGTTGCACCAAAGTCAAAATAGAAATAAATAGATTGGATGCTAAAATTTTCTATGTATAAGAGAATGCATGATAAGAGGATATCTCACATAGACGATTGACTCATATTTCTGAGAGATTATAAGTGGTGCTATAGCAAGGTGGAGCAGCATAGTGGAGCAGCAGGAATTCAAAATGGTGACAGACAACAAAGCAGCATCGGACCAGGGCAACTTAAGAATGATGCAAGGCGAGGTAGGATTGTTGATCGAAGCAGCGCAATAGGCGATCAAATCGGTGCAGACCACCAAAGTAGCATTGAACAAGGGCAAAGGGAAATTGGAGCTACACAATGGCTCGTGACTTCAAGCACTAGCGTTTAGGGTCTCACCAACACGAGAGGGATAGGGAGTGTTGAACTCATGGGTTTGGTTTTCGTTCGATTTGATCGTAACTTGAATACATGGTAAATTAGTAACTCTAAGTATTTAAAATACATTCTAAATTTTAATTTACATTTACTTTGCAACAATCCAACACCAACATTACACTACTAATTTAAGCAACCAAATAGCCCCTAAATGATCCCTGCACTCATTATAAGGTGATCCTATGTTCAAATTTGAAGCATTAAAATGCATGAACATCTTTAAAAAAAAAAAAATCTTTGCACAAATTATGAGAAAATCATGTTCAATCTATTACATCAAAAAATATGCAAGCATCTTAAAAAATTGAGCTTTACATGCATTATGAAGCAATCTTATGATCAAACTCATCACATCAAAATAAATACAAATGTCTCAAAAAAAGAGAAAATTCTTCAAATTGCACAAAAATATTAAAAATTGATCTTCCCGCATGCTTCGATGAGCATGTTAAATATATCATCTTAATGTAAATTAATGGAATTAGGTAGTCACAGCCAGCGTAAAACTTGTTGAAATAACCATGACATGAATCCTTTAAATCATTGTGTTAATGCTAGGCCCCCAGACGCTACTGTATATGAATACAAAAAATGTGCAAGGGTCACGAGATCTACCGTGCGGTTAAATAAGCATTACACAGACATGGGTAAAGAAGTTAGTCCATGAAACTAGAATTAGGTTAGGATCTTGGATACTCTTACATGTAAATTAATGGAATTAGTAGATATTATGGTTCATAAAAAGATAAATATTTTATGTGTTCAAGAAACTAAATGGGTTGTGGAGAAGGCCAAGGAGATTGATAGTTTAGGTTTTAAACTTTGGTATTCAGGTAAGAACTGAGTGTGATTATAGATAAAGTTTGATAATATTATAAATATTAATAGATGTGGAGATAGAATTATAGCTTTAAAGATTATTATTGATACTAAGATTATCAATGTTATAAGTATTTATGTATTCATAGAAAGATAAATATTTTATGTGTTCAAGAAACTAAATGGGTTGGGGAGAAGGCTAAGGAGATTGATATTTTAGGTTTTAAACTTTGATTCGCAGTCGAACGAAATAGTGAAGTGTGATTATAGATAAAAGTTTGAAGGATAATGTTATAAATATTAATAGATAAATTATGTTTTTAAAGATTATCGATACCAAGATTATCAACGTAAGTGTTTATGCTCCTCAAGGTTTGGATGTTACAAAGAAAAAAATTTTGGAACGATTTGGATTAATACAAAAGATACCTCAAGAAAAAAATATTTATCGGAGGAGATTTATACGTTGATAGAGTAGAAGATTTTAAAAGTATTCATGATGGATTTTGATTACTAATGGGCATGTAATATATTAGATTACTTAACTTACGATTTTATAGCTTAATACTTTTATTTAAAAAAAGAGAAACATATTATTACTTATAAAATGGATTTAGTAAAACACAAATTGATTATTTTCGATAAGAAAAATAGATCGCTTAAATCAGAAGATTGAAAGGCCATTCCAAGTGAAAGTTTAAGACCCAACATCGACAGTTTAGATTTTAAGATAAGATCAGAAGATAAAAAAATAAATCAAATTATTATCCCAGATTAGATGGGGACACTTAAAAACACAAATAAAATATTTTAAAAGAAACTACAAGAGCTTAGAATTTGGGATATTTATAAGGAAGCTAATGTTATGTGGGAAAAGGTAGAAGTGAAATTAAGCAGCCTTAAAAATGTGTTTGGAGAATCAAAAGGAAAAACTTCTTAATAAAAATAGTTGGTAGTGGAATCATAAATAAAGAAAAGATAAGAAATAAGATTATATAAACTTGGTTTAGATGTAAAACTCAAGAATTGGGAGAGTTATAAAATGATCTATAAAGATTCTAAGAAAGAATATATGATGAAAAAAAATTTAACTTTTAGTGATTTATACACAGATACCAGAAGATGAAAGATGAAGTATAAGTTAAATTAAAGAGATTGGAGAAGAAAAGACCTGAAGTGACGTGTATTAAGGATGAAAATAATAAAAGTGCTTTTCTTAGAAAGGATATTAAAAAGGTAGATGAAGTATTTTGATAAACTTTTCAATGAAGTACAATTGATTTTAACAATCTTAACTTAACATAAATAGAGAATGTTATTTTATCGTCAGATTAGTAAATCAAGTTAGAAAGCTTTAAAGAAAATGAAATGTAAAAAAAACAAGAGGACGATGATATTCCAATCAAGTGTGGAAATGTTTAGGAGATCAAGGAATTTCTTGACTTACAAATCTTTTTAATGTTATTTTAAAGACTAAAAAGATGTTAGATGAGTGAAAAAAGAGTTTGTGGTTCCTATATATAAGAATAAAGGTGATGCACAAGAGTGTGCAAATTATACAGGAATTAAGTTAATGTGTCATACATTAAAATTATGGGAGAGAGTAAAAGCATAGTTACGATGTGATACAAAAGTTTCTCATAATCGGGTTTGGTTTCATGCCAGGTAGATCTACTATGGATGCTATACATCTGTTAAGAGGTTTGATGGAGAAGTATAGAGAAAGTAAGGAGGATCAACATATGATATTTATTAATTTAGAGAAAGCTTATGATAAAGTTTCAAGAGATGTTCTTTGGAGAGTTCTAGAACAGAAAGGAGTTAATATTGGTTATATTCAAGTAATTAAGAATATGTATACTAGAGCTGTCACTTGTGTCCAAACACAAGGAGATTGACAAAATATTTTCCTATTTCAGTTGGATTACATCAAGGATCAACTTTAAGCCCTTATCTCTTTGCTTTAGTTATGGATGTTCCAGCATTTAGGAAGATGTACCTTGGTGAATGCTTTTGTTGATGACATTCTTCTTGTTGATAAGACTAGAGAGGAGTCCAAGAGAAACTTGAATTATGGAGGTCAACATTAGAGTCTAAAGGTTTCGTTTAAGTAGATCTAAACCGAGTATATGGAGTATAATTTTAGTTGTAAAGTTCTAGTGTAGTGTTGTAACATTAGGTGAACAAGTCATTAATAAGAGTGAGATTTAGATATTTAGGCTCTATTGCAAAAAATGATGGTGAAATAGATAGAGATGTTATTAGAATTCAAGTTGGATGGTTGAAGTGGAGGAATGCATCGTGCTTAGGTGATAAAAGTTCCACTTAAACTTAAAGAAAAATTTGATAAGATGGTGGTGAGACTGAATGACTTATGGGAATGTACCAATAAAAGAGAAGCATAAAGACTAAGTTAAGTGTATTGAGATGAGGATGCTTAGTGGATGAGTGGCTTTACTCTTAGAGATAAAATGAAATGAGTATGTTCGGGAAAAAGTTGAGAAAACATGGCGAGAAGATTAGAGAAGTCGCCTTAGATGGTTTGGCCACATAAAATGTCCGTCCGATGACCGTTAGAGATTAGATGCATTAGATTTGCCTAATGTTAAGAAAGGTAAGTAGACCTAAAAGACTTGGTTAAGATGTATAAAAGATGACCTTAGTATACTTGAATTAAATGAGAATTTGTCAAATAATAGGACACAATGGAGACGAAGGATTCATGTAGCCAACCCCACTTAGTGGGATGAAGGCTTGTTGTTGTTGTTGTTGTAATGTCTAAAAATGTTATGCAAGTTAAAAATAAGGATAATTTAAAATGTGCAAGTCACCTAAAAAAATGTGTAGGTGCCCCAAATGAAACACATGCATGTGAGTAATGTTAGTGCACCGAAATCCATGCAATCAAACAATGTAGGTGCACCAAAAATTGTGCAATAAACTTGAAAATGCTTGGATGTGCCCTGATGCATGTGCTAATTTCCTAAATTTTAGTATATGAGTGTTGACCTCTAAACTCACTTCATAAATCAAGTTAAACAAACACGATAATATCAATGATTGACGAATGTGACATAATGTGAATCGAGGGTCGAGACACCCAACATTATTCAAATAGCCTCCAAACACGAAACGGGTTGCACCAACGTGCTCGAACATAAAAAAATTGCTATGAGAACATCCGTACTATATGGGTCATTGCATGGGAAAATTCACGAAATTTGCACATGCATCAAAGCAATAATGCAAAAATCGAGACATATGAACAATGAATTTTTGTGAGAAATGAAATGTATAAAAAGTTCAGAAAAATTAAATGCTTATTTAATATAATTATCACACACACACCCACACAATATAATTAAGCAACTAATATAATTAAGCCTTTTTTTATCTTCCACTAGCCCACCTCCCTATCAACTGCCCAATTTATATAAATAATAAAAAAAGAAATATCTCTCTCCTCCTATCTCCCAGCATTTTTTTCATATCCGACTCACATCTCAAGTGGAGCCTCTTACTCGCTCTATTACGTATGTTCCTCACCTATCTGCAAGTGAAACTAGTCGAAGCCCTCCCATTTCCTCTTCCTCGGCATCTCCCGCACACACACACACACACAACAATGCACAAACCCCATTTCTCCTCTCACCTGTCCTCGCATTCCTCTCTTAGCTCCCATCACCCACTCCTGCAAGCATCTCTCTTCTCCTTGCTCTCGTCCAAACATGAGCAACATTCATCTCCTTACCCTCCTCTAACCCACGCTGCAACCAAGCCAACCCCATCTCGGCTTCCTGCAGGGAAAGCTGTCGAACTTCACCCAAAACCCGTCAACTCACTTGCCACCCTAGCTCAAGTCACCAACTCCAGCACCAATCCTCCCTCCATTCTTCACTCACATACCACAACACTAGGAAAACTGTGCTCCTCCCTCTTAATCTTCTCCTATCTGTGTGGACAACATGCACCATCCACTCGAGGCATATCGTCCATCTCTACCCCTCATATAACCTCCTTGTGCTGAACCCATACAGCCACACATGCAAGTCGTCGATCCCATCACCCCGACCTCCAACCTACAACCCATTCACTCCTCCCTGCACTCGCGAAAACTGGCCTAGAACACCCTTCCTACTACACTCGTCGACCCCATTGACAACTTATCATTAAGTTTGACATAAGTCTTAAGATGAAAATTAAGAATTGAGGTAGAGCAACATAATTCTCAAATCCTTAAGGATACATTTCATTATGCCTCCTCATTGAGAAGAAAAAGAATTTTACACCTATCATTAGGACTATAATATATACCACGACATTTTCTTTACAGAGATCTACTGCTTGCCATAATCATTCTATAGTCAGTAATCAAGGAGCTAAAAACATTATAGAGTCAACCTCTAGAAATAATAAGGAGAACATATATTTTAAATGTCATAACGAAGATAATATAAAATTCTAATGCAAAAACAAATTATTATTTTTAAATAAGGAAGATTATTAGAAGGATGAGAAGATAACATAGATTACTCATGACAGCCTTATCTAATGATAACATTAAGAGAGTAGTGAGACCCATTTGAGTGTCAAGAGGTGTTTGACTATAAGAAAAAATGAAATAAAAGACTGGGGGAAAGAACAATAATTGATTGAGTTAGGCGAACTACATATCTTCCCAATCACTAATAGATGTATGATGCTAATAAAAATGAAAGCATATGAGAATTACATTTACTGTAATGTTCTTACTCTAGATATAACCCATATATAGTTAGAGAGATATTAATGGTTTGATATGGATGTCATACATTATAATAGAGAGAACATATATGCATTCAAATATCATAACGGGACTATCAAACTTTATCTTGTAAAGCTATTTGATAAGGTCAACCTAACTCCTTCACTTCAAATATAGAACACATGTATTCACAACAAAAGGGAACAAGATTCAATTAATTAAGATAGAATTATCTATTGCCAACATGATATAGCCATCAATTCAACAATCTACCTTAAATTCTGATATGACCTTTGAGAGAGCTAAATTTAGTAATTTTTGTATAAGGTTTTTTCTAATATATCATCTTTTCATTTTTTTTTTCATGTGAAGGAGGTGACACCTAAGCTCACTATGGGTCACATACCTGCCATGATCATTGATTTATTAAAAAACTTATTAGCAAAGTATTCTCATGTCAGTACAGATAACTCACTTGAAGAGAAACCTCCTATGTGGGAGATATAAGATGCTGTAAACTTAGTTCCTAGTTCTTAATTACCAAAACTCTCATATTATAGGATGAATCTATTTGAGCATGTTGAATTGAAGTAGCAATTGCAAGAGCTCTTTAGAAAGTCACGTCACACCCCGTGATGACTCTACCCTTATTCTGCACCAACTGTGTATGTATCTGACGACTGACGGACACAGATTCCACCCACACGCTCCAACCTCGCTATCATGAACGAAAAGTAAATTTGTATCTAATCAAATCATCACAAAATTTAAAATTCATATACTAATTAATTCAGATCACAATCCATGAAATCTTTAAGCCATACACAAATACAAAGAACTAAAGACATCAAGATAAAATTTTGTACGCACTAAAACCTTTAATCTTCCCAAAACTATACAAATCAACAAAATGCACACCTACCCACCTCATCTTTTCCCTCAAATTATCAATCCAGAATATCATAAGCTCATGAGACAAGAATGCTAAAGCAGTTCTCGAATACAAGAGAATAATCGCACGTACATTTAAATTCGCGTAAGAGAAAAACCCAGAAACAACGCCGCAAACGTAACAACGTGAATCAACAATACGCCGTAGACAGATCAGATCAACGTGTGCCATAGAGCAATTATTTAACGAAAGTCATTTCGCTTTATATCAAATCATTTTTTCGGTTTTGACTTCATAACAAAAGGTCGTCACCCCGTCGGCAAGGTAAAGCGGTAACCATACTCTTCTACCTCTGGCAGGTTGGACATCCAAATGGCTCCAACTCTCGAGTCGGGGATACTAAGATCCTACTCACGCCATCTCGAACTTTCTTTCCTGCGATTTATAACATAGCCTTTCTATCACAATTTTCACGACATTTCTCGATTCACATTCGCATTTAACAACATGTTTTAAAACATTTCTATATACCTCATATCTTAATAAGAAAATGAACTAGCGACATAATCATTTGAATAAAGAAAATGAACTAACCGACTTATAATCGTTGAATTTGTACAATGAATGAGAATATCTATGATATGTGTCATACAATTTATAAAAATTTGGTAGAAAATGGCATTCATGTATAAACCGAATTTAAATTAAAGAATTATGTCTCCCTGATTAATACAGGCGGTTGTGATGTCTCCCCTCCTCCCATACTTATAATGAAATAACTCTTCTAAATACTTAAATTAAACTCATAAATGAACTCATAATTGCGGTAGTATCAAACAACTCAATCTTACCGAAATTGATGTCTCCTCATATAATCTTTCAAATCTTTGACGCTCATCTACTAACGCCAATATTAATTACCCAATTAAATTAACAAACTAAAATTAACAAAATGCGATCTAAACCCCATTTTAATACACAATAATTCACTCACGCAAACAGTTGAACTCCATAATCATGCATTTCAACAGAGGCGCGTTTTGAAAAGAAAAGGAATAAGAAATTCAAGAACTCACCAAACTCCCAAGTTTCCCCGATCGGCGAGAACAAGAAATCCCGGCCGTCGGTTCACGGATTTCCAACCCGAGCAAGCTTACTGGTCGACGGTTCAACGACGAAGGAGAGAGGGCGATGGGTCAGGTAAGCGTCGATCGACGGGTCCAAGCTGGCCGGTGGTTTGCAACTCGAGCACCACGTCTGCGCCCAGGGCGACACTCTTATCAGCCGTGGCGAGCGGTTCTGGTGAAACGAAATTGGTTCATCGTTCTCGTGTCATGGGGCGCAATCGTCGCCGGTGGGAAGGAAAAGGAGGAGACGAACTTCGATGATCGCACGAATGGTAGCGGTATGAAAGGAATGAAATAAATGAAGCGGGTATTACCTCGATCGATCCCATACCAGCGAATGCTTTAATCAAATTGCTACAGGTCTTCTGATATTCTTCTGACGCGGTTAATTAGCTAAAACAAAATTAATTAGGAATAAACTAATTGGATATTACAATTTCCCCTCTTAAACAAAATTTCGTCCTCGAAATTTCTTCTGAATCATTCAAACGAAGGAAACTTACGTCTCATCTCTTGTTACTCTAGCTTCTTTGATTGGTGCGTCTTTTTAATTTTAACGCAGAAAATTTGTCATTTTTTCACATCACTTCCAAAATCTTTTCTCGCTCCATAAGTCAAATCTGGTTGTATTTCAAACTTTGTATATGGAATCTTCTACTCTGCATCTGTGATCCATTTTCTCAACATTGAAATGTGAAAGACGTTGTGAATATCTGCGGTTTGATGGGTAAGGCAGTAGCATTGTCAATCCTTTCAATGATTTCAAAAGGTCTACATGCAGGGCTCAATTTACCTCCGTGACCAAATACTAATTCCTTTCATAGGTTTGACTTTCAAGAATACAAATTCTCCAACTTGAAATTCTACAATTTCGGTCTTTAAGTCATATATACTTGCCGATCACGGTTTTTTATCTCGATTAATCGATTTTCTCAGCGATCAACCAACTCCCTGCTAATGTCTTCCCCCCGACCCAACTCAATAGAGTTCTACACTTTCATACAATCTTCATATGAATCTAGATTGGTATTTATTATTATCGATGTAGGAATATGATCTTCCCAACTACCTCCCAAACATATAATCTCAACAAATCTTGGGACTTGAATTGTTCTTTTAATTGTCGGTCGAGGATGAAAACTTAAGTAATAGCGTGTGCGCCTCAATTCCTTTCATCGGAAGTAAATCTTCTCGTAGACGATCACTTTTGGAACACATGTAGTCTTTAATTTCTTTAACATATAATCACAATTTATCAATCTGCATTTCATGGGTAAGAAATAAGGACTTGTCAATCTATCCACAACAACCCGATCTTCGCAGATCTGAAATCCCATAACAAAATACATTGCAATTTCTTCCCACTTTCACTCCGTATAGGTAATGATGTAATAATCCGCCGTCTTTGATGCTCGCTTTAACAATCGACAAAACTTAGAGACTATATTTGTCTTTTCTTTTGACCACCAAAATGCTGCTTTTAAATATTTATACATTTTTGAACTACCTGGATGAATAATATATCCCGATGGTATCCGTAAAATTTTCTCGATTTAGCGTCACCAAGTACCATAATTGTGAATTCTTGAATAATACCCTCGCATCTACGGTAAAATTCGCTCCCATTAATCGGGTTTGTTCAATGAATTTCGATATCCATGATCCAGGTTTAAATGCGAACTTTGATTCTATCAAATAAAGTTGATTGTTGTCGATTGATATAAATGCCCGTATCGTTATCTTAACTTAGTATACGCCAATTAATATCGACTTTGAGTAATAATCCAATTGGCATTTCGTATTTCAACGTCATTAGCGTTCTTTGCGCAATATCAAATCTAATCATAATCTTTTATGAATTCAAATCTTCTTTGTCTTAGATTTAATTCTGTAAAATATACTTAAGACTCGATGATCGATAAAATTTAGTTCATACAAGTAATGTCCAAATTTTAAGCAAAAACACTAACTTAGATTATGCGGGATAATTTCTTTCGTGAGGTTTTAATTGTCTCGAGCGTAAGCGATTACTTTTCTATTTTCATTAAAACACAACCCAAACCTTTTAAAAGATCATCACTAAATATTTGAAATCGCCTCACGATAGAATAAATAAAATTGGGCATTGTCAAATACTTTTCTTGAAAACTTCCGCATTCGGTTAATAATTTAATTTGACCTTTCAATAACTTAGATAGAGGCGTTCTGATATGAAAATCTCTTGACAAACTTCCGTAATAACCTACTAAGCTTAGAACTTCGTAACATTCTTTGACGAATTCTAAAATTCTTTTACTTTTGAGGATCAAGAAACTCCTTCGATAATATGACTGAAATGCGATCTGCATCCAAAATTCACATTTGAAAATTTGGCATATAATTGATTCTCTTAACATCTCTAAAACAATACTCGATGATTTGCTTCGTCGGTTTTAGAATCAAAATATCATCAAAAAGATGATATATCCGATCCCGAGCTTGAAAACATGATTCATTAAGTAAAAATGCGGGCATTAGTTAAATAAATGGCATAACAATTCATAATGTCCATACGGTTCCAAAAGCTACTTTAAAAATATCGGCGTCTTTAACTTACGATGATATCCAGGATCTCGGTCAATTGGAAAATACGAGCTCTCCAACGTCAAATAAATCATCGGTCGCGATAGTGGATCTTATTCTTGATTGTTATTTATTTAACTCCGTGTCAATACACATGTAGGCATCCTTTTCAAATAGTCTTGCCTCGCGGTGAGTTCTTTGGGTGAATAAATCCTTCATCATTCGCATGACACTTCAATTCATGCAATTCAGGGTCATCCTGTAAGGAGATTTATGTAGAGTTGTGTTACATCAATCCCAAACTCCACTTCGTGTTGGTGGCGCAGTAATTCTCATACATCGAAATTCGAAACTGGAATATTTTTCACCAAACACCTCCTTATTCAACACATCTAATTTGGTAGAAATCTTTACCGCTTAAATATTTACTCAACTTCTGTTAATCAGAAAGGCATTCTTATCAGAAAAATAAAATGATTTTTTAGCATGCAAAATTTTACTCTCCTCTTCCAAAGATTCAATTGTTGCAAAATATTTGATCAACCAATACCTGTATAACGAAATGTCGATTGGAAGATAATTAGTTCAGGAAATTGTTTATCTTGAATGTTAATGTCAACAACACATTTCCTATTTGTATTATCACCGGAAGGTATTACCACATTCAATATAGGTGTGAAATAAATAGTATCAGAAGCGGTGGAAAAGGAATCAAAATGAGCGAATCTGAAGCAGAATCAACTGAACCAAATGATCAAATTTTAAGCATACGACAAACTTTGATTCTGCTTCTTTCGAGTGATAAAAAACTCGCTTTCTTAGAGGGTTGGTTTTTTTCGTTCAAGTTTCTCCTTTTCTTGAATTGAAGGTTTTCCCAAAATTGTGTTCTGCTTCGCTTCCGGCTTCCAAAATTTTCTTTGTTGACCACTAATAATTGTATGATTTTATGTCTTCTCCACCGATGGGCGTCATTGCGATGTCCGTCGACATCTATAACATTTTTCTGATCCAAACATTGACCAAAATGTCTTTTCTCACACTTATCACAAATAAATTTTTCCAATTGAATTTGTTTCATGCGTCATCACTTAAATTTCTGTAGAAATCGGCTCTCCTGCGTTTGCTTTCCTTTAATAAATCCATTGCTTTGGAAAAAATTCTCATTTTCAATTCTCCTCTTTCAACTAACAGAACTTGATATCAAATGGTCAGTGCCAATCTTAATTGATCTACGACATGAAATCATGACATTTCTCTTCGCTTCTTGATATAATGTGGGCGTATCTAGAAAGAAAGCTTCGAACTATCTGCATTATAGTTTATGATTCGTTAGATTGAAAAATTTGTCTGTAAGCAAGTCGGTGATGGAGGAATAAATCTTTGAATACTTTCAAACTCATTTTCGGTAATAAGTATCATTTCAAATCTTTCCCGTGTTGGCCTCCGCTTTCTCCTTCCCATCTGAAGCGTAGTAACTTTCTTACGTTTTCGGGATCATCCCATCCAAAATTTTTCCAATGTTAAGCGGTCAATCTTCCGCTATAGGATCACTGGCTCCCCGAATCTTGGTGGTTTGAGCGTTTGAAATATCAATATTGATCCACCAACGACTCGGATCTTGTGCTAGCGATTTTTCTGATCTTGCTTGCTCAACAACCAGGAAATCAAACTACTCGATTCATCGATCTCACCTCAGGTTGTATTTCTCACTTAGAATTATCTCGGCATGGAGTTCGAGTCTGCATTTAGTCGAGGTGACCATTCCTTTGGCATTTCTTTTATTCTGTAATTATAAAAATTATTTATTTGATACATATTTATTAAATATCATACATTAAAATTAAGAACATATGGATTCCTAACCCAAAATTAATCGTCTATAAATCGTATTGATCAATTCAACACTTATCCTAAATCCAAAATGCTTCCATTCTTGCTCATCAATCTTTTTGCTCGTTCAACCTTATGCTCGATACACTTTATCACCTGGATGACCTCTACCTTTATTGATCGAAGTGTAACAGAATAGGATGACGATTGGACCACATTCCACGTTTAGCTTCTCTCTGCGGAGCCGAAGTGAAATTGTATGTCAATCAAATCATCACAAAATTTAAAATTCATATATCTAATTGCGGTCATGATTGGGCGTGAAATCTTTAAGTTTGTGCATCTGACTAAAACATCGATTAAAATTTTTATGCGTGCTTTTCTTAAGCTCTGAATCAAACAGTTACTTCTTACCTATCTTTAAATTATCCGGTAACGTCGTAATTTAAACGTGAAACAGAATCTTAAAGTAACAGACGGTAGATCATCGTGCGTATGCATTTAAATTTGCGAGAAGAGTAAAGCGGTAGCAATCTTTGCAATGTATAACTAAATAATATCGTAGATTAGATCTTGTATCGATGTCATGTCGTAGGAGCGGTTATTTAATGAAAGTCATTTTAGGTTTATATCAAATCATTTTTTAGAAATATCATTTATAATTCATAGGTTTTATAACAAAGGGTCGTCACGGCATTTAAAGCGAAGGTAAAGGTAGGAACCATCTCTACTGCTCGACACGGTTGACGACTAACGGCTCAACTCATGTCGAGTCGGGGATCTTAAGATCCACCTCATCATCTCGTCGAGCTTTCTTTTATCTGTGATTTATAACATACATCATGATTTTCCGGCATTTCGCGATTATCCATTCTTGCGTATAACATGTTTTCTACATTTTATCTTGCGAAATCAAATATCTTAATAAAGAAAATGGTAGCGGCATAATCATTGAATAAAGAAAATGAAACTACTTATAATCATTTGAGCGGTTGTAATAGCGTCTGATATGGGAATATCATGTATGTTATTCATGATTTATAAAAATCGGTAAACAATATTCGTAGGATAAAGCGAATTTAAATTAGCGATTATGTCTCACCCGATTAATACAGGCGGTGTCATTGATGTCTTTCCCGATTATACCACTTATAATGAAATAACTCTTCTAAATACTGTCTAATGAAACTCATAAATGACTCATAATTAAAGCGGTAGTATCATAACCCGCGATCTTACCGAAATTGATGTCTCATATAATCTTTCAAATCTTTGGGACACTCCAAAGTAATCTACTAACGCCAATATTAATTACGATTAAATTAACACTAAAATTAACAAAATGACAATCATAAACCCCATTTTAATACATAATTCTCTCACCAGCAGATTTAACTCCATAATCACATTTCAACAGGAAGCGCGGTGAAAGAAAAGGAATAGGGAAAGAAATTCGAACTCACCAAACTCCTGGTTTTCCGTCGAACGGAAATCCTGGAGCCGTCGGTTCAGGATTTCCAAAGCAGCTTCTGGTGTTCAGCGGCGACGAAGAGGCGTGCGTGGCGAGCGAATCGGCGAAGCGAGGGTTTCCATAACTTCACGACCGCGTCTGATCTGCGCCGGCGGCACCTTATGACGGCGGCGAAGAGCGAGTGGCGGTTCTGGTGAAGCCGACCGAATTCGGCCGTCACGCAGTAATCCGTGCAATCCGTCGACAAAGGAAGGAAAGGAGGAGACGAACTTCGGCGATGAGTCTGCGAATGAACCGAGGCGTATGAAAGGAATGAAATAAATGAGCGTATTACCTTTCGATCGATCCCGTCGAATGCTTTAATCCCGTGCATGCGCTTTTAGGTCTTCTGATGAATCTTCTGATAGACGGGTTAATTAGCTAAAACAAAATTAATTAGGAATAAACTAATTGGATATTACAAAGGCTTCTTCCAAAAAAGTGTCAGTCCATGTTATGTCTGAACCTTATTGATTCAACAAAGAATAGATAATGGAGAATGTTCACTAATAATAAAACTATCAATAATATTAACATATAATATAGGTTTCTCATACCTAAACTTGATAAACTACTAGGTCAAATCTCATGTGCCACTTATTTTACAAAAATTGACTTTAAAAAAATGATCACCATCAAATTAGGAATAAATTTGGGGATGAATGGAAGACATGGCATTTAAAACCCTAGATGGACTACATAAATAATTTTTAATGCCCTTTTGTTTCTCTAAATACATTTCTAAAGATGATGAACAACAACAAGAAGCCTTTATCCCACTAAGTGGGGTCGGCTACATGAATCCTTCGTCTCCATTGTGTCCTATTATGTGTCAAATTCTCATTTAATTCAAGTACTAAGATCATTTTTTACATCTTAACCAAGTCTATTTAGTCTACCTCTACCGTTAACATAAATCTAAAATCTCTGTCATCGGATGGTAGGCTTTTATGGCCAAACCATCTAAGGCGTCTCTCTCTAATCTTATTTGTCACTGGAGCTACTCCAACTTTTTCCCCAACATACTCATTTTGCATTCCATCTCTAAGAGTAAAGCCACTCATCCTCCTGAGCATCCTCATCTCTGTAACACTTAACTTAGTCTTATGCTTCTTTATATTGGCCAACATTCCATAAGTCGTCAGTCTTACTACTAACCTATAAAATTTTCCTTTAAGTTTAAGTGAAACTTTCTATCACCTGTGCGGATGCATTCCTCCACTTCAACCATCCAACTTGAATTCTACTAATAACATCTCCATCTATTTCTCCATCATTTTGAACAATATAGCCTAAATATCTCAACTCACTCTTATTAATGACTTGTTCACAATGTCACAACACTAGAACTTCTACTAAAATTACATTCCATATATTAGGTTTAGATCTACTAAAACGAAAATCTTTAGACTCTAATGTTGACCTCCATAATTCAAGTTTCTCTTGGACTCTCTCTCTAGTCTTATCAACAAGAAGAATGTCATCGAAAAGCATACACTAAAGTACATCTTCTAGCGTCCTAAGAACATCCATAACTAAAGCAAAAGATAAGGGCTTAAAAGCGATCCGATGTAATCCGAAATAGGAAAATATCTTGTCAATCCTCCTTGTGTTTGGACACAAGTAACAACTCTAGTATACATATCCTTAATGACTTGAATATAACCGATATTAACTCCTTTCTATTCTAGAACTCTCCAAAGAACATCTCTTGAAAATTTATCATCGCTTTCTAAATCAATAAATATCATATGTAGATCCACTTTCTCTTTACTTCATCAAATCTCTTAACAAATGTATAACATCCATAGTAGATCTATCGGCATGAAACCTGAGAGAAACTTTTGTATCACATCGAATGCTTTCTTCTCTCCCATAATTTTAATGTATGACACATTAACTTAATTCTCTATAATTTGCACACTCTTGTGCATCACCTTTATTTTAAATATAGGAACCAACAAACTCTTCCGCTCATCGACATTTTTTTAGTCTTTAAAATAACATTAAAAGATTTGTAAGCCAAGAAATTCCTCTCATAAACATTTCGACACTTATTAATATCATCGTCCTATTTTTCACATTTTATTTTCTTTAAAGCTTCTCTAAATTACTGTCTGATCTGACATAACAACAACAAGCCTTAATCCCACTAGGTGGGGCTACATGAATCCTCCTTGTGTCATTATTGTGTCAAATTCTCATTTAATTCGGTATATTAAGATCATTTTTATACATCTTAACCAAGTCTTTTAGGTCTACTACCTTTCTTAACATAAGGAAAATCTAATCCACTCTCCTAATCTAAGTGACGGACGGCTTTATGTGGCCAAAACCATCTAAGCGACTCTCCCTAATCTTATCTACTGAGCTACTCCAACTTTTTCCAACATACTCATTTTGCATTCTATCTCTAGGGTAAACTCATCCACACTCATCATCTCTCAGAACACTTAACTTAGTCTTTATGTTTCTCTTTTATTTAACATTCGCCTAAGTCATTCTGTCTTACCACCATCTTATAAAATTTTCCTTAAGTTTAAGTGGAACTTTCTATCACATAATAGGCGGATGCATTCCTCCACTTCAACCATCCAACTTGAATTCTACTAATAATATCTCCATCTATTTCACCATCATTTTGAACAATAGAGCCTAAATATCAATAAATCACTCTTATTAATGACTTGATCATAAAGTCACACACCACTAAAACTTCTACAACTAAAATTACACTCCATATATTCGCTTTAGATCTACTTAAACCCTCTCTGACTCAAGTTGACCTCCATAATTCAAGTTTTCGTTGGACTCCCTCTTCTTATCAACAAGAATGTCATCAAAAAAAAGCATACACCGGGTACATCTTCTTGTAAATGCCTCGTAAGAACATCCATAACTAAAGTAAAAGATAAGGGCTTAATGTTGATCCTTGATGTAATTCAACCAAATAGGAAAATAGTTTGTCAATCCTCCTTGTGTTTGGACACACAAGACTCAATACATATCCTTAATAACTTGAATATAACCAATATTAACTTTTGTTCTACTCTCCAAAGAACATCTCTTGAGACTTTATCATAAGCTTTCTCTAAATCAATAAATATCATATGTAGATCCTTTTTTTTTCTATGCTTCTCATCAAACCTCTTAACAAATGTATAGCATCCATAGTAGATCTACACGGCATGAAACCATTGTGAGAAACTTCGTATCACATCGTAACCTATGCTCAATTACTCTCTCCCATAATTTTAATGTATGGCATTAACTTAATTCTCTATAATTTGCACAATCTTGTGCATCACCTTTATTCTTAAATATAGGAACCAACAAACTCTTTCTCCACTCATCGGCATATTTTTAGTCTTTAAAATAACATTAAAAGATTTGTAAGCCAAGAAATTGATCTCCTAAACATTTCCACACTTTGGAATATTATCCAGGTCCTCTTGCTTTTCCACATTTCATTTTCTTTAAAGCTTCACTAACTTGATTTACTAATCTGACGATAAAATGAAATTCTCTATTTTTTTAGGGTATTAAGGTTCTAAAATCAATCGTCTTTCGGATCCTTCATTGAAAAGTTTATTAAAATACCTCATCCACCTATTTTCAATATCTTTTTTAAGAAAAGACTTTATTATTTTCATCCTTATCTTTACTTGGTGTCTTTCTTCTCCTATCTCTTTGGTTGTTAACTTATACATACATCTTTCACCTTCTTTAATATATCTATTGTATAAATCACTAAAACTAAATTTTATCATATATTCTTTCTTAGAATCTCTGGTCGTTTATATCTTTCCCAATTCTCCAGGTTTTTACATCTAAACCAAGTTTTATAACAATCTTCTTATTTCTTATCTTTTCTTTTACTTCTCAACCAACTATTCTTATTAAAAAAATTTTTTCTTTTGATTCGCCATCTTTAGAACTTGTTTAATAAAGACGATACTTTTTCCCATAACGTTAAACTTCTTATGAACATCCCAAACTTTATTTTCTTTGTAAAACTCTTAAAATATTTTTATTTGTGTTCTTTAAGTGTCAATCTAATCTGGGACAATAATTAAGTTTATTTTTTCTCTGACTTTTAAAATCTAAAAACTAATAGTCGATGTTGTCTTAAAATTTCACTTGGGATGATTACAATCTTTACAATCTAAACGATCTATTTTTCTTATCAAAAATAATCAATCAGTGTTTTACTAGATCCATTTTATAAGTAATAATATGTTCATTTCTTTTCTTAAATAAAGTATTAGACTACAAAATCATGTAAAAAAAAATCTAATATAGTCCTACCTTCTTAATTCACCCAAATCCATAACGTGAATACTTTTAAAATCTTCTACCACTCTCTCCAAATGTCATTTAAATCTCCATACTTTGAGAGGTATCTTTTGTATTAATCCTCTAATTCATTCCAAAATTTTTTTTGAGCTACCTCTAAACCTACTTGAGGGCGTAACACTTATAACATTGATAATCTTAGTCAACAATAATCTTTAAAGTATAATTCTATCTCCACATCTATTAATACTTATAACATTATCCTTCAAACTTTTATCTATAATCACTTTCTGTATTTCTAGTTCGACACCGAATAAAGTTTAAAACCTAAACTATCAATCTCCTTCTCCCCAACCCATTTAGTTTCTTGACACATAAAATATTTATCTTTTCATGAACCATAATATCTATTAATTAATTAATTTACACTAAGAGTACCTATATTCCAAGATCCTAATTAGTTTCATGGACTAACTTCTTTTCGCATCCGTCATAATGTGGGCTTATTTAACGCATTGCGAGGCGTAGATCGGTTTCAAAGACATTTTTATTCAAATCTGCATAAACCAGACCATGATAAAATAAAATTCTATTTTTGTTTAGGGTATTAAGGTTCTAAAATCAATCGTTCTTTCGGATCTTTCATTTGAAAAGTTTATCAAAATATCTCATCCACCTATATTCATATCATTTTTAAGAAAAGACTTTATAATTTTTAAATCTTTAATACCTCATTTGGTAGGCTCTCTCTTCTCCTATCTCTTTTGGTTAACTTATACATAAATCTTTTCATCTTCTTTGATATCTAATCATTGTATAAATCACTAAAGTTAAATTTATATTCTTTCTTAGAATCTGCACTTTATATATTTCCCAATTCTCCGGTGTTTTACGTAAACCAAATTTCTAACAATCATTCTTATTTTTATCTTTTTTGCACACTCATTTCCACCATTATTTTATTAAAAGAAGATTTTCCTTTTGATTCTCCAAGCATTTTATTTTTCTTAATTTCACTTCTTCTTTTTTTACATAACATTAAACTTCCTTATGAACATCCCAAATTTGTAAACTTTATTTCTTAAAATATTTTATTTGTATTCTTTAAGTATCTATATCCCAATCGGGATAATAATTTGATTTATTTTTTTCATCTTCAACTTAAAATCATAATATCGATGTTGGTCTTAAAACTTTCATTTGGAATGGCTTACAATCTTTCTGATGTAACAATCTATTTTCTTCTCGAAAATAATCAATCGTGTTTTACTAAATCCATTTTATAAGTAATAATATGTTTCTCTTTTTTAAATAAAGTATTAGTAGCCAAAATCATAAGTAAAAGTAAAATTTAAAATATTCTTACCTTCTTCGTTAGTTCAAATCCATAGCGAATCTTTTAAAATCTTCTACCACTCTACCAACAATACGTTTAAATCTCCTCCAATAAATACTTTTTTTGAGTATATTTTGTATTAATCCCTCTAATTCATTCTAAAATTTTTTCTTTTGAGAACATATCACTCTTGAAAATACTTATAACATTGATAATCTTAGTATCAATAATAATCTTTAAAGGTATAATTTTATCTTGACATCTATTAATATTTATAATATTATCCTTCAAATTTTTATCTATAATCACGCCTACACCATTTTTAGTTCGACTTTTACCTGAATACCAAAGTTTAAAACCTAAACTATCAATCTCCTTGGCCTTCTCCCCAACCCATTTAGTTTTTTGAACATATAAAATATTTATCTTTCTATGAACCATAATATCTATTAATTCCATTAATTTACCTGTAATAGTACCTATATTCCAAGTTCCTAACCTAATTTTAATTTCATGGACTAACTTCTTTGCTCGCATCCATCTAAAGATGATGAACAATAAAGTAAAAATATTTATTGAGATATTTTTAATGATTTATTTTGATTATATCCTTATATTTAATCAAGATAAAGATTAGTATCTCCATCATCTTGAGTTAGTTTTGAACAAACTTAAAGAAGAATAATTGTATATGTCCGCCTATGAGCCAAAAATTCAAATTTTAATGATTTGTAATGACTACTTTTGGATTGAGATATGATTTTATTATGGCCAAAACCATCATTGATTACCTAACTCCAAAATCTTGAACAAATATTATGATTTTTATGGTATGGTTACATTTTACACGAGGTTCATTAGACACTTGAACATTATAGTAACACCACATACTAATATCCTAAGGAGCAACAAATTTATGTGCACTATTAGTACACGGTGAACATATGATCAAATCAATTTTCTCATGACTTCTTCCCCTTGTATTAAAATTATTTAATTTCAGTAAAACATTTAAGATTGCATATGATGTCTCAAGAGTAAGCATTGGAGATGTGCTTAGTCTGGAAAATCATCTTATAGCGTATATTAGTAAAAAACCAAATGATACTAGACAAAAATATCTCACATATGATATAGAGTACTATGATATCATTTAATCCATCAAGCACTAGAGATATTACTTTTGCATAGGAAATTCATTTTATATATTGGCCATCAGGTACTTGAGTTTATTAATACCTAAAAGAAGCTTAGTCATAATTAGGCAAAACGAGTAAAAAATAGATAAAAATAGTCCTTTATTTTAAAATATAAGTCAAGTGTTGAGAATAGATCAATAGATGCTCTATCTAGAGTTGCACTCGTTAAACATAAGGAGGGATTACTCTTCCTCAAATTTTAATCTCACATACTATGAGCCTAAAGATAGGCCCATATCTTTTATAATTCCCTTTTGTAGTTTCAAATAAATATTTTTTATAAAACAAAAAGTTGTGTATACTTAGGATCTTTCTTAGGTATTTTATGATGATAGAATAACATTCAAAAGGCATTTGTAGGACACGTAGATAAAGATAAGACTATTAGTCTTAATGCGGAGTAGATTTTATTAGCTCTCTAAAAATTGATGATGCAGCTACAAGCAAAAAAAAAAACAACTAAATAAAAATTAGAAAAATACATTGCTTTACCAATTCCTTATAAGCCCTAAGAGGATCTTCCCATAAATTTTATTTTAGGCTTGCAGAACACAAAAGGAATAGATAACATATTTGTGGTGGTCAAAAGATTATAGAAAATGACACATTCTCTACCTTACAATAAAATAAGTAATGCATCATATATTTACAAGAATTTTTTTAAGAAGATTATAAAATTACATGGATTGCTCAAAATGATATTTTCTTAAAAATATGCTAATTTTATAATTTTGAAAAATCTTATGAAAAATAATGGGTATTACACTTAATTCTCTTCAGTTTTTCACCTACAAAGTAATGAGCAAAGAAAGACAATCAACAAATCTCTAGGAAATTTATTAAGATGTTTACTGGAAAAAGCCTACCTGATTGAGATTTTCATATGGTTATCAGAATTTATCTATAATGGTGTGATCTCCAAAACAACTAAAAAATATTATTTGAAATAATAAATTGCTACAGTCCCAAAAGAACGTTTGATATTATCGATATTGAATCTCATGTATTTTCGATTACATTTATATTTATTAAAGATTTTACAGGCCTACATGAAAATATTAGTAAATAAACTAAACTAAGTAATACTAAATACACTAAGTTTGTTAATAAATTTAGATCTCCAAAAGAATATGAAGAGAATGATGTCATGATAAGAATCGGATCTGAAAATAAAAAATCTCAAATTACAAGAAGATTCATACAAGAGCTTATGACTTATTTAAAATCTTTAAAAAATTGAACCAAATGTATGCTTTTTTTTAAATTGTTATATGATATACATACATACATACATACATTCATTCATACATAAAGATATTATATCATTCTAAGATAATATATCACATAGAAATTTGAAGCGAAACTCATCTATAGGTGACTTAGGCAACCAAATGTCGACGAGCATGGTCGAATCTATTTGAAGTGGAGACTATTAATTAGATGAAGTACACATAAAGGAAAGAGAGAGCATAGGTTTTTGATAAGGTGAAAAGATAGAACACCATCTGAAAATATAAGACTTGCAATAGATAAACTTGTAAAATTTGCTATAGATCTTGTAGTTGAGTACATAGACTTCAAAAAAAGAGTTCTTTTGAAGGGGAGAGTTGATGTAGTGCATTATAAGCCTATCGTAAGATCTATTGCAAAGAAACAATGGTCATGACTAATTATTTATGTGCTTGCAAAATTTATGTTCACATGCTATTTCACGAAAGCAAGTGTTGTTATATGATTATTTAGTATGTGGTTATTCTTGTGAAATATGTAATGGAGAAACATAAGCAGAGGTCATGAGTGATTCACAAATTGAGGATTTCAATAAATCACATAAAATAAGGTGATGCTTTGGAAGAAGAAGAGTATGCAAAATCCAACATATTCGGTATGGTTGGCCATGTTAGTTGAGAATTTGACATTTAAATGAAGAATATAACTTATAGGCATGTTAAACCATTCCAGTAGTTGAAGGACAGTCATAGGGAAGCCCCAAAACATTCTCATCCATCCATGTAGCCACCTCACTCTATTATCCATGAAACAAGGGTCGGCCATCACTTTCCAAGCAACCAACCCCTCACAAGGAACGACCTCCTATATTAGAGGAAATTTGAAATTCAAGTAGAAATTCTCTAGAAAAATATATATTTTTGGCTATAAAGAACTTTAATGTGACTATAGGTTTTTCCTACACTTTTCTCTTGGGCTCGGTGGCCAAGAGGCACACCATTTCGTAAGGGTTGATTTTTATTTTTATTTTCTCCAGAAGTTTAATGCAAATTTCTTCATCTACTTCCTTTACCTCTGCTCTTCCGTTCTCTAGAAATTTTCAAAGAATTAGACCCGTACATCCATTCGACAAAGAACTAGGGTTTATGTTTATAGATTTAGATTTCATTTTTGCTTGAAAATCAGTAACCAAATTCTCTTGAAACTATTGGCAGCCAAACAAAAAAAAAAGAAAATAAAAAGAGGGAAAATTTTGAAATCCTAATCACACGATAACCACCGTCCATGTTGGCAAAACTGCACGAGAGAGAAGCAGGAACAATTAGAGCTCCGTTCGGCTATAAGAAGAGGGAGAGGAGCGTCGATAAGGGATACACTCACCGAGATTCCACACACGAGAGAGAGGGAGAGAGGGAGAAACTAAGAAAGCTAAAAATCGAAAGAGCCGATCCTCATCTAGCATTAAGTCCTGGACGAGCGATCCTCTCCTCTTTAAGTCAAGTAGTCACTGTCGCCGCTATCCCGAGCCGTCGCTGCCATCCTCCTTACATGAGAAGAGCCGAAGCCGAGACCCCCCTTCTCTCGCGTGAAGCTGGCCAACTCCCCGTCTTTGCTCTAACCGAGCCCCCTCTCTTGCCATTTTAAGAGAGTAAAAAGCCTAATTTCAAAACTACTCTCAATCCTTATGTCATTGGGAAGTATAAGCAAGGGCAAATCATCTAACGGTGAAGAAAAAAGCTTTTAAAGTGTTGATTTAAGGTAAAATTTTGAAATAAAATTTTTATAATTAATTTCTTGCTCCATAGGTCAAATTGAAGACCTCCACCGTTGAACTTGATTCCGGTATGATATGAAAATACTCTCTTGGTTAATCTCGGAATCGAAGCAAAGGAAAATGCGCAAGCACACTATTTCGCAAAAATGCAATACCACTGAGCTGTTATTTCGCCAAAAAATAATAATTAACTGGAAATTTAAATTGTTTGAAATTAATTAAATCACAAGTTTTAAAATTCAAAGACCTGCATTCGTTGATCTTGGATCCGGCAGGGAATTTTTACGAAATCCTCCACTGTCAATCTTGGATCTGATGCAAGATAAATACACCTCCCTCTGTCGATCTTAGATCCGGAGCAAGGGAGAAGAGTGCACATCGCTCTAAATTTTTACGATTATAGCACTGCTAAGCCTTTATGCTGCCGAAATTTCGTGAAAATTATTGGACTTAAAATTCTTACACAAAATTAAGATCAAAATAAAAATTAATCTAATCTTGAATTATTAAATAAAATTGGCCTAGAACGTCCAAATTAAAATTATGCACAATCATTCTTTATTATTTTCACCTTAAAATAACAAGGTCTAAGTGGAAGACTTGAACCTAAGCAATTATCTCTCTAAAAAGACTTTTACATACTAATGAATTTGAACAAATACATCAATGACAAATCTAGTTGAACCAATGATCATAAATTGTTGATGAAACTCCATAATCATCAATTATTTAAATTGATTGAACATGATATATCAAGTATCCAAATACAAATAAATAATCTAATAATATCAAGTTATTTTTAATTAAAAAGCAATCACAAAATAAATCGAACATTTCAATAAATATAAGTCTAAGTCATGCCTCAGAAATGGACTTCAGTAATCCTAATCATAACTATGGCATTCCAACGGATGTAAGCCCTATGCATATCTGCAATGCAAACTTAATCACAACCTAAATTGGCATTCTAAAGAAATGTAAGTCCAACATAGATTTATAAATTGAATCAATCCAAATATGGCCTTCCAAAGGGATGTAAGTCCAGCGTAGAATCATAAATTGAATCAAATATAAACACTAGCATTCCAACGAATATAAGCCCAATCGTTGTTCACAATGTGAACTTCACATCTAAGATCCGACATTCCAATGGATGTAAGTCCAATCATTATTTGTAAAGTGAACTCTATATACTAAACATCGGCTTTCTAAAAGATGTAAATCCATCTCATGTTTGCAAATGCAAATATCACTCCCATAAATTTAGCAATCCAAAAAGGATGTAAGTCCAGCATATGTTCACAAAATTGATCATATTAAACCACATATAAAATTATGGCATCCCAATGGATGTAAGTCCAACCTATGTTTGCAATGCAAACATCCAAAGAGATGTAAGCACAACCTAACTTATGTTTGCCATGCAAACATAACATCAAATCAAACTGGCATTCTAACGGATATAAGCTCAGTCGTTGTTCGCAATGCGAACTTCACATCTAAGATTTGGCATTCCGAGGGGATGTAAATCCAAGCCAACCTAGTATTCTAAAGGGATGTAAGTCCAGTCACATGTTCGCCCTACAAATTTTCTTAAATCAACTGGCATACCAATAGATGAAAGCCTAGTCAGTCACTAATTCGCCATGTGAACATCTCTAAAATACGGAATTCCAATAGACACAATGTCAATTGTTGTTGCGGTGTCTCCAGTGGTGTGCGAGGGATAAGACCATGCCTATGTTGAGAACTGAGAAGCCCATAATGGCTCTGAGGGGAGAAATGGGAATACTACTGCCGTTGTCGTAATTGACTGAACCACGCATAAGCAAAAGCGGTAAAATAAAGGAAGGAGAAGGTATATGAGGCAGGTCCCTCTAAAAAAAGCCAGACGAGTGGGTAGAGGGTTATTATGACTCGAGAATCACGAGCCTTCTCATGTCACCTATGATGTGGGTGTCTTCATGTACCCTCCATTGTTGGAGATCATCTGGCAGGAAATTGCATTTCAGGGTTATAAATGCCTAGGATTTAAATTGACAAACGGCCTTTGAGCTCTGCTCAGAGTATGTTGAAGTCATCAAAAAAATGCCACAGCCTAGGAAAGATCATGATGCCACACTATCCTTGTTGTATAAGGAATTTGACCTTCGCAAGGAAGCCGACAGCGCATTGGAGAAGGCCAAGGGTGAGAGGAATAAGATGGCCACTAAACATGATAGTAACAAAGCAGAAAGAAATACGCTGGTTGTAGAACACTCTAGCAAGGAAGAATAAGGTAGGATTGATGTAGAACTTGGTGTGAGAAGTTCTAGCATAGAGAAGTAGAGTTCAAGGACAAAGAGTTGTTGTGAGCCAACATTTTGCAAACCAAGAAGTACAAAAAGCTTCTTATAACCACATTTATGGAAGTTCCAAATTTGGGATAAAAAATTGGTTGAATATAACCAACCGGATAGCAGATTCTTGGATTTTGACAATGTTCTCCCCTTATTAGACTGTAAACATAGCTACAGGGCGAGAGACGAGGGGCGAGTATTGCAAGCTAGCTAGGCTCCTTTCTTTTTTTTTTCTTTTTTTTTTTTTGTATACTTATGAGTTAGGTGTATGAGAAGATAAATGTAAGTTTTCTTCTTTTTTGGATAACTTTTGTCTATGTCGCATATAACTTTGACATTAAAATATTGAAATATTTTTAGGCAGCTCACCACTATTTTTGTGATGATGACATATTTTGCCAATACACTTGGGTAATGTATGCTTCAATGAGCTCATCTTAGTTGAGTCACATAGAGGGGGGGGGGGGGGGGGGGGGGGGCTTTATATATGTCCCAATTGGTGCACCTCATCTTTCATTAGACTCATGGATCTTCACGAAAGCACTCACTAAGTTTAACAAGTTAGAGCTACTGGAATGTAGAGTAGTTGTCTTTAAGTGTACCTCACCTTTCGCCAAACACTTGGGTAACCTAGGCTCACTAATAGGACGGACACATGTGCATCTCACTATAGAGCTTGTCATAAAATAGAGAGCCAACTCATTATGGCTATAGTCATTGCCTTAGGTACACCTCACATTTCGCCAGACTCTTTGGTTTTCACGGAGTTTCTCACCCAAACTTGCAACTAAAAGGGACTTGCACGCTACTTAATACGGAGCTTGTGGAAAATGAAGAGTTAGTTGGCTAGGGCTTGGCTATGAAGAGTTAGCTAGCTAGGGCTTGGCTAAGTTCCCTTTCTATTTCGCTCTCTTTTGTTTTCTCTATTTTTTTTTGTGTGAGTATTTTGAGCATTTTAGATTCTCCTTTTGATGATTCGAATGTACTCAATAATTTTGAGCGAGTAAGCTCATAGGTGAGGGTAATTATGCTAGATGCAGACTTTCCTTTTGGCTCACCTATAGGTCTTTTGCATGGACTTTTACTTGCTCATATCCTTTTAGTACTTTGAGGCCAAAATATGACCGGTCTTTAAGTTGATTAACAAACACTTAAAGTCAAAAGCTCTAATAAAGTCAAACAATTCTCATTCGCACTAATCTTACTCGGCTTACATATAAAGTTGGCTAACATTAGGGGTGATCAAGTAGATTTAAGGCATAGACGATTTCTTAATTTGTACTCGCATTTAATGTGTGAGTTCCTCAAATGTGACAAAACATAAGAGTTCACTTTCATGTAGGGCAAGTATGATAAAGTTCATCGAGACCACAAGGCAAGTTCCTCGAGTGCCCGACGAGTTGATTTTCATTACTTCTGAAAGAACTAAAAGCATGAAAACTAAAAACTTCCCTAAAGAGTAGAACCTCTTTAGAACGTAAGTGCTTCAAGTCCTCAGCACGTCTTTCCCAGAGTGAGACTACAATTGATATGTGTTAAGTCCTACTTGCTTCTTTATTATGTAGGGGTCATCTCATGTTTATTTGAGTTTGCCAAGTATGTTCTGGCGAGTGGCAGCATTCACTTTCTTTAATACTTAATAGCAGACTAGAAGCTTGCCTCCTTCATGTTGTAGCTCTTAATCATTCATCTTTTTATCTCTCCTTGCCTTAAAAAACTCAACATTCAAAGTTCCTATAATAATTTGAGCGTCATTTCCATTCTTTCTTCAATTTGCTTTGTCTACTTATAGGATTGTTGTTCATACTCTACAGCTATCATGACTTACTGACTGTGTAACTCATGTGTGACATGTAACACGGTTTCTACTCAATGAGACAATATGAAGAGCAACTAACCTGTCACTGAGAAAGGTGTCGCCTTGAGAGCCCAAAGGACCAATGGCAATGCTTCCACCCATTTGATTTTAACATCTTCAATCTTTTTATTCAACAAGTTGAATATTTGCATGTTGATCTCCTCAACTTGAGCAATAATCTATGAATGATGAATGAAGTCATACTTGAAGTGAATTTCTTTAAATTCACAAAATTCCTTTTGCAAGCCGTATATGTCAGATCATATACAATTTTTACTATGTAGATTGTGACCTTAGCAAATGTCTTTGCTTCTATCCACTTAGAGAAATAGACCGCCATCATCCGGGTAAACTTCATTTAGCCACTAATAAGTGGTAGCAAACCAACGAGATCAAATTCCCACACGAGGAACGGCTAAGGAATACTAATTAGCCTCAGTTGATATAAGGGTTGAGTTGTATTGGCATGAATTTTTGGTATTGTTCGCATCTTCTTGAGAAGTCTTCAAAATATTTCCTTAGAGTTGGCTAAAAATATCTCTGCCTTAAAATCATGTGGATGAGTATTCTTCCTCCCAAGTGAATATCCTTCTTTTAGAATTTTCTTTGACACATTTGAGGTTAAGTGAACTGATTCAACTCTTGAACCACTCTTCATCCAATAAGATGTATTGTGCTACCTTGATCTTAAATCATCTTGAATCTTTTATATTAGCTATAAGTTTCCAAATTTTTAAATACTTCATGAATAGGTCCACCTAGCTCGATAAATGGTTCTCTTCTACCTACAAGGACTCTCTTCTATACTTCAAACAAAGAGCTCCATAAGGGGTCAATGTCCTAGGTTGCTTGATGTGGGACAAGTCTCGTCCCTTTGTATTAGCACAATCCTTAAAAATTCCAAGTTCCTGATCTCCAAGTACTTCTACAATACTTCATCTTGGACTTCAAGTCATCCTTAATTTGGTTTAGCTTTAGCTACAAGTCCAAGTAAATAATTAAATGCTTGGTGCTGAGTCCTTGTGCAAATCTCAATCAGGTAAATAATGCTTCATACTCAACTTCATTATTGAAAACTCTAAACTTTATTTTCACTGATTGGGTAATAAATACACCTGTTAAACTCTTTAAGATTATGCTGACTCCCATCTCTCCTTCCCTAAAAGCACCATCCTCGTAGAGTGTCCATGACTACTCAAAATGGAGATTTCTTCATGTGGCGAGTTGTTGTTCCACTAGAAAGCCAGTCAGTGATTCCAACTTGATTATTGTATGGGATGAATTAAAGATATCAAACTATCTTAACTTGACCGATCATTTTAGCAATCTCCCTGAATAGTCAGGCTTAGCCAATATAGCCTTAAGTGAGTGGTCAATAACAACTTATATTGAGTAATGCCTGGAAGGATGAAGTTGTCGAGTTGAGACAATGAGAGTGAGTGTAGGTTTCTTCATGATTGGACATTGCAACTTAGCACTTTTCAACAACTTGCTGACATAATATACGGCTACTGCTTTTTTTTCCCTCTCAGTGAATTAGCATTGAGCTGATAGTATTTTCCTCTACTCTTAAATACAAAAGTAAGGTTTCTTCAGGCCTTAAGCTTTCAATAAGTGTGGTGAGATGAAAAACAACTTCAATTATTAAAAAGAAGTTTCACATTCTTTCGTCCACTCGAACCTCTTGGCGATCCTAAGGATTTTGAAGAAAGGGCGAACAGCACTCACCTGCCCTAAAGATGAAGTGATTTAGGCCAGTGACTCGCCCGATGAATCACTGTATTCTTTTATTATTCTCAGTGAGTGCATATCGAGTATGGCCTTCACTTTATTTAGATTCATTTTAATTCCCTCAAGCGTGAAGAGATGCACTAGGAACTTGTTAGATCCTACATCGAATGAACACTATAGAGGACTAAGGCACATGTTAAAATTCTTTAAAGTAGCAAAGGAGGACTTCTTTAAATCAATATGTGCTGCTTTAGCGACCTGCACTTCACTAATAGATCGCCTATATACACTTTTATGTTTCTCCCTTATTGCTCCTTAAAGACTTGATTTATCATCTTTAATAAATAACACCCGTATTCTTCATGTTGAACTGCATTATCTTATAACAACAAAGTTCCTCTCCCATGATAAAAGTTATTTTCTCATGGTCAATAGGGTGTTTCGGTGATAGCTTAAAAAGACATCTAAAAAGCTCATAATTGGGTATCTGATTACTAGTTAACAAGTACATCAAAGCATGGTAATGAGTACCCGTCTTTTGAGTAGATTGAGTTTAAGTTGCTAAGTCTATACGCATCCTCCACTCAGCATTTGCCTTCTATACCATCCCTACATTAGAAATCCATTTCAGGTACTAGACTTCCTTAATGGAGTCGGCTTCAAGTAATTTGTTTAACTCCACTATAATAGGCTTAACGAGTAAAGTTGATGTCTTTCTCATCATCTACTTTATACGACGTGTCCTTTCTTACGTTAAATTGGTGGCAGGCAACATTTACATCGATTAATGACATCTCTGCTACTATCTATGAAAACACATCTAAGTTGTCTCGCAAAACTTGGACAAATGTTACTCAATGTTTAGGTTGTAAGAAGGGCAAATCGAGTCACCTTCACCTTGCTTGCATTTCCTCAATAGCCTCTATAATTCCAATCTAGTGATTGCCACCTCAAGCTGTAATACCTCTTCGGTCACTTTCCTCGAGTCATCAACTGCTCTTAAAGATCACACCCTTGATTGGCTAAAGTTTCCCATAATAGTAATCTTTTGTAGATCTATGAAAAATTTAATTGCTACACAGTAAGTGAACATGACTACCCAAAGGTGTTCAACAGTGGGTGACTTAATATGGCATTATAAGTAGTTGGCGCATAAAAAATAATGAAGTCAACCATGATTGTAAATTGCTTTTCATCTCTCTAGATCACTAAGAGAGTGATCATCCTTTTAGTTCCCTATCGCTCTTTGAAAATCCATAGAGTGGCCCATCAATAAGCACGGGTTTAGAGTTTGCAAGATTCATCCTCTCAAATATAGACTTAAAGATGATATTGATAAAACTCTTAGTATCTATCAATATATTGTAGATTTGGTAGTTGATGATCAACGTTGTGATAACTACCACATCGTTAAATGGGTTGCCAACTGTAAGTTAATTTTCTTCCATGAAACTCAATGGAACAATCTCTATGTTAGATGCTCAAGCCATTACTATTGAGTTCACCAGTTCCAAACTTAATTGCTTGAGGCTGGCTTATCACGACTTGATGTTTCCTCCCAAAATTGAACATATATGGATTTTCTTAACAAGCACAGGCTCACTCCTTTAATCCTCTATTGGCTCTTTATCGGATTTCCTCACTCCTTCAACTTTCCAACTTTAATAAGCTCCTCCACAATATTTCTTTAAGTGTCGACACTCCTTTGTACCGTAATCATGATCTCAATGGTACGCATAATACATTGAAGGGTCAAGCGCTAGCCTATTGGCCCTCACCAGCATTAGGCGCTTGAAGTACTCCATGCATTAGATTGTCTTAACTAACTCGTTCATTGACACTCATAATGGGACAATCGTAGGGGATAACCTAGATGGTACTCACCCTAATATGAACAAGTGGGTCGTAGAATCTCCCAATGAATAGTTGATGGGGCAGCCCTAGGTGCGGGCCTCTATTGTATGTCTTGTGTGATCGATGAGTGCATGACACACTCAGTCTCTTTTCCATTCTTCTCACTCACAATCTACATTCAGAATGACAGATTAATGGGAACTATCTCAAAGGGTTCTCTCTATGAATTGCTCGAAGGACTGGGCGACTTCATTATATTCCTCCACATTCATGGTTATTGGCGAGTTCCAATAACTCCGCCAACATCTTTGGCTATCGAAGATTGAGGGCATATCTAAATGGTCCCTCCCTCATGTATTGAATGAGTGCAGCTTGTGCGACTGTAGGCTTAAGATCTTAAACTTCCGATATCTCTCTTTGGAAGTGGGTGATGAATTTTTTCTATGACTCTCTTGGTTCTCAATGTATTTGTCGTAGAGCTTGCGAGCTCTTTAGGGGATTCTATGCACTAGCAACTAGATCATAAATATTCTCTTAAATTTGGAAAATGAAGTAATAACAACTATAGGCAAGCGTAAAAATCATCTAAGAGCTAACTTTTTAAGATTTGCAAAAAGAAGATAGCATTTCAATGCATCATCAAGGTCAAGTAGAGAAGTAGTCGATTCAAAGTAGCCGACACAATCCACTAGGTCAATCCTTCCTCTGTAGGACTCTAAGTGAGGAATTTTAAACTTTGGTGTTAAGCAAGCTTTAGCAACCTCCCTAGAGAAGGCGCTGGCCAAACCTCTATTCACTTCTCGCCTGGACAAGATCTCTTCATCATTTGTATGGAAAGAGTCATCATCCAAGCTCAGGGTTAAGGTTAGTGTTTACTACAAGTCCCTGATTCGCAGAATTGCCAAGTCAGAGGAGCCTTCCAATTCACGCCCGCATGGAGTCTCCCTTGGTATCCTCTCCATCACACTTGGACAAGGGGAGTAATTCGCTCTTCGATCTGTTTCGAATTTTGTTGTGTAGTAAAATATTGGATGGTATGCTCCATGTCAACTGAGTTGTCTTTGGCGGGCAATCCTACGTTCTAAATAGCTAGGCTTCTGATCTATGACATCAATCCACTCACACCACATCAAAAAAGAATGTTGAATCCCATTTTATTCATAGATTGATACTAGGCCTTACTTGTAACTCTTGCTATGAGTAATGTGCAAGAAAAGAGAATGAGAGTAAATGCAGTGTGTAAATGAATATGGGAGAGCATAGTGTATATATGAAAACAAGAACTGTAGAGAGATCTCAATCACAAAAGACCTCCAAAAGCATCAAAAAGGTCTAAGAATATGAGAAAAACTCAATAGGATGTCACTGGACTCTTTATTTATTGGGTTAGAAGGCTACATATGAAGCTATAGGAAACTCACAAGATAACAATGAAAAATGTGCAGGCTCTAATGATTAATTGAATGCAGACAAATTGATGGGGTGTAGCTATGGTGTGGCTTTGTAAATGGCGTGGCTCCATATATGTATCTAGTTGCCTGGGTCCATATAGGGCCAATCCACCATTAGAGTCACTACCAAATTGTGATTAAAGAGAATAGGCAACAAGGCACTACCAAATTGTGAGAAAAGAGAATAGGAAACAAGTTGTCTTATAGAGATCATCCATCTTGATGTGTCAGGCGAGCCAACTAGGTGAGTCACCAAAGTGGATTACGAGCTCCTTGTTGAGGCTTTACTAGTAATGAATCCCCTGACCGTCGAGTTAAATGTGAGGTAGCAAGTGACATATATTTGAGTCGAGCTTGCCCATGCCAAGTCCAGGTTCCTATCATTCTTGGGCGAGTCTTCGATCGATGTTATACCTTGGGTATATAGCTTTCTTGGAGTCCACAATTATGGGTAACTTGATTTTATTGAAGAGCGTTTGAAAAAAGCTACCAATTAAATACAAAGCATGAAAAGATAGAAGAAGACTTAAGGATTTGAAACCAAGCAGGTAAGGGTTGTTTGAGATATGGAGGTCAAATGAGCAGAGCTACTTAGGCGATGAGGTTAGACAGTCAAGAATTGCTAGAACAAAGAGGTTGAATGGATATGATTCAATTGGATGATATAGACTATAAGGGTGGGAGGTAGATAAGTGATAAACAACGAGTAAGAGAGAAGGCCAATCAGAGGCCAAATAGATGAATGTTGGAGAATGGTGAGCTTTGGATAAGCATAAGCGATTTAGGTGTTGAGAATGAATGAACAAGTGCAATCAGGTATCAAGGGATGGACATACCAGTAGGAGTCATTTGACCAATAAATGCCAAATTGATAAGGATGAAAAAGTTTGAATGAGCAAGACCAAGAAAAACATGAAATAATGATGTGATGCAAGTTAGATAGGCATGAGCATGTTAAGAAATAGAAGTTAAATGGACAAGAAAAGAGTGACCATCTAAGGTTAATCAAACAAGATGCATTAGGGCATTAGGAGTTAGACAAGAAAAAGTTTGTCAAGCATTGGAGGCCTAATGTTCATAAGCTTACCGAGTGTTGCAGACCAACCCACTAATAGCCATTTATTTGTCATTGGTTGGATAAGCAGCAACCAACTTGTTGACAAAGGCTAAACAAGCAAAAAAGTTCAAGAGACAGAGGTTGGTAAGATGTTGATGTTTAGACAAAAAAAAGTTCACTTAGTATCGAAGATCGAATAAGTTAAAGTGGAGTATGCTAGACATTAAGAAAAGAGGACATCCAAGTGTCAGTGAAGGAAGCTAGTTGTTTATCTACTAAGTACACTAGTCAAGTAACAACAAAGGTACCCAATCTCATTTAGTTTCTCATTAGGTAATAAGACTGAAGATGGAAAGGAAAAACTCTTACGCAAAAATTTCTCTAAATTTATAGAGCACCCTTCCTAAAATTGAAGCAAAAGTTTCCTTTATAAATTGAATGTTAGGCCAATTTATAGGTTTATCCTACATAAATGTGAGAATGTTCAAAATATGACAACTTTTCAAGAATGAATGATGGCAATGACACATCCACATTAAAGCCCACGCAAATTTACAAATTAAGAAAACACCCCCATAACAGTCCCATCCAACTTTAGTTCATGATTAGGCACATATAGAAAATCATCATGCTTTCAACAGATCCTTTGAGATCAGCAATCATGAATTGAATAGAATTAAAAGATAAAGAGAGCAAAGAAAAGTAATATGATGCAAACAAGCCAAATTGAAATGAAAAATGTTAAAAAGGTTTGATGCTTTCTCACTCATAGCAAGCAAAAACATGCAACAATGATCCAAAGATAATTTTAAAACATTGTCTTATCCCTAGAGGAGCATTCTAAATTAAAGGGTGCCTGTGAGGCATAAGTTCCACAATAAATTGAACAAGATTGAAAGATTTTTTATTTATCACAAGCAATTCAAGGCTCGTTGGCCATAGTTGAGGCTATCCTCATCATATGGGCTGTTAACAGTTGAATCCATAGGTTCCATTATTTTAATCTCCTTATAGTCGATGATAGTGATATCGTGATTGGTTGTTATTGCCTCTATGAGAATAGATGATTGTCATGAGCCAAGCCAATCTCGTTCCGTCCAGGTCAAGCCTTTTAAACTGATATAGGCCAGTTCCAGTTCTGGTTTATTAGGTTCAGACATGCATGGACTTTGTCGAGTATGTTTAGATGTCAATCTACTCGGGCATGCTCAACTATTGGTTCAATCAACATGATCCAAAGTAGACTCCGATTAAGCCTTTATAGCTGCTTTCAGATCAATAGCTTTTGTCCACAATGTACTCAACTCTCCATCACTCCAGTTCGCAACACCTAAACTCTGATAGTCAAATCGGATCCAGTCTAAATCGTAAACCCAACAAATAAAGCTACTTCAGGGAGAATGCAGCACTCCAGAAAAAGTTAAATATTCCCCTAATAACTGACAGAAGAAAACACAGACGAGACAGAAATGAGAAATGATGAGAATACCAATTATCTCGGATGTGAAAGGCGTGGGCGTGGTGGAGGAGGAGACCCTGGCCTCCGTTAGTGGGGTCGCCGGCAAAGGAGGGAACGAGAGGGGAAGCCATAAAGCGATGTAAAAAATCAAGCTGCTTGGAGCGAGAGACACGGCCACCGCGTGAGAGCCCCAAGGGAAGCGGGTCTCCCGGCACCGCTCGCGCTATCCCTTCCATCGTCACCGGCGCCTCCGCGTCCAGCTCCCATCCGCCACCGTCTACGGCCCATCTCAGACGTCTCATACTTCTCCACTCTTTCTGATCACTATTCCAAATGGTACTTTCCCAACAGAGATATTCCATGAGATTAAAATTTTAAATTAGGTTTAATTATAATTTTAATTTGTAAATTAAGTATAAAAAATTAATAAAATAAGTCCAATCATCCCGTCATCCATTCAATGGATGACTTACTCATCTTTAATTTTTTTTAAAAAAAAGCTGGGAGTAGAAGTATTTCGCATATCTACTAATCCAGATCTAATCAAGTGAGCTTGTATCGTCAGAATTTCTCATAACTTTCACGTTGATCAAAATATTGTACGAATAGTAGTTTTACTTATCGCGCAAAAAAGCTGATGACGACGCGAAATTTTTTACAGCCACCTTTTCTGTTTTATATCGGACTCATCCGTGTCAATCGATGAGCAGTATCGTTGGAATCATAACGAAATTCTCCACAACTTTCCGTCAAAATTACGATCAGAACCGACACGCTATAATTCCCTCAGCTTTCATCTAAAAGTCATATTATTAAAATTTAATTAGATGGAGATGATGATTCTTGTTGTAGGAGTAAAAAAGTTAATTCATAGAGTGATGATTCTCGTAAGTTTTTAATAACTTATATTTTTATTTATTATAAAATTACTTTTCTTCTTTAAAAATCTATCATAAATTGGATATTAATAGTAATTTAAGAGAAAATCAGTTAAGATATTTGATGAATAATATTTTATTTTAAAAAATAATTATTTATGAGCTTTTATTTTGAAAAATAGTTATTGGTGTGCATTTTTTTTTAAAAAAAATTTGATTGATGGTGTGCCTTTATTTTTTATTATTTTTATTTTTTTTAAATTAATTTATTTGTATAACAAATTTGTCCATCCTCAAAATTGAGGTTGATTCCACCCTTGTCCTCTACCTAGGGGCTACCATGTGTTTAATCAATGATAATATCAAATTTTAGATTTTTTTTTTTAATTTCCTGAAAACTTTTATGTTGATACAATGATTTTGAAAATTAGATTGATCATTAAACTAAAATAAAATGTTCAAAATTCAAAAATTCAATCTAGATTGAACTAGATGATATAATGAATACTAAAATTAAATTAATATGATTTATACGATGTAATAATAATATAATATATGCCATGTCCTTGTGGAACCATTTCAATATTTTTTTCTCATAATAATATTCTCGATGGATACTAAAATTATTTTCTTCTTTCATTAGTAGTAAATCTCAATTAAAATAATATTATTCGTAAAAACTGCTATGTATCGAATCACAATCTTAATTTTTGATCAATATGAAAGTTGTGAAAAATTTTGTTACGATTCTAATAATACCAAGTTCGCTCGATTCTAACACTAGATGAGTCTGATATGAACAAAAAAGGCTACAAAAATTTCAGTGTAGCTTTTCATTCGTAAAACTCCTCAGATCGGGCATAACAAGAATTTTGATCAACATGAAGAAAAAATTTCGTTACGATTCCAACGATACCAAACACACTAGATTCCGACATTGGATGAATCTGATATGGACAAAATACTACAGCTGCCCTCAGTTTTTTTTTTTTTCAAATTAAGGATGAGTCAGTCGTCCGTTCAACGGATGACTAAACCTATTTTGTTAATTTTTTTTGTTATACCTAATTTATTAATTAAAATTATAATTAGACATAATTTAAAATTTTAATCTATTGTACGATTCACACCTTAAAACTTAAAACCCCCTTAAAACACCGAGCGAGCGAGGCACCTGTTGGCAAATTTCGATTTAAGGATTTACCTACAATGAATTTTAATATTTATTTTTATAATACTTTTTAGGCTTCCGAGCTATTTAATCAAAAACACATAAAACACACATACAAATCATAAAATTTAAATTCTCAATAATTAAGGGACTCTTTAGGATCAATTTTATTTTTTATTTTTTTTATTTTTATGTTATTTTTAAATATATATTTATTTAAAGTATTTTTATATGGTTTTATTTTTTATTTTATTTTTATTTTTTATATTATTTATGTATTGTTTTGAAATAACATGTTTAGTGGTGCTATTAGTTAAAAATATTTAAAATTTAAGTACTTTTTAAAAATAATCTACTTTAATTTTAAAAATAAAAAATAGAAATATATAAAAAATATATTTTTATAAATAATATAAAATTAAAAATAAATGATATAAAATAAAATTAATCCTAAATAAACCCTAAAAGGCCCTTTGGGATCACTTTGATTTTTTATTTTATATTTTTCTTTATGTTGTTTATATTTTGCTTAAAAATAAAAATTGTTTGATTGTACTTGTTGCTTTTAAAAACACTCAAAATATCTTTTAGATGTTTTGAGTATTTTTAAAAATAATATTTTTTATTTTTGAAAATAAAAAAAATATAATTATATAAAAATACTCTAAACAAATATATTTTCAAAAATAACATAAAAATAAAAACAAAAAACAGAAAATAAAATTGATCCCAAAGAGCCCCTAAGTTAAGATGACTTAAATTTTTTTAAATAATATTTAAATTTTAACATTAGATTACAATTATTACTAATATTATTTTTTTAAAGTGAGACATAATTTGTATGCATATATTTTGGCATTATTATGACATAAGTGTTAAATATGTAAATAGATTAGAGTTTGGTGGTATGCTTATAATTTTTTTATATTTTTAAATGGATATTACTTAATATTTTGTTGGAAGAAATACAATTAATAATTTATTTTAAATTAAAATATTTTAATTTTGAAATATGAGTACTACTCTTTTATGCTCATACAAACATTCGAATAAAAGAGTTGTGTAAAATTCTTTTTTACGAACATCTTTTGTGTGATCACAAAGCTATGCACTCAATTTATCATAAATCATTTTATTTTTAGGACTTCAAGAAGTTATTTATTGTCATCTTTTACAATGTCTTTTTGCTATGATCTCTTCACTAATCTTTCATTTGTGATAATTGTTGATATATATTTTTTATTATGTGGATTGGAAAGCACTAATCATCTGTCTTCACATCAACAATTCTAAGTTACAATAAGGACACAAAAGGAGAATCCTAGATTCAAAAATACAATTAAAAATATATTTTAAATTAAATTTTTTTAACATTGAAATATGAGTAATACTCTTTTATGCTCATACAAACATTCGAACAAAAAAGTTGCATAAATTTCTCTTTTTTGAACTTCTTCTATGATCACAAAGCTATGCAATCAATCTACCTTAAACCCTTTTATTTTAAAGACATCAAGAAGCACTTTATCATCATCTCTTACAATGTCCTTTCACTGTGATCCATTCACTATTCTTTCATTCATGGTTATTGTTGATATATTTTTTATTATTTGGATTGGAAAGAACTAAATGTTCCTCTTCATACCAATAATTCTAAGTTACAATAAGGATACAAAAGGTGAATCCTAGATTAAAAAAAAAGTAAGGTTTAAACGATATCCTTAGTGTTCAAATCTTGATCAAACTAGTTCAAACATCTTTTTTGAACCTATGGTTTCATCGTTTGATGCAAAATTATATTTGAGCAACTCCTGAAACATAAGTTTAAATTAGGTTTGATCACTATTCAAATAAGATTTGAACCTATCTTGTTTGAATTTCCTTTTGTAATTTGGTTCAAATTGAATTCAAACTTCATATTTAATCATTAACTTGAACAAAGATCAAAGAAGATCTAAACCTTAATTGAAATGTGTTGTAACCTTATTCAAATATTATTCTACATGACTTATTTGAACAAAGTTCTAATATTACTTTGCTATATATGCAGATGTCTCAATTTATTATTCTTATGCAGAGGCTCTATAATGCCTGAGTCAAATACAAAGCAGAGAATGACTGTGAATGTTATTAGTATTGAAAGTTTTGATCTTCTTTATTAGCCTATGAGATCCTTCTTCGAGTATTTTTTTTAAATACCAATGACTAGTACTTTTGCATGGATATAAGTCATTACTTTCTTTTAAGGATAGTTAATGATGAAAAAAATGATGGACACTCTATTGTGTTCAACATTAGAGATAACAACACAAAATGTGAAATTATTAAAGTTTCCTTAATTATTAGATTGTGTTTAGTAAATTTCCTTCAACGTGAAATTTTGAGGAGAGGACTAGAAATAGTATATTAATTGGCAACTATCAAAATAATGTTAAGAACTTTAAGAATGTAAACTTGGAGAGTGTAATCATAGAGTGCAATATAAGGAAAAATGATGTAGCACATCAAGGGAGAGAAGGACCTACTACAAGGCCTCAATCCAAAAACTAAAGCCAATGAGACTTAGGTTGTGTTTTATGTATTGTGGTATTTTATATTTGTGTCTCATTATTGTATTATGTGGTAAAAGATGTATTTAGTAATGTTTAATTGTTGTATACGAGTTATGATTGAGATCATTAAGTATTTAAGTGTTAGAAGTGTATCAGCAATATAGTGCATAGGCGCTAGTCTTCTGGCATTATGGTGCTACAATCGATTCTTAATGTAGTGTCTAGATAGAGAACCTAGTTCCTAGGTGCTAGCCTGTGGCGCCCAGACACCATGAGACAACTGTTTCGAGTTGTGATAGTTTTTTAGTGATTTTCTTCCAAAGGATGCATCCCTCGGAGTATTATACTTATATAAACATTTATTTTAACTTGATGGAGATTTTTAGAATATTTTGTGTGGAAATTTGAAGTGAAAACTCTTAGGGGGTGTTTGGCAACAGATTTACTAAGGATTTTAGCTCAAACTCAGAATCTTCTACCATACACCATCGGAGATTTAGTAAATCCGCATGCCGTCAGAATCTGTAACAAGACGCCGATAAACTCGATATTAAATCACATCTGCGATTTAATGGGATTGAACCTAGCTGCATGGCGGTGAACTGCAGGCTTCGCCCTCAACCCCTCGATCGCTATTTCTTCACCGCAATGATGTTTCCCCACTCTTCTTCGCCTCTACACGCAGCGTATCTCTCGGATTGCTACAGGTAAGTTCGTTCTTCACTGCGTCGTTCTTCAGCAACCAACAGATGTTTCCGGGATTTGATTGAGTGATCTCTTATCCTCTTCACTCTTCTCCCTCTTTCCCTCTTCCCATTTTCTCGCTGCACATCAGGCGAATATTCCCCTCTCATTCTCCAGCAACCAGCCAAGGCTTCCTTGTTCCTCCTCTCAACCAAGAGTCTCTGAATCCCTCTCCATCTCATTCAAGTGAGAAAGCAAATCCCAAGATATATGAATTCCCTTGTTGTGAGCTCTACTCCATAACCTTCACACTATCTATCTTGCTTATTTTATTTATGAAAATTGGTTGAGTTTTCCAGCTATACAGAATTTAAAATTTTATTTTATGGATTTCATTATTCAAGAAGGTTTCTTTCAATTAAAAAAATGGGAATGATGAAAGGATTGCTTTGCATCTTATCTCATTAGATCTGCATGGATTTTGCTGCTGAATGTTCTTATTGTCTTTAAACTGTTGTGAGGAGCAGTGGAAATGAAGTTGTAAATTTGTGAAATCCAATATTATTATTTTTTGATGTTTTGTATGGAGAACTTTCTGATTTATTGATGTGTTGTCTCATTTATCCGGTTTGGAGAAGTTGGATTGGGGCTTTGGCTTCATATTTGCTTTCTTCATCATAGTACTTCCAAATCATTGACATTTAAAGTAAAAAAAATATATGAAAAATGAGAAATGGGGGTGCACATATGTGAAGCCTAAGTCTGTCATGTTTGATTTGCAAATTTTTAATGATTGAAAGTACTATCTTGTTGCTTTGAGTTGATGTTGAATTAAACTTTCCTACACATTATATTCTGATTTTTGATATTATGTGATTTCCAACATTTAAACTAATGTTAAAGTGGGAAACATGAAGAATTTTGAGATATGCATAAGCCAAATCCTGCTTACATAAAGAAGTCAAGTTTAACTGTTTAGAGCTGTCTTGTGAAAATTCACAGCTTTTGCTGTAAAGATTGATTTATAATCTGATTGAGTTCATATGGCTTTTATTTTTTTTAAAATAGTTTTGTTGGCCGATTGTATGTGTTTAATATTAAATTATTTATTTTTATATTTTAAAAATATTATTATTTAATTATAACAGACTTAAATCCTCATATAACTTACCAAATATCTTTCTGGATTTAGCAGGATTTAATAAATTTATTACCAAACACTTTTCAGGATTTAACACCTTAGGATTTACTAAATCAGTTATACTAGATTTACTAAATCCTACTTGAAATAAATCCAATCTGTTGCCAAACACCCCCTTAGGTTAAAGCTTGGTGGCCGACCGTCCAAGGGATTTAGTGATCTCTCGCTATTGTTCTACTTAGGTGAGTAGAACTTCTCACATCCCTTCCACTTTTATAAGTGGGAGATCCTGAAGCACTCCTTCTTCCTCCCCTTCACTATGATGCTCGATGACCACACTATTATTTTGGTATCAAAGCTCAAGGTTCAGAGACATGAAGAAAGTGCTTGTAAGTGTTTTATATCAAATATAAGCAAGGTTAATTTTGTATTTTAGATTTTGTGTAAAGTTTCTTAGAGATTTTAGTGATTTCACTTGGTAACTCATGCTCAACTCATGTGATAAGCAATTTTATAAACATTTATCATGCTACCAATTAGTTCCCTCTATTTAAATAACTCAGCCTTTTTGTACTTAAACTTTATCTATAAACTAGGATACTTGAGTAAGAGAGAGCTCACAAAAGATAGCCAAACATATAATTCAAGCTTTGCATAAAAATCGAACTCATATCTTTAAAAACTTTGTGATTGTTCCTTCTATGTGTTTACTTAATGTTTTGCAGTATCTAGAAATTTATTTATGTTTGTTGAAGGCTAATCATTTTAAAATTTATGCAGCTCATTGTGTTAAATTTAGTTTACTTAACACATATTTAAATTTTTATTTGAAGTGACATATTTATATTTTTTTTGTTTACATCATGTCACTTAAATCTATTAGCTTGGAACAACTAGAAGGGTAGATGAGATTACTATGCGAAGTGAAGAGAAACTCATTAAGGTTGAAGACCTTCTCATTAACTTAGCAGCACAAGTTCAAACCTTAAGTACTAGAATTCAAACTCTACTGACTATCCCATGTCTGGATGACTTATAACCCCTAGGAGAGAAAAATATTGAACTTCTTAAAGATGACTATCCTGGTAGAAGAACAAATATAAGAAACATCCATAGGAAAGACTATCTTAAGATTCATGAAACCCCACATAAACCAACAAAATAAGTTAAGATAGAAGCCACAATGTATGATGATGTTCATGACCCAAATAAGTTTCTGGATTGATTTATCCAAATGGATGAGTTCTTTGATTGGTACCATATGGATGACTATCAGAGGACCACGCTTGCTAAAATAAAATTAGTGGGTCATGCAAAAATTTATTGGAATAACGTTAAGGGAGAGAGGTTTGATAAAAATCTATGATATGAGCTGAAATGAAAAAGATGCTAAAGGCTAAATATTGTTCTAAGAATAATAATAAAAAGCTCTATAAACAATTAGTGTCTCTTAAACAAAGAAATATGTGACCAGTGAAATACATAAATATATTTGAGGATTTAATAATAAGGATGCACTACATTGACTAGGAATAATAATTAATCAACAAGTTCATCATTAGCTTAAGAGAAGATATTATGAATGAGGTAGAGCTTCATGATGCCTGTAATTTAGAAGATGTCTTACACTATGCTTTACTCCTAGAGAAGCATAAGAAAGCTGCAACTGCATCTAAGGTGAAAGCCCAAATATCATCTAAATATCCATCCACATCATTACCTCAAAGGTCTATTACTAGACACCAATCACATATGACCTATATTAAATCTACGTCTAAAAATATGAGAGAGATAATTTGCTTTAAATATCATAAGAAGGGTCATATATAGAGTTAGTGTAGAGCCAAAATCATGTTCTTAGATGAATTAGAAGATTTATAAGAAGAGAAGGATATAAAAGAGATATATGATGATACACCCCTATTAGATGAAGAAGTAAACCCTAATGGAGAAAATTTAATGTTAGTTATGAGATGTATGATGGCATATAAAGAAGAAGAGGACTAGAGGAGACAAAATATTTTTTCAATGTATCTCTTATGTAAGGAAAAGAGGTGTAAGCTAGTAATAGATGGAGATAGTGTTATAAATGTTATGTTAGCCCATCCTATCACTAGGGCCAACCTTATGGCAGAACCTCATCTATAACCATTTTATGTCAGTTGGGTGACTCACTTATCCTTACCCATAACAAATAGTGTCTTATTCTTATTAAGATAGGTAGCTATGTGGACCAAATCTCATGTGATGTTCTTCTAGTGAAAATCACACATATATTATTAGGGAGATCTTGGCTTTATAATTTAAATGTAATTCATCATGGTTGTGAAACACTTATGTATTCAAATATAACAAAAAGATCATTAAGTTGTTTTTTGTAAAACCCACTGAAAAGCCAATTACACCCCACATAGAATTCTCACAACATCTCCACATAAAACCAATTATAAATGACAACCCAAACCCAATCAAAATAAAAATATCAAACTCTTATTAATCGTGATATCACCATCCAGTGATAAGAATGATACTTTTGATCTACATTTTGATATGTGCAAATCTCCTAGAATTTAAACAATAACCTTATGGTTTAGATGCTTAGTTAGAGAGTTTATTGATCCCACTTCTCTATTTATTTTGCACCTTTGGGATGTTTTCATTGATACTAAGGATCACCACATAATTGTTGTAATCTTAGATCTGTTATCTGAATTTACTAATCTAACTCCTTATGATTTTCCTAGTGAATTATGACATTTAAAAGATGTACAACATGCTATATACTTGATACCTAGATCAAAGATACCTAACTTGCCATATTAATGGATGAATCCAACTGAACATGTAGAATTAAAATGACAAGTAGATGATCTTTTGAAAAAGTATTTTATCCAAGAAAGTCTTAGTCCATGTACAGTACATAGCCCTTCTAAGAATGATGAGACTTAAAGAATGTGTGTTGATAGCAGAGCCTAAGATCATAATAAAATATAAGTGACAAGTTAGATCTTATTTCTAGCTCATCTTTAATTTTTAAGATTGATTTGAAAAGTAAATATCACAAAATAAGGATTAGACTAAGAGATGACTGGAAGATAACTTTCTAAACTTCTGATGATCTTTATGAACATTTAGTTATGTCATTTGGACTTTCAAATGCATTTAGTACATTCATGAGATTGATGAACACTTTAAAATCTTATATTGGTCATAAGATCATAATAAAATATAGGTGATAGGTTATATCTTATTTCTAGCACATCTTTATTTTTTTTTAGAATTCATCGTATCCATTGATAGACTAAAAGCAAATCCCTCAAAAATAAAATCTATTCTAGACTGGCCTACTCCAAAATCTTTTATGAATGTTAGAAGCTTTCATAGATTAGCCACCTTTTATAGGAGCTTTATTAGAGACTTCAACACCATTGTAGCTTTTAAGTCCAACACTTAAATGAAGATAAATTTGCTTGAGCTATTGATGATAAAAGGGCTATGAGGCAAATCAAAATCCTTATGACCTCTTCATCCATATTAAAACTCTCTAATTTTGATAAACTATCTGAAGTAACTCGTGATGCTTTAGGTGTTGAAATTGATGAAATATTAAGTCAAAAAAATCATCATGTTATTTTCTTTAGTGAAAAATTAAATGACGTTAAGGACAAATACTCTATATATGATCAAGAATTTTATGCAATCATTCAAACTCTTAAGTACTAGTGATATTATCTATTACATAAGAAATTTATTCTAAATATGGCTCATCAAGCCCTAAAATTCATCAACTTTTAAAGTAATTGAATCATAGGCATGCTAAGTGGGTTGAATATCTTTAAGAATTTTTCTTTGTATATAAACACAAGCCTAGAGTAAAAAATAAGCCAGTAGATGATTTATTTAGGGTATCTCTAGTCATTTCATCGTTAGAATTTTAAATATTTGGATTTAATACTTTAAGAGAATATTATAAAGCTTGCATTGATATTCATTTAATTTATCTAAAACAAAGTTCAAACTCTTGACTTTTCATAGTCCCTTTGTTATCATTGATGCATATCTTTACAAGGGCAATAAATTATGTGTCCCTAGAACATCCATAAGAGACTTTCTTATCCTTGATCTTCATTCAAGTGATATAGCTAGACTTTTGGTAAATAAAAAATGAAAGAACTTGTTGAACAAAGATTTTACTGGCCATCTCTTAGAAAGAATGTTGAACGTGTCATAGCCAGTGTTATACCTATCGTTAAGCTAAAACTACTAAAGAAAAGGTAGGTCGTTACATGTGTTACCTATTCCTTCTCAATCATGGGAAGACATATCAATAAACTTCATTTTAGGTTTACCTAAAACACCTTGTGGACATGACAATATTTTCATAGTTGTGGATAGTTTTTCTTAAATGGTGAATTTCTTACCTTGTTCAAAATCAAATGATGCATCTTATATAACAAGGTTATTCTTTAAGGAAATTATAAGACTACATGGAGTGCCATCCACTATAGTTTATGATAGAGATGTTAAATTTTAATCTTATTTTTAGAATATACTATGAAAATTGATGGGAAACAAAATTAAAATTCTTCTCTGCATTTCATTCTCAGGTTGATGGGTAAACATAAGTCATCAATAGGATTGTAGGGAGTTTCTTGAGATGTTTAGTTAGGAAGAACATATGAAATTAGGATTTAACTTTACCTACAACTAAATTTACTTACAATAGTATTATTTTTCTGGTCAACCCATAAAACACATTTTGATATAGTTTATGGATATAATCCTAAGATGTTTATTGACCTAAGTAGCACCCTTTTCAAGCATTTTTTTGATTCAACATATTATGGTGTTTTAATTTAGAGGGTTGTTGTGGACATCACACAGATCTTAGGGGGTACTTATTAAAATAATTGGGTATGAAATTAAGATATGATATATCATCTCAAAAGATAGTAACATCACCCTACAATGAATCTAATCACCTAATAAAGACTCCTAAGACAAATGAGTCTTCATATATACCCGAGATCTTTTTCCTACTTTACATGAAAAAGTAAAGCTGGATTTATCTTATGCTAGGTTCTTTAGTTCCCTATTGAAGCAAGCTCTCATAGTTAATTTCACCCTAGGAAATATAAATTTGCTACGAAAACTCTCGATTAAAGTAGTTAATTATTATCTCCAAAGATTTCAAGGCTAGACTATCAAAGGATTGGTTATTTTAGGAAATCAATTGGAAATGTTAAATACTATTCTTAAGCCATATAATACTGGTTTGTCCCTATCTTTTTTTAGTAGGCTTCCTTTGTGAGAGAGATTATCAAGTGCAGAGTGAAAACATAGAGATACATCTTGATTTCCACTATGTATTAGTGTACACAATGTGTGTATACCAATTTTTTTTTCTTAGGATTTAGGGGGATATTTTAAACACTTTAAACCCTATACATAGTATGCACAGGTAAGTAATTTAAGCATAATTAAAAAAATAAACAATGTTGACTCCATGAGTCCCATCTCATATGAGATTGATTTCGATGATAACAAATACATGTTCAAATACTACTAATCAAGTTAAATTCAAGTGTGCAGAAAAAATTCTTCAGCTCTTAATTTTTTAGTTATATCAGAATGTTAAAGCTATTGGACATGGACTGGGTGAGAATTTTTCTAGGAATTACTATATTAAGGCAAATGAAAAGCTCATTGAGTTAAAATAATTGATTCATTCATTTTTAAATTCATCATTCTAAAATTATTTATATTTTTCTATATTACAATTATTCAATAAGTTATTCATTTTGGATAGTATAAACTAAATGCATGAAATAAATTCCATTAAATGTGTGGTGAAGCAAGATAAATTATGTTCAAACTTTATTAAATCATTCTATGCCATTCATAATTTTTATTCATATTTTTAGTGCATGAAAATTGAATTATCCTAAAATTATCCTTTTTTCCTCTTATTCTCTCTCATATTATTTTTTCTTCTCTCTCCTATTATCATTTTCATCTTATCATTGTTATGGTTTGGCCAAAATTTTTAATGTTTTTTATGTAATAAAATGAGTGAAGTTCATTTAAAATATTTTCATATTATATTCCAACATTTTCATATTTTAAGAATTTATTTATTTGAATATTTGAATTTGAATTATTTTGAATTATTCTTAATTCAAACTTCTTTATGCATGATATATGCTTGCTAAATTAAATAGATTTTTTTTATAAAATACGTTGAAAAGCATGATTAATTATAATTATTTAGAGCCAAATTAATCTATTACAAGTTATTTTAAGTTTAAATTCAAATTAACCTTCTTTTTTTAAAAAAAATCCTTTTTGAATTTGAACTATTTTAGGAAACTTTTAGGGGGCATGCCACTTTGCTTTAAAATTTATAAATTTATATATTATTTAAACATTCAATATGTATATAATATAATCAACTTATATCTAAATTGATTCATGCATTTACTTTGAGGATTTCCTATTTTTTGAAACTAATTTGGCCGAAATTATTGACTTGATTTTTCATGGATTTATTTTACTCAAAACCCCCTCCTTCATGTTAAAACCTTCTTAGCCAAATTTCCTATAGGATCCCCTCTCTCTTTAGCCGTGAATCACATAGTAAATATTCAATATTGGCTTAAAACAAATTTATAAAGGAGCCCATTGAAGATCTCCTTGGCCGATCTTTCATTCCTTGGATTTGAAATTCAAATTGATGCCTAATTAGTTTTCCTCTCATTGGATCAGCTTTCGGTTGACCCTAGACTCTTCCCTCTTCTATTTAAGAGTTTGTTTCTGCTTAAAAATTGTTTCACAAAGCTAATATTCTCTTTTGCTCTCTTGTTCATTTTCTCCACTTTGGCCTATCTTTGCAAAAGAAAATACTTAGAGATTTTTAGTGATTCAAGTGCAAGCATTCCTCATCATTCTTCTCTTTCCCTTGAACATTTAATTGGCTTGAAGATTGATTGGGAAAAGTAGAGGTTTGCAGTGTTTTCTCCCTTGGTCGAAAGCATTATAGCATTGGTCTTGAATTTCTAAGGAGCTAAGTTCTTATACTTGTTTTATTTTTTCATGGCTTTGAAGTTTACATGGTTATTTAAATTATCTTGTGTTCATTCACTACATAACCTTTAGCTCTTGTTTGGCCAAGAGCAAACATAAGAAGATCAATTTGTTTTGGACTTAACTACTTGATAATCCTTTTATTTCTTGTTTGGCCTAAAGCTAACATAAGGAGATCAATTTATTTTGTGCTTAATCATTTTATAATCCTTTTATTTTTGTTTGGCTGAAGTATCTTTCAAAGGCTTTTAATTTCTTAGTGCTTAATCTTTTGAACATCTATTATTTATCCCTTTGTCTTAAAGTTTCGTATAGGTTGGTTAAATTTGATTATGCTTAACATCTTATTTCATTTCACTAAAGAATTATTATTAAATATTTAAATTTCTTACAAAAGTTAAAATTAATTTTTTTGAACTTTATTTTTTAAAAGCCCAATTCTCCCTCCCTCCTCTTGGGTGCTATAGCTAAGCAACAAAAAATAACTAAAAATAGCTAATTTTTTTGGCTTTTTTTAAATATTTTTAATTACACTTAAAATACTTATGTACACATACTGTACATGGGTTAAAATTGCTTAAAATACCCCCTAAACCCTGAAAAAAGAAAAACTAGTGTACACACACTATGCACACTAATGCATAGTGGAAATTTGGACGTAGCACTACATCTGGACTTCACATGTAATAATTTCTCCCTTTTATGGACCATCTCACATGAAAGGCTCTTTCACCCTTTTTTTTCAAAGGCATGCTCATGACACCTCATTCATCAACTCCTCGCAACCGGTAGCCGGAGTCCCTCTTCCCTTCTATGCATTGACCAAACTCTAGCTTTTACTCCTCTCTTTTATTCAGTAAGAAGCTAAAGCTGATCTCTTCAACCCCTTTTGCATGTCTCCTTTCAACAGGAAACCATAAGAACCCAAGCATAGAAATTGACAACCCTCCTCTCTCAGCTAGTAAATACCCAAAACTACTTGAGGTCCCCCTTCATTTTCTGTTTGCATGACCAAAGCTGAGACACAACTTCATCGCCATCTCTCTCTCCGACAATGAATATCTCTCAGTACAGTAGCTCATATGCAATAGCTAGCCTTAAATCCACCACAAAAATACCTCTTCATGGCCTACTCTCAAGTAACAGTTAGAGTCATTCTTCTTTTTTCTTTTTTCTCTTCTACTCAGGCATAACTTAGTCCTCCTTAGACAGCCTCAGTTGTGTGACACATCTAGCTGACACTACATCTCATGTCTCCATGCTTTCCTAACCAATAACCAACCAACCCACTTGCAAGCCGACCTTGAACTCGCTTCTCTCCTCTCTCCACTCTCCATCTCTCATATGTACTCCAACTCCACCAATTTCCATCTTTCTATCGTGCTTCAGGTACACAGTAAGCTTGGCCTAACTGCCATCCTTACATGCTATCATCGACCAAGCCCACAACCACCTCAAGCCTAGTCACTCTCTTAGACCAAAAGTCCCTCTCTATCTTTTACCTTGATTTTATGCTATAGATAAGGCTAAGACCTCCATCTCAACCTACTCCACACACACCACTTCTGATCACCTTCCCTAACACCTCTCCACCAACTTCCATCCTTATTTTTTTTGGGCAAACAACAATACTTGGTTTTCCCTAGCCTGTTGAAGCTAACTTCCCAGCTACATTCATTTCAACTGCACATGTCAGTAATCAAGGATAAATGGTGAGGAGGTAGTTGGATACTCACTCGAGGGAGTATTGTATTGACCCCCAACAAAACTATTTTAGTGCATCAATTCCATCATGCATTGGCTCTAGTGTGGTATAATTCTAACACTTAAGAAAAGCTTTAGAAACCTCATGTTTTGTGAAATGAATGCGAGTGTCATTAGGAATCAACTGTTAGATCTCCTATACTTTACTTTTAAATCTTTTTGGTGAGAGTTTATAAATGAAATCATGATTGTTTATTCCATATGTTTGAAATGAATATCCATGATTCAGTCAAATGGAATAGTACTTTTATTTTACTTATTAGGCCTAGTTAACTCATGGCCATTCGATCCTTGATCGAATGGCCATGATGTTGACCTCACTCTTACTAAGGTTGATACCCTCCACTCTTTTGACCTAGGATTTATTTTAAGCACTAAGATTTTCTCACTTGGAGCTAAGACACTTCTAATGGCTATGAAGGCACTAACCCAAAGCCTAGACTATTTATAAGGCTTAACCCTAGGAGTAGATCGTGACCTTGACTAAGTGGAACTGGACCCCGACTTTAAGGCAAATCTCACATATCAAACCTAATTGATCATATGTAACCCAAAATCCCAAAAATTTTCAAACCATACCTAATCGGTGTTCTATTTGGCCAACTATCCAAGTTGATTCAATATGACCCATTTGGGCCTAAAGGGGCAAAACCAAAAATTCATCTAAACCATTTAAAATTGAACTTATCCAAGCCACTTTAAACATCACCTGAACTTCATTAAAGATTTATTAAGATTTAATTTAGTCAATTGGCTCACCTAGCCCAAGTTGACCTGATTAAACCCCATAAGGCCAAAATTAAATTCAATTTGATTCAAGCTAAGCTAAGCCAACCTAAAGCTCCAATATCATTCTAATCACATATTTGAACATTCCTCATGACTAATTGATATCAAAATAGACAAATTAACCAAGTTGACCTAATCTAGCCCAATTTGACATTTAGGGCAAATTGGACCAAACTTTAATTCAATTTAAACCAAACCAAACTAATGTTGATTATATTCTAACATCCAATTGAAATCAAGTAGTTCAATTTGGCTAGTTGACCCACTTAATTCAATTTGACCCAATTTGACCTAAAGATAAACATAAAGCCAAATCTTGATTTAACCCAAATTAGTTCATACCCATTATTGCAATTAATCCTAATATGATTGATGATCATCACCAAATAATAATTGAGCTCAATTAAGCCAATTCAACCTATTAACATAACTTGAGCCAATTTGACCTAAATAGTCAAATTAAAACAACTCTTGATCCAAACTTTAATTCAACCTAAATAAAACCAAACTAATCTCTACAATCACTTTCAAAATGATTGTTGATTATATTCTAAGATCCAATTGAAATCAAGTAGTTCAATTTGGCTAGTTGACCCACTTAATCCAATTTGACCCAATTTAACCTAAAGATAAAAATAAAGCCAAATCTTGATTTAACCCAAATTGGTTCATACCCATTATTGTAATTTATCCTAATATGATTGATGATCATCACCAAATACATAATTGAGCTCAATTAAGCCAATTCAACCCATTGACCTAACTTGAGCCAATTGGACCTAAATAGTCAAATTAAAACAACTCTTGATCCCATTCAAATTAGATTCAATTGACACTTATAATTAGCTCTAAATTAATTATTGAGCACTCCTTAATAGCTAATTGAAATCAAATTGATCAACCTAGCCTAATTGATCAACTTAGCCCAAATTATCTTAAATGGTCAAACAGAACTATAACACAATCCAAACCAAATTAAACTGAATCAAAGCCTATAATCAATTTCAAATGAACAATTGAACATGACCCAACCTCCCATTGCACCCAATTTGACTAATTTGACCAAATTGATCAACTTGACTCATTTAGCTCATATGAACCCATATGAGCCAAATTTAACTCCACATCAAATTAAATCAAAGCAATTGTATTAATGTGTTCTAAATTATCATTTAAACACAACTTAATAGTCCCTTGAAATACATTTAGTCAATTAGCCAACTTGACCCAATTGAACCTAAATTGACGTACATGAGTCCAAATGAGCCAAACCTAATTAAATCAAGTCCAAATTGAACAAAACTTGACATGACTAATCCTCACATGTCCATTGACCTGCCCAAGTGGACCAAACCTAAGGTGAACCTAGTTCAACTCAAAGCAAGTGAATTAAGGGTTCCAAATAAGATAAAATCTCAAAATAAGAAGGTTTAAGGAAACCACCTTAGCATGCCTTGAGCTTTCCTCAACTGACTCAAGCTAACTCAAGGCTGTTTGGTCTAGCCTTTCACTAAGGAGAGGTCACCCTCATCATGAGCAGCCCTTGGTTCACTCCCCATGAGTTGTCCCCCTCACAACTGGCCACCTACCTTCCTCAGCCTTTGAGGAAAGTCCAGCTCATCAATCTAGAGCCAAAATTAGCCATGTCTACTACCTGACCGACTACCATGTCCTTAATGAACCCCTTTAAATGGTTAACTTAGGGAGGAGTGTATAATGGAATGATCACAAAAAGAATGTCATAGTAGATGGATGAAGAATATGTGCTCTGAATCTTTCATTCACTAAAGTGAAAGAGATGTGAAAGTCTTACTCACCCAAGTAGAACTGTAGGGAGAGATCACCAAATCCCTTGAATGGTTGACTACCAAGCTCCAACCGAAGAGTCTTCACTCATATTTTCACACAAAAATAGTCTAATCTTCTCCATTAAGTTTGAATAAAAGTTCATATAAGTATAATACTTTAAGGGATGTGCCTCTTAAGAGAAAACCATGAAAAAAATTGGCATAATGTGAAACTCATTATTTCATAGCGCTGAGGTGCTACAGGACAGCACTTAGGCACTAGATTCTCTATCTAGACACCCTATAAAGAAAATGACCAGAGTGCCGTAGTGCAAGATGGATAACGCTTAACCACTATATTGTTGATGCACTTTTGATATTAAAATATTAAATGATTTTATTCTCAACTCACATACAACACTTAAACATGATCAAATATATCCATCACTATATAATACAACACATGAGACATAAATATAAAATATAACAACACATAAAATATAATAAAAGTCCTCATAAGTTTAAGTTTTTGGTTTGAAACGTCTGAGAGGTCATTTCTTTTTTTGATGTGCTACATCAACTCCTTTGAACCCTAAAGAACTCTTCTCCGAAGAGTAAGAATTTTGAAAGTCTTCAAGAAGTTTAGGGGCAAAGCTTTGTAGCTCTTTTAAGATCATCCAAATATCCTCGCTTGAAGGCTTGTCTTTCCACCTAATTAAGATTCTCTAAATGATGATATCATATGTTGGTGTTTCACTTGTGATAATATTCTTCACTTTAAATAATGTTGGTTGGATAAGTAACTATAAATAATTTCTTTCATTTTTTGCAAAAGTCTCAATCTACAAATTTGGAGGTTGGGTAACTCTTTTAAAAGATATTAGATCTTTCACATTGAAAATATGAAATGTGAGGGGGCAATTCAAGAATATAAGTGTTAAAATCAAATTTCTTAATAATTTTAAATAGCTTGATGCTCTCACTTGTAACTTTTTATATTTTATAAAAGAAAATCTTTTAAGATGGATATGAACCAATACATAAGCACCTATCTCATATTCTTTAAAATTTATATCTTTATTTTTTTTATTAAGCATACTTAGCACTTTGTATTTATACTATTTTTTTATATCTTTATGAAAGATACAAAAATCACATGCAAATGTATATATTGAATTAAAAAAATATCTGAGTAGATGAATTAGCTAGAACAATAAGCATTTTAGGGTATATCCATAAACTATGTCGAAAGGTGATTAGTGTGTTGATTTGAAAATGGAACTATTGTATGCAATTCAGATGTAGGTAATGTTAAATCTCAATTTTCTAAGTTTTTCTAACTAAATATCTTAGTAAATTTTTTAATGTCCTATTGATGACTTCCATCTATCCACTAGTTTGTGAATAAAATGCAAAAAAGAATTTAGTTGTGTTTCCATCAATTTTCATAAAGTTTTTAAAACTAAGATATAAATTTGACATATTTATCAAAAACTATAGTGGATGGGACTCTTTGTAACCTGATAATTTCTTTAAAGAGAAATCTTATTATGTAAGATGCATCATTTAATTTTGAATAATGTAAGAAATGTTCCATCTTAGCAATTCTATCTAACTCTCATTGTTCATGAGCCACCTTAGGTTAACCAAATCCAAAATCTATGGATAGGTCTTCTCATGATTTAGAAGAAATAGGTATTGATGTGTAATGACATACTTTTTATTTGATATTTTTAGCTTGGCGATAAGTATAGTACTGGGCTACAATATATTCAATATCTTTTCGTAGAGACATCAAGTAATTCCTTTGTTCAATGAGTGTTCAAGTCCTTAATTTATTAAAGTATTATGATATACCTCCTGAATAATAAAGAAACTATCAAAATTTAAGGACTTGGATTCATGTTCCAAGTATATTATATAGAAATTAGGGCAAGTTTTCTAATCTTCCTTTAAAGTCTTAAATCTAGGGATTTAAAATTCTAAGGATGAAATAATCAAATATACTATAGAGAAAGCATATGTTGTTTATTTTTTTATTCCAAGTTTATGTTTAAGCATAAAAGAAAAGTCTTAAAGGTATTCAACCAATTTAGCATGTCTATAATTTAGCTTCTTTTGGGAGTTAATAAACTTTGAAGTTTGATGATTTGTATTTAGAATAAACTTCTTATGTAACATATAATGTCTCTAGTGCTTAAGAGTTTGATAATCACATAAAACTCTTGATCATATGTAGAATATTTTTGTCTAGCATCATTTAATTTTTCACTGAATAAAGTAATTTGATGATTTTCTTGACTAACCATTCCACCAATTTTGATACGTGGCATATCACATGTCATTTCAAATACTTTATTGAAGTCAAGAAGTCTTAAGATAAATGAAGAAGTCATAAGAATTTTCATTTTTTTCATGGCCCTTTCAGTATTTGTGGTCCACATAAACTTATCACTTTCTTATGATGTTAGCGATAAGGGCTACAAGAATACTGAAATTTCTTATAAACCTTTTACAAAAAGTAGCTAATCCATAAAAACTTTTAACATCCATAAAAGACTTTGGTGTTAGCTATTCTCTAATGGACTTAATTTTTGATGGATCAACAGATATAATGAAACATAAAAATATGACTTCAATTTTATAGAAAAATTATCTTTATTAGTTTTATAAATGTACTAGGTGCATTTGAAAGGTCAAATGACATGATTAACCATTCATAAAGATCATCAAGAGTTTTAAATTCTATCTTCTATTTATCACATGGTCTATTCCTTATTTGATGGTATCTACTTTTCAAATCAATTTTAGGAAATAAAGATGAACCTGAAATAAGATCTAACATGTCATCCAACATAGATATAAAAAATATATATTTTATTGTGATCTTATTTATTACTCTGCTATCAATACACATCCTCTAAGTTCCATCTTTCTCAATAGTTAAACAACTGGTACATCACATGGACAAAGACTTTCTTATATAAAACTCTTCTTCAAGAGTTCGTCTACTTATCATTTTATTTCTACATGCTTGAGTGGATTCATCCTATAATAGGGTAACTTAGGTATTTTTGAACTTAGAATTAGGTCTATGGTATGATGTATATCTTGTAATGGTGGTAGTTTATTAGGTAAGTCATCAGAGATTAAATTAATAAATTCAGATAATAAATCTAAGATCATAGTAGGTATGTGGTGATCCTTAATATCAAGAGAGACTTCCTTGAAGTGCAAGATAAATAGAGAAGTAGGATCAATGAACTCTCTAACTAAATGTTTAAAATTCTAGGGGAATTACATGTATTAAAATGTATATTAGAAGTATACTCTCTATCGCTTGATGGTGATATCACTATCAACTGGAGTTTCACATTTTTCTCTTGATTGGGTTTGGATTGTAGTTCATAATTTTGTTTATAAAGAGGTGTAGGGTAATTGATGTCATTTCATTAGGCTTTGCATGAAATAATTTAATTATTATTTTTCATTATGTTTGAATATATAAGTGTTTTCATGATCATAGTGGATTGCATTCAAATCATAAAGTAATGATCATCATGTAGGATATGAGTTATTCATATTGAAAGAACATCACACCAAATTTGATCAATATAGCTACCTATCTTAATTTGAATAAGTTATCTATTTATGATAGGTAGGGATGTTTGATTTACTCAACTAACCTAAAATAGTTCTATATGAGGTGCAGTCGTAAGGTTGGCTCTAGTGATAGCATGGGTTGATATAATATTCATAGCATTACCCCCATTTATTACTAGCTTACATCTCTTTTTCTTACATAAGATATACATTGAGAAAAATATTCCATCTTCTCTAGAAGTAGTCATACACCTGATAACTAACACTAAATTACTTATATTTGGATTCACTTCTTTATCTAAGAGTGGTGTATCATCATGCATCTCTTTTATATTTTCTTCTTCTCCTAAATCTTCCAACTCATCTAGGAACATGATTTTAGCTCTACATTGATTTTTCATATGACCTTTCTTTTGACATTTGAAGTAAACTATTTCTCTCACATTTTAAAAGTAGATTTAGTGGGTGTTATATTAGAGGGATTATTTGATGTAGCAATATTAGGCTTAACAATAGCATTTTGAGATTGAGAAATGGTTAGATATTTATAGGAAATTTGAGCTTTCATCTTGAATGTCGATGCAACTTTCTTATTTTTTTTCTAGGAGTAAAGCATTGTGAAAGACATCTTCTAATGTATGAGGGTCATGAAGCTCTTCCTCATTTCTAATATCTCCTCTTAAACCAATGACAAATTTATTAACTAATTATCACTCTTGACTAGTTTAGTGTGTTCAAACTATTTAGTCCTTAAATGTATTCATATATTCAACTACTAGCATATTCCATTGTTTAAGAGTAGTTAATTATTCATGGAGAATTTTATCATTTTTAGAATAATATTTAGCTTTAAAATTTCCTTTATTTTTACTCATGGCATGAGGTTTGAACTGAATCTCTCTTTTTCAGCTAAAATGTTATTCCAATAGATTTTTGCATGAGCAACTAATTTTATTTTAGTGAATGTAGTTCATTGATAATCATTCATATGATATTAACCAAAGAAATTATCAATTTGGATTAACTAATCTAAAAATTTATTAAGTTCACGAATACCATCATATGTTGGGGCTTTTATCTAAACTTATCTTATAGGTTCATGTAAGATTTCATGGATCCTAATATGGTCTTATCTAAGGATATTTGTTAGATTTGGTCTTCTCACAAGATAGTCATCTCTAGGTAGATATTTTTTTCTCCTACCGATTCTAAGTCATCTGGGCATGGGATAGTTGGTGAGAGTTTGAAGCTTAATACTCAATGTTTGAACTTGTGTGGCTAGGTTCGTGAGAAGGTCATCTAGCTTAGTGAGTTTCTCTTAAATTCACAATGTTCTCATCTACCCTCCTACTTAAGTAAGCTAACAAATTTGGGTGGCATGATGTGAATAAAGAAAGCAAATATACCACCCTAAATAAAAATTTAAATATACATTAAGTAAACTAGATTTTACATAATAAGATTCAAAATTTTGAAAATGATTAGCCTTTAGTAGACAAAAAATAACTGGTGGATATTATAAATCATTAAGTAAACATGCAAAGAAACAAACATAAGATCTTTATAGATATCAGTTCAATTTTTATGTAAGGTTTGTATACTAAGTTTGCCTATTTTAGTGAACTCTCCCTACTCAAGTTATCACTCAAGTATTATGGCTTGTAGTTAGGTTAAGTAGGGAAAGGAAGGGCTTTTTGAGTGGAGACAAGTAATTGCTAGCAAAATAAATGTTCATTGGATTTCCTACTACTTGAATTTAGCATGAGTTTCCAACTGAAATCACTAAATCTATAAAGAAATTTACACAAAATCAAATATATAGAACTAACTTTACTTAGCTTTATTATGGATTATTTATGAGCACTTTATCCAAGCCTCCAAATCTCGAGCTTTAATACAAAAATAATGATGTGATCATGAAAAGTGAGCATCATAGCAAATGAAATAAGAAGGTGTGCTTTAGATCTTCCACTCACCAAAGTAGAAGAGATGCAAAAATCTGACTCACCAAAGTTGAATGGTAGCGGGAGATCACCGAATCTCTCAACTAATTGGCTACCAAGCTCTAACCAAAGAGGGTTTACTCAAGTTTTTCGCACAAAAATAGTCCAATAATCTCCATTTAGTTAGAATAAGAATTTATATAAGTATAATACTCCAAGGGATGTGTACCTTAGGAGAAAATCTCTAAAAAACTTTCATAATGCAGAACCCATCATTTCACAGCATTGAGGCCTTGTAAACCAGTGCCAAGGCATCATGACTTCTTTGTTTAGACACCCTATAAGGAATCGACCATAATACCATGATGCTAGAAGACTAGACTACTGATGCACTTTTAAAATACTAAATAATTTCAGTCAGAAGTCTCATACAACACTTAAACATGATCAGATACATCCACTACTATATAATATAATAAATAGGATATAAATATAAAATACTACAACACATAAACTATAATGAAAGTCTTCATAAGTTTAATCTTTTGGTTTGGGATCTTGTGATAGTTCCCTTCCTCCTTTAATATGTTACATCAGTATACACCCTATTTCAAATAGACAAATTGAACACACACCCTTACAAGCATCCTAGAGCAAGTCCTTAAAATTCTCAGAGCTCCTTGTGTAGCCCATCACTGGTGAGACCAACCCTATTCTTAGTCTGAACGACTCAAACACCTGACTTATCAAAGCTTAACCCCAGCTTAATTCCTCTCTCTCACATCTTCCACACACTTAGGAGAGTTAAAAGGAATTGGGAACCACTCGATTCAAGTATGGGAAGGCCCTCCTAGACCAACTTTGGTGAGCTCGCAATGGTGCATGGTCTCTATGACAAATAATGAGGAAGAAAAGGGGGACTTCAATAAGAGGGATTTATCTCTACTCAATGAAGCTACCTTGATCAAATTCTCCACTGATCTTGAGCTCTAGTGAGGTATGGCTTCCAAATCATAGAAAGGCCTTTAGGTGTTGGTGTTTTATAAAGTATTTTGGTGTTTCGAGTAGATTTAATCAAAGGGAACCTTGCATTTTAATTTTGATCATAATGGAGATGAATTCATCATGATTTGAGCTCTAGTGAGCTTAGATCAAGCTATGAAAGGTGGATCTTCTTCGTCTCTCACTAGAGGAATACGATGAATCTTAGGCCATCCATTATGTGTGATGAGAATGGATGACTATGATTAATCCATATTAGATTTGTTTGATTTAAACCTCTAAATAGTGGGATTAATCTTAACCATTTGATCTTTAATAAAATTGTTCAGGATGAAACTACATCCACCATTGTTGAGTCAGCCGACATCTGGGTGTGATGAGAATGGATGACTATGATTAATCCATATTAGATTTGTTTGATTTAAACCTCTAAATAGTGGGATTAATCTTAACCATTTGATCTTTAATAAAATTGTTCAGGATGAAACTACATCCACCATTGTTGAGTCAGCCGACATCTGGGATAGTTTAAATAACAAATTCTATGACGTCGCGTGTAAGCACGACTGACTCAACCGTTGGCTGTGTAATTCCTTAAATAAGGTTTAAAAGTGTGTTTAAATAGGCATAAATGTGAAAAATTACAAATAATTATATGAAATCTAAAAAAATACAAATAATGGCTTGTTGGAAAGCTTTAACAAAGGAGAATTTAGGAAAAATAAAAGTCTTAATTTTTATTAAGTGTACATAAACTAATTATAGTTTGAAGGTTTTCATAATTAGTGAAATTAAACTCTAATTAGTAAACCAAATGACTTGAAATTTTTGGTAAACATTTTATTGGATGACCTCTACCTCCCATAATTATTTCAAGCCAATTGGGTGAGTGCATTAGGGAATCCATATGTTCAAGGCCAAATTAGCCATTTTGGTTATTTAGTAAAAAAATTTAATTAAGAAAATTATAAAAATTATTATGAATGATTAAATATGTATTAGAAGTCTAATGGTGATCAGAGAAAATTATTAGAACCTCTAGTCCTAATTATCTCTCAAAATCACCATTAGGGAGCTTTTATAAATTAAGAAATGAATTAATTGACCAAAGACTTAAAAAGTCATAATTAATTGCACAAATTTCTAAAAATTATAAATAAACACTTTTTGTGCTTAGCAAATAGAGAGTTGATGAATGAAATTAAAATCTCTAAATAATTTTGGGTATTTTAAGAGTAATTATCTAATTAAGGTTTTTCTTAATTAATTAATTAATCGCAAAATGTTATCCCAAATGCTTTGAAATTTTTTTGTTTACTTTTCATGTTATTATGTATGTCCATGAATTTTCTCATAATTTTTGGGCTTATGGTTTGTGATTAATTGATTTTAAAGTCCTCTTGGGTATTAATTGGTTTAATTAATTATAAAATTTAATTAATTCATAAAAATTATGATTCCACCTTTAAATTTCTTTATTAACGAGAAGGCATGAAAGGGTAATTTTAGTTGTGTTGTCTCTGCTCATATAGGTTAATCCACTTAGATTCAAGGTATATTAAATAAAGAATTTAATTAAGCCTAAATGGTTTTACGATTGTATTATTAGCCTTAGGATTAATGGCTTGAGTGAAAGTTTTATTTTGGCACTTGATTATGTTTTTCATTATTGTGTTTGTATGCTGGTCATCAATCATGCATGCTTCATGTTTTATAAAAATCAAATTATTAGTTTAATATTGCTTAAAGCTATTATCACTAATAAATGCCAAAATGTACTTTTCCTATATTCAAAGAATGCATGCATATGTATCTTTAATTGAAGTAGATAGAAATAATTTAAATTTATTAATCACATGTATATTTGATACACTTTTAAGGTATATAGTCTAGAAACCCAGGGGCATAGGGCTACTGGCCCGAAGGAGATCTTAGATACCTTATCTTCTTAGTTTAATCATGACACATACTTATAAGAGATGTAAAAAAAAGTATTTGTGTTAAGTAAGAATTAATATACCATCTTATAGCTTTTAAGTTTTGCACACTTGCTTTTATTTGTAGGCAAACATGGTATGACAAGTGCATAGTTTGGACACCTAGGGGATCAGGGCCACTGGTTCGAAGGCATCTCTTTAGTTTAATAATGACACATACTTGCTAATACTAAAATGTATATATAAATACATGTAGGTGTATAAGAATTAAATGACCCCAAATGTTTCTTAAAATTATATGTTTAAATTGATTAAATTCATACATGAAATACAAAGAGCATGTGCATAAACATGGATTTGTGTTTGAATGATAAGCTCATTTATATTATGCATACAAGGACTTCAGAATGTAAAATTAAAGTAATTCTTAATTTTTAAAAGCATATGAATAGTGGCATGATCATTAAAGTAATGAGACATATTGAAAGAGTGACATATGAATTTCTTCACATTTTATTAATCTTAAAATGGCCTCTACTTAATGGATCTGATGCCACTTATGTTTGATTCAAACTTAATGACCAATAAAAAAAATCTTAATACTTCTTTAAAAGGGTTTTAGAAAATCATAAATTATATCTTTAGATGTGATCATAGGATAGGGTATTGAAAGGGAATAAGTTTCATCCTAAGTGAAACTTATGAATTCTCGCACTCTTTATAATGCTAAATTCAAATCAAACATGAACTAAAATTTAATTTAAAACTTGTACTTAAGCCATTAATTACTTGGCCAAAACCACCCTTTCAATTAATTTCTTAAATTAATTGGTAAATCCATAATTCAAACACTAAGCCTAATTTAGCCTCACTACATTAGTCTACACACACACACATTAGATTGATAGGTCACCAATCCTAGACTTAGGTTCAGTTAGTGTTTGATTGTGATAGATTGATTTTTTATTTTGTAATGTAATAATTTAGACTTGATTTAAGGATTATTTTTTTTTATTTTGAATGGTAGGGCATTATTTATTAGACTAGTGATATTTTATGCAGGTAGAATTACTTAATTAAAGGTGCAGTTACAATAATAGAAATAAAAAAATGCTTTTGCTTGCATATGCTATTTCCATTTTTAGCATAGCCCGACAGGTGGGCTTGGCATCTGGGAGGGGCTAAGTCTAATTATGTGATATATAACTGCTCAGTGTGTATGTTTGTTATAGCTGACCTGTATTTTGTAGGTTTAGTTAGGATTTGTTTCTTGAAAGTTTAATTGTAATTTTATAATAGAATAGGATTAGTGCCATGGGGTTTAAGATGAGTAGAGGCTATAAGGCATAGATGTAAGAGGCTCTGTGATGCTTGAAAGATCCAAGATTTGGAAGACAAGTGAAGTTGAAGACTCCATGGATTGATTTAATTTTCACTTATATAATTATAATCTAGGCTGCATAATGGTTGAACTCTTCAACCCAATTTTTTCTTTTTTTGAGGTGTATAGCGAAACCCGACAACACTAGCCATTCTTTATTCTTTTGATTTGATTGAATGTTTGGTGTATTTATTTTATTTTTGCAATAGAAATGACATGCTTGTTCTTAAATTTTTTAAGTGTGATGATTATTGTATGGCTTAAATTTTATTAGGCTCTCTAAGACTTTAAATTTTCTATCCAACTAAAAAAAATAACTTCAACTTAAAGTTAAAACAACTTCTTTTAAGGAGTGAGTTTAGGCTCTTAGGTTTTCCCTTTTTAACAAATAATAGCCTAACTATCTTGGTTTTATAAGACTTAGCCACATGATTTTAAAGCATAGGAGGTGTTAGCTGGTAATCACTCTAGGTAGTTGTAAGTCCAAAAGAGTCAAGATTGGACCACTCTCTCTAGTGGAAGTGAACCAATATATCTCAAATTTTCTTGAGAAAAATTAGTAGAGCTCTTTGCTTATGTAAAAGCACTTTAGACATAGGTTTAAAAGTAGCCCATTTTTCTTTTACTATGAGTATAAATCCTTACATCTTAGGAAATTTTATAATCTTGTATTGTTGGAATATAAGTTCTACCTTTCTCATAAAATATCAATTTACACAATCATTACTCTCAATTTCAATAAAGCCTGGGTAGATTCTAATGATTGAAGTTTATTATCTCAATTTTCCTAATAATTGAGTTTTCCCACTTGACTTTTAAAATTATTAATTCTTTGATATCAAGCTTTGAAATCCATAGAGATGTTTGTAATCACTTTAATTGAGAGTTTTTTTTTGGAGATATACATCTCTTAAAATGTAATTCATTAGGGGGGTTTGCCCTTATTTAGAACTTAAAAAATAATTTAAAATAAACTATGCTTTACTTCATCCATATAAAATGAGGAAAAAAATCTCTAGTACATATTGACCCATTAGTCTTATGAGTCCTTATTAGGTGATTGAGTCCATCATAGGGTGATATATTTATCTTTCGAGATAGTATATTATTCCTTAATGCTGTGCTCAATCATTTTAATAATTACTTCCCTAAGATCTATGCGGTGTCCCTCATAACAAGTTTTGAATATACAACATGATTAACTCAATGTCTTTTTTTAATTAAATTAAATTAAATCTTAAAAAAGAGGAGTTAATCAATCTTTAAAATTCAAAAAAAAAAAGTATATGATCAAACAAAATCTAAAAAATGTGTAAATTAAATTACCAAAAAATTTAAGTAAAACTCAGTGTTGAAAATAAAAAAATTTAAAATTAAATCATTAATATTATATATATTATAATATAATGTTACAAATTATTTGAATATAATTGATGAAGTCAAGTATAAATCAATTTAACTCTTAATTCCTGTAGTTGATTATAAAGGTCAAAAAGAAACAAAAACTTTAATTATGCTCCCTAAACTTAATTAGAATTAATTTAATAGTTCATTATAATAAATTAAATAATAATTTATTTGTTACTTGTATAAAAATTTAAAGAATTTTTAACTAATTTAAACCATATTTTAAAAATATAAACTTAAATACTTTAATAATAAACAATTGAAATCAAGGAAAATTATAATCAAAATTGAATAATTATCTTTTTAAATATCATAATTAAATAAATTAAATTAATCAATTAAAATTTATATGGAATCAAGATTAAATCTAAATGGGTCATATCTTGAAATTAATTTGATAACACCTATGATATGATCATATTAATATAATTTTTGTAATTCATTAAAAGTTCATGGGATATTCCTAAAATTCTCCCTAACATTAAGAAATAATTTTATGATGATTAAAAAGAAGTGGTTGTACCACATAATCTAACTCTAAATGATAAGATTAAGTTCTTTTAATATAATAATTAGTTGATTAATTTTTCAACTTGGAATGTTAAATATAAATTGATTAGAATTATAAAAATTACTAAGACAAATATATAGACATACATTAAGATATCTAACCTAGAAAAAAATAAATGAAATTAACTTATTTAAATAATAATAATTTTTTATTTAGATCTTTAATTGAATCAAGTAAACAAATAAAAAAATAAAAAATAATTATTAATAATATGAAGTTTTATGGGATTATTAAGATCTCATTCCCAACGCTCTATAAAGTTTCATTGCTTTAAACATAAACTTAAATTTAATATTTTCTCATATTATAAAATATTATCTTAAATCTAAATTAATTTCGAATCATCCCAAATCTTCATGGAATGTTTCTCTAGTGTTTGTAAACTCTAGATAGTAATTTCATAATTTTGGAAATATTTTATAGTCAACATGGTTAATCAAAATATTATAAAATATCTCTATGTGCATTTTCTGACCTTAACATATAACTCATGAGATTTGTGAAACCATTTAGATTAAAATAGAGTTAAAATTAATCAAAATTTAGGATTTGGTTAATACTTAAAATAAAGCATCAATAACAAAATTAATTAGAACTCATTTAATTTAGACTCTTTTAGGACTATGGTAGATGGGAGAGTGGGCCTTACTGTAAGTAGGCCCCTTTATTTCTCATACTCTTAAAAATGTTAAAATCTAACTCAAAATTAAGCTAAACTAAGATGCAAAATTCTATATCTAAATTTTTAATCATTTAAATTAGAACCACCCCATGGTAATAAATTAAATTTTAATCTCAAATTACAATTTAAACATTAAAGCCTAGCCTTTTCTCACCACACTAGCCTTTGTATATACATTAGATTCATAGGCCACCAATCTTAGACTTAGGTTCGATCGATGCTTAATTATTATGGATTGATTTTTTATTTTGTGATGTAATATTTTAGGCTAGATATTAGGATTATTCGTGCATAGTTTGATGGTAGGATGATATATATATATATATATATATATATATATATATATATATATATATATATATATATATATATATATATATATATATATATATATATATATATATATATATATATATATATATATATATATATTAGACTAATGATATTTTGTAGGGGGTTGTGCTTAATAAAAATGGGAGGCCATTGTAATAAAAATAAATTAAATGATTTTTGCATGTAGGTGATTATTGCCCTTCTAAGCATTCCCCATCAGGACAAGTGGGCTTGGTACTTGATTGTGCTAAGCCTTATTGTATGAAATATAAATGTTTGGTGTTTATTTGTGTTATGGCTAACCGCCATTTTGTAGGTTTAGTTATGACTTAATTTTAAAAATTTAAATATGATTTTATATTTGAATTAAAATTAGAGCCATGGAGTTTAAGATGAGCAGATGTTAGAAGGCATGGGCTATGAGGCCTTGTGATGCTTAAAGTATCCAAGACTTTAAGCATCAAGAGAAGATGAATGTTCTCATAGAATTCTTTAATTTTTTGTAACATTTATTATTATCCAGGCAGTATAAGGGTTGTGAGCTCGATAGCTCACTTTTTTCTAAGGTATATATCATTTATTGTTATCTAGGATAAACTAATTTGCATTGACCTTTTTAATTATACTTTTGGTTTGATCTTATTTGGTGTGTTTAATTTGTTTGTGCACTAGAAACTATATGTGTTTCCATAGATTTCTTAAAATGTAATGTTTTAATATATGGCTTGGATTTAGATAGACTCTTTAGGATTTAAATTTTGTACCATAATTTAAAGTCAACTTGAATTAAAATTAATATAATTCATAACCTTATCTTAAAGTCTAGGAAAAAATTAACTAAGAGATTTAAGAATAATTAGGTCTATGATGGATGTAAGATCATCTCATAATCATCTTGTTTTCCTCTCTTTGAATATGGAGGATCTTCACTTACTACATAAGAAGGGAGAGTGAAGGACTATTGATAGTAACCCTCTTGAGTGAAGAACACCTCCCTCATTGATTGACCCATAACTTGATTTGATCATGAATATAAGAATACTTTCCCAACCCAAGCTTAAGTCAAATTTAAAAGCCTAAAATCTATAAAAATTTGTAAATTTTAATGTATTAGCTTAGGACATTATGCATACTAGTCATGATCTAAAATCCTATTGAGTGAGTTTAGGCTCCTTGTATTTGTGAGACTTGACTGCATGGTTTTAACTCAACGGGAGTGTTAGCTGGCAGCCCATCCAGATAGTTGTAAGTCTAGAAGAGTCGAGATATATTCATCATCTCTAGTGGATGTGAGTTAACATATCTCAATTCTCCTTTTACTAGATTAAGCCAAGCTCTTAACTTGTGCTAGAGCACCTTAGTCTTAGGATTTAAGATAGCCTGTTTCTTTTTTGCTATGGGTGTAAATCCTAACCTCATAGGCATTTTCATAATCCTATGTAGTGAGATTATAAGTTCTAACATTCAAATAGAATGTCAATTTAAATAATAATAATTCTATATTTCAAAAATGTAAAACTTCACCATAGGATAGACTGGGGTACTCACTAAGCTTCCTAGTATCATGAGTGCTTTCTACTTATATTCCTTTGGACTTTATTAAGAATTCTTCTTAATTGACATTTTTGATTTGCTTCCAAAAATTACCAATCCTTTGCTCTAAACTTTAAAATCTATAGGGATGTTTGTTGGCCACTTTAATTGAGTGTTTTCTTAGAAGATTCATATCCTCTAAGATGTAATTAACTATGAGAGATTTCCCTCATATGAAAATTAAGAACACGACTCCAGCTTGAAGTAAACCCTATCTTAATTTATCCATGCAAAGTTGGGGAAAGATCTTTGGTACACATAAACCCATCAATCATAGGAGTTCTTATTAGATGATTGAGTCCATTGTAGAGTGACATTTATACCTATTGAGGTAGTATATCATTCCTTGATACCTTACTCAATCATTTCAATAAGCACCCCCTAAGATTTACGTGATATTTCTCATCACATTTTTAAACACCATAGATTTTTTTTGGTGATTATGCTAGGAAAGTTTCTCTCTCCATCTTTTGTAGTTAGTTTTTATCTTCATATATTTGTAGTATGCTTATGCTACTCATAGGCTTTGATTATCATTCATTTTGTTGGATATATTGTCTATTTTTTCTCTGGGTACGTGTTGCAAACATCATTATATTTGGTTCTAGAACCTCTTGTTTATCATTAACTACTGAGCATATTCTAGAACCTATTGTTTATCATTAACTAAAGAGTAGGTTCTAGAATCTTCCAATAGATCCTTCAATGGGTCTCAGATTCCATAGTTTAGAAAATGTTTATATTTTTGCTAATCAATTTAACCATTTCATGATACATTAATCTTTATTCTATTCCCAAAACCCATCTTTTATAAATTTTAAATTGTTTTAATCAAGATGATTGACTTTAAAATCCTAATTTTTTCTTTTTAATCAAGATCTTTGACTTTTCAAAATTAGATTAATGCATGAGTATGAATTATTTCACATGTTGCCAAATGAAGCTAGTTCTAATATGTGTACCCAAGTTGTGAAACTAATTAATGCATTGCTTTCTCTAGGAAGAAAACATAGAAATGAAGATTTAGTTTACAAAATCTTGAGGTGTGCTCCAAAATAATGGGATGTAAATGTAACAATAATTAGTGAAGCTAAAGATTTAAATACATATCCACTTGATTAGCTTCTTAGGTCTTTTCTTATGAATATGTCTTAGCAAAAAGAGAGGAAAATAACTCTTCCTAAAAGAAAGAGAAAATAATTTCTTTGTGGGTAGAGTATGCTAGTAAGGAGAATACTTTAAGTTATGAATTGGACAATGATGAGATTTCCATGCTTTCAAAGAAGTTGAGAAATATGCTGTAAAAGAAAAAAGCAAAGATATTTTAAATCTAAAATATATAGATTGCATACTAAAAAAGTCTAATGTTGGTGAAGGAAGAGTTTGCTATAATTGCAAAAAGCTCAAACATATAAGGGTAGATTGCCCATAAATTGCTAAGAAAGAAAAGCAAGGTAAGGGAAAGAAAAGCTAGAAAAATAAAAATCTCAAAATAAAAAGAAAAGAGTGTCATGGGAAAAATTTAGATTCAGATGAATTGAGTGATTGAACATCTAAGGAAGAATCCAATATATGTCTTATGGTGGATGGAAACTTTAAATGAGGTATGTGAAGAAATTTATTATGAAGAATTAAATGATGCATTTAATGTGCTAATGCACAAATATACAAAACTAAAAAGAAATTACAACATTTTAGAAAAATAAAATAAAATTGCATGTTTAATCTTTAAAAGGTTAATGTAGTGAATTAAAATATAAGAACAAATTTTTAGTAGATCAATCATTGCTTATTGAAAACTTAAAAAGAGAAAATACTTTATCACATGCAAGATTGAATAATTGTTGTGGTTCTCATTCACATGCTTCATCTAGAGAGGTAAATCATTTATTGCATCAAAATCATGAAGATATTGACCTTATACTAATACAAATGTTTGGAATAAATTTCTGCAATAAAAGTGGTCACATATCATTTGATTGCCATGTAAATCATAAATATTTCTTAAAACAAATTTTGTTTGATTACCAACAATTTAAAATGCAACAACACATACACAATATTCATTACATACTATTTCTATATGATGCGAACCCAAATATGTTTGGGTTCCAAAAGTTGACCCTTGATTTTTATTTCATAGGATTGCCATCAAAGCAAGATCAAGGAAGGCAGGTACTTGGACTATGGATGTTTAAGGCATATGATAGGTGACAAGTCAAATTTAATCATTTAGAACATTGTGAAGATGGATATGTCATTTATGGTCATAATGATAAAGGTAAAATCATTGGCATTGATTATATATATATATATATATATCAATTACATTAGAAAAACATATTTCTTGTTGATGGTTTGAAGTATAATTTAATTTCAATTAGCCAATTATGTGACAATGGTTTAAATGTTGAATTTCACACTTCCTTTTGTGTTATTAGAAATAAAAAAAAATTATTTTACTTGTAGGTCATAGGCATAAAAATATCTATTTAATTGATTTAAAAATTCCTGTGATGCTAGTTTAAATTTTTTTTCTTCAAAAGTACACATGATGATGTTTGGTTGTGGCACAAACGGTTATGTCATGTTAACATATATATATTTTAAATAAAATCACACAACTTGATTAATAGATGGTTTTACAAAAATTAAATTTCATTCTGATTATTTTTGTGATGCATGTATACATTGAAAACATCCAAAAATATTCTTTCAGAAATAAAAACATTATTTATACTTCAAGAGCATTATAACTTTTGCATATGGATCTGCTTGGACCCTTTAGCATTGCTAGCTTAGGCTGTAAATTTTATGGATTTTTTATTGTTGATGACTTTTTTTTATTTACTTAGGTATGTTCTTAAGACATAAACATGAAGTATTTGATGTTTTAAAAAAATTGCAAACTATATTTAAAGAAATCAATGTTGTTTGATTAGAATAGTTCAAAGGAGAGTTTGAAAATTAACTATTTGAGAATTTTTATGATGAATTTGGAATTAAATATAATTTCTTTCCTCTTAGGACTTCCCAATAGAATGGTGTTGTATAGAAGGAAAATAAGATTTTGATTGAGTTGAGTAGAGCCATGTTGGATGACTATGTATTACCTAAATACTTTTGGGTTGAAGCTATTAATTGTACTTATTATGTGATGAATAAAGTTTATTCTATCTTTATCTTTAAGAAGGCCCCCTATGAGTTGTTCCTTAGAAAGAAGCTTAAGATTGGTCATTTTCATATTTTTGGTTGCAAGTGTTTTATCTTGAATAATAGAAATGAATCTTTAGGAAACTTTAGTAGCAAATTTGAATGATGGAATCTTTTTGGGTTATTCTTTGTCTCATTGATCTTATAAATTATTTAATAAGAGAAAGATGATTGTAGAAGAATATGTACACATAATATTTGATAAAAACTTAGTTGATTCTATTAGAGTTGATTTAGTTAATGATGAGGTATAAGATTTTAAGAAAATTAATTTGGAAGAAAAAGTTGATTATTATATGCTAAAAGATTAAAGATTTAATATGAATCATACTAAAGACTTGATTATAAGAGATCCATCCTAAGGTGTTAAGACTAAAAGAAATTTTAAGGATGTGATTAATCATTCTATTTTTTATGTGAGATTGAACCTAAATCTATCGATGAAGCTTTGAAAGATTATAATTAGATTGTAGCTATAGAGGAGGAATTGAATCATTTGATAGGAATGATGTTTGGGAATTAGTCCCTAGACCACAATATTAAAATGTGATTGGAATTAAATGGGTCTTTAGAAATAAGTTAGATGACCCACATTTTATTATTAGATATAAAGCTAATTTAGTTGCTCACACAAGTTGAGGGGATAGATTTTAGGAATCCTTTGCACCCATAAGCAAGACCAGAGGCTGTTAGGTTGCTCCTTGCTTATGCTTGTTATATGAATTTTTAACTCTTTCAAATGAATGTGAAAAGCATATTCCTAAATGAGTTTATTGATCAGGATGTCTTCGTAGAGAACCCCTTGGGTTTTGTTGTCTTTATAAGTCTTATGTTCAATCCTATTAATTTTGATGATAACAAATAAATGCTTGGATGTTCTAATGTATGTTTCATGTGTTTTAGATATATTGATGGCTAATTACACATCCAATACCTCTCACTATTTGTTTGATGAAATTGCAAGTATAGAAGAATGAAAGATAGATCAAAATGGATACCTTAAAGCACAATATTTTAGGTTGTATACATTTAGAATTATCTTAGAGGTTCATATGAGTTCATTGGCATGAATTAATTTACTTACAACTTAATATATTATTTTTATTTATTTTAAATAATAATAATGAGATTAATTTATATAAATTTTTATCTAATTCACATTCAATTATATGCTTCATACATAACATTTAAATTGTCAAAATAATAAATGATAATTAATTATGACTATTGAGTGTAACTAGTTTATGTACTTAATATAATTAAATATTCTAATTTAATTTAAAAGTTATATGATAACTAACATATGTGTGATTATATCTAAATTATATCAAAATTTTTAAATGTTATATTTCAAAATTAAAAAAAAAACATGAAATTTTGTATTTCAACCAAAATCATTTTATAATCAAGAAAATTAGATTTGATTTCATCTCCAATGGATTCTTTGTATTTTTTTTCTTTTAATTGGATAGGTCACACCCATGTTTGATTAAAATTGAATTTACTATGAAATTTCAAACTTTAGCTGATTTTAATAATGAATGCATGCTACATGCTTTGAATATATTAAAAGCCATATTTGATTATTTTTGACTTTCCAGTGTAACTAGCCAATTTTAGCTATTTTAATTTAATATTTATTTAATATAAATTATATTATTATTAAATATTAAATTATTATATGATAAAATGAAGTTAGAATATTATATCTCTTTGAAATAATTGAAAATGACATTCTTGCTTATAAATAGTCCTCATTTTCTTCATAAAAGGGTTGCTCATTTCAACTTCAAAATATCTCTAGCAAATCTAACAAAAAAATTCTTAGATTTTTCTTCCAAGTGTTCGCCAAGTATTGCAAGATCAAATTCTTGGTTTGGAAGCTTTAACATCTTCAACTAAGTAAGCTTTCTCAAATTACTTGAGTTTATTTTTTCTTGATCTTAATCTCTTTTAGTTGTTTATACTATTTTCACCATTTATTTGTTCTTTCAAATTTTTATTTTTTGGTGGATTAGTCTTTGGACATCAAAGTTTAAGTTTTTCACATCAAATTTTCTTCAATCATTTTTTTGTGAAAAACTTTTGTAATGGTTTGTAGGATGTATTTCATCTTGATGAAATTTTTATCTTCCTACAAATTTTTTTTTGGTTTCTCAAAATATTTCTTCATTAGTCTTATTTGAAAGATAATTTATTCTTAGGTTTATTTTAAAACTATATTTTATGTATTTAAAATTAATTTATTGTGCCAAAAATACTTTCTTATTTGGTAGATCTCTCAATTCAATTAAAAGTTTTTCTAGTTTACTTAGATCTATTATATACTAATTTTATTTAAGTATTTAGCAATCATTTTTATTAATTTAAAGTATCATTTTGGTTGAAATAAAATAAATTATTTGCTGAAATTTTAGAGTATATGCTAGATTTATTATATAATAAGTTTCTTTATCAAAATAAAATTTATAAAAGTTAAAGTTATTTTATTTGTCACTTATCATTTTATTCCAACTAATATCCTTTATTTAAGTAATTTTATCTTGTTGAAATTTAATAAAGCTTACTATTTTTATTGTTTATTAATTAAAAAAAGAATTTTATTAGAGAGGTAATCATTCTTACACTATTAAGTAAATACTAGGTATAGTTTTTCTTAAACTTAAAGTTATTCCTGGTTGATATTTATTTTATTGTGCAATAGACTATCGGGAATTTATTTTGAAATTAATTTTATATTAGTCTACAAATTGTAATAACATAAACATCTAAGTAAGATTACTTTAAGATATTTGTTTTATTATTTCTTATCAAAATTAAGTGAGCATTCTATCTTATTAAAATTGCAAGCTATAATATGATCATTTATAAGTTGTGAGATCACTTTTTGAATTGGATAGCTTGGTATATTTGTAAAAGATATATTTTATCAAAATTTATTATTTTGTATTTTTATTTTCGTGCTGTAAAATTTTTTTTTAGGGTTGTATTCGCCCTTTTGTAGAAGAGTACATGTTGTTGTAGGGGTTGTACCTGCCATGTTATAGGAGAGTAGAGTTTGTAAGCAATTTTACATTTAGTGTATTTCTAATTAAGGGTGGCTAGGCATGAACGTAAGCCAGTTTTGGAGTTTGGCCGAACCATGTAAAAATTGTGTGCCTATTATATCTCTTTACTTTATTTTACTTTATTTTTTGCTGCATTGAGAATTATATCTTGTCATTATAAAATCAAAAATTAATTTTCTACAAAAAGTTAAAATTTAAGATTTAACTTTTAAAATTTTTAATAATGCTCAATTCACCTCCTAAGCCTCTCGGGTTGTATAGTGACTTAGTTTTGGGAGCATAGAATTTTCTGATCATGTTTTTAATTGAAAAAAGCTTTATCTGGTTTAAAATAGGTTTCTCGGGCTTGGTATAATAGGTTGAGTAGTTTTCGTATTGATAAATGGGTTTATAAAGGGTAGAGTAGACATCACCTTATTTCTCCAAAACATAAGTGACTTGATTATTGTGTAAATGCATATGGATGACATTTTGTTTAGAAGTATAAATAAATATTTATGTGTTGAGTTCTCATCTTTGATATTTAAAGAATTCAAAATTAGTTTGATGGGGAAACTTGATTTTTTTATGGGTCTTCAAGTGAGATAGCAAGAAAATGACACATTCATTTATCAAACTTAGTATACAATTAATTTGATTGAAATGTTTGACATAAAGAGATTCAAATCTAATAAAACCCCAGTGAGCCCATCCATTAAATTGGAATTAGATGAATCAAGTAAACCCAAAAATATGAATCTTTATAGGAGTATAATAGGTTCACTTTTATACCTTAATACTAGTAGGCCTGATATTATGTTTGACATTCGTTTGTGTGCTCATTTTTCAGGTTGTTCCTAAGGACTCTCTTCTAATTGATTTCAAGCATGTATTTCATTATTTAATTGGTACTTCTAGATTAGGTTTATGGTATCCTAAAAATTCTTTGTCATGTGATTTGGTTGTTTCTTTTGATGTTGACTTTGTTGGTTGTAAAATAGATAGGAAAAGCACATAAGGTACATGTGAATTTTTAGAATCAACTCTTGTGCCTTGGTTTTCTAGAAAATAAAAGTATGTTGCTCTTTATACTGCTAACACTGAGGACATAGCTGTTGAAAGTTGTGTTTCTCAAATTCTTTAGTTAAAGAAATAATTAGAAGACTTTGACATTAGGCTAGAACACATGCAACCACAGATTGAATATATTGAGATTAGACACCACTTTATTAGAGATTATATTTATAAATGTGATGTTAATGTTAAATTCATAACTACTAATTTACAATTTATTGATAATTTTATAAAACATTACTTGAAGAACTTTTTTATGTATTGAGAAGTATGCTTCACATTTTAGATCCATTTATTTAAATAAAATTTATTTTTAGCATATTTTATAAGTTTATATCTTTTAGATGCTATTAAAAGGGAGAGAAATTTATACGTTGGTTTTGTTTCCAAATATTTAAATATGCATAGATTTAGGGAGAGCTATTTTATCTGTTATTGCTACATGTTTTACTTAGCTACTTTATTTTACTTTGCTATATATTTTATTTCATTATGTTTGTAACTTGTTTAAACTTTACTTGTAAAATTTATTAGATTAATTAAATACATCTTTGCTTAAAAAGAAGATGAAATTTCACTTTGTACCTTTATTTCTAAACATTATCAACAGAGATTTATCATCATAAAAAAGGTGAGATTGTTAACTTCATGAGCCTTATTACTTATACAATTAATTTCGATGATAACAAATATATGATTGGATGGAACTAATATTTTATTTTAAGTGTTATAAGAAGCTAACTAGACTTATGGTGCATTTGGGAAAGTTTTCTGAGTGCTTTGCATTTTCAGAAAGCAGCTAGAAAGTAAAGTAACTTTATTTGGCTACTGGATTTTTGACCTCTTTTTAGAAAGTTTTGTGGTGAAAAAACTATTTTGAGAACAAGAGCTATTAGAGTGTGGTGACTGTCAAAAAGTTATTTTTTGAATTTTTCAAAAAAAAAAATATTTGTAACACAAATAATATCTTTTCAAAAAGCTACTTTCTCCACAACAACTTTACAACTAGCTTTTCAAAAAGCTACAACTGCCCCAAACAGATATTTAGTGTGCCCGATTAGATTTAGAAAGTCAATATCAACTAGACTAGGGTAGTTTGAGAATCTTCCTAGGTTTTTTAATAATAAGACAAATAAGAGCTCAAGCATTTAAAAATAATGACTTAAATTCTCTTTTATATATTTTTTATATAATTTAATTGCATCATTTTTTTAATTATTCTTGGAATTATCCTTTTTAAATAATTTGAGCACTTGCATGAGATTAAGCCTTATCCGGCCTTTTAAAGTGTGTTGTATTTATTTCATACTTCATAAAGTTATTTCTATGCTTTGTCTTACAAATCACCCATTTTTAGCATGCGAATCAAATTATCCTTTCATTATCCAAATTATTCTTTTTTATCTCTCCAATTATTTATTTTCTCTCTCCTAGCAATAATCTTCATTTACTTTTTATTTTGACCAAATTTTTTATGAATTTTGGCATGAAAAATCTTATGGGATTTATTCAAATTATTATCATATTAGTTTCCCTCATTTATTGAATTTTTAAATTTATATTTGTTTTAAATTTAAATTTAAGTGTTTTTGAAATTTAAATTGCATTTTAACATGATTTGTTTCCAAATGAGTTCTATCTCATATGGCATGATGTGGACGACCCATAATATATTTTATTCATCATATTTAATTTTAATTAACTTTATGTAAGTTGATTAAAATTTGAAAATGATTGGATCTTGAATTAAGTGAATTTTAAAAACTAGTTTTTCCATTTTGGGAATTATTTGGCTGACCCCCAATTTATTTAATTTTTAATTAAGTTAATTTATGTAATTATTTCTAAAAGTTTCTAAATTGGTTCCCCATTATTTATAGCTAATTTATTTTCCTTAATTGAAGCTTATCCTATGTTGGAAAGTCTTGGTTAAAATTCACTTATTGATTTTCGTTGATTTATTTTATTTAAATTTATTATCTTGGCTTGCCTTGTTTAATCCCATCAAATTAATTAACTAATGTCTTCAATATTGCAATTAAGTCATGGTTGAACTCCATTAAGAAACCCCTTGGCCATCCCATGCATTTGATAGATTTAAATTTAATAATTTTGATTTTATTCAACCCTTTCATTGCTTGATTATTTCCTTAAATTGATTTGAGTCATTTATGTTAAATGCATAAACCTCTTTTCCTCTCTTAGCCTTTGTTGATTGTACTTATTCAAATTTTTTTAAAATTTGAATTATTATCTTATGTTAAATGATTTAAAATAAAAAAACTTGCCATATTAAATTTCCCTCTTTTTTACCTTGCTATGGCCAAACCCTTCATTATGTGGGTTATTCCTTTTTGTCTTAATTTTATTTATGTTATGAATTTGATTCTTCCATCCTAGCTTGATCGACCATACACTTCATTGGATTCAACTTATCATCATGTGATTAATTATTTGAATTTCAAGTCTTGCCATAAAACATTGTCCTCCTTGATTGACATGGCTGAAACAAACATGTGTGGGTTGATTAATTATGACAAGCTATCTACATCTCTATTTATCTCTCTCTCTCTCTCTCTCTCTCTCTCTTCCATGCTTGAGTGGCCACCCACATGAGATTTAAATTTTATTTAATTCAAATCAAATTTGATTTGAATTCAATTACCAAATTCTTTCCTTAATAGTTCCCTCTCATCTCTTTCCACCCTCTTTTCTTCTTAACTTGGCCAAACCCTTATGGGTTCATATTTTATTTAAAGGGGTTCTCTCCTAGCTTCTCTTCTTCTAGCTTCTCTCCATCTAGGCTGAACCCTTTGCATTTGATCTCTTGAGTGCTTCTTGGATTAAAAGTGCTAAAGCTCTCTTCTTCTTGATTGATTCTACCTTGGCAGATACCTTGCTTGAAGTTTGCATGAATTGAAGTGCACAAGATCATATCCTCTCCTCACATCTTCAACAACCTTTAAGTGGAGATCATCTTCAACATCATTCAAGCCTCTTTCAAGCTTTGGAAAGATAATTTCAAGTCATTAATATCATTGCATATACATAATGGACTTAAGTAAGAATATTCATTTCACTTTGTTCTTTTAAATCATTAGCTTTCATTAGTTTGATTTGAATGAAAAGATTCAAATGCTTTATTGTCAAAGTATTTTTTTTATCTCTTTTCATGCTTCTTTAAATTGATTTAAAAGACTTTTTTTTTGTTAGATTGAATTGAAAACATTTCTTTAATGCTTTCAAAAATTTTGGTTTTCTTGGTTTTTGTGTTTAAGATCTTTGCAAAATCATTTTATCCAAAATTTCTTTTAAAAATATCACTTCATTCTATCATATTGTGTTAAAGATATTTTTGACTCATTTACATTCATAAAACACAAATATAAGGATAAGCCTTTCTCTTCTTATTTGTTTTAATTTTATTTAGTGGCTTCAAGTGCAAAATTACATTTAAAATTTAAGAGTTAGATATTAAAATTATAATTTTCTCTTTCTTGTTCTTTTGAATTTTGTTGGGGTTGTACTTGTTTGTTGTAGGAAAGTATGGTGTTGGGGTTGTACTTACCCATTATATGAAAGTATGGAGTTGGGGTTATACTTTCCCATTGTAGAGAAGTATGGAGTTGGATTGTACTTTCTTGGTGAGAAAAGTACATGCGATTGATTATAATCTCATTTTGATTAGTGGTCCTAATCAGGGTCACTAAGGGTGGACATAGACTGATTTTTTAGGTTTGTCCCAACCACATAAAAGTCTTTGTCTCTTATCATTACCTTTTACCACTTTATTATTATTTTTCTACATTTAGTTTTGTTGGTTGCTTTGGTCTTTAATTAAAGTCATTCATATAATTTTTTTATACCAATTTTATTACAAAATCAAAATCTTAAGTTTTAATTTGAAATTTTTTAATCACCCAATTCAACCCCTATTTTGGGTATCAGAGCTCGTTAACAGATGTCACTGAAAACCAATCATTGCAATGGCAATGTCCTGCCACTTTGATCAACACCATAGAAAGAAGCAAACTAGTCATTGACAATAATCAAATTTTAAATCAACCTTAAGGCATGCCCCACAATCTTAGATAAGGAAACCAAAATGTTCTAAAGGTTAATTTTGATATCCCAAACTATCATGGATGGTTACCCATTAAGCTAAGCATTAAGTATACCCTCACCTTCCCTAAGAAGATGAGAGAGCATTTGATTGAAACTTAACTTGATCTTCCCTTGCTCAATTACTAATAACTTTGAATTCATCTCTAAATTTAGATTTTGATTTAAATGCAAATTAAAGTATAATACTTGAGAAGCCTGGGTGAATTACTTTCACTATGAATGATTAAGCTACTTTGACTGGATCCTAAAGACTTCGGAGATATAATACTACTCTTAGTTGTTCTTATTCCTTTACACCCACCTGAATTGATGTTAAAATCAAAATCATGTCTTTATTAAAATTATGTTTTCATGCTTGCAATTAATTGGGTCCATTATACACACACACACACACACACACACACACACACACACACACACACACACACACACACACACATGATGACCATCAAAACATTCTCTAAATTATCTATGAACTTGAACTCCACTCTAAGTTCATGCACACAACTTAAAATTTCAAATATAAGTTCCACTTCAAAGCTATATATATACCAAAATTCAAAATCTCTCTCTAAAATTTTACTCCAGTGCTAATTACGATTAGTGCAAGAGAATTTGAGTGCCATCCTATTTTAATTAACACAACTAAATTTGGTGTGAGAGAACCTGAGTGATGTCCTATCTTTCTGGATTGGTGTAAGAAAACTCAAGTGACCTCTTATTCCAATTAGCATAACTAAGTTAGGTGTGTGATAACTCCAATGACATCCATTCTCAGTAGCATACCTAGATAGGAGTAAGAGAACTCACGCAACATCCTTTGTAGGAAAATGAGGTGAAGTTTGGAGCAAGCTCCTTGTGGCACCATTCATACTTTCTATTGGTTGGGAGGTGCAAGCCCTCTGTAACATCTTTTCTATACATCACTTTTGGATTTGGAGTAAGCCATCATGTACCATTCCCACAAGTTTGGAGCAAGCCCCTCGTGGCGCCATTCTTGCTTTCTATAGGTTGGGAGCAAGCCCTCTATGGTACCCTTCATATACATCACTTTTGAATTTGAAGTAATCCAACATGCACCATTCCCATAGGTATAGACTAAACCTCTCGTGACACCATTCTTTCTTTCTTTAGATTGAGAGCAAGCCCCCTATGGCATCCTTCTTATACATCACTTTTGGGTTTGGAGTAAGCCATTGTGCACCATCTCTATAGGTTTGGAGCAAGCCCCAATCATTCGTTCAAAGGATCTAGTCTTAGTGTAGGAACTCCCTTACAAGACCCTAAGTGAATTTTTCTAGCAATTAGGCGAGAGTGAACTAAATCAAAAGTTAGATCAAGCACTCTCTTTTAGTTCAAATGAACTCGAGTTGGTCCTTAACTCACCCAAATGAAGTTAAGTTGACCATACATAGATCATTCAAAACTAGGAAGTTAACCAAGCCATCTCTTAGAACCCAAGGCACCCTTAGATCTTCTTAAACTAAATGAAATATGAACATGACTTAGACTTAATTTAGCTAATTAAACCTTAGGTTAGAGCCTTAGATCTAGTGAGTCAATCTATCTTAGTTTGAATTAAGAGATGAACCAAATTGAATCAAACACATTAATAGAAAATGGATCAAAATAAAAATGGATCGGCAATCAAAGTAAACCAAACTGACCTTCATAAAGTGATTAAAATAAATTAATTAAATTTGAATTTAAAGTCAAATTTAAAATCTAAGTTGATTTCAATCAATGCCAATATGTGCATTGTACTTTTAAGTCCATCATATTGTTGAACTCACATTTGGGTGAGGTTGATAATCACCTCTCTAGTTCTAGAGTTTGATCTAGGCTCTAAAGCTCTCCTACGACTAAGTGAACACTAATCCTAATCTTAGAAGACTTATATGGCTCAATTGCAGGGTTAGACCTTGACTTTAGCTTGGCAAGACTCACCTACTCAATTCCAAAATAACTCTTATACCCAAACCAATCCTTCAAACCAAAATCAATTGTTTATAAATCAAACTTTAACCAAAACCAATTGATTTCAAAACCCTTTTAACCCAATCTAGCTTAATTTAGCCAATTTATCAGGCTAAACCAATTTGACCCATTTTGGATTAAAGGGGCTAAACCCAGAATTGATCAAACCATTTGAAATTGAACTCTCCTAAACTCCATTAAACTTTATGAACTTGAATGAAGACTAATTATCATCCAACAAATCTAATTGATTCATTTAGCCCAACTTGATCCAAGTTGATTTAGAAGTTTGATTTGGGCCAAAACTCAATTCAATCCAAATTTGATCCAATCAATGCTATCAATCACCTCTAATTTGATGATTGATCATATTCCAACCCTTAATTTATTTCAATTAAACTAAAAAAATCTAATTGACTCACTTGGCCCAATTTGACCTAAAAGCTCAAGTTGAGTTAAAATTTAATTTAACTTAAATTAGATCAAATCAATCCAATCACTTCCAATATGATTATTGATCATGACCAATCATCTAATTATAAATAATTGATTTAACCTAAATTGGACAAAATCAATCAATCTAATAACTTTCAAAATAATTATTGGCCATGACCAATCATGTAATTACAAACAATTAAACCAAATTGAGCCAGTTTGGCTCTTTGACCCAAGTTGGCCCAATTTGGTCTAAAAGCTCAAATTGAGCAAAAACTTGATCCAAGCTAAATTGGATTGAACCAATACCTACAATCATTCACAAATAGATGATTGAGCACTTTTCAATCATAAATTAAAGCCAATTTGACCAACCTAACCCAATTGACCCATTTAGCCCAACTTGACCTAAAGGGTCAAATCGAATTAAAACTCAATTTAAACAAAATCAATTCAAATTCAAGCTTTCAATCATTTTCAATGATCAATCAAACATGAATCAATCCAACTAAATTTGGCCAATTTGACCAAATTAGTTAAGTTAACCCATTTGGCCCATATAAATCCATATGAGCCAAATTCAATCTAGCCCAAATTAAATTAAATTAAATCAATTGCACCAACAAGTTATAAATTATCATTTGCACATAATCCAATATCCCCTCTGACCTGATTTTGTCAATTGGTCAATCTAACCCAATTAGACCTAAATGGACTTATATAGGTCCAATTGAGCCAAACTTAACTAAACCAAGTCCAAGCCCAAGAAAACTTAGCATGACTCATCTTTAGATTCCCCTTGACTAGCCCAAGTAGACATAACCCAAGGTGAACCTAGTTCAATCCAAACCAAGGGAACAAAGCCACTCATATAAGAAAAAAATCCCAAAATAGGTTAGTCCAACCTCTCCCTTTGACTTGGGCAATCACCCTAGCATACCTTGAGCTCACCCATGCTGACTAAACCTGATTCAAAGATGTTGGGTTCAGCCATTGACCCAGGAGAGTTCACCCTCACCTTGGCCAAACCTTGGTTCAACCACCAAGCCTTGTCCCTGTTATCACATGCCACCAAACTTCTCCAACCACTTTGGAAGGTCCACCTTAGTACCATGATATGTTTAGCTACCATTGCCCGACTAACTGACAAAGCTTGAACCCACCCAAAATAGTGGTTAACTTGTTAAGGAGGGTATACAGCTCCTCCCTCATTCAAACTCAACACTCACCTCCCTCATGACCTTAGAGCCAATCCCTTAAGTTCTTAGAGCTCCCCGAATATCCCATCATCGGTGAGACTGAGCTCTTCTTCAGCTTAAATACCCTTCACATCTAATCTCACTAAAACTCGAATAAGTCTAAATTAACTCCTACTATGCCTTCCCCTAGCTCTAGTGAGTTAAAATGAATCAAAAACCACTTAATTTGAGCACCAAATGGTGTCCCTAGACCAACTCTGATGAGGTTCATGAAAACATTTGATCTTGAGACAAATTGGACTCATGGCTTCATCAATAGGGGTTCCTCTTTACTAGTTGAAGTTGCCTTAGTAAATGGCAGCTGATCTTTAGCTGCAGCAAGGTAAATTTCTTCAAACTTTAGAAAACCAAATGGTTCGTTAACTTTTGTGAAGTGATTTAATGTTTAGAATTAATTGAGCCATAGGATCCCCCTTAGAGTCATTCTTTCATCATCTTGGAATGTTTTCCTAGTCAAAATAAGCTCTAGTGAGCTTAAATCGAGTGGCAAAAGATGAATGGTATTCATTTCCCACTGGAGATTACGGATGGTTGATTTGTGATCTATTACATGATTAGAATGGACATCCTTGATTAATTGTGTTATTTTTTTTTATATTTTTTTTTCCATTTAAACTGTGCAATTAATCTTGACCATTCGATTTATGATCGAATGGCCAAGAAGAAATTGTGTCCGCCACAGCAAAGTCAACATGCCATGTGATGTTTTAAGTAACGAATGGTGCAACGCCATGTGTAAAGCACTGTCACATGAGCATTGATGCGACATTGATTGAGTAAATTGATTAAATAAGCTTAAATATCTAATTAAATGGCTAAAACTTTAATGAATCATAACTAATTATAAAAAAATCTAAAAAATGCATAAAAATCCTTTATGAAAATCTTAGGCAAAGGGGAATCTAAAAAAAATAAAAGTCCCAAATTTTATTAAATGTACAATGACTAATTAGGGTTTGAAGTTCTCTTAATATGTGAAATTAAGCTCTAATTTTTTTGCTAATTAACTTGAAACTTTAAGTGATTGTTTTATAGGATGACCTCTGCCTTCCCATAACTATTTCAAGCAAATTGGCAGGTAATTTGGGAATTCCAAATTTCAATCATGAAGGTTCATTTTGTGCATTTTATAAATTAACATAATTTGAAAAAATCATAAAAATTATTATGGAAACTCAAATGTATTTAGAATATTAATGGTGGCTAGAGGAATAAATTAGTACCACTAGTTATAATTATTTCTCAAAATCATCATAAAGGGGCATTTATTAATGAATTAAATTATTAATTATCTTAAGACTTAGAACATTCGTAATAATTAGCCTATTTCTCTAAAAATTATGATCAACCCTTCTTTATGCTCAATTAACAAAGAGGTGTTCAATGAAATCAAAATCTCAAATTAATTTGGGGGTATTTTCAATATAATTAATGATTTTAGATTTTTCTCATTTCTTTAATTAACTCTTATATATAAGCCTAATTGTGTAAGAACTTTAGTATATGTTTATTTCATGTTTATGTATGTTTAATAATTTGTTCATAATTTTGGGGCTTATATATAAGGTGTAATTGAATTTTTGAGCTCTTTTGGGCTTAATTGATTAAAATAATTAATTAACTTTAATTAATTCATAAAAATAACTTGAATTAATTTTGATCACTTAATGAATAGAAGTGGGTTAAGGGATATTGTTAGACTCTATCTCTTCATTAGGCTTAAATAATTCAAATTTCTAAATTAATATTTGATAAATTTGATTAAGCTTAAACGTGATTATCTTCATATGAATAACCTTAAAATTTAATCACTCTGAATAGGTTATTTGGTGATGTTTAATTCTCTTTCTTTAACCAGTCCATAGAATTGTATTCCATGTACTTCATGCATCCATATTTCAAAATAAAAAAAAATTCATTTAATTGTATACTTTGGATTAATAATGTGGCGATTATTACTAATAAATCTTAAATTATTTTCTCTAATAAACTTAAGAAGCATTTTATTAGTATAAATCCAAATTAATCATAATAATCGAAACATAAATTTATATTATATGTAAAACCTACAAATTTTAAAGGTAGATAGTCTAGACATCCCTCGACCGTGAAGTTTAATTATTTTCATAAATATTCAAATATCTTAAAATCTTTACAATTTATCCTTATACTTATGTACATGTGCATGGGTATGTGAATTAACAAGTATATAATCTAGACATCCTAAGAGCCCGACACTTCTCGTAGTTCTAAGGGCGTCTCTGATTACCTCACTTCCATAGTATAACAATGACACATACTTATATAATTAAACATACCAATCATCCAATTATAAATAAATGATTTAACCCAAATTGGACAAAATCAATCAATCCAATCACTTTCAAAATAATTATTGATCATGACCAATCATCTAATTACAAACAATTGAACCAAATTGAGGCAGTTTGGCCCTTTGACCCAAGTTGACCCAATTTAGCTTAAAAGCTCAAATTGAGCCAAAACTTGATCCAAGCTAAATTGGATTGAGCCAATACCTACAATCATTCACAAATAGATGATTGAACACTTTTCAATCATCAATTAAAGCCAATTTGACCAACCTAACCCAATTGACCCATTTAGCCCAACTTGACCTAAAGGGTCAAATTGAACTAAAACTCAATTTAAACAAAATCAATTCAAATCAAAGCCTTCAATCATCTTCAAGTGATCAATTAAATATGAATCAATTTAACTCAATTTTTCCAATTTGACCAGATTAGCTAAGTTAACCCATTTGGCCTATATGAATCCATATGAGCTAAATTCAATCTAGCCCAAATTAAATTAAATCAAATCAATTGCACCAACAAGTTCTAAATTATCTTTTGCACCTAATTGAATATCCCCTTTGACCTAATTTAGTCAATTGGTCAATCTACCAATTAGAGCTAAATTGACTTATATAGGTCCAATTGAGTCTAACCCAACTTTACTAAGTCCAAGCCCAACCAAACATAGCATGAGTCATCTTTAGATTCCCCTTGACTAGCCAAAGTAGACCTAACCCAAGGTGAACCAAGTTCAATCCAAACTAAGGGAACCAAGCCACTCATATAAAATAAAATCCCAAAATAGGTTAGTCCAACCTCTCCCTTCGGCTTGGGCAATCACCCTATCATACCTTGAGCTCACCCATGTTGACTAAACCTGATTCAAAGCTGTTGGGCTCAGCCATTGACCCAGGAGAGGTCACCCTCACCTTGGCTAAACCTTGGTTCAGCCACCAAGCCTTGTCCCTATTATCATTTGCCACCAAACTTCTCCAACCACTTTGGAAGGTCCACCTTAGTCACATGTTATTTTTGGCTACCATTGCCCAACTAACTGACAAAGCTTGAACCCATCCAAAATAGTGGAAAACGTTTTAAGGAGGGTATACACCTTCTCCCACATTCAAACTTTGTACTCACCTCCCTCACAACCTTAGAGCCAGTCCCTTAAATTCTTAGAGCTCCCCGAGCATCCCATCATCGACGAGACTGAGCTCTTCCTGAGCTTAAACACCCTCCACATCTAATTTCACCAAAACTCAAATAAGTCTAAATTAACTCAAACTGCACCTTCCCCTTAGCTCTAGTGACTTAAAATGAATCAAGAACCTCTTGATTCGAGCACCAAATGGTTTCCCTAGACCAACTCCGATGAAGTTCATGAAAACATTTGATTTAGAGACAAATTGGACTCATGGATTCATCAACAGGGCTTCATCTCTACTAGTTGAAGTTGCCTCAGTCAATGGGCCATTGATCTTTAACTCCAGCGAGATAAATTTCTTCAAACTTTTAAAAAAACCAAACTATTCGTTAAGTTTTGTGAAGTGATTTTATGTTTATAACGAATTGAGCCATATGATCCCCCTTAGAATCATTCTTTTATCATCTTAAAATCTTTTACTAGTCAAAATAAGGTCCAGTGAGCTCAAATCGAGTGGCGAAAGATGAATGGTGTTCATTTCTCACTGGAGATTGAGGAAAGATTATTTGCCATCTATTCTACGTGATTAGAATGGTCAACCTTGATTAATTGTGCTAGAATTTTTTGATTTTTTCCATTTAAACTGTGCAATTAATCTTGAGCATTCGATCTGTGATCGAATGGCCAGGAAGAAATTGTGTCCACCACAGTAGAGCCAACATGCCATGCGATGTTTTAAGTAACAAATAGTGCAAAACCATATGAAAAGCGTTGTCGCGTGAGCATTGACACAATATCGAATGTGTTTATTGATTAATTAAGCTTAAAAATCTAATTAAATGGCTAAAACTTTAATTAATCAAAACTAATTATAAAAAAAATCTAAAAAAATCATAAAAATCCTTTATGAAAAGCTTAGACAAAGGGGAATCTATAAAAAATAAAAATCCCAAACTTCATTAAATGTACAATGACTAATTAGGGTTTGAAGTTCTCTTAATAAGTGAAATTAAGCTCTAATGTTTTAGCTAATTAACTTGAAACTTTAGGTGATTATTTTATGGGATGACCTTTGCCTTCCCATATTTATTTTAGGCAAATTAGTGGGTAATTTGGGAATTCAAAAATTTCAATCCTAAAGGTTCATTTTGTGCATTTTATAAATTAACATAATTATAAAAATTAAAAAAATTATTATGGAAACTCAAATGTATTTAGAATATTAATGGTGGCTATAGAAATAAATTAGGACCACTAGTTCTAATTATTTCTCAAAATCATCATTAAGGGGCATTTACTAATTATCATAAGACTTAAAAAATTCATAATAATTAGCCTAATTCTCTGAAAATTATGATCAACCCTTATTTACAATCAATTAACAAAGAGGTTTTCAATGAAATCAAAATCTCAAATTGATTTGGGGTATTTTCAGTATAATTAATGATTTTGGATTTTTCTCATTTCTTTAATTAACTCTTATATATAAGCCTAATTGCCTAAGAACTTTTAGTATATGTTTATTTCATTTTTATGTATGTTTAGTAATTTGTTCATAATTTTGGGTTTTATATCTAAGGTGTAATTGAATTTTTAAGCTCTTTTGGGCATAATTGATTAAAATAATTAATTAACTTTATTTAATTCATAAAAATAACTTGAATTAATTTTGAATCACTTAATGAATAGAAGTTGGTTATGGGATATTGTTAGACTCTTTATCTCTTCATTAGGCTTAAACAATTCAAATTTCTAAATTTTATTTGATAAATTTGATTAAGCTTAAATGTGATTATCTTCATATGAATAACCTTAAAGTTTAATCGCTTTGGATAAGTTATTTGGTGATGTTTAACTCTTTTTCTTCAACCAATCCATAGAATTGTATTCCATGTACTTCATGCATCCATATTTCAAAATAAAAAAATTCATTTAATTGTATACTTTGGATTAATAATGTGGCAATTATTAGTAATATATCTTAAATTATTTTCTCTAATAAACTTAAGCATTTTATTAGTATAAATCTAGATTAATCATGATAATCAAAACATAAATTTATACTTACATGTAAAATCTACAAATTTGAAAGGTAGATAGTCTAGACATCCCTGGAGCGCGAGGTTAAATTATTTTCATAAATTTTCAAATATCTTAAAATCTTTACAATTTATCCTTATACTTATATACATGTGCATGGGTATGTGAATTAACCAGTATATAATCTAGACATCCTAAGAGTGCGAGACTCCATGTAGTCCCTAGGGGGTCTTTGATTACCTCACTTCCATAGTCTAACAATTACACGTACTTGTATAAATTCAACATACCAATCATCCAATTACAACTAGTTGATTAATTTTTCAACTCTAAAAATTTAATATAAATTGACAAGAGTTAGAAAAATTACTAAGACATGTAAATATCTATATATAACCTACGAAATGGTAAATGAAATTAATTTATTTTAAATAATAAATTTTTTTTCTATATTTAGGTTTTTAATTGAATCAAGCAAATAAATAAAATCATAATAAAAATGTCAATGACATGAAGTTTTCTGGGAGTATTGAGATCTCATTCCTAATGCTCTTATAAAGTTTCATTGTTTCATGGCAAATACTTAAATTTACTATTTTTTATATTATAAACTAATATGATAAATTTAAATTAATTCTAAATCATCACAATCTTCATGGAATGTTTCTCTTATGTTTCTTAACAGTAGAGAATATTTTCATAAGTTTGAAGATATTTTACCCTTAATATGGTTAATCAAAATATTATAAAATATCTCTAAATACAAATTTGAACCTTGAGATATAACTCATGAGATTTGTGAGGCCATTTGGATTTAAATTAGAGTTAAAATGAATCAAAATTCATGGTTTGGTTAATAATTAAAATAAATCATTAATAATTAAATTAATTAAAACCCATTAAAACTAATTTAATTCAAACTTTATTAGGACAAGGGTATATGAAAGAGTGGGCCCTACCCTTAGTGGGGCTCGTTATTCATCATACTCTTCAAAACATTAAAATCCAACTCAAAGTTAAATTAAATTAAAATGTTAAGTTATATCTAAATCATTAATCATTTGAATTAGAACCACCTAAAGGTAATAAATTAATCTTTATTCTCAAATTATAAATTGAACATTAAAGCCTAGCATTTTTTGACCACACTAGCCTTTGCACACATGATATATTGATAAGTCTCTTATCATAAACTTAGGATAAGTTGGTTCTTGATTGTTATGGATTGATTTTCTATTTTATAATGTAATATTTTAGACTTGATGTTAAAATTATTTGTGTGTCGTTTTAATGGTAGGATTGTATATATTAGAGGAATGATATTTTCTACAAGAGGTCGTGCTTAATAAAAAAATGGGGTTATGTAAAATAAATTAAATAATTTTTGCTTGTAGGTGTTGTTTTCCCCTCTAAACATAGCTAATTAGGAAAAGTGGGCTTAGTACCCAATGGTATTAAGCCCTATTGTATGAAATATAAATACTTAGTGTTTATGTGTGTTATGGATAACCTTTATTTTACAAGTTTAGTTAGGATTTATTTTTGAAAATTTAAATATAATTTTGTATTTGAATTAGGATTATTACCATGATATTTAGGATGAGTAGAGGCTAGAAGGCATAGACTTAGGAGGCCTTGTGATGCATAGAGGATCCAAGACTTTGAAAATCAAGAGAAGATGATAACCCTCATAGGCTTCTTTAATTTGTTGTAATATTATTATAATTCGGGATATATAAGGGCAAAGTTAGATAACCCACTTTTTTTTTCTGGGTGTATACTAGAACTCGACTGCACCAACCTTAGTTATGCTTTTAATTTGATCTTATTTGGTGTGTTTAATTTGTTTATACAGTAGAAACTATGCACTTTTTTTAGTTTCTTAAATTATGATGTTTTGATATATGGCCTAGATTTTAGTAAGCCCTATAGAATTTAAAATTTTCATCCCAATTTAAAATTAACTTGAATCAAAATTAATACAATTCATAACCTCATTTTAAAGCTTATAAATTAATCAACTAAAAGATTAGGAACAATTTAGTTATTAATGGATGTAAGAGCATTTCATAATCAACTTGTTTTCATCTTTTTAAGTATGGAGGATCTTCCCCCATTGCATGATAAGGGGGAGTGCGGAACTGTTCATAGTAACCTCCTTTAGTGAAGAACATTTCCTTCTTGGATTGGCCCATAAATTAATTTCATCATGAATATATGAATACTTACTTACCCAAGCTTGAGTCAAATTTAAAAGTCTAAATTCTATTAAAATATAATAATTATATTGCATTAGCATAAGACATTACTCATACCAGTCATGATCTAGAATCTTAAGAAGTTAGATTAAGCTCTTAGGTTTCAAATTTTAATAAACAATTACTTACCCTGCTTGAATTCGTGATGCTTGGCCACATGATTTTAACTCATAAAGGGTGTTAGCTGGCAGCCCATCTGGATAGTTGTTTAGAAGAGTCAGAATATGTTCATTCACTCTAGTGAAAGTAAATTAACATATTTTAATTTCCCTCTCACTAGATTAAGCTGAGCTCCTAGCTTGTGCCAGAGTACCTTATTCTTAGGATCTGAGGTAGCTTATTTCTATTTTATTATGGATGTGAATTTTCACCTCTGTTAACCTCACTTTTGGAGTGAGGTTGACTATCCATTTCTTGGACTTAGGATTCATCTAGGCACTAAGACATCCCTAGTGTTTAGACACTCTTAGTAATTAAGAGAACACTAATCCCAAGCCTAGAGACTCATAGGGTTTAACCCCAAGGCTAGACTTCAACTTTGGATATGTAGAGCACCACTTTCCTTAAACTTAATTAAACCCCATATTAAACTAACCCCTCAAACCTAAACCAAATGATTACAAATGAAACTTCAACCAACACCAACTTACCCTATGCTCAATGTTACCCATCATGGTTCAATTTGGTTAAGTAATTAAGTTGACCTAGCCTAGCCCATTTGGATTCAAGAGGGTAGAACCTAAAAAGAAAACGTCTTAACCTAATTAATCCAATCCACCCAAAATCATTTAAATGTTAACTAGCCCTGATTGGACTTTGACTTTAATCTAATTGAACCAAACTAAGCCAAGTTGCCCCTTAACCCAAGTTAACCCATTTAAACTCCATAGGACCAAAACCTAATTCAATTTGATTTAAGCCAAATTGATTTGATCTAAACCTCAAAATTAATCCAAACATCCAATTAAACATTCCAACTCATTCCAGCCCATCCAATTAGGCTAATTGGTTCAATTAATCCAAGTTGACTTATTTGACTAAAATGGTTCAAATGAGTCAAAATTTAATTTAACTCAAATTGATCACAATCATGACCATCAATTAACTCTAAATTCATCATTGAACATCTCTCAACATACAATTAACATCAATTTAACCCAATCAACTCAATTGGTTCATTTCATCCAATTTGACTATTAGAGTGACAATTCTTCACTTCAATCTTAGGACTAGGATTCTTTTAGACACTTAGATCTTCATAGTGCTAGGACATTTCTAGTGATTAAGGGAACACTAAACCCAGGCCTAGAGATTTGTATGGCATAACCTTAGATCTAGAGCTTACCCTAGGACTTGGGGGCTTCACTTACCCTAAAGCCTAAACTGACCCTCATACCCATCAATTACCTTAAACCTAAAATAAATTATTGAAATCTCAACCCCAAGCCAATCAATCAACCTTGATTGAATTTGGTTTCCAATCCAAACTCTAAGCCAATTTGGCTTCTTAATTCAAGTTAGCCCACTTCAATCTTACAACTCCATTCAAACCAACCCAAGAAAATTAAATTCAATTCAATTATATCAATTGTTCTAATTATCTAATGGATCATTTAAAACTATTTCAACACTTGCAATCAAACCAACTAAATCAATTAGAATTAAGTAACCCAAGTCAGCCCATTTGACCTAAAAGGTTCAAATGAGCCAAAATCCAATCAAACCCAAATAAATTGCAGTTAAAGCCACAAATCACCTTCAAATTAATCATTGAATATACTCCAACAATGTATAGCCTCAATTAATCAAAATTGACTTGACTAAGCCACTTAACCCAAAGTGACCTAAAAGGTCCAATTAGACCAAACTTAAATCAAACTCTCATTGGATCAAATCAAGCTATCCAATCCATTCATTGATGATTGTAGGTCACTATCGAATACTCTACTATAATCAATTGGACCTAACCTAGGCCAATTTGGCCCCTTAACCCAAGTTGACCCAAAGTGACCTAAGATGCCAAGTTGGGCCAAATCATGCTCTAAGCCAAATTGATTGCAATTAATGATTCTCATCAACCATAAATTGAATATTAAACATGACTTAACCACCAATTGAAGCTAATTGAACCCAACGAAGCCAATTTGGCCTCTTGACCCAAGTTAACCTAATTTTACCTAAAGGGCCAAATTGGGCCAAATCAAATTCCACACCAATTTGGTTGAAATAAATGCTTCTATTTAATCTTCAATTGGATATTAGACATGGTCCAATCTTCAATTGGACCCAATTTGGTCAACTCAACCCAATTGATCTAATTAGCCTAATTTGACCTAAATGGTCAAATTGAACTAAAATCACTCCCTAATCTAAATCAATTAAAATAACCATTCTAATCAATAACTAATGACCAATTGAACATAATTCCAACCTATGCTTAATCCAAATTGATCAAATTGGTCAACACGACCCATTTGACCAAAATTAAATCATATAGACCAAATCCAAATTTAATCCAAATTGATTCAAACCAATTGCACTAACTTATTCCAAATGGCCAATTAAATTTAACTAAACTACCACTTTGACCCAATTTTGCCAAAATGATCAGCTTGGCACAATTGAGCTCATTTGACCTACATGAATCCAATAAAGCCAAACCCAATCAAACAAAGCCCAATCCCAACCAAACTTGGCATAACTTATCCTTGGGTTACCATGGGCCTGCCCAAGTGGACCCAACCCATGGTGAACTCAGGTTTGGTCAAATTCATTGAACCAAAGCCCTCCAAATTAGACAAAATTCCCATTTGGAAGGGTTCTCCACCTCCCCGTGCCTTGGCAGCCACCTTTAGCATTTCATGGACAGAGGACCACTAACCCAACCTAACTTAATGCTATTGGGTTCAGCCTTTAGCCAAGAGAGGGTGAGCTCCCCCATGGGCAACCATTGGTTCATCTAAGGAGGAGTGTGCACTTTATGGTAGCCCACTATACTCCCTCAGCCTCTCACACACATCCACCATAACAGTTCCGTGTCACCTCTGGCCACCCATTCGTCTGAACGACTACTAAAGGTTGAGCAAATGTCAACCATTGGTCTAGTTGGGGAGGAGAGTATACTCCTCCACATTCATTCAAAATCAACATACACCTTCTTCAGAGCATTCTGAGCAATTCTAGAGCATTCCCAGAGCTCCCCATGAACCTCATCAAACCTTACCAAACCTTTGTCAAAACTAAATTAAGTTTTCCCCACACCTTCACCATACTTTGACAACTAAAAATAAATCAATTCTCGATCAATTTGACCACTAGAAGGTGTTTGTAGACCAACTTCAGTGATTTCCATGGTGGCATTTGGTCTGCAGATCGATCGGTGGGGAGGCAGCTCAAGATCTTTTCAACAGGGCTTCATTTCTTCAAGATGAAGCTACCTTTATCGACGGACCACCGATCTTTAGCTTTAATAAGGTAAAAATATGGCAACCATAGATTTAGCCATTAGGTATTGGTCTTTTTTTGAAATAAAATGTGATTTCATGCAATTTTCACCGTAGGATCTCCTTAGATCTCTTTTTTGATCATTTTGGAGTTGATTTCACTGTTGTGGTGTTTATTATTTTATTTTCATTTATGAGGTAAATGAAAACAAAAAATAAGCTAATTGGATACCACGTAGATCTGCAGATGTTCTTATTAGGGTGATTGGATATGGCATCAAGGAATGATGTAATATCTCTAAAGATAGAAGTCACCACCCTACAATGGACCTAATCACCTAATAAGGACTCCTAAGGATAATGGGTCTTCGAATGTACTAGAGATTCTTCCCCTACTTTACATGAAAAAGTAAAGTAGGGTTTATTTTAAACTAGGTTTGTTAAGTTCCCTATGGAGGTAAGCTCCCATAGTTAATTACATCTTAAAGAATGAGATTCCTTAAGAATACTCTCGATTAAGATAAATGATCATTATCTCCAAAGATTTCAAAGATAGGACTATCAATCAATTAGTTATGTTTGGAATATCAAGTGGGATTGATTAAAAGGGAAGAGTTACTATCAAAGCCATGGGAGATGAGCGGGGAATTTTCATGATACTATGAAGCCTAGTGAACATCCTAAACTATCCTATGGTTAGGCTTTATATTTTTAAAATTGGGGTGATTTATATGTTTGAGTTGAATTTTTATTAGAAATTTAGGGCTTATAATTCCACTACACAAGATTGTGAAAATGCCTAAGAGGTGAGGATTTATGCTTGTAGGCTGCAAAGGAAAACAACAACCTCGGATCCTAAATCGAGGGAGCTTTGGCGAGGGCCAAAATATGACCTAAATTTAAGGCAAAAATGGGCATATGGTTTACCTCCACAAGAGAGGATAAACCATCCTACTGTTAGACTTACAACTGCTTGGAGGTGGCCACCAACTAACTCCTCCTACAAATTTAAATACATGTAGGCAAGTCTTCTGCTTTTGCAAGATAACTAAGCTGTTGTTTATTTAGAAAGAAGACTAAGTCCTTAAACACACTCCCTAAGAGACTTGATTATGAAGGGCATGAGTAATGACTTAATCTAATGCAAATTTTTGTTAAGTTTTATTTTAATTTTTGGACAATTTATTTGACATAGGCTATGTGATTCATATGCCTAATGTAAGAGAAATTAGTTATGGGCCAAAATCAACAAGAATAAGGTGTGTTTCCACCATGGCTCTCAAAGGTCAAGCCATTTTCTCTGGCAAAGGTGGAAGCCCTCCATAAGCAAGAGTGAAGCAAGATGATTTTATGCATGATGTGAAACATATAATATCTAGCTAAGGGGTTGCTAAATATTTTATTATTTTGATTTATGTCCTAGGCTTTAGGTGAGGTTATGAGTTATTTGATTTTAATTTTGAGTTGATTAATTAGATAGAAAATTTATTTTTTTCTTAGAGCCTAATCGCATCCAGGCCATTCATCAAACAATGAAGAAATTATAAAAATCATGCCATCTTAATGCACAAGCTAAATAAACATAAAATAATTTTATAAAGCTAGCATAAAAGAATAAGAGGCCGATATAGTCAGGCTCCACCGCACAAACCTGAAAAGAAATGTGGGTAGTTATGCTCTACCCTTATACAACCCAGGTTATAAATGAATAATTACAATTAAAATGAATTCATGTTATGGGGGTCTTCATTCTTCATTTTTTCATTTCTTCTTTTCCTTTCTTCTTCATTTCTTTCTTTCTTTGGTTGGTTGGGATGTAGTTTGCTCCAAGGCTTCACATGGTACATAAGACTTAGTCTTATGACCAATTTTCATTGTAATACCCCATAACATTCATTCCAAATCTTAATTGCAAAATTACATAAAAATGGGAAAAGTAAATCTATCTAAACCTGCAAAATAGAGATTAGCTAAACATAACACACAACCCAAGCATGTATATGAATAATTTGAACTTAGCACCCCACACATGGATAACAAAGTCCACATGTCCTAGTTTAGATTATGCTTAGGGATATAAGCAACCTACATAACAAAAATATTCATATTTTTAATACAATGTCCATGAAGCACAATCCCCTGCAAAAGACATGATTAGGCTAAAATTTCCCTACCATCTAGTCTATGCATATACACCCTAACATCTAGTCTAAAGCATTACATCACAAAACAAAATTAGGCACCAAACCATGAAACACCCTAACATAGAGCTAGAAATGGTGACTTAGCCTAAAGTATGTACCATTTAAAACTTGTGTGACATGTCTTAACTAAGATTTAAGATTAGAATTTTCTAAGTGACAGATATTCAACTTAGGAAGGTGGTTTAGTTTAAGTGGTTTAGTTGATTTGTCCATTTTATTTGATGATTTAATTTGATTTGAGTGAATTTACACTTAGTTACGAAGTATTGTAAAGAGAAGAGAAGAAAAGAGAAGATAACACCTCTTTCATCCCCACCTTATGTAATTTCTAATGTAGATTCATTAGTAATTTTTATTTAGTGAATGTTTTATTATGTGTTTTAATTAAACCTAAGTTTAGATTTTCTTTAAATAAACCTATTCAATAAGAAATGCATCTTAGGATTAATTAAGGTGAATTACTATCAGATAACACACAACCCTTTATTTCTTTCCACCATGATATCATGCATATGAATGAACCTAAGCATAACTATACATGCTATGCAAATCTTAGCACACCTTAATGATGAATGCAAAGAGATGTTGTTTACAAAAATTTGGATATTCCATGAATGCATGTTTTTAGTAAGTAGAAATGAGGGACTTCTTTTAACCATTAATCAAATGCACATTTACATGTATGAAAGATGTAAGTGAGTACGATGCCATTATTTTATACACCAGAGGTGTAAGGTACAAGACCTACTTGGGGATACTTAAAGCCTTGCAACCCTGGGATGTCCATACTAATATACCAATTTTCTTAAATACATGTGCATGTGCAACAATAAATAAATGGAAGAAGAATCATGCAAAAGATTTTTGTATTTTATTTAGTTTGATTATGCAATTTACATATGTAAATGTGAGGATCCTTCTTAAGTCATAACATATAAATGGATAGGAATAGATTTAAGTAAGTGTTATGTTCCTTTCAAATGAACTATACACTCTACAAATCCTATTCAAATCCATGTTAAAAGAAGAGAAAAATCACATAAATCATATCTTATATTATAATCACATGTAACCTTATAAATATTTATAAGTAACATGAGAATATTTGATCTATAGGTTTTGAAAATAGTTTTTGATTTAATAGTGATAATAACCACTCATATTCTTAAGTTTATCCAAAATATGCAATTTGACATAAAGGAAACATTTTATTTAATCATGATTTTTTCAAAAGATATGAATGCATGATTTCATATGGCATATAATATTAGCATACTTGGAAAGAAATAAAGTAATGTAAGCATTTGATTTCTTTCACCCTAATTAATTCCTAAAGACAATCATATAAGATAAGATTATTCAAAGTGAATCAAAATTGCTTAAAGAGACTTTTATTTTTATTTGAAAATGATTTAAGAGAAAGGGTTTGCTGGTCCTAAACCATTTCCCCCATGTGTGAATCAATTTAGTTTAATTTTAGAACAATTGGATTGATTTTTATGTTTTATTTCGGTTAACGTGTCAATTAAATCCATTAATTACCCATTTCCTATACCACTTTAACATAATTAACCTAACAATTATGAGCCAACATATGATATGCAATCACATGGAATTTAAATCAACAATGTCCTAAGAAAGAAAGGGGCTGGCTCATAATTGTTGATTAATTAAGCTAAAGGATTTAATTAAATACTTTCATAACCATCTCACACATGTGAGTTGGATATGATTTCCCTAAACCTACCTTAGGCTTTTGAACACCTAAGGATCTACCCAAAAAGAGATTGATAAATTTTAGATTGATTTTGAAAATTTGATTAGATTAATTAAGTAGATCATTAGTGGATTAATCCTTAATTAGGTTTGGATTAAGGAAGAAAGGGGGTTTAGGGAATAACTTAGGAAAATATCCCAAACCCATTCCATAAACCTCCTCTTCACTTAAATAATATTTAATTATCTCAATTAAGGGATTAAATCATTATTCAAATGCTTAATTAGTCTAAGTTACATTAAGAGGGTGACTAATGGTTCATTAATTAATTTCTTTAATTAACTCATTAATACATCTCAAGAAAATTAAGGGAGGCAGAAGTCATCCCATTGAGCATGCTCAAGAAATTTGGAATTAATTAATAAAGTCATTAGAGAGTAATTAAGATTATTATATTTTTAATTAAACCCTAATTGAGGAAACTCCACTGCTCAAAATCAAGTATAAATAATTTTATTAGATTTCCCTCTGAATTTTCTTTAAAATGAACTTGATTTTGCATTTTTTTGGATTTTTTTACATTTAATTATGAATTTATGAAGTCTCTGTGATTAATGGATAACTAATCCCGTTGGCGCCATGTGGGCTGCTGACACGGTGCACACTTTTCACGTGGCATGATGAGATTGGTTATTTAAGTTGTCACATCGCACACCGCGTTAGCTGGCCGCATGATGCACTTTTCCCTGGACCATTCGATCAAGGATCGGATGGCCAGGGTTAAACCAGTGGTTTTAAAGGATTAAATCAATGGATCTAGCGTGTTTTAATCAAGGTCATCCATCCAAAACACGCAGGATGGACGTCCCATGATTCATCCTTGCCTAAGCTACGGGAGATGGAGACAGTCCATTCTCCATGGCTTGATCGACGCTCACATGAGCTCAGATTAGGCTGAGATTCAGCCCAAACCATCAAGGAGCATACGGAAGAACATCCAACAGTTGAATTTTGATGGGGGTGACAATTCCCTTCACAAAGGACCAAGCAGTTTTGAACTTAAGGTCAGTTTTGATTCATACCACACCGGAGGCTATCACCGGTGCTTTCAACGGTGGTGGTAGCTTTGTCTAGTGGAGATGAAGCTTTGTTGAAAGTTTGAAGGTTCAATTTGAAATGGATCTCCCAATTGACCAAAGCTCCCTCCAACAGCTTACAGCTTTGATCTAGGTCTCCCTTCCTGTGGCTTGGATGCTTGGGAAAAGCTTTGGGTGAGCTTGACTTGCCTCCTTGATGGTGCATGCAAAGTGAATTGAGGTTTGGTGGAGAATTGAGTGAAGTGGAATTCCCTTAGGCCTCCCCTATTTTTATTTTAAGCAAAATTGAGAAGGAAGAAATTGGATGAGCTTAAGAATGCTTGAGAAACTTGGAGAAGCTTACCTTTGATCCTCTGAGCTCAATTGAATGCAAGGAAGATGGTTTGAGTGGGAATGAGGGGGAGTATATCTCCCCCTCCTTGGATCGAACAGTCGAGGCTTGCCTTGCCATTTTGATCAAATTGAGGTGGTTGAATGCTTTGTTTTGGTTGTTAGGAGATCCATGTGCTTCAATTTTGGTGGAGGAGTGGAAGGGTGGAGGTGATGTGTTAAATGAGTGTAGGAGGTGATCTAAATGGAGAAATTCCATTGGAGGGGCCAGTTTTGGCCTTGGGTTGGGTTTGGCCTAACCAAACCCATTGGGTCATGCGCACCACCTTCCTTGGTGTCCAAATGGACCATTAAAAGAATGCCATGTGGCCATGAAAAGGAATTGAATAAATTCTAAGTGGATTTGGCCATAGGTTACCCTTTGACTTAGAGGTTAAATGGTTAATTTCCCTTGATTTTGTTTTGGTCAGATTTGAAATGATTGAAAAATGGGTTATGCCAATTTTCAATGAATTTGGAGTTGATTTGATATGATTTGGCTCAAGTTGAACAATTGGTTAAATTGGGTCAAACCAAGGGTTGGGTTAAGTTCATATGACCATTTGAAGTGTTTTAGTACATTTGAGTTCACTTAGGTCAAATGGGCCAAGTTGACCAATTTGACCTATTTGGCCTAATTAGGTTAGGTCATGGGTTTGTTTAGGTTTGATTGATCATTTGAAGTGTATTGTATGTTTTGGTTTCAATTATTTTTTGTTTGGTTTGATTTCAAGTTGATTTGACCTTTTAAGTCAAGCTGGGTTAAATGGGTCAAGTTGACCAATTTGACCTATTTGACCTGATTAGGTTAGGTCATGGGTTTTTTTAGGTTTGGTTGATCATTTGAAATGTATTGTAAGTTTTGGTTTCATTCAATTTTTGTTTGGTTTGATTTCAAGTTGATTTGACCTTTTAGGTCAAGTTGGGTTCATGGTCAATTAAGCTAGGTTGGGTCTAGTTGGCCAATTGAGGCTTTGGTCAAGTTCAACAATGACTCTAGAATGAATTTGACCCATTAGTTGCAATTAATTTTGCTTAGATCAAGATTTACCCATTTTTGCTTTTTAGGTCAAGTTGGGCCAACTTGGTTCAAGTGGCCAATTGGGCTAGGTTTGGCTCAATTGATGGCTTGATCATGTTCAATCAATGATGATGGATTGGTTTAGATTAATGGTTTCAATTAATTTGGCATATAGTGGATTTTGGCTAGTTTGGATTTCATTTTAGTTAAGTGTTGACTTGGTCAATGGCTAGGTTTGACTTAGTTTGACCCAATTTGGGTTATTGATTATCCCATAATGATTGTTGCTCACAATATGAGGCTTATATGAGCTTAGTTCTATCCAATTTGGGTTGGATTAGAATTTGGCTCAAAAAGGTGCTTTAGGTCACTTTGGGTCAAGTGAGCCTAAATGGGTCAATTAACTTGATCAAGGCTTGATTCAAGTTTGGTTGAACTCACATATGGACTTATGATTGAGATATAAAGCCAATGTAAGTGATTTGGAGTCAAATGGGTTTTGATTCATTTGACAATTTCAAGTCAAAAGGGTGAACATGGGTTTGACTTGGGTTGGTTTGATTTTGGTTTGGTGATTGAAGTTTATGTTTGTATTTGGATTGATGATTGAAGGATTGATTGAATCATGAAGAAAATCTATGGGTTTGGATTGGTTTGAGTTTGATTTGGCTAAGTTCGAGAATTTGACTTGAAAGGGTATAGGTTGGATTTAGGTTAGATTTGAGCTTGAGTTTTACAATTGGTTTGTTTATTTGAATTTATATTTCATTTATATTTGTGAATATAATTGAGAATATAAATGGGTTATGAGAAAATCTTTTGAGTTTGAAGTTATTTGGATTTGGTTTGGCTAAGTCCATAAGATGAAATCAAAATGGCTCAGGAAAGATTTTTTGATTTGGAATTGATCATAGATTTTAATCATTCAGATTTGATTCATGATTTGGATTTTGGAATTGATTTGAATTTGAGAAAATCAATTAAGTTGAAATTGATTTAAGATTTGATTTGAGCTAAGTCCATAAGATGAAATCAAAGCTTAGGAAAGATTTTGGATTTGGAATTGATCATGGATTTCAATTATTTGGAATTGATTCATGATTTGGATTTTGGAACTGATTTGAATTTGAGAAAATCAATTAAGTTGGAATTGATTTAAGATTTGATTTGAGTTAAGTCCATAAGATGAAATCAAAAGCTTAGGAAAGATTTTGGATTTGGAATTGATCATGGATTTCAATCATTTGGAATTGATTCATGATTTGGATTTTGGAATTGATTTGAATTTGAGAAAATCAATTAAGTTGAAATTGATTTAATATTTGATATGGAATTTATTTGAAAGAAGGAAGGAAGGATTTGGTTCAAGCTATAGGGTAGGCAAGTCATCCAAATACCCTTAAGGCATAACCTATTCCTATGGCTAACTCTTCTAAGTCTCTAGGGTTAGGTTAAATGTTCACCTAAATACTAGAAGTGTCTTAAGACTAAGGAACTCTTAGTGTGAGAGGAGTCTTATGTCTAATATGGGGAAGTTGTGAGCTCACTCCAAAAGTGAGGCCAACAACAGTCAAACAAGATCTAGCTAACTTGGATCAAGCAGCAAAAGGTAGACAATGTCTATCTTTTGGCACTCAATGGATGATGGATCATTGGCCATCCATTCGGCATGATTAGAATAGATGCCCATGATTAATTGTGTTAAAAATCTTGATTCAATCCCTTCATAATCATGTGATTAATCTTGACCATCCGATATGAGATTGGATGGTCAGGATGAAACTGCATCCGTTGTCGCTGAGTTAGTAGCCATGTTAGATGTTTTAAATTACTAATACCATAATGCCACATGGAATGTGCTACCGTGTGAGCATCTAGATGGCACCGATGGTTTAAAATAATTAATTAAATAGCCAAAACTTTGAAAAATTATAACTAATTATAGAAAAATTCAAAAAATGTAAATAAACCCATTCTAGAAAGCTTAGATAGAGAAAAAGTTAACAAAAATAAAATTCCTAATTAATGCCTAATTATAGTGTGCAATTAAGATTTGAATCTTAGACTAATTATCTTAATTAAGGCCAAATTACTTGGCTAATTAATTCTTGGTTTGGCATGTCGATTTCATACGATGCCCTTTACCTCCCATATTTTTTCTTCGATTTATTTGCCAAGTTGTTTGGGAAATCCTAAAATTTTAATCTTAATTATCCCTTTTAATTGATTTAATAATTATTAAAATTAGTGAATAGTAAAATTGAGTAATTAAGGATAATTAATTGATGAAAATAGTGGAAATAATGTGGAAATCAATTAGGACCTCCTCTCCCAATTATTTCCAAATGTATTCCTTTAATGGGTTAATTAATATGTTTAGTAATTAAAGATAAACTAAAAAAAATAATAATGAAATCCAAATAAAATTAATTTAAAAACTCAAGTTTCAACCCATTAATCACTTTATGTGTTTAATAACATAAAGTCATTGAATAAATTAAGATTCTCCTATTAGTGTGGGGAAATCTTAAGAGTTTTTAGCTTGAATCTTTTCCTTCCTTAATTTAATTAACTCTTAAGCATGAGCCTAATTGCATTAAATCTCTTTAAGTGCATTGCCAATTTTATTCTTCCATAGCATATCATTGAAGGCTCATGTTTAAGTGATTAGTTAAATTAAAGAAGCTTGGGAAGGGTAATCAAATTGATATAATTAATAGATTGAACCTAATTAATTCATAACATATATTTAATTTCTTTCCTTCAACATATCAATAAACTAATATGGGATGGAGTGAATTCTAAGTATCATTTCTTTTCTTTAGGTTTTAGTTACTTTAACATTAAAATTAAACCCTAAAAAAGCTTTGATTAGGCTTAGTGGATGCTTATTTAACTTGATTATCTTTAGGTTCTAATGAAATCAAGAATGTTGTGTCGTGATATTAAATTACTTCCTTTCAATTATCATAAATGTGTATGTCAAGTGCTGCATTTAAATCAAAAGAATATGCCACATTCAAATTGCATGAGTTGGATAAACGTTATTATATGATGTAGCTATTATCACAAGTGAATCTCAAACTATTTTGAAACTATATGTTACTTATGAATCATGTGATTTGAAGCTTAAATCAATGCTATTATAAATAATTAATTATGTGAAGCTGAAATGTTTATTTATTTGTAATTAAAAGATGGCAATTAATGGTTTTATTCCTATGTTCATACTTATGTATTAATGTATTTGAATTAACAAGCATATAGTTTGGACATCCTGAGAACACGAGACTTTAAGTAGCCCCTAGGAGGTCTTAAATAATCTCACTTCCTTGGTTTAACAACGACACATACTTGCTTAATTTCATTTATATGTGTGCATAAGTTAGAATATAAAGTAAAACCCTTTCTTTATGCCATCAACCTTTACATAAATAAAGGATATTTATACACAACCTTTTCATGATTTTATTTCTAGGCTTATGTATATGCTTATATGTATTTGAATGGACAAGTATATAGTCTAGACATCTTAGAAATACGAGGCTTTTAAGTAGCCCCAAGGAGGTCTTAGATAATCTCACTTTCTTGATTTAACAATGACACGTATTGCTTAAATTCCTATATATATATATATATATATATATATATATATATATATATATATATATATATATATATATATATATATATATATATATATTGCATAAGCTTAAATACGAGATGAAATCTCACATTTCTATTAAATTCACGCATCAACATCCATTAAGTGTGCATATACATGGGTACATTGTATGTATATGTATATACTAAAACAAATATTAAAGAAACTAAAAAGAAAAGAGTGTGGATATTATTGATAATAGAAGAAAGTAGTGGAGTATTACTCAAGTGATGGTGACTTAATTTCATTGATCTTGAAATGCCTTTCATGTTTGTATAAGATTCATTAAGACTAACCTAAACTTTGGCTAAATAAAATTCATAAGTGATTTGTTAAGAGAATTAACGTCATAATAAGCTATCTTTAGAAATCAACTTAAGTTAGGGATGAAAGAGTTAAGTCTCTTTCTTCTCTTCATAATGATTATATCTTAAGTAAGTAGTGAACAAAATAAAACACATAAGATAAAGTCCAATCAAGCAACTAAAAGACTTAAAGTGAAATTATCCTTAATGGGTAATTTAAATAATCTTAAGACTTTAGAAAATTCTAATTCTAAAGATCAATCAAGACATACCACACTAAGCTTTAGCACACACATTAGAATATTAAGTCACCAACCTTAGTATTAGGTTAGGCGGGTGTATGTTGTGGTGATATGTTTTATTTTGTGATGTAATCTTTTTAGATTGGATGTTAGGATTTTTCGTGCATAGATTATATATTAAGTCATTTTTAGCCTAATGATATTTTATGCAGGGGATTGTGCTTGAGAGGATATTGTAATAATAAATAAATATAAATATTCTTGCTTGCAGGTGCTATTTATACCCCCTAGCCATGATCCAATTAGGATAGGTGGGCTTGGTAATCTAAGTGTAGGGTGCTAAGTTTAAATATGTGAGGTATAATTTATTGGATTGTATGTTTGTTTAGCTAACATTTATTTCATAGGTGTAGTTATACTTTATTTTTCATGAAGATGTAATTCTGTAATAGGATTAGGATTAATACTATGGGGTTTAAGATGAGTAGGGGCTAGAAGGCAAAGAACAGAGAGGCTCTATGAATCATGGACCAAACTAATCCAAAGGAGAAAAGAAGAAATAGAATTGAAGATCCCCATGACATTTATTTCAATTATAATCTTTAATTATAATCTGAATTGTACAAGGGTAGAGCTCGGCTACCCAATTCCTTTTCTTGTTCAGGGTGTATGGTGGTACTTGGCTGCATCAGCCTTTTATTCTTTTATCAAATTCAAATATTTAATTATTATGTTTAGATTGTGAACTAGAAATGGCATGCTTTTCATAGGTTTCTTAAAGTGTGATAATTTGATGTGTGGCCTGGATGCGGTAGGCTATTTAGGATAAGATTAATTTTTCAACCCCATTAATAACTTATAAAAATAGTGAAATCAACTCATAACCTCATCTTAAAGCCTAAGTTCATAATTAGGATAAATAAAAGATTTATCAACACCTTAGATAAATATTGTATGTTATCATCCCATGCATATCATATTATTTCACTCTTGAAAATAAATTATCTCCACTCTTACATGATAGGGGATAGGCTTGACCTATGAGAGAACACCTCTTCTCATTGATTTAGCTCACAACATAATTTCAACATGCATTTAGGCATAATTATCCCAAGCATTGGACCAAATTAATTTGTCAAAATGGCTTAAAAACTTGTAAATTTTTAACAATAGTCTAAATCATGTTTGCATAATAATCATGATTTAGTCTCTTAGGGAGTGAGGTTAGGATTCTAGCTTTCTTCCTAATTAAATAATAACCTAACTATATTGCATCCACATATGACCTACATGGTTTTTAAAGCATAGGAGATGTTAGTTGGCATCCACTCTAAGGAGTTATAAGTCCAGAAGAGTCAGGATCGATCCACTCTCTTCAGTGGAATGAATCAATATACCCCATTCCCCCGAGTAGAATTAGGTTGAACTCTTAGCTTGCACTAAAGTGCCTTAAATATTAGTTTAAAGGATACTTGTTTTCTTTGGGCTATGAGTATAAGTCTCCACTTCTTAGGAATTTCCATAATCTTGGGTTGTTAGAATCTAAGCCCTAACATTCTAATAAGATTTTAACTCAAATAAAAATAAATCTCTCTTCTAAAAATATAAAGCCTCACTATATGGTAGATTGAAGCATTCACTAGGCTTCCTAGTATCATGTGTGCTTCCTACTTATTTTCCTTTGGAATCTATGAAGAAGTTTTCCTATTTGAATAATCCCATTTGATTTCCAATAATAATCAATCCTTTGATAGTCTAACCTTAAAATCTTTGTAGACATTTATTGACTATTTTAATTAAGAGTATTCATAGAAAATTCCCATTTCTTAGGATGTAATTAACTATGGTGGTTTGCCTCTATAGGGAATTAAAGAATCTGACTTAAAATAAACTGTACTATTCTTTATCCAAGTAAAGTGGGTGAAAGATCTCTGGTATATATATGAAGACCCATCTTTCTTAGGAGTTCTTATTAGGTGATTGAGTCCATTTTAGGGTAATACCTCTATCTTTTGAGGTAGTACATCATATCTCAATATCACTATCAAACACTTCAATAATTACCCCTTAAGATTTGGGTGGTGTCTCTGTGACTTTAAATTAAAGCACCACAGATTTTTCTTGCAGATATGTTGGGGATTATTCCTCTCTCCATCTTTAGTAGTCAATCATTATCTCCAAGCATTAATAGTGGACTTATATTTTTATGTAAGTCCAAGACTATAGTTCTTTTCATTGGAAATGTCACTTATTTCATCCTTAAGCAAGTGTAGCCAACATTCTTTAGGTTTTACAACCTCACTCCAGTAGGTTTTAAAACTCCTATTGGACCTCTAATAAGAAAAAATCAACTAAAGAAATCACTCAAATAAATGAAACAAATTCAACTCAAAACTTTTAAGAACCTCTTATTACAAACATGGCAAAGTAAAGTTCATCCGCCATCTCAAAATTCATTTGAGCTCACTCTCAATGAAGTTCAAATTAAACAAAGCATATTTCAGGGGTTTGAATTAAACAAAACATCTCAAAATTCATTTTGAGTGGCTAACATCCCCAAATTTTATTCAATGAACACTGAATAATTAAAGTTTGAATTTTACCTAATTACTTTAATTAATCCATAATTACTTGGCTAATTAACCTGAGATTTTATGTGATTAATCCTTAGGATGACTTTGCCTCCCATAATTTTCTTGGGTTAATTTTTCAAGTGGATTAGGATAATCAAACTTTTAAATCCTAATTGCTCATTTTATGTATTTAATAATTATTAAAAATTAAAAAATTATGAAATTAATGAGAGATGTTTAATTAATTATCAAAATAGTAAGAATGATCAAGAAAAATAATTAAAACCTCTAGTCTTAATTATTCTTTAAGATCACCCTAATGCTTAATTAATTAATTAAATCACTTAAATTGATTTAGGGATTAGAAAAAATTATATTAATTATTTTTGTTAATCAAAATTTATATCCAAATCTCTTTATGTGCTTAGCTAACATAAAGAATCCCCAATGAAATCAAGGCTCTCCATTGGTGTGGAGAATTTTAAGAGTAATTGATTAATTAATTTAGTCTTTCTTAATTTAGTTAATTATTAAATATGAGTCTAATTGCATTAGAACCTTTAAAGCCTTACTAATCTTATTTTCATTTATTTTCAATCTTTTCATCATGATTTTTCAGCTCATAATTGAAAATTAATCAAATTAAGAGCCTCTTTCAAGAACTTAAATGGTTAAATATTTAATTAAAATTTAATTAAGCTATAAAAATTATCTAAGTTATCTTTAAACCAATTAATTGCATGCATTTTAAGTAAATAGTGTGGTTATTATCACTAGTAAATTTCAAATTACTTTTCTTAAAGAAATCAAAAGATAATCAATCCTTTGTATACAAATGAATTGAAATGTTGATCTTAATTCCTCACATGTATGATTCATAAGTCAAAAAGGTATATAGTTTGGACATCTTGGGAATACGAGATTTTAAGTAGTCCTAAGGGAGTTTTTGATTACCTCACTTCTCAAGTTCAATAATGGCACATACCTTGAGATTTGTGATAATTATATGATAGGGATAAATTAACTTCATTAATTAAATTCAAGAGAAACTTTTCAAGTTCATCCTTTGTGATTATGTGTGTATATATATATATGTATGAATTAGCTAGTATATAGTCTAGAAATTACTGGAATATGAGAGTTTAAGTAGTCCCAAGGGGGTCTTTGACTACCTCACTTCTCTGGTTCAATAACGAAACATACTTACAAAAATTCATTGTATATATATGTGCACATATGCTGCCATAAGGCTAAAAATATGTAATAAAAGATATTATGTTCATTCAAAATAAAATCCATGCATCAAGTGGTCCCAACTTATTTTAATTAATTAACAATCAAATTGATGTCCATTCATGTATGTATTAAGCATAATATGATTAGATAAAACTTATACATACAAAGCAATGGTGCTTTATCACCATATTCATCTTAGGTTGACTTATGCTATTGAGGATGAGTCCTCTAAGCTGAGTCCAAACATAAGTAAAAAATAAAAAAAGAAAAAAAATAGAAATTAAAAGTCATAAAATTTTCTTCTTAGATCCAACTTAAGGATAGAGATAAAAGTAATCTCTTTCTTTCTTTTCTTTATAACCCTAAATCTCAAATGAATGAAATACAAAATTTGCATCTAAAATTCATAATAAAATAATGACTATGTAAAGTATATCCACCTTTAATAAGGAATTAAAAAGATCCAACATTAGAAAAATTTATAACTTTAAAGGCCAGTAATGACACACTAAACCAAGCCTCACACATACTCTAGAATATTAAGTCATTGACCTTAGTGTCAGTTTAGGTTGGTGTTTTGTCGATAAAGTGATGTTTTATTTTGTGATGTATTATTTTAGATTGGATGTTAAGATTATTTGTGCATAGTCTAGATGTTAAAGTGATATTAGACTAATGATATCTTCTATAGGGGATTGTGCTGAAGGGACCACTATAATAATACAAAAAATTATGAATGCATCTTACTTGGAGGAGCTACTTAAGTTCATAAGCATAATCCATTAGGATAGGTTGGCTTGGTGACCCAAGGTATGATGCTATGTCCAAATGTATCAAATATAAATTGCTTGGTTTGCATGTATGTTGCTCTAACTTAAATTTTGCAGGTGTAGTTAAAATTTTCATTTGAAAAAAAATGTAATTTTTATAATAGGAATATGATTAGTGCTATGCGTGTTAACCTCACTTTTGGAGTGAGGACTAACCTTTCTCATCTTAGACTTAGGAACCTTCTAGAAACTTGGATTTTTTAGTGCTAAGACACTTCTAATGATTAAAGAAACACTAAACCTAAGCTTAGAGACTTAGAGAACATAACCTTAAGCCTAGGATATATCTCAGGACAACTAGGTTATGCCTAGCCTATGACTTAAGTCAAAACTCATACCTATTCACTCATCCAAATTTAAACTCATATAAATAAAACATAGCCAACCTCATACCTATTCAATTGATCTTACTTTAATTTGATTTTCTAATCCAAGATCCAAGCCAAATTAACTTGGGTCTTAACCCAAGTTAACCCCCATTACAATCCCATAACTCAATTTAAGCCCGTTCAAGTAACTGAATCCAACCTAATTTTTTTAACCTCTCAAATTATTCATTAGATCATTTTAAGCCATGCCAATACTTGAAATCAAGCTAATTGAACTGAAGAAAAGTGACCAACCCAAGTTTAGCCCATTTGACTTAAAGGGTTCAAATGAGCCAAAACCTAACTGAGCCCAAATAAATTGCAACCAAAGCCACCAATTAACTTCAAATTCATCATTGGATACACCCCAATTGGCCTAAGTTGGCTTGACCCAGTCACTTAACCCAGGATGACCTAAGAGAGGTCATTAATCCAAACTCTAATTAGATTTCTGTTGAATTAAATATGGCCAACCAATCCCTTCATTGATGATTATAGATTATTATTGACCACTCCACTATAATTAATTGAGCCTAACCAATCTAATTAGACCTTTTGACCTAAGTTGACCCAATTTAGCCTAAAGGGTCAATTTGAACTAAATCAAATCCTAAACTAAATTGATTGAAACCAATTCTTTCAACCAATCTCTAATCCAATATTAAACATAATCCAACCTTCAATTAAACCCAATTAGCCCAATTTGACCTAATGGGTCAAATTGAACCAAATCATTCGATAATTCAAATTAATTCAAGTAAACTCTTCCAATCAATCATCAATGGTCAATCGAATTTAAACCACACCCATGCTCAAGCCAATTTGGCCAATTTGGTCAAATTATTCAATATGACCCATTTGACCCAAATTGAACCATATGAGCCAAATTCAAATCTAACCCAAATTGAATCAAAACAAATGCACTCACTCACTTCAAATGACCAATTGAACTCACCCAAACCATTAGTTTGACCAAATTTGGTCAAATTTGTCAACTCAACCCAATTGAACCAATTTGACCCATATGTTCAATTGAGCCAAACCCAACGAAACCAAGTCTAAAACCAACCAAACTTGCATGAGTCACCCTTGGGTCACCATGGGCCTAACCAAGTGGGCCCAACCCAGGTGAATGCAGTTTGGGTCAAACCCATTGAACTAAGCCACCAAAATGAGACAAAATCTCCATTTTGGTGGGTTCTCCACCACCTTACCCCATGACAACCACCTTTGGCTCTTCTTAGACAAGAGGACCACTGACCCAACCTAACCCAAGGATGTTGGGCTCAGCCTTTGGCCATGAGAGGGTGAGTTCACCCATGGCAACCCATTGGCCCACCTAAGGGAAGCCATACACTCCATGCGAGACCACCACACTCCCTTAGCCTCTCACCTTTAGCCACCTCAGCAGTCCCCTGCCACCTCCGGCCAACTACCCCTATCACATGACTGCTAAAGGCTGAACCAATCTCAACCCTTGATTCGAACTCATCACATACATTCCCTAAAGTATTCTGCATAGCCCCATACCATCTCCCCATCTCTTTGTGTGCTCCACCACTGGTAAGACTAGCCCCTGATCGAACCAGAGAGCTTTGTACGTCCAAGTTTTCAAAATCTCCACCAAAACTAGTTTAACTCTTCCCACACCTTCACCTCACTCTAGCAAACTGAAATAAATCATTTCCTGAGCAATTCGATCACCGAATTTCCTGAGCAATTTGATCATCAGAAGACGTCTTAAAACCAACTTTGATGAGCTTTATGGTGCATTTAGTCCATAGAACAATTAGAGGGGAGGTAGCTCTTGATCTTCTTATCAGGGCTTCATCTCTTTAAGATGAAGCTACCTCTATTGATAGACCATCAGTCTATAGTTCCAACGAGGTAAAAATTTGGCAACCATAGTTCCCCCCACCCATTTTAGAAAGGTTAGAGAGAGGAAAATTTTAAAAAAATAAAATTCCCTAATTTATGCCCAATGAATAGTGCTTAATTAAGGTTTGAAGCTTAAGCTAAATACTTTAATTAAGGATTAATTACTTGGCCAATTAATTCCAAATTTGATGGGATGATTTAATGGGGAAAGTTCCTCTGCCTCCCATAATTTTCTTGAAATTATTTGTTATGTAATTAAAAGAAATTGGAATTTAAACCCTATTTACCTTTATTAATTAATTTAATAATTATTAAAAGTGATAAATAGTATAATTTAAATAATTAATGATAATTAGTCATTGTGAACAATTGGAATAGTAAGGAGAAATAATTAAAGCCTCTTTCCTAAATATATTTCTAAATGTATTCTTTTATGTGGGTTAATTAATATTTGTAATAATTAGGGATTAATTAGGTAGATTAGTGATAAAGTAGAAATCAAACAAAATCAATGATTGATTCTAATAATTTAAAATAATCCATCAATTCCCTTTTATGTGTTTTATAACATAAAATTGTAAAAGAAATTATGGTTAACCCATTGGTGTGGGAAAATCATAAGAGTACCTAACTTAGATTCTTTCCTTCTTAAATACAGTTAACTCTTAAACATGAGCTTAATTACATTAAATTCTTTTAGGTGCATTGCAAATTTTATTTTCCCAAGAGCATGTCATTGAAGGCTCATGGTCAAGTAGTTAACAAGATTAAAGAAGTTTAGGGAATTATAATTAAATTGATATGTTTAATAACTTGAACCTAATTAATCATAAAATTTATTTAATAGCCCTCTTTAAATATGATAAATCATCAACATGTGGTGGGGTAAGTGCTGAGTATCATCTCTCCTCCTTAGATATCAATAATTCAAATATTAAAATCAAATCTCATAAGAACTTTAGTTAGTCCTAAAGAATATTAATTTGTCTTGATTATCTTCAGGGCTTAATGTAATTGAATATGTCATGTGGCAATGTTTAAATACTTCTTTTTAATCATCATAAATGTGTATGCCATTTGTGTCATTTGTTCATGTTAGCAAAAAAAAAAAAAAGAAAATTAAATAAACATGATTACACCTAAGTTGCATGTGTTGGATAAATATTATTATAAGGTGTGGTTATTATCACTAATAAATCTTAAGTTATTTTTATAATTATAAGCTAATGATGAAAAATCTAAGTTAATATTGGTTATAAGTATTCAATAAAGTTTACATTTAAGTTATACTTTTAAAATAGTAAAGAATTTATTTTATCTTTATTTTAAATTACATATTACATACATTTGAATTGATAAGTAAATAGTCTAGACATCCCAAGAATACGAGACTTTAAGTAGCCCTAAGGAGATCTTAGATAACCTCACTTCCTAGGTTTAACAATAACACGTACTTGCTTAATTTCATTTATGTGTATTCATGTGTTAGAATTTGAGATAAAACTTTGCTCTTCATGTCACTAAGTTTTGCATGAATACAAAAGATTTACTTTTATAAATTGTTTGCATGATTTTCATCTCTAAGCTTGTGTATATGTTTAGATGTATTTAATTTGGCAAGTATATAGTGTGGACATCTCAGGAACATGAGGCTTTAAGTAGCTCCAAGAAGGTCGTATATAACCTCACTTCCCTAGTTTAACAATGACACAATAACAATAACAACAACAACAACAAGCCTTAATCACACTAAGTGGGGTCGGGTACATGAATCCTTCATCTCCATTACGTCCTATTATGTGTCAAATTCTCATTTAATTCAAGTATACTAAGGTCATTTTTAATACATGTTAACCAAGTCTTAACATAAGGAAAATCTAACGCATCTACTCTCCTAACTGAGTCATCGGACGGCCGACGCTTTATGTGGCCAAACCATCTAAGTCGACTCTCTCTAATCTTATTTGCCACTAGAGCTACTCCAACTTTTTCCTGAACATACTCATTTTGTATTTTATCTCTAAGAGTAAAGCCACTCATCCACCTAAGCATCCTCATCTCTGTAACACTTAACTTAGTCTTATGCTTCTCTTTTATTGACCAACATTCTACACCATAAGTCATTGCAGGTCTTACCACCATCTTATAAAATTTTTCTTTAAGTTTAAGTGGAACTTTTCTATCACACAATAGGACAGATGCATTCCTCCACCTCAACCATCCAACTTGGATTCTACTAATAACATCTCCATCTATTTCACCATCATTTTGAACAATAGAGCCTAAATATCTGAATCGCTCAATCTTATTAATGACTTGTTCACCTAATGTCACAACACTACCACTAGAACTTCTACAACTAAAATTACACTCCATATATTTAGTTTTAGATCTACTTAAATGAAAACCTTCAGACTCTAAAGTCGACCTCCATAATTCAAGTTTCTCTTGGACTCTCTCTAGTCTTATCAACAAGAAGAATATCATCAGCAAAAAGCATACACCAAGGTACATCTTCCTGTAAATTCCTAGTAAGAACATCCATAACTAAAGTAAAAAGATAACTTAAAGCCGATCCTTGATGTAATCCAATTGAAATAGGAAAATATTTTGTCAATCCTCCTTGTGTTTGGACATAAGTAACAGCTCTAGTATACATATTCTTAATGACTTGAATACAACCAATATTAGCTTCTTTCTAGTCTAGAACTCTCCAAAGAACATCTCTTGAAACTTTATCATAAGCTTTCTCTAAATCAATAAATATCATATGTAGATCCTCCTTATTTTCTCTATGCTTCTCCATCAAACCTCTTAACAAATGTATAGCATCCATAGTAGATCTAGCTAGCTTGAAACCAAACTGATTGTGAGAAACGTTTGTATCACATCATAACCTATGCTCAATTACTCTCTCCCATAATTTTAATGTTTGACACATTAACTTAATTCCTCTATAATTTGCGCACTCTTATGCACCACCTTTTTTCTTAAATATAGGAACCAACAAACTCTTTCTCCACTCATCTGACATCTTTTTAGTCTTTAAAATAGCATTAAAAAGATTTGTAAGCCCAGAAATTCCTTGATCTCCTAAATATTTCCACACTTCTATTGGAATATTATCAGGTCCTACTGTTTTTTCACATTTCATTTTCTTTAATGCTTCTCTAACTTCAGATTTACTAATACGATGATAAAAATGAAATTCTCTATTTTTGTTTAGGGTATTAAGGTTGCTAAAATCAATCATACTTTCAGATCCTTCATTGAAAAGTTTATCAAAATACCTCATCCACCTATTTTCAATATCCTTTTCTAGGAAAAGCACTTTATTATTTTCATCCTTAATACACGTCACTTGAACTATGTCTTTACTTCTCCTATCTCTTTGGTTGGCTAACTTATACATACATCTTTCACCATCTTTGGTATCTAATCTATTGTATAAATCACTAAAAGCTAAATTTTTTGCATCATATATTGCTTTCTTAGAATCTCTAAAGGCCACTTTATATCTGTCCCAATTCTCTTAGTTTTTACATCTAAACCGAGTTTTATAATAATGATTCTTATTTCTTATCTTTTCTTGCACACTCTGACTCCACCACCAACTATTATTATTAAAAGAAGATTTTGCTTTTGATTCGCCAAGCATATCTTAGCAACTTGCTTAATTTCACTTACTATTTTTTCCCACATAACATTAGCTTCCTTATGAACATCCCAAATTCTAATCTCTTATAGATTGCGCTTAAAAATATTTTTATTTGTGTTCTTTAAGTATCCCCATCTAATCCTTGGACATTAATTTAATTTATTTTTTCTCTTACAACCTTTCATCTTAAAATATAAAACTAACAATCGATGTTGGGTACTTAAATTTTCACTTGGAATGTGATCTTTCTTTTCTACCCAAATTCTAGTTTAACAATGACACGTACTAGCCTAAATATCTAATACATATCTTCATATGCTTAATTAAGGAATGTGATCTTTCTTTTCTACCAAAATACATGCATTAATGATCATTCAAGTGTGGAAAAATGCAAATATGTATTATATGTATAAATATGTGTATTAAATCAAATATCATGAATAATAAAAATGAAAAAATGTGTATGATATTGATGATGGAAAGAAGTGATGCAATGTTATCCATATAATAGTGATTCAATTTTATTAATCCTGAGATGCCTTTCATGTTTGAATAAGATTACTTAAGACTAACCCAAACCTAGATTTAAAAAAAATATTTAATAAATATTTCACTTAAGAAACCAAAGTCATAATAATGTACTGATAGAAAATAACTTAGGATAGGGTTGAAGGGGGGTCAAACCCCTTTCTTCTCTTCATAATAATTAGATATTCAGTAGGTATCAAATGAAACAAAAAGAAAATGTAAATTAAAAGTAATCAATTCCTTCAAAGATTTGAAGTGGAACCTCCCCTAATGTTTAACTTAAATAATTCTGAACTTTAGATAATCTCACTTCTAAAGCCTAATTAAGACACACTGCACTAAACCTTAGCACAGACATTAGAATACTAAGTCACCAATTTTAGCTTTTAGGTTAGGCCAGTGTATGTTGTGGTGTTATATTTTATTTTATAATATAGTATTTTAGACTGGATGTTAGGATTATTTATGCGTAGACTGGATGTTAGGTCACTAATAGTCTAATGATATTTTCTGGAGGGGATTATGCTAAAGGGGTCACTATAATACTAAGTAAATATAAATATTCTTGCTTGCAGGTGCCGCTTATCCCCATAAGCATGATTTTATTAGGATAGGTGGGCTTGGTTACCCAAGTGCAGGGTGCTAAGTCCAAATATGTGAAACATAATTCTTTGGCTTGTATGTTTGTTTAATTAACGTGTGTCTTGCAGGTGTAGTTATATTTTATTTTTATAATTATGTAATTTTTACAATAGGATTAGGATTAGTGCTATAGGGTTTAGGATGAGAAGTAGCTAGAAGGAAAAGACTTAGGAGGCCCTATGAAGCCTAGAGAAAACCAATCCAAAAGAAGGAAAGAAATTCAAGAGATTGAAGACCCCCATAACATTAATTATAATTGTAATATTCTATTATAATCTTGATTATATAAGGGTATAACTCAGCTACCCAATCTCTTTTTTTTTCTGGGGTGTATAGAGGTACCCAACTGCACCGACCTCTTATTCTTTTATGAAGTTCAGATGTTTGATTATTGTGTTTAGACTGTGCGATATAAATGACATGCTTTTCATAGGTTTCTTAAATATGTTGATTTAATTTGTATCCTGTATGCGATAAGCTCTTTAGAATAAAAATTAAATTTTCTATCCTCACTAAAAATTTATAACTAAATTCTAATACAACTCATAACCTCATCTTAAAGCTTAGGTCTATATTCAAGATAAATAAAAGATTTTGAAACCCCTTAGCTGAATGTTGTATGTTATCACACCATGCATATCATATTGCCCCACTCTTGAATAGGGAGGGTCTCCAATCTTGCATGATAAGGGATATGCTTGACCTTTGAGGGTGACCCCTTGTAGTGGAGAACTCCTTTTCTAATTGATTTAGACCATGATTTAATTTCATCATGCATAAAAGCATTATTATCCCAAGCCCTTGGTCCAAAATGAATGTGTCAAAAAAAGGTTTATAAAGTTATAAATTTTGGCATTAATCTAAGCCATGTTTTCATACTAACCATGATCTAGTCTCTTAGGGGGTGAGTTTAGGATTCTAGCTTCCTTCCTAATTAAATAATAGCTAGCTATCTTGCAACAACATAAGGCCGCCCTACATGGTTTTAAAGCATAGGAGGTGTTAGCTGGTGGCCACTCCAGGCGGTTGTATGCCCAAAAGAGTCGGGGTGTGTTCATTCTCTCTTGTGGATGTAAACTATCATATTCCATCTTTTTCGATTAAACTTAGGTCATGCTTTTAGCTTGTGCTAAAGCATTTTAGATTTAAGTTTTGAGACTATTTATTTTCTTTGGGCTATGAGCATATGATCTCACCTCTTAGGCATTTCCACGATCTTGTGTTGTTGAACTATAATCCCTAGTATTATAATAAGATTTGAACTTAAATAAAAGTAAATTATCTCTCTTAAATATATAAAGCTTCATGATAGGGTAGACTGAAGCACTCACTAGGCTTCTTAGTATAATGGGTGCTTCTTACTTTTTCTCCTTTGAAATATGTAAATAAGTCTTTCTATTTGAACTCTCCCATTTGATTTTCATAAATACCAAATCCTTTGATAATCTAGCTTTAAAATTTTTGGAGATATTTATTGACTACTTTAATCAAGAGTATTTTTAAGAGATTCCCATGTTTAAAGATGTAATTAACTATGGAAGCTTGCTTCTATAGGGAGCTAAAGAACCCAACATAAAATAAACCTTATTTTACTTCTGCATATAAAGTTGGGGAAAGATCTCTGGTACATACATAGTCCAATCTTTGTTAGGAGTTCTTATTAGGTGATTAGGTCCATTGTAGGATGATGTTTCTATCTCTCGAGATGATACATCATACCTTAACATAGAACCTGATTACTTCAACCCCTAAGATCATTGTGGTGTCCATACGGCTCCAAATTAAAACACCACAATGGGGTTTAAGATGAGCGGTGGCTAGAAGTCATAAACTTGGGAGGCCTTGTAAAGCCTAGAGTGTTCCAATCTAAGAAGAGGAAGTGAAGAAGAAGAATTTAATACTCCCATAGCTTTCTTTTATTTGTAATTTAAGTGTAATCTATGTTATATAAGGGTAGAGCTTGTTTATCCTATTTATTTTCCTTTTTGGGGTGTATGGCGGTACCCGACCACACTAGCCTCATATTCTTTTAATCAATTTATGTTTGATTATTATGTTTATGTTGATTGTATAATAAAAATGATATGCTTTTCTTAGGTTTTTAAAGTATGTATGTTTGATGTGTGGTATGGATGTGGTAGTCTCTTTAGGAAAAAATGATTTTTCTACCCCAACTTAACAATTTTAATCAAAATTTATTCAACTCATAGCCCCACCATAAAGCCTAGGATCTTAATCAAGAAATAAAAGATGTAGTAACTCCTTAGCCGCACGTGTGTATGCTTCAATATCATGCATAAATATTAATTTTCACTTGAAAATAGGGGTCTTAATTCTTGCACGATAAGGGATAGGCTTGACTTGTGAAGATAGTCCCTTGTAGTGGAGAATGCCCATTCTCTCTGATTTAGCTCATAACTTATTTTCATCATGCATTTAGGCATAAATTCTCTTAAGTTCAAGTCCAAAATGATAAGTCAATATAAAAATAAAAAACTTTATTAATTTTATCGTATTAGTCCAAGTCATTATTTTCACACCAATCATGATCTAGTCATTTAGGGAGTGAGTTTAGGGTTTTAAACTTTTCAAATAAATAATAGTACAACTATCTTGCATTTACATATAATCAGCCTATATATTTTTAAATTGTAAGAAATGTTAGCTGGCAGACACTCTAGGTGGTTGAAAGTCCAGAAAAGTCAGGGTTGGCTCACTCTCTCTAGTGGAAGTGAACCATTATATCTCACCTTCCTCGAGTAGATTTAGGTTGAGCTCATAGCTTATGCTAGTGCACCCTAGATGTAGGTTTATAGGCTATATGTTTCTTCTTTGCTATAAGAAAAAGTCTTCACCTCTTAGGTATTTTTATAATCTTGTATTGTTTAAATCTAAGTCCTAGCATTTTAATAAAATTTCAACCTAAATCAGTATAATTTTTCTCCTTCAAAAATATATAGCCTTACTATAGGATAGATTGGAGCACTAACTAGGCCTTCTAGTATCTTACGTGCTTTCTACTTACTCTCTTTTGAAATCTATAAAGAACTCTTACCACTTGAGTCTTCCCGATTGCTTTCCAAAAATTACCAATTCTTTGATTATCAAACTTTAAAATCTTTGGAGACATTAGTTGATTACTTTAATTGAGAGTGTTTTTAGGAAATTTCTATTTTCTAGGATGTAATTAACTATGGAAGCTTACTACCATAAGGAACTAAAGAACCAGACTTAAAATAAATCATACTCTACTTTATCCATGTGAAGTAGGGGAATGATCTCTAGTTTATACGTAGACTCATATGACTTAGGTGTCTTTATTAGATAATTGAGTCCATTGTAACTTGGTACATCATCCCTTAATTTTGCACTCAATCATTTTAATAAGTACCCATAAAGATCTATGTAGTGTCCTTACGCACACATCTAAATAAAAGTACAATAACCTCTTAGGTATTTTCACAATCTTGTATAATGAAATTATAAGTTGTAGTAGTCTAATAAAATATTAATTTAAATAATAATAATTGTCTGTTTCAATTTTATAAAACTTCATTGTAAAATAAATTAGGGTACTCATTAAGTTTCCTAGTATCATGAGTGCTTCATACTTATATTTCTTTGGACTATATAAAGAACTATTTCTAGTATCCAGGCAGTTATAAGTCTAGAATAGTTAAGATATGTCCAGTCTCTCTAGTAGAAGTGAATAAACATATCTTAGTTCCCCTCTCACTAGATTAAACCAAGCTTTTAGCTTGTGCTAGAGCACCATAGTCTTAAGATCTAAGGTAGACTATTTCTCCTTTATTATGGGTGTAAATCCTCACCTCTTAAGAATTTTCATGATCTTAAGTAGTGAGATTGTAAGTTTTAGCACTTTGATAAAATGTAAAATTAAATAATAATAGTTTTCCATTTAAAAAATGTAAAACTTCACCAAAAGATAGACTAGGGTACTCAGTAGGCTTCCTAGTATCAGGAGTGCTTTATACTTATATTCTTTTGGACTCTATTAAGAACTATTGCTAATTGTGTTTTCCTATTTGCATCCAAAAACTATTAATCGATTGCTCTAAACTTTAAAATCCATAAGGATGTTAGCTGACCAGTTTAATTGAGAGTTTTTTAAGGAGATATCCCCTAAGATGTAATTAACTATGAGAGTTTTCCCTCATAGATAACTTAAGAACCTAGCTTATATCATCCATGTAAGGCAAGAGAAAGATCTTTGGTACATGTCGACCCATCAACCTTATAAGTCCTTATTAGATGATTGAGTCCATTATAGAGTGATATTTCAATCTTTTGAAGTAGTTATCATTCATTGATATCATACTCGATCATTTCAATTAGTATCCCTTAAGATCAGTGTAGTCTCCCTCATGACTTTTTTAAACACCACACTTAGTATATAATATGCATCATTGGATTTTGAGCAAGCTAAGAAGTGAGTCATATTGGAGAAACAATCTACCATAACATATATACTATCATATCCTCTATGTATCATAGGAAACTTTTGAACAAAATCTATCAAAATATCCTCTCAAAGTCTAAATTGAATAAATAAAGCATAATATTTCTTCACTATTTTCTTAGTACTTTTGACTTTGCTGTAGGTATAGCATTAAGTTATAACTCTTTCTTTGCCTCACTTCAAAATTGCCCAATAAAATCTATGCTTAGTAGGTGTATTATTTTTAGCTTTCCAAAATATCTTGCTACATCTCTAAAATGTTATGTCTGTAATGAAGTGTTGGCGATGTACAATCTCTTCTCATTATAAAGATATCCTTTCTATCACTGTATAGTCACCCCTTAAACTAACAAATCATAAATATTCCAAGGTGTGCTATATACTTAAAAATCATTTCTTACTCTCTCAAATCTTGGAATTCAAAATTCTAAAGAAGTGATTGCCAAAGTGACCCTAGAAAGTGAATATATGGGCTTATTCTCTACCAAGATTTTGTTCAAGAACATATGTAAAGTAATAAAGGTATTATACCTATTTTTTTAAACTTGTAGTTCAATTTTCATTGGGTATTAATAAATTTTAGAGCATGATAATTAGTGTTGAAAATAAACTCTCCATACAGTTAAAGGATGCCTCCAATATTTTAAAGTTTGAACAATGACATAAAATTCTCTATCATATATAACATCTTTTATTTTCATCATTTAGTTGTTCACTATAGAAGGCTATAGGACAATTTTCTTGACTAAGTACATCTCCTATACCAACACTAGAAGTATCACAAGTGACCTCATATGTCTTATTAAAATTTGGAAGGTTAAGCATTAAAGATGAGGTCATACAAAATTTTATTTGTTATGTGGCTTTCTATATAGATCTAGTCCAAGCAAATTTATCATTGTTCAATATATTTGTGGTTAAAACTACAATCATGTTGAAGTTTTTGACAACCTTATATAAAAAAGTGGCCAAGCCATGAAAACTACATACATCAATAAAATCCTTAATAGTTGGCCAATCTAGTATGGCTTTGGTTTTTGTAGAGTCTACCTTCAAGCCAATTGCAATCACTATAAATCCTTGGAAGGCAACCTTTGACAAATAAAAGAAGCATTCTTAAAAATGATACAAAGGTTAACTTCTTTTAATTTAATTAGAACTAATCTTAAGTGGTCTAAATGTTTCTTCTCACTAGATTGAAGATTAGAATATCATTAAAATAGACCACTAAAATTTTTCTAATATGAGGCTTTAGGACTATATACATTAGTCTCATGAATATATTAGGTGCATTAAATAATTCGAAAGACATAGCTAGCCATTCAAATAAATCTTAAAAATTATCTACTACTTATTCTTTAGCCCAATCCTTATCAAATGATACCCATTCTTAAGATCAATTTTGGAGAAGTGATTTGAATTTTTAATAAAATTTAATATTTTATCCAATATGGGGATTGAAATTCTATACTTAATGGTAATATTATTAACTGCTTTACTGTTGACATACATCCTTCAAGTACCATCTTACTTTGGTGTTAATAGTGCTAGAACTGCACAAGGACTTAATATCTCCTAAATAAATAATTTCTTTAAAAGTTAATATTTATTTATTTTACATTCAACATGTTCAGTGGGGTAGTGTGACAAATTTAGTAACTATGAACTTAAAATAAAGTTTATGGTATGATGAATACATCTTATGGGTGGAAAACCATATAAAAATTCATAAAGGTATATATCTTTAAACTATGATAAGAAGAGAGAAGTAATGCAAAAAATATGATAATAAAGTGGCTCCTCTATAACTTCTCTCACATGAAGTAGGTAGCATGATATAGGATCAAAAAGCTCTTTAAACATAATGTTGAATCCTACATTCTTTATTCTAATATTTAATAGAAAGTGGGATGGAGTAGGACTCAAAAAATTGAAGTTAAAAGTGGTCTCGCTACTAGTAGAGGATGATAATATAATCAACTGAAGTTTTGCACTATTCTTTTAACTATGCTTTGGTTGAGTTTTAGAACAAATGCTGAGGGGTTGGCGCCTACTTATATATTAGCTTCATAAAGACTAATTTAATGACCTTTTTTATTATGCTTGAATACATATGTGTTCTTCCAACTATAATGAGTCATATTCGGATCATGAAACTAAAGTCTTCCTAATATGATATGTGTTATGTCGATAAATAATATACAACAACAACAACAATAACAACAAACCTTATTCCCACTAGGTGTGGTCAGCTACATGAATCCTTCATCTCCATTATGTCCTATTATGTGTCAAATTCTCATTTAATTCAAGTATACTAAGATCATTTTTTATACATCTTAACCAAGTCTTTTTAGGTCTACCTCTACCTTTCTTAACATAAGGCAAATCTAATGCATCTCTCCTAATCTCATCATGACCGACGCTTTATGTGGTCAAACCATCTAAGGTGACTCTCCCTAATCTTATCTACCACTAGAGCCACTCCAACTTTTTCCTGAACATACTTACTTTGCATTCTATCTCTAAGAGTAAAGCAACTCATCCACCTGAGCATCCTCATCTCTATAACACTTAACTTAGTATTATGCTTCTCTTTTATTGGCCAACATTCTGCACCATAAGTCATCAGTGTCTTACCACCATCTTATAAAATTTTCCCTTAAGTTTAAGTGGAACTTTTCTATCACATAGTAGGCCAGATGCATTCCTCCACTTCAACCATCCAACTTGAATTCTATTAATAGCATCTCCATCTATTTCACCATCATTTTGAACAATAGAGCCTAAATATCTGAATCGCTCACTATTATTAATGACTTGATCACCTAAAGTTTCAACACTACCACTAAAACTTCTACAATTAAAATTACACTCTATATATTCAGTTTTAGATCTACTTAAATGAAAACCTAGCTACTTAAAATATGATCTTCATAGCTACTTATCTTAATTTGCACCAAACACCCAGATATAATGGGTTAAAATGTGTGATTTATCTAACTCACATGAAATGAGTCAGGATGGGGTTTTGACTTAAGGTTCATCTAAAATGAGTGTGTGCAAAAATTACATTCATAACACTGCCCTCATCTATCACTAACTTGCACCTCTTCACTCCTATAAGAACATATTTTTTCTTACATTAATTTTACATATGCCCATTCTTAGACACTATAAGCACATTACCTCCTTAGTCTTAGAAGATGATTCAATAACATTCTTATTAGTTGGTGTATTAGAGAATGATGTTTTAGGTCAAATAAAAGACCTTTGGCTAATATAGAAGGATGCTTGGTAAGAAGAATTTACACCTTTTGATCTAGAGGAAAAGGTTTTCTTCTTATGTTTTTCTAGGAGCAAAAGCATAGTGAAAAGCATCCTCAAGGGTATATGGGTCATATAACCCCAGCTCATTCTAAATGTCACTTCTAAAGCCAATGACAAACTTATTAGCAAATTGTCACTCTTAAATAGTATAATTAATCCTAGTCTTAAAATCCTCTAATGTGTTTATGTACTTCATAATGGGCATGTTTCTTCATCTTAACTATTCATCTATTTTTTTATCATAGTTTATATGACTAATATTAAGCCTTCAACATTTTCTTCATCTCTACCCAAGTGAGAATATGTTTAACTAGTTACTCTTCTTTAGTTAAAGTATTATGCTAATAGATCATAACATGGCCTATAAGTTTGATTTTAGTAAATATTATTCTTTGATAGTCATCCATCTAGTACAAATTAAAGAGCTCATCTATTTGGATAAACCAGCCTAAAAATCTAATAGGAGCATGGACTTTATCTTATGTAGGAGCATCAATCTTAACCTTTTTAATAGGCTCATTTAAAACATTAGAGTTTTATTTTGATCATTTATAAGGGGATTCCTCAAGGGGCATCTCTTATGGTATTTATATTTGTTATGGTTTTCTATTAGTTATAATGTGTCAATCTCAATATGATGTTAAACTGTAGGTAGGGTTTATTCCTTAATAATAATTTTTGAATTTAAGTGGCTAGTTTAATCGATATGTCTTAAATTTAGTTGACAAGGCTAATTTTTCTACTCTCTTATTCAAATTATCCATTTGATCAAAACTAGATGATTTAGGAGGCATGATGCCATAATAAGGACTGAACACTTATTATTTTTCTTACAATTTTCAAGTATGCAATATTGCTTGTTGATTTTCAAAAAATAGATAGAAATTATAATTCAAATGATAAGTAATATCCTTTACAAAATAAAAATAATAATAAGAAGTAAACTAGCATAAAATAAGTAAACTAAAACTTGCATAACTAAAGTTTGCCCATTATGAGTACTCTATGTACTTAAGAATCAAGGTGAGGTTTTAATTTATTTAGTGTAAATTCTACCCTTTGTAATCAATGTAGGCTTATGAAAATTTGTTAGGTCAATTTAAGTAAATCCAACTTATGATACTAAGATATAGGTTCATAGAATTACCTTTAGCGTAAATTCTACCACTTGAATTTGCAATGAAAGATAAAATACCATGAAAAAAGTAACAAATCTAAGTAGAGAAAAAATATTTTTTTTAAAAAATTAACTTTACCCTTTTTAAACACCTGCTGAACAATACATTCTCCTTGTTGGTCACATTTCAAATATGTCCACCAAAACCTAGGCTCTGATACCAATTGTGGGGTGGGTTGAAAAGGGGCCACGTGGAGTGGCCCAATTGGTAGATTGAAGCTCTCCAAAGATGTGTAGAAAAAAGAAGGCTCTGATAAGGCTTAATTTAAAGTGGTTGTGAAGATATGCAAGAGTCTAATGTCAGCTAACACAAGATTGATAATAGACTCAATTATAGAACCTCATCTTTGATCAATTAAAACTTCCAATCCAAAAGTCCAAATATATAAAACCAATATATATATATATATATATATATATATATATATATATTGGGTATTTTATTTATGATCTAAAATTTTTTATAAAATTTCATGAGATTTAGGTAGTTTTTTTTATGGTTTTCTCCTAGGTATAGTCACTGAGAAAACAACCTGATTGATTGAATAGACTCACTCTTCAAGTTAATTAAACCCAAAATAAATTCCTATGTTAAAGAGAAGTTTGTTAGAAATTATTTTGATTATTTTTACACAATTTTAGGGAATTTAAGTACACCAAACAAACACCATAATAAAACTTAAGTGAATTCATCTCTAAGCTTATCCAACCACTTCCAAGGCTTAGATGACAATGTTTTAGTGGAGGAAAATAAGAAAAAAAACAAATTTTTTTAACATAGAGGACAACTGCAACAACATCTACAACATAATTTTTATATAAAATATAAATAGATAAATTTGGGACTACTCACCAAAGTAGCTAGCAAGAAATATTACCAAACCCGTATTTTAAGTTGGTCGGCCACACAGTCTTCATCGAATGAGAATTTCATTCAAACAATAATAAAAACTTTGTTCCACTGTAAATAGCAGTTTTCATACAAGTGACATCAATTCAAACAATAAAAAAGAGGGAAAAGAATGTTGGGAGGGGGCCGGCCACTACTCCTCACATAATTACTCCCCCTTAAAAGGCTGACCACTCCAATTAATTTTATTTAACTATGATTAATACATTATTCATTAATTACTTATAATTGTATTTATCACTTAAGCCCTTTCCACTTCTAATGTTACATCATGCATGATAGTTAACATAAATTACATAAGATAATGTAATAAGTTATATAAGAGGGCATGCTTGGAATACTTATACAATAAAAGATAAACATGAAAAAAAAGTAAGCATTAATCTTAAGTGCTACAAAATTTAATTTTTTCTCTATGGTATTCTGACTCCTTATAATAGGATCATCAATTCTTATCTTCAATTCCCTTACTTTAGCCCTCATGATTGGACCTCTTTGTGCTCATGCTTCCTGTGGTTACACAAGTGTTGGTCATCTTGGCATCATCAGCATTAAAAATATAATAATATATGACCTAAAAAATAATGAAAATGATTTTGCAACATAAAATTTGATCTTGATTATGCTTGGACTAACTTGTGATAATTTGATCATTGACTTCTTTCACAACTAGAATATACTTCAAAATATATATTTATTCTTTAATGTATGATTTGGATTTACTATAACCCCCTTAAATTTATAATTTTAATATCTAGAATATATTTCAAATTTATAATTAATGATAATATAATGAAAATATTAACAATACATAAAATAATAAATATATGCAACAATGTTAACATCTGAGTGATGTAAATGAAGGGTACTAGTTTAGTCATGACAACATAATGAAACTAAATATAAAAGATGATAGATTTTATTTTTAAGAAGAATATAAAATATTATTAAGTTATTTTTAATGAAAGTCTCATTATAGTCTTCTTGAAGAAGAGACTAATCAAGTTATACTTTTTACATTACATTTAAGCACCACTCCCATATTTATGAACCAAGTTCATTTTCTAGTATAAAGCTATTACATATTTATAATATCTCCATTATAATTTTATGTAGTCAAAAAATTTTATAAGTTTTTTTTATAAGAGATGACTACTCTTTTATCCTCAGACTCTTAGCTTCAATATTTGATTCGTTGATTAGTTTATTTTTTTTATTGAATGAATCATTCTAACCTACCATCCTTGTATTATAGCCATAAAGAAAGAAGAGAGGCCAAAAATTTCATGTTCATTTTTTAAAATAAATTTCATCTATCATTTGAGAAATGAGTAATTATATTGATGCTTCATATTGATTGTTCCAAAATTAATAAAAATAAAAAAAATATAAAAATCTTTTCTTCTTTTTTCATGGTCATAATAAAATAATTACTTTCCATATTTATATGATGGTGAAGTAGACTTGATTCAATATTGATCATGATACATTCCATAAATGAAATGCTATTTTTTATTAAATTTGCATGAAAATAACTATTTTTATTTATCATTCTTTCCTTCATCAAGAGCTATGCTCTGTAAAGTTAAATATTTGATAATGACTAAAAATAATATTTCTTGAATGATGACAAAAAAAAGAAGAAAGAAGCAAGATGTAAATATGTAAAATGGAATAAAAAATGAATACAATGATAAAAAAAGTCAACACAAGAAATTCAACTTATTCATAATAAAATTCTAAGAAGAGCTGATATCCCACCAATGAGTTAGCACTAATTAGCCATCAAGCCATAAACTTTATGTGGGGATGAATAAAACAAAAAACCTGGTTTATGAAGGACTAAGAAAAACTCTAAATAAACCATAAGAAATTAAAACAAAGTCTTCAAAAAATATTTTGAAGAAGGTCAAAAATTAGTAAAGAATTAGCATAAGATGGCAATCAAGTACTAAATTCTTTATAATATTGATAAAATAAAAATTTGATTGTTCATAAAGAGAATAGAGCCATGGTAAAAATTTGGAGATACAACTAATAATGCAAACATTATTATAATGAAAGAGGGAAATCACCAAAATTTACTTGACATGTTATAAATGTTGAATTTCTTAACTTTGATACAAAATTATGCAGAAAAAGGGTGGGAAACCCATGAAAATATTGCCAAGAAATGATAAAAAGAAGGATGAATATTATTCATAAAAATAATGTAAATGTTTATAAAGTTAATTTTGATTAAAGACTAACAAGTTTTTATGAAGGATAAATTCACCATGTTCTATCTTATACATTACTTACAAACAACACTATAATATACATGAACTAATTCTATTTCTTACTCAGAAGCTATTACATATTTATAATATCTCCATTATGATTTGATGAAATTAAAAATTACATAAATTTCATGGAAGGGATGGCCACCTCATTGATCAATGGAGTATTGACTTTAATATTTGATTGTTTGATAAGTTGATTGCTTGATTACTTGATTTAATGAAGCATCTTAACCTTCCATACTTACGTTATATCTATAAAAAAGAGGGGAGAGAGGAAGCAGGCCAAAATTTTCATTCTCTTTTCTTCTAAATTTTATTCAAGCAAATTTGGAAATTGAATTATATTCTCTTAATCACTTTACAATGAGTTAAATATTTATTAATTGCTAAAAATTTGATAAAAATGATAAAATGTATTATATTTATTTTTTATTGCAAGGCAATAATAAACTTAGTAATTTTCATATTATATGATGGTAATGTAATCTTGATTTTTTTTTTGGACAATAATAATGATAATGGTAGTCTACTTTATTTATCATATTGATAGTGTTAATGATAACACTTCAATTCCTTCTAATTTTGCATGTTGACAACAACTTGATTTTATTATAAATGAAATAATATTTCTTGCTTAGTTTTAAAAAAAGTAATTTTTGTTTGTTTACATTAGTGAGCTACATAAAACTTACTAGTGTGATATTAGATAAAAAAGAATTTTGTAAAAGCATAATTTGATTTTGAAGTAATGCTAACTTAAAAGATTATAGTACCTACATGCTACAACCACGATAATCTTAGAAATAACATAAATGCAAGTATTACAAGAATACTTCTTAAAAACTTGATGACCAAACATTATACTCCCACTTTAACTCATCAAAATAGAGGGTATACACATAATTACTATAAATGTATAAACTTTTTTTGTGGTTCCTGATTCAGATTAGGAGGGTAGTACCAATAGTCTCTTCTTTAATGAAATACCGATTCATCTAACTTTTCTCTTTTTCAGATTAATATTGTTGCTACTTGAAATTCTATTTCTTTTAATCCATGATACCATTCAAGTTTGACTTAAGTTGAAAGAAGTGCTCCATCCAAACTTTATGGGGTATAATAATTTCAATGCCTTATATGGAAGGTTGTGTGGAAAAGATTTTTCTTCTTTATCATTATCAATATACTTAATATTCTCCATATTCTTTTTATCACTTAAGGGAATATGGAAGAAATTTTCATGGGTGGAGAATGAAGTTATTCAAATGAAAAGATAATTAAAAATATTTTATTCCAAAGATATATCTAACAACATGTCATATGGTTAAATTTATTCTTCACTTGATTTTATGATTATGAATTGAAGATTTTTAAATAGTGTTGATGATTAAGTTTACAATATTGAATTTTATGTAACTCACAAAATAATATATAACTAAACAAACTCCTATCTTTATCTTTTAAAATAATATTGTGACAATTCATGTGTTGAATAACATGATCTAATGAAAAGTTTTGGGATAGTAGAGAATTTCCTAAGTACTAGTTCATATCCTTCCAATCAAATGATAGATTAGCTATAATAATTTATAGACGAATCCTTTGTTAAAGACATGTAGGTAATCATGCAAGTCCTAATTAATTATCTCAACTTGTTGTTTACATACATAGGAGGATACTGTGTGTGCTCAAAGTATACACAAAGATATAAAAAAAAATTTAAATAACAATATTGAATGAACTAGATGAGTAAGAGATATCTAGAATTAGAGGGGATTACAAACAAAATGATCATAAATTGAGTATGAAAAATGTTCTTGAATTACTAGCTTAAAGTCTATCATGGATGATCTTCATTATTTATCATATACATCATTATCCTCCACCATTTTAAAATAAAAATCTTATTGTGAAATGGATAATGAACTAGAGTTACAAACTCTTTTCATTTTTATGATGAAGTATCTTACAAAATTTATTAAAGTTTAGAAGATTTTGGAGTGAAGGAAGTTTATAAAAGGGTGTAAAGTTAAAGAAACATTTCTAGACTTAATACTATTAAATTTAAGAAAATGGCTATATTTTTTAGATTCATAACATCCACATGCTAACTAGATATTATAATGGGTTGCTAAACAATCTTATACTATGATGATAAATCATACAATATGATCATCCAAGCTAAGCATTTGAAGGAGCTAAATTAACAATTTTAATTATTTTCTTCTTAATTTTTTAACCCTCATCTTAAATATGCCCTTTTAATTTGTTATCTCAAAAATACAAAAAATATTAAGTATAATAAAATAATATATAAAATTTTTAGCTTTAAGCATTTAAATGAATTAGTTCTATTTGGGTTCTTAAATAAGAAAATCTTTCTAAACCCAATGGTTTCATGAATATATCTAAAAGTTAAATTTGTATGTCAATAAATCAAATCTTTATTGCTCATTTCGATAGATGATCACTCATAAAATAATGTTTTACATCAGTATATTAGTTCTTAAAATATTATATTAGATATTTTGTTATGTTTATTACACTTTTTTTGTCACATATGATCGATATTATATATACTAAAATTTTAAAAGTATGTAGCTTTTGTTAAGCACTCCCTATTATAATATATTCAACCTTAGTAACAGATAGTATAATTGAAATTTTCTTTTTATTAGACCATGATTTTAATGAATTATCTATAAAATAACTCACACTTGATATATGCTTCTTCACAATTCCTAGTGGATTTATCTTTGCCTTTATATCTATTTTATCTTAGTGGAATTTTTATTTGGATATCACTCAGATCTTGGGGGTTTCTTATTTAAGTGGTCAAATGCAACATTAAGAAATAATATACCATCTTATGAGATGGAAAAATCATCTTATATTGGATTCAATCACTTAATAAGAACTCATAAGGCTGATGGGTCTGCATATACTAGAGATTCTTTCCTTGAACTACATGGATGAAGTAGAATAAGGTTTCTTTTAAGCGATTCTCAATTCTTAATAAGGGTAAGCCCTATAGTTAATTATATCTTACGAGAGAAAAATTCTCTTAAGAAAACCCTCGATTAAATAAAGTAGCTTTCTATCTCCATAGATTTAAAAGTTTAATATTATGATTGCAAAAGTTAGAAGTTAAATGGGATAACACAATGGAGAAATTTATTTTAGATTTGAAAAGGAAGAAGTAGAAAATGCTAGGAAGCTTAGTAAGCACTTCAAGCTATTTTATGGTTGGTCTTTAGAGCTTTGAAAGAGAGATTTATCTTTATTATGAGTTGATATTTTATTTTTTTAGATTTTAGAAGAGAAACAAGATGCTTCAAACTTTATATCTAAAAGTGCTTCTAAAATATTCTAAAAACTTGAGTCTAATAAAAGAAACTTATGATGTATTGGTTTCTTTTCACCAGAGAATGTGAACATATCCCAACTCTTTTGGACTTACATCCGACATGGTAGGGTTGCTATTTATTAATTAGGAAATAAATCTAAGAAACTAGACTCACTCCATAAATTATAAGATCATGACTAGTATGATATGCTTCTAATTAATGATATATATATATATATATATATATATATATATATATATATATATATATATATATATATATATATATATATATATATATATATATATATATATATATATATATATATATTACATAATTTCAATGATAAAGCTTGGATATGTAAGTGTGCTTACATACATGATAAGATTATGAGATAAATCAACGAGAAAGGTGATCTTCACCCAAGGGTGGCTATCTACAATAGACAAACTCTCCCCTTTTTTTTCATTCAATGGGTGAAGACCTTAATTTCAAGGAATAAAGAGTAAGATGGATTATGATTACACATCACAAACTTAAAGGTTTTAATCTTTTTTTTTTATTATGGACTATGATAACTCATCATAAACTTAAAGTTTTTATTTTATTTTATTTTTTATGTCTCAAACTTTAAAGTGAAGTTATGAGTTGTATTTATTTTTAGTTTGAATTTATTAAATTAGTTGAATATAAATTTTAATTTTATCAAAAGAGTTTAGTGCATAAATTAGGCTTTCATATCACATCAAAAAGTAACATAAATAAACTTATGAAAAGAATGCTATTCCATTGCACTCACAAAATAAACACACCAAATAAACTTAATTAATTAAAGAAAAGGATGGTGTGGTTGGGTTCTGCTATATACTTCTGAAGAAAAAAAAAATAGGTAGCCAAGCTCTACTCTTATACAACCCAACTTAGAACTAAAAGTTTTGATCTAAGGGGGGTCTTCATTCATTTTTGTCTTTGGATCGTCATCTTCTTCATGGATCTCCTTAGGCTTCATAAAGGATCATCAACTTTTGCAATCAACTAATGCTAATCTTAGACCTTATGAATCCTAACCCAATTCTACTACTAAATTATATTTTTAAATTTCAAAAGAAAAATCCTAGCTAAACCTTACATATAGAGGTAAAAATGAAAACACACAACACACAAGTAGTTTATATTCCATAAAATGATTATTAACACTAGTGGATAATAAGTCCACTTATCCTAATGGGCTATGCTTATGGACTTAAGCAAATGGTATCTACAAGTGAAAGATGTTAATTTTAATTTTATTATGGTAGACCATTTATTAAGCACAACCCCTTATAGAAGACAATAATAGTCTAATAAACAATTCCATAACATACAATCTATGGAAAATAATTTTAATATTTAGTCTAAAATAGTACACTACAAAATAAGAAAATCAATATATCATAAATAAAGCATTGGCTTAATCCAAATATAGAGTTGATGACCTAATAATTTAGTGTGTGTAAAGAGGGTAGTGTGGTGAGGCTAATTATTTGAGAACAAAGTTCAATTTATTACCATTGGATGTTTTCAATTCAAGTGGTTAATGACTCAGAGATAGATTTTGAATCCTAATTTAGTTTAAGTTGAATTTAATGTTCTAAAGACTATGAAGAATGATGGGCCCTAGTTGGGGTGGTGCCCATCCCCTTCACAACTTACTCTTAATGAAATCTAAGAAATGAATTTTAGTTGATTTAATAAAGCATTGGAATTTAATCATATCTTAAGTTTGGGATTATGCTTATGTAATTTTATAATCTTTATGAATTATATATTTGAATTAAAAGAATAACTTAAGAAGTCCTTAGTGATATTAATTACACCTCACTTTTAATGTCACTTTTTAAAAATATTATATTATTTTTATTATCTTTGAGAGTATCTTATAATCATATTGAAAAACCATTTATGTACTATATTATAGCTTTAAGAAAGAAAATTCCATTCATACATACATACATACACATGTATACATTTTCTTTATTTTGAAGTGATTTAAGAGTTTAGATATAACACACACACACACACACACACACACACACACACACACACACACACACACACACACACACACACACACACAATACAATATAATACACACACATATATATATATATATATATATATATATATGCATGCATTTATATTTTAAAAAAATAAAGTATTCATGTATAGTTCTTTGCATTTCCATAGGTATGTGCCATTGTTATATCGAAGATGTGATGTAAAGACCTCCTTCAAACTAGTAACCCTATGATATCAGGTTTATGGACCAAATACACCTTAGGATTGCATTGAACATGCACATTATTATATTCTTTTATCTTTCTAAAATAACATAGATATTTAACAGTGAAAATAACTTGGAAGTAAAGAATGATATTCAAGTATAAATATACACACCTTTAAGTCTATACTTTGAAAATAAGCCTAGTTATCCAATTATAAATTTATTTAAGATATTACTATTAATTTCATGAATGAAACATGGACATACAAGATAATGAGAAGCTAATTAAATATCATAAAGAGACTCATACAACTCCTTAACTCTAAGATTGAACATATGGCCACAAGATCACTTAAGCTTAATTAAATTAATTAAGGGATTCTAATTTGGTTATGGTGATTAACATGATTAGAGGAGAACATATTAAACTTATAATTATCTAATGAATCTCTCTATTCATTAAGTGATTCAAAGGCCAAAACATGATTTTTATGATTTATTTGGAGTTAATAAATATTAAAGCTAATTAATCTCAAAGAGATCTAAAAATTTAACTAAGCATGAAATATAAGTTGAAAAATCTTTAAAACAATATGGGAGCTATATAATAACATATAAAATAAACTCAAAAAAAATTTAATTTATTTGAGTCTATATTTTAAGGTTAATTAAATAAATGAGAAAAATTACAATTCAACAATTACACTTACAATACCCAAAACCATTTTAATTACAAACCATTTTATTGTGAGTCACTATGATAGCCAAGATGGAGGTGTTATAATGGGTGCTTTTAGACATTTAAAAATTAAATTTCAAATTTTAACTTTTAGTAGAAAATTAATATTGGTTTAATAATGACAAGCTATAATTCACAATGTAATAAAAGTAAGTACAATAAAGCAATGAGAGATAATAGACACATAATTTTTATGTGGTTCAACCAAATCCCAAAATGGCCTACGTCCATGCCTAGCCACCATCGTTAGGAATTCACTAAACATAAAATAGCTTATAAACCATATTCTCTTATAATGGGGTGAGTACAATCCTTATAATAAAATGTACTCTACTACAAAAGGGTAAGTACAACCCTAATAAAAATTTTTAAAGTACAAAAAGAAAAATACAAAATAATAAATTTAGATATAATATATTTTCACATCTACCAAGCTATCCAACTCAAAAGGTGGTCTCACAACTTATAGATTATCACTTTACAACCTACAATAAAGATTCAAACAAGTTTAACAAGATAGAAAACTCACTTTATTTTGATAAAAATGAGAAAATAAATACTTAAAAATGATCTTACCAAAATTTTTATCTCAATGCAATATATAGACTAATGTAAAAATATTTTAAAAGTAAATTGACAATAGTCTATTGCACAATAACATAAATTTCAAAAAATAATAGTTTTTTATTTTAAGAGAAATTATAACTAGTATGCATATAATAAAGAAATAATGATTAACTCTCTACTAAAAATATTTTTTTCCTAAATTATTAAACAATAAAATTAGTAACCTTTACTAATTTTCAGTAAGTTAAGAGATTATTTATATAAAGTATATTAGTTGGAATGAAATGATAAGTGCAAAATTAAATAATTCAATCTTTTATAAACTATATTTTGATAATGAAACTTAGCATATAATAAATCTTGCAAATAATCTAAAATTCCAACAAATAATTATCTTTATTTCAATAAAAATGATGCTTTGAATTAATGTAAAAGGTCACAAAATACTTAAATAAAATTAGTATATGTTAGATCTAAGCAAACAAGATAAGATTTTAATTAAAAAGAGAGATCTAACAAATATGAAAATACTTTCAGCTCAAAAATTATATTTAAATGCTTAAAATACACTTCTAAAATAGATCCAAGGATAAATAATATTTCAAATAAGACTAATGATGAAATATTTTGAAAAACCAAAATATATTTGTTGGAAGATAAAAATTCCAGTAAAATGAAATAAATCCTACAAACTATCATTGGAGTTTTTCAAAAAATAAAATAAAAATAAATAAATAAATAAAAAAATAAAAAATGATTGAAAACATTTTCATGTGAAAAACTTAAACTATGATGTATGAAGACTAATCCATCAAAAAGTAAAGATTTGAAAAAACCAATAGTTGATGAAAAATAGTATGAACAACTAAAAGAGATTATGATCAAGAAAATAAGCTAAAGTAATTTGAAAAAGCTTGCTTAATTGAAGGCATTGAAGCATTTGAATTAAAGATTTCATCTTGCAATATTTGGTGAACATTTTATCAATATATTATTTGCAATATTTCATCTTCAAAGAAATATATTATTTTAGCATCATTTTATCATATAATAATATAATATTCAAAATAATTATTAAATAAATATTAAATTCAGATAACTAAAAAATGGCTAGTCATATGGGCAATTCAAAAATAACCAAAGATGGCTCTTAATATACTCAAAATGGGTAGCATGCATTCAATATTAAAATAAGCTAATGTCTCAAAAAACATAATAAATTTAATTGTAATCAGAAGTAGGTCATGTAATTTATCAAATTGAAGAGCAAAATCCTAAGAATTGGCTAGAGATGAAATCAGATCAGACTTCTTTGATTATAGAATGACGTTGGTTGAAATACTAATTTTCATGAATTTTTATCAATTTTGAAATATGACATTTAAAAATCATGATATAATTTAGTTATAATCATAAATATGTTAGTTATCATAAAAAATAATTTTTAAAAAAATTAATTATTTCAAATTTATACTTAATTATACTCAGTAATCATAATTAATTATCATTTATTATTTTTACAATTTAAATGTTATGTATGAAGCATATAAATTTTTTTTAAAAATTATGAACTTGAATGAAAATTAGACAAGGATGATTTATTTATATATAATTTAAGCTTATTTTTAGTAATTAATTATATATAAAATAACTTAAAATAAAATATGATAAATTGTGAGGAAATCAAATCATGTCTAATAATTTCTATTGACCTTTATGACTTATCTAAATGCATATAACTTAAAATATTATATCATGAGCTCCAAATAATTCATCATTAATTTTTCTTACATCCTTTTGATTCTTGTAATTGCATTAACCATAGAATAACACCCCTGTACATCTTCAGAATCAATACATTTGAAACACTAAACACATGTTTTAGAACATAATATGTTTATAATCATCAAAATTAGTAAGATTAAATGTGAGGCTTATAAAGCCAACATCTATTAGCTGAGCATAAAGAGGGGTCAATCATAATTTTTAAGGGCCCACACAATTAGTTATGAATTTTTTAAGTTCTAGGTCATTTAATGAATTATTAATTCCAATTAATCATATTAATGGTGATTTTGAGTTTTACTGACAACCAGAGGTCATGATGATTTTTCTTAAGTATCATCATATTAAGTAGGTGTATACATTCAAATATAATGTTGATATTCTAGAATTTTTTATTTAATTGTCGAATGAATTTGGTCATTAGAAATTCTAAAATTTAAAACTTTTGATCCAATTACCCAAATGGCATGTAAATTTTATGAGAAGTGGACATTGACATGATGAACCTATCATAAAAAATTCAAATTAATTAATCTTATATTTTAAAAGTAATTAAAATTATTATTTTTAATAATATTTAAATTAATTCTAAAATATATAGCAAAATTTAGAGTTATCAATTTTGTTGGATTCACTCTAAATGCTGAATCTAGAGAAGGGTCATTTGCAATTTTTAGCCTAATGGATAAAATTTTATGAATGTTTGAAGTTCTTAAAATATTAATAAAAATTTGGGGATTTGTAGTAGATTCCTCTTCGAATGCTGAATCCATTGAGGGATCATTCATATATTTTAGTTATGTATTTTTTTATGATTTTTTGAATTTTTAGCTATTTTATGACAATTTTTTAAATTTGAAAATCCCTAATTTTTCTATTTAAATTAGCCAGTGCTAACTCAGCACGACTTTATGTATGCCATCACATAATTTGGCCACATGGATCTAACATGGATTGTGCGGGGAATAAGGTCTGTTTCATGATTGTCCATTCAAAGATTGAACATTATAGATTAAGCTTTATATAGAAAATAGATTTTTAAATTAATTTAAGGGGATCAATTCTTTCTAATCAAGAAGGATGGATGATTAGTAAGTCATGGATGATAAACAAGAAGGCTAGGGGTGGACAAATTTTGCCCTAAGAGGTGGTTTTTCGATAAATATTGTTAGAAAACTCCATTTTTCACACCTAAATCGATCAAAATTGAAAGAACAAGTGGGATTTAAAGATATTTATTAGGTTTGTGTAAGTTTCCATCATAAAATACCAACACCTAAGACCAATATAAAAGTTTGAAGAAATTACCTCATTGAAGCCTGTGTTCGATGAATTTTTTTTTTTTTTTTTGTGTTGGGGAGCTTTCTTGGGCTGAGGTGAGTCTCTAGTATGTTTATCCTCATTTGCCTCCATCTAGATTGTTCAATCCATTAATTTCCACCACATCTCACTAGAATTTTGTCAATTTTGATGATTTTGTGAGTGAAAATGAGTGGCATTGGTTGGTCATGATTAGTGATGCTCCAAGAAGTTATCAATATATATATATATATATATATATATATATATATATATAGAAAGAGACTTTGGAGCCTCTCTTCTTCCCCCTTTAATGGTGGTCAAAATTATTATTGTTGGTAATGTGAAGGTGGATTGGTTTGCAAGTGGCTATAGCATGCTTGCATTAATTCTAAGTCAGGGATGAGGATTAGTGTGCTCAAAGTCTCCTTTGGTGGCTATGTGCATGCGATAAAGATTGGATTTCATTTTTACGATTTCCTTTGACTTTCATTGCCATTTCCTCTCTCTCTCGCTCTCTCTCTCTATCTCTTTTATTCCAACTTGAGCTAAGATCTTGTTGCCTTCTTTGACTGAAGGGGTTGCACTAAGGGCAAGATGGGCATGCTTCTAATTAGCCCAAATGAGTTGGAATGAGTCAACCAATCTCCATGGGATTATAATTAAGTCTAAATGTGGCATAATTGGTCATTTAAGACAAATTAGCCCAAATGAGTTGGAATGAGTCAACCAATCTCCATGGGATTATAATTAAGTCTAAATGTGGCATAATTGGTCATTTAAGACTTTTAAAGTTAATTGATTTGAATGGACTTGTAGTTTGGTTTTATTTAGGCTTGGGATGACTCATTTGACCTAAATGAGTCAAAATGCTTCAAATGAACTAGTTGGTCATTTTGGGCTTTGATTAGACTCTAATTATGTTTGGTGGGCTTTTTAGAGTGATTAGGTCTATTTGATTGCAATTGATTCAGGTTAATTTGGGATTTAGCCTAAAATTACATAATTGGATTAATTCACGTTCATTCAGGTCAATTGGCCAAATTGGTCAAATTTGACCCACAAAAAGGTTGGATTAAGTTCAATTATGTGTTGAAAGTAATTTTTATTGTTTAATTTGCTTTAATTTTAATTTAATTAATTTTTGGCTCAATAGGGTCAATTTGGGTTATTTGAGTCAATTAGCCACATTATACCACAATTGAATACATATTTGGGCTTGATTGAGTTGGTATAATAATTTTTTGCTTACAAGAAAGCTTAATAAATTTAATTTTGGTTAAATTTAATTGAGACATAATAGGGCCCACATGATCATTTTAGATCAATTAGTCTGATTAGCTAACTTAAACATCAATTGAATTTAATTTTATGTTACACCAAATAACATATACAATAATCAATTGACTTAATAAGTTTAAGCATACTAATTATCCAAAATTAAAATGGAATGTTAGTATATTATTAAGATCGAGTAATAAAATATTCTTTAATTTTACCCTTGTTAGCATAGTGCACCATAAGAATTTTCTATAAGTTGTTAGATTTTTAAACATAAAACTTGCTTTGATATCAATTAAATTTTATGGAACAACCAAAAAGAGACTGAAATAGTTTTTTTATTAAATTAATTTTTATTTTTAAATATTTATCTTTCTAATGGAAATAAACATAATTTTCATTTTCAAATCTAAGTAGCACATATATAATGGTAGATCAAGGATTTAAGCATTACCAAATGATATAATTTTATTCAAAGATGATCATATTTTCATTCAAAAAATTTTCTGAAATTATCCATTGTACATAATTAATTATTAATTGTATAACATGCCTTTTTATTGGAGATTATAGTAAGTAATTATTTAAAAAGATAAAGTGCACAAAAAAATGTGCAAACTAATTAATTGTGTTTTGGCCATCAATAAGCCCTAAGTCCCCTCGAGTTATCGTCTCAAGATCTATTAATTAGCTTAGCTTTTATTATTGTAAGGTAGAGAAACCTCTCTCTCCTTTACAAATAATAAAGAAATCCCGCAACACTTTGGTGTGGAAAAACATGTCAATATGATGACACGCATTTCATGCAAATGATTTAATAAGAGGAGATGAGATAAAGAGCCAAGTTAAGGTTACCATTTCTTAATTAAACCTATGATAAATATTTAATTGAAATCATATCATCAAGTAAATAAAATAGAATAAGAGAAAAATGGATTTCTCAATCTCCAATTAGACTAGGACCCATATGGTAAATTGTACTTGAGGACACCTTTAAGAGTAGTTATCCATAAATAAAAATGCCATTACTTTTATTTTATTTTATTAGATTTATTAAGGAGGATTCATGGTTTAATGATTATTACCACAACATAATAGTTTATAAACTAGGTGTTGATCCATAAGGCAAATGGTAAAGCATTATAACCAAGTGAGACGATGGCCTAATATACCCAAAGCTTATGATATAATAAGAAATCACCAAAGACTCAATAAGAAGTACGGTGAGCTTAATTTGGTAAGTGAGTTAGAAAAATAAGTAATAAAAAGATAAAAACTATTATAATTTAGATTTTTTGGGTTTATCATCCTAAGATGCCAAGCCTAAGATCATTTATCTTATTAAGATAATTGATCCAACTGACTATGTGGTTCTCTATTAGTAACCATGAATTACATCTTTCATAATTAGTCTTGTTGACTGCAATAATATTAGCAGGACCTAGTGTCATATCCTCTTCAAGTATTAAGAGCCTTGACCCAATTAATCTTATTAGATTAGCTTTATTAAACTCTTAAGTGGGACTCATGTAGAAGAATTACTTACAAATCATTCCTACATTATTTTTCTGACTCTAGTTAGCCTTAGGTAGACTAAGTTCAATGCTTGGGTCCACTTTCTAGAAGATGTAAATGTAAATGTTTAATTTTAGTAATGCATTCATCTCTTTGATCCAATTATTAGTAAAATTGATCATGTGATTTTGAGGATTAGCTTGATCATCTCAAAGTTAAATTAGAAATTTTACCCATGATTGAGTCAAAGGTACAACCTACCCTTACTCTACTTTAAGTCCATTATGGTGTTTATTTTTGGATGTATAAGGGACACCATACAGATCGTAGGAGGGAACTTATTGAAGTGATCAGGTATGATATTGATGTATGATATACTATCTTGAAAGATAGAGACATCACCCTTCAATAGACCTAATCACCTAATAAGAACTCCTAAGGCATGATGGGTCTTCTAATATACTAGAGATTTTTCCCCTACTTTATATGGATGAATAAAACAGGATTTATATTAAACCAATTTCTAAAGTTTCCTATAGAGGAAAGCCCCCATAGTTAATTACATCTTAGGGAATAAAGTTCCTTAAGAATACTCTCGATTAAAGTAAATAATTATCATCTTCAAACATTTCAAGGTTAGGCTATGAAAGGATTGATTATGTTTGGAAAATCAATCAAAAAAGTTCAAGGAGAAGGCTCATTTTAGAATCTAAAGCAAATGAGTAGGGAAAGCTCATGATACTAGAAAGCCTAGTGAGCATTCCAATCTATCCTATGGTTGTGCTTTATATATTTAAAATTGAAGAGAATTATATGTTCAAGTTGAAATTTTATTAGATTGCTAAGACTTATAATCCACCAACACAATGTTTTGAAAATGCCTAAGAGGTGAGAATTTATGCTTGTAGCCCGAAGAAAACAACAACCTCGAATCCTAAATTTAGAGAGCTTTAGCATAAGCTAAAGCACGACCAAAATCTAAGCGAAGATGGGCATAAGATTTACTTCCACAATAGAGGAAAAACTGCCCAACTGCTAGGCTTACAACCTCTTAGAGTGGCTGCCAGCTTACTACTCCTATTATTCGAATCTATGTGGTCTGGTCATATGAAATTATAAGAAAGTTGGGTTGTTATTTATTTAGAAAAGAGACTAAAGTCTTTAAACTCACTCCCTAGGAGACAATAGCATAAGTGGTATGAGTAATGACTTAATCTAATGCAAAACCTTTTCAAATTTTATTTAATTTTTTACACTTCATTTGGATAATGTTTTTAGGATTTTGATATCTACAAGCATAATGAAATAAAGTTGTTGGTTAAATCAATGAGAAAGGTGTGTTTTCCAACACAAGGGATGTCCTCACAGGTCAAGCATTCCACTATCGTGCAAGGATGGAAATCCCTTATTTTCAAGTGTGAAATAATAGGCATGCATGATGTGAAACATTCAACCATTTAGCTAAGAGATTGCTAAATATTTTAATTATCTTTATTATAACCTAAGCTTTATGGTGAGGTTATGAGTTTTTTAAAACTTAGTTATGAGTGATTAGTTGGGTAGAAAATTTATTTTATCCTAAGAGTCTAACGCATCCAGATCACACATTAAAGCTTCAATCATTAAAGAAACTAGGAAAAGTATGTCATTTTTAATGTGCAAACTAAATAAATCATCAAACATTTTTATAAAATTAGCATAAAAGAATAAGAGGTCGGTGCGGTCGAGTACCATTGTACAACCCAAGAAGAGAAATATGGGTAGCCGAGCTCTACCCTTATACAACTTGGAATATAAAAGAATAATTTAAATTTATAAATGAATAAATGCTATTGGGGTCTTCATTTCCTCATTCATCATGATTCACTTCTTTTCTTCCCTGATTTGGTAGGCTTCAAGGCTTCACATGGCACCCTAGGACAAAATCTTCTAGCCAATGTTCATCATAATACCCCATAGCACTAATTATAATTTCTAATACAAAATTACATTGAAAATAAGAAAAATAAATCTAAATACCCCTGCAAAATAAGTGTTATCTAAACACTCATACAATCCCAACCAATTATATATATATAATTTGGACTTAACACCCTGCACATGGGTAACCATGTCCACCTGTCCTAACTTGGATTATGCTTAGGGGTTTAAGAAACTTGCAAAGAGATCATTTATATTTATTTTTAAGCATCCCCTTAAGCACAATCCCTTGTAGAAAATATTATTAATAGCATAACATCCAGCTTACAAAGCATACACCATACCATCTAGTCTAAAAGATTACATCACAAAATAAAACATACATCACACCATGCACTGTCTGAACATAAAGTTAAAAGTGGTGAGTTAATCCTAATGTGTGTGTTAAGGCTTGTGTGGTATGTCTTGCTAGGCATCAGAGTTATAGTTTTCTAAGTATGGAAAGATTTAATTTATCATGAAAGGTTGGTTTCACTTCAAGTGGTTTATGGATTTGAGAATTTTAACTTATATTTTATTTTGTTTCATATGACCTACACTTAGCAACTAAGTGTTATAAAGAGAAGAAAGGGGTTATTCCCTTTCATCCCTACCTTAAGCCACTTTTTGAAGTACATTAATTTGATTTAGTTCTCTTTAGTGAATGCCTTATAACACATTTTTAATTAATCTTAAGTTTAGGTTCACTTTAAATGATTATATTCAATGTGAAAGGATTCTTAAGATTAATCTAACTAAATTACTATCATATGATATATGTTCAATCATTCCTTTCCATCACATGTAACATGCACATGATTTAATCTTAAGTGTATCTATACATCACATATTTTAGCACACTTATATGATGAATGTATGTGCATGTTCAGATTTTATACTTTTCATTCAATTGAATTATTTAATCATATTAATTTAAAGCTCTATCCAAATTCTTATACAAAAATACATAAGGATAAGGTAAGTGCGATTCTTAAACCAAGGAAGTGAGGTAATCAAATGACATCCTTGGGGCTAACTAAAGCCTCATATTCTTGGGTTGTCCAAACTATATACCCACTTGCATTCAAACCTATGTAAGCTTGTACACATGAACACAAGAAAGAATAACTAAGTCTCATGATTAATTAATTCAATCACATAGCCAATTATGGATGCATATTTTCTTTTTAATAGAAAAGAGGATTATCATTCTATAATTAAATATACAGATGCATGTATAAAAGACATAAACAAGTATATGCCTTTGTTAACTAGGGAAGTGAGGTAATCAAAAGACCTCCTTGGGGATACTTAAAGCCTCATATTGCTAGGATGTCTAGACTATATATATCCATTTTTCTTAAATACATACACCTGCATTCATAATTAAGAGGATGAGAATCATGCAAAGATTATATTTTCTTTAACCGAATCACTTATGTATATGATTTAAACCTCTATCTAAATTCTAATGTTAGAATACATAAGAATGAAATTAAATGGTTATGTACCGTTAGAATACATAAGAATGAAATTAAATGGTTATGTACCGTTGTTAAACTAGGAAGTGAGGTAATCAAGTCATGTTCAAATATTGATTTTGAGTTGGTATGAATAATTGGTTTTAAGGGATTTGGCTTAGGTTGTAATTTGGTTAGTTTGGGTTCATATGGGTTAAGGGTTTGATTTGGTTAAATGACTAAGTTGACTTGGTTTGACCTTATTTATGATAATTGATCAACCTAGGGTGATCAACAATCATGATAGAAGGTCTTGGTGGGCTTGGTTCAATCTAATTTGGGTAGGATTGGAACCTAGCTCAAATAGGTCAAATTAACCACTTTGGGTCAAGTGGACCAATTATGTTGAGTTTGATTTATTTGTGTTCATATATGGATTTGGGATTGATATATAAATTCAATTACAAATGATTTGGGTTTGGATGAGTTTTGGTTTATTTGGATAATTCAAGTCAAAATGGCTAAGTTGGGTTTGAGATGGGTTGATTTTAGTTTGGTTTGATGATTGTAGATTTCATTTATATTTATGAACATGATTGAAGGTATATTGATTTATGAGAAAATCAATTGAGTTTGATGTGATTTGAAGGCAAACTTGGCTAAGCTCATGAAGGTAGGTCACATGGATTACATTTGTATTAGGTTTAGTTTGATTTAGTTTTGATGATTTAAAAGCATATTTCATTTATATTTGTGAAGATGATTGAAGATATGATTGATGTGCGAGAAAATCAATTGAGTTTGGATTGATTTGAAGGTAAATTTGGCTAAGCTCATGAAGGTAGGTTTTATGGCTTAGGTAGGATTTAGTATGATTGTAGATTTTTGAAAATTGGATTTGGAATTGAGTTTAATTATAAGTTTGATAGATTGATTGAAAGGTTGAATTGATATTTGAGAAAATCAATGAAGATTGGATTGATTTGAATTTTGCTAAGGCTAAGTCCATAAGTTAAAATCATAGGGCTTAGGTTAGTTTTGAGTTTGTATTTGATCATGGGTTTCAATCATTTGGCTTAGAATTGGTTATAGATTTCAAGAATTTGATTTGAATTTGAAATTGGATTTAGATTTGGTATTTGAATTAAATTTGGGGTTTGGTTATGGCTTAAGAAGATGAACATGGATTGGATTTGGGCCATAGGATGGGTGAATCTCCCTAATCCCTAAGGCATAGCCTAATCCTATGAGTAACTCTTCTAAGTCTCTAGGCTTAGGTTAAGTGTTCACCTAAGTGCTAGAAGTGTCTTATGACTTAGGAAGTCTCAGTGTCTAAAAGACTCTTAGGTCTAAGAAGAGGATGAGAACTCATTCCAAAAGTGAGGTCAATAAAAGGACCCCCAATAGGTGTGGTGTAACAGACAAGGCACACCACACATATTGGCATTGACCAAGATGATCAATAATGTCCAAAGGATTGCAAGTACTAATGAAAACCATCTAATCCTAAACTTGTAAGGTAGATAGAATCACGATCTTAGTGTAATGCAACTCCACTTATGCCAAGAGCATAAGAGAGCCAGAAGGATTTGGTTGGGATTTCATGTCAAGGACATGATGGAAGATCTGCTAGGGGATCACACATACATTGGACATGACATGTGAGAGGTTTATGCTGAGGGCATAAAATGAGGAATCTGCTGGGGATTGCATATGTGAACCTTCCACTAGGAAAGTAGGTTCGAGCTATCAGCTAGGGATATAGATTTTAGCTGATTTCAAATATGATTTGCTTGGGGGTGTATTTATTGGGGAATACAAATTTCAATTTAATTTTGTTTAAATTTAATTGGTTTGTTTAATTTGGGCTCTACTGAGGGAGGACTGTGATTTGACTCCACTAAGGAGGTTGGAATTAGATCTGATTTAATTTATTTTGAAAGAATATCCACTTTGTTTGACTAGATCTATTAGGGAGAGATGGGTTTGGATTCTTTAAATTTAGACTTCACTAGGGAAGTCGGTTTGATTTGTTTTGGCTCCACTGGGGAGGATGGTTTTGAATTAAGGGCATATCTGTTAGGAATGTGAACTCGATCAAATTAGATAGGTTTAATTAATGGACCTTGTTTATGTGCGATGGACCCACTGAGATGGGGATATATCGGCCTTGGCCTATCTTAGGTTGACAAATCCAAAGGGATAGTCTACCAGTTGTGGAGTAGAGCTATCCAACATAAGGGTTTCCTTTTGGTGTGCACTTTCACTTTGCATTGGGTATGCTAGGAAGAAGGCGTAGCATTCTTACATCTTCTAAAACAAAGAGTAGCTGCTGGGATGACCTATTGGTAGCACAACAGATGAAACCTAACCTAGGGAGACTATTAAGAGAGTGTCGCTGGCGATCTTACCTCAACTCAAGAGTAATCAAGGTTAATTTCATTTAATTTATAGACCCTATCAATGTGCAATGGATCCACTGAGAAGGGGCTATATCAGCCTTGGCCTATCTTAGATTTACAAATCCAAAGGGATATCTTACCAGCCGTGGGGTAGAGCTAACCAGAATAACTGTCGGGGTGACATGTTGGTAGCACAACAAATCAAACCCAACCTAGGATGAGTACTGAGGGAGTGCCGCTAGGGACTTATCTCAACTCAAGAGTAGTCAGGTAATTCCTATAGGGAGTTTTGCTGACACAGCCCTAAAGATAAGATGCCTGCCTGGGAAAAAGTACCTCTAGGGGTGTCCTCTTAATCCATAAGCGACTATATATTTTTTTTATTTTATGTTTTCTTAGACCCCATTGGTGTGTGAGTGACCACATTGACAAGGGGCTATATTGGCCTTGACCTATCTTAGATTTACTCGACCAAGGGAGAATCTACACATCCATATGATAGATTCTCTAACCAAAGGGGTGGTTACTAGGAAAGGGGAACTATCCAATCCAATAGTAACCTAGGTAGTGTCTAAATGGGGTCTCAAAAGACGTGATCCAAATAAAGTTCCCACAGGGGAAGTGCTGCTTGGGGCGTTATTGTGAACCTTGTAAAGAAGAAAGCCTATCGGGGTATGGTGACCAACTCAAGGAGAAAGCATAGTAGAAATATATCTTCCATGAGTGGTGTATCCACTGGGTGGGTCGCTATCAGCATAGTGAGCACTAGCCAACCTAAGGTGCCCGTTGGTGTGTGATGATCAATCTAAGAAGAAGGCATGTAGACTTGCATCTTCATAGATGAAAATGATCATCAGGATAGTCTATCATCGACGAGATAGATGCTATCTGACCTAGGGTGACTACTACACGGGGAGTCCCATGGGGAGGACTGGACCCAGACTTGAAGTAGTTAGGAGAAAAGAAGCCACTGGGGGGACTTACCCTATGCCTCAAGCATACTCGATTGAGTCAACACACTATGGCTAGTTCAAGAAGGTGTAACAGACTTATATCTTCTTAAATGAAGTCATCATGAGGTAGTTTACCGACCGCGCAGTAAGGCCTACTAAACTAACAGGACACTTGTCGGTGTGCAGCGGTCAAGTCGGGAGGAAAGCATAATAGAATTACATCCTCCAAAGTAGAAAGACCACCGGGGGTGATGCATTAGCAAGGTAGCATGTCAGCCCAACCTAGAGCAGCTACTGAGTGAGTGCCATGGAGGGTATTATCCCAACTTGAAATTGCCCGAGATAAAAGATATGTGCTTGTTTATGTGTTTATCTTGTGTTGATGGAGGATAGGATGCCACTTGGGTTCCTTACACCTATCCTAAACACATCATGGCAGATTTGCAAACAAGAATGCTTTCAATATGGAAGAGATTGAATCTGAAATAGAATTTTCATTGATGATTATTTTCAAACAAGATTTTTGGATAATATTTCTTTAGGTAAAGCTCATTGATCAGAAGTATCAGGTGCTCTCCCTTATGATTAATAAGCTGATAAGATCCTCCTTGGCAGGCCTTCTCTATTATAAAGGGCCTTCCGAAGTGGGTTCAAAATTTCCTCCCATTGTGTGATGTGCAACAATTGGTCTCCTTAGAACTAAAATAAGCTCTCCTACTTGAAAAGCTCTAGGATGGACCAACTTATTGTGAGCTAGAATCATTTTGGATTTATACAACTTGAGGTTTTTGGCATGCACGTAGGTGTCTCTCCTCCAAACATTTGAGCTTTTCTAATCACAATTTGGTGTTCTACTCCATTGTGATCTTTCTACCCACAACTATCCTTAATGATGGGAGTTGGACTTCTAATGGTAGAACCGCTTTGGATCCTTACACTAAGGAGAAAGGGGTAGATTGAGTTGGAGTTCCGTATGTCGTATTGTAAGCCCACAAGGCTTCAAATAACTGCTCATGCCACTATCACTTGTTGTCATCGAGTGTCATCTTGAGTATTTGGATTAGAGTTTTGTTGAAAGGTTCTGCCAAACCATTTGCCCTTAGGTAGTAGATGATAAAATATCTCTAATTTATGTTGTGTCTCTAGGCAAAGTTATTGATCTTAGTGCTTATGAATATAATACCATTATCAGATATAATTCATCGAGGCACCTCAAACCTATATATGATATGGTTCTTGAAAAATTGGAGCACATGCTGAGTTGTGACCTCTTTGAATGGAACCGCCTCCACCTATTTGAAAAAGTAGTCGGTAGTAGCTAAGATGAACTGATGACCTTTGGAAGAAGGAGGGTCAATCAAACCCACTATATCGGTACCCCAACACTCGAGTGGCCATGAGGCCAATGTAGGATGTAGAACATTGGGTGGTTGGTGTAGGACCACACCGTACCTAACACTCATGGCATCGCCTAGCTACGTCCATGTAATCTGTGATCATCGATGGACAGTAGTATCCTAGTCTCTTGATCTTGGCTTTCATCTTCGGACCGTATTGGTGAGCTCTACATAATTCTGAGTGTACCTCAATCACGATCTTACGAGCATCGTGTTTGTCCAAATAGCATAACCACATATGATTGAAGGACCACCGATACAAGGTGCCATCTACGAAAGCGTAGGAAAGTGCTCTCAGCTTGATCTGACGGGCTTGGGACTTCTCTTGAGGAAGTTTGCCTCCATTTAGGTGACCAATGAATGGTTTCCTTATGTTTAACTCATCGCCCTTTTTGGAAACGGCAACCTCCCCTTCAAGAGAGTACTTTTCAATAAGTTCAGTATCAATAAGGGATAAGACTTGTCTATTTTAGACCCTTATTGATTTGGACTTATCTTCTGAACATGCCAACTCCTTGACAAGTTTGGCTAAAGCATCTACTGTAGCATTTTCTCCTCGAGAAATCTTGTAAATTGGTAACCTCTAGGATTTGGTCCAACAACTCCATAGTGTATTTGAGGTAGTGATGGAGCTTAGGCTTTAGAACCTTGTAGGACCCAATGATTTAATTGATGACTAACTGACAATCCTCGAAGATGTTGATATTTTAGATGCTTAGAGTAACAACTAACTCCAAATCAGCCATTAGAGCCTTATATTTGACTTCATTGTTGATGCAAGAATTGGATAGGTGATATGAGAATCTCATCACATCACGGTTTAGAGTTAGGAGAACTACTCCTACCCCTACCTTTCTTGGAAGAGTAGATTGTGGTTCTTGTCCTCTTTGAGAGGAAGCCGCACCATCAAAGTACATCTCCCAGCAAAGAATGTTAATGTCCCCTAAGTTCATGATTTGTTCATCGGGGAGGTCATCACTAAGCGGAGAGTCAGTAGAAAGTGGGTGTGCTGCTAAGAAATTCGCTAGTGCTTATCCTTTCACTGCAAGAAGGGGTACTAAAATAATGTCAAACTGAGACAAAATTATGGACCAATGTGCCAACTGTCTGGATAGTGTTAGCTATGTCATGAGATATTACAGTGGATTGATTCTAGAGATCAAGTTCACCTTATGATAAAGCATGTAATGCCGTAGCTTTTAAGATGCAAATATCAAAGCTAGGCAATGCTTCTCAATGGATGGATAATTTGCTTCAGTAGGGATTAAATAATAGCCGAGGTAGTAGAGCACATTTTTCTTCTCTTTGTCATTGGCTTGAGCCAACATAGAGCCAAGGGAGTTGTCTAATGCAGTAGTATAAAGTATGAGTGGCTTGCCTGATATAGGGGCTACTAGAACTAGTAGCATCATCAGGTAATGCTTGATGTGTTCAAAGGTGTACTGGCACTTGCCATCTCACTTGAGCTTGACATCCTTTTTGATAAGTGCTGAGAATGCCTGACATCTTCATGATAGGTTGGATATAAAGTGTCTTAGATATGCCAACCGCCCTTGAAATGATCCGAGTTGAGTTAAACTTTTAAGGGGTGGCATTTCAAATTTTGCTTTAATCTTCTTTGGATCGATTTTGATTCTATAGTGTTAGACAACAAATCTAATAAATTTTTCTGAAGCTACTCTGAATGCACACTTCAGGGGGTTCATTTTGAGGTTAAATTGTCTTAACCGTTCAAAAACTATTCTCAAGTCAAAGAGATGGTCTTCTTATTCTTTACTTTTGACCATGAGATCATCGACATAGCATTCGACTTGATGACGAATGAGTTCATCGAAGATTTGGGTCATAACCCACTAGTAGGTAGCACCTACATTTTTAAGGCTAAAAGGCATGACCTTATAGCAAAAAATTTTGATCGAGGTTTGAAAAGTAACATTTTTCTTATCCTCTAGGGCCATCTTTATTTGGTTATATCGAGATGAGCCATCCATGAAGGAGAAGACTGCATGAGATGAGGCAATGTCCACCATCAATTCTGGTATTGGTAGTAGAAATTCATCTTTTGGATTTGCCTTATTTAGATCTCTAAAATTGACGCATATGCAAATTTGGCCATTCTTTTTCTTAACTAGGATGACATTGGCCAACCAGGTAGGGTATTTTTCTTCCTAGATGAAACCAACATTGATTAGTTTCTTGACTTTAGAAATGATCTATTATTCAATGTCTAATCACATGCATCTAGGAGCTTGCTTGATAGGGTTAGCATTTATGGACTGTTACGTCAAGAGATAAATTAGGCATCTCTTTATAACTCCATGCAAAGCAGTCCTTAAACTCAATCAATAGCCTAACTAAGTCATTGGTTTTAGTTTCATTCAATAAGGAGCTGATTTATATCGAGTGTGGATCTCCTTCAATTCCTAAATTGATCTCTTTGAGCTCGTCAATGGTTGACTTAATATCTTCTTCAAACCATGGTGGTTTATCTTTGACTTCAAAATTATTTGGATCATCTGAAGTTTCTAAGCACACCTCCTCATATGAGTTAATGTGATTTGAAATGAACCTATCATGTTCCAAATGATTGGTGATGATTAGGCAGCAATTATCATCATCGACTAGACCCACTGTACCGAATCCTAGTCCCGATGTTGATTGAGAGTTTTGCATTTGTTCTTCCATATTCTTTCAAAATAGTCTGACCTGTGCTTTGACCAAGTATGTGGGATAAACCTTTTCTTTGATAAACTATGAACACAAGGAGAGTACCAACCAAAAAGTAATCTACATCAACTTCTTGGCTTGAGGATGATGCTCCTAAAAAGATCCTCTAAGTCTTCACATCTATGGATGATTTATGGGCTTCCTTAACTACGAAACCCTAAACTTTTGTGAGGAAAGTGGAGTTAGAGCTAAGGTTCCAGCTGATGCCTAAATGTTTCACATATAGACTTAGATATACTTCTACTTTGCTTTGGAGCCCGATCTTCATCGCTATCTAGCTTAAGTGTTACCTCTAAAGGAATCTGTTGCTGAGAAGAGCTGGCTAATGTGCTAACCATATAAGATTCATCCTCTAAACTAGATTCTAAGTCTATATGGATAGCAGGTGTACTCTTAGTAGCTGGGACATATCTCCCATTGGGTGGCCAACAAGGAAGTTTTCCACCCCTGGGACTGCCTCTGAACTGGCCTCTTCTCTACTTGGTGGAGGTCAGGTCATCCTACCCATATGTATGAATGGAGTAACAAACTATGGGTAAAATCTAATGTCAGGCTCTGCTTCTTCCTCTAAGTCTATTTCTTGTTCCCTTTTATTTTTTTTAATTTTTGTCTTTTCTTTTCTTTTTCTTTTTCTTTTTGTTTTTCTTTTAGTTTTGAACTTTGGCCAAGTTTGCAAGAATAGACTTGTTGATTTTGAGAGAGGTAGTAAGCTGCATCCTTATATATGTTGATATCAAGAACTATAAATTGCTTGACATCTCCTTTGACATAATAGACGATCCCACCTCTCACAAACTTCATACACTGATGTAAAGAGGATGGAACTGTGTTATTTTCATGTATCCACAACCTCCCAAGCAAAGCATTAAAAGATGTATCCAAGTATATAATATGAAACTTAGCTTTAGTCTTCCAATTATCTATCTCTAATGACAACACTATGGAGCCTAAGACCCTCTCAACTAGTTCATTGAATCCTCTCAACATCATCCTTTCTTTTTAGAGTTTGGAGATGTCAATCCTCAAGCAGGCAAGGATTCTTAGACTCATAATATTGACTGATGTACCTGGGTCAATCAAAACTCTGGATAGCCTGTATCTATCAACATCCACTGTAATGTAAAGAGGATGATTGTGCTCGATCATCCCTAGAAGTTGGTCCTCATCGTTGAATGTAACCCCTAAGGTATCCTTCACATAGTTTGTCTCCTCTCCGATAATGGTCAGTTGAGCAAAACATATCTTAGGATCAAGTAAAACCTTGATTAGATATTCCCTCATCTCTTTGGATAAGATAAGGGTGACACATATGCTTAACTTAGTTGGCAACTTTCTAAGATGGCAAGGACATTGTAATCAACTCTGAGCTAGTCCTCCATAAGCATATCCATAGGTGGAGCATCATGTGGAGGGGCTATCTGCTCACTAGAGCCAATAATTTGCTTACCCTTATCCTGAAGTGCAACTCTAGGAGGTAGAATATTTCCACTGCATAAGTTGACTTCAGTGACTTTATATGATGGGTTGGTGGAAAGTTTTACCTACTCGTCGGGTATACCTATAGCTTCTCATATAGGACCCTTGGAGTCAGATGACTCCAAGTCAATCTAAATGGCTTGAACTCGATTTAAAAGGAAAGTCGATTAATCAAGAGAATAGAATTATTAGATCTATTATTATTATTATTTAGACTTGAAGAGCTTTCTTTGGAAATATACTCAATAAGATCATCAAACATGGCACAGATGTAAGTAAAATTAACTTTCTTCTTTGATTTCTTTGATTTAGGTGAAGGTACATGATATAAATCAAGTAAAGTAAGCAGAGTGAGGGATTTAGTGCCCTCATCCATAGATATAATGCTCCTTCTAGTAGAAGAAGAACTAGATGAAGTGGTAGTAACTATAATGGTGGAAGGAATGATGGACTTGGATGGTGATTGCACTACTAGACTATCTTAGGCAAGTGAGGTGAGCTGCTGCTGTTGTTGAGCTCCCACCTTCCTTGAATTGTCCTTGGCAACTTACAAATCCTCCTTGGTGTTGGAAGTTTGAGCTACCTTAGGCACCTATAAGGAAAGTTTCTTAATCTTAGAGATGAACCTTTTAGAGGTTTGGGATAAAGAAATATCTCAATCTTCTTTTGTCTTAAGAAGATCACAAGTATCCCCAAGGATTACTCTAACATAACTAGATGGTTGTTCTAACAAGTATTCCATTGGGATAACTATGGCACCTGACTTGTAACTATGCTCAAGCCAGTCTTTGAAAGTGATGCAATCCTCTAAGACATTGCCTAACATGCCGTGGTAGGGGCAAAAGTTAGGATAATTGCTCTTGCCAACTTCCTCCGATTCTTAAGCTCTAGTAGCTAGAAATCAGGTTTCTTTAAGATATTTTTAAAGATATCTCTGATTACCTCCCTCTTAAATGAATAGGGCTTATTTAACTTATCCAAAAGAGTAGGTGGATAGTAGCTATCTGGCGGTGGATATGAATATGGCTGCTAAGTGTATTGCTGTAGAGGCAGTGGTCATAGCTAGTATGATGGCTGAGAAAGTGGTAGAGGAGGTGGCAGTGGAGGCTACTGAGCTCATGGTCTCTCAAACTGAATCCTGACTGGCTCCCTTCCCTTATCTACTAATGCCATTATCCCTATCTTCTTCTCAAACACCTTCTATGGAATGAGTTTGAATGATTGGTCTTGGAAGGGCAATTGTTTGGATTCCTATTGTAGACTGGTCGCCTTGTTGATTAATTTTTCAAATGTTTTAATTTAAAGCCCTTGAGCATGAAGATAACCAGGCCTTAGATATTCTTGAGAAGAATCTCAATGGCACGCTGTTTGGATAATTGTGGTTCGCATTTTATACTCAGGTTACGCCACCTGAGAATGTAATCAACAAGGGACTCATTAGGATTTTTCTTCTCCATAATGAGGTCACCCACAGTTACCCTCTGTTGTGCTCTAGAAAATCTCTTGATAAAGAGTTACTCTAACTTAGCAAAAGTCTTTATCAAACTGTTGGACAGTTCAATGTACCAATCAAATGCAACACTTAACAGACTACTAATAAAAAGGCAGAAGAGAAGTACATCCCTGCCTCCAGCATTGCGACAACCAACTTTGAAATGTGTCATATGTTATCATGGATTCCCACTGCCATTGAAACTTCTGAAGGATGGTGGCATGAACCCCTTGGGGTATTGTACTACATTGAATTCCTCTGGGTAAGGTCTAACCTTTGGAATGGATGAGCTCCCTCAAGATTGTGCCAACACTTCATATACTTATTCTTCCACCATCTACTTGATGTCCTTCTCATGCACGGAGGTACTGTCTATGACCTTCCTATGCAAACTACCACTATCCTGATCCACGGGGGAGGTACACTTGGGAGGTTCTAAGACATGTAAGAGCTCAGGCCGATCGGCCTCCATGGGACTAGGATGCGAAACTGGGGCTTGGTTCTAGAGTACTAGAATTGCTGCTAATAAATCCTCAACCCTCTTCTCCATCTTGTCAATCTGCTCATCCTTCTACCTGAGCTGTTGAAGGAGGTGTTGGGTTGAATGAACTACTTCATCTTCTTCAACCACAACACCTTCCTGACTTTGATGGTCTATGTAGAGGGATATTTGGGTATTGACCATATGGACTTCTACTGAGTCCTCTAACAGGTCATCCTAATTGGGGTCAAAATTTACTCTACACTCTTCCCGATTAGAATGATTACTCCCACCCATCTACTTGATCTTAGCAAAGTAACTATTTAGGATATCATCTAGTGAACGATCACCTACTCTGCCTAACTATATTGAGACATGACCGACTATGTAGACTGCTCATCCAAACTATGTATGTGTATATCGATGGAGTACCATCCCTAAGGGGATCAATTGCCATAGGGACTACACTGACATCCTTTTCTTCCTGTACTTTTGGCTGTGGTGGTGGAGCGACTATGATGCATTTGGGTTGCCATTCCCTCTTTAACATGGTTGAGGTGGAAGGTCGAATGGGAGTGCTCAACCTCACCTCAATAGGTAGAATAGGTGGAGTGGGATCCTTAGGTCTTAGCTGGATCACCAATGGAGATGTCCTCTCTCTAGATGCAGACTTTTGTACTTTGGCAGGGACTGTAGAAGGAGGAATTTAGACAGGTGATGGTGTGCAGGGAGTGGAGTTGTGTGATGGTGGAGATATTGACTACATCTCCATCGAAGTTCTCCTCTTGTGGCTGGTGGTGCTTGTAAGGATTATGTTGTCAGTATGATCGGCTCGGGTAGCCCACTGATCGAGGAAATCTATCAAAGAAAAGGCTACCGATTGTCTGGCATACCTCCTCCTCTACTTTTTGTCCACTTGGGCTATAACTTTAGCCTCTAAGGCTTTCCCTCTACATATTTGATCCCTAACACTCCTATTGATCAGAGTCCTCAAATTAAATAATGTACTGGACTCCAAGCATCCGTGGTCTCTGTTGACTCGATGAAGAACTGATCATAGACCAACATAGGGCTTCCTATTCTCCCTAGCTGGTACCTCAAACTGTGTTAGTGGTCGAGGCAATGCAGCGATCGTCCTATAGTCCTCCTCTCCATCTGAAGCTGAGAGGGGGGGGGGTGTGAAATCTACTACCACTCAAAAGTGGAGAGGTCTCACGAGGAGAACCCTCTTTAACAACGTGAGAGGTAACATTTATCTACTTAGCATCACCCTCATAATGCCACTTGACCTTTCTATTCTTATTGCAGCGTTGTGTCTTGGTGAGTAGGGCAGGGAGAGAACTAGAACCTACCTCGAAGGTAGGGGGGACTATCTTGGAGGCTAAGACAGCTTTCCCGTTCAGAATGGGAGAACCTAGTGAGGAGGTGCTAGCCCTCATTGGTACTGCAACAGGGGTGACAATAGACTGAATGACGGGTACTATAAAAACTAGAACTACATGCACTAGCACTAAAATTGAAACTGGCACTAAAATAAATGGAACTGATACCAGCATTGCCATGGGAACCTCAATGGCCTTCCTCTTCAGTGAGGGAAGCTCTAACTCAGGCTGAAGGTCAGAATGAAGGAGTGGCTTCTGCCCCACTTCCTCTCTACTAACGGTCATGAGGGTTGGTACCTCGCAGGTGACTCAAACAGCCTCGATGCCATGCCCAAACTGAATGACATGCGAGGTGGTGTTGGTGAGTGGCCGATCCAAGGCCAAATCCACACTAGACGAGAAGGAGAATATCATCTTTCTAGAAGACATGATGGAAGATTGACTGAAGAAGCGAACGAAGGACTGAATCGCTATCTCTGCATTTTTTTTGAAATTAGAACTGAATCTGACCCTTGCTTTAATAGTTTCCTTTAATCATTGATTTTTGATTTTGGAATTTGAACCCACACTTAACAAATTTAGGAATGCTAAGCAGGGCTCATTGAATTGGAGATATTTTTTGGAATTTGAGGAGAGACTTTGCCACAGATTTTGATTTTGATTTGGAACCCACATTCAACAAATTTAGGTATGTTGAGTGGGGTTCATTCATTTCGAGAGACTTTGGAGATGGATTTGTTGTTTATCCTTTGTTTGAAGTTTGATTTAGAACCTTCACTTAGAAAATTTGGGCGTTATGAGTGAGATTCAAATGTATGTTTGAAAATCTTTGAAAACATTTTATTTGTGAGGGTTGTTGTTATATGTTTGATATATTTAATTTGATTTTGATTTGAAAATATGATGCTTACTTAACAAATTTAGGTATGTTAATTAGGTTCCAAATGTGTTTGATATATTTTTTTTATTTAAAAATTAAACCACTTACTTAACAAATTTATGTATGTTAAGTAGGTTCAAGTGTGTTTGATATTTTTATTTTATTTTGATTTGAAAAAAGTAAACTCTTATTTAACAAATATGGTTATCTTAAATAGAGTTTAATTTGTTTTTTTGGGTTGTTTGATGATGGAATTCTTATTTGACATGTTTGGGTATGTCAAATGAAATTCAAATGTATTTTGATTTTCATGATTTTGGAAAAAGGAAACCTACTTAACAAATTTAGGTATGTTAAATAGAGTTCAATTTGCTTTGATTTTCAAAAATGGAACTCTCATTTGACAAATTTGGGTATGTAAAAATGGAGTTCAAATATGTTTTGATTTTTTTTTATGATTTTGAAAAGGGGAACTCTATTTAACAAATGTAGGTATGTTTAATAGAATTCAATTTGTTTTGATTTTGAAAAATGGAACTCTCATTTGACATATTTGGGTATGTCAAATGGAGTTTAAATATGTTTTGATTTTGTGTGTGATGTTGCTTTTGAAAAGAGAGAACTCTCACTTAACAAATTTGGGTATGCTAAGTGATGTTCAATGATATGTTGATTTTTGATTTTGTTTTGATTTTGAAAATGGGACTCCATTTAAGAAATTTAGGTATGTTAAGTGGAGTTGATTAATTTTTGAAAAAAAAAGTGTTTGAAATATTTTGAAGAAGTCACATTTAACAAATTTGGTTATGTTAAATGGAATTGGTTGATTGATTGATTTTGTTTTGAAAAATGTGCTTTTAAAAATTCATGAAAAAGAGTTTTTGATGAGGTAAATTTGATTTTGATTTTTGAAACGGATCTTCATTTAAAAATTTAAGTGTGCAAAATAAGGCTTGATTTTCTTTATTATTTGGAAAGAGATTTGAAAGTTTTATATTTTGCAAACTTTATGTTATGTGAAGTGCATTTCAAAAATGATTTTGCTTAGGAAAAGTATTTTGCAAAAAAAAAAAAAAAAGATTTTACTTATTTTAGTTTGAATTTGAAACTTTCTTGAATATGGGATGAGCCTTACCTCACCAAGCTAGTGGTAAGGAGGTTCTAAAATTTGTGTTTAGTAATCTCTTTTATTGAGTTAATTTATTTTTTACCCATTGGGGGACCTAATAGGGGTTTCAAGACCTACATAGGGTGAGGTCCTAAAATCGAAAGGATATTGGCTTGCTTCACTTAAGGATGAAATAAGCTAAGTGCCAATAGAAAGAAGGATAGTCTTGGGATTTTATAAAATATAAGTCCGCTATCGATGATTGGAGAAAATAATTGTCTACTAAAGATGGAGAGAGAAACTATCTCGAGTGGAGTTGCCAGAAAAATTTGTGGTGTTAATTTTTAGATGTCTAGGGGACACCACGTAGATTGTAAGGGGTACTTATTAAAGTGATCTAGTATGATATTGAGGTATGATATATTATATCAAAAGATAGAGGAATCATCTTATAAGGACTCCTAAGGCCTGATGGGTCTTCGAATATACCAGAGATTTATCTCCTATTTTACATGGATCAATAAAGTAGGATTTATATTAAACCAGGTTCTAAAGTTTCTTATGGAGGAAAGCTCCTATAGTTAATTACATCTTAAAGAATGAAAATCCCTAAGAATATTCTTGATTAAAGTAGACAATTATCATCTCCAAAAATTTTAAGGTTAGACTATCAAAGGATTAGTTATGTTTGGAAAGTCAATTAGAAAAGTTAAAGGAGAAGACTTATTTTGGAATCCAAAAGAAATGAGAAGGGAATGCTCATGATATTAGGAAGCATAGTGAGCACTCCAATCTATCCTATGATTATGCTTTATATATTTGAAATTGAAGAGAATTATATGTTCGAGTTGAAATTTTATTAGATTATTAAGGCTTATAATCCACTAACACAAGGTTGTGAAAATACCTAAGAGGTGAGAATTTATGCTTGCAGTCCAAAGAAACCAACAATCTCGGATCCTAAATCTAGGGAGCTTTAACATAAGCTAAAGAATGACCTAAATTTAAGTGAAGATGGACATAAGGTTTACCTCCACAAGAGAGGGTAAATAGCCCTACTGTTGGGCTTACAATCTCCTTGAGTGTCTGCCAGTTAACTCCTCCTATGATTCAAATCTATGTGGTCTAGTCATATGAAATTGCAGGATAGTTGGGATATTATTTATTAAAAAAAGAAACTAAAGTCCTTAAACCCACTCCCTAGAAGACTAGAGCATAAGTGGTATGAGTAATGACTTAATCTAATGTAAAATCTTTTCAAAATTTATTTAATTTTTGACATTTCATTTGGACATTGACTTTAGGATTTTGATGTTTACATGCATGATGAAATAAATTTGTTGGTTAAATCAGCGAGAAAGGGGTGTTTTACAACATAAGGGATGCCCTCACAGAATCCCCTATCGTGCAAGGATGAAAATCTCTTATTTTCAAGAGAGAAATAGTATGCATGCATGATGTGAAACATTCAACCTTTCAGCTAAGGGGTTGGTAAATCTTTTAATTATATTGATTATAACCTAAGCGTTATGATGAGGTTATGAGTTGTTTAAAATTTAGTTATAAGTGATTAGTTAGGTAGAAAATTTATTTTATCTTAAGAGCCTAATGCATCCATGCCACACATTAAAGTATCAATCATTTAAGAAACTAGGAAAAATATACCATTTCTAATTTGCAAACTAAACAAATCATCAAATATTTTTATAAACTAGTGCAAAAGAATAAGAGGCCCGTGAGGTCAGGTACCGTCGTACAACTCGGAAAGAGAAAGATGGGTAGCCAAGCTCTACCCTTACACAATCTAGAATATGAAGGAATAATTATAATTTATAAATAAATAAATGCTATGGAGGGTCTTCATTTCCTCATTCTTCATGCTTCACTTCTTTGCTTCCCTGATTTGGTAGGCTTCAAGGCATCACATGGCACCCCAAGACAAAGCCTTCTAGACAATGCTCATCCTAATCCCCCATAGTAACAATCCTAATTACTATTGTAAAATTATGTTGAAAATAGAAAAAGTAAATCTAACTACACCTGTAAAATAAATGTTAGCTAAACACACATACAATCTCAAGCAGTTATATATATAATTTGGACTTAGCACACTGCACATGGGTACCCATGCCCACCTGTCCTAACTTGGATTATGCTTAGGGGTTTAAGAAACTTGTAAATAGAGCATTTATATTTATTTTTAAGCATCCCCTATAAAAAACATGGTTAGGCTAACAATAGCCTAACATCCAGCCTACAAAGCATACACCCTACCATACAATCTAAAACATTATATCACAAAACAAAACATACATCACACCACGCACCATCCTAACATAGAGCTAGAAGTGGTGACTTAATCCTAATGTGTGTGTTAAGGCTTGTGTGATATGTCTTGCTATGTATTAGAGTTATAGTTTTCTAAGTATGGAAAGATTTAATTTAGCATGAAAGGTTGGTTTTACTTCAAATGGTTTAATGGATTTGAGAATTTTAATTTATATTTTCTTTTGTTTCATATGACCTACACTTTGCAACTAAGTGTTATGAAGAGAAGAAAGGGATTCATTCCCTTTCATCCCTACCTTAAGCCACTTTCTAAAGTACATTAGTTTGATTTAGTTCTCTTTAGTGAATGGCTTATTACACATTTTTAATTAATCCTAAGTTTAGGTTCACTTTAAATGATTTTATTCAATGTGAAAGGCTTCTTAAGATTAATCTAATTGAATTACTATCATATGATATATGTTCAATCATTCCTTTCCATCACATGTAAAATGCATATGATTTAATCCTAAGTGTATCTATACATGCACATATTTTAGCACACTTATATGATGAATGTATGTGCATGTTTGGATTTTATACTTTTCATTCAATTGAATTATTTAATCATATTAATTTAAAGCTCTATATAAATTCTTATACAAAAATACATAGGGATGAAATTAAATAGGTAAGTGTGATTCTTAAACCAGGGAAGTGAGGTAATCAAATGACATCCTTGGGGCTAACTAAAGCGTCATATTCCCGGGCTGTTCAGACTATATACCCACTTTCATTCAAACCTATGTAAGCTTGTACACATGAACACAAGAAAGAACAACTCTAAGTCACATGATTAATTAATTCAATGACTTAGCCAATTATGGATGCATGTTTTCTTTTTAATAGAAAAGAGGATAATCATTCTCTAATTGAATATACACATGCATGTATAAACAACATAAACAAGTATGTGCCTTTGTTAACTAAGGAAGTGAGGTAATCAAATGACTTCCTTGGGGCTACTTAAAGCCTTATATTCCTAGGACGTCCAGACTATATACCCATTTTTCTTAAATACAAACACATGTATTCATAATTAAGAGAATGAGAATCATGCAAAGATTGTATTTTCTTTAATTGAATCATTTATGTATATGATTTAAAGCTCTATCTAAATTCTAACGTTAGAATACATAAGAATGAAATCAAATGGGTATGTGTCATTGTTAAACTAGGGAAGTGAGGTAATCAAATGACCTCCTTCGGGCTACTTAAAGCCTCGTATTCTCGGGATGTCTAGACTATATACCCATTACCATTCAAACTTATGTAAACTAACATAAATAAAGGAAAGAACACTTAACATTCATATCCTCAAGCTATAAGCACATACACTTCTTATGTATTTATAACTAACATTACTACATATTATCATTCATTTATAAACTTTTGAGAAATATATTTGAATTTAATAGTGATAGTAACCACACATATTATAAATTAATCCAACACATGCAAGCTTGACATGAAAGAAATTATTTGAATATTTAAATTTGAAAGCATGAATGCATGAAATCAACTGGCATACTCCATTTAACATGATTGAAGAGGAATAAATAAACATAAACACATGATTTTATTCAATTGAATTAATTCCTAAGGATAATCATATTAAATAAAGCTATTTAAAGTAAACCAAAGCTTTCTTAATATCATTTTTAATTTTATGTTTTGATTTGATTTAAGGGTGTGAGAAAAGGTTTACTGATTTTAATCCATTCCCATGTTTGGCAATTAATTTGGTTTAATGAAATGTGATCAAGTTAATTAAGTTGTGGTATGTATTGAATACATTAATTAACCCTTTCTTATGTTATCTTAATATAATCATCCAAATAATTATGAGCCAACATGATATGCATGGAAAATAGATTTGCAATGATCCTAAGAAAAAATGGGGCCTAATGCAATTGGCTCATAATTAATGGTTAATTAAATTAAGGAACTTAATTAATTACTCTTATGATTTTTCCACACATGTGGACTAACCATAACTTTATTAAAATTCTTTAGGTTATTAAACACCTAAAGATCTACCCCATGATTTAATTAATTAAGGTCTGATTTGATTATGATTTCAATTTAATTAATTAAGTGATTTAATTAATTAATTAAATCTTAATTAATTTCATTTTTAAATAGGGTGAAATGAACTTAGGGAAAGAGGTTAGGAAAGAGGTCCCAACTCTATTCCTTAGTTCACTTACTGTTGAACAATGATTAATAAACTTAATTAAACAATTTATTATTATTCATGGGATTAATTAATCATTAATTAACTTAAAAAAATTAATTAGGATTTAATTAGTCAAATCCCCTAATTAAGTAAGCAATAAATCCCAAGAAAATCATGGGAGGCAGAGATCATCCCACTAAATTAACCCACAAAATTTAGAACAAATTACTCAAGTAATTAAAGAGTAATATAAGATAATTAAATTTGTAAATAAACTTTAATTAAGCCTTAATTACTTTTCAAATTTAATTTAAATTTTTTCATTAATTCTCCTCTGAAATACCTTTAAAATGAATATTTATTTATATTTTTATGATTTTTTATGATTTGTTATGATTTTTAGAAGTTTTAGCCATTAAAAATGATTAATTAAGCCTAATTAATGCCTAATCCCACCAGCGCCTTGTAGCACACTGACGCGGCACGCTTTCCACATCGTGCCATGAGATTGACTATTTAAAACTTATCTAGCTCAATGCTTATGTAGCAGTGGCGGACGCGCTTTCTCGTCCACCATTCGATCTAAGGTCAGACATCTATGATTAATCCCATGGCTTAATAAGATTAAATTAGATTGATCTAGTGGATATAATCACGACTATCAATTTTGATCACATGGAACGGACAGTGCATGATCTATCGTCACATGAGTGAGGGAGAATTGAGTCCATCCATAATTGCTCACTTGATCTGAGCTCACCCGAGCTCAGATCCACGCCAAATGGATCCAACAACTTTGTGCGAAAGATTCGAAGGGATCCAATGACTAAGATCACACGGTGTGCAAGTTTCCTTCAAGAAGCTCCAACTCATTTTTTTCCTAAGGATCGATTTTAATGGCATACCTCATCGAAGCTCAAGATCGATGGCGTGACTGATTGAGGAAGCTTTATCTGGTGGAGATGAATCCCTATTGATCAGCACGAGCCTTGATTTGATAGTTTGCTCGAAAGACCAACATCCGAAGCTTGGGAGACCGGCATTGATCGAAGCCTTATCTTCACTGGTCAGGGAGCTCGGGAGAAGATTTGTTCTTGCTCGATGGGCTCTAGGGATGGTGTGTGCAAAGTTAATTTGACTTTGGTGGAGGTTTGAGCAAATGGGATCAAGGGAGTTCTTGCCCTATTTCAACTTGAAGGAAGCTGACAATGGGGTGATTGGGGAGCTCGAGAAACACTCTAGGAAGCTCTAGGATACTCTCCTTAGGGTTCTCTAGCTTACACTAAGGCTCTCTTCTCGGTTTGGATTGAAATGAGTAAGGTATACCCCCTCATTCCCAAGATCATATGGTGGTAATGGGTTTGGCATTTTGTGGATGTTTGGCCACCTCAGGGGGTCATTGGTGGCAGGGAGTAGGTGAGTTGGCTCGGCTTGTTTGGTTGAAGGTGTGGAGGTGGCTGCCAAGGAGGAGTCATGGGTGTCCTATGGGTTTCAAATGCTCTAATGGGGAGGGTGAGGGGATTTCACCTCTCATGGCTCATGGCTAACCCAACAACCCATTGGGTCAGGTTGGGAAGTGTCCTAGGTGCCTAGGTGGACCATTGGGAGAGTGCTAAGTGGCCAAGGAATGGAAATGACCACTTACATGGGTGATTTTTCTCATGTGATACCCTTGACCCAAGGGTATCATTATCATTTGGCATTGGATTTGATTTGGGTAGATTTGAAATTAGTCAAAAGTGGGTTAGCCAAAATTTCATGTGATTTGGAATTGATTTGATTAGGTTTGGCTCAATTTGACTCAAATGGGTCAAATTGGGTTAGGCTAGGTCAAGTTGACCAACTAGTTAAATTGGGTTAGACCAAGGGTTGGGTCAAGTTTATATGATCATTTGGGATGTATTGGTGTCATTGGTTTAGTTTGATTTGGCTTAGATTTGAATTTGACTCATTTGAGTTCAAATGGATCAAATGGGTTAAGTTGACCAATTTGACCAAATTGGCCAAATTTGCTTGGGTTAGGTGTTGGTTTGGGTTTGGTTAATCAATTGAAGATGATTGTAGGCTTTGGTTTCAATCAATTTGGGTTTGGTTTTGATTTAGGCCAATTTGGCCCATTAGGTCAATTTGGGCTACGTGGGTCAATTGGGTTCAATCATGGCTTTGGTCAAGTTCAACAATCAATTTGGAATGAACTTGAGCTAATGGTTACAATAAATTAGGTTCATATTTTGATTTGATCTATTTGATCTTTTAGGTCAATTTGAGCCAACTTAGGTCAAGAGGGCCAATTGGGTTTGGTTTGGCTCAATTGAGGGTCAAGTCATGTTCAAATATTGATTTTGAGTTGGTATGAATCATTGGTTTCAAGGGATTTAGCTTAGGTTGCAATTTGGATAGTTAGGGTTCATATGGGTTAAAGGGTTGACTTGGTCAAATGACTAAGTTGACTTAGTTTGACCCAATTTATGATAATTGATCAACCTAGGGCTATCAACAATCATGATAGGAGGTCTTGGTGGGCTTGGTTCAATCCAATTTAGATAGGATTGGAACTTGGATCAAATAGGTCAAATTGACCACTTTGGGTCAAGTTAACCAATTGGGTTTAGTTGAGTTGATTTTGAGTTGAGTTTGATTTAGTTGAGTTCATATATGGATTTGGGATTGCTATATAAATTTAGTTGCAATTGATTTGGGTTTGGATGTGTTTTGGTTCATTTGGATATTTCAAGTCAAAATGGCTATGTTGGGTTTGACTTAGGTTGATTTTGGTTTGGTTTGATGATTATAGATTTCATTTATATTTATGAACATGATTGAAGGTATAACTGATTTATGAGAAAATTAATTTAGTTTGAAGTGATCTGAAGGAAAACTTGGCTAAGCCCATGAAGGTAGGACACATGGCTTAGATTTGGATTGAGTTTAGTTTGATTTAGTTTTGATGATTTAAATCTATATTTCATTTATATTTGTGAAGATGATTGAAGATATAATTGATTTGTGAGAAAATCAATTGAGTTTGGATTGATTTGAAGGCAAATTTGGCTAAGCTTGTGAAGGTAGGTCACATGGCTTAGGTAGGATTTGGTATGATTCTAGATTTTGGTAAATTGGATTTGGAATTGAGTCTGATTGTAAGTTTTATAGATTGATTAAAAGGTTGAATTGATATTTGAGAAAATCAATTGAGTTTGGATTGATTTGAATTTGACTAAGGCTAAGTCCAAAAGATAAAATCATAGGGCTTAGGTTGAATTTGAGTTTGGATTTGATCATGGGCTTCAATCATTTGGCTTGGAATTGGTTATAGATTTTAATCATTTGATTTAATTTAAATTTGGATTTATATTTGATATTTGAATTGAATTTGGGGTATGGTTATGGCTTATGAAGATGAACATGAATTGGATTTAGGCCATAGGGTAGGTGAATCTCCCTAATCCCTAAGGCATAGCATAATCCTATGAGTAATCATTCTAAGTCTCTAGGCTTAGGTTAAGTGTTCACCTAAGTGCTAGAAGTGTGTTATGACTAAGGAAGCCTTAGTGTATAAAAGACTCCTAGGTCTAAGAAGAGGATGAGAACTCACTCCAAAAGTGAGGTCAACATCCATAAATAAATGATTGCTCCAAACCAATACAATTGATAAATTACCATAAAAGTTTTCTCTAAACATGTCCTTATGAGTCAGTAATTAATAGGACTCATGGAACTATGCTTGGTTTACTAAAGACTAAAAGGGTTAAACTTAATTTAGCTTAGGTCAATCTTGGGCTCAAATTATACCCAAACTTGATGGTTTTTCTCATGGCTACTCAAATTTGTACAAGGAATGTGTCCATATAATAAGAATAGTTAAATAAGGACATTGGGTCCATCAATTGGGACAATTGCTCCTAGGTCAAACCATTTGACCATTATGGACCCAATTAGGGTAATATGACTAGATTAGCCTTAACCCCTAAGTAACTAGAAAAATTAGATATGTAAACTTTTATTAGTGGCCTGAACATAGTTAAAGAATCATGAATGCCAATTTATCCATGGTTTAAGCTCAAATGGCAAAAAAAGTGTCTATACCTAATAAGCCCAACATCCATTTTTAGTGGTCAATTGAACTAATCTAATTATGATATCCTATCAAATCCTTGAGTGTGAATGTAACCAAGGACATGATTAGCAAATAATAAGTTTAATCCATATTAATTTGACTCCTCTAAGGTAAAATTTAATCAAATTGGACAATATGCCCAAATGATTAAATCACTTTGAAACCTTGAAAGTGATTCTAGAAATGAGTCTTCAAAATAATTTCGTAGCTCAACTCTAGTTCATTTGACTACCTTGAGTGAGTTAAATTGACCAAATGGGTGAACTTATCCCATTTGAGTCAAGTGGGATAATTTGGGCATTTCACCCAACTAACTCACATTTTACTAAAGAAAATTTTTCAATGTTACCTACAAAAACTAGTTTTCCCATGATTATTGGTTTAATTATTTAATTAAATTACATGGATAAAAATAAAATTAAATTGTAAATTAAGGGAGTAAGTAGTTGAATGAAAACTAATAACATATGGTCTGATTTTAACTTTAATCTTAGTTATGGAGTTTATTTTCTTAACTTACTCTATTTACACTAAAATTTATGCATACATGGGTTAAGTAAGAAACTAGCTTGGTGTGGAACACACAATCTAAGATCACCCTATACAACATCCTAGGTTCTATTTTTTTTTTTTGAATTATTTTTTATAATTGGCATCATTAGTCTCATGCATATTTACTTTTTCCCTGGAAGTCATTTCATAACTTGGTATTGTATTCCTTACCAAGTTTCCCAACACTTAGTCAAATTCCTTTGATTGTGTCTTTACATACACTTGTCTATTTCTATTTTTCAATATCCCTTTTTTTCTCCTTAATCATGCTTATTTTGACTGAGTAAAAATCTCATGGTCTGATCATGCTTATAATGTTTTAGTTCATTTGTAGTATATTATGTTGAGACCCTTTTTATGAACTTGATTGTCCATTAGATTAAGTTTATTTTGAGTTTGAAATTTATATTCAATATTATCTTATACCATTGCAATCAGAGATATTGTCCCACTTCCTCAAGTATTCATACCTTGCTTGAACACTTAAATCTTATACTCAATAATTTATGGTTTCAACTAATTTTATCATATCCATAACTTAACCATGCTTATAATTAATTGGTTATTATAATTTTATGAGGAATAATATAAATCACATCTTTTAAGAATAATCACATCTTGTATTACTAGTTAATATATTTGATTAGCCTAAAGCCTATCACTTTTCTCTAATTCAATATAAAAGTGACAAGCCTTAATACATTCAAAATAAATAATTAACTTAGTTGAGTAAACCACCAAGTTAGATAAGATAACCTTAGGGTACATTAAGTTCACGCACCTAAGTACTGTGTTAGTTAGCATGAGGAGGATGTAGTTAGGTCACTTTTGATGTGCAAACCATTTGATTGTTTAGGACGAGACTGCATGAGTGTGGTGAGACTTCTGCATTGATTGTTCTATTTGCTTGGTGATGTGTTATGCTATTGTGATTATTCTACTACAATAGAATAAACATATGCTCCTATAAGTGCATGATGTATGACCAATGCTTTATTTTACTTTAAAAGGGGGGTCATACAACAAAACAATAATATTAACGTTAATATATGATTGTTTTGTGATTATATTGTGCTATAATGCCTTTATTTAGTTTAGGAATTTTCTTTTATTACATTTTTAGGACTTCATAGATGCAAGAATAAAGTATAAATTAAGTTTTTAAACCTAGTATAAGATGATTTGACATTAATAAAATAGTGTATAGTTTAAGCTAGAAGAAGGATCAAAAGTAGAGAGAAATTCAATCTATACTTGGTTATTTTAAATTTATATAAGCTTATTGGGTAGAATTTGACTAATCCTTATTTATTTATATTTAGGTATGTATAAGTGGGCTACTCAACCACAGTTTCCTATGATTCATTCTTTTACAGCCATCATAACAAAATGACTTGTTTGTCTTTTCATCTAGTTTTTTTATATTTTTTATTGTACTTTAATTATTTGGGAATGTAAGTAATTTTCATGTTAGAATCAGAGGACAAAATTATTTATACCAATAAAATGCTAACTCTAAACATTGATTAAAAAATATTTTAAATTTTAAGTTAAGACTCTCTTTAGCCATCTTTTAATTTACTCTTGCTCCTTTATGTCTCCAAGATGAGGTATAAGATAGAGCTTACCAACTATCAAAATCCCCAAGTGTTGGTGCACATTCATAACTTGACAAAGTCTAGCATGCATTAGAGATCTCACTTAAGGACATTACATTCATCACATATTGTATCTCCATAGGATAAAACCTTAGGTAGACATGGACTCAATTATGTATAAAGAGTTTTAGTGTGCTCGATAGCGACAGCCTTATCTAGGTAGGTTTTTAAGTCAAAAGTCAATAGCTCAAGTTAAGTATGACTGAGCTCTAACCTTTCTATTCTTTTCATAAGCAGTTCTCATCTTATTTAGAAGTTGTAAGTGCTTCATCTCTCAAGTCATTTTTATAAATTATCTCATTTGTAAAATATTTTATTTTCCTTCTTTAGATGGTGGTGATGAGACTAAGTTAGATGACACAACTCATGGTTCCTGATAAACCACCTTTAGTTGGGTTCGATCGAACACCTTCCTAAGCTAAATTATTACAGGCTTTACAGCTTAGAATGATGGATCAATGACATTCAAACTAAAGCTTTTTCTACTTTTACCATGATCTCCCCCTATCCATTTATTCTTTATGCCCATCATACTCAGTAATCATTTCTTGGTGATTTAGTAGTCATTTTCATGTAAACACTTCATATATTGAGTTGCCTCCTTAGTTGCTTATGGAGATTCATGCTTTACCTCATAGACTAACACTTGTATATAAATTATCATACTATGACAAAACCATGAACCCATCCTTAGAAAATTAAAAAAATAAAAATTAGAATAAAGACTCATTTATTGAGAGTTTTTTATAGAAATGTTTGAGTTTATTTAATTAGATAAGATACATCTTTCTGGAAGAATGGGCAACCTACAATCCATTTATTTTCATGATTGGCTTGATAGCATAACTATAAATAAGTACCTTTAACAAGTTTAGATGAAGAGTGGAACCAATCATGGATCTTCTTCTCTTCTATTCTCAAGAAGTATTTCATTTATAAAATATATCATTTTGTTAATATAAATTTTCACCTCCTTACAAATTAGCACATTTTGCGGGACCTAATCTCTCTCTTTTACTTGAAAGCATGTCTGAATTTTGATTTGTCTTCATACCCTTTCAGTCATTAGAGTTTTGACTTTGTAGTCATAGCTTTAATTAGTTATCTTAAATCACTCTATCAAATTAAAAGATTCTTTATATTCTAGTTCTGGTAAACATAAATTAGAATTCTAATTGCTATTACCTAACATGAACACTTATTTTTATTACATCTTAAACTAATTAATGATTTTTCACTTTATAGATGAATACTAGGAACATCATAATTGAATCATATATAAGGATAAAAATTATCGAAATCCAAATAACTTTTTATCTTATATTAGGTACTTAAAGTTTTAATGATTCTAGTCACCAAACAAGGGTCACCATTAATGATCCTATTGGTAGAGCTAGGAATTTTTTCCTGGGATGGGGAGCACCATTTGGTAATTAAGAAGTATATTTAACCTTTTTTATCCAAACTTAGAATTATCATTAGTGATTTAAATTTTTCTAATTAGAATATATTTATTAAAAAATAAAATAGTCATGGATAAAAAGCTTAAAGTTGATGATGTATGCTCTTCATATTTTGAAAATGTTGAATAATTACATTATCACTGATATTATCCAATACATTTTCCTCCATATAAGTTGTCAAAATATCATTCATTTGCTGATCTTCAATTTTATTTTATAGTTAACTTTTCATAATATTCATAGTGGAAAATGTACTTCAACACTTGTTGTGATAACTACAGAGTTAATGTTAGTTTTAATAAATTAAAAATAATAGGATATAAAGGCTTTTTTATCTTTATTTTTGAGTATTTTTCTTAGCAGGGATTCTTATGTCTTCTAAAAATGAAAATTATTCATCAAGTTGCATGTACAAATGTAAGTTTCCAACTAGTTATCCATAATCATTAAATCTACTAATGTAAAATCATTTGTATAAAATTATTTGGTTTATAGTATAATAGGATTATGCTACCCTCATTCCAATAATAATATGTATCTAATATCTTATTTATTATTATAACTTATTATATAAATGAATTTAAGTTGAATTTAGAGAAAATTAAATTATTTTTAATTGTTTATTATGAATAGAAAGAAAAATATAAATATAAAATAAAAGTTATAAATAAATAATTTTTTATTTTTAATAATCTTAATAAATAAATCTTAAAATTTTAGGGGAGGCGTAACATAAAATTCTTTACATATGGAAGATAAATTAAAAATAATATTAGAATATCCCAATATTTAGGGGGGCACATGCCTCCAATCCCGTGCAAAAGCTCTTAAAATATTCCATGATACTAGACTCTCTATCTTCATAAGGTTGTTTAGTATGCTTTGTGTTTTCTTAATTTTCTAGTTATGCTTTGAAGGTTCTTTTAAGACTCTAATTAGTGTTCTCTCTGGTTAAGTGGCCGAAATTTTGGATACCCATTTTACATTTGTTCCATGATAGCCTTGTGTCCTTAAATTAAATAAAACAATTAGTGTACTAGGAATATACATCTCTTTTAACAAGAATAGTTCCAACTGAATGTTGTCTCTTCTATTGTTTAAGTACTCCTACTATACCCACTAAATTTGAAGTTAAGTTCTTGTTGAAGATATAGCTTATACAAGTGTGTCTCTAGATATCTCTTATATTGTTTTTCATGTTTTTGAAGAAACTTTTCATATTTTGATGAGAAAATAATTAAGAAGTCATTAACATTATGGTTGATAAATGGCCCATTATTAGATTGTAGTTGGTAAAATAAATTGCTTCTACCCATCATTATGTCCTTTAACATTTTTATTTGCCCAAAAAAGATCATATTGAAAAGTTTAGTAATACTCAAGTGGCCCATTGAAATGTTATCTTTTACTAATAGAATTCTTGTCAATGCTACACTTATTAGTGCCACACCTATCACTTTCATTCTTGTTTGTTCTATTCTTATCCATCCTATCCCTAAATCTTTTATTTTAGATAAGAAAAGAAAGAATGTTTTAACTCAGTTTTTTTATCCAATCAACTAGTCGATATACTAAAAAAAAGAATCTTTATTCCCTTCAAACCATTATTGAATGTGAGATGGTCTCCAAAGGAATGCTACTAAGAAAGATTCCACTTGTTCTTTCTTGCATTTAATTTTAAAAGATAGATAAATAAGGTGAATTTTTCTAAAATTCCTACGTCACGAATTCTTTTAAATACTTATTAAAATTATTTAATTCAATTGAATTAGAAGGGAAAGCCATCATTGTTCCCCTAGAAAAGGCATTGCTTATCATGTCTTTTAACAATCTTAAAGAAAATCTTGCTTGGTGAAGATCATAATGCATGTAATGACTTGTATAGTGATGTCCTTGTAGATGATTCTAATAATTTTTCTCTTGATCATGTCATAGTGATTAAAAAAAGATAAAGACCACCTAACCAAAGATTTATCTTTTCAAGGAATTCTTCATGTGTCTTGTTTAAAAATGTTCAAGAGGAATACCTAATATAGCTATTTAGTCCTTGAATGAATTATGTCCTAGCCCTTGAACATGATAAACACAAAAAAATATTTTCTAAAAAAACTCCAATAATAAATTGGATAAATGGCTACTACTATTGAAATCTTGACAATTGATATAATTTGTCAAGCATATTCTACACTTCTTATTCTTGAGATGTTACAAAGTGATATTCACTCTATACCTTAGATTGCTTCTATTCAGTCAATTCTTGTTCAATCAACACAAGTTGTAGTTGAACCTATTAAAGTTCTAGTAGTGGTATTTTCTATATCATGCATCATATAATGTGTTATATCTTTGATAAATTATTGGATATATTTTTGAGATGAAAATGATGGTCATAATAGTAGCCTATTAAGATAAATTTTAAATAAAGAAAAAAGACCTTACTTTTAGGATTCTAAAACAATCACATATCTTGAGAGACATGCTCCAAGAAATCTTTTCTAGCTTTTAAGGAATCATCTTAGATCAAACAATAATATTATCAAAGATATCAAAATTTTGATAGATATGGTGATTGTTTACTTCAAAGTGACAGTTCTCTTTGATGTCCTTTGAATTTCATAAGATAGAACCTCAATATGCTCCTTCAATCTATGTATGGCTATGATAATTTAGACAACTCCTTAAGCTGGTCATAACTCCTCAATCTTGATATGATATTTTCTATTCATCAAATTAGAACTTATTGACTTTGTGATCACATATGAAATGATCTCTTGTGACATTACAATTACTTGGTATCACTTGCTTAAATATATCTAAATTATTTTAAGCATTTTGATGCCTTAAGTATCAAATGCTTTTGATATCTTATTTGTGGTTTCAATCACCACCCTTTTTCAATAGCATTAGTCTCTACTCAATGAAGACTTTTATCCAGAGATCAACTTTAAGAAAATTAATAGTAAATTTTACTTTCATGCAACTCAATTATATAAACTGATAGAGCTCCTTACTAGACATAACTTGTGGATACAAAGATTTGTCCTTTTCCATTCGTTCATCTTGATAATATTGGATGGATCATTAATGTTAATTTAAAAATATCCTAGTAATTAGGTAACATATAGTTTTATTCTCATGTGATATGTTGCTTTTTAATCATTTTAATCAAAGTCTTCTGACTCCACTCTTCCTCCATATCCTTTTGTAGTGTTATGTTCCCTATTTGAGAGACCTCTCTTAGACATGGAGGATGCTAATATAGCTGGGAATTATCATATTTTAAGGGAAACCACTCCAAAGAAAATTTTAAAAGATTTATTGTGGGCATTTTGAACATACAAAGCATCTTCAATAATTAAGTTAAAGAAAAAGATAAAATGGAAAAAAGAAACAAAAAGAAGAAAAAGATAAAAAAGGAAGAAGGAGAAAAAAGGAAAAAATGTGAAAAAAGAGAGAAAAAGAAGCAAGAAAAAGAAGATGATGTTTTGTAGAGAAAAGCCTACAAAACTCTATAAATTACTTAATTAAACCACAAAGGTTTCCTTTAAATCTTTGAATTTTTGACCCTGAAGTTGACATCAAAAATGTCAATGGAGACTTAGCTTTATATTCTTCTCAAGCATTAATAACCTTGGTCTATTCAAACATATTAGGTTGGCCTTATTAATTGTTAATCTTTTTTTATACTATTGGTATTACTCTAGCTTGTTTAGAGAAGACTTTTTTTTTTTTGTCAGAATTCAACAATTCCTTTGGTAAGGCCTACCTGAATCAACCCAATCAACCATTACCCTCAGTCTTAATTTTTAAACATTTCTTATGAGCTTTTTAACTAGTAAGATACATGAGTATGTGCCTAGTTGACTAAGGATTATAAAGTGAAACTTTGGTTAACCTAAGTCAACTATATGCTTAACATAAACCTATACTTGATGAACCTTCTAATAATCATTCAAAAATTTTCAAGGTGCATATTCATAACTAATTGGACATTATGGATCTAATTATTAACCTAATGACATCAAAATTGACCCAAATTAATCTAATTGACTTATTTGAACCAAAAGGGCTTTAGAAATTAAACCAATTGACATAGTACACTCCGTTCGACATTTCATACAACATTCAAACTTCCCTAGGCCTAATTACCCATGGGCTCAAGCTCAGTTAGCCATAAATAAAGCATTAAACTATTAATGCATATATTCGATTTGGGAAATCAATTAGACTAATCTAACATCAATATTTAATAAAACCTACCAAATTCTAGCCAAAGATGTCCTAAATAAATGACTAATTATACTTAATCCAATTTGAACATTCCAAATGAGTTAATTCATTCAAATACGTTTAAGTGTTTATATTGAAACTAAATGGGCCCTTTAAAATTGAAACTTAGTAATTAAATGGTATACTATCCAACTAATTTTTATGGAATCTAGGGAGGAATGTTTGGAACAATTTTCTAGTTAATCCCAACTCACTTTAAGTATGCAAAATGGGTTAAATCCAAGATTCAATGGGTCTGTGTCTAAATGAATCAAACCAGCTCATATGAGCAAAAGCCTTCCCAATTACCCTCCTATTTTTAAAATTTACTTAATTGATTATTATCCTCATCTATATGCAATTAAACTACGAGGTTAGTTAGCGAATTAGTGATAATGAATTTTCCTAGCTTCATTATAGGGGAGTTATATCTTGGACACTTAAACTAATCTCCATTAGCAACCCAAAATTCCCTCTAAGCCTCTTTTAAAAAACAACAACTATCTTCCAACCTACCTGTGTTGCCACTTTATAGGAAATGGTTACCAATCTAGGTTAAATTGACCTTAACTATGGTTAAGTTTGGGTTAGTTACAACTTATATAAGGCCACTCTTTTTGGCAATTGAGAAGTTTTGACACACTTTAAGAGCTTCTATTAACTCAACTAAGCCTTCTCTTACCATTTCCACCAGCCCACTCAATCCTAAGACTATGCTTGGATAAAGCTCCACAAAGCTTGGTCAAGCCACTAAGCTTGATCAAACTAAGCCAATTTTTATGTCTTGGGTTCATGGCAAGGATGTGAAGCTATTTCAATCAACTCCTGTTATCCTCATACTTCTCTAGGTAACCCTAAGCACCTCTCCTCTTCCTTGGTTTTGGCCTTAGTCTTCGGCTATGGCATAACTCAAGGAGCTATGAAATTGATTCCTCATCTCTTCCTCTTGCCCTCAAGCGAGCAATTTTTCTTGAGAAAGTTTGTAGGAAGAGAAATCCTTATAAGTTAGGCTTGAGTTTCATCTTCTCGAGCCCAAGCCAATTTTAATCCAACTGCCTATCACATCAAGAGGTAAGAAATGATCTTTTAGCCATTAGATTTAATTTGAATTGAATCCAACAGCTTTGAATGAGTCGGGTCACAGATTTGTCCATCTACATTTCAAATATAAGTTCTTTTTTTTTATATTTTTGCTTTGAACAATCTATTAAATGGATTGAGTTGAAGTTTTTCAGAAGGCACTCTACAACATATAGATTTCAGGAAAAATATTGAATCTTGACTAACTCAAATAATTATAAGTTTAAAAATTAAAATATTTTTTATTTTAATTAGTTAAATCACTAAGTGATATTCTAAAATTACCAGACTTTAGGAAATCATACAAATGGACATTAGAGACATCGTAAAAATCTGAAACAAATTAAATAAAAAAATAAAAGTTATAATTTTTTTAATAAATAAGTTAATGTTTAAAATTTTTAAATGTGAAAAATACATATTAAAAAATTATGAAAAGTTTATAGGATGCTTAGAACATAGATTTAAGCTTCTTGTAAAATTTTCAGAATTTTTTAGATTAAAATAAATAAGTTGTATATTTTTCAATGTAGTTTATTACTATTTGAAAGTTAGAATTATTTAACAAATTAGGAAAAGATTAATAATTATGTAAAATAGATATATAAACTCGCTGAGAATTTTTTTATAAATTTTTGAATAGAAATTAAAAAGCTATAAATTGCCAAAATTAATTAATACATATTTAATATAATAAAAAATAAAAATACATTTAAAATTTATAAAAAGTTAGTGAATTTTCAAACTAGTTATCTAAGCTTGCTATTAAAATGTCATATTTTTTCAAAATTAAATCAAATAGTGAAATGAATTTTCACATGAAAATTAGTAATTTAGTCATTAAAATAAATAATTAATAGTGGTGAAAAATATAAAAAAATTTAAAAATGGTTAAAATATTAACTTATGCTTATTCCAAAAGTTTATAATTTTTAATTGATCTCATATATATAAATTTAATTTTGAATAAAATTTTTTTAATTTAATAGTTAAAAAAATAAACTATTATTAAAAATATTTGAAATTTTTTTTCAAAGTATTACAAATAATCTCATAAGCATTGTAGAAATTTTTTATAAATTTTAATAATTATAATAAAATCAAAATAAATCTGATAATAAAATAATAATAGTTTATGAATTTCAAAAGTTTATTATAATAAAATAAATTCTAAATACCAAAATAATTTGCAATTCTAAATAAGTGATTTTAACTTGAAGTGAATTTCATAATAGTAACTTTTGAAAGATACCTATCTTGATGGGTAGTCAACAGGTGGGGATTACTAAGCCTTGTGAAGTATAAAAGTTAAACATTACCCTTTAATATGATCAACTTAAATAACATATATAACCTTTAATACTTATTTTTTTCAAATTAAATATCATTGATTATTTAAAATAAAAATAGTTAAACACTTGGTGCCAAAGTATCCTGTAGATCATACATTTATTATACACACATGTGTACCCTAGTTCTCTCATTGTGATTGAATTGATTTCAATTTTATCCTCTCATGTAATGGATTGCATCAATCAATTCTATTTACACTATCTCATTTACACATAAGATGACCACCTTATTCAAGTTGGTCAACCCGTTGGGAAAACACATCACTTAAGATCACCTTAAACAAGATATTAAGGTTTGATTAGTTTTTGAACCTGCCTCATATACAAATACATTTGGCATCATGGCATGACCATCTTCTTCCAAGTGAGTTAATAATTATCATTTGCTAAGCTCCTCCTCACTTACCTAATCCTTTGAGTTAAGTTTATCATATTGCATTCAAACATTTTTTGAATCATTATCCTTGATATCTTCTCAACCATGCTTATATTTCTGAACAATTTTCATAGGTTGATCATACACATTGTGATCTAAGTCATTATGTTGTTTTAATTTGGAGTCATATGGACACCATGCAGATCTTTGGGGGTACATATTGAGGTGATTGGGTGAGATATTATGGTATGATGTACTACCTCAAAAGATAGAAACATCACTCTACAATGGACTCAATCACCTAATAAAGACTCCTAAGGCAGATGGGTCTTCATATATACTAGAAATATTTCTCTTACTTTAGATGGATAAGTGAAGTAGGGTTTATTTTATGCTGGGTTCTGTAGTTCCCCATAGAAGCAAGCTTCTATAGTCAATTACTTCCTAGTAAGTGCTTCAATCTACCCTATAATGAGGCTTTACATTTTAAAAGAGAAAATTTACATCTATTTAAATTATAATTTCATTAGAATGCTAAGGCTTATAATCTAATAGAAAAATATTGTGAAAATGCCTAAGAGGTGAGGACTTATGCTCATAGCCTAAAGAAAATAAGTAGCCTCAGAACCTAAATCTAAAATGCCTTATCATAAGATAGAAGCATGCCCTAAGTCTAATAAGGAAAATGAGATATAATGGTTTACCTCCATAAGGGAGAATAGACACATCCCAACTTTTCTGGGCTTACAACCGCTTGGAGTGGCTACCAGCTAACACCTCCTACGCTTTTAGAACCATGTAGTCCAGTCTTATGTAGATGCAAGATGGTTAGGCTATTATTTAATTATAAAGGAAGCTAAAATCCAAAACTCATGCTTTAAGAGACTAGATAATGTTTGATAGGCAAACATGACTTTTACTGATGTTAAAAATTAACAAGTTTCAAATTCATTTGATACATTTATTTTTGGACTAAGACTTGGGATAATTTTGTCTAAATTCATGATGAAATTGAGTTGTGGGCTAAATCAGGAAGAAGAGGTGTTCTCCACTATAAGGGACTACTTTCACAGGTCAAGTCTGTCCCCTATCGTGCAAGAGTGGAGATCCTCTCTATTCACGAGCGAAATAATATGATATGCATGGTGTAATAACATAAAATCATTCAACTAAGGGGTTGCTAAATCTTTTATTATCTTGATTAAAAGCCTAGGCTTTAAAATGAAGTTATGAGTTACATTGAAATTTAGTTATGAGCTATTTAGTGAGGATAAAAAATTTAATTTTTATCCTAAAGAGCCTACCGCATCCATGCCTAACATCAAACATACATACTTTAAGAAACCTATAAAAGCATGCCATTTCTATTGCGTAATCTAAACACGGTAATCAAACATATGAATTTCGTAAGAAAATAAGAGGCCAATGTGGCCGAGTACCACCGTACACCCCGGAAAAGAAAAGAAATTAAGTAGTCAAGCTCTACCCTTATACAACCTATATTATAATTGAATATTACAATTAAAAAATAAATATTATGGGGGCCTTCAATCTTTTGTCCTTCCTTCCTTCTTTTAGATTAGTTTGCTCCAAGTTTCATAGGGCTTCCCATGACTTTGCCTTCTAGCCATTGCTCATCCTAAACCCTATAACACTAATCCTAATCCTATTACAAAATTTACATATTTATGTAAAAAAATAAAATCTAACTACACATGTAAAATAGATGTTAGCTAAATAAGCATAGAAATTGAGCAATTATATTTCATATAATTGGACTTAACACCCAACACTTAGGTAGCAAAGCCCACTTTTTCTAATTGGATTACGCTTAGGGGAATAAGTAGCACCTGCAAGCAAGTACATTTATATTTACTTATTATGGTGACCTTTTTAGTACAATCCCCTACAAAAAAATATCATTAGGCTATTAGCGACCTAACAGCTAGTCTACACACAAATAATCATAACATCCAGTCTAAAACATTACATCAAAAAACAAAACATAACACCATAACATACACCGGCCTAAGTTAAGACTATAGTTGATGGCTTAGCATTCTAATATGTGTGCTAAGATTTAGGTGGCGTGTCTTGACTAAGCTTTAAGAGTGTGATTATCTAATGTTTAGAATTATTTATGTTAAACATTAGGGGAGATTTTACTTCAAATCATGGAATAAATTGATTCATTTTAATTTAGACTTTCTTGTTTCATTTATTGTCTACTCAACATCTAATTATTATAAAGAGAAGACCTCTTCATTCATACCCCAAGTTGTTTTCTAAAGGCGTGTTATTATGACTTTGGTTTCTTTAGTGGACTGTTATAACAATTTTATTAAACTTAAGTTTTACTAAGCCTTAAGGTGTCTTATTTAAACATAAAAGGCATATTAGAATTAATAAAATTAAATCATTATTATATGAATAACATTCCACTACTTCTTTCCACTATGAATAGCATAACACTTCTTCATTTTTATTGTTCATCATATTTGATTATATATATATATATATATATATATATATATATATATATATATATATATATATATATATATATATATATATATATATATATATATATATATATATATATATATATATATATATATTTTGCACACTTGATGATAATTAATGCATGAATTTGGTAGAAAAGAAAGATTTCATTCCATAGTTAAGCATATGTAGACATCTATTAGAGATTTAAGCAAGTACGTGCTAATGTTAAACCAGGGAAGTGAGATTATCTAAGACCTCATTGAGGCTACTTAAAGCTTCTTAATCTTGAGATGTCTGGACTATATACTTGCCAACTTAAATACATGTAAACATAGAAATAAAAATCATGCAAAGTGTATATATAAAAGTAAATATTTTATTCATCTAAAATAAAGTTTTATCCTAAATTCAAGCATATGCCTACACATAAATAAAATTAAGCAAGTACGTGCCATTATTAAACTAGGGAAGTTAGGCCTCCTTAGAGCTACTTAAAGTCTCATGTTCTCAAGATTTCTAGACTATATACTTTCCAACTCCAAACATATGTAAACATATACATCAACCATGAGAACAAAACTATCCTTTACCATGTTTAAATAATAACTAAATGTAAACTTTATTGAATATTTATAGCCAACATTAGCTTAAATTTTACATCATTAGCTTATAGTTTTGAAAGTAATTTCAAATCTATTAGTATAATAGCCACATCATATAATATTTATCCAACACATGCAACTTAAATGCAATATTCTTGTGAATATCTTTTTTTTGATAAAAAAATATGAACATGTGAAACAAAAGGCATGCACATTTATAATGATTGAAAAAAAGTAATTAAATATTGCCATATAACATATTCAATTACATTAAGTCTTAAGGACAATCAAGCCAAATAAATATTGCTTAAGACTAACAAAAGTTCTTATAAGGTTTGATTTTAATATTTAAGTTTTTAAAACATAAACATGAGAGATGATACTTAGTATTTACCCCATCCCATGTTGGTGATTTGATATATTTAAAAAATAATTAAATAGGTTTTATTGATTAATTAGGTTCAAGTCATTAAGCACATCAACTTAATTAGCTTTCCCTAAACTTCTTTAATTTAATTAACTACTTGATCATGAGCCTTCAATGATATGCTTTTAAAAAAGTAAATTTGCAATGCACCTAAAGGAATCTAATGCAATAAGGCTCATGCTTAAGTGTTAATTGAATTAAAGAAGTAAATAATCTAAGTTAAATGCTCTTATGATTTTTCCATACCAGTGGGTAATCATAATTTCTTTAATGACTTTATGCTATTAAACACATAAATGGAAATTAATAGATTATGTTTGAATTATCTATACTAATTATTAATTTTATTTGATTTTGATTTTATCATTAATTTTTTCAATTAATCTCTAATTATTATACATGTTAATTAACCCACTTAAAGAAATATATTTGGAAAAATAACTAGAAGAGGGGTCCTAATTACTTATCCTTATTATTCCCACTGTTCATAATGATTAATTATCATTGATTATTTAATTTTCACTATTTGTCAATTTTAATAATTATTTATTTAATTAATGAGAGTAATTAGGATTGAAATTCCAAATTCTTTGAATTGCATGGCAAATTAAATGAAGAAAATTATGGGAGGCAGAAGACATCCTATAGAATCATCCCACCAAATTTGAAATTAATTAGCCTAGTAATTTGGCCTTAATTAAAGTAATTAATCTAGGCTTCAAACCTTAATTAGAAACTATTCATTGGGCATAAATTAAGAATTTTATTTTTCTTAAATTCTCCTATATCTAGCCTTTCCAAAATGGGTGTTTATTTGTACTTTTTATAATTTTCTATAATTAGTTATGATGCTTTGAAGTTCTAGCCATTTAATTACATTTTTAAAGCCTGATTAATCTTCTAAATGGTAGGTACCACGCAAACACTAATGCGGCAATGCTTTCCACATGGCATCACGGTATTGGTTACTTAAATTGTCTGACGCAGTGACAAACACGATTTCATCCTAGTCGTTTGATCTCAGATTGGATGGCCGAGATTAATCCTATAATTACAAAAATATTAAATCAAAATTTCTAATGAAATTAATCACCTCCATTTATTCTAATTACGTGGAATAGACGGTTGGTGATTCGTCGTCCTACGAGCATCAGAAATGGACACCATCCGCCTTTCGTCACTCGATCTGAGCTACCAGAGCTTGTTTGAAGGAAAATTGACTCCAAAATGACCTAAAAATGAATCTAAGGGGATCCTATGGTGAAAACCATAAAAAAACTTGATTCACTTCAAAAAAGACCAATACCTAGGAACCAAAGCTATGATTGTCAAATTTTTACCTCATCGGAGCTATAGACCTGCAGTTCACCGATAGAGGTAGCTTCATTTTGAAGAGATGAAACCTTGTTGAGAAGATCATGAGCTTCCTCCTCCCCGATCACTATGTAGACCAAACATCACCGCAAAGCTCGGTGGAGTTGGACTTGAGGCATCTTCTGGTGGTCAAATTGCTCGGGAAATGATTTATTTTGGTTCGTCAGAATGAGGTGAAGGTGTGGGAAGAGTAAATTTGGGTTTGGTGGAGGTTTAGAAAACTTGGATGGATAGGGCTCTTGGGTTCGATCGGGAGTTGGTTTCACCGATAGTGGAGTGCATGAGGAGCTTGGGAGAGGGTATGGGATTGTACAGAATGCTCTAGGGAAGGTCCCTACTCGGTTTGAATCCATGGGGAGGAGTATACTCTTCTCCCCAGCTGAACCAAGGGCTAGGATTGGTTTTGCCTTTGGTAGTCATCCCAGGGTAGTGACGAGATGGTGGGAAAGGTGAGGTGAAAGGGATGGAGTGTAGTGGGCATGAGTGTCTTTCTCTTAAGTGGACCAATGGGTTACCATGGGTGAACTCACCCTCTCTTGGCCAAAGGCTGAGCCCAATAACTTTGGGTTAGGTTGGGTTAGTGGTCATCTTGTCCAAGAATAGCCAAAGGTGATTGCCATGGGATAAGGAGGAGGACAATCCATCCAAATGGGGATTTTGTACATTTAGGTGGGTTCGTTAAATGGATTTGACCTAAACCAAGTTCACCATGGGTTGGACCTACTTGGGCAGGCCCATGGTGACCCAGGGATGAGTCATGCCAAGTTTGGTTGAGTTTGGGCTTGGTTTAGTTGGGTTTGGCTCAATTTGACCCATATGGGTCAAATGGGTCATGTTGGGCTAAGTTGATCATTTTGGCCAAATTGGGTCAAAGTGAGGGTTTGGTTAAGTTCAATTGAACATTTTTAATGAATTAGTGCAATTGGTTTAATTCAATTTGTACTAGATTTGGATTTTATTCATATGGTTCAATTTAGGTCAAATGAGTCATGTTGACCAATTTAACCAAATTGGCCAAATTGGCCAAATTGGCTTGAGCATGGGTTAGGTTTATGTTCAATTGATCATTTGTGATTCATTGGAGGAGTTGATTTGAATTGATTGAGATTATAAAGTGATTTAATTCAATTTGACCATTTAGGTCAAATTGGGCTATGTAGGCCAATTTAATTAGGTTGAATAAATTGGGTCCAATTGAAGGTTGGATCATGTTCAATATTCAATTAGTGATTGATGAGAAGTATTTGTTTCAACCAATTTAGTTTAGGATTAGATTTGGCCCAATTTGGCCCTTTAGGTGAAATTAGGTCAACTTGGATTAAGGGGGCCAAATTAGCTTGGTTAGGTTCAATTGATTATTATGGAGTATTCAATAGTGACCTACAATCATCAATGAATGGATTGGGTGGCTTGATTTGATCTAATGGAAGTTTAATTAGAGTTTGGCTCAATTGCCTCTTTTATGACACTTTGGATCAAGTGACTTGGTCAAGCCAACTTAGACCAATTGGGGTTGTGGATGGTTATGGTGTGTTCAATGGTAAATTTGAAGTTGATTGGTGTTTTGATTGTAATTGATTTGAGATTAATTAGATTTTGGCTCATTTGAACCTTTTAGGTCAAATGGGCTAACTTGGTTTGGTCAAATTCACTTGGTTCAATTGGTTTGATTAGAAGTGTTGAAGTGGCTTGAAATGATCTAATGAATAATTAAAGTGAACGAGAAAATCAAATTAAATTTAGATGAATTAAATAGGTTTGAGGTTGGTTTAGCTCCATCCACATGAGCTTAAGTTTGGATGAGTGAATATGTATGAGTCTTGGTTTAGGCCATAGGGTAGGTGGAACCTATTTGTCCCAAGGTGGAGTTTGAGCTTAGGGTTATGCCTTCTAAGCCTCTAAGCTTAAGTTTTAGTGTCCCCTTAATCACTAGAGGTGTCCTAGCACTATGAAAATCCAGGCATCTAGCAGGTTCCTAGATATAGGATGGGAGGATTAATCTTTACTCCAAAAGTGAGGCCAACAAAAAGACCCCCAATAGGTGTGGTGTAACTAAGAAGGCACATCGCACATATTGGCATTGACCGAGATGATCAAAAGCATATGGGAAGGTCATGAACATTAATGAAGGCTATTTATGCCTAAATGGAGAGGTAAGAAGAACTAGGATCCTAATGTGATTAAGTTCAATTCATTTCATTCCATGGGCATGGGAGAGGGCATGGGAGAGAAATTGTTTACATTTATTTTGATTTATTTCTAATTTGGTTTTTTGCATCAAGGACACAAAGGATGACTTTGTCGGCTATGCCTGAGGCATGAATATGGATTTGCTAGGCATGATGAATGGAATTTGTCTTTGTGTTAGATACACAAAGAAAGGTTCATTGAGGATTGAGTCATGCCGAGGGAATGAATGAGGGCCTTGTTAAAGGCGAATGGGATTTAAATTAGAGTTGATTTAGTTCAATTGATACAGTTTGGTTAATTAGTTTAATTGATGAACTTTTGTTTACTTTGGTAATACATGTTGATTTTGGCTTATGTTTGATTGTTGAGTTACTATGGACCATATTGGCTTGCAATGAGTTACACTAAGGAAGGACTACAAAAACATGGACTTACCTTAGACTTATTGACTCAAAGGGGAAGTCTATCGATCGTATTGTATAAACTATCCAACCTGTGGGTTACCTATTAGTTTGTGATGATTGAATTAGGAAGAAAGCTCGAGGACTTACATCTTTCGAAGTAGAATCAACCATCGGGGTGACCCGTTGATGGTACAACAAGTTAAACCAAACCTAGGGATACCACTAAGTGAGGGCCTCTGGGGTCTTATCTCAACTTGGATAGTCGAGGTGGTTCATTTAGGGAGTTTTGCTGGCACTGCCTAAAAGATAGGACTCTCGCTTATGGGGGTCTTATCCTAATCCACAAGAGATGTTGCTTTGTTTGTTTTTGTATGTTCAGTGTGGACCCTGTGATTTACGATGGAGCACAATAAGAAAGAGCCATAAGGGCTTTGGCCTATCTTAGGTGTACTGACCTAAGGGACAGTATTACATTCATAGTACAGAGATTCCAACCAAAGGGTAGCTACTAGGAAGGAGAAACTATCCAATCCGATAGTAACCTAGGTCATGTATAGATGGGGTCATGTAGGCGTAATCCAAATAGAATGCCCACAAGGAAGGTGCCTTTAGGGGTCATATCCTAATCCCTGAAACATAAAGCTTGTAGGTATACAGTGGTCGACTCAGATAGAAAATGTGGGTCTCACAGCTTTCTGAGTGGTGTTATCCACCCCGTGGGTTGTCGTCAGAAAGGTAAACACCAACTAACCTAAGGTGCCCGTCAATTTGCAATGATTAATCTAGGAAGAAAGCATCAAGGACTCATATCTTCCTAAACGGAACACATCATCAGGATAGTCTTTCATCGGCTAGGCAACTACTATCTGACCTAGGGTGACTACCAAGTGGAGAGTTATAAAGGAGTACTAAACCCAAGCTTGAAGTAGTCAAAGGAAAGAGGATCCACTAGGGGTCTCATCTTAATCCTTGGCTATATGTATTTGGACCCAGTCAACATATGCTAGCCAGCTCGAGCTAAAAGCTTGGGGACTCACATCTCCATGAACATGATTAGCTATCAGGATGACTTACTAGCTACGTAGTGAAGTACATCAAGCTGACAAAGGGAGTTACTTATTGGTTTGCAATAGTAAAGCCAGAAAGAAAGCATGGGGACTCACATCTTTCTAGGCAGGGATAATAGCTATGATGATTCACTAATTAAGTGGTGAATTGAACCCAACCTAGAGCAGCTACTAAGTGAGGGTTGTTGGGGCCTTATCTCAACTCAAAGTAGTCTGAGGTGATACAATTTTATGTTTAACTTGTTTGTGTTTGTGTAATATTGTGCCAATAAGGGCTATGATGCTGCATGGGTTCTTTTATACCTGGTCTAAACACATCAAGAATTTGGTAATTGAAAATACTTTAACTTAGAGTACAAATTGATCAAAATGGAACTTTTATTGATGGAAAATTATTTGGGATAGTGTTCATGCATAATATTTCTTTAGGTAAAGCCTATTGATTGGGATTATTGGGCACCCACCTTTATGGTTGATGATTGATAGGAGCCACCTTGGTAGGCCTTTTCTATGGAGAAAGGGCCTTTTCAAGTAGGTTCCAACTTCCCTCCCATCTAATGATGGGCTATAATTGGTCTCCTTAAAACTAAGACAAGCTCTCCAACTCAAAAGCTATAGGGTGGACCAACTTATTATGAGCTTGAACTATTTTTGCTTTATAGAACTCGTGGTTCTGACATGCTCGTAAGCATCTCTCCTCCAAACCCTTGAGTTCTTTGAACCACAGCTTAGCATTTTGTTCAGTCATGATTTTACTACACAAAGTTATCTGTAGTGATGGGAGCTAAACCTCTAAGGCTAGAATGGCCTCAGACCCATACACTAAGGAGAATGGGGTAGGTTACGTTGGAGTCCTGTAGGTAGTGTGATAATCCCATAAAGCTTCAACTAACTACTCATACCACTATCATTTATTATCGTCGAGCATTTTCTTGACTATTTGGATGTGAGTTTCCTTGAAGCTTCTACTAAACCATTTTCCCATGGGTAGTAGATGGTAGAGTGCCTCCAATCTATGTTGTGTCTTCGGGAGAAGTTATTGATCTTGGTGCTCTTGAAAGTGGTACCATTGTTGGATGAGATTCGATGGGTCATTCTAAATCTATACATGATATGGTTCCTGAAGAATTAGAGAACGTGTTGAACTTTGATTTCCTTGAGCAAAATTGCATCCATCCACTTGGAGAAGTAGTCTGTAGCTGTTAGAATGAACTGGTGGCCCTTAGATGAGGGAGAATCAATCAGACCCACTATATTGGTACTCCAACACTCGAATGGCCATGAGGCTAAAGTCAGATGTAGAATCTTGGGTGGTTGATATAGAACCACTCCATGTACTTGGCATTGGTGGCAGCGCTTTGTGACATCCCTATAATCTATGATCATCATCATCTAGTAATACCCAAGTCTATTAGTTTTAGCTTTTATCTTAGGACCAGATTGATGAGCTCCGCATAATCCTGAGTGTTCCTTAGTCATGATCTTACGAACTTCATGTTTGTATAAACATCATAACCACATATGATCGAAAGATTGTTGGTATAAGACACCATCCATGAGGGCGTAAGAGAGTTCCCCTACTTTACTTGATGGGCTTGAGATTTTTATTGAGGTAGTTTACCTTTATTCAGATAATCAATGAAGGGTTGCCTCCAATCTAGCTCTTCATCATTTTAGGCAATAATAACCTCCATTTTAAGAGTCTATTTATTGATGAGTTCAAGATCAATGAGAGGTAGGACTTTTCTATTGTGAACTTCTATTGATATGGGCTTATCTTCTGGACATGTCAACTCTTTGGCAAGTTTGGCTAAGGCATTGGCTATGGCATTTTCTCCTCAAGGGATTTTATAAATTGTAACCTCCAGGATCTAAGCTAATAGCTTCATGGTATACTTATGGTAGTGATAGAGTTTGGGCTTCAGAACCTTATAAGACCTAGTGATCTGGTTGACAACTAGCTGTGAATCCCCAAAGATGTTGTTACGTTTGATGCATAATGAGGTAGCTAACTCTAGACTGACAATCAGAGCTTCATATTCAACTTCGTTGTTGGTGCAAGCTTCATATATAATTTTTTTTCCAATGGTGAATACTTGCATCCCCTAAGTTCATGATTTGTTTGTCAAGGAGATCATCACTGAGCGAGGAATTTGCAAGAAGTAGATGTGCTGGTAGGAAGTCTATGATCGCTTGTCCTTTCACTGCATTGAGGGGTATGAATATGATGTCAAACTGTGATAACATCATGGGCCATCATGCCAACCATCCTGATCTCGTCAATTATGTCATGAGATATTGTAGTGGATTGACTTTAGAAATCTAGTTCACTTTATGGGAGAGCATATAATGCCATATCTTCTAGGCTGCGATGATAGAAGCTACACAATACTTCTTAATGGGTGGATAATTCACAAGTATCAGACGATGACTAAGATAGTAAAGTGTGTTCTCTTTCCCCTTATCATTGGCTTGGGCTAACAAAATGCCAAGGGAGTCATCTAGCATAGTGGTGTAACGTATGAGGAGTTTTCCAGGGATAGGGGCGGTTAGGACTGGCAGTGTCATAAGATATTGCTTGATGCTTTCAAATGAATGTTTGCATGTCATCCCACTTGAACTTGATATCTTTCTTGACTAGTGCCTAGAATGGTTAACATATGCCCGATAGGTTGGATATAAAGCATCTTAGATAAGCCAACCTCCCTTGGAATGATCTGAGTTGGGTTAGACTTTTAGGGGGTGGCATTTCCAATATCACGTAGATCTTCTACGAGTCGATCTCAATCTTACAGTGTTGAACAATGAACCCCAAAAACTTCCTTGAAGTTATCGCGAATGCACACTACAAAGGGTTCATTTTAAGGTTATATTGTCTTAATAGCTTGAAAACTACTCTCAAGTCAAAGAGATGGTCTTCCTTTTCTTTACTTTTGACCACAAGATTGTCGACGTAGCATTCGACTTGGTGGTGAATGAGTTCATCAAAAATTTGAGTCATGGTCCGCTGGTATGTGGCACCAGCAATTTTAATGTCGAAAGGCATGACCTTATAATAATAGATTCTGATAGGGGTTCTCAAAGTAGTATTTCTTTCATCTTCAGGTGTCATCTTTATTGGGTTATATCCAGATGAACCATCCATGAAAGAGAAGATTGCATGAGATGAGGCGATGTCCACCATCAATTCAGGTTTTGGTAGTGGAAAATCATCTTTTGGACATGCCTTATTAAGGTCCCTAAAGTCGACACATATGCAAATTTTGTCATTTTTCTTTTAACTGGGATGGTGCTGATCAACCAAGTGGGATATTTTTCCTCTTAGATGAAATTAGCATCGATCATTTTATTTAGAAATAACATGTTGTTCAATGTCCAATCGCATGTGTCTAGGACTACTTGACAGTGTTAGCATCAGGCTGTATCATTAGCTTATGAACTGCTACTTTAGGAGCTAAGCTGAATATTTCTTCATAACTCCATGTAAAGCAATCCTTAAATGCAGTGCGCAGCATAACTAAGTCATTGGTTTCAGATTCATTCGACAAGAAGCTGACATATGTTAGGCGTGGATTGTCCTCAATCCCCAAATTGATTTTTTAAGTTTTTTGATGGTTGATTTGATTTCTTCTTTGAATTCTAGTGGTTCATCCTTGACTTGAAGATCATCTAAATTATCAGAAGTTTCTAAACACACTTTCTTATATGAGTTAATATGGTTTGATAAGACCCTATAAAATTACAAATGATTAGAGATGACTAGGCAGTAATCGTCATCATCCACTAGGCCTATTGTACCAAAGCCTAGTTTGGGTCTCGATTGAGAGTTCTTGCACTTGTTGTCCTATAGTTTCTTGAAGTACTCTTACTTGTGGTTAGACCATGCATGCATATTTAAACCTTTCTTTGCTAAATTAAGAATACAAGGCGAGCACCAAAAAAATGACAATTCTATTAATTCTTTGAATGATTCATCCTCAAGCTCTACATCCAATTTTTAGCTTGAAGACGTTGCTCCCAAATAAAACCTTTCAGATTTAGCAAAGGCATATGCTTGGGAGCTTCCTTAACTACCAAACCCTCAACCTTCTGTGAGGAAAGTGCGATCAGAGGTAAGGCACCCATATGCTATCTAATAGTTTCACATAAAGAAGATTTATATACACATATGCTATTCTTGGAGACCAGATCTTCATCACTATCAGACTATAGTGTCACCTTCAATGGAATCTGTTGATGTAGAGAGTTAGCTGTGCTCACTACATAGGACTCATCATCTAAACTAGACTCTAAATCTATGTCGATAAAAGGTGTACTTCTGGATGCTGGAATAAACCTATTGGTAGGTGGTTGGTATAGAAGCCTACCACCTCTAGGACTTCCTCTAGATTTGCCTCTTCCTCATTCTACTGGAGGTTAGGTTATCCTCCCCATTTGTTCGAATGGATTAATAAACTATGGATGGAATCTAATCTTGGGCTCTATCTCCTCTCTAATGTCTTCTTCTAACTCCATTTTTCCTTTCTTTTTATTCTCTTTTTCTTTTTCTTTTCTTTCTTTTTCTATTTTTTCTCTTTCTTTTTCTTTTTTATTTTGATTAAGTTCATGAGAGAAGATATTTTATTTCTTAGAAAGGTAATAAGCAACATCCTCGTAATTCCTAACCTCAGGTACTGCAAATGATTTGAGATTTCTTTTGACATAATATTCTATCTCATCCCCGATGAACTTGATGCACTGATGTAAAGAGGATGGAACCATGTTATTTTAATAAATCCAAGGTCTCCCTAGTAAAGCATTGAAAGATATATTAGAATCTATTATGTAAAACTTGGCTTCAGTCTTCCAATCATCTATCTCTAAAGATAACATTATGGAGCCTAATGCCCTCTCGCCTTGTTCATTAAATCATTTCAATATCATCTTGTTATATTAGAGTTTAGAGATATCTATCCTCAAATAGGCAAGGGTTCTTAGGATTATATTGTTCATTAATGCACCTAGATCAACCAATACTCTGGATAGCCTAAACTTGCCAACATCTATAATGATGTAGAGTGGGTGGTTGTGCTTTATTATCCCCAATAGTAGGTCTTCATCTAAGAATGTAACTCATAGGACTTCTTTTGAAAAACATGCCTCCTCTCTTATTAGATTAGTAGTGTCCAACTGAGCTAAGCATATTTTAGGGTTAAGCAAAGCTTTAATTAGTGACTCTCATATTTCTTTAAATAAAATAAGGGCATCATATATGCGTAACTCAGCGGGCAATTTTCTAAGGTGTGCTAGGATGTTGTAGTCAACTTTAGGTTGGTCCTCCACAAGAACAAGGGTAGAGAATCATGTGTAGGGGCTATCTTTTCACTGAAACCAATGACCTGCTTACTCTTATCTTGAGGTGCTATCCTAGGTGGTAGAACTTTACCACTATGAATGTTAACTTCAATGACTTCTTATGATGAGGAGCTTGTGTAAATTTCTACATACTTATCGGGTATACCTACATCTTCTCCTAAAAGATCATCAGAGTCAAATAATTTCAAATTTATCTGAAGTGGTGAACCCTGAAGATTCATAAAAGGGCAATCTATTTTTGAATTAGAATGAAATTGATCAGAATTACATAAATTATTATTATTATGACTTGGAGAGCTATCAATGGGAATAAAATTGTTGAGATCTTCTAAAGTAGACATGATGTAAGTGGAATTATTTTTCTTTATTAATCTCTTTAATTTTGGTGGTACATGGTAAAACTCAAGTAAAGTAAGTGGTATGCATGCTTGGTGCCCTCATCGGCAGATACAACACTCCTGCTGATGGCGACGGAGCTAGTGGATGTGGTAACTGCGACGGTGAGAGGAAGAATGCTGGACTCGAATGGTGGTGGTGCTATAGAACTATCCTGGGCACGTGGTGGCTACTACTACTACTGGGCTTCCACCCTTCCTGAGTTATCCCTCATAATTAGCAGACCTTTCTTAATATTGCAGGTCTAAGCTGAGTCAGAATCCTATAGAGAAAGTTTCTTGATTTTATTAATGATCTTTTTAGAGGTATGAGATAAAAACATATCCCAACCTTCTTTTGCCTTAAGAGGATATGGTGTTTCTCCCAAAGACTATTTTAATAGAACTAGAAGGTTATTCCACTGGGGATCACTATGGCTCCTAACTTGTAGCTATGCTTAAGCCAATTCTTGAATGTAAAGCAATCCTCTAAGACATGGCCTAACATGCGATGGTAGGGGCAATAGTTAGGATCGTCACTCCTACCCACTTCTTCTAGCTTTCTAGGCTTGGATAGCTGAAAATCAGGCTTCTTAAGAAGGTTCTTGAAGATTTTTTTAACTACCTCCCTCTTGAATGAATATGGCTTGTTGAGTTTATCGATAATAGTAGGTGGATAATAGCTACCTAGTGGTGGATACTAGCATTGCTTCTATATAGGATGTTGAGGTAGCCTTTGTGATGGTCGAGGTAGTGGAAGAGGATGTGGGATTGGAGGCTACTGAGCTTTGAGCTTCTCAAACTGTTCTCTCACTGGCTGCTTCCCCCTTATACACTACTACTACTATCCCTAGCTTCTTCTCAAATAGTTTTTGGGCTTAGGTTTAGATGATGGGTCTAAGAAGGGTAGTTGTTTGACTTTCTCTTGTAAGTTAGCCTCATTATTGATTAGTTTCTTAAATATTTTAATAGTAAAGCCCTTGAGCATGAAGGCAACTAGACTATGAATATTCTTGAGAAGAATTTCAATGACATGCTACTCTTGTAGTTGTGGTTTACATTTCATACTCAGGTTTCACCACTTGAGAATATAATCAATAAGGGACTCAAGTCATGGGACAAGTGATCTCTAGAAGTGTAAGGGATCAGATCTATAGAGAAAAGGCCATAGAGTCCAAGGTTGCTTCCCAAGTGGGCAAGAGAGATAGGACAAGGTTTTTTAAGCAATCGATCGCCTCAACATTGATTGACCATCCTGATCGACGAGTTGATAGAGCCAATCATTTAGGAAAGATAGTTCTTAGTAGTTTCAGCCATAAGAAGAAACCTTCGACAGAGAGGCAGCCGGTGTCACCACCACCACACCGCTCCATTCATAGACCACCATCACCAATCCATGTCCTGTCATCTGAAGTGCCTACCAAATACCATAAGGCATCATATATAGGAAAGGCACCCCCCCTTGGTGATACTATTACATCCCAAGGACCACGCTCCATCCACTCTACCAGTTGAAGCGAGGCCGAGCTCTCCCACCCCAGTAGTAGAGAAGAAGGAGTGGCGGCCCAAGAGCATCATAGTTGCTCCAACACCACAGCTAGAGGAAAAGGAAGAAGGAAATATTGAGTTGATCAAACTGGTCAGAGATAACACCCCTCCTATCCAAAACATACAGTGCATCACCTCTTCAGGACACAGTCCAGTAGTGAGTCACCCTTCAACATATGTTCTAGTGCTTCTAGGTAGAGTGGATGACCAATCATTAGAGGAGATATTAGAGGACCATCGTGATGCAGTGAGGCAGATAGTTGGAGATGACATTCTGCCAAGAAGAAGGTATGATAGACTTTAATGCCCATGAGGATGACCTTTTGGATGATACTGCTGAAGTCCATATGGTTGATACCCAAGGATCCTTATATAGGGAACAATCAAGCTAAAAATCTTAAGGCATTGTAGTTGAGGAAGGTGAGGCATCAAACTCAACTCAACGCCTTCTCCAACAAATTAAGCTTAAGGATGATCTGATTGACATGATAGAGAGGAGAGTAGAGGAGTTAATGGTAGTGGTATTGGCATTGCAAAATCAAGCACCTATCCCTCAAACCACTCCTATTGAGGCTAATAGACCTGAGTTGGTACATATCCTAGATCATCCTAAGAACACTACTCTAATGGATGGGGATACTGATTGCCTGCATAGGAAGATAGCTAATAGTACCTCCATGCTTGAAATAGATATCAAGCACATGGTAGAATAGCAAGTGAAGGAGGCATTAGCATAGGCCCAAGAGAGCTCATCGGTTTCAAAGAGTAGACCCTACCCGAAGGAGTTCAAAGTAGTTCAATACCCTAAGAGTTCTGTGCCACCATCTTTCAAGGTATTCGATGGTAGTGGAAACCCTAGGCAACATATTGCACACTTTAGGTAGGGTTGTTGCAACTCCAGTGGTAGTGACGCCCTACTCTTCTAGCAATTTGTCATTCTGATGTTATCCTAGCATGACCTTAATTTATAGAAAGTTTTATCTAAAAAATATAAATTTGCTTTAGAAAAGGCCACAACTTCATATTATTTTTGTATTCATATTTCATCTAATCAATTTAAAGCTTTAGCTAAGATTGATTTTTAAGTGTTGCCAATTATTATCATACATGTATAATTGTTCACATCACTCAAAATAAATCTCAAGTCCTAACCAAATTAATTCAAGATGTTATGAATTTGATGATTGATAAAGCACCAATTGTTGGACAATACTTGATTACACATATTATTGCTGCTCGCTATCAAGTGATATAATATTTTTCTTACCATCCATCATAAAAGATGTATTATAACTCCAATTCTTAAAGTATTCTTTAGCTTGTAAAATGATCTTCTGTTTGAGATTTTTCTATTGTCTACCTCATGAGCCTCCACATGGATTTTATATTTTGATGATCATAAACATTTCTACTTGAACATTTGTTTGTACTAATTAGTTGTGTGTGGTGGTTATGGTAAATTTTTAATGCAGGGACTACAAATGAATAGCATAAGGAAGATTGTTTAAGTAAGCACGAAATATGGTTATTTAAAATCAAGTGCTAGAATAGAAAAGAGAATATAAGACTACAAATAAAATATGACTGATGCTTATTGACCTAAGTCAAGCCCAAAGTTGAATCATTAATTTGGTATCTATATTTATTTTGTCTTCATGTAATTGACATGCACATGATGAAAAATAACCAACACACACAAAATTGAAAGAATTGAAAATAAAAATTATCATTAAAAATTAAAATAAATTTTGAAATTGTACTATAAAATTTTTATCATACTAATCAATTTTTCTTTTTTATTAAATAATTTCAACCGCCATGATTAAGTTGATCAACTTAAAAATTACCAAAATTAAATTAATTATATTGTATGATACCCAATCATACTATACGATTGCTAATTTTTATTAAATAAATTCATTGCCAAGATTAATTTGGCTCATTATAATTTTGTCTAATCATATATTACAATGTATATTTTATGGTTTAAATTTATGTAGTAATTACTTGATTTAAATCTTGAATATGTGATATTTGATGAGAGATTACTTCTTTATTAGGTTTAAACTTTATGATTTAATCATATCGGGAGAATAAATAGAGAGCTAACTTTTTTTAGTTTATATTATTCGTATAGTACTACCCTCTTTGCATAGTATATTTATGATGACTGGTGTGCTTAATCCCTAGAAAATTGATCTAATCGTATAGTATGTGGGTTGCCTTATAGTATGAATGGTCTAGTTTTATTAAAAATTAATTTTCTAAACTTTTATTTCAACTCCTCCCTATAAATAACCCCTTAGAGAGCCTAACCTATCAACTTGAATGTGAGAGAGCTTAAATGAGTCTTTTGGAAGAATGTTTGCTTAGAGAAAAATTCAGAGAATTCTCTCCTCCTCTTTTCTCTTTAGAGATCTTCTGTTGGAGTGGTTGCACTCTATTTTTGGTTATTCTTATTCGTCTAGCTTACCATTGTGACTTATAATTTAACTTGAGAGATTGTTCTTGTAGAGAACATATGTAAGTTATTTTTGTTGAGAGAATTTTATTTGTACTTTGAAGAGGGAGTACCGTCCTTCTTGCCATAAAAGTGAAGGAAAGTAGTGTAGATTTTTTTCATTACCCATTAATAAGAGAAGCATCTCTTCCTTGGCTTCTTATGTCAAAGGAGAGATAGTAAAATTTTTGGAGGAGATGTGAAGAGTGGAAATTTGTCATTTGGGTTGAACCATTTTAAATCATTGTTGCTCTCTTTCTTTTCTATCTTTTATTTTTTTTGCTGCTCTTATTATTTATATTTGCTTCAATTTTAAGATTTCTCTCCAACTAAACTTTGAAGGTTGGATTTGATTTCTTTTAAAAGAACACAAATTTATCCTTCCTCTTGGGCATTCCTATAATTAGTATCAGAGTTAGGTTGCTTGTTTCATGTAGAATGACTAGAAGGAGATCTTGCTATAACCCATCTAGGAAATTGAAACACCATGGAAGGGCACCACTACAAAAAGATTGTAGTTTTTTATTAGTGTTTTTGATGAATTTTTCTATCAGTAATTATCAGTTGAATAATTGACCAGATAGTTAGCTAAAAATATTTCAGACAAAATTTCTAATTAAGGACGTCGGCTTCAAATCACTTAAACCCAATTTAATTTCCAACAGATTAGGCCATTGTAATTATTTTTTATGGATAATATGTTGGAAAAGCTGCCAAAAATTATTATTATAGGGCTAATGAAATCGACCGCCCTTACCCAAGCCATTTCTCTAATTTTTCTCTCTCTCTCTTTTAGCTGATGGCGAACGAAACCTCATGCTGATTCACGTTCGAATCCTCTCTATTTTCTCCATTTTCTTCATAGAATCAAAAATATACCTCGATCTCTTCCTTCTATTGCAATTTTTTCAAGATTTCATTCATTTGTTTGTGAGAAATAGGGATTTAAAATTTAAAGGTATTTTAATTGATTTTAGGTAAAAGTTTCTCCAAATTTATTTGAATTTGTTAAATAGTATATTGAAATGTCTATTTGTGTGTAGATCTTTAGTTGCCAATGTTAGTTTTTGTATATTTTATAAAATTAGGATCTAGGAATTTAAGCCTACTTAATTGTTGACCTCACTTTCGAAGTGAGGATAGGCACTTGGATTTCCTTAGAGATAAGACACTTCTAGTGACTAAGGGAACACTAAACCCTAGCCTAGAGACTTAGGGAGACATATCCTAAGCTTTGGATACGCCTTAGGACAAATAGTTCTTACCTATCTTATGGCCTAAACCAACCTATGCTTATCCACTCATCCAAAACCAACCTCAAGCCAACACAACCAACCTTAATTGAATTTATTTTTATATCCAAACTCCAAGCCAAATTGACTTAAGCCCTAACCTAAGTTCATTCCATAATGATCCCATGATCCAACTCAAAACCCATTTGAACAAACCAAATCTAGTTTGAATTTCACAATAGCACTCCAACCATTCAATAGATCATTTCAAACCCTTCCAACACTTGTAATCAAACCAATCAAACAAATGAATCTAATCAACCAAAGTTAGTCCATTTAACCCAAAATATCCAAATGACCCAAAGTCTAATCAAACACAATTCAATTGCATTAAACTCTAAATCCACCAATCAACCCTAAATCCATCATTAAACTCTTCTCAACACATAATTCCACCAATTCAACTCAATCAACCTAATTGGTCCACTTGACCAAAAGTAGCCTAAATGACCAAATTGACTCAAACTTTAATCTAGCCTAAATTGGATTGAATCAACTCATCCAATCTCTTCCATATTGATTGTTGATCATCTTGGATAGCTCAATTGTAATCAATTGAATCAAACTAAACCAATTTGACCAATTAACCCAAGTTGACCCAATTTGAACTAAAGGGTCAAAATGGGCCAAATCTCATTCTAACTCCAATGATTAAAACCAATGCTGCTAATCAATCATAAATTTATTATTTAACATGATCCAACCTCCAATTGAACCCAATTTGATCAAGCCAATTGAATTGACCCCTTTAGTTCAAATTGACATAAAGGGTCCAATTGAACTAAATCCTTCCCAAATCAAAATTGATTCAAACCAATACCTACAATCATTTCTAAATGATCAATTGAACCTAAACCAACTCTCCACTAGAGCTAATTTGTCCAATTTGACCAAATTGGTCAACTTAGCCCATTTGACCTAAATGAATCCATATGAACTAAAATCAAATCCACTTCAAATTAAACCAAACAAATGGCACCAATACATTCCAAATGATCAATTAAACCTACCCAAAACTATAGTTTGACCCAATTTGACCATTTGGTTAACCTAACCCAATTTAACCCAATTTAACCAAATTAAACCCATATGGAATAAATTGAGCCAAATCCAACTAAACCAAGTCCAAACCTAACCAAACTTGACATGAATCATCCTTGGTCACCATGGGGCTACCCAAATGGGCCCAACCCATGGTGAACCTAGTTTGGGTCAAAGCTCTTGAACCAAGCCACCCAAATGGGACAAAATCTCTATTTGGATGGGTTCTCACACTCCCCAAGCTCTAGCAGCCACCTTTGGCCCTTCTTGAACATATGGACCATTGACCCAACCTAACCCAAGGCTGTTGGGTTCAACTTTTGGCCATGAGAGGGTGAACTCACCCATGGCATGCCATTAGTTCACTTGGAAGAGAAGGCACACCCCATACCAACCCATGCCCCTACCTCATTCTCTTAAGAACATGCACCTCAGTAGTCTACTACCACCTCCGACTGCCTACCCTGATTGAATGGCTGCCAAAGGTTGAGCCAATTTTAGCCCTTGGTTCACTTGGAGAAGAGAGTATACTCCTGCCCATCCATTCAAACTTCACAAAGAGTTTTCTTAGCATATTTTGAGCAATCCAAGACCTTTCCTCGAATCCTTAGTGCACTCCATTGCTGGTGATACCAACCATCGAGCAAAATTGAGACACTTGTCCGTCCAAAATTACCAAAACCTCACCAAACCCAAATTAACTCTCCCCACACCTTCTTCTCACTCTGGCGAGTTGAAATAAATTGATTCTCGGTTGATTTGATCATCGAAAGGCACTCCAAGACCAACTCCAGTGAGCTTTGCAGTGGCACTTGGTCCACAAAGGAATCGGTGAGGAGGCAACTCAAGATCTTCTCAATAAGGCTTTTTATCTTCAAGATGAAGCTACCTCAGTCGATAGACCACTGGTCTTTAGCACCAGCGAGGTAAAAATCTGACAACCATAGATTTTCCCATTAAGTATTAGTCATTTGAAATGATTTATGCTTTTATACGATTTTCACCATAGGATGTCCTTAGATCTCTTCCCCGAACAATTTAGAATTAATCTCACCATCCCACTAGCTTCAGTGAGCTCAGATCAAGTGAGAAGGCGGACAGTGTCTAGCTTCCGGCATTCAGGGGATGAAGGATCATCAACCATCCATTCCATGTGATTAGAATGGATGGCTGTGATTTAATCTGCTAGATTATTTGATTTAATCCTTAAGAAACCATGAGATTAATCTCAATTGTCTGATCTGAGATCGAATGATGGGGATGAAATCGCATCTGTCGCCATTGAATCAGTTGCCATGTTGGATGATTTAAATAATGTATCCCATGGCACCATGGAAAGCATTACCATGTCAGCTTTCACATGGTGCCGACGATTTAGGGAGTTAGTTAAGCATTAAAAATAGGATTAAATAGCCAGAACTTTGAAAATTCATAACTAATTATAGAAAAATCCAAAAAATACAAATAAACCCATTTTTGGAAAGGTTAAATAGAGAAAAAATTAATAAAAATATCAGTGAATAGTACTAAATTAGGGTTAAAATTTAGGCTGTTTATCCTAATTAAGGCTCTATTACATGGCCAATTGATCCCAAATTTGATAGGTTGATTCTATGATATGTCCTCTACCTCCCATAATTTTTTTGGAATTTAATACCCATGTGATTTAAAGAATTTGAAATTTCAATCCTAATTATCCTCCTTAATCGATTTCATGTTTATTAAAATTGCTAAATAGTAAAAATTAAATGGTTAATGATGATTAATCATTATTAACAATGTAAATGACAAGAAAAAATAATTAGGGCCTCTTTCCTATTTTCTTAAGTACATTTCCATAGGAGGGTTAATTAATGCATATGTTAATTAAAAGTTCATTAAGTAAATTAATGGTAAAATCAAATCAAATTAAAATGATGTTTGGTCCAGAAGATAATTCAAAGTTAATTCATGGGTTCCCCTTTAGTTGTTTAATAATATAAAGTCATTAAGAAAGTTATGGTTAACCCATTGATGTGGGAAAATCATAAGAGTGCTTAATTTAGATTCTTCCTTAATCTAATTAACTCTTAAGCATGAGCTAAATTACATTAGGTTGTAAATTTTAATTTTTGATAAGCATATCATTGTAGGGTCATGATTAAGTAGTTAATTAAATTAAAGAAGCTTAGGAAAGGAAAATGAAATGAATTGCTTAATGATTTGAACTTAATCAATCCATAAAATTTACTTAATTATTTCATCTTAAATACATAAAGTCACTAACATAGGATGGGGCAAAAAATAAAATATCATTTCTCTTCTTTAAGTTTTAATAATACAAATCCAAAAATCAAATTTCATGAAAGCTTTGGTTAACCTTAAAGAGTATTTATTTAACTTGATTGTCCTTAGGAATCAATGTGATTGAATGTATTTATTGACCTCATTTTTAGATGATGTTAATATTATCCATAATCTTAGTAATTATGTGCTTTAACCTTAGATCAGGAGCTTGTTAATTGTACTCTTAAGACACTGCACTTAGCGACTAGGTGTACATATCAAAATTAATGATAAATTAAATTAAATATAAATCTAATATATATTTAGAACCAAAATTAAAGTGAAAATCAAAACTAAACTTAAAATTAAATTAAACTCAAATTGATTTAATCGATCAATATAAAATCATTTCAATTACTTTATCAAATATAATTAAGTCTTAAATAAATTTCAAGATGATTAATCAAACCATTTAACTCACTTTGGCCAAAATGAGTCAAATAGAGATTAAATCAAAGTAAATTTAAAATAAATCAATTTGATTAACTTTAAAGACTTTGAATGATTGAATCAAACTTAATTAAAACATAAAGTTAACTCAAATAAGCCAATAGGAATTGACCGAATTAATCCAAACTAGCTTAGGTCAAATTGGGTTAACTCAAGGTTTAACCTAAAGTGAACCCAAGTGAAGTCATGCCAACCCAAAGGTTCTCTAAACCTTGATTAAACCTAATGGAATTTCAATCTAAATGAGAATGGGGAGGACCCAAAGTCAACAAAATAAATATAAAAGAGAAAGAGAGAGAGAGAGGGGGGAAAATCAAAGATATTACAAAAAAAAACATAAAATCCCCTCATGCATCTCCCCATTCCCCGCTTAGCTGGCTTTGAAGTAGTCTACAGTAAATAGACCACCAAATTTTGACAAAATCTGGCCAACCACCACACCTCCAATCACCATTATTGGTGATTTTTGGCACCATTAAAAAGTGAAGAAAAGAAGCTTCAAAGTTCCTTGTTATGGAATTAGTCAACCTTTAGAAGCTCCACTAAACAAAATCAATCCATTCCCCACTTCTTTTCAACATAGAATCATAAAATTCGATGAGATTCCGGTGAAGAGGCGGTGACGGTTGATGTCCCCGATGATCAAAGGGGAGGCATGAGCCCATATTCACTCCAAAGCTTTGTCTCACATCCAGGAGTGTGTTCAAATTGACTTGACCATTGGACATTAGCTCTAATGAGGTAACTTCATCAAACTGTAGATGGCCAACTAGGTATCCATTCTTTGTGAAGTGAGATCATGCAAATTTAGGAAATTTTCCTAGAACCCTCATGCTCTAACAATTTCCAACCTGCTCGAAGCGAAAAACATGAGTTTCCGCCGATGACATCTAGAAATTGAGCCTAAAGGGCAGCAGCAATGCCGTCCTCCCCTCTTTGTTTGTTAGTTTTGGGGAAGAAAGTACAGTAGTTGTCTGGTACCTATTAATTAGGATGGATGGCTCAAATTAAAATTTTAGGTTATATAATTTAAGCCATTAGATCACGGTCTCAGATCTAGACCGCCCGAATCAGATCTCAGATTCTCGGTCAAATGCTTCATCAACGTCATGTGGCCCAATCAGACTTTGACACATGAAAGTTGGAGTCTAGTCAGTGCCATGTGGCACTAACTGGGTTAAATAGATAAATAAGGAATTTTTGATTTAAAAAAAATGCTTAAAGTTTTTTGAAACTTTGAAAAATCATAAAAAAATAAAATACTTATTGAAAAATTGTAAATAATGGCTCATTGGATTTATCTTTTTGAGGGAAATCTAAAGAACCTAAAATCCCTAATTTTTTTAAAGTATTTTGAGCTTAATTTAAGTTTTATGAAAATAAAATTTCATTAATTAATCCTAAAATTTTAATCAAATTGACCTAAAACTTTTAGGGACTAAAAGTGAGGTAAATAAAACACCTATCATAAAAATATCAAGTCAAAATAATTTTTGGATTGAGAGATATTAAATTTTGAAGATCAAATGGCTTATTTTAAGAAAATAAATAATTAAAAATTATAAAAATCATGGAAAATAAATGAAATAGCTCAAAACATTTTAAGCAACATAAAAAATCTATAAAAATATTTTAACTCCTTTAGTTCTTGATAAATTTAAAATCATTTAATAAAGATTTAATAAATCATTATTACCAACACTAATATTAAAACTTAAATCTCAATAAATTAAATATCAAGCTAAAATTATTGATAAATAGTACTCAACCCCCTATTAGCTTGAATTTAAGTTAAATCAAACATAACTGAATTAAATTAAAAATTAGCTAGGTTTTAAATATAATTTAATCAAACTAATTTAACATATCAATCATTAATTAATCTAGTTATCTGAAAGTAGATTTAAATCATGTAAGACTAATTAAGTAATTTAAATCACTTCAAATGCAATACAATCAACAACAACAATAACAACAACAACAACAACAACAACATGCCTTTATCCCACTAAGTGGGGTCGGCTACATGAATTCTTCGTCTCCATTGTGTCCTATTATGTGTCAAATTATCATTTAATTCAAGTATACTAAGGTCATTTTTTTATACATCTTAACCAAGTCTTTTTAGGTCTACCTCTACCTTTCTTAACATCTAATGCATCTACTCTCTACTAGGGTCATCGATGGTCGATGCTGCGCCAAACCATCTAAGGCAACTCTCTCCAATCTTATCTGCCACTAGAGCTACTCCAACTATTTTTTGAACATACTCATTCTGCATTTTATCTCTAAGAGTAAAGCCACTCATCCACCTGAGCATTCTCATCTCTACAACACTTAACTTAGTCTTATGCTTCTCTTTCATTGGCCAACATTCTGCACCAGAAATTATTGCAAGTCTTACCACCATCTTATAAAATTTTTCCTTAAGTTTAAATGATACTTTTCTATCACACAATAGGCCAGATGAATTCCTCCACTTCAACCATCCAACTTAAATTCAACTAAAACATCTCCATCTATTTCACCATCATTTTGAACAATAGAGCCTAAATATCTGAATCACTCACTCTTTTTAATGACTTGTTCACATAATGTCATAACAGTACCACTAGAACTTCTAAAACTAAAATTACACTCCATATATTAAGTTTTAGATCTACTTAAACGAAAACCTTTAGACTCTAAGGTTGACCTCCATAATTCAAGTTTCTCTTGAACTTCCTCTCTAATCTTATCAACAAGAAGAATGTCATCAGCAAAAAGCATACACCAAGGTACATCTTCCAGTAAATGCCTAGTAAGAACATTTATAACTAAAGCAAAAAAGATAATGGCTTAAAGCTAATCCTTGAGGTAATCCAACTAAAATAAGAAAATATTTTGTCAATCCTCCTTGTGTTTGGACACAAGTAATAGCTCTGGTATACATATCTTTAATGACTTTAATATAACCAATATTAACTCCTTTCTTTCCTCCAAAGAACATCTCTTTAAGCTTTCTCTAAATCAATAAATATCATATGTAGATCCTCCTTACTTTCTCTATACTTATCCATCAAACTCTTAACAAATGTATAACATCCATAGTAGATCTACCTGGCATGAAACCAAACTGATTGTGAGAAACTTTTGTATCACATCGTGACCTATGCTCAATTACTCTCTCTCATAATTTTAATGTATGACACATTAACTTAATTCCTCTATAATTTGCACTCTTGTGCATCACCTTTATTCTTAAATATAGGAACCAACAAACTCTTTCTCCACCCATATAACATCTTTTTAGTCTTTAAAATAACATTAAAAAGATTTGTAAGCCAAAAAAAATCCCTTGATCTACTAAACATTTTCACACTTCTATTGGAATATCATCAGGTCGTACTATTTTTCCACATTTCATTTTATTTAAAGCTTCTCTAACTTAAGATTTACTTATATGACAAATAAAACAAAATTATCTATTTTTTGTTTAGGGTATTAAGGTTGTTAAAATCAATCATATTTTTAGATCCATCATTGAAATGTTTATCAAAATACCTCATCCACCTTTTTTTAATATCCTTTTCTAAGAAAAGCACTTTACGATTTTCATCCTTAATACACCTCACTTGAAGTAGATCTTTACTTCTCCTATCTCTTTGGTTGACTAACTTATACATACATCTTTCACCTTCTTTGGTATTTAATTTATTATATAAATCACTTCAAATGCAATAAACCAAGTCAAAGTCTGATAGGTTTAATTGAGATCAATCACAGTCAACATATAATTAAACTTGATATTAAAATTTATTTTAATTAGTTATATTAGTTAATTAATCAAGATAAGCATTTGATTATCTAATGAATGATCACTTAATTAAACATTATTTAATTAATCATTAAAATAAATTAAACTTTTAATCAAATTAACCATCTAATAAAATAAAAGCTTAATTAATTATCAAATATATTTTAATTGAATTAATTAACCAATTAGATTAGATATAATCCATCAACTTATAATTAAGAACAACTCTTAACTAATTCTGATAATGAAACTCCAAAACTAATTAATTAATCATTTAATTAAACTAAACTTTAAGTCAAGCTTAACTTAAAACAAAACATTTAATAAAATTTATTATCATGTTTCAATCAAAATGAGTATGATTGATTAAATTACTAGTTAATTTATAATTAATCTAAACAAATCATTTAATCAAGTTAATCGCATAATTAAATTGATCATATCGAATTTAAACCATTAATTTAGTCCAAATAACCCAACATCCAAATTAAACATAATATGAACAAATTAGTTTTGATAAGATAAACTAAGATAACTATTAATCAAACCTCAACTACACTAAGTCAATCAAATTAAACAGGAATGCTTAATCGATTGTTAATTATATTAATCTTAATAGTATCATAGAAATTTATTTAAGTCAATCATTTACATTAAGTTTTAAATAATTAAATGAAATGATTAGGTTAATTACCATTAATTAATCTATAATTGATTCAATCAAACCTTTTAATCAAGTCAACTACCCAATTGAATTAAATCATTCTTATTTGAAATAAGTTAATCAAATATTTAACGAAGTTAAATCCAAGTTGAATAAATTAAGCTAATTAAAATAAATCAAGATAATCATTAATAAAGTTTCAATTATCTAAACTAATTAATCAAAATAATTATAAGTATCCAGTTAATCATTAATCACATTTTGATCAAATTAATGAATTTAGATGATAATAGGCTAAAATGGGTCATATAAAGTAGTTAGTCAAATCTATAGCCAAATTGGCTTAATTAATCTTTCATCAATCATGAAGTCCTAATTAAATTAATCATTTAAATTAAGTAAATAATAAACTAAACACATCTTGAACCATAATCAAACAAACAACGTAATCAAATCAAGTAAGACTAAAGTAGATTATAAATCAATTCAATTAGATAATTTGATAGGTTGAATTATTTGAATGAATTAAACAAATGATTGATAAAATTTAACTGAAGTGGTCAAATTGAACATTGAATTGTTATTTAAAAACATTAAACAAACTCTAATTGATATGACAAATACATTTATTTAAGTGAAATTATAATCAAATAAACATAGTCAAATTTAATTGAATAATAATTACAATAAATATTAGACTAATAAATTATCAAATAAAAAAATAATATTACATAAATATTAATCTTAAAACACTTAGCTAAATAATCTAAATCAATTAAAGCTCTAATTAATTTGATAAGAAGACCATGATTAAACCATGATTAAATTTTAATTAAGTAAATCATAATGAAATAATTAATCTTTAATTAAAATACTTAGGTAATCTCTAATTAAGTATAATATTTATTGTCTAACTAAATTTAATCATTTAATTAGAAATCAAACTTGATTGATTATTAATCCAATTTCAATTAAATGAATAACTTAGAATATTGATTAATCAAATCAATAAATCTTCAATTAACATAAAATTTAATCAAATGCTTGGCCAAGAAAATCATTCCTCGCTCAATGATAATGTAACTACACAATTACCCAATGAGGGTTGAATCAATTGATCAATAAATTCTTAATCGAATCAAACATTTAATAAGTTAAAGGTTTAAATAATCACTAACCCAATAAGAATTGAAATTAATCAGATTAAGCATAATCTAATCAAAGTAAAGCAGCTTAACCTAGATAAATTAAGTCACTCAAATGCTTAACCAAGTCAAACCAAAATTAGATTTATTTCAATCTATTTGAACAAAGGTGAACTAATTAACCATTAAATATATAAGTTTAAATAATCAACATGAATTAAATACATTTAACATAATAGATGAATCAAAGTAAGTGAAACTCTAATTACAAACAAATAAGTTTATTTGAAATTAAAGCAAGCATTTGATTCACCTAATCTAAGCAAGTCTACAAATAAATAAAATATAATAAATCAAATTAATTAAATTAAATTTATTTAATTAAATCAAAGAATTAAATTAAACCAAATAATCATTAAACTATAATCAACATAATAATAAAATGCAATAAAGTTAACTAGTCATTAACTCATTAATAAAAAGAATAAGTTTAATTAATCAATCTTTAAATTATAATTAAAATTTTAATTGAATCAAATAACTTCTAATAAAAATCATCCAAACAAAACTAAACTAAACTAAATAATCATAAAATAAAATCAAACATAACTAGAATAAACTAAATAATTAATAAACCAAATCAAACAGTTTAAAACATTTTAACTTAACAAATAATCAAATTAAATTCAGTAAAATGAATAAATTATAACTTGAACCTTAATTAAATAAATAAAATTAATCAATCTAAGAAATATATGAAATTAAATAACCAAAATAAATATTTTTAAACCTTAATAGAATTAAATAAACATAAAATTAAATATAACCTATAAGTCATCAAATCACATCCAATTACTTTCAATTTCAAACAATATCAAAATAAAACAATCAACAGTAAACTCAAACAAAACAAACATGCCTGTTAAACTATGATAAGAAATCAATTAAACTAAATTAAATTTATCATCAAACTAAGAATGATCAATATATAAACTAAATAACTAAATTTAAGGAATTAAACCCTTAATTGAAATTGAAATAAAAGAGCGCATTAAACTTCAATTAAATTATAAGTTAATTGGAATATATTCACCAATTCAAAATAATTTTAAGTGAAGTGATAAGAATAATGAATCTAAATGACATTGAAATAATCTAATCAACATTAATCATACAGAGTTAAAATCTCAAATTGAAACCCAAAAGAAAGAAATTAGATATTAATTTAAAGGATATTGAATTATCAAAATTTAATAAAATCAAACTAAAATCTAATGAATATAAAATTAATCAATCAAAATGCATGAAGTTAAACAAACTCAAATTTTGAAATCCAAATCAAATCAAATAAATTCAGCTAAATCATTCAAGTAAATGGATTAATTAAGCTACTTAGATTCTTAGTTCGACCCTTAGAATGAATTTTCACCTAATGGTGAAAATTTCATTATTAGGATTAGGATTTTGAATAGATTTGGTTTTGTTCACAGCAAAATTTATTCTATTCATCATTCTTTTAAATCTAAATTCAACTTCAACATAAAAGTAAACCTAAAATTAGAATAAAATCTAAAATCAATTAAATTATTTAAATCAAAACATCAAATGGTAAAAATAAACAAATTATGAATTCAAATTAAATTTAAAATGAAACAAAGCCTAGAATAGACTTGCCATACAAGCCTTCTTTTCACACACTAGAATACTAGGTCACCGACCCTAGAATTAGGGTAGGCTGATGTGTTGATGTGATGTGATACTTTTTATAGTTTTTTGGTGTACTGATTTAGACTAGATGGCTAGGATTGTTTGCTTGCTAGTCTGGATGTTAGGGCATTCTTTTTAGGCTAACACTATTTTTTTAGGGGATTGTGCTTAAAGGGACTGCTGTAATAAATATAAAATAAATGATATTAGCTTGTAGGTGCTACTTAAGCCCCTAAGTATAGCCTAATAGGATAGGTTGGCTTGGCAATCACTGATGCTAAGCCCATATGTTTGAAATATAAATTGCTAGTATGTTGTATGTTTTTTTAACATCTATTTTGTAGGGTTTAGGATTTTATTTTGGAATTTTAAAATGTAATTTGAGCCTAAAATAGGTTATGATCTATGGGGTTTAGGGTTACCAAGAGCTGACTGTATCCATCTGGTGGCTTCAATGAAGCTTAAGGAAGTCCATGAAGAAGGTGATGATCCTGAAGTTGATAAAGACCCTATAAATCAAACTTTTAGTTATAGGTAGGGCTATATAAGGGTAGAGCTCAGCTACCCACTTTTTTTTTTTTGGTGTGTAAAGCAGTACCTGGCCGCACTGACCTATTTTATTTATTTAAATTTGGCTTGCTTTATTTTGGGGTGCGTAATAGAACATCATACTTTTCATAAGTTTATTTTTGTGATAGTTGTATTTTGCAATAAAGCCTGGATATGTTAGGCTCTTAGAAAAATTAAATTTTCTACTCCAATTAATAATTTTAATTAAATTTTAATCAACTCATAACTTCACTCTAAATCATATGATCTTAATCAAGAAATAAAAGATTTAGTAACCCCTTAGCTGAATGGTTGTATATTTCAACATCATGCATACATATTATTTCACTGCTGTAAATAGGGGGTCTCCATTCTTGCGCGATAAGGGACATGCTTGACTTGTGAGAGTAGTCCCTTGTAGGGGAGAACACCTCTTCTCTCTGATTTAGCCCATAACTGATTTTCATCATGCATTTAATCATAAATCTTCACAAGCCTTAATCCAAAAATGATGAGTCAAAATGAATAAAAAGCTGTAAATTTTATTACATTAGTCCAAGTCATGAAATGCATACCACACATGATCTAGTTTCTTAGGGAGTGAGTGTAAGCTCTTAACTATCTTTCTTAAAAATAACAACTCAGCCATCTTGCATTTGCATAAGAGTGGCTTACATGATTTGAAATTGCTTAGGTGGTGTTACTTGGCAACTCCTTCTATGCAGGAAGTAAGTCCAGAAGAGTCAGGATTGGTTTATTTTCTCAAGTGAGAAAGAGAACTAATAATTCCCTAATTTATAAAAAAAATAAAAGGTTGAACCACTGGCTTATATCAAAAGCACTTTTAGACTCAGGTTTTGAAACATCTAATTAGATTAAGTCTTCAAATTTTAGAGATTTCTACAGTCTTGTGCTATTAGAATCTAAGTCCAAAATTCTAGTAAAATGCCAACTCAAAATTCTAAATAATTTTAATTTTAAAAATATAAAGCCCAATGATAGGATAGTTAAAATGCTTAATAGGTTTCTTAGTATCCAAAAGCATTTCCTACTCAATCCCATTTGGCTTTCGAAAAGAATTCTTCCCCCTTGAAGCATTCCACTTAGATTTCTAATTTAACCATCCTTTTAATATATACTTTGAAATCCATAGAGATCAAAGTCAATTTCTTTAATTGAGAGTGTTCTTAGGAGGAATTCTTTTCGTTCTAGAATGTAATTAACTATAGGGGCTTTCCTTTATAGGGAACTACAAACCCTGCAATAAAATAAACCCTATTCTACCTCTCCATGTAGTTCAGGAGAAGAATCTCTAGAACATTGAAGACTCATCAGCCTTAGGAGTCCTAATTAAGTAATCGAATCCATTATAGGGTAATATGTTTATCTTTCGAGATAATATATTTATGCTTTAATGACATATTTGATTACCTAAATAAGTGCCACCGAGATCTGCATGGTGTACTAAATAAAATTCCCATAGTATTATGTGGTGATGTTTGGTTGTTTCTTTTCAATCATTATAGATTTGTATATCATTTGTATCATGAAATCATATTTTCAAACATGAATGAAATCAAAAAATACATATATTGAAATCTTATATGTAAAATCAAATTAAATTATTATTATCTATTAAATATTCATAAATAATAAAAAATGACAAATTATGTATGTTTAATGTGAAAATGAATTAATATCATCCATGTTATGTTCAATCTATCTTAATCAATAAAGTCTTATAATAATTAGATTATGTTAATACCAAATTTAGCTTATTAGATAAATTTAAAATTAAATTAAATACAATTAATCCAAATACATTTTAAATATTTAAGAAATAATAATTAATACAATAAAATATTAAGCAATTTGCAATTTGTCATTTTTTATCAGGTATAACTTAAGTATTAATAAATATAAGATGAAATCAACTTAAACAAATGAAATAATCTAAATACATTACACATGTGATTAAAATTATTATCTAAATATCATTAATTGGAATGAATGGTATGATAATTGAATCTTTCAAATAATCAAAATATAATTAATAAAATAAAATAAATTTAAAATCCAAAATAATAATTAAAACATCCAAATCATCATAAAAATTAAATAAATTTAAATCTTAAGATCATTTAAATAAATCTAATTTGATCAATTTAAAAAAATTTTTAAATCACTAAATCTTCATGTGATTAAATCAATGATCCACAAATCATTTAATGAACAATAATAACTAATTTGGAATCAATCAAAAAAAATAATCAAGAATCAAAATAACCCAAATCAATTTAAAATAAACCAAATGACATGAATCATACATTTAAACCAAATCAATCCAAATGGATTAACTTTTACCCCTAGGATCTTTGAATGGTTTGACTTGATAAAATCCATTTAAGGAAAATTTGAGATCAAAATCATGATTAAATCAAAAATAATAAAAAACCCATGCCAATCAAATATTCCTCTTCTCATATCATATTTAAACCTCAATTGATTTGGGCTCTTCCCAATTAATTAATTACCCCCTTTTATGCAAAATTCCAAAGGTTTCAATCCCCCATAAGAGCCAACTTCTCCTCCATGGAGATGCTCATGGTTAAAGATAAGAGAGAGGAAGGAGACTTCCTTTCTTGATGTTATGAATACAACATCATAAAGATAGAAATGCAAACCCCACCAACTTTTATTCTTAATTCCCCCTAAATCTCTTATATTTGGCTCTCGACCATATATGGAATGAGAGGAAGAAGACTTCTTCTCATGAATCCAATGATCCCAACATGCTCCTAAAGGAGATAGAAAAATAATCGAGGTCTTCCCCAATCCTCTCGCCACTGACAAGCCTGAAATCGATCAAAGCTAGTGGCCAAGCTCTTGGCCTAACTTGGAAAGTTAGCAAACAAGCTCCTCATGCCCAATTGACTCTCCCTACATGTTCTATGAGTAGAGGGAAACTCAAACGAGATCTTCCCTGAGTTTCCCACCATCGGCAAGCCAGAGTTCGACCAAAGCCGATAATAAGGTGGGGAGTTTGGTCTCCACAGTGATCCACAAATAGGCAAAGCATGAAACTTCTCCCAATCCCATCTCCACCAGCTTTTTTGAATCATCCTACAGGGATGGACACCGGCAAGGCATGGGTTCAATTCCACTATTTTCCATCCACAGTTTGGTCCTTTATGAAGAGAAATATGTTTCTAGAAAAATCAAGCTGTATAAATTGATAAAAAATTAACCCCTGATCATTTAGTACTCAAAATCACAAGAAACCCCGATCTAGATCGCCAAAAATCATAGTTTAAGGGTGGATGGATCTCAGCTTCTGACAAGAGATTAGGGACAAAATCAAAGCTGTCTATTTTTTTTATTTGGAATAGACAGCTATGATCTAGTTGGATCATTTGATTTAAACCCTATAAAAATTGAATCTTGGCCATCCAAACTTCGATGGGATGATCATAGCCAATCTCGCATTTGCACTACCTTTTGATGTGGGATTCGAGTGGATCCCACGTGATCTAGTGGCATTATGCCACATGTAAAATGGCGTCCAGTCAGTGTCATGTAGGCATTGAATCGAATAAGTAAGAAATTTGATTTTTTTAAAAATAAAAAAATTAGAAAAAATGTACAAAACTTAAAAATATAATAAAAATAAAATACTCAATAAAAAAATACAAATAATGGCTCTTTGGATTCATCTCGGTGAGGACAATCCATTAAATCTAAAATCGTCAATTTTATTGGGAATTTTTAGCTTAATTTGAGTTTAAATAAAAAATAATCAAACTCAAATTAAACATAAACCTTTAGTTCAATCAAATTGAAACTTTGGGGAATTGAAATTAAGGTTGAAACTTACCTTAGATAATTTTTTCATGATTTATTGACAAGTAAATTTTAGAATACAAATTTTTTAAGCCATAAGCCTTAATTTAATAAAACAAATTAATATTAAATAAGAAAATTCATGAAATTTTTATAAAATCAACTTGAATCACCATAATAAACCTTAATGAATATAAAAACATCATTAAAACTTACTAAAACTCCATATTCCCCAAGATGACTTAATTTGTTAATTAATTAAATTAATTAATCTCAACTTCAAAAACTCATAATAAATCAACCAACTTTTCAAAAATTTAAATGAACCTTCTATGGATTCCTTTTCTAGAGAGGAGTTAATGATAATTAAAACTCCTAATTAATTCTTTTTTTAAGCTTAATTTAGGATATATTAAAATAATTAAAACCTTTATTAATCCTAAATTACACATCTAATTAGAATAAAACTTTAGGAAAATTAAATTGATAAGGAACCCCACTTGCCATAGAATTTTAAAGTCAAATGACCTCTCGATTAGAAGTTGATGAATTTCCAATCCTTAGGTTAATTTTAAAGTCAAAATGAGAGAACTATAAAATTATTAAAATTCATAAAATCAACTTAAAATATTTTCATTAAGATAGAACACTTGAAGAAAGCTTTTTAACCCTCTCAAGTTAAATATTTTGATTAATTACATACTAAGGGTTTAATGAAATGAAAGAAAATAAAATCCAAACCTTAAATTATTAATTTGATAAATTTTTAATAGATTAATTAATCAATTGAAATTAAAACCTTTTAAACTAAGCTCGAATTACAATATCAACTTAAATAGATTAACTGGATTCATTCATGCTAATGAAAATAAACACTAATAAATATATAAATATTAATGAAATAAATAAATGAAATCAATTGAAATTCAAATAAACAAGTAATTAAAATTCAAAATAATCAAGGTTATCTAATCATGTTAACTCATCAAAATGATAAACATTACTGAAATGAATAAGTAATATCAAATCAAATGAACATTTAATCAAATCAAAAGAAACATAAGGTCAAATATGAAGCTAAGTTATAAAAAATAATATAAACTAAATAACATGAAATATAAATGAATCAAATCAAACTTAAAATAAAAACCAAAATTAAACTAAATCATGGTAATATCAACTTTAAATTAAGATTTAAAGAAGCATTTTGAAACTTAACTAAAAATCATAAATCAAGCCAAAGAAACATTTATTAAAGCAAGAGAAGTGAATTAGAAATGAAATCCCAAAATCTCATTAACTTAAAACTCTAACCTTAAGAGAAAAGGTAAAACATAAATCTAACCCAACTTAAAATGAATCACTCAAATGAATCCAAAAGAGGTTAATTAAGGTACTTAAGATCTAAGTTTGGCCATTAGAATGAATCTTCACCTTAGGATGAAGATCTTATTTTACTAGGATTTAGGATGTTGAATAAAATGGGTTCCACCCTAAGTGGAATTTATTTTTTTCTTCATTCTTGAAAACTTAAATTCCACTTTAACATAAAAATGAAATTAAAAATGAAAATAAAATCATAAATCAATTAAATCACTTAAATTAAAACTATCCAATGGAAACTTGAATAAATTTTAAAAATAAAAATATTAAAAGAATGAAAGCAAAATTTTTCATAATTAGCAAAGATATGGTATATAGTCTGTACAACCGAGGTCATAAGACTACTGGTCCAAAAGAGTTCTTAATACCTTAAACTTTTGGTATAATAATGACACGTGCCTATAGTGCAAAATTATGAAAAGTGAAAAATCTCAAATCAAATTAAACTAAACTTTGAAAAATAAATCAAAACTTGAACCTAAAATTTCTACAAAAGGCATACCACACAAGCCCATTTTTGTTCACACACTAGATTATTAAATCATAGACCCTAGACTTAGGTCAGGTTGATGTTCTATGATATTCTATGAAGTAATGTGAAATATTTTTCTTATATTGTAGTATAATATTACACACTATATGGTTAGGACTGTTTGCCCATTAGTTTGGATGGTATGACATTATTTTTAACATAACATAATTTTTTTGTAAGGGGTTATGTTAAAAGTAAACATTATAATAATAATAATAATAATAATATATATATATATATATATATATATATATATATATATATATATATATATATATATATATATATATATATATATATATATATATATATTGTTTGCTTATAGAGCATAGTCCAATCAGATAGTGGGCTTCACAAGCAACTAATGCTAAGCTCGTGGAGGTCCCTGAGAATATGACGATCCTGAAAAAAGACCCCCGTGGATTAAACTTTTAGTTCTAGGCCAAGTTGTATAAAGGCAGAGCTCAAGTGCCTATTTTTTTGTTCTTCTAGGGTGTACAGTGGTACCTGATCACATTGGCCTATTTTAATTAGTTTGGCTTGGATTTTTTGGGTGTACATAGAAAAAACCTAATTTTCTAGGTTTTTTCTATGATAAAATGTCTAGAACTTTAGGATATGAGAAAAAACTAAATTATTTACCCAATCTAAATCTAAATAACTTGAACACAAAAATAATTAAACTCAAAGCCTCATGTTAATTAAAGCCCTAGGCAAACTTAAAAGTAACTAGAAATAATTACTTTTATGAAACATGATAGCATATTGTTCATACCCCTTGAATTGGGCACTTCCCCATTATACTATGGGGCATTTGAGCTTTGAGGATGATCTCCTTTCTTGGAGAAGTGTGCATTCTCCTTTTGGTTTGGCCCACAACTATTTCTAACTGCATATCATTATAGACATAAAATGCATACCCATTACCTTAAATGAATTGTGAATCAAAACATAAAAATTGAGATTTATTACATTAATTAGGTGCATATAATATCTAACATGATCTTAGGATTAAGGAGTGACTTTAGGTTCATAGATTCATTCTTATAATATTTAATAGCTCAGTCATCTTGCATAACATGAAGACTAAACTCATGAATTTAAAAATTGCTTAAGTGATGTTAGCTGCTAGCCCTTCTAGGCACATGATAAGCCTAGAAGAGTCAGGAATAGGTTTGTTTACTTAATTGAGAGAAAGTGTTGATAATTCTCAAGAGTTGAACTAGGTTGAGCCTCTGACTTGTGTTAGAAGAACTTGTAGACTTATGTTCTGAAGAATCCTTCTAGAAATAAGTCTTCAACCCTTGGTATTTCTATAGTATTATGCTGCTAGAATCTAAGTCCTAGCTTTTTAAGAAAATATCAATTCAAACTCTGCTAGATTCAATCTCAAAATTCTAAAGCCCAATAGTAGCTTAGTTGAAATGCTTACTGAGCATACTAGTATCTATAGGTATTTCCTACTTAATCTTAATTGATCACTAAATAAACTTTTTCTCTTTTGAGAGCATTTTCTATTAAATTTCTAACTTATCATCATTTTAAGGCAAGCATTAAAATTCATAAAAATAAAAATTATTTCTTTAATCGAGAGTATTCTTAGGAAGAGAGTCTTCATTACTAAGATGTAATTAATTATAGGGGCTTGCTTCTATAAGAAATTATAAACATTACAATAAAATAAATCATGTCATACTTCTCCATGTAGCTCAAAGAAAAAATCTTTGGTACATCGAAGACCCATCAGCCTTAGGAGTTCTTATAAAGTAATCGAATTCATTATAGGGTGATATTTTTATTATTCAGGATAATTTATTTATCTCTTAATGACATATTTTACTACCTAAATAAGTACCCTAAAGATTTGCTTGGTGTTCCAAAAAAATTAAAAAATTTCAACAAGAATGTGTTGGCTGACCACTACAGAGTATGGGTCTCCCTAGATCATGTTTACAAGAGGGTGGAAGTGAAACAAAATCACATTTCTAATTATGGGGTCATAGGCACCTTTTGCACATTAAAGGTTCAGTACCACACTCTAAATATCGCGGGAGGATGGTAAGTCATTTGTTAGTTTTATTAATTGAACCTATAATTATGATTAATGAATTTCATTTTATTATTTATAGGCTAAAGTTCTTTGTCGAGAACCAACTGCTTACTGAATTGCATAGCATAACACATCAACGTCAACTTACCAGTGGTGGGTTGATGTTCATTCATGGAGAGCATATGTAAGTTAATATTAAAAATTTTAAAATATAACTAAGTTAATAATCTATTATGGTTAACTTACATTCTAATAGCCCATAGGACAACTATATGATGCTAGAAAATGTTGCTAGCCAGGGCTCCGCTGGTGCAGGCAGTTCTAGTGGGCAGTCTAAAAAGTCAAAATATGATATATGGATGGAGACTGTTGGGGGGAAGAAGATGGGATAGATTTATGGCTTAGGCTCAAAGAGAGTAGCATATGATGCATTCCATTAGTTCTCTAGAACGAGCAGCCAGTTAATTGATGAGATTTTTCAGAGGTAGGTTGTAAGGATGGAAGCTAGGATGATTTCATAAATGAAAGCTAAGATGACTAAAATAAAAGAGAGATTGAAGAAGATGTGTAAGGATAACCACAAAGAGAAGAAGCCAATGGTGGAAATGGATAAAGAGAAGGAGGAGGAGCAGGATGTTAAGGAGATTGATGAGTAGTAGATCTCATTTCTACTTTATTTGCATATATAAATAGTATTTTTTTATTTTTTTTTATTTTTTAGACTATATCATTTAGATATTTTGAAACTATTAATTTATTTTAATAGTTTTACAAATAATGAAACATATGAATAAATGCTTGTTTGTTAGTCATATGTGGATGTTGAGTGTATTATTATGAGTAGTTATTTGTTAATCTTCTGTAGGTGTAAGAAATTAGAGCATTAATGAAGCTCTAATTTTATTTCAATTTTGTATAAGTTTTTGGCAGACTACCCACAGATTTTTTGTTAGTAATCTCGATATGAGGCGTCAGCAAACGAACAACCACCGATAATTTTTTGACTAGATAGTTTTTGGTGGATTTTTGGAGAATCACCTCTACTAAAAATTTTTGGCCAGACTGTCCATCGGCAAGGCCAAAATAGACCAGTTAAAAAAATTTTGGTTGTGTATTGTTCTGGCGGCATTTTCATCTAGTATTTTTGTTGATTCTTGCAGATAATGTTTCTGTTAGATAGTTTGTTAGATATCAGACTGAATTCATTTTCTGCCAGCTTTTTATCCCATTGAAAAGCATTTACATCTAGGGTTTTACCGCTGACTACCATCCATCAAAAATTCATTTGAAAATCTTATTATCGATGAATTTGCTACTGATTAATGATGGATTGGTTTGCTACTCTAATACCAAAGCTCCTCTATTTGATGATATTACTTTTGAATTCTAGAAAATTTACATGTTTATTTTTATTTAATCAATTGATTTTTAGATGTGGATTATGATAAAGGTAGGATATTCACCCCCACATGAAGTTGTCATAAGTAAATGTGTTAGAACTCTTTTTAATTTATGGTCAATGGAAGATAACAAATTAGCATAATTAAATTTTAAATATTTAAATATTATTTTTGTTTTTTAAAATTTAAGTGTTATATGTCTTTTTCTACTTGTAAAATTGGTAAAAAAATTTTTAAAAAAATTGTGTGGTTACTTTTGAAGGAACTAATGAGGGTAAACAATATCATATCAATATGCTTTTTACATGATTATAAAATTTTTCTTATGTTACCTAATGAGTTTATTTATGATATATACTCATGCTTTACAAAAATCATTGCTTTACTACATGCATTAAGAAGAGAGTTTACAAATGCTAAAAAAGTTAACAAAAGTCTACATTGTTTGCTTGAATCTTGGGATGCTAATGTTATAGCTACTTTGAATCCAAAGATTTATATATTTATTCTATGTATAACTTGTGTGATTCTCTCATTTCCTATAAACCAAATATTTTGCAATGAAATGTAGATGCAAGTGACAAAAAAGAGAAAACGAGTGCACAAAAGGAAAATACCTTAGAATACAATAAGGAGGAAAGCAAAACTGATGATGATGATGTAGCATTCATGACTAGAAAGTTCAAAACCTTCCCAAAAAATAAAAAGTAAACTTGACAAAATAAAACACAAGGATAAAATTAAAAATTTCTTAAAAGTTAATGATCTTATTTTCTATGAATGTAAGAAACCATGTCACATCAAATGAGAGTTCCCTTCACATAAAAACACCATGTAAAAAAGAAATATTAGGAAAAAGGTGATATAAAGAATGACAAAAGAGGGACTCAACATGGTTTCTTTATCAATTCAAATTTAAAAAGAACAAAAGAAGCCACAAATCTTTGTTTTATGGCAAACAAAGTTTTTCATGATTTCAATGATGAATGAGTAAATAATTTTAGTTATGATGACCTCTTAAACTTTATGATGAATTACATGTTTCATTCAAATCTTTGAAAAGAAAATATTCAATATTAAATAAAATCTTCTTTTTTTTTTGGAAAAAGTCATAAAATATTTATGCATGAACATGAAAAAATAAAAAATGATTAGAAAGTGTTAGAAATTCAATGACAAAAGAAACATGACTTATCTAAAAAAAGGCTTTCTTCAATGTGCTAATGAAAACTTAAAAAAATAAAGTAGAAAATAGTAAAAGGAATACACCAACTTAAAAAAAAAAAAAGCTAAGAAAATCATGCATTTCTTCCTTAAATTTTGATGTTTTTCTTGTGATATATGTGGACACATTGCTAATATATGTGTACATCATTCACATACAAACTCAACATATACATGGATTCCAAAAACTTCTAACATTATTCATAGCCCTCTTATTTCTATATGTATGCAACCCAACTAAGCCCAAGTTCTTAAAATGCTTATTTAAATTTATTTTGTAGATATGCTTTCACTCAATGACTGGTGGACACATGTGGTACTTAGATTAGGGATGCTAGAGATATATGATGTGAGATAAAGCAACTTCATTTCATTGGAAATCAAAAGTTGAGGAAAGGTTACCCTCAGAGACAACATAACTTGTAAAGTACTCGGGTCAAGTTCCATTGGTATTAAACATTCTTTATCTATAGAAAAGGTCCATCTTGTTGATGGTTTAAAACACAATTTACTTAGCATCAGATAGTTATGTGAGAAGAGTTTTAATGTAAAGTTTTTTTAACGATAATTATTTGCTTGAATTAAATGATAAAATTATTTTAGAAGATGTTAGGATTAGCAACATTTATATGATTAATTTTGATAGCTTGGGTTATTCTGTGGTTGTTTGTCTTAAATTCACACTAAATAAGTATTGATTGTGGCATAGGAGACTGTGTCACACTAACATGCATACACATAGAAAGATTATATGTCCTAACTTGGATAGAGGTGTATTTAGACTAGATTTCATTGATAACCATTTATGTGATGCATGTTAACATAGTTAGCAAACTAGATCTTTTTTGAATTTAAAATTTTAACTATTTAAATTCAAAGAAAAATTAGTTTTAGTATTTAATTTATTTATTATATTCATGGTGGAGATTTAAAAATGATAAATTTAAAGTTTTATGTAATGAAATAGAAATTAAAAATATTTTTAGCCTCTCAGACACCTCAATAAAATGAACTAGTAGAATGAAAGAATAGAACACTCACAGAAGTTGGTAGATCCATACATAGTGAGTACAACCTTCTTAAATACTTTTGGGTTGAGGTAGTTAACACAACTTCTTACATTCTTAGTTGAGCAAATATTATATTTAACTGGAATAAAACCCCTTACGAGCTACTCAAAAATAGAACTTCAAATCTTTTTCATTTAGATGTTTTTTTTGGTGTAAATGTTTATTGTTAAATAATAATAAAAATTAGGGAAGTTTGATTCTAAATTTGATGAGATAATTTTTTTAAGTTACTCCTTTATAGAGTAACACTATTAGAAGAAGAGTCAGTGTATGTTGTTTTTTGATGAATCTATTATTTCTTTATATTCTAGAGAACTAGACGAGGATGACTTAGTTCTTAAACTGAGAATTTAAATTTGGAAGAAAAATGATGATGCTTGAGAGAAACGGCATAGATGGTGGAGATATTCTTTGACTCATCCCTATGATTTGATTATAGAAGATCCATTGATAGGATTTAGGACTAGATACAACCTTATAAAAGAAGTTAGCCATATAGCTTTTATATCCATGTTTGAATCCACTAATGTTGATGAAGCAATATTTGATGAATTCTATGTTGAGGAAAACTAAGAAGAATTGAATTAATTTATTAGAAATGATTTTGTGAGTAAGCTCTTAAACACTCATCTCAAAGTATGATTGGAACTAAGTGGGTATTCAAAAATTATTTAAATGACTTGGGAGTTATTGTCAGAAATAAAATAAGGATTGTGACCTAAGATTATAATCAAATAGAAGGTATTGATTTTGAGAAAACTTTTGTAGTAGTAGCTCATTTGGAAGCCATATGATTATTACTTGCATTTGCCTATTTTAAAGATATCAAATTTTTTTAATGGATATTAAGATTACTTTTCTAAATGGAGTAATAATAAAGATATGTATGTTGAATACTCACATTAATTTGAAAGCTCATTACCCATTGATCATCTATATAGATTGAGAAATCCCTTATATTGTTTGAAACAAGCACCTCATTCTTGATCTGGTAAGCTTAGTAATTTTTTGTTTGAATATTTTGTTGTTAAAGGACCTATTGATACTATATTATTTATCAAAAGAACAAATCCTTATATTCTTCATATGATGATTTATGTGAATGAAATTTTGTTTAGAACTACTAATTCATTTTTATGTGAGGATTTTTCAAGACTAATGAGTAAAGAATTTAAGATGATGATGGGCGAGAATACTTATTTCTAAGGAATCAATGTTAAAAGAAGATAAAAATTTATATTTGTGATTCAATCTATGGACACCAAAGAGTTTATTAAAAGTTTGGATGGAAGGATGTGAAAGCATCAACACTCCATGAGCATCCGCACTCAATCAAATAAGGATCATATAGGTAAGTCCATTGACCCAAAGAAATATCATGGGATGATAGGCGCTTTACATACTTTGACTACTAGCATACCAATATCATGTTTAGTATCTATCTTTGTGTATGATTTCATGTTGATTTAAAATATTCTCATTTGAAAGCTTTAAAAAAGGATCTTTGGTATTTAATTGATACATATAATTTATGAATTTAGTACCCTCATGAGAGCACATCTTTTGATCTTATTGGATATTCTGATTCTAATATTGTGGGATATAAAGTTAATTAAAAATGTACTTTAAGCATGTTTCAATTTGGAGATCACTCATTAGCTTCATGGTCTAGTATGCAACAAAAGTTATGTTATTATATCTACTACTAGATTTGAATACATTATTGTTGGAGGTTGTGTTGCCCAAGTCCTATGGCTGAAGCAATAGATTCTTGATCTTGGCCTAACAATAACCACGATTCTTATAATGTGTGATAACACTATTGCTATTTGCGTAATTAAAAATCCAATTTAGCACTCACACATCAAACTCATAGATGTCCGACATCATTTTATCAAAGATCATGTTTTAAAAGGAGATGTTAAAGTTCAAGTCATTGACATGGAGAGTCAATTAATGATCGTGCTTACGAGAGATAGATTTTTATGGTTAGGATATTTTCAATATATTTTATTTTCTTTTAATTTTTCATGTACCTATGTTTCCATTTAGTTTAAGTTTTACTTTTTTTTATTTCAATTTTTTATATATTTTCATTTTAATCTAATTCTGTGTTTTTCAGGTTGATAATTTTAATCTCTCTTACTTTTCATTCTGGGTTAAAATTAAAATAATCATATTAAATTGTATATCTATTTAGATCATCAAAATAGCTTGAGATGAATGGTTGAACAATATATAGTAAAATAGATTGTGTCATTTGATTCACATCATATTGTATCATATATTTTGAATGGTATTATTGAACCATTAAACTAGCCATTTGAGGTTAACATTAAGATGATTAATGTTATTTAATCATACCATACAATTTGCTATCATATTGTATGGTTAACTTAGTCAAACTAAACATTAAGACAATCATTAAAATGATCTAAATCATTATATGAACACATTTTGTATTGTATGATATCATAGACTTAAAACTCTATAAATTGCCCATCATTTTTCATTCTTTCTCAAAAGTTCCTTGTGTCTCCTCTCATACATTCTTAAGTTTTTGATAGAGTGCAAGATCCTTTACATGGTTAAAAAAGGACCATGCAACAAATGCAACAATCACTTCAAATCAGATAATGAAGAAGTTGCTTACCTGAAGTACAACTAGTTTGGAATCACTAATTGAAAGCTATCTTACAAGATAAGTTATCTTATTTCATACTTGATCTTTTTACTAGAATGACTCATTAATTCTTGATTTTATTAGCTTCCCCTTTCACTCCAAAAAAACTTTTTTAAATTTTTGCAAATCTTGTCATTAACTCCTTTCATACTTTCTTTAATGTAGAATTTAAGGTAAGAAAATTTATATCTTTAACATTAATTATCACCAATATCTTTACATGTTAAACACTGGTTTATCTGCTTATTGTATCTCTAATGGCTCCACATATGATTGGTTATCTATTAACATGGTCATTAGATATAGTCACTACTCTACTAGCATCAACCCTAAGTCATTGGACTTATACTAAATGCTTGTGTTATCCAATATGCTTAAGCATATTGTCATTCCTAAGGCAGATGATCGCATAAATATCACACCTCTTCTTTCCATAGTTATATACTTCTACATAACTCATACAAAGTTCAATGTTGTGGATGTTTTGATTCATAACATTGAAAAACTCTCTATCATCAAAAAAATTAAATTCAAAAGAAAGTTCAATCTAGCTTTATGACACATGATTGCATACTTGGTATATGTCGAAAACAACTTCACTTTTTTTAGGCACCAAACCACACTCCTTATCGCTTCATAAATAATTGATTTCATGTACACTACCACCACTCCTAGGATGCCTTTGCTAAGCTTTTCTCATGACTTGAGCTTAAGTCGACAAGCATATTGAGGAGCAAGGAGCTCTCTATGAGGAGTACAAGCGATAATGTGTAGAAGATAGAACTTGGTTTCAAGCTCAATTTAACTTACTTTGTGACATCTTTCGACAATCAGTAGATGAAGAACTGTCTGAATTTTAGGTTTTCTTCTTTTTACATTTAGTTTATTATATGTTTGCTTTTGTTTTTGCATAATGTAGTATGTTTTGTCTTTATTTTTTTAGACATTATGTTTTGTTCCAATTTATAAGAAAGTTCTTACTTTCTATGGATATGACATTATTATGGTCTAAGTTTATGGTGATTATCTTTGTCCTTGGTTTTAAATGGAATTTCATGGTTATTCATATTATTAAGTTCTTTCTCTTAAGATCACTATAGCTAAACTAAAACTCATTATGTTAAATTAACAATGTATTTTTTGGCATCATATTTATAGTTTTAATTTCTAGGGCATACTGGTGATCCTTGTGTTTGATAGGGAAAGAAAGTGATAATATTAAGGTGTTATTCTTGTAGAATAGGCTTCATAGAATGAAGTAAGAAAAGAGATCCCATGAAGTTGTATTTAGAATAATATAAATATACATAAAAAATTATATCTTTGAGGTCAAGTCATGTCAAATCAAATAGAAGATTTTGGTTGAACAAAATTTTAAAGGGATTAAGATCCTTAAAGTCAATTACACTTAAAAGCACCCCTAAAAATTACTCTCAATATATATAATATGTTGATGATAATGATTTAATAGTCATTATCCTAATAGGGTTATTTATGCTTTAAAATTCAATCTATAAAGCATAGAGTAAATCATCATAATCAAACGAGATGGCTACTTATTCATTTAAAAAGTGTATTTGATAATAATTATCAAATAACTAAAACTAGATTTATAAATATAATGGGCCTAAAAGGAAAATAAGTAATGGTAAGAATAATGAAAAATATTAACTCTAGATACACCATTTTTAGATACCAAACTAAAAAGATGTAATCCTTACTATCTTTAACAATATAAGGATTTGAATATACAAAAAGAGAAATTAATGTTACTCCATGAGCCTCATGATAAAATTATTTAATTTTAACTATAATAAATATATGATTGGATTATTGTAATTATTTATTTTAAGTGTTTTAGGAAATTTACTAGATTCAATTTATTCAGTTAGCTCAAGAAAATCAAATCAGCTTGGAGTTGAGCAGTTTAGAATTTTTTTTAAAAATGGCACAATAGGACAAATAAAGCTCACAAAAATGAAAGAAAATTGCTAAAATATTTTTATCTCATTTATTTTGATTTTCGAAATATTTTTTTCCAAATTTAATTTACATTAGTTTTCAATTATCATGAAATTATCCTTTTTGGATAATTTAATCAATTGCATTGATTTAAATCTTATCCATTGAACCTAAATTAAACTTAGTTTATTTATAATATCTTACTTGATTTTCATGATTAAACTAACTTTTTCCTATTTAATGTAGCATGTGAAATGATTTATTTATTTAATTATTCAAATATTATTTTCTCTTTCCTATGATTCTATGTCACTCTCACATCAATATTTTTCATTTAATTTTTATGATTTTTTATATTTGGATAATTTTTTTATTATTTTAGTAGAAGACATTTTATTTAATTTTTTAAAATATTGCTATATTATTGTTTATTTAACAATTATTCAAAATTTAAATTTGTTCAAAATTTCAAAATTTGAATGTTGCTTTAAATAATTTCTAAATTCACTTTATTCATTTTTGGAATGTCTTGGCTATCTGTTCATTTATTCTAATTATTTTAATTTGATTTATAGAATTAATTTTATTTAATTCAAATTTAAAATCAAATAAGTTTGGATTTAATGCACTTGTCTATTTTAATTATTTATTTTTGGTAAAATATTGGTCATCCCCCATAATCCCTTCTTTATTTAATTTTAATTGAGTTTAAAATTTAATCTCCTTAATTAAACACTTTTTTTCTTTCTAATAAATGGATTTACATTAATTGGAGATTGATCCATATAAGAAAAGTTTTAGCCATCCACCTTTATGGAGATTTAAATTTATTTAATTTTATTTAAACTCAAATGCTTTACCATTTTCATCCCTTGATTAATTAATTAAGTAAATCTATTTTATATCTTGCATTAAATCGTGATTGACTCCCATTTGACAAGTCTTGGCTGTCCCATGCATAAAGAAATATTAGATTTATTTTATCTTTAAATCATTTCAAACCTCTTTCTTAATTGAACCCTATGAGATCTTTAATTATGTTAAGAGCATTCATAGCTCTTCCCTCCACTTCAACTGGCCAGTCACTTATATATAGAATTTAATTTAATTTAATTTAATATATTTTCTCCATGAATTTTAAATTTAATTATTTATCTTGAACATTTTTCCTCCTGATTTTTCCCTTTCTTTTTCTCTTGCTTTGGTCGACCTACCCATTGCTCATTATCTATTTAATGAGTTTCTTTTGTGACTTGAATTCCTATTGCAAAAATTAACTCTTGGTCAATCCCTTGTTAAACAATTTTAGTGAGCTCTCTTTGATTCAGTTGTTCAAGCTCTCTCCACTCCTGCTCTCAACTTCAATCATTCTCAAAGGGGATACTTCTTCCTCTTCTTCTTCTTCTTCAATCAATCTTCAAGCTTTGGTAGAAGACTAATTCAAGTCATGTGCTTTACTTAATTATAGTTCTTAATTTTGATATTTTATGTTGATTGGGAAGAATTTTTTTAAACATTGCTAAAGCTTTTTTAAAGTCTTTTTCCTTTCAATTTTTAAGTGATTTGAATATTACATATCATTATAGATTTGTATTTTGATTTCTATGATCACATCTTCAAGGTTTTCATGTTTGTTACATTTAAAGGTTTCATCTTCAAGTCTTTTATATTTCATTATATGCAAGTGTATTCAAAGTTTGATTATTGATTAAGTGCCCCCAATCAAAATTATTTTAAAATTCATATCATATCAATGCATATTTTAACTTTAAAAAGAACAAAAATATATTGTGAACTCTCTTTCATTTGTCTTATTATTATAAGATGGGATTGTGAACAAAATCATTTAAATTTAGAAAGTTATTTTTTCATTCTTATATTTTTTTTTCTTTTCTTGTACTTTGAAGTTGTTGGGGTTGTACTTACCCATGTAAGAAAGTATGTGCTTTGTTTGGAATTGTATTTATCTGGTGTAGGAAAGTATATTATTTTGGATTATACTTGGCTGGTGCAATAAAGTATAGTGTTTGGGGTTGTACTTATCTCATGTAGGAGAGTATTGAAAGTTCTCTATAATCTTATTGATTTAGTGAATTCCTAGCCTAGGTAGTTAGGCATTAACATAGGTTAATTTTTAGGTGTGACCGAACTGAATAATTTATTGTACCTCCAGTCTCTTTATTTTTATGCGGTCTCTCTTTTTTCATATTATAATATAATCAATATTCATGTTTTTTTCATTAACTTTTCTACAAAAGTTAAAAACTAAGTTTTACATTGAAATTTATTTTAAAATTCATATCATAGCATTGCATATTTAACTTTAAAAAAATGAAAATATATTGTGAGCTCTCTTTCATTTGTCTTATTATTATATAGATGGGATTGTGAACAAAATCATTTAAAATTTAGAAAGTTATTTTTTCAATCTTATATATATTTTTTCTTTTCTTGTACTTCAAAGTTGTTGGGGTTATACTTGCCCATGTAAGAGAGCATGTGCTTTGTTTGGAATTAGGGTTGTACTTATCTCATGTAGGAGAGTATGGAAAATTCTCTATAATCTTATTAATTTAGTGAATTCCTAGCCTAGAAAGTTAGGCATTGACATAGGTCAATTTTTAGGTGTGACCGAAATACATAATTTATTGTGCCTCCAGTCTCTTTATTTTTATGCGCTCTCTCTTTTTTTGGTGTTATAATATAATAAATATTCAAGTTTTTTTTCATTAACTTTTCTACAGAAGTTATAAACTAAGTTTTACCTTGAAAATTTTTAAAATACAGAAATCATCTCCCACATCCCCCACCCCCTTCTCCTCCGGGACTTTTGGGTGCCATAGCCTTTTAATAATTAATATGAAAGCCTCAGCTCAATTTGTGGTGTGACATCTTTGAGTTGATCACTATGACACAAGGATTTTCTATGGGAGCACTACCTAAAAAACAATATGCACATAGACCACCTTTGCTTAAAAATGTTCCTTTTATTTATTAAAAAAATAATATTAGTACTTTTCTTTGTAGTCAAGATTTTCATTTGTAGCATATAATAGTACATCAATATCGTGCACCTACAATAGAAATTGACGGTATGAAAGTTGAAAAGTCTTCTGATGGATGGACTACTCATAAAAATATTTCAATGAATTAAATGTAAAAGTTGTAATACTTTATATTGTGCTTTACTTCCTCATGATTACATGAGAATTTTCATGCATAGCACTAATAAAAAACTTTGAGATATATTAATTACTACTTATGAAGGCACTAATAAAGTTAAAGATGCTCACATGAACAGCTTAGTGCATGAATATAAATTATTTTGTATGTAACCTAATGAAACTATTTTTGACATGTACACTAATTTTATGAAAAAATAAATATATTAAATTCTCTTGAAAGAAAATATATAAATTAAGATTTAGTTTATAAATTTTATGATGTCTTCCAAAGGAATGGGATGCTAAGGTAACAACTATAAGTGAAGCTAAAGATATAACTTCATATTCATTTGATCAATTTTTTGGTTCTTTTATAGCACATGAACAAGTATTGGCACAAAAAGAATTAAGTGATGCTTCCTAAAAGAAAGATAAAGTAAAAAACTATTACATTGTAAGTGGAAGATGATAGTAATGACACAAATTTAAGCTCCGAGGTGGATAATGATGAAGTTGCAATGCTTTCCTAAATATTAGGGTATATGCTCAAAAAGAAAAGCAAAGATATGACAAATCTAAAGTTTATTAATTACATACTAAGAATTTGAATGCTAGAGAAGGTGTTATATGCTACAACTAAAAAAATCTTTAACATATAAGAGAAGATTATTTAAAAATTGCAAATGAAAGCTAAAAAAACAAAAGAGTTAGAAAATAAAAAATCAAATAGATTAAAAAGCATTAGAAGAAAAGAAAGAAAGCCTTATGGGCTAACTCAGACTTGGAGGAGTCTAGTGATACTATTTTGAAAGATAAATGAGCATATATCTTATGGCAGACAAAGACACTAAAAATGAGAAATGTCATGATATTTCTTATGAAGAATTAGATTATACATTTAATGAAGTGATTACCAAATATAAAAATTTAAAAGGAAATTAACATACTTTAGGAAAAGAAAAGAAAAAAAACTTCAAAATGCATGTGTCTTCTATACAGATGAATGCAATTAATTAAAGACATAAATAAATCTTTAGTAGATCAATCTTCGCATATTGAAAAATTAAAAAGAGAAAATTCTTTGTTAAATGTAAGATTGAATTTATGTTTTAATTCACATTCTCATGCTTTATCTTGTAGAGGTATATCTATTAATGATTCTAAATCACTTAGATATATCCCTTATGAAAATACTTATATTTGGTCCAATTTTTGAAAGAAAAAAAAATGTCATATCATTTGATTGTTGTGCATGTAGATTACATGCATTTCCAAGATCAAACTTTATTTGGCTTCTTAAAGTTAGAAATGAAACACACTACACATCATACATTTCATTATTTTTCTATTGAATGTAGACCCAAACATGTTTGGGTTTCAAAAGTTAACATGTGATTTTCTTTTTGGAGGAATGCCTTCAAAGAAAAATTTAAGAAGGCATGTGATAGTTGGATAGTGAATGTTTAAGGCATATGATAGGTGATAAAGAAAAATCTGCATACTTAGAGCTAAGTGAAGAAGGATGTGTGTTGTATGGATGCAATGCAAAAGGTAAAATTATTGGTATTGGTTCCATTAGTATGAATTTAATTATTTGGATAACTTTTTTTGTTAATGGTCTAAGCATAATTTGATTTCAATTAGCCAACTTTATGATAAAGATTTAAATATTAAATTTACATACATCTTATTATGTTATTAGAAATAAAGAAAATATTTTGCTAATTAGTCATATATACAAAATTATTTATTTAATTGATTTGAAAAATTAATATGGTGCGAAATTAAATTTACTTTCTTTTACAACACTTCTATTAATTTTTGGTTGTAGCACAAAAGATTATGTCATATTAACTTGCATTCGCTTAAGAAAATTCTAAAGCTTGATTTCATTGATGGCTTTCCTAAAGTTTCATCCTAGTTATGTTTGAGATGTATATATTCATGGTAAGCATTCTAAACATTCTTTCAAAATTAAAAATATTATTTCTATATCTAGACCTTTAGAACTTTTGCATATAGATCTACTTGGTCTGGTTAGAACTACTAGATTGGGCAATAAATTTTATGCTTTTATAGCTGTTGATGATTACTCTAAATTTACTTGGGTTATAATTTTTAAAGAAATAGAATGCTGCCTTTGAAGTTCTTAGAAAATTTGGTATATATTTTAAAGAGATTGAGATTATTTTATTAGTATGATTGAAATTAATCATAGAGGTGTACTTAAAAAAAATAACTTTTTTTTGTTAATGGTCTAAGCATAATTTGATTTCAATTAGCCAACTTTGTGATAAAGACTTAAATATTAAATTTACATACATCTTATTATGTTATTAGAAATAAAGAAAATATTTTGCTAATTAGTCATATATACAAAATTATTTATTTAATTGATTTGAAAAATTAATATGGTGTGAAATTACATTTACTTTCTTTTACAACACTTCTATTAATTTTTGGTTGTGGCATAGAAGATTATGTCATATTAACTTGCATTTGCTTAAGAAAATTCTAAAGCTTGATTTCATTGATGGATTTCCTAAAGTTTCATCCTAGTTATGTTTGAGATGTATATATTCATGGTAAGCATTCTAAACATTCTTTCAAAATTAAAAATATTATTTCTATATCTAGACCTTTAGAATTTTTGCATACAGATCTACTTGGTCTTGTTAGAACTACTAGCTTGGGCAACAAATTTTATGCTTTTATAGCTGTTGATGATTACTCTAGATTTACTTGGGTTATATTTTTAAAGAAATAGAAGGTTGCCTTTGAAGTTCTTAGAAAATTTGGTAAATATTTTAAAGAGATCGAGATTATTTGATTAGTAGGATTGAAATTAATCATAGAGGTGAACTTAAAACAAAATATTTGAGAATTTTTGTGATGAATTATATATATATATATATATATATATATATATATATATATATATATATATATATATATATATATATATATATATATATATATATAAAACTCTAATATAATGAAGTTAATGAAAGAAAGAAAGGATTTTCGATTGAATCGGGGTAGAGCTATGTTGGATGATTATAATTTACTTAAATATTATTGGGCTAAAGTTGTGAATACTTCTTGTTAAGTAATGAATAGAATTGATTTTGAATGAGATCCCTTATGACTTGTATTTTGGAAAGAAACCTAATATTAGACATTTTCATATTTTTTAGATGTAAATATTATATTTTTTATAATTTTTGGTTAACTTTGATATTAAATCTATTAATGGAACTTTCTTGGGTTATTATATGTTTGGAAGAACATTTAGAGTTTTTAATAAAAGAAAAGTAATTGTAGAAGAATCTATGCATGCCATATTTTATGAAAATTCAATTGATTCTATTAAAGTTGTAAATTTTAAGAAAATAAATTTAAAAGATAAAATTGATGATCTGTCATCTAATGAGTGAAATTTTAATAAGAATCATCATAAAGATTTGAATATAGGAGATTCATCCCAAGGTGTTGTGACTAGAAGATATTTTAAGGATGTGATTAATTTTTCATTATCTCTATTTGACATTGTACCTAAATCTTTTGATGAAGCCTAAAAGGATCATTATTATATCATGCTATAAAAGAAAAGTTAAAATAGTTTGTAAGAAATGATGTTTGGAAATTAGTTCTTAGACACTAAGACATTAATGTTATTGGAACTAAATGGGTCTATAAAAATAAGTCAGATGAGTCATATTATATTGTCAGAAATAAGGCTAGTTAGTTGTATAGGGGTACATATAGGTTGGGGGATAGATTTCAAGGAGTCCTTTGCACCCGTAGCAAGATTAGAGGTCATTAGGTTATTCCTTCCTTATGCTTATTTTAAAGACTTTAAAATTCTTTCAATTGGATGTGAAAAGCGCATTATTGAATGGGTTTATTGACCAAAATGTATTTGTAGAGCAACCTATTGGTTTTGAGAGCCTATATTTTTTGATCATATATTTAAGTGGAAGAAAGCCTTACATAAACTGAAATAGGCTCCTCAGGCTTAATATGATTGGTTGAGTAATTTTCTAATTTACCATTGGTTTAGAATGGTAGAGTAAATACCACCCCATTCCTTAAAAACATAAGTGATGATTTGATTATTATGCAAATTTATGTAGATGATATTTTATTTGAAAGTACAAAATGAATCTTTGTATCATGAGTTATTATCTTTGATGTTTGAGAAATTTGAAATGAGTGTGATCAAAGAACTTAACTTTTTTTGGGCCTTCAAGTGAGATAAAAAAATGACATATTCATTTATAAAACCAAGTACAATAATGACCAAATTGAATGATTTGACATGAAAAGATTCAAATCTAGTAAATCTTCTATAAACCCCTCCAATAAATTAGATTTAGATTCATTTGGTAAACTTCTTGACCAAAACTTTTATAGGAGTATGGTAGTTCACTTTTATATCTTACTATTAATATGCTTATTATTATGTTTGCAATTTGTTTATATGCTCACTTTTAGGCCAATCCTAAAACATTTCATTTAGTAGTAGTTAAGCATAAATTTCATTATTAATAGGAACTTTTAGGTTAGGTTTGTGGTATCATAAGAAAATCTTTATTATATGATTTGGATGATGCTGATTTGTAGATTTTGAAATAGATAAAAAAAAAAGTAAATTAGGCACATGTCAATTTCTAAGATTATCACTTGTGTCTTGGTCCATAAAGAAATAAAATTTTGTTGCTCTTTCTAATGTTAAAATTGAGTGCATATCTATAGGAAGTTATGTCGCTCAATTTTTTTTTTGTTAAAGTAACAATTAGATGACTTTAGCATTTGGCTAGACATATTCCTATTAGGTGTAATAACACTAGTGATATTTTTTGACTAAATATCTTATTTTACACTCACAGATTAAGCATATTGAGATTAGACACCATTTTAGTATAGATCATGTGTGTAAAGGTGATGTGAATATTAAATTTGTTAGCACTGATTCTCAAATTACATAAATTTTATTAAACCTTTACTTGATGATCATTTTCTTACTTTGAGACATATGCTTGGCATGTTAGATCTATCCATTTAATTTCATACATTTTCATTTTTTTATGCTCATACATATATTTTTTTGATGTTGTTAAATGGGGGAGAAGTATGTTAGTTCTTAATTTTAGTTTATATGCATACATTTAAGGGGAGCTACTTGATTTCTTTTTGCTACATGTTTTACATAGCTATAGGTTATATTATCACAACTTTGTTCACTTTGTTATATAATTAACATTATTTCATGCAAAATTTATTCTAAAAGATTGATGAAAGGTCACTTGTACCTTCATCCTTATACACCACTAATATAGATTTGTCATCATAAATAATAGGAGATTATTAACTTCATGAGCCTCATGAAATAATTATTTAATTTTGATGATAACAAATATATGATTGGAAGATGTTAAGTATTTATTTCAAGTGTTTTAGGAAATGTACTAGATTATGTTTGTTTAGTTACTTTGGAAAAGTAAAATCAACTTGAACTTGGGTAGTTTAAGAACTTCCTTAAGAAGAGTATAATAAAGCAAATAAACCTGACAAAAATAAAATAAAATAATTAAAATTTTTTATCTCATATTTTATTATTTTTTAAAATATTTTTTTCCAAATTTAATTTGCATTATTTTTTTATTTTCATAAAATTTTAGATAATTTGATCACTTGCATTGATTTAAGCTTTATCCATTACATCTAAAATTAAATTTAGTTTATTTTTTACTTTATTAATTAATTTTCATGCTTGAAATAGTTTTAAATAATTAAATTAGCATGTGATATGATTTATTTATTTAATTTTTGAAAATATCATTTTCTCTCTCCTAGTATTCTATTTCTCTCTCATATCAATATTCATCATTTTATTTTTATATTTCTATATATTTGGAAAAACATTTATTATTTTACCATAAGATAAATTATTTAATTTATTTAAAATATTTATATATTAATTTTCTTTTTTTATAATTTTTTAAAATTCAAATTTGTTTGAATTTCAAATTTTGAATGTTGCTTTAAATAATTTTCCATTTTGCTTTATTAATTTTTGGAATGTCTTGGGCGGCCCCACATTTACTTTAATTAGTTTGATTTGGTTTTATTTGAATTAGTTCTAATTTAAAATGAAATCAACATAGATTTAATGCACTTTCTTTTCAAAGTGATTATTTTTTGTTATATGTTGGCTGGCTCCAGCCCCCATAATCCTTTCTTTATATAATTACATTTGAGTTTAAAATTAAAACACCTTCTTATTTAAACTCCTTTTATTTCTAATAAATGGCTTTACATTTATTTGAGATTGATCCTTATAGGGTAACTCTTGGCTGTTTGTATTTTATAGAGATTATAATTTATTTGATTTTGTTAAAATTCAAATTATTTCTGATTATCATGCCATCATTAATTAATTATGTAAAACCATTTAATATCTTACATTAACTTTTAATTGACTTACATTTGGAAAGTCTTGGTCGCCTCATGCATAAAAGAAATATTTGATTTATTTTATTTTCAAATTATTTCAAACCTCTCCCTAAGTTGAACTTATAATTAATTCAAAGTTATTTAATTATGTTAAGAGTATTCATACAATTTCCCTTCACTTATCTTAGTTGGACATGTATGCATATATTTTGATTTAATAAAATTTATATTATTGGCTTCATGAATTTCAATTTCTTCCCTTAAGCATATTCCCTCTTGATTTTTTTCCTCTCTTTTTCCCTTGCTTTGGCCGACCAACATATGTCTCATTCTCTATATAATGACTTGCTTTTGTGACTTGAATTCCTTTTGCAAAATTCAACCCTTGACCCTTTGCTAAACAATTTTAGTGAGCTGATTCAATTGTTCAAGCCCTCTTCTTTCTTGTTCTCATCTTCAAGCATTCTCAAAGGAGAGGCTTCTTCTTCTTCTTCTTCTTCTTCTTGTAGCATTCTTCAAGTTTTAAGAGAAGATTTATACAATTTTGTGCTTATAATTCCATTCATTCAGGAGACTTTAGTAAGATTATTTTAGTTTGCTTTAATTAATTGTGATTCTTGATTTTGATGCTTTATGTTGACTAAAAATAATTTATTTTAACATTTGAAAGCCTTTCTAATTTTTTGCATTTATATTTTAATTGATTTTACTCTATGGCCCAATGGATAAGTTGTTGGTCTACAGAACTAGAGATTCTAGGTTTGCAAATAGTGAAGTCTTCACAAGATTGATTCTCTCGGGAATTGAAAGGTGTTGATTCCCCCATGCACCCCTTTCTAATTCATGATGGCCATTATGCTTGAATCTTTAAACTGCACAAGTACTTTTACCATTGAGGAGCAATGGGTCATGACTCAACCCAATGGGTTGTTCACCTCTACTTCTTAGTGCACCACCTCTCCCCAAATTGGTTGAAGGTGAACATAGATGGATCTCTCTTCTAACAATCTTTTAAGTGATTTGAATATTTTATATCATCATAGATTTGTGTTTTGACTACTTCAAGGTTTTCATACTTGTTACATTTAAAGGTTTACATCTTCAAGGGTTTTATATTTTATTTTGTGCAAGTGTATAAAATTAGAATTTTTTCTTAAGTGCTTTGCATCAAAATTATTTTTAACTTCATATCATTGCATTTTTTAACTTCGAAAAGAAAAAAATATATATATTATGAGCTCTCTTTCATTATTCTTATTATTGCTTAGTTAAGATTATGAGCAAAATTATTTTAAAATCTAAGAGCTATATTTTTAATCTTAAATTTTTTTTCTTGTACTTTGAAGTTGTTGGGGTTATACTTATCTAATGTAGAAAAGTAAATTATTTGAGATTGTACTTTGCTCGATGTAGGAAAGTACAGTGTTTGGGGTTATACTTGCCCAATGTAGAAGAGTATGAGATATTCTTTATAATCTTACTGATTTAATGAATTCCTAGTGTATGTTGTTAGACATGGATGTAGGCTAATTTTTGGATGCGACTGAACTACGTAAAAATTAATGTGCCTTCTGTCTCTTTCTTTTCATGTGTTTATTTTTTTTACACTTTTATTTTTGCTTTTGTTATATAATCAATATACAATTTATCCCCCCCCCCCCCCCCTCCACACACACACACACACCATTATATAGGTCATGATAGCCACAACTAGAACATTGAGATCTGTAGATATATCTTAAAAATTTAAGGCTACATATGAAGCTTTATGATATAGATCATATTATGCAATGTGTAAATTATTTGTCCTTAAATGACAAAAAATGGTATGTACATGTAAATGGAGCTATATCATTAATATGCACTAGAGCTTGGAAGTTTTGGTTGCTATCAAGTTCTTTTTTTATAATAAATCAGAAAGTTTTAATTAAGTATCTTTTAATTTAAAAAATTATTTTATAGAGAGCATTAACATAAAAAATCATAAATTAATTTTTTTTATGATTATAAAGTCATTAAAGTGATGTGGTTTGATGTTGGGTTACTTCGGGTGAACCAATTATTAGTTTGGGACTTTAAGTTGCTTAAAAAAGTGAGGATATGTGTGGATAAGTTAGTTTTAAAGTAAAGTTAAAGTTTAAGGATCAAATATAGTTGGCCAGCTTTAGGTAGATAAAAGTTTAGATACTTAGGTAGCAACTTCCCAATTTTAGCACTCCCTCTATGAAACTTAAGATGACTTAAAATAAATTACGTTAAGAAAATTTTTGTTTAATTCTATAAAATTTTACAAATTTTATAATATCTATCTAATTTTTTTGAATTTTCTCCCAAAACTAACTTTGTGATACCCTCTTTAATTGACTAACTAATTGGTGGATTGGATTATTAGATATTAGGTTTAAAGTGTTGGAAAACTCCAAAAAAACTATAAATAAATAAAAAAATTTGTCTAGAATAATTCTAATGTTTTCTAAGAATTTTTAACAAGTTTAGGACCACCAAATCCTACTTGAAACTTGAGTAAATCTAGTTTAATGCATGTCTGCAAAAGCAATCCAAACAAAGTCTTTAATAAGTTTATGTAGAGAATTTAAATGAGAATAAAGTTAATAATATGTAAAAGAGAATGAACAAAACATAATACAAAAAATGAATAAAAAACACACTATAATTTTTTATCACTTATTAAAGTGATCTTGGTTGAAGGATCAACAAATCCTCTTTCTTAAGTTGGTCGAACACAAGCCCTAACATATGGATTTCTACTCTAATTTTTTTTGCAATCAAAGTCTTTAAAACTCCACACAAAATAGTTTTTATATATTTATATAATATTTTAAATTTGAAAAGAGAGAGAGAGAGGCTAGATAGTGGTCTACCCACTCAACTTTAAATTTGAAAAGAGAGAGAGAGAGGCTAGATAGTGGTCTACCCACTCAACTTCTCTAACTCCTTTCACATAACTCGTAAAACACAATAAAATATAAGTTACAATATTCATATTGTAATGTGCAAATCTACTAAAACTGAATGATTCAAGCTTCATTTCTCTTAATTTCCATTCTATCCTAGTAATTAGACCTTCAAGATTGGCTTCAAGTCTTCCTACTTGGGATCTTGTGAGAGGACCTTCTTATGCTAGACCAATTTCCGTGGTCTTAAAAACTCTTCTCTCAAGAGTTGAAGTTGAAGTAGTCTTCTGCAAGCTTTGGTGATAGTTTCTCGAGTTAGCCATAGTTAACAAAGTATTCATTATGAGTGGCTATTCTTTCCATATCAGAAAGACTCTATGATTCCCAAGTTGATCTACCTCATATGTGGTGCTATGATCTACATCAAAAAAATGAATGTTGGGTTGGCACTTATAAATGGCATATTTGTATTTCTTCAAAAGAATCATCCTATGCATTTAAAGGTTTCTCAAAGGATATTAGATCTTTCATTTTAAAAATAAAGCAAATAAATATGTCTTTAGTAATTCAAGAACATATGTATTTGTGTTAGGTTTCTTAAAAATTTTAAATTTCCTATATTCCCTAACTTGTAATTATTTAAATTCTATGGAAGGATATCTCTCATAATGAATTATTATTAACACATGATCCCCTATATTAAATTATTTAAATATTTTATTCTAGTTCTTAGCTTTTGCAAATTTTTTAATAGTTTATTTTTCAATTATTGTGTAAAATTTGTATAAAAGTTTTGCAAATTATTTGAGAATGTAAATGTTGATTCTAGGAGTACATGTGAAGAGATGCTAGCATGATCAATTGAATTTTTTTGGATTATAGTTATAGATTATTTCAAATTGTGTTTTATTGGTAGTCCTAGAAAAGGATTGTTGTAGGTAAGTTCAACTATAGAAAGGTGAAGATTCTAGTTCCCTAAATTTTTACCCACCAAACTCCCTTAAAAAAAGTTTTACGTCTAGTTCACTATCTTAGTTTGTGCATCAATTTGGGGCGAAAAGCTATAGATAAATTTTAAAGTTTTCTCATTAAATTTTGTAATTTTTAAAACTTTGATATGAATGTCACATCTCTATTTAAGATAATTATGGAAGAAAGTCCATGAAGTCTACAATCCTTTTAAAAAATAACCTTACTATATGAGATGCATCATTAGATTTTGAGCAAGGTTGAAAATGAGTCATCTTAGAAAGTAGTCGACCACAACAAAAATAATCACGTCCTTTTAGAATTCCAGGAAGCCCAAGTGCAAAATTTATAAAAATATCTTCCCAAGGTCTAAATAAAGAAGTAAAGTATAATATTTTCCTACTATATATTTAGTACAATTAACTTTCTTATAAGTGTAGCACGAGCTACTATTCTCTTAACCTTTCTCTTCAAGATGTCTAAACGAATCTATGTTTTATTAAATGTATGATTTTATTTCCTAAAAAAGTTTTACTACTCTTTTTAAATATAATTTCATAATAAAAAATGCCCTCATAAAAGTCCTAGAGATGCATAATCATATTCTATTATAAAAATTCCCTTCAATTAATGTATTGTCATCACATAAACTATTAAAAAATAATCTTGTTGGGCATTCTTTAGATATATCAAATGTAAGTCTAAATAGACTTGATAATCATCATTTAATCTATTAAATTTAAATTTTAAAACTTTTAAAACTTTCAATATAAGACCAAACTAACTCTAGAAAAGGCATCTATAAGTTTATTTTTTACCTTACATTTATGTTTAAGAATAAATGTAAAGTTTTATATATATTCAACCCATTTAGCATACATAAAATTCCACTTATTTTTATTCTTAATAAATTTAAGAGAATGATAATTATTGTTAAAGATGAACTCTGTATGTAGTGAGTAATGCCTTTTCAGTGTTTTAAAATCTAAAGATGACATAAAATTCTCAATTAAATATAGAGTACCTTTATTCAACATCATTTAGTTTCTCATTATAGAAGGCAATTGAATACTTTGTTTATAAAGTACACCCCAAATACCAATACTAGATGAATCACAACTAATCTCAAAAATTTTGTAAAAATTTGGAAGTTTAAGTACTAAGGTTGAGATCATAAGGAATTTTATTTATTCTATGGATTGTTGTGTTAATTCTATTTAATAAATTTATCTACTCTAAAAATGTTTATATTAGAGGTTATAATCATGTTATAATTTCAGATGAACCTTCTATAAAATGTAGCCAAACCATAAAAACTTCAAACATCTATAAAATTCATTAGAGTTTTCCAATCTAGTATAGCTCTGATTTTTGTAAGGTTTGTCTTCAAGCTATTTATAGTCACTTTGGTTGAAGATAAGTACCCTCACATGATAAAAGAAGCATTTCTTGATATTAATTTATAAAGTTTAGCATCTTTAAGTTTGATCAAGACTAAACTGAAGTGGTCAAAGTGTACTTTCTCATTAAGGCTAAAAAATGAATATAGTCAAAATAGACCACCAAATTTACCAATGTAAGATTTTAGGACTATATTAATCAATGTTATGAATATTTTAAGGCTGCTAGATAAATTAAAAGGTATGACTAGCTATTCATACAGTATATCAAAAATTTTGAAAGTAGACTTTCGTTCATCCTTTAGTCCAATCTTGATCAACATAATGACTTGAGTTCGTAATCAGATCAACATATCATCCAATCTAAGGATTGAAAATATGTATTTAATGGTGCTCTTATTGACTGCTCTACTATTAATATACATTCTCCAAGTAAAATATTTCTTTAGAGTCAGTAGTGTAAGAACTACATAATGATTTAAACTCTCTTGAATGAAATCTTTCCATAGCAATTCATCTATCATTTTCTTAAGATCAACATGTTATGTAGGGTCATTCGATAATATAAAAAATTGGGTAATAGATAACTCAAAATAAAATTAATTGCATATTGAGTATCTTTCAAAGGTGAAATCTATCTAGTAAGTCATTAGGGTACAAGTCACTAAACTCCGATAAAAGGCATGTGATACTCAAGTGATTCGTGTGCAGCTTCCCTCATATGGAGTAAATAATATGAAGTGAGTTTAAAAAGGTCTTTAAACATTGAATTGAATCCTATATTTTCAACTTTGATGTTTTGAGGTAATGATGAGGGGTAGGAGTCTCAAGGTTAGATCAAAAGTAGTCTCCCTAGTAGTAAGGGATGAAATCTATGATTGAAACTCATGATCAAAATCCATCAAAATTCCTAAGCTCAAATTTTTCTAAATCCTTAATCTTCCCTTAAGGACTTAACCAAAATTATGATCAAAACTAATTTAAATATTTGAGATTTTCTCATAATTATTTTATATTTTTATTTATATTCACATATATAAATGAAATATAAATTCAAACCAATCAAATCATACCCTCAAATTAAATTCTCAATTCAAAATTTTCCTAAGTCATTAATTTTCCATTAATGGACTTAGCCTAAATCTTGATCAAACCATTTCAAAGTCATGAGATTTTTCTCAAAATTCATTTATATCTGCATTTATATTCACAAATATAAATGAAATATAAATATAAATCAATCGAACCAAATTCAAAAATTCAAACTTCAAACTCCAAAATTTTCTTAAGTCCTTTAATCCTTAATGGACTTTGCCCAAATCATGATTAAACCACTTCAAATCATGATCCTCTTCATTTCTCATTTATATTCATATATAAATGAAATATAAATTCAAACAATCAAAACTACTTCCAAAAATCAAACTCAAATCCACTCAAAATCCAATCTAAGTCTTTCAAGTCAAAATCTTGAACTTAGCTAAATCAATTTTAAATCAAGCCAAACTCTTGATTTTCTCTCATAATTCAATCAAAACTACAATCACAAGCTCATATATAAATACAAACTTCAATCACTCAATCAAAAATCAATTCAAAAATCAAGCCCAAAATCCTTTCATGTTCACCCTTTGAATATGAGATTGTCGAAAGGATCAAAACTCATTTGACTTCAAACCACTTGTAAATAGATTTATATTTCAATCATAAGTCCATATACAAGATCAATCAAGCTCAAATCAAGCTTTGACCAAGCCATTTGACCCACTTAGGCTCACTTGACCCAAAGTGACCTAAAGTACCCTCATGAACCAAATTTTAATCCTAACCAAATTAGATTGAACCAAACTCATTTATGCCTCTCATTATGATCAACAATCATCATGGGATGATCAATCAATCAAATTGGGTCAAACCAAGTCAAACCTAAGGGTTGACCAAGTCAACACTTAACCCAAAATGAAACCTAACATAGCCAAATTCCACCATAGGCCAAATTGATTGAAACCATTGACCTAAGTTCACTCATGACCTATATTTGAACTTGACTAAGTCAACATTTGAGCCTAATCATTGGTCTTGACCCATTTTGACCTAAAGGGTCAAAATGTGTCAAAACTTAATCTAAGCCAAATTGATCCAAACCAATGGGTCTAGTTCATTCCAAATCACTTGTTGAACTTGACCAAAGCCTTAATTGGCCCAGACCCAGCCCAAATGACATGAACATTCATGTTGAGCCTTGACTAACCAAAATTGATTGAAAACAAAGATACCACTAACCTCCACCCTGACCTACCCCTTACCTCAAATAGGTCAAATGGGTCAAATAGGTCAACTTGACCCATTTGACCTAAATGAAGTCATAGTAGCAAAATTCAAAACTAATCCAAATTGAACCAAACTAAAGTCGTCAAAATATTTCAAATGGTCATATGAACTTGACCCAACCCTTGGTTTGACCCAATTTGACCAATTGGTCAAGTTGACCCATTTTGACCTAAATGGGTCAACATGAGCCAAACCCTATCAAATGAATTCCAAATCTCATTAAACTTGGCCAAACCTAGTTTCTCCACATACCTAACATATCCAAAGTGCAAAATCAATAAAATGACCATTCTACCCCTAGGCATAGAATAAATTTTGGCTTAATTCATGGGTAATTTGGTCATACCCTCTTCACATTAACTTGAGGATTTCCTAAAAGCTCAAGGGGACCTAGTGAAGAGTGATGCACCCAACCTAATGGGTTTGGGTCAGCCCAATTAGTCCCTAGACGAAACCCACCCCTATGGGTCAAAACTCCAAATTCAAAACCCATCTCCCACTCAAATTCAAGCACATGGGAGGTTGGCAATCCATTCCTTGGCTCAAACCGACCATGTTCACACTCCTAATAGCTCAAACAGCCTTCTCATTGTGATCAATTGGATCAAAATGTCACATAAGCTTATGGCCATTCGATCCTTCAAAGGGGAGATATGCTCCCCCTAATTCATTTGAATTCCCTCAATCAGAAGCTAAGGAACTCAGGAGCCTTGAGAGGATTCCCAAGCTTCTTAGAGAAAAACTCCATTTCTCAATTTTTAGAGTTTGAAAATAGGGGAGGTCTATTGAAGAGCCAAATTCCTCTTCACTCAATTTCACTTCAATTGCTTTTGCATACTCCATCAGAGAGGCAAGTTGAGTGCACCCAAGCTCTCTTTGAAGTTCCAAAGGCAAGGGGAGACCTAGCTCAATCAGAGCTACAAGCTAGCTAAGGAGGGGGTGGTCCATATTCCAATGCACTCAACCTCCAGTGCTCAAAACATCAGCAAGGCTTCATCTCAACTAGACGAAGCTTCTCCAAGGGAATCGAGCACTGATGATCACCTTCGGTGAGGTATGGGATTTTCTAACCATTAAAGTCAATGTGGTGTGGAGCTTTGGGAAATAAATTTTAGTCCCATGGAGTTGACCATTGGATGTGTCGCTCTTTAGTTTTAGATGGTGTGGGTTGAGTTTGGTTTGAATCCGAGCTCAATCAAGTTCGGATCATCCCCTTGAGCATGGAAGATCTTTATTGATCAAGGGGAAGAACTTGGGAGATCTCAACCGTCCATCTACGCATTTTGGATGGATGATTGAGATAATTCCCCATGTTTAGAAATCCCTTACACGTTTTAAAACCATGGGGAGATCTCTGGTCATCCAATCTTTAATCGGACGGCAGAGATCAAACTGCATTCGCCGCTAGCTGCCGTTTTGGATTTGACAACTTAAGTGAATCTCTCACTATGAAACATGTGTAAAGTGCACTGACCGCCACCGCCACGCATCGCACCGTGAATAGTAGGGTTAGTTAAAATGTTTTAATTAATTCTAATTAACCTAAAGATCTTCTAAAATTTATAACTGCCTCTAGAAAATTTAGAAAAATATGAAATAAATCTGATGGAAAGATAATTCAACTTTGAATATTTTAAAATTAATTTAAATGGGTTTTGAGTTATAATTTTCTCTGATTTTGGGTATTATTAGAAACTTCATTTTGTTAATTATCTTTTAATTAAGCCTATGATCAATCCCAAACTTCTTGGGTATAATTCAGGGGATGACTTCTACCTCCCCTAATTTTCTTGAAATTTATTAAAGGCTTGATTAGGAGAATTGCATATGGATTTCTTAATTACCCTCCTTATATAATTAAGCATAATTAGGGTATGATTAGTGGTTTTAATCCATGATTAGGGTTGATTAAGGTCAGGTACAATAGATAGAAGATTTAGGGAATAATTTTGGGATGTTCCCCTTAAGCTATTCCCTAAACCCCCTTTTTCTCTCCTTAATCTCTTCTTAATTAAGGGTTAATTAATTAATTAATTTCTAAATTTAAATTCTATAACTTAATTAATCTACTTTGGTGTTTAATAGCCTAAGTTCAATTAAGGAAATCAAGACCCAATTCATATGTATGAAAGGGTGTTTTGAAAGTACTTAAGTTAAACCCCTTAGCTTAATTAACCTTTGATTATGAGCCAAATTCCATTAGGCCTTTTTCTTATTAGGTGCATTGCAAATTTAAATTCCTTATGAGTTTTTTCATCTCATTAATTATTAATTATTAATTATTCTTAAATAAGTAAAATTAATATTACAATCCTCTAATTATGAAAATGGTTATCTAAAATACACATGTGGGAAGGGGTTAGGAGCAGCAAACTCAACTCACCTTTTCAAAATTAAATCAAACTTCAAACTAAACAAAAATCATATTGAATTAACTTTGATTTATTTTAATATATCTTATTCCATAAGAATGTCTTTAGGATTTAAGTGAAGTGAATATGTTTACATGCTTTCATTGCTTTGAATCTTTCCCCACATGTTAAATTTGTATGTCATGTAGTTTCATGCATTCGTATTTTTCAAATTCAAGTTTAAAATGAAGTTGTTTGCTTTATGTCAAATTTGCATGTGTTGGCTAAAGTAGAAATATGAGTGGATATTAAACTCAAATTATTTTCAAAACATATAAATCAAATATCAAATCTGAAAGTATGCTACTTATACTTTAATTATAAGCTTGCATGTGAAGGATTATAAGGATATGTTTAGCATAGGTTTCCCTTCTCTTTTATGTTAGCATAGTTTTGAATACGAGTTGGTAAGATGTGGGGTTCATTTGAAAAGAACCTAGCACTTACCTAATTCCATACCCTATTCATCCCTATGCTATCACCTAATAAGGGTCACCTATACTTGCATACATAAATTGCATATATAAAAATCAACTTTTGCATTCTTCTTTTCCATTTCATTTCTTTTATACACATTATTTAACAAAGTATTATATATTATGGTTGTGGAATTTTGGATAGGATCTTAAATGCTATTCTTACTTTCTAATGTTTGTGGATTGCTTCATCATAAAGTGTATACATGCATTTTTATATATAGATATGCGTCCATCCATATGCATGTTATATGTTGGGAAAAGAAATGTAATGTGTGTGAATTTTGATTTATTTTATTTAATCTTAAAATGCCTTTCTTTTTGAATAGGTTTGTTTAGTATTTATCTAAACTTAGGATTAATTAAAAAATTTAATAAAAACATTCACCTAAATAAAACTAAAATGTGAATCTACTTTAGAAATTACTTAGGTTAGGGAAGGAAAGAGAAGTTCTATTCTCTTTCCCTCTTCATAACTTAGTAATTAATTGTAGGATTCACTTAAACTAAATCAAAACGTGAAATCAAATCAATCCAAAACCATTAAACAACTTAAATGAAACCCTCCTCTAAGTTGAAAATGTTCTTCATACTTGGAAAATTTGAACTTAAAGCCATAGCTAAGCATACTCACCACTTTTACTAGGTTAGGTTGGTTGGTTTGATGTTTGTTTTTTTGATATATGTTTTAGACTAGATGTTAGGGTGTACTTGTAGAATGAATGAATGGGGCGTTCTAGTCTAACTATTCTTTTTAGGATTGTGCTTAAGGGGCGCTATCATAAATAAAAATAAATGCCTTTGATTGCATGTGATTTATACCCTTAAGCATAATCCAATAGTCAGGTGAACTTAGTCACTTATGTGTGGGGTAATAAATCCAATATACATGCTTGGGATTTGTGTGGCTTGTTTTAACTAACCTTTGTCTTGTAGGTGTTAGTTAAATTTCCACTTTTCCTTTTCATGTAGATTTATGCAATTAGGATTTTGGAATGATTGTTATGGGGATTAGGATGAGCATCGGTCATAAGATCATATCTTATGTACCATGTGAGCTTGGACATCTACCTTTAACCATCAAAGAAGAAATGAAGAATGAATTCATTGCTTAAGTAAAATTCATTTAAGGTTGTATAATGAAATTTATTTTTTAATTTATGCTATGGACTTACAAATTTCATATTTGTATGATTTAAACTTTTGCAATAATTATTTAACTTTTGCATTAATTTAATCTTTTTATCTTATTAGGCTTATTTTGGATAGGCTTGACCTTTAAAAAAAATTCTATAATTTTTAAACCTTTCTCATACATTAATCATTAATCATTAGCTAAATTAAAACCATTTTTAAAATGAAAATAAAATAAAATTTAATTGCATTAAATTTTCATTTGAAAATCACATGATCTAGTCTCTTTGGGGAGTTTAAGGATCTCCTTCTTATATCCATATCCCATCATAAAGACTTGCATACATGTATTTAAAATCTTAGGAGGAGTTAGCTAGTGGCCACCCCTAGGCGGTTTTAAGTCCAAGCTGTCAGGTGGTTTGTCCTTTAATGTGAAGGAAAACCATTTAACATTTTCTCCATAGGAGTTACACTTTTCCTCACAAAATTTCTTTGGGTTGCTTCTTCTCTTAAGTTAATACCTCTTAAATTAATCTTTTAAAATTGAACAAACTAAATCAATTTGAAAATGTAAATCCAACTATAGATAGTTTGAGATGCTCTTTTTTTAGCATGGTAATCTACTTATCTTCCATTTTGGCTTCAATAATCTCCTATCTTTGATCAATCCCATTTGATCTTCAAAATGAACAATCATTGATAGTCCTTTCTATTGAAATCTTTGAAGATATTAATCATTTACCTTAATGAGGGTTTTCTAAGGAATCCCCATTCCTTAGGATGTAATAATATGGGCTCTATAGGAATTTAATGAACCCGATTTAAAATAAATCCCTTTATTTTCATGTAAAATAGGAAAAGAATCTCACACATATATCTACCCTCCTTAGAGTCCTTATTGAGGTGATTAAGTCCATTAAAGGGTAGTGACTTCTATCTTTTGAGATAGTATACTATTTCTTTGATGATGTACCTGATCACTTGAATAAGTACATCTGTGGATCTACGCAACATCCTAAAAAGACAAATTTGTATATGTTGTGCCTTTCTTTCTCTCCACAGATTTAAAGGCGACTCATATAAGAATTTTTTACCACAGATTTTTCTAGCGACTCCGCTAGGGATGGTTCCTCTCTCAATCTTTGGTAAATGATCATTGTCTTTGAGTATCAATAGTGGGTTTGTACTTTGGTATGAATCCAAGACTATCCTTCCTTTCGTTGGCACTTAGCTTATTTCATTCTTGAGTTAAGTTAGCCAACATCTTTAAGTTTTAGGACCGCATTCCTTGTTGGTCTTAAAACCCCCATTGGGTCCTCCAATGGGTAAGAATGAAAAGATCTAAATAAAATAAAACATTTATAGACTTCCTCCTCATCATTTTTATGATAAGGAATGGTTCATCCTAAGATAATAATGATAAAATAAATCTTCCGTAAAGAACTTTGCTTTTCAAAAAAAGCACCTTTTTCAAAAATGCACTTAATAAAATATGTTTTACAAAATTTTATCACCGTCATTTAACAATTCTCATAATTGTTACATGTAGGGATTTTCAAAAATAAAACTAGCAACATTTTCAAAAAGCATAAATGAACATTTTCTTTCAAATCAATTTGATGAAGATTTCATTTCCAAAATAAAATGAACAATTATCTTTCCAAAAATCAAAAATCATAATCACAAAGTTTTCAGAAAAGCATACATGAATCTTTCTATTCAACACACTCACACTTATTGAATGGAAGTTTCATTTGTAAACAAAATTAAACTTTTCAAAAAGCACATATGAATATCTTCATTTAATATACTCAAATTTATTAAATGAAGGTTTCATTCCCAACTAAAAAAATAAATATCATTTAGAAATCCCTTGAACATATCTCACATATGTTGTAAGTTGGAATTCCTCTCTTTCAAAAAGCAACAATCACACACAAAAAATTTCACATTTCAAAAAATAATTGATTTCCATTCTACATACCTAAATTTGTTGAATGGAAGTCCCCAAAATTAAAACTTAAACAATCATATTTCAACATTTTTTAAAATGCATTTTTCATTTATCATTTTCAATCTCAAAATCAAAATCAAAATCATTTTTTCAAAAATTTTTTTTGGAACTTCATTTAGCACCAAATTTGCTAAGTTTCTAAATCAATCCAATCAATCTTAAAATTTTCAAACACATTTTGGAACTTCATTTAACATACTCAAATTTGTTAGAAGTCTCCAATCAAAATCAAAATATATTCAAACACATTTGGAACTTCATTTAACATACCAAATTTGTTAAGTATAAATCAAAATCAAAAAATTTTCAAACACATTTTGGAACTTCATTTATACTCAAATTTGTTAAGTGAAGTCTCCAAATCAAAATCAAAATTTTCAAACACCTTTGGAACTTCTTTCTTTCAAATTTCTAAAGGCCATTTTCAAAACCAAAACAAATCAAAATTTTAAACACCATTTGGAATTTCATTTAGCATACCGCTAAGTGAAATTTCCATTTCAAAAGTGGGACTTCATCTTTAGCATACCAAATTTGCTAATTATTTCAAAACATTATATACCTTTTTTCTCTACTTCAAAATTAAACATGATATTTTTTCCTTAGCATACCTAAATTTGCTAAGAATCCTATTTTCAAAATCAAACTTATTCTTCACTAGCATAAATACTAGAAAATTCAAAATTTTCAAATCAAACAAAATAAAAAATCATCAAAATACTTTTTTCTTAGCATACTAAATTTGCTAAGTAAAATTCACAATCAAATAAAAAATAAAATCAATTTGACCCTTACTTTAACATACCTAAATTTGTTAAAGGAAAGGGTCCTCAAATCAAAAATTCAAATTCAAAACAAACATGAACCTATGGAAGCATCCTTATCAAAAATTTTGAATCCATATTTCAGCATACCAAAATTTGTTGAAGTTAGGATTCATATTCAAATTCCTCTTTCAATCAATTTTATCAAATCCATTTGAACCCCACTTAACACTTCCATGTTGTTGGATGCGGGTTCAAATTTTCAAATTCAAAATTCAAAAATTTATAAAGACAGAAATTTGAAACAAATTCATTTCTCATTGTAGATCTTTATAGTAAGTGCAGTAGTAGTTCAGTCTTAGTCTCTTATAGTTGTGAAAATGGCCAGTTCTCAAAATTTTATTTTTACCTTCCCCCATGGTATGGATCTGGCTTTAGATCAAGCCGACTTCCCCCATCTGGACCATGCTCATCTGATTCACTTTGGTCAGGGATTCGAGGGAGCCAGGATTACTTGTGAGGGCACTCCCCTCACTATAGTTAGTAGGACCAAGGTGACCGGGAAGAAGTCAATCATTAGGATTGACTTACCCTCTGATTCTGATGTCTCCTCACTGAAGAGAAAAGCTATGGTAGTACCACAGGCTTTATCATAGTGGTATGTATGACCATTTGTAGTAGGTTTCTGCGTCTGTGACTCATCTCATCTATACCCTCTAAGGGTAAGGCTCCCCTAGTCTTAGGGCTTGCCTCCCCACATTTGAGTATGGTTCAGCTCCTCCTCCCATCCTACCCATACATAATGTAGGAATAAGAACTGCATGATCAAGCGGTACCACACGGGCTAGGAGCTGTGCGTCATTAGTTATGGATGAGTTTTTTGTCACCCTGGTTATAAACTAGTTCCATCCTCTCTTAGGATAGAGAGGATGTGGGATCCATTCATCACCTCCTCTAGTGGTGCATTTTCAACGATTTCAGGGAGCGGAAGTTATATGCCGGCCTCGATCTCTTATGCCGGTAGATGGAGCATCTGATGCTTTCAGTGACATAGTTTGATCTCGATCTATTATCCCCATAGTGTAGCATTCAAGAGCTTGTCCCGCCATTCATACAAGCCAATCAATAGCTTTCCATTGATTTCCTATTTTCCTTCCCATCTTGATATTTTTCATGGGATAGGATAGTTGGTTTCCATGGTGTGTCTCCATCTCATTGTTATTTCATCTCATTCTCATAGGCCATGCGAATCAAAAGCATAACCCGTTAGTGATCCAGCTACGACCAATGGATCCTACCCATTCTACATCACCTATTGTGGTAGGGTCGAGTTCTCCTGCTCAACCTTCTACCCTAAAGGTGGTGCGAAAGGAGTGGCGACCCCGAAGCATCGTGGTCATCCCTTCATCAACTTTTCCCATACAACTAGATATGGAGATGGTGATAGTTATTACAGATATCCTAGATGATAGTCCAGTTGCACTAGTGGTAGCAAAACATCCTAGGATTGTTGCCCCTCTTATGGCTAGTAACAGTTAGGAGCATCATTCATCCAGTGAGTACAACCTACACAGGATTGATTCTTTAGTGACAGGCGAGGTCCGGTGCCTCTAAGTGCACGATAGTGATCACACCGGTCAGCCTAGATTATTTGTACTTGCTCAGATGGACTATTTTTTAGATGAGATAGTTGCACATTATTTCATGGAGAAGAAGGAAATCTTGGGGTACGATGGTCAGATGAAGAGAAAGTCAGCTCGATCCCAATGAAGATGACTTGTTGGAAGACTCAACTGGAGTCTGCATGGTTGACACTAGAGGATCTCTTCTTAAGGAACAACAAGCCATGGAAGGTGATGAGGTTGATCAGGAAGACATCGCAGCATCAGCCCAGCACCTCCAACATCAGTTGAGATAGAAGGATGAGAAGATTGATAGGATGGCACGTCAGTTAGAGGACTTGTTAGTAGCAATTTTAACGCTTCAAAAACAAGCCCCTTTAGTTGATCCTACTACAGTCGACATCAATCTGTCTGAGTTAGTGCATCTCTTGGACCCAGTCAAGACTCTACCTCCCATTGAGCAAGGTAGCACTAGCATGTATAGGAAGGTAGTGGAAAGTACCTCCATACAAGAAAAAGATATAAAATCCATGGTTGAGCAATGGGTGAGGGAAGCTTTGGCTCAAGCTCAGGGAGGATCATCGGTTCCAAAGGGTAGACCCTACCCAAAGGAATTTGATGCTATCCAATATCCCAAGGGTTTTGTGCCTCCTTCCTTTAGAAGCTTTGATGTGGAAACAGGCAACACATACACATTTAGGCCAATTGTTGCAACTTCGGTGGATGCTTGCTTTACTCCTTTTCATTTATAGATAGCGAGTATTTCTTTTGATTGGTATGTTAAACTGCCCAACAATTTAGTAAAGACATTTGTTGAGTTAGAGCAACTCTTCATCAAGAGGTTTGCTGGAGCTCAACAAAGGGTTACTGTAGGTGATCTCATTGTTTAGACACCCAGATGAGTCCTTGTTGATTATATTCTCGATGGGGTAACAGTATGAAGTGTAAACGGTATCTAAACAACATGCCATTGAGATTCTCTTGAAGAATATCCATGGCTCGATTAGCCTTCATGCTTAAGGGCTTCTATCAAGACATTTGAAACTAATCAACAAGGTAGCTAGTCTACAAGGAGAAAAGTTTCTTTTCAAGATCGGTTGCTAGCGAGCATAAGGTTTATGAACAAAAGCTAGGAATAGTAATAGTGATTGATAAGGGGAAGCGACAGCTAGAGATGGTCGAGACCTGATCTCTCCACCAGGCAACCCACCTCCAGCTCCTCCATACCACACCTCCTCCACCATACCATCGGCGGCACATGCATGCTCAGCCAGTAGCTATGGTCCACTACTCTTTTAGATAAGTTAAACAAACCTTATTCTTTTAAGGGTGTTATCGAAACTCTTTAATCTCTTAAAAACGATTTTAACTACCAAGCCTAGGAGACCAGAGTAGAAAAGTCATGATCCAAACTTTTTCCCTTACCATTGTATGCGCCATATTTTGGAGGATTGCTTCAATTGACCACATAGTTTCAAGATGGTGTTAGTTATCCCAAAGGAATACCTTATGGAAAAACTTCCTTCAATTCCTTAAGTGATCTACCCATATCTCTATCTAAAACTCTTGGATATCATTTATCAAAACTTCCGCATTTAAATCTTTCTGCAAGGAAGGTTTGTGGGGTGCAGAAGCACATGTGTCGGTCCAGGTTTAGCCATCAGGTCTCTTTTTTCTTTCTTCTTCTTTCTATTTCTTCTAGTAGAACTCTTGTATCAGTGGATAAGGGCATCAAATCCTTACTCACTCACTTGATTTCTACTTTGGACCTCCAAACAATTCCAAGAAATTGAAGAATAAAGCTAGTTTGAATTACATCTATGTCTCTTTTGATGGGTTATTTTCTTCTATTCCTAATGATAACTCTTCAAGTATAACTAACTATAAAAATTTTGATCTTCCTCTTTCTGATTCAGAGTTAGACTTTCTAACTCTGAATACTACTAGTTTACCTCTTGAGATAGACTTGGAATCATCCGATTTTAAGAGTTCCATAGGAGAAGCTGTAAGTGAGCCTGATGTGCAGGTAGAACCTTCCACCACCCATAAGAGATCAGTCAACCTCAGAGTGGCAGGTTCTACCTCCCACAAGATAGAGGAAAATAAGTCATTGATACTGAAGGTCAAGAAGCCCTTCCACAAGATGCTTCACTCTTGGATATGCTTGTGGAAGATCAGTCGAAGGTGGACTACAATGTCCTTTCTCATCTAAGAAAGTTTGTCTAATGCATGATGAAAAATCACTAATCAAGGCTCTCCTTTATCCTGAAATATGCTTAGCTCAGTTGGCCGCTATAGGTGAGGAAGCACATTACAAAAAATAAGCTCACGGGATCACCTTCATAGATGAAGAACTTCTTCTAGAGAACAACCATCCATCCCTACATCACGTTGATATGGATAGGTTGACAGCCAGTGCTTGTGGTGTGCATCGGTAATTATTATGCGTCTAAAGAACCTTGCTTATTTGAGGATCGACATCTCCACACTCCGAGGAGATCGGATGATGTTGAGAGGATTCAATGAACAAGGTGAGTGGGCTTTAGGTTCTATAGTGGTACCTTTGGAGATAGGTGACTAGAAGACTGAAGCTAAGTTTTACATCATTGATTTGAATACTTCGTTCACTACTTCACTTGGTAGGCCTTAAATACATTAGAACATGATCATTTCATCCTCCCTCCATTAGTGCATCGAGTTCAGAAAAGATGGAATTGAATACAATGTCAATGGAGATGAAAAGCCATTTCCAGTTAGAGAGGTTGCGATTTATGAGGATGCGACCTACTATCTTCCTCAAAACACCCTTTCTCGTGAACTTGGACAAAATTCAAATGCAAAATCAAAAGAAAAATAAGATGAAGAAAAAGAAAAGATAAAAGAAAATGAAAAGAAAAATAATGGTCCAAGTGAACAAGAAAGGGGAATTAAAGAAGAAATAGATCCACATATCATATTCCACCCATAGTTCATTCTATCATATGGACATGTGAGTAGGATGGTTCAACTCCACCTAGAGGTAGAGGTAGAAGAGGCGTTCAGGTGGGAGACCCTAGTTGGCCTTGACCAATAGAGGTCATGTTCCTTCATAGGAGTACCCTACTATTCACATAGACTTGGAATCCCGAGTCCAATGTGATTAGTATATACCAACCCTTGGGTTCCATTGGAGGTGACTTTTTATCCAGAGAAGACCAGGCCTCCAAGCAAGCAAACTATTCAATTTGGTTTATGTGAAACTATTAGTTGGGAACCTTAGCTCTTACCTCACTTACATCTCAAAGTTGAAGGTTTTAGTAGTTAAGGAAGTCCCTAAGTCTTCTAGTGATGACATGAAGAGAAGTTCTTTTTTGGGATCATCTTCCTCAAGCCCCAAGTTGATGTAGAGCTTGAGGAAGATACTTTTAAAGAATTAATGGAATTACCTTTTGACTTTTACTCGCCTTGTGTTCAAAATCTTATACAGAAAGGTTTAGTTCCTCACACATGGTCCAAGCATAGGTCAGAATACTTTGAAAAGCTATGGAACAACAGGTAGGGAAGCACAATCAAGAGAGGACTAAGTTTGGTGAGTGGGCAAGTCAATGATTATTGCTAGTTATTACCAACCATTTAGAATCTGATAGTTTCTTCTCACATCCCCAACTCTTATGAGAATGTGTGTTTAGAAACTTCAAAAAATTTTGATGTTCTCCAAGTCAAAGAGCACTGCTAGAATTTGATGAAGAAATTCATTCAACAATTGACAAGATTAAAGAAATCAACCTCGGGACCAAAGAAAATCCATGCCTAACATACATCAGTTCATTGCTAAATGAAGAAGAAACTAATTACTTAATTAGGTTATTGATTGAGTTTAAAGACTGCTTCACATAGAGTTATGAAGAGATGCGATTATCTCCTGACGTAGCAGTCCACAAGCTAGCAATAGACCCAACGTTACCCCTATTAAGCAAGCTCTAGACACATGTGATTAGAATTGAACAACGGTCATTTTAAAGTCAAGAAATTGATCGATGTTGGTTTCATTGGAAAAAAATATCCTACTAGTTAGCTAGTGTCATCCCGGTTAAGAAGAAGAATGGCCAAATTTGCATTTTGCAATTTTAGGGACTTAAATAAGGCATGTCCTAAGGATGAGTTTCCTCTTCCTATACCCAAGTTAATGGTGGACATCACCTCATCTCATGCGGTCTTTCTCTTTCATGGATGGGTCATCTATAACCAAATCAAGATGTCTCAAAGATGAAAGAAACACCTTTTTTGAACCCGAGAATCTTTTGTTATAGGGTCATGCCTTTCGGCCTTAAAATGCTACATACCATGACTCATCTTCAATGAACTCATCCATCATCAGGTTGAGTGCTATATTGATGATCTAGTAGTCAAAAGTAGAAAAAAAGGAAGACCACCTCTTTGACTTGAGAGTAGTTTTTGAACGGTTAAGACAATATAACCTCAAAATGAATCCCCTAAAGTGTGCATTCGGAGTAGCTTCAAGGAAATTCCTTGGGTTTATTGTTCGACACCAAGAATAGAAATAGATCATGAAAATATTCAAACCTATCTTAGAAATGCCACCTATTAAGAGTTTAACTCAACTCAGATCCTTTCAAGGATGGCTAACATGTCTAAGATGCTTTATCTCAAACCTCTCAGGGAGATGCAAGCCATTCTCAGCACTTGTCAAAAAGGATGCCAAGTTCAAGTGGGATGACAAGTGTCAACATGCTTTTGAAGACATCAAAGAGTACTTGGTGAAGCTGTCAGTTCTAGCAGCCACTCATCCTTTACTGCCTTGCATTGGATGACTCTCTCGATGCTTTATTGGCCCAAGCCAATGAAGAAGGAAGGAGGGGACTCTCTACTACCTTGTCATCGATTCCTCTAAAGTGAACTATCCACCTATTGAAACATTGCCTAGCTTTGATCTTTGCTTCCTAAAAGCTACAGCATTATATGCTTTCTCATAAGGTGACTTAATCTCTAGAACAAATCCACTATAGTATCTCATGACACGGCCAATGCTATCTGGACATTTGTCTCATTGGTCCATAATTCTCTCGTAGTTTGATATCACATTCCCCTCTGTGCGATAAAAGGATAGGCATTAGCGAATTTCTTAGCAACACACCCACTTCTTGCTGATTCTCTGCTTAGTGATGATCTCCCCGATGAACAAATCATGAACTTAGGGGAGGCCGATGGAGAGATGTATTTTGATGGTGCTTCTTTTCTTAAAGGTGAAGCACCATGATCTATTCTCCGAAAGGGTAGGAATAGTTCTTCTAACTCCAAATCATGATGATGAGATTCTCATACTATCTTTCCAACCCACACACAACAAATGAAGGCTATGAGGCTTTGATTGCTATGAGTTAGCCATCACTATCTGTCAAGAGCATCAACATCTTTGGGGATTCTCAATTGGTCATCAACTAGATTGGGTCTACAGGTTTTCAAACCCAAGCTTCATCATTACTACGAGTATACCATGAAGCTGTTGGCCCAAATTCCTGAAGTCACCATCTACAAGGTTCCTCGAGCAGAGAATGCAGTAGCAGGTGCTTTAAACTTGCCAAAGAGTTGGCATGTCCGGAAGATGAGTCCATTTCAATAAGGGTCCAAAATAGACAAGCCCTATCCTTTATTGATTCTGAACTCATCGAGAGACATTCTCTTGAAGGGGAGGTTATCATTTCCAAAATGTATGAGGAGCTAGTTTGGAGGCAATCATTCATAGATTAATTGAACGTCGACAAACTACCTCAAGAAAACTCACAAGCCCATCGTGAAAAAGAGCTCTCTCCTCTCTTGATGGCACCTATCGTGGTCCTTTGACCAAATGTGGTTATATTGTTTAGACAAATATGTTGCCTGTGGCATTGTAATTGAGGTACATTTCGGTCTATACGGAGCTCATCAGTCTGGCCTGAAGATGAAGGCGAAGATCAGGTGACTTGGATACTACTAGCCCTTGATGATCATAGACTGCATGGATGTAACTAGGAGATTTCATTAGTGTCAGGTGCACGGTGTGGTCCTTCAGCAGCCACCCAACACTCTACACCCTACATTGGCCTCATGGCCATTTGAGTGTTGGGGTACCAACATTGTAGGTCTGATCGATCCTTATTATTCCAAGGGGCATCGATTCATCTTAGCTGCCATCGACTACTTTTCCAAGTGGGTGAAAGCCATCCCACTTAGAGAGGTCACACCTCACCATGTGCTTCAGTTTTTTAGAACCATATCATATAGGTTTGGGTGCCTCGATTATATTCGATAATGGTATTGCATTCAAAAGCATAAGATCAATAGCTACACTAAACATGGTATAGATTGGAGATACTCCACCATCTCTACCCTAGAGCTAATGGCTTAGTAGAAGCATTCAACAAAACTCTCATCATAGATAGAAGAAGACTCTTGATGACAACAAATGATTGGAAGCAGTGGTTGGTTGAAGCCTTGACCCACATACCAACTCCAACTCGTATCCCATTTTCTTAGTGTATGGGTCAGTTCTTCCTTTAGAGTTCAACTCCCACTAAGGATAGCATTGGGTAACAAGATTACTACCGAGTAGAATGCAAAATTATGGTTAGAAGAGCTTGAAGGTTTGGAGGAGAGTCTCCTATGGGTGTGCCAAAATCTCGAGTTGTACAAGGCCAAAATGATTCAAGCTCACAACAAGCTGGTCCACCCTAGGTCTTTCTGAGTAGGAGAACTTGTGTTTATCCTAAGGAGACCAATTTTGCCATCGAAGATGGGAGGCAAGTTTGAACCCACTTGGGAAGGCCCTCATAGAGAAGGCCTACCAAGGAGGATCTTATCGACTTATTGATTGTAAAGGGGAACACCGCAATTAATGGGCTCTATCTAAAAAAATATTACCCATGAAATAAATCATGTTTGAAAATAATCATTAATAAAAGAACAAAATTTGATTCCATTCATCAAATCTTCTCTTCTTTCAAAGTGTTGTTTGCTTGTCTTGCGAATCCGTCATGATGTGTCTAGGGTAGGTGTAAGAGTCCCCCAATGGCATCCTATCCCTCTTTCACAACACAAACATAATCTCCATGCTATTAGAATAGGTGTAAGAGAACATCCTATTTTTGATTAGCATAACTAAGTTAGGTGTGAACCCAAGCATCCTTTCTTAGTGGGAATCTGCCATTGGCATCATTTCATCAAACCCCTTTAGTGTGTTTAAGATAGGTGTAAGAGTCCCCCAGAGGCATCCTATTCCTTTTAACACATGTATAATAATAAATATAAATCTTTTGTCTCAAACTATTTTGATGTGGGAGAAAGCTTCCTGTGGCACTCACTCTTTAGCTGCTCTAGGTTGGGTCTACATGCTACCTTGCTAGTATGTCACCCTAGTCATTGTTTGGAGATGTGAGTCCCAGCTTTCTTCCTAACTTGACCATTGCAAACGGCCTTGTTAGTATGGTAGCCTTCACTGCCTGGATACCTCATGTTGACTTTGTTTAAGAAGATGAGTCCCATGCTTTCTTCTTGAACTAGCCATGCTTTAACTAGGTTGAGTATATTTGAGGTTTAGGATAAGTCCCAGAGGCTCCTTTCCTCTTGACTACTTTTGAGTTGATATAAGTCCCTAGGCATTCACTTAGTAGTCTCCTAGGTGGATAGCACTGTCGAGAAAGACTATCCCAGAATCGGTTCTATGAGGATGTGAGTCCCCGGGCTTTCTTCCTAGACTGATTGTTGCAAACTGATGGGCACCTTAGGTTGGTTGATGTTCACTATGCTGACAATGACTCACCCAGTGGTTACATCACTCTTAGCGGATGTGAGTCCTCGCACTTTCTCCTTGAGTTGGACACCGAATACCTATTGGATATATGACTAAACATGTCATCTTCTCCAGGGTGTTAGATTAAGTAATCAAGTCCTTGGATCATTTATTTAGACACTACAGGTTACGGATTAGATCCCCTTTCTAGTAGCCACCCTTTTGGAAAAATTTGTTCGTGGATGTGATTCTCCCTTGGTTAAGTAAATCTGAGATAGGACTAGGCTGATATAAGCTCCTTCTCAGTTTGATCCCTCACAAACTAACATGGTCCACGATAAAAAACCAAACTAAATAAAATAAACAAAATTAATTCACTTTTGGATTAGAAATTCAATTTCCCAAAGGGCCCCTTTTCCCAAGCAGACATCCTATCTTTAGGGTAGTGTGAGAACTCTATATAAATTGCGACTAGAGTTGAGATAAATCCTGTCGTACTCACTCGTAGTCACCCTTAGGTTAGGTTCAATCTATTTTTCCATAAGAGTTACCCGGTCATTCGCTTTGAAGATATAAGACTATGATGCATTCTTTCTAGCATGATTGTGCAAACCAACGGCGACCTAGGTCGGGTTGATTTGTTGCCCAAAGCAATTCACCTAGTGATCTTTTCTAGTGGAAGATGTGAGTCCCTCGAGCTTTCTTCCCTTCAATTGATCATTACGAAAGGCACTCCTTTGGTTGGATAGTTCTCCCATCGGGAAGCTACTCCCTTTGGTTTGAAATGATAGGTCTAGGCTTTATAAGCTCCTTCTCAGTATGATCCATCGCAAACCAATGGAATCCGCAAACAAATTAAAAATGATATTAATCTTTGACTATCTTTGAGCTGATTTAAGTCCCCCAATGGCATTCACTTAATAGTTAGCCCTAGGTCGGGTTTGATTTGTTGCCCAAAGCAACCAATTACCCCAGTGGTTTCTTATTTCTAGAAAATGTGAGTCCCCATGCTTTCTTCTTAAGACTTGACCATTATATACCAAAAGGCAGTTCCCCTTTGGTTAGATATTCCTACCTCATGGTAGGTATACTTATCTCTTTAAATTGGTAAATCTGAGTTAGGTCTAGGCCTCCATGGCCCCTACTTAGTGCAGTTCATTGCAAACCTATGGGATCCATCATAATTGAAATAAACAAATCTAAAAATAAAATCAATCTTGACTATCTTTGAGTTGATCTAAGTCCCCCAGCAACATTCACTTAATAGTTAGCCCTAGGTTGGGTTCAATCTATTATTTTGCCAATAGATTACCCCAGTAAATGATCTCTACTTTGAAGGATGTAAGTCTACTATACTTTCTTCCTAGTAGAGCTACTGTATACCAAAAGGCATCCCTTTGGTTGGCTAGTCCTACTATGTGCTTAGTAGACTACCGCTTTGGATTGGTAAATCTGAGTTTGGTCTTAGCCTCCATGGCTCCTACTTAGTGTGGTCCATCACAAACCAACAGGGCTGATCTCAAAAAAAGAAAAAAAAATCAATCCTGACAAAATTAAAACAAATTCAACCCTCTTCCCAAATGGAACTTGAACAAATATTTTTCTCCCTAGTGAGATTCAAATCAAATCTAACCTTTCATCCCCTTGTGGATGACTTAAACCTGCTTTCCTAGTGGAAGGTTCACACTCTATCCATTAGTGGATTCTTCCCTTTCTCTTATGTCTTGGACATAAGTAGAGCCACATTGCACTAAGCTCGATTCTTTCTTCTTGGGTTAAGGATAGATTGTTTATGTTAGTGCTTGTGATCTTTGGTTGTTGTTGATCATTTTGGTCAACCAATGCGTGTTTCTTGTCAGTCACACCACACTTATTGGGCTCCCTTTGTTGACCTCATTTTTTTTGAATGAGCTCTCAACCCCTCCATCTCAGACATAGGACTCCTCTGAGACTTTAAGAGATCCTTAGTCTTAAGACACATCTAGTGATTAGGTGGACACTCAAACCTAGCCCTAGAGACTTAGAAGAGTTAGCCATAGAATAGGTCATGCCTTAGGGGTGTTAAGAAAATTTCCTACCCTTAGCTTGAAACATTCCTCACTTTCCTTCTTTCAAGTCAAACTCCAAATCAATCTCATTTGATTTCCTCCAAACTTAAATCAATTCCATTTGAAATCCATGATTGAAATCTATGACTGAAACCCATGATCAAAATCCAACAAAATTCCTATGCTCAAAATTTTCTAAGTCATTAATCTTCCCTTAAGGACTTAACCAAAATTATGGTCAAAACCAATTCAAATCTTTGAGATTTTCTCATAATTCATTTATATTTCCATTTATATTTACATATATAAATAAAATATAAATTCAAATCAATCAAATTAAACTCAAAATTAAATTCTCAATTTAAAATTTTCCTAAGTCCTTAATTTTCCATTAATGGACTTAGCCTAAATCTTGATCAAACCATTCAAATTGAGATTTTCTCAAAATTCATTTATATCCTCATTTATATTCACATATATAAATGAAATATAAATATAAATATAAATCAATCAAACCAAATTCAAAAATTCAAACTTCAAACTCCAAAATTTTCCTAAGTCCTTGAAATCCTTCTTAATATACTTAGCCCAAATCAAGATTAAACCACTTCAAATCCTTAAAATTTTATAATGATCCATTTATATTCTCATTTATATTCACATATATAATGAAATATAAATTCAAACAATCAAAACTACTTCCAAAAATTAAACTCAAATCCACTCAAAATCCAATTTAAGTCTTTCAAGTCAAAATCTTGAACTTAGCCAAATCAATTTTAAATCAAGCCAAACTCTATATTTTCTCTCATGATTCTATCAAACCTACAATCATGAGCTCATATATAAATACAAACTTCAATTACTCAATCAAAAATCAAACCCAAAATCCTTACATGTTCACCCTTTGAATATGAGATTGTCAAAAGGATCAAAACCCATTTGACTTCAAACCACTTATAAATGGATTTATATTTCAATCATAAGTCCATATACAAGATTAATCAAGCTCAAATCAAGCTTTGGCCAAGCCATTTGACCCACTTAGGTTCACTTGACCCAAAGTGACCTAAAGTACCCTTATGAGTCAAATTCTAATCATAACCAAATTGGATTGAACCAAACTCATCTATGTCTCTCATCATGATCAACAATCATCATGGGTTGATTAATCAATCAAATTGGGTCAAACCAAGTCAAACCTAAGGGTTGACCAAGTCAACACTAACCCAAAATGAAACCAAATTCCACCATATTGATTGAAACCATTGATCTAAGTTCGCATGACTATGTTTGAACTTGACCAAGTCAACATTTGAGCCTAACCAATTGGCCACTTGACCCAAGTTGACCCATTTTGACCTAAAATCAAAATGTGTCAAAACTTGATCTAAGCCAAATTGATTAAACCAATGGGTCAAGTTCATTCCAAATCACTTGTTGAACTTGACCAAAGCCTCAATTGGCCAACTAACCTTGCCCAATTGACCTTAGACAACATGACTAAAGGGTCATGTTGAGTGAAATTTGAACTTAACCAAAATTGATTGAAAATAAGATACCAATCCACTCCATATGACTAACTAACCTAAACCTACTACCCTTGACCTACCTCAAATAAATCAAATGGGTCAAATAGGTCAACTTGACCCATTTGACCTAAATGAAGTCATATGAGCCAAATTCAAAACTAATCCAAATTGAACCAAACCAAAGCCACCAAAATATTTCAAATGGTCATATGAACTTAACCCAACCCTTGGTTTGACCCAATTTGATCGATTGGTCAACTTGACCCAAGTTGACCCATTTTGACCTAAATTGGTTAACATGAGCTAAACCCTATCAAATGAATTTCAAATCTAATGAAACTTGGCCAAATCTAGTTTCTCCACATATACCATATCCAGAGTGGATCAAAATGACCCAAGATTTCTGCAGCTGGGCCATGTTTGGCTTAATCCATGGGTAATTTGTCCATACCCTCTTCACATTCACTTGAGGCTTTCTTAAAAGCTCAAGGGGACTTAGTGAAGAGTGATGCACCCAACCCAATGGGTTTGTGTCAGGCCAATTGTTCCCTAGACCAAACCCGCCTCCATGGGTCAAAACTCCCAATTCAAAACCCATCTCCCACTTAAATTCAAGCACATGGGATGTTAGCAATCCACTACTTGGCTCAAGCCGACCATATGCACACTCCTAACAGCTCAAACAGCCTTTCCATTATGATCAATTGGATCAAAATGGCACATAATCTTACGGCCATCCGATCCTTCAAGGGGGAGATATGCTCCACTTAATTCATTTGAATTCTAACTTCCCCTTCATCGATTGAAGCTAAGGAACTCTGAGCAAGCCTTAGAGAGGATTCCTAAGCTTCTTAGAGAGGATTTGAAAACTCCATTTCTTGGTTTTCAGAGTTTGAAAATAGGGGAGGTCTATTGAAGAGCCAACTTCCTCTTCACTCAATTTCACTTCAATTACTTTTGCATACTCCATCAGAGAGGCAAGTCGAGTGCACCCAAGCTCTCTTTGAAGTTCTAAAGGCAAGGGGAGACCTAGCTCGATCATAGCTACAAGCTAGCTAAGGAGGAGTTGGTCTATATACCAATCCACTCAACCTTAACTACTCAAAACATCAGCAAGGCTTCATCTCAACTAGGCGAAGCTTCTCCAAGGGAATTGAGCGCCGGTGATCACCTTCGGTGATGTATGGGATTTTATGACCATTAAACTCAATGTGGTGTGGAGATTTGTGAAATAAATTTTAATCCCATGGAGTTTTGACTGTTGGATGTGCCGCTCTTTAGCTTTAGATGGTGTGGGTTGACTTTAGTTTGAATCTGAGCTCAATCGAGCTCGGATCATCCTCTTGACCATGGACAATCTCTGTTGATCAAGGGGAAGAACTTGGGAGATCTCAGCCATCCATCCGCACATTTTGGTTGGGTGGCTGAGATATCTCCCCACATTTAGAAATCTCTTACCCATTATAAAACTGTGGGGAGATCTCTGGTCGTCCGATCTTTGATCGGACGGCCGAGATCAAATCACGTCCGCTGCCAGCCACCATTTTTGATTTAACAACTTAAGTGAATCCCTCATGGCATGATGCATGTAAAGCACGCTGACCGCCGCCGCCACGCGTCGTGCCGTGAACAGTAGGGTTAGTTAAAATGTTTTAATTAATTCTAATTAACCTATGGATCTTTTAAAATTCATAACTCCCTCTAAAAAAATTAGAAAAATATGAAATAAAAACCTATGGAAAGATAATTAAATATAGAATATTTTAAAATTAATTTCAATGGGTTTTAAATTATAATTTTCTTTGATTTTAGGTTGTATTTGAAACTTTATTTTGCTAATTACATCTTAATTAAGCCTCTCTTTAATCCCAAACTTCTTGGGTATAATTTAGGAGATGACTTCTGCCTCCCCTAATTTTCTTGGGATTTATTGAAGGATTGATTAGGAGAATTTCATATGGATTTCTTAATTACCCTCCTTATGTAATTAAGCATAATTAGGGTATGATTAGTGGTTTTAATCTATGATTAGGGTTGATTAAGATCAGATCTAGTAGATAGGAGGATTCAGAAATAATTTTGGCATATTTCCCTTAAGCTATTCTCTAAACCCCCTTTTTCTCTCCTTAATCTCCTCTTAATTAAGGGTTAATTCATTAATTATCCCCTTAACTAATTTCTAAAAATTCTAAAAAGTTTTAGAACTTGATTAATCTACTTTGGGTAGATGCTTGTGGTGTTTATAAGTTCAATTAAGGAAATCAAAACCCAATTCATACGTATGAAAGGGTATTTTGAAAGTACTTAAGCTAAACCCCTTAACTTAATTAACCTTTAATTATGAGCCAAATTACATTAGACCTATTTTTATTATGTGCATTGCAAATTTAAATTCCTTGTGAGTTTTTTTTTATGTCATCTCATAATTATTTTAATTATTCTGGTGTAGTGTTAAGGTTAATTAATTCATACCTTAACCTAATTAATATATAAAAATGGATCTAATTATCTAAAAATTAAACAAAAATATCAGACACATGTGGGAATGGGTTAGGAGCATCAAACTCAACTCACCTTTTCAAAATTAAATCAAACATCAAACTAAACAAAAAATCATATTGAATTCACTTTGATTTATTTTAAACTTTCTTATTCCATAAGAATTTCTTTAGGATTTAAGTGAAGTGAATATGTTTACATGCTTTCATTGCCCTGAATCTTTCCCCAACATGTTAAATTTGTATGTCATGTAGTTTCATGCATTCATATTTTTCAAATTCAAGTTTAAAATGAAATTGTTTACTTTATGCCAAATTTGTATGTGTTGGCTAAAATAGAAATATGAGTGGCTATTATCACTACTTAACTCAAATTATTTTCAAAACATATAAAGCAAATATCAAATCTGAAAGTATGCTACTTATACTTTAATTATAAGCTTGCATGTGAAGGATTATCAAGATATGTTTAGCATAGGTTTCCCTTCTCTTTTATGTTAGTGTAGTTTTGAATAGGAGTTGGTAAGATGTGGGGTTCATTTGAAAAGAACGTAACACTTTCCTAATTCCATACCCTATTTATCACTATGCTATCACCTAAGAAGGGTCACCTATACTTTCATACATAAATTGCATAAACAAAATGAATCCATTAATACAACTATCACCTAAGAAGGGTCACCTATACTTTCATACATAAATTGCATAAACAAAATGAATCCATAAATACAACTTTTGCATTCTTTTTTTCCATTTCATTTCTTTTATACACATGCTTATATTTAAGGAAAGTGGTATATTAGTCTGGAAAACCTGGGTTGAGAGAGGCTTTAAGTAGCTAAGTAGGTCTTGAACCCATACACCTGCTAACAATGGCTACTCAATTTACCTTCTTACTTTCATGTGTGTATGTGAATATTTGAATAAGGAAATCCATTTCTACTTAAGAAAAATCATGCATATTCAACTTCTAAATTTTCTTAAATGGATTGCTTAGCATCATCATAAAGTGTGTTAAATACTCTCATTTGTATGTATAGATATGCTTAGGGTCCATCCATATGCATGTTATATATGTTGGGAAAGAAATGAAGTAATGTGTGTTATGTGAATTTTGATTCATTTTATTTAATCTTAAAATGCCTTTCTTTTTTAATAGGTTTGTTTAGAGTTTATCTAAACTTAATATTAATTAAAAGATTTAATCAAAATATTCACCTAAATAAAATTAAAATGTGAATCTACTTTAGAAAATTCTTAGGTTAGGGAAGGAAAGAGAAGTTATATTCGCTTGCCCTCTCTTCATAACTTAGTAATTAATTATATGATACACTTAAACTAAATCAAAACATGAAATAAAATCAATACAAAATAATTAAATAACTTAAATGAAACCCTCCTCTAAATTGAACATGTTCTTCATACTTAGAAAATGTGAACATAAAGCCATAGCTAAGCATACCACACAAGCTTTCAAAGCACACACATTAGCCTAAGTCCCGACTTCTAAGTTAGGTCAGTGCATGATTTGATGTTTATTTTGTTTTGTGATATATGTTTTAGACTGGATGTTAGGGTGTATGCTCGTAAATCAGGGGATTGTGCTTAAGGGGTGCTATCATAAATAAAAATATAAATGCTTTTGCTTGCAGGTACTTTATTCTGCTAAGCATAATCTAATAGATCAGGTAGACTTCATCACCCATGTGTGGGGTGATAAGTCTAATATACATGCTTGAAATTTGTTTGGCTTTTTTTAGCTAACATTTATTTTATAGGTGTTAATAAGATATTCCTTTTTCATGTAAATTTATGCAATTAGGATTTTGGAATGATTGTTATGGGGATTAGGATGAGCATTGGTTATAAGATCCTATCTTATGTACCATGTGAAGCCTTAGAGCATATACCTTCTAACCATCCAAAAGAAGGAACCAAAGAAGAAAGAAGAAAAAAGAAGAATGAAGCTTGAAGACCTCCATAACAATGAATTCCTTGCTTAATTGAAATTTATTCATTTGTAATCCGGGTTGTATAAGGGTCGAGCTCGGCTACCCACATTTGATATTTTCGGGTTTGTGCAGTGATGCGAGACCACAACGGCCTTTTATTCTTTTTGTGCTTAGATTTATAAATTAATTGATGATTTGTTTAGCTTTTGCATTAAGTGGCATACTTTTCCTAGTTTCTTCCTTGCTTTATGTATGGCCTGGATGTGGATTAGGCTCTTTAGGAAAAAAAAATCTTTTACCCAACTTACCAACTCAAAATAGAAATTAAATAACTCATAACCTCACCTAAAGCTTAGGTTTAAAATCAAGATAAAAGAATTAGCAACCCCTTAATTGGATGAGCATTTCTTTTGTAATATCATGCACAACAGTATCTTATTTCACTCTTGATTAGAAGGCTTCCACCTTTGCTAGAGAAACTTGGCTTGACCTTTGAGAGCCATGGTGGAAACTCACCTCCTCCCTTCTCGCTAATTTTTGGCCAATAACCTTCTTTCTCATACATTAGTCATATGAATCTTATTAGCCTGAGTCAAAATAATTATCCAAATGAAAATAAAATGAAATTTGAATTGCATTAGATTTAGGTCATTTGAAGCATGCCTTTTACATGATCTAGTCTCTTTAGGGAGTGAGTTTAAGGACTTAGTCTCTTTCTAAATAAATAATATCCCAGCTATCTTGCATAAGCATAAAGACTTGTCTACATGTATTTAAAATCATAGGAGGAGTCAGCTAGCTACCACCCCCAGGCGGTTATAAGTCCAAGATGTCAGATGGTTTGTCCTTTCTTATGAAGGCAAACCAATTACCCATTTTTTCTTTAGATTTAGGTTGCACTTTCTTCCCTTGTCAAAGCTCCATAGATTTAGGTTCTGAGGTTGCTTCTCCCCTTGGTGGGCTATAACTATAATTCCTCACCTCTTAGGTATTTCTTTGATCATTTGTTAAGGAATCATAAGTCCTAAATTTCTAATAAAAAATTCAACTTAAACAAACTAAATCAATCTCAAAAATGTAAAGCCCAACTATAGGATAGTTTGAGATGTTTGTTAGGTTTCCTAGCATTATGGGCATCTCCTACTTATCTTCCATTTTGGCTTCAATAATAATCCCTCTCTTTGATCAATCTCATTTGATCTTTAAAAATTAACCAATCGATTGATAGTCCTTTCCTATTGAAATATTTGAAGACAACGATCATTTACCTTAATCGAGAGTTTTCTAAGGAATCCCCATTCCTTAAGATGTAATTAACTATGGGGGCTTGCCCCTATAGGGAACTTAATGAACCCAGTTTAAAATAAATCTTGCTTTACTTTTCCATATAAAGTAGGAGAAGAATCTCTGGTACATATGTAGACCCATCATCCTTAGGAGTCCTTATTGAGGTGATCAGGTCCATTAAAGGGCAGTGACTTCTATCTTTTGAGATAGTATACTATTTCCTTGGTGATGTACCCAATCACTTGAATAAGTACATATGTGGATTTGCATGGAGTCCTAAAAAGATAAATTTTTATATGTCTTACATTTCTTTCTCTCTGTAGATTTGAAGGCGACTCGTATAGGAATTTTTCACCACAAGTATATATTTTATATATGGCACTACCGCCATATAAATAAGTGGCATGCTTTTTCTAGTTTCTTCCTCGCTTTATGTATGGCCTGGATGTTGATTAGGTTCTTTAGGAAAAAATAAATCTTTTACCCAACTTAACAACTCAAAATAAAAGTTAAACAACTCATAACCTCACATAAAGCTTAGGTTAAAAATCAAGATAAAAGAATTAGCAACCCCTTAATTGGATGAGCATTTCTTTTGTAATATCATGCACAACAGTATCTTATTTCACTCTTGATTGGAGGGCTTCCACTTTTGCTAGAGAAACTTGGTTTGACCTTTGAGAGCCATGGTGGAAACTCACCTCCTCCCTTCTCGTTAATTTTTGGCCAATAACCTTCTTTCTCATACATTATTCACCTCCTCCCTTCTCATTGATTTTTGGCCAAAAACCTTCTTTCTCATACATTAGTCATATGAATTTTATTAGCCCGAGTCAAAATAATTGTCCAAATGAAAATAAAATGAAATTTGAATTGCATTAGATTTAGGTCATTTGAAGCATGCCTTTTACATGATCTAGTCTCTTTAGGGAGTGAGTTTATTAGTCTCTTTCTAAATAAATACCTATCTTGCATAAGCATAAAGACTTGTTCACATGTATTTAAAATTAATAGGAGGAGTCATGGCCACCCCCAGTAAGTCCAAGCCGATGGTTTGTCCTCTCTTATGAAGGCAAACCAATTGCCCATTTTTGCCTTAGATTTAGGTTGCACTTTCTGCCCTCGTCAAAGCTCCCTAGATTTAGGTTCTGAGGTTGTTTCTCCCCTTGGTGGGCTATAACTATAATTTTTCACCTCTTAGGCATTTCTTTAATCTTGTGTTAAGGAATCATAAGTCCTAAATTTCTAATAAAAAATTCAACTTAAATAAACTAAATCAATTTCAAAATTGTAAAGCCCAACTATATGATAGTTTGAGGTGCTTGGTTTCTAAGGCATCTCCTACTTATCTTTCATTTGGCTTCAAGAATAACTCTCTCTCTTGATCAATCTCATTTGATCTTCAAAATGAATCAATCGAATAGTCTTTTCTTATTGAAATCTCAAAGACAACGATCATTTACCTAATCGAGTTTTCAAGGAATCCCATTCCTTAGATATAATTAACTATCTTCTCAGAACTTAATGAACCCACTTAAAATAAATCATGCTTTACTTTTCCATGCAAAGTAGGAGAAGAATATATATCATCATCATAGAGTCCTTATTGAGGTGATGAGGTCCATTAAAGGCAAGACTTCTATCTTTTGAGATAGTATACTATTTCCTTGGTGACGTAATCTCACTTGAATAAGTATATCTGGATTTATGGCTAAAAGACAAAAATTTTATAGGTCTTGTATTTCTTTCTCTCCGCAGATTTGAAGGCAACTCGTATAGGAATTTTTCACCATAAGTATATATTATTTATATGGCGCTACCCAAAAAGACAAATATTTATAGGTCTTGCATTTCTTTCTCTCCGTAGATTTGAAGGCGACTCGTATAGGAATTTTTCACCATAAGTATATATTATTTATATGGCGCTACCCATAGCAACTTATATATATATATACTTATAACATCCACAACAGCTTTTCAAAATGTTGCTTTCCCCATAGCAACTTTACAACCAGCTTTACAAAAAGTTATAGCTGCCCCAATCGAACCCTATCCCTCATGAACTGAGAGTGCAAAACCAAGTTAGGCGGAATAACAAATGAGGAGAATGGAAGGTTGAGGGAAATTGGAGAATTATTATCTTTTAAATTGGTTAATTACTTAATAATAATATTCTTTAATCTCTACTGATGACATGTCAAGCTTACATGTCTCTATTGACATCATTTTTAGAATAAAGAAAACAAAAGTTAAACAAAATTAAAAATTTCCATTAAGACCATCATAAGACCTAGAAAGTCCAATCTAAATCAATTGAACACAAAATGCATAAACATCTATGTGAGCGAGCTAATGACATGTATATCGAGATACATGAGAGATTATATATGGTAAATCAAATCAAAATTAAAGTAACCTAGATTAAAATGACTATTTGTCAAACATAATAAATTGCATAAAAGGGATATATATATATATATATATATATATATATATATATATATATATATATATATATATATATCTATTAAATATATATATTATACATTAATTTAAATTGAGCTTATTTAAATATATTTAAATAATATCAAATATAAATATGACTACAAATATAATTAAATAAAAAAATTTAAACCTTTATAAATTGATGTTATCAAAATAAAATTTGGCTAAAATTATATATATTGATGGGTTACCTATTCAAATTGAGCTTAAATAAATGTATTTAAATTCCTAGTATCAAATATAAGTAAGACTAAAAATATAATTAAAATTAATTAATAAATATAAAAATTTAAACCTTTATAGATTGATGTTATCAAAACAAATTTTGGCTAAAATTAAATTGAATTAAGCACATAATTATGATTATAATGTTCTAATATATATGTATATAAATATATATATATATATATATATATATATATATATATATATATATATATATATATATATATATATATATATATATATATATATATATATAATATAAAATTAATTAAATTATAATATTCTATGAAGCTTAAATTTTAAAATTAGAACTATTATTATTATGATTAAGTACTAACTAAAATTATTAAAGTAATTAGGCTCTATCATTGCAATTTGAAATTTAGTGTTTTCAAATCCCTACTATAACAATTATTTAAATATGAAATCTAGAAATCTAATATTTGCTAAAATTGCTCATAATGAGGAAACTACCTCTCCTTCATGAACAAGACTTCTAATGTTAATATGTGAGTCATGAACTACCAAGACTCCAATTATGTGACACGATATTTTTTTTGTTTTTTACTGTCTGACAACCCACTTTTAAAAGTAAAAGTTAAAAACCTTTCCCAGTTCCCAAAAATAACTACGGGAGTCTAAAAGTTAAAATTTTAGAGTTTAGGAGATCAACAAAAGCCATAGGAGTTAGTAATTGAGTTTGGAAGATTGAACAATTGAAATGGAGCTTGATAATGTGAAGGATGTCAACTTTGAAGATAATGTGGAGATTATAAACTTGAGTGATACAAATTCAGGTCTTTTAGAGTTAATTTGGACCTAAACTTATCGGTAAAGTAGTAAACACCTTTTTTGGAGTTTGATATTGTAAGAGAAATTAAGAAAGTTAATATTTTAATTTCATTTTAATATGCATATATGTTTAAATTTCATCAATAATGGTAAAGTAACGTTGTTAATATTTTAAAACTAAATGACTATATTTGTGCATCTTACGAATGTTATCTTTATATATATAAATTGTTGTTATTAAATGTGTGATTGCATAGGAATTATCTGTATTACTTGCACTATCGGTAATACTTATGTATATAAGATGTGTATAAAACCATAAAGACATTGTGTGCATGTATTCACTTGCTTATTGCATGCATGGTACATGTCATCAATGCTTTGTAAATAATAACTATATGTATGTACGTGGACTTGTACACATATAATACATATATATAACTTGTACATATGTTTTGTACATGGATGTCAATTCTATTGTATTTGCAAATTTTTTTATCATTAATGCTTATGTAGACTATATATAGTACCTTATACATAGAAAGTACACATTACGCATATATTCAATTTAAAATTTATTTACATTCTATATTTCTACAATGCTTTGTACACAAGAATTGAACATCCTGGACTTGTACACATATAGTGCACGCGGCACAATAGTCTGTACATTTGTACATCCCTCAAGTTCACACACTAATTATTTTAGTAGTTAAAGATTCTTCTTACTTTTTAGAATGAGAGTTATTCTTAAGAAAATGTTGGAGGATGTGAATGAGAATTGCTCATTTAAATAATAATTTTATATATGAATAATAACATCAGTATATAATTTAGTGTTATATAAACATCACATGTGTTTACAATTATATAACTAATAACAAAATATTGTATTGAATGTAGCCAGACATTATAGATCATCCTTGTATGGAAGCAACAATTAACAATCATGTTGTAGAACCTATCAACATTTTAGATTGCCAAGTTAAGAGTGAGAAGGAAGCATATGGCCTATATTATAGCTATTCTCATAAGGTTAGATTTAGTATTCGAAAAAATCATCACAACTATCAGCCAAATTCTAGAGAAATAAAATCCAAGGACTTTTTTAGCTCAAAATTGGTTTCAAGAAAGGTCTTGATCTTAATTCCTAAGTAAAATATCAAAAATCAAATATTAGAACTAGATGTTCTGCAATGGTTAGATCTTGTGTTGATGAGGATGGCATTTGGAATGTACAAAAATTTGTGGATAGCCATTATCATGAGCTAGCAATGCTAGATGACCAACATGTACTTAGATCTTGTAGGTCCATTAGTGTTAAAAGTTCTTAAGATAATGATAGATGTTGGGATAAGGCGGTTGAGGCACCTTCCTTCTGAGGACGGTGTTGAAACTATAGGCTTCTCTAGAAGAGATGCATGCTTATATTCAAAAGAGAAGAGATAAATGATCGAGAATGGAGACACTAGTTCTCGATTCAATTATTTAAAGTGGTGAATAATATGTTTTCTTGGGATGCGTAATTTTATGAATTTGATAGATTGCTAAATTTTTATTTGGGTGGATGGTATGGGGAGAATTAATTATGATTGTTTCAGTGATGTAATTATTTTGATACAAGCTATAGACTTAATAAATATAACTTAGTATGTGTGCCAATTATCAGAGTTAACAACCATTAGCAAAATGTATTGCTTAGTGTGGCATTCTTGTTTGAAAAAATAATTGAATCATTTGTATGGCTTTTTAAAATATTTATAGAATAATGGATAATAAGCATCCAACCATAATATTTACTAAGCAAGACCAAGCCATTACATTGAAGTTGTCATATACACATCATCAATTATGTCAATGGCATATCTCAAAGAAAGTTTCATTCAAAGTTTCATGCTTTAATAGCAACACCGGGGTCTTTTTATAAATGCTTAATAAGTTCAATTTGAAGGAGTTCGAGGAAGCATGGTCTGAAATGATATTAGAAGTAAGTTTAAAAAACTCATGTATGGTTGGAAATGCTTTACAATATAAGTAAATGGTCCACACCCTTCAACAAAGACTCATTCAAACATAGCGATCTTGTCTACACAGCATAGTGAGTCAACAAATAATGTTTGTCATGGAATGTCAAAGCCACTCAATTATACATTATTTGTTGGGTTTGGAGAAAGTTATGTGTACATGGTGAAGAAATTAACAAGATGAAGATTTTAAGTGCAGCAAATCTGAAATTGTACATTTAGTTAGGAGCTGTCCAATTTTAAAGCAAGCTTCAGCATTTTATACAAGAAAATTTTATTCTTTATTTGAAGTAGAATTTTTGAATGACATTGCTAGCACTAAATTTCTCTTCAAGTAATTCAAGTAATGTCATGTACATATCATGTGTACAAATATAAAAATATAATCCAACATAAAATAACACTCACTGCCTAAAAAAATACATGTACACAGTATGTGTACAATAAGAAAAAATATATTATTCATAATATAATCATTGAATTGATAAAAATATCATGTACACATCATGTGTACAAATAAAAAATATAATCTAGTATAGAATATCACTCACTGCATGAAAAACATATGTACACAACATGTCTACATTAAAAAAAAGAATATTATTCACAATCATCATTAAATTGATAAAAATGTCATGTACACATCATGTATACAAATAAAAAACATATAATCCATCATATAGTGACACTCACAGTCTGAAAAACACATGTACACAATATATGTATATTAAGATAAATGAATATTATTAATAGTCTAGTCATTAAATTAATTAAAATGTCATATACATATCATATGTACAAAAAAAAATCTAGTATAAAATGACACTCCTACATAAAAAATGCATGTACAAAGCATGTGTACATTACACAATTCAATCATTAAGTTGATTAAAATATAATGTACACATCATGTGTGCAAATAAAAAATGCATAATCGAGTATAGAATGACACTCACTATTTGAAAAATACATGTACATAGCATGTGTACATCAAGAAAAAAGAATATTGATTAAATGTCATAGCATGTGTATATTATAGTAACAACATTAAATTTATTAAAATGTCATGTACATATCATGTGTACAAAAAAAAACATAATCCAGCTTAGAATGGTGAGCACTGCTACAAAGACATGTACACAACAGGTGTAAATTAGTAAATGGAATATTCCTCACATTGCTTAACAAACTCATGTACACGACATGTGTACATCAATAAATAAATAAATGTTCTTCAGTTAGAACTTAACATTATTTTAATATCCATGTACACAGTATGTGTACACAAATAAAATGGACATCTAGGACTTAATAACTATTTTCATGCTCATGTACACAAGAGATCTACAAAAAACTAAAGAATCCAACATTCAAAACCCCTACTTACTGCAAACACATGTACACGATATGTAGATCAACAAAAGTGAATATTCTTCAGCCATAGATCTTAATAACGTTCAATGCTTATGTCCATAGCATGTGTACATTATAAAATTAAGCCAAAATGAAGATAAAATAAAATTGATGTACAATCAAATCTTTTCAATATACAGAGTATATACATCTTCAATAAACTAAAACCCTAAACTATAATTAAATCTTCTCACTATTTATATATGCATAAAATTTGAAACCTAAAACTCTTTCACATTTAATCACATATCTCCACTAATGAGAATGAAATATTACCTTCTGAAGCTAAACACACATGATAGCCTGACCGCTGAGGGGGTGAAAAATTTATTGTAGCCTTGAGAAGCAATGTCAGTCTCCCATAGTTATTTCTCATAATGGAAAAAGGTTTTTAACTTTTAATTTTAACAGAGTGGGTTTGGGTCAAGCTGTTAGGCTAAATAATAAAGAAAATATATGTCATCACGCAATTAGAGTTTGTATGTAGCTTTAGGTTCAGACTCTACATATAATAATTTCTCCATATCTTCTCTCTTACTATCGAGTACCCTTCTATCGAGAGACTCACACATTATCTCCATCTTGTGACTCTTTGTTCAAAAATTCTTCATCGCTCTTCTCTTAATTGGAAGACCTCCTTGATCCAAAGAAGCAGCACACCAACCCAGCTCCACATGAAAGATACTCAATCAAACCCCAAGTACTAACCTCTCCTACCTCCCACTCTCCCAACTAGCAACCACTTCAAGCCATGCTGCTCTCCTTATCTACTCTACACATCATGCACTAGGTGTCATCTTGTTCCCATCTATTGGCTAGAGAATCTTGGCTCTCCTTACTCTCATCTCGCAAGTTCCACTTAACTCTGCACAACTCATCTCCCATCCATGAAGACCCTGGGCTAAGAATTCTTGCAAGAAAGGGAAATGAAGAGGATACCCAAAGTGTGCTACTGAGCTATTTGGTAAGTGATTAAAGGCCATCGAAGGTTGAGATTTTGCATAAGCCATTGATTCTCTCAACCATGGCTTAGAAACTTGGGTTGCTAATTATAGTGAACTTCCTCCCAAATGTGCTAGTTCTTAGTACATATAATTGTGTGCTCTTGTCCAAAGCTCAAGGGGAAGCATATCCATTGGGTGATGTTTCCAAGAATAATCAAGGAAACTCCAACAAGGATGAATTTGTTGCAAAGAATGAAGATAGTGGAAGTTTAGTGTCATGTTCCAAGTAAAATAAAAAAAAACAAAAGATTCATCTTCTAATAATTCTGAAATTGTAGAAGTCTTTGATAACAAGAATATGGGAGATGAAAGGGAGGGAGTGGAAGTAGATGATGAAGAATAGGGAGAAGCTAATGAAGATAGTTTTGAGTTGGATTTGGCATGAAAAATGTTGAAAATAGCAAAAGCAATTCTTTTGCAAAGAACCCAAAATTCAATTAAGAAAGTAAATGTATTTTCTATGAGGAGGAAGAATAGAATTTAAATAGGAGGATTAAGTTGGATGGGGATCATCTAAGGGAGAAGATTTCTATCCTTCATCAAATGATTAATGTGTTTTAGGATGGAGAGTAGAAGCATGGGATAAATGACTTGGAGGGAAATTTTAAGATGAAGAGACTAAAGCAATTAGAAAATAAAAAATGAGAGTCTAAGGAGGATAAACAGTGAAAAGGTGATCAAAAACTTAATTGTAGGAGCATCATCTTGACCCAACAAAACTCTCCAATGCATCGGTTCTCCCTAACGTTGACTTTGATGAGATAAATTTCTCAAATACTTCGAAAGTCCTAGGAGTTTTATGTTCTATGATGTGAATGTCACCGTCATTAGAATTCAACTTTTAGATTCCTTGCACTTTAATTTTTGACCATTTTCAATGATATATGTTGTTGATTTCATACTATATTTGTTTAATTTAGAGAAGTTTTGATGAGCTGACAATGCCCATGGCGAGTGATGAGAGATGAAACCAAGGTCGTTTGTTCCATTTATTTGAAACAAATAGCCCTAATTAAGTTGAGTAGCATGTGATCTGATTTCACTTAGGTCATAGTTAAATTGTGGTTGTTTGATCTTTGATATAAGGGTCACAATTAATTTGATGTTTTCCTTTTAATTAAATTAAGTTAGATATATAAAAAAATTTAATTAATCTTTAAAACTCCAAAATTAACTAAATTTAAAAAGTCTAAAAGATGCAAACTAAACAAATATAAAACCTAAATAAAATTTAAGATTAAAAAATTAAATTAAAACTAATATTAAACTAATAATATTTTATACGGTCAAATATAACAAATTATTTGAATATAATTTGTGAAGCCAATTACGAATTAATTTAACGCTTTTTTTAAAAAATTGATTCTAAAGGGCAAAAAGAAAATTAATTGTATCCCATATACTTAATTAATGACAGTTAGAACTTAAAAAATTTATAATTAATATGAAAAATATTAATGTTTTAGTTATCATAATTAATAACCTAATTAATTAATCAAAATATATAAAATTCTAATCAAGTTTAAAAGAACTCACAAATTTCATGGACTCATAGGAGAGCTTTCATAAAATTTTGAGTTGATTTACTATGTATATTGAAAATTAATATCTATATAAGTGATTACTTACACTATAAAATATTAAATGATATAAATATAATTTTAAAAAATAATAATATCTTTAAAACATTCATCTTATTATTTCAAGTTGAGAGTTTTTTATTTTATGAATTTGAGAATTATTCTGATATTAATTATAAAATTTTATCTTAAGGATAGTCAAATAATAAAATTAAAATAATGTTAAATAATTATCAATATAAAAATTCATCATAAACGCTTAAAATATCTCAAGGCTTATGTTGAATTTAGAAAACAATTTCATGAAAATTTTAATTTCTTTCAAATGAAAACTAAAACTAAAAATTTATTATGATCCATGACTTAATTATTTATTAAAATAAAATGCCAATAACTAAATTAAAAAAAAAATCCATAAAACTTATTTTGTTTAGACTTTATTAGGAGTAAAGGTTAAGGTGGAGTGGGCCCTATCCTAAATGAGGCCTATTATTCCTAATACTCTTTAGAACATTAAATCCAACACAAAATTAAATTAAATTAAAGTTTAAAATCTTTCTCTAAATCATTAATCATTTGAATTAAAATCACCTAATGATAATAAATTGAATCTCCCTTTCAAATTACAATTCAAATATTGAAGACTAGCCTTGTCTCACCATACTAACCTTTGCACACACATTAGATTAATAGGTTAATGATCCTAAACTTAAGTTAGATTAATGCTTTATTGTGATGTATTAATTTTCTTATTTTATGGTGTACTGTTTTAGACTAGATATTATGGTTGTATTTTCGTAGTTTGAATGTTAGGGCGATGTTTATTAGATTAATAATATTTTCTACATGGGTTGTACTTAATAAAATGGGCCACTATATTAAAAGTATATATAAACAATTTGCTTATAGGTACTGCTTGTATAAGCCCCTAAGCATAATCCATTATGATATGTGGGTTTGGACACCTACTAATTCCAAGCCCCATTGTATAGATTATACCTTCTTGGTGTGTATGTGTATTTTAACTAACATCTATTTAATAGGTTTATTTATTCCTTTTGAAATTTTTAAATATAATTTGTAATTAAAATTAGTTAGGTTAGGGCTTACGATGAACAGTGACTAAAAGGCATAGACCTGAGAGGCCCTGTGAAGCCTGGAGCATTCACATTCTAAAGATGAAGATGGAGACCCCATTGACTTTCCTTTTCTATACTTAGTTTTAGATCGGGTTGAATGAGGGTAGAGTCAACTATCCATCTCCTCTCTTTTTTTGGGGTGTATGGTAGAACTTGGCTACACCAAGATGTTATTATTTTAATTTAGTTTATTTAATTAGTATCTTCTCATTGATTGTGCATTATAAATATCATGCTTTTTATAGATTTTTTTTGTGTTATTTTTTTTCTAAATGTTAGCCTAGATTTCGGTGGGCTCTTATGAATAAATGTTATACCCATCCAAATTAATCAACTTAAACTAAGGATAAATACAACTCATAACTTCATTTAATTAAATCCTTAGGTATAAATACTAAAATAAATTAAAAATATTTAGAGTTTGTGAGCCATACTTATATATCTCTTCATCTCACTTTAAATAAGCCCTTCTCCCATTGCACAAAATTAGACAGAGTCAATTTATTGAGGATAGCCACCTTTTAGGGAAAGTTTGCATTCTATCTTGATTTAGCCCACAACTCATTTTTAAATGCATCTCATTATAGGCATGATTAAATACACAAGCCTTGTCCAATAAATTGTGTGTTTAAGAATATATAAAATTAAAATTGTCACACATTAGTTAGAAGCATTGCTCATACCATAATTTCAGAATTTAAGAGTCTAGGTTCTTAGATTCCATTTTCAATAAATAACAGTCTATCCATCTTACATTATATAAGACTTGGGCACATGATTTTAAAGAATAAGTGGTGTTAACTGGCAGCCATTCTATGCAATTTTAAGTTCAATAGAGAAAAGCAGCATCTCTCTCCCTATTTGTGAAGTTTCTTTTCTTATTTCCTAGGATAGCACTTGGCCCTAAGCATTTCCTTCATATCTATTCATACCCAACCTCTCTTCCTTAACCAAAATATTAATTTGATATATTTTAACATGACTTACTAATTTTAATTTTGCAAAAGGGGCATGATAATCATCCATTGGGCACTAATGAAAGAACTTATCCATATGAGTATGCCAATTCAAAAATTTATTGGGATTATGGACTCTAACATCAGTTGGGAAATCAAGATTCTCTTTTTTATCAGTTCATTTAAAACCTCAAGATGTTTATTATGTTAATTCTTATTAGAATTCCTTAAAGGATGTATTTTAAGATAAAAGTTATCTATATATTTTTTTATAATCTCTTCCCTTGAAATATTAGCCTCAATCTGATTTTAGATTGAAAGTGTGATTTGTGCCCTAAAGTTTATATTTTGTACTTGGGTGACTATATTCATGACTAACTCTTTGATTTTATTAAACCTTTCCTCAGTTTGTAAAGTTGAATCCTCAAGTCTACTATTTAAGTTATCCATTGGATCTTAGTTAACAAATTTAGGAGCATATTGACATAATAAGGAATGTAAAATAAAAGTTTATTTAATTATTTTAAAATTTATAATGAATGTTTACTCAAGTTTTAGTCAAGTAGATGTTTATATATGAAATAAATTATTTCTTTTAAGTCTTCACTAAATCAAACACGAATTATAATAAACTAGTGTAAAATAATTGAACATTGATTCTAATAGAACTTTATGTCCATCAATACAAACTATTCTATATTAGTTTGAATCTATGTGATGGTTTAATTTTATTTGTGCAACATTCTCTCACTAATTTGGAGCCTCTCAAGATGATAGGGTTAGGGTTAGTTTAGGGACAATGGCTAGGCTCATGAAAGGTAGAGCCAACTATTAACACTTATGTCATAACTCATAGACTTGACTTGGACATGTAATTTACCCAAGTATTTATAATAAAAAAAATACCATAAAAAATTTACAACCAATAGAATAAGATGAACTTATTAGAATTTTAGCTCTGCCATTTGCAAGGACCTTACTAAGCTTTCCACTCTTTTTGGTGATCTCCTTCCAATGATCCCCACCAAACTTGGCTCTAGTACCAAACTTAATGTAGCGCGATTTTGGGTTATTTGGGGTGACCCAATTATTTGTTTTGGCTTTCCTATTATGTTAAAAAAATTGAGGATGGGTATGGATAAGTTAGTTTTGAAGTGGAGTTCAATTTAAAGAGTCAAATTTGGCCGGCCAGCCCAAGGAAAATCACAACTAAGAACCCGATGCACCAAATTACCAAATTTGGTACTCCCACTATAAAACTCCAAATGACATGAAATAAAATTAAAATTATATATAATAATTTCTAGTTCTAATTAAAATAGTTTTATAAATTTTTATAATCTTTAAGTAGTTTTTCTATATTTTCTCTAATGATTAGATCTACGAAATTCACTCTAGCCAACAGCCTAATTGGTGGATTAGGATTATTGCAAATTGGGTTTAAAGTGTAGAGAAACATATAAAATACCTGCAAATAAAATTTTTATGTATCTATTATGATTTTAGAGTTTTTAAAAAATTTTAGAGAAGTTTAGGTCTTGCTTGAAACTAGATAAGGTCTGGTTTAACGTAAGTCTAGCTGAGCACTCCAAATTAAGACTTGGACATTCTATGTCAATTTATTAAGATTTATAAGATAATTAACCAAACACTATAGAATAAAAACAAAAATTAACATAAAAAAATTTCAAATCACTCACCAAAGTGATCTTGCTTGAAGAATCACCAAATCCCTTTTCTCAAGTTGGCCAATAACTAAGCTGCAACAATCATATTTCTCATTCAATTTTCATTCAATCAAAGTATCTAAAATTCTATTCCAATGCACAAAATGTTTTATAAATATTCCTATAACATTTCAAATTTTAAATGAGACCTAGCCCACTCAACTTTTCTAACTCCTTCCTCCATACATTGCTAGCCCCTTCATGTTAATTTAATTATAATTAACTATTTTTACTTTTTATGAATTACTCCTTCCCAAATAATATAACATAAACAACATACTCAATAATACATAAGTCATGATACACACATTACAATGTGTGAAACTACACAGAATAAAATAATTCAAGTTTCATTTCTCTCCATTTCCATTCTTCTCCTAGTAATTAGACCTCCAAGCTTGGCTTCAAGTCTTCTTGCTTGGGACCTTGTGGGTGGACCTCCTTAGGCTACTAAATAAAGTTTGTTGAATAATTTTATCTTCTTTCCAATAACAAAGATTATTTTTATCTATATAAGCACAAAGCAATAAACAAAGCAAAAGGCATCATTTCACCATATTGTGAAGACAATATAGAGAAAAGCAACATAGTATGTTATGATGGCTATAAAAAATAATTAATTGTTAGATATATTAAAACCTTATGCTTATATATGCCCATAACAAAGTAGAAAAGGTAGCTGATCTTATACATATACAAGCTTAGAAATACCTAGTTTTATACAAAAATTAAATAAGTGATAAGGTACAATAAGCATTGGATTTGCCATCTCTTAGTCCTTGTCATTTGGTTCAAATAAATACATATTTACTTTGTACTGAGTAGATACTTCTATATTTAAGTTTATACTTAACCAAGAAATTTGCTTGTATCTTATTGTAAACATAATTTATTTTCTTAAATTAAGTAAAATGCAATAAATAAAAGAGATAAATGAAGTTATAATAGCACAATAAATAAAAATTTAATAATATCACATCTCAAATGATTATTTAATAACAATGTCTAAGCTAATATTTTTACAAATAATTCTTATTTAATAAAATTTGAATGTAATGTACATCACTAGCTCAAATTTGTGCCACCGCAAAGAAATTATCTTTATCATGATGTAGAAAGGTAATCATAATAAATGCATGCTAATTAACCAATATAGATTAATATGTAGTCATAAGTTCTACATTCAAAAAAGATTATAGGAAAGTGAGGACCTAGCTACACCTTAATTCATATTAAATGACTATGGGATTATAGCTTGTCACACCATCTAAGTGCATGCAAAAGCCTCATTGTAGTACATGTATATATGATTGTGAGAAGCTACCAAGCAAACACATTTTGAGGATCTAATCATACTACAACTTATCAATTTATTTAAATAGTTTTAAAGAAAGATGGTATGATTTTTGTTACTTAAACCCTTTGAGCATTCATATGATATCTAGTTATGATAGAAATGATTTATATCTATCAAACTAAGTATTATTTGAAAATAAAATCATCTTATTTTTATATAAGCTAAGCCCTAATATTAAAAGGATAATTTCCACTTAAATTTTGTTGACTAACCTTATTCACATACAAATTTATTGATATGTAGATTGAAAATGAAGGCCTTTAACTAAAAAGCTCAAGATTGAAGTCTTTGAATGAAGTACAAACACTTAAGGGATAGAAAGATTGGGACTTTTGAAAAGAGCTCGAATTATCTTGAGTGCAAGACAAGTCCATTTAATGATAGTCTACTCAAAGAGGAAAGGAATGTGTGGCCACAAGTATATAATTAGAATCAAAGGTGTCCAAGGCTATGAACGAATTATATGAGACTTATTTAGAGGTATATCATCACGTCAAGATTGAATTCAACCAAATATAGTATGGTTGAATACAAAGTGCTCCTAAAAAGAAAGCTAAAAAAAAGGGTTAAGTTAAAACAAATCGTAGTCCTATTAGAAAAAATTATTTAGCTAGAATAGATCAAAGGATAGCTTAATCAATTGTGTATAGCTAGACGAAAAGATAAAATTGACCAAAAGAGCATGACTAAACTTAAATGAAGATCCAAATAAAAGGAATGATTAGATCATAGAATAATAACATCAAAGGGCATGAGTATATGAATAACTTGTTGAGTCCAAATAACATAATTAAACTCAAATGAAGATCTAATCAAAAACTATAATTAGATCAAATGATATGCATCTAATTAAAAGGACATGATCAAGATATATGATAAATTAGATCAAAAGAATATGATTAAATTTAAGGGATTGTTTGATCAATAGGATTTCCTTAACTAAATCACTTGATAGAGAGAGAAAGTAATAATATAGTATGAATTGAGTAAGTAAATAGAGCATGACCAATCTATGATGATTCTTATTCAAAAGTATGATTAAGTGGAGTAAAAAGCACAATCAATGATGTATAATTGTACTAGCTTACTGGTATGATATGACTTGATTTAGCATTCATGATATGACTTAACATGAGTATGTTACATAATTTTAAATAATATTTATTGGTCCAACTCATTGTACTTATTTTTTTATCTCCTTTTATTTTAAATATTTTATATAATAAGAATACTCTCTTTTCATTACCTTTTCCCTCTTGTATTTTTTTTTTTTTGTTCATACATAAATGGAACTTCCTACTTGGTTCTTGTTCTACACTAACTTAAGTTTATACACAATTCATGATATCTTGATCTGCCCACTCACAGTTCATTTAATCATGTCATGTAATATCCAAGTAATATCCAATTAGTTTATTCCTAATTAATTTTGTTTTACTAATCAACCCGTTGTTACTATAGCACCTAGGTGCTAAGCATGCAGCGGTTGGATTAAAGCCCTCGACGCGCGTATGGCTGGGATCGACCCGTTCATCTATTTCGTTCCTTCCATAGCCGCGGCCTCAGTTCATTTCCGCTGATCGAGACCGCTCCCGTTCCTTCGGCTTCGGCATCGACGGATTTCCTTTCCCTTCCCTCGGCATCGGCTTCGACGGACCGCTCCCGTGACACAGAATGCACGAACCGCCGCTCTTGCCTTCGCCGTCGGCTTCGATGGTGAATTGTCGCCTCTCGTGGCGCAAACTGCGCACATTCGAGCTCGTAACACCTTCGCCTGGACCCGCCGCACTCGGTGGAAGCCCGTGTCGCCGCCGTTGCCGCAGCGCTGCACTGTAAGTTCTCGGGTTGGGAAATCCAGTAGGCCGGGTGGAAATCCGTGAACCGATCTCGGTTCGATTTCTGTTCCACCGATCGGGAAACTTAGGGAATTTTGTAAGTTGCTAATTTTCTTTCCCTATTCTTTTTTCTTTCAGCCGGCAGCCTTCCTTGGTGTTGAAATGCGTGATTGGGGAGTTCCGAACTGTTTTGGCTGCTAGGTGAGTTGCAGAATTATTGAATGGGGATTTAGGATTGACATTGTTTGTTAATTTTAGTTTTGTTGATTGAAGCAGGTAATATTGGCGTTAGTAGATTACTTTGGAGTCGTACTCCAGTATTTCGAAAGCTTATGAGGAGATATCAATTTCAGGTAAGATTGGTGTTAATTATGAGTTTCATTTATGAGTTTCATGTATTAGAAGTATTTAGAAGAGTTATTTAATGATAGGTTGTGTACTCGAGGAGGAATCGTCGAGCACATCACTTGACCTGAACGAGGTGAGACATAATTCTTAATTTAAATTCGGTTTATTCTATGTATGTCACTTGTTTCTACCGATAAATTGTATGAATGACATATAGATATTTTCATATTGAATGCAAATACAAATGTTTATTACTTGACCTTGCATAGATTCGATTTACAATGATTATAAGTCAATAGATATGATTTCATTGGGCATATAGACATGTAAAATGCAGTAATGTGATAAACAGGGAAATGTCAGGAAAATTATGATAGAAAGGCTATGTTATAGAAATCTGCACAGATAGGCAAAAGTTCTGACGAGATGAGCCGTGATTAGGGGATCTTAGTATCCCCGACTCTGACATTTTGAGGTTGGAGCCGTTAAGTCTCAATTGTGTCGGTTAGGTAAGTAGTATGGTTCCGCGCTTACCTTCGACTTTAGGCGACGGGCGTGGCGACCCTTTTGTTATGAAGTCAAAACCTATCAATTATTATAAATTTCTAGAAAATGATTTGATATAGGCGAACGAAATGATTTAATGAAAATTACGCGCTCTTGACATTGATACGATATGAAACCTGATATTACCTACGATATTGTTCGTTATATTATTATATTTCTGACCTACATATTGTTCGATTACATTGTTACATTCTGCAGACAGTTTTTTTGCAAATTTAAATGTACATGCATTATTCTCTTGTCTTTATCGCGAAACTTATTTTAGCGTTCTTGTCTCACAAAGCTTTAGCTTATGATGCTACCGTTGATAATTTCAGGAAAAGACGAGCTGGGTAGAAGCTAGTCTGTTTTGTTGAATTATACAGTTTTGGTGTATAGTTTGGAAAGATTAAAGGCTTTTGGGTATGTACAAATTAAATGTCTTTAGTTTGCTCTATTTATTTACAAACTTAAAGATTTGCTTAGGTAATTGTGATAATTAAGTTAAGTAGTATATGAATTGCAAATATTTGTGATGATTTGATTAGATCAATTTCACTTTGCCGTTCCGCGATTGGAGCGTTAATTGGAATCGTGTCCAACCAGTCATCCTATTCTAACACTTGATTATGATAAAGGTAGGGTCATGTGACATGTCATGGTCTATTAGAAATCAATTATGTAAAATTCAAATATAAAACCTTCATATACAGTATCAAATGCATGCTTAACGTTTCAACATCATAACTTTAATATATATATATATATATATATATATATATATATATATATATATATATATATATAGAGAGAGAGAGAGAGAGAGAGAGAGAGAGAGAGAGAATATTACCAAAATATTAGCCATCTTGATGCCAGACGAGGAATTGATGAATACTTCTTTCGGGATTTTGTAGTATCACTTTTTTTAAAATATTTTTTTTATTCTTGGATGTTGGCCATTTTTTTTTTTTTTAAATCTATTCGGACATGAGATCTATATCATTATTGCATTTTTTTTTTTTAATTTTATCCTTTAAATTTTTTTTTCACATTACATATAAAAACACAATTATTATGCCATAATTAAAAAAATATGACTGCAAAAATGATAACATTAACAACATTTAACTACAAATTAGAGTTAAATGGTTATGAAGTTCAGTCAACGACTGCATATGCGGTGAATATTCTAACAATTCACACTTTATAAAGACGGAATCGTCCTAAATCATCGCAACCATGTACGCGGTTGATCTTGCCTAGAAGTTGACCCCAATTTTGACTGCTGACATCACAATATTTCATGTAATTAGTGCGTGATGACACAATAGCTTGTGTACTAATCCAACATGTGAAGTTAATTTGTTTAATGAGTATAAGGCATCGGGCTTAGATTTTCAATAAAAAATTTTAAATTCAAGATATAAATTTATAATTAAATTAATTTAAACGTCTCAAAAAGATTTGTTTAATGTTTCATGATGAATAATGTTAAACTTTTTCCATATTTTTCACTTATTATTTATTTATTTATTACATCATTATTACAATGCAAAAATCATCTTCAATTTATTTTCATTTATACTCATCATTCATCAAGCATTATATAAATTTGATCCATTAGTCTATATTTTTATTTTTCAATTTTTCTAGTATTTTTTATTCTTAAACATTTGATATTTTATTTTATTTTTCTTGGATCTAGCTTTCTATCATAATTGTAATTTAAATTCCACGCTTTGAATATATTTTATATTATATTACACGTATTTGACTCACTTGTTTTTACTAATAAAGTTATGTTTGGGATAGCAGCAAGCTTTTGCATCTCACTACAGTTACTATTTGAAGAATTACGGTATAGATGTGTTTTCTAGTACGGTATAGTGAGAAATTATATTTTTCAACTTGATTTGAGAGAGTATTGTGATTACCAAAAAAATTAAGATCTAATTTTTTAAATAAAAAATTATATTAATCAAATATAATTTTTTAAATAATAATTTTATTATTATTTTTTCAGATAATTATTATTATCTCAAATGCACTCTAAATGAGGACTAATATCTCAAATGTTTCATGAGATATCTTATGAAGTCGTCGAAGTCCTCATGAATGACTTCAGTACGTTACATCGTTTTCACTTTTGCCGACCTTCTTCAAAATAATTGATTCATTGACGCACTGAAGAATAGGGTTCCGTTCTAAAAGCAGTGCAACCATCTACGTGCTCTATATTGATTGGAAGTTGACTCAAACTTTGACTAGGTGCATCACACAGCATCATTTTGTTAGAGCTAAATGACGCAATTAATATTATGTCCTACCAGTTTTTTTTAGTGTGAAATTTGATTTTAGTTATGTGCACGTCTTCAATAGGACATGTTAGAATTCAGAAGATTGCAAATCATTAACTGCATAGTTGAGCGAGAAATTTTTTAAATGGAAACATATAAATCTTTTAAATGGCCCGAATTAACCGAATCTTTATTATAAGAAAATATAAGAGATATATTCTCTCTCTCTCTCTCTCTCTCTCTCTCTCTCTCTCTCTCTCTAAGATATATATATATATATAGGATGATTACAGCCAAGGAGCTTCACAGCACTATATTGTTAGAGCATGCGACTATGATGTTCAATACGATTGTACCAGCCTAGCACGTGCTATTTGTAGGTTTGTGTTGAGCAAACATGAATTAAGCTAACCAAATTTACAATAACTCTTACTTTTATTTATTTTTAAACACCTGGAAGAAATTTTAGCAACAACCCTACCGACTTCTTGGTTCAAAAAATACCCATCTTCATTAAAAAAAAAAGAAATCCTTATGATGATGACACATGTATGTTTAGACCATTAAAAGACATACAATTGGTGTCGAAAGTTCTTTAAGTGTTAAGTGAGTGGTTAGGTTATTATTAATGAAGCCTAGGTAGGAACAGGATATCTAATCATTTGATTTAGCAATATCTTAAAGAGTGAAAACACTTACTCATTATGATTACTTTAGGTGACAAGACTTAAACTATTCTTGATAATGAATTCTACATAATATATAAAATTTTTAACACATCCTCTTTATGCATGATAATGATGGCATTAATAGTTCCTTGGTGACATTATTCCTATTTTTCTTGGTGTATATATTCCAAGAGTTAGTATAACAATATGAATGCATGTGTGATCGAAATGAATTTGCTATTGAAGTGAGAGATGAAAGGGTACTTAATGATTTCCTTCATTTGGAAACTATGTGATATTTGGGTTTATAAGCTTTATAACGACTAGAGATATATGATATTCATATAATGTTATTGAATGATTTTCTCCAAAGGAATTTTTTGACCTCATAAAATAATAGTTGAGTAATAATTTGAAATGTATGCAAATTGAATGCCATTATGACCATATATTTGATGCATGTGGGGTTAATTTATCATACTTAAGTAGGCTAATCAAACATATTATGCTTGAGTGGCTAACCCCCCTCCCCCCTTGTGTCTGACTAGTCTTATTATTCTTATTAAAATTTACTTTTGTCCATTATAATTTCTTTTAAGTGAATTTGTTATTAATGAATTAAGCATCATAATAAATTTATCTCTCCTTTATCTTAATATTTTTACCTCTAAGTGATTAGTTGAATTTAGACAGAAATGGAGTTGGGTTGGTGGTTGATTAGACTTAAGTATTTGAATATTACCATAGTGTTTTGTAATTTTTTTATTTAGTTTGGTAGTCGACACATTATAATAATTAAAAACTTTTACAAAAAGTTATAAGTGGTATTTTTAGTGAAGGAGGGGGCTAGCTTTGATTGGTTAGCTAAACTTTTAAAGAGTTGTATTGGATGCTTAAAGGTTGTAATAATATGGAAGAGAGGTGTATGATTAATATGATAAATATGGATTAGATGTTACAAAGCTAAGTAATCTAAGAAGGCTCCAAACTTAATATCACTTAGCTTATGTTTATTGCTTTGATGGAAGGTGGTCTGAATAAAGAGATAGTAAGAAAATGCTTTTAGAGAGTTACTTTAGGATGTGAATGCATAATCTAGAGTAGATGGTGAGAAGAGGTGGTCTCTAGTGAAGTATGGATGTAGTGATATTAAGACTAAAGCAACTAAACCTAATTTGAATTGATTAGCTTTTACACTTTTGTGAAGGGGCTGGCTACATTAAAGAAAAAGTGAGTTTACAACTACTATTATCTATTCCAAAGACTTTGTTATAATTCTATGATAGAATCCAATGGTAATTTATAGTAAAATTATGGTGTTTTGAATTTAAATTTAAATTTAAAATTTAAAATACATAATCTAGACTTTAAAATTTAAAATATAATTATGTATTCCAAATTTCTACTTATTATTTTATCTTGATTAAGCTTTTGCAATGAATCCTGGGTTTCGTTGGACATTGGCTATTGCTTGGTCGCTTATGATGGATTGATCAACATAATTGATATGATCCATATAAAAATTCTTACTTTTATATAAATAAATATTTGTGCAGCACACAAAATATCATTCATTTAAAAAAAATATATGAGAATTAAATTAAAGAAGTATGCTCTCTGATAAATGACCTAACTTTGAGTTGATTCAATCTCACTTCAAAATCGGCTATAACATATATCAATTAGCTTCAAATCAACTTAACTAGTCTTATATAAAATCCTAGTAAATAATATTATAACTTTTTTGTCAACAGTTGTAATTTCCTTAAACCATATAGATAACTTGTTCTATAATTTCTTATAAGTTATTTTAGAAAAAAATATGATCATAATCAAAATTACTAAAGATATATATATATATATATATATATATATATATATACATTTTGGTAAATTGATTAATGTTGAAATGAACATAATAATGAATCATTAAGAAAAATTTGTTACCAAAAATTGGTAGGACCATGCACTACAAAAAATTACAGACTTCTAGCAGTATTTTCGACAGACTTTTCTATTAGAAATTACTGGCTGATTTACCGATGTATATTTCAGCCAGAAACATTTATGATGAAATTACTGACTGCGGAGGACATCATGCTTAAATCACTTAAACTCGATTGATTTTCTGACGAAAAGTTTGCTAGATTGATAATATGGTGACGAAACACAAGCCCCCATTTCCTCCTGATCTCTCTCTCTCTCTCTCTCTCTCGACTAGTGATGGGAAACGAGTTAGGGCTAGCCCATTTGCGTTCAAAACTGTTGTATATATTTTTCACCACAAATCTGCAGTTTTCCTACGGTGATGAGGTGACGATGCTCTAGCAAATGTTAAGTAATGGAGTTGGTTAATGGTTAAGGTAATGTAGCAAGTCCATGGTTGGTCGAGGTGATGGAACTAGTCGATAGTTGGTTGAGGTTACGAAATTGGTCAACAATCGATTGATGGGATTGAGCTATGGAAGGGGGAGATAGAGGTCGAAGGAACTAAGGCATGTAGGGTATATACAAAAAAGAGACATTAAATTTTTAATAAGATAGGGAGACTATAGTTGTAGTTTTACCATTGCTGATAGTAGTAGCAAAACTTCTACTAAAATGAGAATTAGCAGTTCTTAAAATATTTCTAGAAAATACAACTAAAATTCCACATTTTGTTTATGACTAATATAGCACTTTCCAATTATGCTAAAAAAAAGCTTTCATCATTTAAACACACAGCTCTCTAATGAAGACTCTTTTAAAAATTGGACAGAGGAAAGGATGAAATGTCCAATAATTCAAAATGATTACCTTTATACTACAAATTAATTTACATTTGATCTCCATTGTCAAAATTATTTTTTCATATACTCAATGTTTATCATTCTTAACATTAAGCCACTAGCAAGGCAAAAATAAATAAAAAATTATAGTACATTAAACACATAGAATTCAATTCTAAATATACATCAGGATATGGCATTGCATGATACATGCATTTTGAATCTTTTGGGAGCAAAACTAAATGAAAATATATATTAGTTTACCAATAACATACTAAATCCTTTACTAATATTATAAGATTATATAAAATTGTTGAAAACATAAGATTCATACTTCATATTATTATACATATAACTTTATCACAAACATATTAAGTTATCTACAATATATTATGCTTTCAAAAGATATAATTTTTTAGTATTCATTTTACTATTCTACCATACTCTTTTTTATAATTACTTAAACATTTCTTTATCTTTTCCTAAAGAAAATAATTAAGTGCATCCAAGTTTAGCATAGGATAAAAAAAATCAATATTTTAGTATAGAATTAAAATACAAGATAAGTAAATCAATATACAAAATATAGCACACTTTTTCACACATTGCCAACAAAGGTAACAGATTTGGCCTTGAAAACCAATGCTAACAGATTTAATTAAAACGTGCTTTTACACATCAACAATACATTCGCAAATTAACATACTAAAACACCAATTAATTAAAAAAACAAGCCATCAAAATACGAGTCTAAACTCGTCCGGTGAATTTAATCGTATATATAATACCCCGTATTCTGATTTTTCACTTAGCTGTGTTAGGATTGTTAACAGTTCAATTAAACCTCCTCATCTCACGCTGAAATTCCTCCAAGTGCTCCTTCTTAACACACTGTGTCATGATCCTTGCCCCTGCTTCGGCACTGGCAGAGTTCCGATGATCGCCACCGCCATGAAATCATAGTATGCAAATGGTATGACATTCACCGGCTTCCCCCACCCATAATCCACCTCCCTAAACCCTAACCTTGTCCAGTCCGACACGAACATAGAATTGTAAGTGAAGGTTAGCTCAAAAGGATCCTCCTTAAAGTCTCCAAGAGCCCATTTTGCGAACTCCTTCGGCAGGCTGCTCTTCGCATCCCTTACGATTCTCACGACGTCCACAGGGTCGACTCCGCCACTCTTCCAGCGGTGGCGGTGTGACTGTTACGGGTAGAAGCAGTTTCCGTAGTATCCTCCCGCTGGCGGCAGAATATCAGTGAGAAGGTGGCGAATGTTAGCGAAGAAGCAGGCGTGAACCAGCTCGTCGGGCTTGAATCCGATTGCTCGGGCTCGGGCTTGCCATACCTTGGCGATAGAGGCGTCGAAGGTGGAGCAGTGCTTGCCCGTGGAGCGGAAAAAGTCTGCTTTAATCTGCAGGATGCTGTCGGGTAGTAAGTCTATGGTTGTGTATTGAAGCTTTAAGTCGGGGAAAGCGGGTGGAGGGCCTGACTGCTGGAGCTTGGGCGGGTTGGGGATGAGGTCACGGTCCCAGATGGGGTTGATGGTGGGTTTTTGCAGCCCGCGGGCCATCTCCCCGATGGTGTTTAGGAACTGCGCGGCGCCGAGTCCGTCCGCCATGGTGTGAACTGAGATGAGGCCGATGGCGAAGCCGCCGCGTGTGAACTCTGTTACCTGCAAAGAAAAATGGACCCCGGTCCATAAGTTTTGTTCAGAGGGCTTGATCATTGAGGCTATAGCAGGGAGAAATTTTGCTATTCGCGAGCATAAATAAAAAAAAATAAAAATTTTTTAAATGTTAAGAAAAAAGTTTTTAAATTATATTTGTACTTTCTAAAAAACTGAGCAAACTTGTCGATTATCAGAATACCTAAACGATCGGTACACGAAATATTGACAAAAAATTAATACTTTTTAAAATAATTTAAAGAGAAGTGTCCATTCACATTTAAAAATTGAAAAATTTTAGGTGAAGATAACATAATTAAATATCATCAGTATAAAAAGTAGATTTAAAAAGTCATAGTGTTGCATGAATAATTAACAAATAAATTTTCACGTTTGAAATTCGCACCTGCATCATGAATGGGATGGTGATTTTCTCATTAATTTCGTGCGAGACCACCGGAAAGAACTCATCCGACGAGATCATCAGCGGATGATCGAGAAACCTCACATCCTCAAGGCTACAGTCAGCGACAGCCTCGACAAACCACACGCCCTCGCCTCTACAAGCCAACTTCACTTCTCCATCTTCAGAGTCATCGATGAACCGGCCAGCGAACGGGTAATAAATCACCAGGGCCTTGGACATAGCCTCCTTGATGGTTTCCGCCGCCCTCTCGCCGCTCATGAACACATGGATCGATCGGACCATGTGGCGAAGGCCCTTAACGCGATCGATGGTAGACAGAGGAAGGATCTCCGTGGGCGTTGGCTCCGCCGGGGTGACGAGCCTGCTAGATTTCCGGGTCACTGAGAACACCATGGCACCTTTTGCTTGGTTAATCACTGAAGGAGATGAACTAGGGTGACTGGGTGAGGAAGGAACGGTGAGAGAGAGAGAGAGAGAGAGAGAGAGACAGAGAGAGAGAGGATTTTGGTCTTAATGATGAAGTTTGAATGACAAGAGGGTTGGGGGTATTTATCGAGGGAATATTAGGTGCGGACTCCGCACGGTGCGGAGTCCGCATCACAGTTTTTCATTTTTCATTTTTTTTTTATTTAAAAAAAAAAAAAACGAAATAATCTGAGCGGACTCCTGATGCATCAGGAGTCCGCACGTAATACTGTCGAGGGTTTGCATCTTTCCTCAACGCGGTTGGTAGTTGGTATGTGAATACGTGTACGAAGAGATAGGCTTCAAGGGAAGCAGTGTGAAGTCGTGACCTCACGTTCGGCGACATTTTGCGAGCACGAAGAGTTCAGAATTCAATATGAGACACTTTAATCTAATAATTGTGAACTTTAATTTTAAATTAATAGGCGAGTTATTACATATATTAATAAATAAAAAGATATTAATAAAATTATTGAATTTAAAATAAAATTTATATGCCAAATTTAGTTGATTATATTATTTTCAATAGTTTTTGCTGTTTTTCACTTTTTTTGTGAGGAAATTCCTAAAAGAGAAGAAAAATACAAAGGCCATATGCAGTGTCTAGGCAATACAAAAATAGGGTCGTGACACTGCAATTAAAAGGATTTAGACATAAAGGTCAACCCCTAGGCTTCATTAGCAATGCCACAACGCTGGAGCAAGATTAATTTTTGGACCAAACGACAAATCTTGGCGCCTCAACAACGATACAGTGCTGCAATACTGACGAATTAGAAAATTTTCTATAGAGGAAGCCTCATACAACATACAAGGCACCATAACACTAAGGAGTCCCACAATCAAGCAAAATGATAGAAGGGTCAACGCCACAACCCATTTTCTAGTGTCGTGACACAATCCCAATGCGTAAGCACTACCTTTCTAGTGCCACGATGTGACGACCCAACAGATCAATTTCGAGTAGTTCCAGTAGTTGGTTTTGGTTGTTTTCAATGCAATTTTGAGAGAAGTGGGTGAAGGACTGATAAGAGGACCTAAAGACTATAAATAGGTGGTGTTTTACAAAAGGAAAAAAAGTTTTTGGCAAGTGGTAGTGTCTTGTGTGAGTGTGTGTGTATAACACTTGGAGAGTGACATTACAAGTATTCAATGTATGTGCTTCATTGTACTGTGTAAGGGGTGGATGGAAGATTATTCTTTATATTTAAGGCTTAGAAGAAGATCCAGATCAAGGATATGACGTGCAATCCTAATATGAGAAAAAGGGCGGTCTACAAGGGCAAATTTAGAAGAGTTCTCCAGTCTACTATACCCTATTCTTCTGATTTCCTTTGGTTGTATTTTAAATGTTTGAATATGTTCTTCTTCCCTCCACTATGAGTCACAAAAATCATAAAATGCTCTTGGGTTTCTATATTATTATATTGAATATTTGTATTAATGTGGATGTTGTGATTTTATAAGAAAAGTATTTGTGCTTTATTAAAAATTATTATTTTACTTTTACTAACGCTTAATTAACTTAAAAACTCTAGTCAATTGTGATGTTAACATGGATATCATAAAAATCTTAGAAGAATAGTAGAAAAAGTAATTGGATTTACTCATTAGATATAGACATATGCTAGTCTTGATCCACAATCATAAAAAGGAGCAGTAAGTAATGTAATCACTTAAAAATTTAATTAGACAATAGGAAATTAGCTAGTTAAAGGAAGTGATTTGGTTATGTTGTTCTAGGTATAGACGATATAGCAACTAAGCTCTTGGTTGACAACTACAAATTTTAATAAATCCAACATTGATTTTTATTAAGTTTTCAATCATAATTTACATAAACTTTAGGTACTTATTAATAATTATATTCTAAATAAAATATTTTCTACAAAATCATAAAATTATAGTCTAATTAGTATTTCATCCACTTTTTAAATTTATACTTTTTAAATAGTTCCATATTAAGATTTGTATAGACCTAGTAATTAATTTAATTTTTAATTAAACTCAATCCTCGCAGGAACGATACTTTACCTATCACTTTATTATTTGAATGACACATTCACTTGCGTACATCATTTTAAGTCGGTCAAGTTTTTGGGTCTATTACTGAGGATTGAAGTGCTAATTTACATTAAGTTAATATTAGTCTAACTAAATTATTTTTAATTCAACTACTTTGTGTTAAGTGATTAATGAACTTTTAATTACTTGTTGTTTAGAAGCTAAAATTATTTGTCGATTATAACAATTGTTATTAGTGTTGTTGTTGTAAGAAAAAAGGTTTTTCTAGATATTGCATGCATAGTGACAAAATAATAGAAATCTTATTTTTAAAATTAAAAATTGAAAAATTCTATAAAGAACTTAAAAAATAAAGGAGAAATCATCTTAAAAATTTAGTAATGGCTAATCAACCAAGTAAAGTAGAACACCATAGACCTCTTAGAGATTATGTCGCACCTCTGGTAGATGAAGTGCACCAAAGCATAGCTAAACCGATCATTCAAGCTAATAATTTTGAAATGAAACCTTCAATAATCCAAATGGTGTAAACTCTTAGTTTGTGGGTTCTCTTATAGAAGGTCCTAACATGCATATATCAAATTTCTTAGAGAGTTGTGCAACCTTTAAATACAATGGAGTCAGTGATGAAGTAATTAGACTTAGGTTATTCCCTTTCTCACTTAGGTATAAAGTTAAAGTCTAGTTGAATTCATTACCTCAAGATCTATCACAACTAAAAATGAGTTCGCCCAAACATTTCTAGCTAAATATTTTTCTTTCATCTAAGACTACTAAGCATAGAAATGCCATCACCTCTTTTATACAAATGGACAATGAATCGAAATATGAAGCTTGAAAGAGATATAAAGACCTATTTAAGAAATACCCATATCACTCTTTACCTGATTGGTTAATTATCCAATCTTTTAATAATGGCTTAGCAGGATCCCTTAGAATAATCATAGATGTGCCAGCTAAGGGTAGTCTAATGTCCAAACATTTCGAAGAGACCATTAATAAACTAAATCTTAAGAAAGTGGCTAGTGTGCACAATAATGATATGATTGTAATGTTAGCCTCACAAACAACAACCATGTCTAAGAAATTTGATAATCTAGGGGTGATCAAAATTTCAATTCTAGCTAACATTTGGGAGATAGTAGTGAAGTATGTGTGTTGGAAGAGAAAAATAATAAAAATAAAATAAAATAAAATAAAAATACTTAAGTATTTAGCCAATAAGTCAAATGACCCCTTCTATAATTCATTTAACCTAGGTTGGAGGAATCACCCAAACTTTTTTTGGAATAATAATGCAAATTATATTCAAAATAGAAATATGGGAAACTAGAATAATAGAAATTATAACCCTCATAATTCAAACTTTAGACCTATGATTCCACTAAATTATCCTCCATAAATTCAACCTAATGAAAAAAAATACTAATTTGAAAGAACTAGTGCTATAAATGGGGACATAATTACAAAGTTAAGTTTCCTCTACTAGAAATTTAGAAATCTAACAAGAACAATTGGCTAATAACCTTGCAAATAGACCATATGGTAGTTTACCTAGTAACACAGAGATAAATCCTAAGAAAAAGGGTAAGGAGCAATGCAAAGCAATTGAATTGAGAACCTGAAGAAAGTTAGAAGAAATAAGAATTGACAAAAAAAATTGGATGATGAGAAAGAAATCTTGACGATTTAGAAGATACGGTGAATAAGGAATTAAAAAGTTGAGAGAGAAGTAATTAAAACAATTAGAGTAAAACCACCACCTCCATTTTTGAAATGACTTCAAAAATAAAATTAGATAATCTGTTACTAAATTCCTAAAAGTCTTTAATAAAATTTCAATCAACATTCATTTTGTTGAAGCATTAGAACAAATCCCTTCTTATGAAAAAAAATTCATAAAACACATTTTATATAAAAAAAAAAAGAAAATTAGGAGAAAATAAAGCTATAGTCCTAATTGAAGAATGTAGTGTCATAATTCAAAGAAAATTGCTTGAGAAACTTAAGGATCCAAGAAGTTTTACCATTCCTTGCACTATAGGAGATAAGTTCTTTGGGAAAGCACAATGTGATTTGGGAGTTAGCATCAATCTAATGTATCTATCCATCTTTAGAAAACTAGGATTAGGAGAGGTACAACCTATTAGGGTGTCTTTAAAATTAGTTGGTAGATATCCCAAAGAATTATTGAGTATGTATTGATAAAATTTTATAAGTTCTTATCCCCTACTGATTTCATAATCCTAAATATGGAGGAAGATAAGGAGATACCCCTCATCTTAAGTATACCTTTCCTAGCCATATGAAGAACCATGATATATAAAAAAAGAAGAATTAACCATGAGATTTCATAATCAAAAGATTACGTTTAATGTGTTTAATTCTATAAAATTTCATGATGATAGGAATAAAGAGTTTTATAAGATTGGGCTCAGGGAAGATAAGATGGAAAAGGAGTTAAATAACTATATGATTGAAGATTTATTAAGGCAAACTTGGTTAGAAGATGGCAGAGTGATTCAAAGCCTTTAGGTCCATTCCTAGTAAATTTAGGAAAACCTATGAACTAATAGAAGAATACTTAGGAACATATAGTCATAAGCCATCCATTGTAGAAGCCCCAGATTTAGACTTGAAACCTTCACCCAATCATCTAAAATATGCATACTTAAGAAAATCTTTAACTTTATCAATAATACTTTGTACATTTGAATGGGAAGTAATAGGATAAGTTAATAAATGTACTAAGAGAATGTAAGAGAGCTTTTGTGTGTACTATAACTGATATCAGAAGAATCAGCCCACCTATATGTACACATAGGATCTTGATGAAAGAAAATAATTAACCTTTTGTAGATAACCAAAGAAGGCTTAACCCAATCATCAAGTGCTAAAGAAGGAGATTTTAAAGGGGATAGATACAGGCATTATTTACCCGATCTCTAATAGCACTTGGGTTAGTCCTATTCATTGTGCATCTAAGAAAGGCAGGATGACTATTGCAACTAATGAAAATAATGAAATCATACCCACTGGGATAGTCACTAGTTTAAGGATTTGCATTAACTAAAGGAAGCTAAACAATGTCACTAGAAAAGATCATTTTAAATTGCCTTTTATGAACTAGAAGTTGGATAGGATAGTAGAGCATTGTGGTGTTTTAATTTGGAACCGTAGGGACACCACACAGATCTTAGGAGATACTTATTAAAGTGATTGGGTGTGACAATAAGGTATGATGTACTACCCTGGAAGATATAAACATTACCCCAGAATGGACCTAATCATCTAATAATGACTCATAAGACAGATGGGTCTATGTATATACTAGAGATCATTCACCTACTTCATGTGGAGAAGTTAAGTAGAATTTATTTTATGTTGGGTTCTTTAGTTTCCTATGGAAGCAAGCTTCCATAGTTAATTACATCTTAAGAAAAGAGAATTTCCTAAGAATACTCTCGATTAAAGTAGTCAATAAGTATATCCAAAGATTTCAAAGCAAGACTATCAAAGGATTAAGTATTTATGGAAATCAAGTGAGAGAGTTCAAATAGGAAGACTTATTTATGGATTCTAAAGGAGAGTAAGTAGGAAGCCTAGTGAGTGCTTCAGTCTACCCTATAGTGATACTTTATATATTTTGAGAGAGAGAATTTACTTTTGTTTAAGATAAAATCTTATTAGAAAACTAGGGCCTATAGTCCAATAACACAAGAATATGAAAATACCTAAGAGATGAGGACTTATACTCGTAGCACGAAGGAAATAAGTACCCTCATAACCTAAATCTAAAATGCTTTAGCTAAAAGCGATTTAAGTCTAATTGGGAAAGATGGGATATGATAGTTCACCTCCATAAGGAGAATGAACACACGACTCTTATACCGCGCCTAGAATGGTCGGCTAACACTTCTTACTTTAAAATCATGTAGGCGGTGTTGACCTCACTTAGAGTGAGGATCTAATCTTCTCATCATAGGTCTGGGGCCTTCTAGATACTAAGAGCTCCTTAGTCATAAGACACTTCTAGTGATTAAGTGAACTTAAGTCTAGAGATTTAGAAGGATTAGCCATAGGATTAGGCTATGCCTTAGGACATAGAGAAACTTACCTAGCCTATAGCCTAACCAAATCTATGCTTATCTCCTTAGAAAAATTCCAACCTCAAATCAATTACAATCCAATCCAAATCTCCAAGCCAAAATCAAATCCAAATCTCCAAGCCAAAATCAAATCCAAATAATCAAAACCTAAACCCATGATTTGATCCTATGGACTTAGCCAAAACTTTCTTAAATCCAAATCAAATTCAATTAAATTTCTCATAAATCAATCAATCCTTCAATCATTATTCCAAACCAAATCAAATTTACCATCAAACCAAAATCAAACCCACCATAACCCAAACCTAAGCCCATGATTTGATCATATGGAGTTAGCCAAATTATTCTTCAATCTAAACCTAACTCAATTAATTTTCTCATGAATCAATCAATCCTCTAATCATCATTCCAAGCCATACCAAAATCTACAATCAAAACCAATCAAGCCAAAATCAATTCAATCAAGCTTACCTAACCCATTTGACTTGAAATATTCAAATGGGCCAAAATCCATTTGAACCCAAATCAATTGTAACCAAAGCTATAAATCAATCTTAAATCAATATCCAAACTCAACTAAACTAAATTCAACCCAAAATTAATCCAATTGACCCATTTAGGATCACTTGAGCCAAAATGACCTAAAGGACCCATTTGAACCAAATCTCAATCCAACCCAAATTGGATTGAACCAAACTAGTCAAAACCTTCTACAATAATTTTTTATCATCCTAGATTGATCAATTCCATCAATTGAGTCAAACCAAGTCAATTTGGTCATTTGACCAAATTCAACCCACTTAACCTACATGAGCCAAATTAACCAAATCTCATCCTAAGCTAAATTAATTGAAACCAATAATTCATACCAACCTAAAATCAATCCTTGAACATGACTTGACCATCAATTGAGCCAATCCAAACCCGATTGGCCCTTTGACCCAAGTTGACCCAATTTGACCTAAAAGACCAAATTGGGTCAAATAAAATCAAACCTAAATTGATTTACAGCAATGGCTCAAGTTCATTCCAAATTGATCATTGAACATGATCAAAGCCTTGATTGAACCCAATTGAACCATTTAGCCCAAATTGACCTAAATGGTCAATTTGGTCTAAATCATCCCTAAACCCAAATTGATTGAAATCAAAGCTTATAATCATCTTCAATAGACCAATTGAACATGAACTAATGACTAACCTAAGCCAATTTGGCCAATTTGGCTAAATTAGTCAACTTGACCCATTTGACCCATTTGAACTCACATCGTCAAATCCAAATCTAAGCCAAATTGAACTAAACCAATTGCACCAAAACATTTCAAATACTCATTTGAACTTGACCTAAGCCTTGGTTTGATCCAATTTGACCAATTGGTCAACTTGACCCAACCCAGCCCAATTTAACCTACATAGGTAGAATTGAGCTAAACACATTTAAACCAAGCCCCAATGAAACTTGGCATGAACCTTCCTTAGGTCACCATGGGTTAGCCCAAATCCAACCCAACCCATGCTTGGCCTGAATTGACCCAAAACCCAATGGGTAAAGCTTGCAAAATTAGACAAATACCATATTTGAATGGTCAAACCCACTCTCATCCACATGGCTGCCTCTTAGGCCTCCACCTAAGCAAGAGGGACACTGGCTCACCTAACCCAAAGGTGATTGGGATAGCCATGAGCTAAGTGGAGGTGAGTTCACCCATCTCCTCCCATTGGGACACTTGGAAACTAAGGACTCCCACTCTTCCTCCCATAGCAGCCACTCCCCATCACTCACCCACTCAAACTGAGCCAACTCAGCACCTCCCTGCCACCTACGATCACTTACGGTGGTCAGTCGGATGGCCACTAGAATCCAAAGGAATCCCGTCCATCCGATCCAAGGGAGAAGGGGGTATACCCCCCCTTAATTTGATCTAATTCACAAGACCAAGCATCCTCAGAGCCCTAGTTACTCGAGATGAGCTGCTAGAGCTTCCTCCATAGTTCCCTAAGCATTCCAATCATCGAAGATGATGGAACCAAGCCAAACTAAGGCTTAGCTCTGACCATCTCCAAAAAAACTCAACCCCATTCCAATTAACTCTTCCCACACATTCACCAAGCTCCGACGAGGTGAAACAAACTCTCTCCCTAGCAATTCAAGCACCGAAAGCCCTCCCTAGACAAACTCCGACAAGGATTTCAGTGACGTTTGGTCCATAGAGCTGTTGACGAGGAGTCAAGGTGCCATCTTCTCAACAAGGATTTGCGCTCTTCAAGGTGAAGCTACCTCGATCGTTCACCACCAGTCCAAAGCTTCGACGATGTATTTTTTGGCAAACTGAGTATCTTCCAATTTTTTTAGGCTCTTTTAAAGGAAATGTGAATGTCATACAAATCCAACTATAAGATCCTTGTAGATCAATCCCGTGAAGGTGTGGGATCGATCCCAATCCTTTTCAAGGTCTAGCGAGCTTGATTTGGGCGGAGGAAGGCACGTAGTGTTTGTCTTGCATTGCTCTAGGGTTGATAGATCATCCACCATCCATTCTAGATGATTGGAATGGACGAACGTGATCTTTTGATTAGATTAATTTAATTTATTGGCTTAGAAACCATGGGATTAATCTCCACCATCCGAACTTAGATCGAACGACGAGGATGAAAGTGCGTCCGCTGACACCACATTCATGTTGAGTTGGACGATTTTAAATAACCAATCCTAGGGAGCCACATGGAAAGGCACGACATTAGCGATCCACATGGCGTCATTAGGATTAAGCTTAATTAAGGCTTAATAATGAGTTTTAATCACTAAAACTTTAAAAAATCATAACTAATTATAGAAAAATCTAAAAAATATAAATAAATACACATTTTGAAGGTACAATAGGAAGATTTAATTAAAAATATTTCTATTTAATTTTGAACAGTAATTAAGGCTTAATTAAGGTTTGAATGTATGCTTAATTAGCTTAATTAAGCCCTAATTACTTGGGTAATTGATTCAAACTCTGTGTGTTAATTCAATGGGATGACCTCCGCCTCTCATAATTTTCTTGGAATTTATTACCTAGGTAATTAGGGGAATTGATAATTCAAACCTTAATTACCCTCTTTAATTAATTTAATGACTAATTAACATTCCAAACATCAAAAATTGATTAATTAAAGCTTATTAATCATTGATTGACAGTGAATGGATGGGGGAAGTGAAATTAAGACCTCTTTCCTAGTCTCTTTCCCAAATCTATTTTATTTTAAGAGGATTAATTAAGATGGTAATTAATTAAGTGTTTAATTGATTAATCAAATGGCTAAATCAAATCAAATCGAAATGCAAATCACATCAAATAATTAACAATGAAATAGAGGGTTTCTCTTTATGTGTTTAATAGCATAATGTAGCATTGCAACGTTAATTTTCTCACATATTCATATCATTTGTGGCTCATGATTAAATGATTAATCAAATTAAAGAAGTATAAGAAAGGATAATTAAGTGATTTAATTAATAAACTTAATTAATTCATAAAAATTCATTTAATTATCTTTCCTTGAATTAATTAAGATTACCAACATAAGAATGGGGTTAAAACAACAAATAATTTTTTTCATTTTTAAATCAATTCAAATACAAAAATCAAATTAATAATGAGCTTTGGTTTCCTTTAAATAATTTTATTTAATTTGATTGTCCTTAAGAATTAAGAAATTTGAATGAACCATGTTTTTGTGTTCAGTCATTCCTTCCTAATCACTTCTAAATATTGTATGCGTCATATGATTCTATGCATTCATGTTTTCAAATCTAAATGAATCAAATAGATTTCATTTATGTAAGTTCGCATGTGTTGGCTTAACTTAACGATATGTATGGCTATTATCACTAATAAATTCAAATCTATTTTTCAAAGTTTATAAATTGATAGTAACATATGGAATGATGATAGTTATAAACTCATATAGAACTTGCATGTGCTTATAGCTTAGTTATGTGAATGTGAAGCTCTCTTTCTTATTCATATATAGATTTGCATAGGTTTGAATGTTAATGGGTATATAGTCTGGACATCCTAGAAATGTGAGGCTTTAAGTAGCCCCAAGGAGATCATTTTATTATCTCACTTCCCAAGTTAACAAAGGTATGTACCCATTTGATTTCATTCTTATATATTTTGGTATTAGAATTTGGATAGAGCTTTAATTCAAGTGCATAAATAATTCAACCAATAAAAAAAATACAATCTTTGCATGTTATTTATTCTTTTAATTCATGTATACATTAATATGTACTTAAGATAACAAGTAGATAGTATGGACATCCCGAGAATATGAGGCTTTAAGTAGCCCCAAGGAGGTCATTTGATTATCTCACTTTCTTGATTTAAACAATGACACATACTTGTTTACATCTTTTATACATGTGTATATGTATGTGATTAAAGAATGAAACCCCTCTCTTTTTCTATTAAAAATACATGCATTCATAATTGCCCAAGTCATTAAACATGTAGTCTATGGATGTAAAGCTTCTTTTCTTTATTCATGTATATAACTCTACATATGATTAAATGTTAATAAGTATATAGTCTGGATATCTCGGGAATACTAGGCTTTAAGTAGTCCCAAGGAGGTCATTTGATTACCTCACTTCCCTGGTTAACAAAGGCATGTGCTTATTTAAGTTCATTCCTAAATATTTTTGTATTAGAATTTGGATAGAGCTTTAATCCATATATACAAATAGTTAAATTAAGAAAAATATCACCTCTTGCATGACTATCATCCTTATATTTATGTATACATCAATACATATTTAAGATAACATATATATAGTCTGAACATCCCAGGAATACGAGACTCTAAGTAGCCCCAAGGAGGTCATTTGATTATCTCACTCCCCTGGTTAATAATGACATGTACTTGTTTATATCTTTTATACATATGCATGTATACTTTCTTAATGAATGAAAGTCTTCTTTTTCCACTAACTATGTATACATCCTTCATCATTTAAGTGTGACAAAATATGTTGTATGTATAGCTATGCTAAGTGTTAAATCATGTGCATGTTACAGGTGATGGAAAGAAATGACTTGATATATGTCATGTGATAGTAATTCAATTATATTAATTTTAAGATGCCTTTCATATCGAAATAAGATTATTTAAAGTTAACCCAAACTTAGAATTAATAAGAAAATACTTAATAAGCCATTCACTAAAGAGAACTAAACCATAGAAATGTGTTTTAGAAAATATATATATATAATTTTAATTTTATAATAGAAATTAGGATTAGTGCTATGGAGTTTAAGATGAGCAGTGGCTAGGAGACTTAGTCTTGTGGTGCCCTGTGATGCCTTCAAGCAAACTAAAAGAAGCAAATCAAAACTAAAGAAGGAGAAAGAAGAATGAAGTCAAGCAGACTGTAGCATGTATTCATTTCTAATTGTAATTATTCTCTTATGTTCGATGATACTCGGTTGCACCGATCTTTTATTCTTTTATGGTAGTTTATAAAAATGGTTAGTGTTATGTTTAGCTTATGCATTCGGATTGCATCCTTTTCATAGTTTCTTTATGATTGATATTATAATGTGTTCCTTAGATGTGGTAGGCTCTTAATATAAAATTAATTTTCCTACCTTAATTAACAACTTGTAATTAAAATTTTAAATAACTCATAATCTCATCATAAAGCTTAGGTTCTAAACAAGATAATTAAAAGATTTAACAACATCATAGATATATGGTTGTATGTTTCACATCATGCATGCATAGTCCTTCCTTGAACATGAGAGAATGCTTGACCTATAAGGGTATCACTTATGGTGGAGAACCCCCCCCCGATATGTCGAAATGAAATAAAAATTTGTAAAGAGTTGCATTTTAAACTAAGTATGCACTCATGCCACTCATGCTATAATATCTTAGGGAGTGGGTTTAGGACTTTAGTTTCTTCCCAAATTAAATAACAAGCCTATCCACCTTCTAATTTAATAAAACTAGACCACATGGATTTAAAATGTATGAGGTGTTAGCTAACGGCCACTCTAGGTGGTTGTAAGTCCAGAAGAGTCGGACGGGTCTATCTTCTCTTATGGAGTAGACCCTTATGTCCATATTTTGCTTAGATTTAGGTCACACTTTGGCTTGTGCTAAAGCTCTCTAGATTTTGGATCCGAGGTTGCTAGTTTTCGCTATAAGCACAAATCCTCACCTCTTAGACATTTCTACAATCTTGTGTCGATGGATTATAAGCCATAGAAATTTAATAAAATTTCAATTCAAATAAATAAATCCTCTCACTTTCAAACATATAAAGCCTTATTATAGGATAGATTGGAATAACTGGGCTTCCTAATATCATGTGTATTCCCTACTTATTTCCCTTTGGTTGGAGTTAATGATTGCCTAGTTTAATCGAGAGTGTTCTTAGAAAATTTCAATTTCTAGGATGTAATTAACTATGGAGGCTTACCTCCATAAAACAAAAAACCAGCTTATTATAAACCTTGCTTTACTATTTCATGTAAAGTAGGGGAAAGATCTTTAGCATATTCGAAGGTCCATCATGCCTTATGAGTCCTTATTAGGTGATTAGGTCCATTATAGGGTGGTGTCTATCTCTATCGAGATAATACATCATACCTTAATGTCAACTAGATCACCTCAATAAGTACCCCCTATAATCTACATGGTGTCCACCCCATATTCAAAAATAAATACCACAGATTTTTCTGGCTACTCCGCTAGGGAGAGTTCCTCTCTCCATCTTTAGTAGAAAATTATTATCTCCAAATATCGATAGTGGACTTATATTTTATATAAGCCTAGGGCTATCTTTATTTCTATTGACACTTTGTTTATTTCATTCTTATGCAAAGGTAACCGACATCCTTTAGGTTTTAAGACCTCACTCTCGTGTATGTCTTAAACCTACTATTGGGTCCCCCAATAGGTAATAATAAATTAATTAAAGAAAGGAGATGATCAAACATAAATCAAATAGAATTTAGAACCTCTTACCACTAGCTTGGTAAAGCAAGGTTAATTTCATATTAAACAAGACTTCAATAAAATCTAAAGTAAAACAAGTAAAATCTTTTGCAAGAGTTTCAAAATCTTTTCAAAGAAAAATCATGTGAACTTCACTTAACATAATAAAATTTTCTAAAGGTTCTCTTTTAAAATCAAAGTCAAGTAAAACAAAATAAAAATCTTTCAAATCTCTTTTCCAAATAAAATTAATTGAACCTCATTTGGCATACCCAAATTTGTTAGCGAGGTTCCTTCTTCAAAATTAAAATTAAATCAAACAACAAACCTCTCTTTCAAAAATAAACATATTCAAACCCCTTTTTCAAAAAAAAAAAAATAATAATAACCAACTCTATTTAACACACCTAAATTTGTTAAATGAGAGTGTTATTTCCAAAATGACAACAAAACCCAACAACCAATATGCAATTAGACCCCCTTAGCAACCCAAATTTGTTAAGTGAGGGTTTCCTTTTCAAAATCAGAAATAAAATCAAACATCAATAAACAACATATAATTGAACTCTATTTAACATATCCAAATTTGTTAAATGAGAGTTCCATTTTCAAAACCAAATTGAAATCAAAACATCCAACATACATTTGAACTGCATTTAACATACCTAAAATATTCAAATGAGAGTTTAATTTTCAAAAGCAAAATAAAAGCCCATCAACAACAAACAATCAAACATACAAAGTGAACTCCATTTAACATACCCAAATTTGTTAAATGAGAGTCTCATTTTTAAAATAAAATCAAACTCCAACATCAACATCAAACATACAATTGAACTCTATTTAACATACCTAAATTTTTTAAATAAGATTTCCATTTCCAAAAATCAAATCAACAACAAACATCAAACACACATTTAAACCCCGTTTAACATACCTAAATTTGTTAAATGAGAGTTCTATTTGTCAAAATCAAATCAACACATCAAAAATTAACAATCAAACCATCAAAATAAATGCTTTTAAAATTTTAAAACATATAATTGAACCCTATTTACCATACCTAAATTTGCTAAATAAAGCTTCAAAAATTAAAGTCCAACAAAAAGAAAACAACAAACACATCTCCAAAAGTCACTCCTACATGGATTGAACCCCACTCAACATACCTAAATTTGTTGAATGTGGGTCCCAAAATCAAAATCAAATTCAAACATACAACTCGAGGAAAAGTCTCTTCTCCAAATTAGAGAAGAATTCAAGAGTAGTAGAGAAATTAGAGAAGAATTCTCAGATGAACACTTGTTTGCATTCAAACATAAAGTTATTCTTTGGTAGTGAATTATTTAGTTAGTGAAATCTTACCTTATGGATTGACATATCAACAAAAGAACAAATTTCTTCATGATGTTAGATCTTTTTTTTAGATGAACCATTCCTTTACAAGAAATGTTCAAATAAAATTTTAAGAAGATATATCCTTGATGAAGAGATTTATGAGGTTTTAAAATCATTTCTCAATTCTGAGTATGGGGGTGCACTTTGGGGAAACTAGAGTGATAGAAAAGTATTACAAAATGAATTTAATAGTCCACCCTATTTAGAGATGCACAAGATTATGTGGAAACTTGTGTGAAGCCAAAGAGTAGGGAATATCTCAAAACATAATGAAATGCCTTTAAATTATATCCTAGAGGTAGATATTTTATGTGTGAGGGATACATTTTATGAGACCATTTGTATCTTCATTTGGAAATGAATACATTTTGGTAGGAGTTAATTGTGTTTCCAAATGGATTATGGCTATAACTACACCTAAAAATAATTCTAAAGTAGTTTTAAAATTTCTAAAGAAGAATATTTTCACTAGATTTGAAACACCTAAAATTATTATTATTGATGAAGGAGCCCATTTTTGTAATAAGAATGTTAACCAATTTATAGCAAAATATGTGGTTAGACATAGGACAGTTATTGCTTATCATCCCCAATCTTATGGACATGCTGAAATTTTAAATAGAGAGACTGAAATAACTTTAAGAAAAACTGCAGGTCCAACTAGAAAAGTTTGGTCAGCAAAATTTGGTGATGCATTATGGGTCTATGGAATTTAATATAAAACACAAATTGAATGTCTCCTCAATGATTCTTATTTAGCAAGGCTTGTCACTTGCTGCTAGAATTAGAACATAACATATTTTGGGAGATGAAAAAATTAAACTTTGATATGGAAGATGTAGAAAAGAAAAGGCTCTTAAATATAAATGACTTACGGAAAAAAAAGAATGGGAGCTTATGAAAATTTGAGGATTTATAAAGACAAATTTAAAAGTAACATGATAAAAAGCTCCTCAAGAATTAATTTGAAGTCAAAAGGTTTTATTATATAATTTGAGGTTGAAGCTATTCCTAGAAGAATTGAAGCCTAGATGGTAAGACTATTTTGAGTGATTAGAGTGTATTTATATGGTGTTGTAGATATTCAAGACTTTAAAATCAAGAATATCTTTATGGTTAATGGCTAAGGACTTAAGCACTACTTTGTGGGTGAAGTGAATCGACTCAAAGTGTCAATTAAAATCATTAAGTGTAAAGTAAATTGAGCATTGATTAAGTCATGCTGAGGACTATAAACCAAGCCTATTTTGGGAGGAAACCCAAGTTATATTTGTGTGTCTTTGATAGTGAACTAATGTTTATTGTGTTGAATTTTATATGTTTCAGTTTTATAGGAAACTTTAAAAGAAATTGTAAAATTTAGGCATAGCATTTAAGCTTGCATTTATAGCACTACGGTGCTATGCTTGAAAGATTTAATAGTACATGTTATAGTGCTTTGGCATTGCAATTGTAATGCCTCAGTGCTGAAGCTTAATTGTTGTATAAGTGTTAGTACTATTTATTGAATGTGTTGTAGCGCCAAGGTGCTAGTTTGACTAATGCCATGACGTCATGGTCAAGTCAAAAGAGGGGTCTGATAGAATTGAATAGAAATGGATAAAAATGAAAGAATATCTATCACAACATCACTCCATTATGTCTACCAAAAAAATAAGATACATAATTAATGGTTGTCTGTTCATTACATGTGCCCATTAAATGCCTTTTCGACCAATGGGTTGGATGGGTTTGACGTGTGACTACATTGAATACACCATGATAATAAAAAAAACTTTATAAATAGGACCCCTTGGCTGATTTAATTTCATCTCTAGCCATTACTTTTGAATCTTAAAGAGTTCTCCGAGAGAAATAGAAAGTTCTCTCCCTTAGTAGCCTATTCTCCTTAGAAATGATGCCTGCAAAGATTGTTTAGAAGAAGAGAAAGGGAGGATCTTATGATTCTTGAGGGTTCATGAGTGTTGAGATAGATGAGAGATAACATTCCTCTTTTATCCATAAATGTCTGATAAGAGAGAGGTTTTTACAACCATGGTGAGAGTGTGGAGCTGATCATTATAGGAAGGGGGTGGAAGTGTCTTGCCTATGACTCAAAATCCAATGTAGATCTTGTGGTGAGGAATTCTTTACTAATGCTAAGGCACAGAGACAATAAAGTCTTCATCCAAAGAAAATTGGCTAGTTTTGATAGTGTTACATTTAATTCATTTTTAAACTAAATAATTATAAATATGATGAATATCTTGCCTACTATAATAATCAACTTTATTTTGAAGAGATTCTTAAATTTTCATTGTAAGAAATGCAAATATTCAATACAAAAGGTGGGAGAAAAATATCATTAGTTTTCCTACCACTAGAATGACCAATGAAGCTAAGGCTTGACATTATTTTATTTCTGCCAAGTTAATGCCAAGTGGAAATATGTGAGGTAACCAGAGATTGAGCCCTTTAGATTATGCAATATAAAAAAGGTTTTTTTAATAGATATAGGTAAGGTTATTTATAATGTAATTTATAATATGATTAAGGGCGCACTATTATAGGTTATGGCCATCCCTCTTTGATTTATTGTCTTTGGCTTTTAGTTGGTGCTACAGGAGATCTTAATGAAGAAGTATTGATACAAAAGGTTCCTATCACTGAGGAGGGAATTAGGAGTTTAGGGTCTAAGTTTGAGCAAGGGAAGATTTCACACACTTTACTATCTAGACCCCGATCTTCTAAAACTATGAGTGAGTAGCTTCAGGATATTAGCAAACAGGTGACTAACTTGCAACATAGAGCTAAGAAAAGTAGTAAATGGCAGTAAGAAATGTGGAGAAATTTTGGTCATTTCATGGGATAGTAATAGCAGTAGTCCACCTAATTTAGCCAAGGTACACATGTTTGAGAACTGGTAGCTTAATGTGGGTCCTAACTAAGTTCATTTTTTTTGCAGCACCATCGTATCAACCTTATGTAAGCCACTAGCTAAAGGAAGAAGAAGAATAATAATAAGAGGAGGAGGAGGAGGATTAAGAGTTTTCTTCTCTTGCTTTGTTGTTTTGTGTTTGTTAAAATTTTTTAATTTTTTTGTTGTTAGAAGTTTTATTTTTTGTAAACTTTTAGTTTTCTTTTATATTATATATCTAGACATTTGTAGCATCGTGGCATTTCTCTTTGTTATTGAATATTAATAATTTTATTAAATATATTTTGATTTTCCAAATTCTACTTGTTACTTTTCTAATATATTTTGGTATATTCTTGTTGAAACTTGAGGATAGATTTGATAAATAAAATTTTGTTGTTGAGTTAAAACTAATGGAATAGTATTTTAACTTGAAAAATTAAGAATTTACATTTACATTTATTTTATCATGAAATATGATTTAAACTATTAGTAACCAAATTATCTTATGAAAACTAGTAATTTTTGTTAAGTTTAAGATTTTTTTGAGCACACACATCACACCGAAGATTCTTAATAAACTTAGTGAATTGATATTAAAATAAATGGGAATCTTTATAATATAAAATAACCTAATCATGATTACTATTAAATGATAATTATTTAATTTATTGAAATTAATAAATCAGTTTGATTTAAAAAAGATGTTAAAGATATAAAATATTTTTAATCATGGATTAACAAGGACGTTCAATGAACCTATTTTAATTATTGTAGGAAAAAAGAAAAATAAGAAAAAAGAAAGTATAACCGGAGGCTAAGTATCATGATTGCTCTTAAATTCTATTACATCTAAACAATTCAATGAAATTATTAAATCACTAAATCTATAATTTCAATTGAGAAAATCAAATTATGATTACTCTATAATAAATGATAACTATTTATAAAAATTCAATTCATTAAGATTCATGAGGATTAACTATGATATTATGCACAATGGAATCTTAACTTAAAATTACTAGTTTAAAATAAGAATTTGGGATATTCTACTTTTATGATTATGAGATGATAAATAAAATTTAAAAATTAAAAATTTAATTTTTAGTTAAAATTGTTACTTGATTGTTTTAATTTTTAAAATTTTTATTATAAATTAACTCAAGGGATTATGTATATGAATATATCAAATTACTTGAGATTAAATAATAGCTTGAGTTTGAGGGTATTTTGATAAGTAAAAATATGTTAATAAAATTATTAAATTTAAAATATGATTTATGTGCCAAATTTACTTAATTATATTATTTTTCACTTTTTATGTGAGGAAATTCCTGAAGGAGAAGAAAAATGCATAGGCTATATGCAGTGCCTAGGCACTATAAAAGTAGCGCCATGACAATGCATCTAAAAGAATTTAAATAGGAAGGTCAGTGCCAAGGTGCTTTATTATCAGCACCGCGATGTTGGAACAAGATCAATCTTTGGACTAAAAGATAGAAAGTTTGGTGCTTCAACATTGTAATCCTAGTGTCGTATGGCTGAGAACTTGAAAATTTTTATACAGAAGAAGCCTTTAATAGCATACAGAGTGCCTAGGCATCACAACACTAAGGAGTTACACAACCAAAATAAATGATAGAATCATGTTAGAGCTAGAATACTATCCCAGCGCTTAGGCACTATCGTTCCACTATTACAGTGTTAAGGCCCAACAACATAGTTTCAAGCAGTTATAGTAGTTGGTTTGGGCAAATTTCAAGGATGTTTTGAGGGGAGTAGGGGAAAGACTGATATGAGGACACAAAGGCTTTAAATAGGTGGTGTTTTGTAATAAAAAAAAGCTTTTGACAAGTGGTGGTGTCTAGTGTTAGAGTTTTTGTAACACCTGGAGAGTGAAACTCTAAGTGTTTAGTGTGTCTGCGTGTGTTCCATTGTGCTGTGTAAGGTGTATATGGAAGATTAATCTTTGTGTTGAAGGCTTAGGAGAAGAAGATCTAAATCAAGGATATGTTATGCAATCTCAATAGTAGATAAAAGAGAGGTGTGCAAAGATAGATTTAGATGAATTACTCATTTTACTCTATCCTATTATTTTGATTTCCTTTAGTTTTATTTTAAATATTTGAATATGTTCTTCCTTTATTTATTATGAGCCACTAAAATCATAAAGTGCTCTTGGGTTTTTATATTTCTGTAATGTTCATACTAAAGTAGATGTTGTGATTTTATAAGAAAAGTATTTGTTCTTTATTAAAAATTATTGTTTTACTTTCCTAATGATTAATTTACTTATAATTGGTCCAATTATGATGTTAACAAGGATTGTTATCTAATGATATCTAAAGAGTCTTAGAAAAATAGTAGGAAAAGTTATTGGATTTTTGAGTAGAGATAGGCATATTCTAGTTTGGATCTGCAATCATAAAAAGTAGGTAACGCAATCACTTAACATTTAATTAGACAATAGAAAATTGGATAGTTAAAGGAAGTGATTTGGTTATGTTATTCTAGACATAGACAATATAGGAACTAAGCTTGTAGTCGACAACTACTAATTTTAATAAATTCATCATTGATTTAATTAAGCTTCAATCAAAATTTACATAAAGTCAAGAGCACTTATTTATAATCACATTCAACACAAAATATTTTCTTCATAACCATACAAATCTAGTCTAATTAGTATTTAATCATCTTTCTAAATTCATACATTTCAAACAGTTGGATAAAAAATTAGATTAGTATCAGACTAGTAATTAACTTATTTTTAATTAAATTCAATCCTTATGGGAACATTACTTTACTTATCACTTTATTACTTGAATGACACATGCACATATATACACCATTTTAAGCTGGACATATATTCTGTGTACATATTAGTAATTAAATTTAATTAAATATCTAAAAAATAAAATAAAAATATATAAAATAGATATTTAAAGTATAAATTTAAAAAAAATGAAAGGTACTTTAATTTAGTGTTTGAGAGTTTAGGCTTTCAATCATGAGATCTTGAGTTTAAACCCTTACACTTGCATAGACTTGTGTGTGTGTGTGTGTGTGTGTGTGTGTGTGTGTGTGTGTATGTTTGTGTGTGTGTGTGTGTTTGCGATTAAATTACTCAAATGTCCTAAAAATATAAATTCTAAAAATAATCAATTATTTCTTCTCTTAAAATATTAGTATTCTTTATATTTATTATTTTATCTTATTAGTTAAATCGTTTCCAAGTATCAAGGAAAAATATTTAGTAACTAAAGTAGCAAGGATAAGACAAATTTTAGGAAGAGCACTTGTAAAATCTTATTTAGTAGTTGGAGCATGGATAAAATTTAACTTAAAAATAAGCAAAAATACTACACAATTCTACTACTTTAATAAAATACCAAATTAACTAGATTTTTTAATAGAAAAGTAATTAGATTGACATTTTCTATAATTTTATTAATTAGTGGTATTTTATTTATTGTCATGGTCACTTTTTTAACTAAAATTCTAAATTATTTTTACGTTTTGTAGAATACATAAAATCCTTTAGAGGTTCTCCAAATTCATGCATTAGAGTACTATGGATGTAATCCTAGGATGAATCACTTCCCTATCTCTTCTTATAAAGTTTTAGATGCCCTTACTTTAAATCATTCTCCTATTCTCATCTTTATAGAAAATAAATTTATTACCAAATGCTGGTTCATGTAGAGAACTATTAGAGTAAATGTGATAATTTTCTTAACCTTGTGTCTTACATTTAGAGTATTCAAGTGGATGGTGACTCTATCTTTACCATTTGCAATAAGCTCTAGAAAATCAAATTTGCTCTTAAGAATACCAAACTATTTATGAACTAAAAAATTGTCAAGTAAAGGTCATGCAAGAACTTGAGCTTTATCCACTTAATAAAGATCTTCTTTTGAAGGTCATCTCCATTCAAGACAAAATTACAAAAGCCAATACTTGTGAAATATATTAAATAAAACAAAGAGCTAAATGTGGTTGGCTCACTAAAAAGGAGGATGATATAAAATTTTTATATTAAAGAATAGATTATAAATCATATATGAGAGACTGCTTCTAATAATTCTAGCATTTAGACTCAAGTTGAGATGGCCAATGCCATTGCTTACTTCTCTTTGCTGACCTCATTTTTGGATGAGGTTAATATTTCTTACAAAGACAATCTTGACGACTTCTAATCCTAAATTAGAAAATCTCCTAACTAAACACTTAGGTCATCAGCTAATGACCATATAAACTTAAGGAAATTAAAATTAAATCCAAACTGAACCTAAATTAAATGAAATTCGATGCATAAAACCCTGATATAAAATTAAATGAATCCAAATCCAAACGAAAGGTCAAAGATTGGTCAACCATTTTTACATATGTTTGACTTATGTGGGTCCCACCAATTCAAAGGCCAATCCACCAAAATTTGGCCAAATAAAATCACTCCAATGGTTTTTATGATGATATGAACATATGTAAACATGAATTTAAAAGAATATAAGTCCATTGTGGCATTAATTAGGCTAATTAGGTCATTTGACCTAAATGAGCCTAAATGGGTCTTTTTGGGTTTAAACCCAAATCAAAGTCAAGTAAACTCAAATCAGTTATTCAACATCATGTGAATATGATTATTAAACATAAAACAATCCATCATTGTATCTAATTTGGCCAATTTGGTCATTTAACCCAAATGAACCCAAACTTAACCCATTAAGCCCAACTTGGGTCAAATGGGTTCAAAATAAAATAAAATTGGAATTGTTTGATCCAATGCATTCCAAATTGCTTGGATTAACCCAATTAAAAATTAAACACATTATAATTGAGCCAAATAAACTATTTGACTTAATTAAAACCAATCTAAATTCAATTACATCAAAATTGACTAAACCTAAAGTAAGCACTCCATAAATTTTAAAATCATTGAAACCTTTTGATTAAAGAGTTCATTAATGATTAAATGGACACAATCCAAACATTAATTCAAGGCTAATCCATCAAGTGAGGTAACTCACTTCAAACTAATAAAAGAAATCATTAAATGGCATAATTTAAAAGGATACCAATCTTCAACTAATTCACTTAGGATGCAACCAAATCATTCCTAAACTTGATTAATGTCGATCCACATCCAAGAATAAGTCACTTAAGAAACTTTAAATAAATCCAAAGCCAAGAAGATGCCATGGAAAGTCAAAGGCATGTAAAGCCAATTCCAAACCTATAATCTCATTCCCATTCCACCTCTTTCACTTAGTCAGGTGTTGGATGGCTAGTAAGCCATGCAACTAAGTTTTAAGCATTGCAATCACCAAGTGAAACATACCATCCTATCACTTCCTTACCTCACATAAGGTTGAAACCCATCTTCTCCCAATTCCCTCGTGGTCGGGAGGCTGGAGAATGACCAAAGCTGACGAAATCCAAGATGAAGTTTGTCTAGGATGCAATCTAGAGGGAGGCAACTCAATGCCTTTGGCACATAAGCTTCTCACACTGTTCCACAGCTATTGGAGTCAACCCCACCATCGAAGATCGCCAAGACCGAGGTATGCCATTAATGACCTCCCTTAAGCTTTCGAGTTTGGTACTTTTCAAAGGAAATTTAATCTCAAGTGAGATCAAATCATTTAGATCTCCATATTTTTACTCACTAATGGATTTAAGATTGAAATCGCATGGTTTTGACAGTTGGATGGCTGGAAATCATGTGAAAATGATGGACGGCTCTCGGCCTCCATTGTCGTCATAGGAGATGTAATCTCTGCCATCCATTTCTTTTAAAAGGAACAGACATCCGAGATCTAGCCGAATCTATGATTAAATCTAATAAAAGGAACCGTCGGTTGAATCATGGTCGTCCGATCTTTGATGGGACGATTTGTAATTAACCCACACGCTCTACCTTTTAAACATGGATCCCGCAAGGCATAATGATGTCGTGCTTCCTGGAATGCTACATCACGTCAGATCCACATAGATCTGATGCACCGAAATAGAAAATTAGGGTATTCTGAATTAAAAAATTAAGAAAAATGCTTAAAATTCAAAAATTCATAGGAAATTAAATAGAAATCCAAAAAAAAATGCAAACTTGGGCTCTATAGATTCATCTTGATGAGAGGAATTCATTAAACTTATAATCCCAAAATTATTTTAGATATTTAGGCCTTAATTTGGGTTTGAATAAAAAATTTCAAACCTTAATTAATGCCAAACCAATAATCAAATTGAAATGAAACTTCGGGGAATTGAAATTGATGTTAAGACACACATTAGGTAAAGTTTTCATAATTTATTGCGCAATAAACCTTAATATTGGAAATTTAAAATCCTAAAACCTTTATTTTCATGAAATAAATTAATAACAAATGAAATAAATGATGGAAATTGATGAAATTAATTCAAAACACCATAATATACTCTAATGATCATAAATAAGTCATTAAAACCAATGGGAACATAATAAATCACAAAATGGCTTTATTAGGCCATTAATTGAATTAATTAATTCAATTAATTAACTTGAACTTAAATAAATCATAATAAATCAACTAGAATCCCAATAATTATGAATGAACCCTCTTTGGATATATATTCTAGAGGGGAATCAAGAAAAAAAATAAAATGCCTAAATAATTTTGACTAAATTAGGCCTAATTTAGATTTTATTGAAATGATTAAAATCTTAATTACACCTTAATTATACATTTGATCAAAGTGAAACTTTAGAGAAATCAAATAGGCAAGGAATCCCACTTGTCATAAAAATTTCAAATCATTTGACCTCTGGATTGGGAGCATTTGAATTTCCAAGTCTTTAGATCAATTTAAGGGAAATATTAAATCAAAAAAATTACATAAATTATAAAATTCATAATATAAAATAAGATATTATAACTGATATTAAAACACTTGAATAAATTACATGAACCGACTGAAACCAATTGAACCTAAATAATCCTAAGTTAAAGATCAAGATTAAAGGAAAATGTGAAACTCAATCATATTTAACAATACTATTTTTTTAAACCATAATAATTCCATTTATAAATTGAAATATAAAGCTTATTGACCTCTGGAATTCATAAGTTATCAATATAAATACATTTAAACCATTTGGATTAAGGAATGAAATGGTATAAATGAAATTTTGAAAGGTTAAGTATAATTAAAACCTTAAGCTAGGTTGAATTAAACTTAAAATAACAAAGTTACATAAGGAAAATTTAAAACACAAATGAATAGCCTTTCTCTAAATTCCTTAAGTCATAAAAAAGAAAAAAAAATTACATTAGGCTAAATGTTCTTTATAAATGATATAATGATCATTCCTTTCAAATTAGTTAAAGTAAATTAAACCATACCATAGTATATGAAATATGTAATTTGAAATTAATCATTTAAGTCTAAATTTATTAAATTAAAGAACTTAATGAAATGAATAAATTAAAACAAGAAAGAATCATTAATGTAAATGAGCTATAGAATTGAAGAATAATAAATTGAATAATTTTAAACAAAATAAATTTAATTTAATTTTACTTAGGCTAATGAACATTAATGAAAATGAACAAATGAGATTAAATTGAATTGAATGAATGAAATACCTAAACTTATATATAATGAATAAATTATATGCATGTTAAAATTAAATAAATGAAATGAAAATAAAATGAAATTATACATAAAGCTATACCTTAAATCAATATTAATAAAACCAATAAATATATATGAATATTAAATCAAAGAATATAAACATTAAGAACCTAATTAATCTAAAGTTATACAAATAAGAATAGATTTAATATACAAGTAAAGTAAACTTAATAATTTAAATTTGAAAAGATATAAATCATCATAATCAATAAAGCAAACATGTAAAATAAAAATAAATCAAATTAAGAAAATAAATGATGAATATCAATATCACAATATTAAACCAAGAGAATTAAATGAAACTAAAATCAAAATAACAAGTGAATTGACTTAAAGAGAAAATTAAATTGAATCACAATAACAAATGAATTAAAACCTCAACTTAAAATTAATCACAATATTATAGACAAAGAAATCAAAAATTAAAACATTAAATGAAAAGAAATAAAGAAATTTAAAACAAAATAAACTGAACTAATTTAAACCTTCTAAATTTAAAGAAAAGTTCAATTAAAATACTTAGGATTTTAGTTAGACTTTTAGGATGAATCTATACCTTAGAATAAAGATATCATCCTATTAGGACCTATGATGTTGAATGGAATGGGCTCCACCCAAAATGGAACCTAATATATTCTTCATTCTTAAAAACATAATCTAACTTTAACATGATAAAATGTATCTATAATGAAAATAAAAATCAATAAATTATTAAATTATTTGAATTGAAATCATCCAAAAGTAAATAAATAAATACTCAAACCAAAAATTGAAACTTAAAAGCCTAGTAATGTCTTGCCATACAAATCCTCTTTCTTCACACACTAAAGTTATAGGTCATAGGCCCTAGACCTAGATTAGGTTGTTCTTTGATTTTCTATAATTTTCTAGGTTTTTGTGATGAAAATTGGTTTTATTATTTTGTGATGCATTATTTTAAACTAGATGGCAGGGATCGATAGTTGTTAGTCTGGATGGTAGGACATTATTTTTAGAATTAACATTGTCTTTTGAATGGGGCTGGATTAAAGGGACTGCCATCATAAATAAAAATTATAAAATTATCATTTGCTTGTAGGAGCAGAATAATTGCTTAACATAGTCCATAAGACAGATGCGTTAGGCAAGCAACTAATGCTAAGTTTGTATGTTTTGAAAATATAGCTGTTGTGTGCCATTTGTATTTTCCTGATATTTATTTTGCAAGGCTTAGGATTTATTTTTAATTTTAAAAATATAAATTTGATTTAATTAGGTTTATGGAAGTACATGGAAGAATACCTGTGGAAAATGATCTAAAATGATTCCTTCCTTTTCTGTGGTTAAACCCCTTCTTTGAGGTTTGATTTATTTGGTAAAATTTTTTCTTTTTGTTATAAGGAATAGACATAGGTTAAATTATCAATGCGGTGTGCAAGCATGAAAATCCATAGGTTAAATTCAATCAAGCTTCCCTGACCTCCATTATACATAAAGGACATCTAACCTATAAGGATGATATTGTTGGAAACACCCTCTATTATTGATTTGTATGACTTTCTTCTAATTGTATACCATAGGCATGCATACCCATGGCCTAAAATGATCATCGAGTCAAAATGTTAAAAATCTGAAAAATGTGCATTAGTTAGTGCATTTCATACCCTACATTATCTAAGAAATTAGGGACTGAGTCTAAGATTTTTAATTTTTTTTCTTAAAAAAAAAACAACCCAACCATCTTACATTAATAAGCTTGGGATCATGAATTTAAAATGCGCCTAGGTGGTGTTCATTGGCAACCCCTCCAAGAGGGTTGTAAGTCCAGAAGAGTTGGGGATAGGTTAGTTCCCTCAAGTGAAAGAAATGATTGATAATTCCCAAAATGAAACTAGGATGAGCATTTGACATTTGTCAGAAGCACTTATTGACTTAGGCTCTAAAACATTCTCTTTGGAGTAAGTCTTAAACTCTAGGCATTTCTACAGACTTGTGCTACTAGAATCTAAGCCCTAGATCTAAGAAATTATTAATTCAAAATTTTAAATTAAATTCCAAAATTCATAGCCCAATGATAGGATAGTTGAAGTGCTTACTAAGCATCCTAGTATCAACGAACATTTCTTACTTCATCCTGTTCGGCTTACAAAAATAACTCTCTCCACCTTGGATCATTCCTAGTTGAAATCCCAAATATCAATCCTTTGAGAAACAACTTAGAAATATTTAGAAATAATAACTTTTTTTAATTAAGAGTATTCTTAAAAAGAGACCTTTCTTAAGATGTAATTAACTATAGGGACTTACTTCTATAGGGAACCATGAATCTAGTTTTAAATAAACCTTGTTCTATCTTCCATGTAGTTCATGAAAAAAATTTTTTGCTACACGAAAGACCTTAGGAGTCTCTGATTAAATGATCAAATTTATTATAAGATAATATATTTAACATCTAAGACAAAATCTTTATTTTTTTAATGACACATTTGATCATCCAAATAAGAAATTCTTAAACTCTGTTATGTCAAACAAATTTTTACTCATCACTCTTCTTTACTTAATTATTTGAAGAACACTTATTATTTCCCTTTAGAAGATATCCCTATATCTTACATGATTATACTTCTCTTATTACTTAATTTACTGATGAAGAAATCAAAACACCTTCTTTAGTATTGGTTCTGATAAAGGTCATGGTCTTGATGGTTTCACTCCCAAATTTTTTAATGCCACTTGGGATACCATGGTCTTGATGGTTTCACTCCCAAATTTTTTAATGCCACTTGGGATACCACAGGTGCTATGTGCATTCAAGACATTAAATATTTCTTCTATACCTTTAAGTCGCCTAACAAGATTAAACATTCAGTTATCACTTTGATTTCTAAGAAGCTTCATGTTGAGATATTTAATGATTCTAGACTTATATCTCTCTATAACACCATATATAAGGCAATTTCTAAACTTACTAGTAGTAGACTTAAAACATTCTACCTACTATTATCCATCCTACCCAATTAGCATTTATTCATGGTAGAGATATAGCTAATAATATTATTCTTGCTAATGATCTCCTTCAAGGTTCCAACTCCTCAGCTCATCCTAAAGTTTTTTACTCTAAAGTTGACTTAATGAAAGCATTTGATAATTATGATAATTTTCTCTATCTTCTATTATTCTTAGTTTGCAAGTTCATTTTCATGTAATAGCAAATTTCATGGTTTCTTCAATTCTTCTTCAAGATTGAGGCAAGGATGCCCCCTTTCTCCATACCTTTTTACCATTGCCATGGATTCCTTCTCTACACTTTTGGATCAATATTTTATAATTGCTAATTATAATGTCACTTATCTTATTTATGTTGATGATCTCTTGGTATTTGGTAAGGTGACCAGAACCATAATATGTTGCTTATCTTCTACATTATTTAAATTCTATGTGGGTACAAGTCTTTCAATCAATATAGAAAAATCTACTATATGCTTTTCTAACGCTGTGGATGAGCAACTAAAATTATAAATTTGTGAAATTTTGAGATTTCATTTCAAAGCACCCCTTTAGAAACATATTGGAATTATAATTAACTCCTCCAAGCTTAAAGCTGTTGATTTCCATAAAATCATTGACAAAATGCAACATTAGTTAAGTGGCTAGAAACAAAAAGTTCTTACATTCACTAGTAGATTTCAATTAATTAAATCTACCATTTAGAGGTCCCTCCACTACTATTTTAAATCTTCTATCATACTCAAAAGGCTAAGGAAAAATTATCATCCCTTATTAATAACTTTATCCATCATAATGGAATTAAGGAAAAATGCACACTATCACATGGAATACTTTTTCAAAACCTAAAGTCAAGGTGGCCTTGGCTAGTCTAATATTGACACCATCAATATTTTGTATAAATACAAAGTCATATAAAGACGCTATAACACTAACTCTATTCTCTCTACCTAGTGTCACTCTTTTTATGGTTCTTTGAGGTACAAATTAAACAGAAATCTTCTCCTTTTTGGAGAGCATTGATGCAAATTACAATTAGAATTAGAAGATGCTTGTTATTCCAAGTAAATAATGGTAGTAACCTATCATTCTTTTTTATCCTTAACTTAATGGGACATCCCTTTATGAAAATTTTCAAATTGAGGTTTTCAATTAGTTTAACTACTCTATTTATACCAAAGTTTTCAATTTGATCTCCTGCAATACTTGGGATCTTCCTAACATTGTTGACTTGTTAGCCAACTATCGAAATCTCATTCCTAGTATTCCCATTATAGATTCCACTTTAGATTGTTTATGGCAAGGAAAAAACTCTTATACATATAAAATTGCCTTACCATGCTAATCACCCAAGAGTTGATTGGAGCAAATTACTTAGGTTTAAAGGCCATTCTTTTAAATATGTAGCTACCATTTGAAAATTTTTATTGGTGGACTTAAAACTAAAGATATCCTTTTGCTTAGAGGCATTGATGTTAATGTTATTTGTGTTCTTTGTACTAGGAAAAATGAAACTCGGTCTTATTTATTCTTTGAATGCCCTTTGTCTATTAACATTCTTAAATAATACATTCCTTTAGGAAGCATTTTTCACATGGACTATAATTTAACTCATGTTTTGAATCACGGAGATACTCTTGAATGTAATTTTACTAAGAAATATTATCTTTTGGCAATCCATATTATATTCCACTATTTAGGGTTGGAAAGGAAATGTAGGGTTTTCTCTAGAAATTGATCTTGTTCATATATTATAAAGCAAAAAAGTGTAAAATGGAACTTATGGGGGAATTTACCACTTATTATTGCTGATCTTTACTCTCTTTAACTTGTGACACTTTCCAATTTCTCCTTATGCTGCCTCTTGCTATGATGCCATCTAATATTATGCTATTACTAGAAGGATTTTCAAAGGCTGATACTATACACTATTCTCAACTACTTTCCCATACTTGATGTTTAGATACTACTCTTGATTCACTCACGATTTTGTTGTTCGTGAGTTGCATTTCGTATTTTGATATTTTGGTGTTTGGAGCAATGATTAAATCTGATATCAAAGAGGGACTTAACCGATTATCCTACTTTTAGTAGTTCTACAAATTAAATTAGGCTTTCGAAAACCTATGCCACATTCATAACTTATTATTTTCCAGTTATGCTTATAATCAATTTTTTGGATATTGTTTATATCTCAAGATTATCTTACTACATTGGAAGCTATTCAACAGTCATCAATTTTGGCATTATATACTTTGGATTATCTTGGATAGAGTTCTCCTTTTGCTATAGAGCTTTATGAGCTCGCCAATGTGCTTCAATTTAATTTTATTTGCTTGTTTGCTTTTTTTTTTTATTTAAATTTGGTATCTTGATAATTTATTTCCAATACTACTATATTTTTGCTACCTCCTTAGGCAACTCTTGTAAGACTTATTCAACTTAATGTCTTTGCTGGACATGGCCCTCGTTACTCTCAAAAATAAATAAATAAATAAAAGAGAGAGAGAGAGAGTACTATGGAAGTATGAATCCAAAAGCAATATTATAAGTCCACAAATGGTTACTGTGCAGTCACAGGGAGCGAGGTATTTACTATCCATCCTTTTGCCATTATAAATAACACAGAATTTAACGCTGATCACACCAACAAAAGGTAGAGCTAGTGATGGAATGCAGAGAGCTGAAGGAATCCTATGATATTTAAAGGGATTTTATATATTGGATTTATGTTAGATTATTTAATAATTATATCATTTGATTTATATATTAATTTATTTTTATATAATTCATAATCAAATCATAATTAAATATATGTTTATTCATGGTTAAATATTATTTGAACAATATTTGGCTTATGTTTGAACCATATTTGAACAATATTTGAAATATTTTTGAGCCTCACTAATGCTTTTTTCTAAATTCTAATATTATGAAGCATATTAAGTCAAATTTCTCAAAAAAAAACATTTTTTTGATAAAAAAGGTTAAGTAACTCTGATGAACAAAATTCTATATGTTTGTAATGCTTTGAAAAGAATTATGAAATATATCATTTATAATTTAAAATTTTCTTTGAAATTTGTAAAATAAAAAATATTAATAATATCCACTTGCTCTTATATCACAATGACAAACGAACCCATCTAAATACAATGCAAATAGCTTCTCATATTGATATGTCAATGTAAAATCCCCTAGTTCAGCATAGATTTTGATTTATGTGTTATTGAACATCTCTTAGAATCAAAATCTTAATCTTACAAACTCTCTTTTGGCCATCATAGAACTGATATAAACACCTCGATGGGATCAAATGTAATCGATCACAGTCCACACTAAAATCATGCACTTCAAATATAATTGAAAATTTTGGGATATTATTCGGATCCCTGAATAGCTTCCAAATATGACATATTTATAGTCAAATTGAGTGTCTTGATTAGATGAATCTAACGTGGCCAGAATCTCTTAAATTTGACTTTACTTGGGTATTCAAATGCTTAAAATATATCTCATAATCAAAGATACCATTTTAAGCCATCTGATGGAGTGATTCGGATTTTGCTTGTATTTATAAAGAATCCCACTCCTATAATTTATAAATAACTCCTCATTTTTCACATGAAGGGACTTCAACTAGAGAAGGGAGATAACTTTGATACTTGAAGAACCCCTTGGACCACCACCTAGCCACTCTCGTCAAATCACCATCGACGCTAATGGTCACCGGACCACGACCATTGTCGAATCACCGCCAGCCACCACTACTAGTTTCCACTGCCTGACCATCGCTAGATCATTGCCGACTCCCGCTGTCAATCATAGTCGGCTACCACCGATAGTCACCCCACTAGTTTCCATCACTCGACCATTATCAAATCATCGTTGGACCATTACCCAACCACCATTGACAAGTCACCATTAGCTGTTACCACCAATCACCACTGCTAGTTGCCACTATCCGACTATCGCTGGATTGTCACTGGCCGCTGCCTTCGGACGATCGTCTAGCCATCATCATCGGATCACCATAGGGCCATCGTCGTCGGTCAACACTGCCTTATTGTCATGGCCAAACCACCTTCGCAAGATCGACATGGTCGGATTGCTGTCGACTACCACCAGACCATCGCTCAACTATCGTTGTTGGGTCATTAGACTATCACCTCAAGAGAAGCCTTCATCACTAATCTAGTGAATTTTTTTTTGCAAAATCTACTCTTGTGAGCTACCTTCTCCCATTTTAGAGAAAGGATAATAATTGTAAAAAATACTGATATAGTGAAATTGTTTGCAGTGGGCTAGGCCTCGTAGTTTTTTTCTTCATGAGTTTTCCACATAAAAATCTGGTGTTCTTCAAACTCTTTTTTTGTATGTATGAAATCTTCATGCAATGATAAGTCATTGAATTCTCTCATTTTACCGACCCAAATCTTCCTACACACAATAGTTTGGCATCATCTGTGAGAAAGAAAATCCCATAATCACAATCTCTATAAATACCTGCATATGGCCACCAAAAGCAATACTCGCAGTAATGAAGCCTCTCACTCCAACACCCATCATTCTTGATACCAATCTTAAACCAAGGACGTCAAGCTTCTGCCTCATTTTCCTCTGATAGGCATTACCTTATCGGTGAAGGTACAACAGGAATATCTCTAGAAAATCGTGTTCATAAGATAGAAGAGTCTCAAAATGAGATCATTCAACTTTTATGTGAAACTCGATAGCCAGCACTGCAGTATGAGAGGGCGCATCTTCCCCAAGATGGATCATTAGTTGTAAGAAGTTGACTTGAAAATGCTCGTATAGAGCTTTCCCATCATAAAGCTAAAGTTGCTTTGCAACTAGAATGTGATGCTAACCCTTTTGGCACTATTAGTTTTATCCATCCATCACGTGTTGCTCAATCAGTCCCTAACCCATCAACTATTATCAATGGCTTGGCATGTTCTTGTCCTACCAACACTCCCCACCATGTTATACACGAGGAATTATAACAATTAATATGAAAAAAATTTCACTTTTAAGGATAGTAATCATCTTCTCTCTCATCATGGCTATCAGGAGTCCTCACCTTTAGCTGAAGTAATTCTTTAACATCCTATTTTAGTGGGTTTCAAGCTTCTAAGCATCGACTCCTATGATGGGACAACTAACCCATACGAACACATTAACTATTATAGAACTTTCATGCACATCCAGCAAGCCATCAATGCACTCCTCTATCTTGTTTTCCCAGTCACCCTTAAAGGTGAAGCTCACTCTTGGTTCTACTTTCTTCTAAGAGAATTTATCCATACCTTGAAGAACTCACTAAGATTTTTATAAAATAGTTCATTACAAATCAAAGAATTATCAAAGATTCTTTTCATCTCTCAGAAATTCATTAACATGAAGGCAAATTACTTAAAGAGTATTTCCAGATATTCTCTTTGGAAACTCACTAGATAGCAAGGGTAGACCCTGAGTTACTAAAATGAGTTTTTCTTGGAGGGCTCCGTCTCGGTCTTTTCTACTCATCACTAATGTGTAATATAGTTCACTCATATATCGACTGACTTCATCATCTGTTAGCACAAATTTTTGTTGATGAGGCTATCAATACCCATTAAAAGTATTTCGAACAATCTATGGGAACCAATCATCAGTTGGGGGGTAACCCTTATTATAACCTCTAAAGACCATTCATGTAAATATCTTGGGAATGGTTATAATATAAAATCTTCTTGTTCATTTATTTGATTACCAATCCTAAGATAACCAAGTCATGATTGGGGAGAAATTCTGATTACAATTCTGACATAATTATGATTATAAAGCTTGATTCTTTTACCATCCCATTTTACATTAGATCTATGGGGAGTAAGCAAGATGAAGAAGTAACCTTGGCAGCAATCTTTAAAAAATATTTTATTTTGGTATTAGTTGTAGTCAAACAAGTCCCTCCATCCAATGTGTTTCATCTAACATGATGTTACTGGCAAGCATCTTTTCAAAGCTTTCTATAAATATATAAGATGTCATAAGAAACTCTTGAGCGATATTGAAACCTACATATAGTCTTCAGCTAGACTTCTACTCCTTGGGCAAGACCACAACTATGATCTCAAAAGGAAAGTAATAGTCTAAATATAAATCAAACTTTTATCTTTTATTAAGATACATATGGCAATCACCTCATTCCAATCAAGGTATAATCAATCCTACGAGGATTTAATTTGACCCCTTCCATACAAATTAATGTCATCAAGTAACACTTTGACAAACAACCTCGGATGGGTCAAAAATTCTTGGTGGATTTCTTTTGAGCTATTCCATACATATTAACGTCATCGAGTAGCACTATGACAAACAACTTAAAATATGTCAAAAATCCTTAATGGATTTCTCTCAACCTTATCCATTGAAGTTAATGTCTTCAAGTAACACTTTAACAAACAATCTCGGATAAGTCAAAAATCCTTGGTGTATTGTTCTCAATTTCATTCATACAAGTTAATGTCATCGAGTAACAACATGACAAATAACATTGGATAGTTTATAAATCCTTAGTGAATTTTATCCTAACATCTTCCATACATATTAACAATATTGAGTGACACTCTGACAAATAATCTTGAGAAAAATTAGAATTTTACATATGAACTATGATCATGATCGCCTCCAAACCTGGTCAGTTTGGTGAGTAAAATTGATGCCCCTTTGGATGAATTATCAGAGCCTCATCGTAAGAACTATGGGCCTTGATTGCCTCAAAACTCGATCAGTCTAGCGAGGATAGTTTACACCCCTTTTGAGGGAAAACTAGAGCATTGTCGTATGAACCATAGGCCTTGATCGCCTCCAAACCTGATTAGTCTGACGACATTTCAAGGAAAAATTGGAGCCTCATTGTATGAACTATGGGACTTGATTGTCTTCAAACCTGATTGTTCTGACAAGGATAGTTGATGCCCCTTTCGAGGGAAAAATTATAGCCTTGTTGTATAAACTACGAGCCTTGATCGCCTCCAAACATGGTCAGTCTGATGAAAATAGTTGATGCCCCTTTCAAGAAAAAATTTGAGCCTCGTCGTATGAACTATGGGCCTTGAGCATCTATAAATCTATTTGGTCTAACAAGAACAGTTGACGCCCATTTTGAGGGAAATCTGGACCCTTACCGTATGGACTACGGGCATTGATTGTCTTCAAACTGGTCAATCAAACAAGGAGAGTTGATGCTTTTTTCAAGGGAAAACTAGAACCTTGTTGTATGAACTATGGGTCTTGATCACCTCTAAACTTGGTTGGTTTGCCAAGAATAGTTGATGCCCCTTTTGAGAAAAAATTGGAGCCTCAACATATGAACTATAGATCTTAATATCCTAAAATGGCAAAGATAAATATCTCTCTTTTAGGAGAAGGTTGGAGCCTTTGCTAACAAAAAGAAAAATAAAATTATCACTCATAGCCCCTAAACTTATGTTGGATAATTTCTCATCCAATATAAAAGAATGTGGGAGCCTAAGAGGAAAAAGCATGTCTTCTCCCTAGGCTCTAAGAGGGGTATTTATAGATTCATAATAGGGAAAAAAAAGAAAAATTTTTCATGAAGTTGAAAATATTTTGATAAATTTCAAAATTTTTGCATTCGCATATATTTTTCCATTAAAAAATATTAAAAATTTAATAAAATCAGATGAAATATCAAAAAAGTTCAAATTTTCTACTATTAGCGTTCACTGGAGCGCGTTTGTGCACATGAGAGCATGAATTACAGTGAAGATGGTGCACATGGGCGCACACGAGCGCACGTGTCAGCAATCCTGCTTGCTTATGTGCTCACAACCCTACAAACCCGCACTCCCGCACCATGCGTCCTCGTGCCTACTTGTCCATGGGCCTGTGGGCTCGCGTGCCGACACCAGCGTGCTTGTGGCCTCATGCACATGCCACTCCACTTGCCTACATGCCCGTGACCCTGCATGCTCATGCGCGTAGCCTCTTGTGCTCGTTCCCACAATCATAGCCTTACACGCCCACCAAGATCCATTCTTTTAAAATTTGATATTTTTGATTGAACAATGACTCCACAACTAATTTTGGACATTCTTAATGTGTCTGAAATAAAGGTTAATAAACCTGCAACCTTTGCTAACTTTAAGAAAGTTACCAGCTTCACAATTTCATTAAAATTATATTCAATTATTAGAAAATTAATCATCAGTTTGACATGTATTTTTAGATGATAGAAATGATATCATCTAAAAATAGATGAGCAACTAATATGTCATTATAAAATTCTTTAGTTTAAGCATGAATCTTGATGTATGTATTATTGAATATCTCTTAGAGTCAAAATCTTAATCTTTCAAACTCTCTTTTGGCCATTAAAGAGCCAATATAAACACCTTGATAGGATCAAATGCACTTCGATCTTGAGTCCAAACTAGCTTAGATCAAGTACTTAAAATATAATTTAAATTTTAGGATATCATTCGGATCCCTAAATAGCCTCCAAATATGTCATGTTTATAGTCAAATCAAGCATTTTGACAAAATGAATCTAATGAGCCCATGATCTTTTAATTTTGACTTTATTTGGGCATTTAAATGCTTAAAATATATTTCATGATCAAGGGGATCATTTGAGTCATCTGATGGAGTGCTTCAGATTTTGTCTGTATTTACAAGGAATTCCACTCACATAATCTATAAATAGCTTCTTATTATTCATATGAAGGGACCTAAGTTGAAGAAGAGAGAGTGCTTTGATACTTGAAAAGTCTTGGAGCATAATCTGACCACCACCTAGCCATTATCGTTAGATCACCATCGACCACCATTGCTAGTTGTCATTGCCCGACTATCGCCGGATCACCACTTGCCATCACTATCGATCAACAACGGCCATTGTTAGCGATCACGCGCCAATTTTCGCCGCTTCATCGGATCATCCGCCATCGTTTACCACCCACCACTGTGCCAATCGCCACTACCCGATCACCGCCGACCCACCGTCCAACCACCATTGTCAGATCACCACCGGCTGCCGCCACTGGTCACCACTGCCAATTGCCACTATTCGACCATTGCTAGATTATCGCTCGCCCTGGACCGCCGTCCTATCGTCGGATCACCATGCGCCGCATGCGCCGGCTTCTGGGTGCCACTATCCTTGCCGGATTATCGGCGCCGCCGCTAGACCACCATCCAACCACTATCGTCGGATCACCACCAGGTCGCCATCATCAGTCGACACCGCCTGACTATTGCATTCAGACCACTATCGACAGACCGCCGCCTAACCATCGCTCGACTATCGTCGTCGGGTCACCAGACTATCATCTCAAGCGAAGCCTTCATCGCTAATCCATTGAATTTTTTTGTAATACCTACACTTGTAAGCTTACCTTCTCTAACTTGGGAGGTAGAATAACAATTATATCAAATACTGATATTGTGAAATTATTTTTAAGTGAGCTGAGGTCCGTGATTTGTCTCTTCTTGGGTTTCCACTTAAAAATCCTTGTGTCCTTCAAAATCTTTTTCTGTGTATGCGAAATCTTTGTACAATATTAAGATATTGAATTCTCTCACTCTACCAATCCAAATCTTACTGAACGCAACATATATCTTCTTTTCATATACCACTTCTGAAAAAGTCACATCGTTCTACATTGACCAACAATCATAAATATAGAAGTTTAATTTGATAGTCAATTGCCGCGATGGCTTTCATTTATCGCTAGTTTTGTTTTGTTGACTTGAAAGAAAAAGATATATTACGAGAAAGTTGATTTTATTTTCCTATGTTTTTAATAAAATCAAAATTATTATATTTAATTAAGTGAATTTTAAAAGATATTGTGGAGCTTAAAATCAATTATAATGACTTCTAAATAAGTGAACTAAGAATTTTTAACATATTTTTAATATGAAACAGTAAAATAATTGGGCTTTTTGTCCGCTTTAACGAGGAGATATTGCTTTCACTGCGCCTATATCTAATTTTATAGCATTTAATATAAGTGCTACTGATTTCGTTGTCCTCTTTCAGACTATCACAACGTCAAATTCTATTAATTTCTCTCCAACTGATTGGAAGGGGACAATTGTTATAAATTTTTTTTTTCTACAGTAAGTTTGCATCTGACACTGAACAAATGCATGATTTCTCCATTCCCAGATTTCAAATTTTCTATCTAAAATGTTCATATCTAGCCGTTATCTATAATTTTTATTTTATATTCTGCGCTCTCACATTAACAAAATTTATGAATCTCTTGTAAAATGCAGTGGCCATGTTTTACATGCATGGATAGATACAAAAACTTAGAGGTCGTTTGAGATATTTTATCAAAAAATCATAAAGCAAGGTATATATTCTGTAAAACTTATATATTACTATAATTAATTGAATTTTAAGAGAGTGATGAAAATTAGAGGTCGGTTGAGATATTCTTTTTCTTTATTATTTGAAATAAAATATATTTGTTATTTTTTAAAATATATTATTATTTTAAAACGATGTATTTTAAAAGATAAAATAAATATATAAAATAAAATTAACCTCAAACAAATCCTTTGTAATTTTCTTAACCACGAATCATGCATGCTAGACAAAAGTAATTGGACGGTAAGATTAAATAATGGCCGGCGGCCTTACTAGAAGAAAAAATTTTCTCGGTTGACCTCTGCTTGAGTGAAAACTTCTTTCTTGAAAGATTTGTTGGGAGAGGTTGGCCGACTAGTTTGTACAATTTCAAATTTAAATGAATACAACTAAGAAGATAAGGTGTATCAATGCAGTTATAGCCATTTTTTTTCTTTTTCTCCTCACGTGACTATTCTCTATTTTGTTGGGATGAAATTAAAACACAAAGTACGCATAGAAAATCAATTCTAGTGTTTCAAAGCATACACTGAACAAATAAAAATTAAAATAAAAGAGATCATATGGAAGATACCAAATTTAACATGAAAGATCCCGAGAACGAAAAAAAATCACGGAGCCACACCACCAAGAAATACACTGTGAAATAAAAAATCAAGAGAGTAGTACATATTACACTTATCTAAAGCCTCTCTACACTTCAGTCACTCTAGAGCACATACTTTACTCTTACACACATAAGAAAAGTGACATTACAACACAACACTATAGAAAAATTGCTTCATCTGAAGTCTTTTGACTTATAGCACGCGTGTAGTGACCGCATTGACATTGTCCTCTAAGGTTTTCTACACGGGTTCGAGTGTCGTGGCGCTTTGGGTGCCCTAATCCTAGCATTGTAGCCTTGCCTTGAAGCATCGAGACAATGTAATCCAATATTGTGGTGCTGTCCTTTTAGCACCAAGATGATGCTTCTTTTGATCCTAAAGCCAAAGTCCCCTGTTTCAACGTCGAGGCACTACTTTTTTGGGGAGACAAAATCGCCACCATATTACAATCTCTCACTTGTAGATTACGCTCCTCTATATTTACATCACCATCATAATTCAAGTTATAGTGCAACTCACCCCTACCTTAGTCTTCTTGAACTTCAATTGAAGCTAAGCAAAGATTTAGTTTCTCCTGAGTTATAACTTTGGTCAACTTGTCTGCGGGGTTTCTAGAAGTGTGTATCTTCTCCAAATATATATGCTTGCCTTCTAGAAGTGTGTATAAAATGATACCTCAGGTGGATGTGCTTTGTCCTAGCATGAAACATGATAATCCTAGCTAGATGAATGACACTCATACTACCAATATGAAGTCTGTCATTTCTTTGGCTCTTGCCTAACTTAGCTAAAAAACTTAACAACCAAATCATTTTCTTGTTTGCCTTAATCATAGCAACATACTCAGCTTATGTCAACGAGAGTACAACTATCTTATACAATTTGAAAACCCAACTCACTGTTGTGCTTTCCAACATGAAGATATAACCTATTGTACTCTTTTTGCAATCCAGAACTCCTGCTAAGTCTTAATTTACAAAACCATTTAGTTCCATTTCTGCACCTCCAAAGCATAATGCCTTATTGACCGTTCCCTTTAGGTATTTGAGAATTCACTTTACTGTCTCCTAATGATGTTGCCAAGATTACTCATGTACCTATTGACTACTCCTACTACATGTGTAATATCCAGTCTAGTACATATCATGGCATACATTAGGCTCTCAACTACTAAAGCATATGTAGTTCTCCTCATGTGTCCTTGCTCTGCTTCAGCCTTAGACGATTGATCCTTGATAGTCTGAAGTGACTAGCCAAAGTGGTGCTCACTAGCTTGGCCTCATTCATGTTGAATCTCTATAGTATCTTTTCAACATACTCCACTTGAGATAAGTTTAACTTGCCTACACTTATATCCCTGTTGATTATCATACCTAAAATCTTCTTCATCAGACTCAAATCCTTCATCTCAAATTCTTCTAAGAGCTGCTCCCTGACATGAACCTGTCAAATCTCTTGTACCACTATCTCAATGCTTACTTTAAGTTATATAATTCTTCTTGAGTATACACATCATCACTTCTTTTCTTATAACTACATATCCCTGTGGTTGCTCCATTTATAGTTCTTCTTCCAAATCCTCATGCAAGAAGGCTGTCTTTGTTGGCTTAATTAGCCTCATGTTCAATTCGATTAATTTTGATGATAACAAACTTTCAGATATATCAATTGCTAATTACATATCCAATACATCTCTCATAATATGTTTGAGGAAAGTAGAAAGAATTAAAGGATAATGTGAAGCTCAAGATACAATATTTTGGGTTATATGACTATTCATATGAGTTCATTGGCATGAATCAATTTGCTCACAACTTAACATATTATTTTAATGAGGTTAATTTATATAAATTTTTATTTAATTAACATTCAATTAGATGTTTCATACATAGCATTAAAATTGTCAAAATAATAAATGATAAAAACTATTAAGTATAATTATTTTATTTATTTAATATAATTAAGTATTTTAATTTAATTTGCTGGTTATAAGATAACTAACATATTTATGATTATATAGAAATTATATCATAATTTTAAATGTCACATGTCAAAATTAACAAAATAAATGAAATTTTTATATTTTAGCGAAAGTCATTTTATAATCAAGGAATTTATATTTGATTTCATCTCCAATGGATTCCTTGGATTTTTTTTCCTTTAATTTGATAGGTCACATGACCCACGTTTGATTAAAATTGAATTTATTATGGCTTTTCAAATATTAGCTGATTTTAATAATGAATGCATGCTACATGCTTTGAATATATTAAGAGCCATATTTGATTATTTTTTACTTGCCCATGTGAATAGCCGAATTTTGGCTGCTTTAATTTAATATTTATTTAATATAAATTATATTTTTATTGAATATTAAATTATCACATGATAGCATGAGGTTAGAATAATATATTTTTTTGAAATAATTCAAAATGACCTTCTTGCCTATAAATAGCCCTCATTCTCTTCATGAAAGCATTCCTCATTCAAAATTCAAATTCCTTCCAGCAAATCTAAGAGAAAATTTCTTAGATTTTCCTTCCAAGTGTTCTCCAAATATTACAAGATCAAATCCTTAGTTTGGAAGCTTCAACATCTTCAACTAAGCAAGCTTTCTCAAATTACTTGAGTTTATTTTTTTGATTTTAATCCTCTTTAGTTGTTCATGCTATTTTCACCATCTATTTATTCTTTCCAATTTATACATTTGGTGGATTAGTCTTTGGACATTATTTTTCACATCAAAGTTTTCCAATCATTTTTTTGTGATAAACTCTTGTGATAGTTTGTAGGATCTATTTCAACTTGCTGAAAATTTTAACTTCCTACAAATTTATTTTGGTTTCTTGAAATATTTCTTCATTAGTCTTATTTTGAAAGATCATTTATTCTTAGATCTATTTTAGAAGTATATTTTTAAGCATTTAAAATAAATTATTGTGCTGAAATTATTTTTATATTTGCTAGATCTCTCTTTTTAATTAAAAGCTTACTAGCATACTTAGATCTATCATATACTCATTTTATTTAAGTACTTTGTGATCATTAGCATTAATGGAAAGAATCTTTTTGGTTAAAATAAAATAAAATATTCTTTGCTGAAATTTATTTTATTGTGTAAAAGAATATTGTGAAATTATTTTGAAATCATTTTTAAACATCTTAGTAAGATCACTTTAAGATATTTATTTCAATATTAAGTGACCATATTATCTTGCCAAAATTTATAAGTTGTAAGTGATCATTTATAAGTTGTGAGATCATTGGACAGCTTGGTATATTTGTAAGAGATTTATTTTATCAAAATTTATTATTTTTTATTTTTTTTTGTATTTATATTGAATACTCGCCCTTTTGTAGAGAGTATATATTGTTGTAGGGATTGTACTTCACCCCGTTATAGGAGAGTACTATTTGTAAGCTATTTTTTGCATTTAGTGGATTCCTAGCCAGGGGTGGCTAGGCGTGGACGTAGACTAGTTTGGGGTTTGGCCGAACTACGTAAAAAATTATTGTCTCTTATTTCTTTTACTTTCTTGCTCTTTTTTGCTTCATTAAGAATTATATCTTGTCATTATAAAATCAAAAATTAATTTTCTACTAAAAATTAAAATTTAAGATTTAATTTTAAAATTTTAATATCACTCACCCCTCCTCCCCCCCCACTTGGGTGCTATAGTGACTCACAATTAGTATCGAGCCTAAGCTCTTTTATTGGCTTAACATCCAAGAGTAGATCTTTCACCACAAGGTTTCCCAAACGGTTCACTACTAGAAGGACAATCCACTCATAGACCTCCACTTTTAGATAGTGTACCATTTGATTATTGGAAAAATAGAATTAGTACATTTTAAGAGGTCAAGATGCCATGTGGTATATGTTGACACATATCATACACCCACAATAGAAGTAAATGGCATTAAAGTAGAAAACCTTTTGAGGAATGGTATGTATGAAAGAGAACTTGATGAATTAAATGCTAGGGCTTGTAATACTTTACACTTTATTACCCGATGATTACATGAAAATTTCTATGTTAAGTATAGCAAAAGAAATATGGGATAAACTCATTATAATTATGAAGGAACTAGTGAAGTTAAAGATGCTCATATAAAATAGACTTGTTCATGAATATGAGTTATTTCATATGTCTCCTTCTAATCTATTTCGATATGTATACTAGATTCATGAATATAATTAACACATTGCATTCTCTTGGAAAATATATAGGAATCAAGACTTAGTCTATAAGATTCTTAGATGTCTTCCAAAAGAATGGGAAGCTAAAGCCTATTAGTGAAGCTAAGGATTTATCTACTTATCCACTTAATCAGCTTTTGGGTTCTTTGATAGCACATGAACAGGTTATTGCTCAAAGGGATAAGATGAATAACTCAGCAAAAAGGGAGAAGGAGAAAGGAAATGCCATTGCATTACAAGTTGATGATAGTGATGAGCATAACATCTCAAGCTTGGATGGTGATAGTGATGAGGTGGTCATGCTATCCAAAAGGCTTGGGAACTTGCTAAGGAAGAAGAATCAAAGGTATAAAAATTCTAAAAACTATAAATTTCAAACTAAAAAATTTCCTACAGGTGAAGGGATCATTTGCTACCATTGTAAAAAGCCTAGACACATAAGAGGTGATTGTCCAGAACTTGCTGAATCAAAGAAGAAAGAGATCAATGTGAAAAGAAGAAAAAATATGAAGGAGAAAAAGTACCATAAGAAGAAGAAGATGACTTTATGGGCCAATCCAGATTCAAATGAATCAAGTACTTGCTCGTCCGATGAAGAGGTCAATATATGTCTTATGGCAAATGGAGAATCTGACTTAGATTCTCAAGAGGTATGTAATGATATACCTTATGATGAATTAGATGATGCTTTTAATGATTTAGTTATTGAATATAAAAAATAAAAAATAAAATACAAAACCTTAGAGAAAGAACATAAAATTTAGATATGCATTTTTCTGATTTAAAATGAATGTGATAATTTAAAAGTAAAATACTTCTTTATTAAATTGTTCCTTACTTGTATGTAAACTTGAAAGAGAGAATATCTTATTAGAAGCAAGATTAGAATTATGTTTGAAATCACAAGTTCATTATAATACTTCGTCAAGAAAAATATTTAATAAAAATTATTTGCATCATACACATCCCACTCATATACCTTATAATTATCGTGCTAAGTCATATGCAAACACTAATGTTTGGTGCAACTATTGTGATAGAAAATGGCATATTTCATTTGATTGCTATGCACAAAAATTACAAAACACTAAGCAATCATCTTATGTATGGGCACCAAAAGGTACAAGCACTACACAAACCACACATGCTAGATATCTTGCTTCAAATGTTGAATGTGGACCCAAGCATGTTTGGGTTCCAAAAGTTAACATGGGAGTTTCTTTTGTAGGAATGCCTTCAAAGCAAAATCAAAGAAGGCATGTGGTACTTGGACAGTGGATGTTCAAGACATATGATGAGAGATAAAGATAAATTCACAACTTTAGAATCAAGTGATGGAGGATTTGTCACATATGGAGATAATGCAAAGGGAATGATCATTGGCATTGGTTCTATTTGTAAGAATTCTATCACTTTAGATAAAGTTTTTCTAGTAGAAGGATTAAAATACAATTTAATTTCTATTAGTCAATTATGTGATAAAGGTTTGAATGTAGTATTCCATGCATCATATTGCATTTTAAAAAATAATGAAAATGTTTTGTTAGTAGGAAAAATATATAAAAATATTTATGTCATTGATATAGATAGCTTTCATGATGTGAATTTGAATTTACTTTGTTTTAAAAGCACTCATGATGATATATGGTTATGGCATAAGAGACTATGTCATATTAACATGCACACACTCAATAAAATTGCCAAACTTGATTTAGTAGTTGGATTGCCTAAATTAAATTTTCATTTAAACTATGTTTGTAATGCATGTATTCATGGTAAGCATTCTAGAAGCTCATTTAAAAGTAAAAATATTGTTTCTACTTCTAGACCTCTAGAATTATTGCACATGGATTTATTTGGTCCTATTAGCACCACTAGCTTAGGTGGAAAAAATTATGGTTTTGTGATTGTTGATGATTTCTCTAGATATACTTGGGTTTTATTTATAACTTACAAGGACGATGTTTTTGGTAAGTTTAGAAAGTTTTCTAAATATATTCAAATAGAACAAGGCCTTTTGATTAATAGGGTTCAAACTGATCATGGTGGTGAATTTGAAAATAAATTATTTGAGGATTATTGTGATGAACATGGGATTAGACATAATTTTTTGCACCTAGAACTCCCCAACAAAATGGAGTAGTAGAGAGAAAAATAGAACTTGAATTAAGTAGATCCATGCTTAATGACTATAAATTGCCAAAATATTTTGCGAAAGCGAATATGCATGTTATGTGATGAATAGGATCTATTTTAGACCAATTTTGAAGAAGACACCCTATGAATTATTTTTTGGAAAGAAGCTTAAGATTGAACACTTTCATGTATTTGGATGTAAATGCTTTATTTTGAATAATGAAAAAGAGCATTTAGGTAAGTTTGATTGCAAATCAGATGATGGTATTTTCTTATGAGCTTTCTAGTAGAGCTTATAAAGTTTTCAATAAGAGAAAAATGATTGTAGAAGAATCAATACATGTTATTTTTGATGAAAATTTAATTGATCCTATTAGAAATGAAGTGATAGATGAAGAGATTGATAATTTTAAGAAAATATCTTTAGAAGATAATGTGGATGATTCATTTCCTAAAGAATGGAAATATAATAAAAATCATCCAAAGGAACTAATTATAAGAGATCCTTCAAAAGGAATTATGACCAGAAGACATAGTAAAGAGGTTGTAGATCATTCAGCATTTTTATCTGAGGTTGAACCTAAAAATTTAGAAGAAGCATTAAACGATAATTTTTGGATTATTGCAATGGAAGAGGAGTTGAATCAATTTGTAAGAAATGATGTTTGGTAATTAGTCCAAAGACCCCAATATCAAAATGTTATTGGAACAAAATGGGTCTTTAGGAATAAGCTAGATGATTCAGGTTGTATTATTAGAATTAAATCTAGGTTAGTTGCACAAGGGTACACACAAGTTGAAGGTATAGATTTTGAAGAATCTATTGCACCCGTAGCAAGACTAGAAGCTATCAGGTTACTCCTAGCTTATGCTTATTTTAGAAGTTTTAAACTTTTTCAAATGGATGTCAAAAGTGCATTTTGAATGGATTTATTGACAAAATGTATTTGTAGAGCAACCACCTAGATTTGAGAGCCCCAAATCATGTGTATAAATTAAAGAAAGCCTTATATGGTTTAAAACAGGCTCTTTGTGCTTGGTATGATAGGTTAAGTAACTTTTTGATCGATCATGGATCTAGAAAGGGTAGAGTAGATACCACCTTATTCCTCAAGAGGATAGATGATGATTTGATTGTGGTACAAGTGTATGTAGATGATATATTATTTGGAAGTACAAATGAATCTTTATGCCATGAGTTCTCATCATTGATGTCTAAAGAGTTTGAAATGAGTATGATGGGAGAACTTAATTTTTTCTTAGGTCTTCAAGTGAAGCAACAAGAAAATGGCACATTCATCTGTCAAACCAAGTAGACAAATGAATTGCTTGAGAGGTTTGACATGAAAAGATTTAAATCTAGTAAAACTCCTATGAGCCCATCTACAAAATTGGATTTAGATGAATTAGGAAAATCTATTGATCAAAAAACTTTATAGAGTATGATAGGTTCACTTTTATACCTTGCTAGTAGACTGATATTATGTTTGTCGCTTGTTATGTACTCATTTTCGTGCCAACCAAAGAATCTCATTTAATAGCGTATCTTTCGGTATTTGATAGCACTACTAGGTTAGGTTTATGGTATCCTAAAACTTCTTTATCATGTGATTTGGTTGCTTATTCGATAATTTTGCGGGATGCAAAGTAGATAGAAAAACACATCCAATATGTCATTTTTTAGGATCATCACTTGTGTCTTGGTCATCTAGGAAATAAAATTGTAGCTTTATCCACTCTGTCGAGTACATAGCTAATTGTGTTGCTCGTGTCCTTTGGTTAAAGCAACAATTAGAAGATTTTGGTATTAAGCAAGATCACATTCTAGTTCGGTGATAATACTAGTGCTATTAGTTTGACTAAAATCCAAAGACTCATGCACCAAACATATAGAAATTAGACATCATTTTATTAGGGATCATGTTTTGAAAGGTCATGTTAATATGAATTTCATTAGTACCGATATACAAATTGTAGATATTTTTACAAAACCCTTATCAAAAGAATGTTTTTGTACTTTAAGATGCATGCTTAGAATGTTAGATCCTAATATTTAAAATTGTATGTAGTTTGTTCCCAATTTTTGATGTTGTCAAAAGGGGGAGAAGAGTAAAATGTTGGTTAGTATTAAGTCTATTTCATGCATATGTTTAGGGGGAGCAACATTATTCATCTCTTATGCATAAATTTTTTTTAAGAGAATTTTTTTCAAAAACTATGATGAAAGGTCATTTTGCACCTTCATCAAAATCAATACCCAACATTAGTTTGTCATCATCAAAAAGGGGGAGATTGTTGGCTTAATTAGCCTCATGTTCAATTCGATTAATTTTGATGATAACAAACAAATGCTTGGATGTTCTAATGAATATTTTTATGTATTTCAGATATATCAATTGCTAATTACATATCCAATACATCTCATAATATGTTTAAAAGAAGTAGAATTAAAAGGATAATGTGAAGCTCAAGATACAATATGTTGGGTTATATGACTATTCATATGAGTTCATTGGCATGAATCAATTTGCTCACAACTTAACATATTATTTTAATGAGGTTAATTTATATAAATCTTTATTTAATTAACATTCAATTATATGTTTCATACATATCATTAAAATTGTCAAAGTAATAAATAATAAAAACAATTAAGTATAATTATTTTATTTACTTAATATAATTAAGTATTTTAATTTAATTTGCTGGTTATAAGATAACTAACATATTTATGATTATATATAAATTATATCATAATTTTTAAATGTCACATGTCAAAATTAACAAAAATAAATGAAATTTTATATTTTAGCGAAAGTCATTTTATAATCAAGGAATTTATATTTGATTTCATCTCCAATGGATTCCTTGGATTTTTTTTTCCTTTAATTTAATAGGTCACATACCCAAGTTTGATTAAAATTGAATTTTTTATGACTTTTCAAACATTAGCTAATTTTAATAAGGAATGCATGCTACATGCTTTGAATATATTAAGAGCCATATTTGATTATTTTTTACTTGTCCATGTGAATAGCCTAATTTTGGCTGCTTTAATTTAATATTTATTTAATATAAATTACATTTTTATTGAATATTAAATTATCACATGATAGCATGAGATTAGAATAATATATTTTTTTGAAATGATTCAAAATGACCTTCTTGCCTATAAATAGCCCTCATTCTCTTCATGAAAGCATTACTCATTCAAAATTCAAAATCCCTCTAGAAAATCTAAAAGAAAATTTCTTAGATTTTCCTTCCAAGTGTTTTCCAAATATTGCAAGATCAAATCCTTAGTTTGTAAGCTTCAACATCTTCAACTAAGCAAGCCTTCTCAAATTACTTGAGTTTGTTTTCTTGATTTTAATCCTCTTTAGCTGTTTATGCTATTTTCACCATCTATTTATTCTTTCCAATTTATACTTTTTTGTGGATTAGTCTTTGGACATTATTTTTCACATCAATGTTTCTCAATCATTTTTTTATGATAAACTCTTGTGATAATTTCTAGGATCTATTTCAACTTGCTGAAAATTTTAACTTCCTACAAATTTATTTTGGTTTCTTGAAATATTTCTTCATTAGTCTTATTTTGAAAGATCATTTATTCTTAGAACTATTTTAGAAGTATATTTTAAGCATTTAAAATAAATTATTGTGCTGAAATTATTTTATATTTTCTAGATCTCTTTTTTAATTAAAAGCTTACTAGCATACTTAGATCTATCATATACTCATTTTATTTAAGTACTTTGTGATCATTAGCATTAACTGAAAGAATCTTTTTGGTAAAGATAAAATAAATTATTCCTTGCTGAAATTTATTTTATTGTGTAAGAAAATATTGTGAAATTATTTTGAAATCATTTTTAAACATCTTAGTAAGATCACTTTAAGATATTTATTTCAATATTAAGTGAGCATATTATCTTGCCAAAATTTTTAAGTTGTAAGTGATCATTTATAAGTTGTGAGATCATTGAATTGGTATATTTGTGAGATTTATTTTATCAAAATTTATTATTTTGTATTTTCTTTTTGTGTGTAAAAAAATTTATATTGTACTCCTTTATAGGAGAGTATATATTGTTATAGGGGTTGTACTCACCTCGTTATAGGAGAGTACTATGTTATTTTTGCATTTAGTGGATTCCTAGGTGGTGGCTAGGACGAGGTTATTTTGAGGTTTGGACCACGAAAAATTGTGTGCCTATTGTATCTCTTTACTTTATTTTATTTTCGCATTAAGAATTGTATCTGTCATTATAAAATCAAAATTAATTTTCTACTAAAATTAAAATTGAAGATTTAAGTTTTAAAATTTTAATATCACCCAATTCACCCCTCACCCCTCTTAGTGACTCATAATTGGTATCAAAGCCTAAGCTTGGCCAACCCTGCTAACTAATTTTGTTGTATACCTAAGCTTGGCCACTCAATCAGGTATATAACTTATAAATGATCACTCAGTGTACTTCCTCTCTCTCTCTCTCTCTCTCTCTCTCTCTCTCTCGTATACAAAAAATTAATTAATATTGTTGTATACCTAAGCATGGCCACTCAATCAGGTATACAACAATATTAACTAATTTTCTTAGATCTGCTTGGCCAACCCTGTGTGCAGCCTCAAACTCCTTGCACACTCTTTGATGATTCAATTCATGCGTTCAGCTACACCATTTTGCTACAGTGTTCTAGGTATTGTGAACTCCCACTGGTTGTCATTTAACATACAATAATCTCTGAACCATTTATCATGATACTTGCCACCATTATCTAATCTTAGACATTTCACCTTTAGTAATGTCTCATTCTCTCCCTAAACATTTCACTTCTTTAACACTTCAAACACCTCTGACTTGTGTTTCAAAAGGTATACCCAAACCTTTCTGGTATGAACATCAATGAAAGTAATAAATTATGATGATTTGTCAATTAATTGAATTGAAGTGGGACCTCATACATCTGTGTGTACTAAATGTAATTTTTTTGGCTTTAATCTTACAATACTTTTAGGAAAGCTCACTCTTTCTTGCTTTTCATACACTCAATCTTTATAGTAATCCAAATCTATAATTTTAAATCTGGAAGTTTGTTCTTTAAAACTAAAGGATTTTATATCTTTCGCTCATATGGCTAGCCTCCTATGCCATAGATCCATCCTTTTCTAGCAACTCCTTTGAACTCTAATACTTAATTGATCAGATAAAGTATTCCTTTAATGTTTCCTTGAGCCATCACCAGAGCACCCATAGTTACCTTGCACAAACTCTTCCATTAAAGGTAGTCATGTACCCTGGCTGTGCTAATTGGCTCACTAAGTTCAAATCTCTCTTCAAGCATAAAACATGTATGACATCCTTCAACTTTCAAATTGAACTATTTGGTAATTTGATGTCCACATCATCTTTTCCTATGATGTAGGTCTTATTGTCCCTATGTATATCTTCCCTAAATCACTTTGGGTAGTCTTTGAACTCCATTTATTAGGACTTGCATGAAAAGAGGATGAAGTTGACTATCTCGACGACTATCTAAGGATAAGATTAGAGAATCATCTTGAGCTTCTTTTATGGAGACATTCATATTTGTCCTTCACCACTTGATTTCTTAGGAGCCTTACATTCTTTCTTAAAGTATACTCTTTTTATAGTTCCAACACTTCACCTTGTCCTTTTCTCTTCCAATCTTAGATTTTTTCTCTTTGACTTGAATCCCTCGCTTGAGTTCTTATCTGAACTCCTTCCTTTTCCTTCAACATTCATGGTGGCATTTGAAGTCTCCTCGCTCTCCTTCTTCTGGACCTCATAATTCAACACCAATCCAATAATATCATTAAAGGCTAACTTCATGTTGCTCGAAGAGTTGCACACCATTGTAACTTGACATCCCAACTGTCAGGTAAAAAGGATAAGAGTAAAAGTACTCAACCTTCATCATCTAACATAATCCTAACCAATCATAGCTGATTTATCTTAGTAAATTTTTCAAATGCTCTGCTACTAGACCTCTACCAACCATCTTCATACTGGACAATCTTTTCTTCAAGAATACTTTGTTTGAAGTGGATGGCATCTCATACATCATTATTAGTTTGGCCATAAAGTCCATAGTAGTCTTTTAATTCATTATATTGAAAGAAATAGATGAGGATAGTGAGAGTTGAATCAAATATACTGTCATTTAATCGAGGACTTCCCATTCTTTCATAGACATTGACTTCGGTTTCTTGGCAATCCCATCTAGTGGCAAATATAGTTTTTTTTGGTACAATAAATCCTTCACTTGCATCTTCTAGAAAGTGAAGTTCATCCTATTAAACTTCTCAATCTTAAACTTTAAATCATCGACATTGCCCCACTCAAACTAAACATTTAGAACTTAAGCTCTAATACCAAATATTGGATGAAATTAAATCACAAAATATGCACAAAAAACTAGTTTGAGTGTTTCAGAGCATGCATGAAATAAATAAAATTCAAAGTGAAAAAGATCACAAAAAAGACACCTAATTTAACATGAAAAAACTCAAGAACAGAAAAAAAAACCATAAATCCCATACCACTTAGAAATCCACCATGAAAGAAAAAATCAGAAGAACAGTATAGATTGTATTTATCTGGAGTCTCCCTACACTTCAATCACTCTAAGGTAGGCAATTCACTCTCACACACATGAGAAAAGTGACATTACAAAACTAGAAGAAATTCACTAAATACAAAGTCTCTTAGCTCATAGCATTGCTTTATGACCATTGTGCCTAGCCAATGGTGCCATTGTCCCTAGGCTTTCCTACACAAGTTTGAGCATGGTGCCGCTTTGATCGAGGCATTAACCTTTCTATCATTTCCTTTGGTGCCTTGATCAGATCACCACAAAGATCGCCTCTAAAGTGCCAAAGCATTACAATCTAGTTTCATGTCCCTATCCTTCTAGGCACACCTACTCATCTTGAAGCTAAAGGCTCTATTTTAATGAGGTGCTTCCTCCTAAAGTAAAATCCACCATATATAACATGTTTATCGACACCTAATGCACAATGAAGCCCATAGTGAATTAATTTAAGATTATAGGTAGGAAATATATATATATATATATATAAAGAGAGAGAGAGAGAGGAAGTACACTGAAAAATCATGAGAGAGTTTAGAGGAGCATATCCACAAAGGATTACAACTTTATATTATATCGTAATAGCTCATCTTAAATTACTCTTGAAACAAAGGATCACTGATCTCCTATTTATGAATATGGATAAAATCTGGTGGCACATAATGGAATTAATACATGACATAATTATAGAAAATATTTATTATATGACTTTGTGTAGCTAGTTATATAGTTGAAATTATGTCTAGCTAATTACATTGCCTTTGCTAGATCCCAAGTCCTAGATGAGAAAATTTGAGGGTTGCGTTATGTAGTTGACAGTCAACATAGAAGGTTGTTAAAAAATCATGATATGAATCCTTTAATACATTGTGTTAATGTTAGTATGTTCCATGGAATCGATGCACTGTATTACTTGAATATAACAAAAAGAGTGCAAGGGCTGTTGCATTGATACCCATATGTAGTATTAAATAATCAAGGGTTCCCACATTATGGATAGATGCAGGAAAAGAAGTTTGACCATGAAACTAAACAATTAGAAAATGAACTTTGAATATAGGTACTCTTATCAGTAAATTAATGGAGTTAATATATATTATGGTTCATAGAAGATAAATATCTTGTCTTCAAGAAACTAAATGGGTTGGGGAGAAGGCCAATGAGATTGATAATTTAGATTTTAAACTTTAGTATTATGGCATGAGTCATAATAAAAATGGTGTAGTATGATTACAGATAAGACTTTAAAAGATAAGATCATGAAAATTAATATGATTAGAGATAAAACTATAGCTTTAAAGCTTATTGTTGATGCTAAGATTATTAATGTTATAAGTATTTATGCTCTTCAAATAGGTTTAGATGTATGCTCAAAAGAAAAAATTTGGATATTGCTTCAAAAAAGAATATTTATTAGAGGAGATTTAAATAGACATATTGGTAAAATATTAAAAGATTTTAAAAGCATTTATAGTGGCTATAGATTTGTAAGGCTAATAAAGATGGTGGGACTATATTAGATTTTACTTTAGCTTATGATTTTGTAATTTATTTATGAAAAGAGATGAGCATATTATCACTTATAAGTTAGACCTAGTAAAATACATATTGATTATTTTCTAATAAGAAAAATAAATTATTTAAATTATAAAGACTATAAGGTTATTTTGAGTGAATTTTAAGTATTAAACATCAACCACTAGTTTTAGATTTTAAGATGAAGGATTAGAAGATAAAAAATAAATTAAAATATTATCTTAAAAGTAGATGGGGTACTTATAATAATAATAATAATATATTTAAGAGTAAGATACAAAATCATAAAAATTGAGATGTTCATGAGAAAGCTAATATTATATGGAAAAATATAGCAATTGAGATTAAAAGAGTTACAAAAAATGGGCTTGAAGAATTTAAAAGAAAATCACCTTTTAATAAAAAATAGTTGGTGGTGGATCAAAGTGTGCAAGAAAAGATAAAAAAATAAGAAGCTTTATTTTAAAATTTAGTTTTGATGTAAAAGTTCTGTGAATTGGGAAAGATATAAAGTGGCCCATAAGAATTCTAAGAAATTCATATGTGAATTAAAGAATTTAGCTTTTAATTATTTATATAATAGACTAGATACTTAAGAGGGTGAAAGATGTATGTATAAATTAGTCAAACAAAGAGATAGAACTAAAGATTTATTTCAAATAGAGTGCATGAAGGATAAAAATCATAAAGTACTTTACTTAGAACAAGATATTAAATATAGGTGGATAAAATATTTTGATAAACTTTTCAATGAAGGTTGTGAAAGTACTTTGACTTTGGTGACCATAGTACCCTAAATAAAAATAAAAAATTTTATTTTTATCATCATATTAGAAAAATTAAAGTTGAAGAGACTTTAAAGAAAATGAAGTGTGAAAAAGCAATAGAACCTGATGATATTTTAATAAAAGTATAGAATGCTTAGGAGATCAAGAAATTATTTGGCTCATTTTTTGAATTTTATTTTCAAGACTAAAAAGATGCCTGTTGAATAGAGAAATAATATTTTGATTCCTATTTTAAAGAATAAAGGTTATGCACAAGAGTGTGCAAATTATAAAGAAATTAAGTTAATGTGACATACATTAAAATTATGGGAGAGAGTAATTAAACACATGTTATAATGTGATATAGAAGTTTATCAAAATTAGTTTGATTTCATGCACAATAGGTCTACTATGGATGTTATACATTTGTTAAGAGGTTTGATGGAGTATTGAGAGAGAAAGAATGATCTACAAATGATTTTTGTTGATTTAGAGATAGCATATGATAAAGTTCTAAGAGAAATACTTTGGAGAATTCTAAAAAAAAGAAGTTTTTATTGCTTATGTTCAAGTCATTAAGGATATGTATACTAGAGTTGTTACTTATGTTCAAATGCAAGGAGGCTTGACCAATTATTTCCTTATTTTGAATTAGATTACATCAAGGTTCAACTTTAAGCCCATATCTTTTTTCTTTAGTTTTGAATGTTCTTACTAGACTTGTACAGAAGGATGTACCTTAGTGAATGCTTTTTGCTGATGATATTCTTCTTGTTGATAAGATTAAAGAAAGAGTTCAAAAGAAACTTGAATTATGTAGGTCAACCTTAGAATTTAAAGGCTTTCATTTAAGTAGATCTAAAACTAAATATATGGAGTGTAATTTTAGTTGTAAAAATCTAGTGGTGGGATTGTGGCATTAAGTGAGCAAGTGATTAAGAAGAGTGAATGTTTTAGACATCTCAAGTCGATTGTTTAAAATGTTGGTGAAATAAATGGGGCTATTATTAGTAGAATTTAAGTTGGATGGTTGAAGTGGAGGAATGTATATGGCTTGTAGTGTGAAAAAAAAAGTACCACTTAAACTTAAGGGAAAATTGTACAAGATGGTGGTAAGAGCTATAATGAGTTATGGAGTAAAATATTGGCCAATAAAAGAGAAGCATAAAATTAAGTTACGTGTTGCAAAGATGAGGATACTCCGATGGATGAGTGGCTACACACTTAGAGGCAAAATGTGAAATGCATATATTTGTAAAAGGTTGGAGTAGCTTCAATGACAAATAAGATTTGATAGAGTTGATGTATTAGATTTGACTTATCTTAAGAAAGATAGATAGATCTTAGAAGACTTGGTTAAGTCGTATAAAAATGATCTTATTTTAATAGAATCAAATGAAAATTTGATACTTAATAGAGCACAATGGAGAAGAAGGATTCATGTAGCAAACCCTATGTAGTGGGATAAAGGCTTGTTGTTGTTGTTGTTGTTATTGTATTAACTATTTAGAGAGTGAGAAATTAAAAAAAAAAATTGTAAGAGAGATTAAAAATTTTATCTTAGATACCCTTGATAAGCTCTTTTAATGGATCCTCCTAGTCATTGTTTGAGTTCTTTAAACAAATAGCCTTGAAAAGTAGCTGACTTTAAATTTTCTCTGAAAAATACAATTAGGGAAAAGAATGCAACCTAGACTAATTTGATGAGACATTACTCGTGGATGACCCATGGATGAGGCTAACATTCACCTTTGTGAGTACCAATTTGCTTCAAGACCATAAACTTCTTGATATAGGTCTAATCTTTTTTGTACTTGATCAACTTGACCTAGAATAATATTATGGGCATACATAAAGCACCTAAGGCCAAGCTAAAATCTTTTCAGGTTTAAACTTGAATATATCTTCTTGCTTTGGAAATGGCTTCCTAATCAACTTTGTTGTAGTTAATGAAAAGCTTTTAGAGATTAATAAAATATATTTCTTCTTAACAAATAATTGCAAGATAGATAGGATAATCTTGTTAGTGAAAGAAGGTTCTAAGAAAATTTTTCTTGTGGTTAATTAAAATCACTATAAAATTAACATATTTATAACAATTTTAATTGTTATAAGTCAACTCATTTATTATATTATAATATTTTAATAGTTATAGTCAAAGACATAAATTTAAAGTGCAATAACCCACTTCAAATTTTGTAGCAATTATAGCCTTTTCATATGTGTTGATTGTAATTAATGGTGATATTGTTTAATTTTATTTTGTAATAGCTTTACCACAAATAAATTGGTCATGCTTTATTAATTTTTATAGCTATTAAACTTGTTGCAAGACCTAGTATAGCAAAACCATGTGACTCATGTAATTTAATAATGACTAGATGATAATAATTTTTTTAGTTGTGCCATTAATAATTTATTATATGCTTCTATAGGTTAAATAAAACCTAACTAAATTATCGAGACCTAATCCACCAGACACTTTGAGACTCAAAAGTTTGAAAGGTATAATAAATGATAAATAAAAATAATTTAAGAAAATATAAAGTTAATTTCAAGGAGATTACTTCATATGTATTAATATTTTATTATATGATTGAGATTTTGTTTTTATTAGAACTATTTCAAAGATATTTGACACAAGTGTTAAATTAGATAGATAAAACAAAAACATATTTAAAGCATAAAAATATTATATATATATATATTAAATTTATTTAAATTTTTATTATTTTATTAAAATCTATATTTAATCAAATTAATTTTTATTATTAAATAAGTTTAAATTTATTTATTTCATGACCATCCATTTACAATTTTCTGTCATGATTTAAATACAAATTTTTTTCGCAAATTTGACCAAACAAAATTTTTAAAAAGTCTCAATTTAATTTACCTGATTTGATCTATATGTTAAATATATTTAAAATCTAACTAAATATATAATAACTAATGTTGATAAAGTTAGGTTGTGTTTTAGATATGATTAAATTTATCTCATTGCATAGATATAAATTTATATAACACATATTATATTTAAATTTGATTAAATTAAAAAATGTTTAAGAAAGTTCTTATAAAGCAATAACTCCATCATCTTTCTTTAGAGCAAAAAGGGTTTTCCTTTACTTACAATGAAAATCACAAAATATTAAACTTCTGAACTACAAAAGAGAAGTTGCCTACATACTTTCTAAAGATGGTTCAAACAAAGAACAATTTAGCATAAAAAGGTGGAAACATAGCCCCAAAGAAAAAGTATGAAAGGACATAATGAAAAGAGACAAATAAGATTCACAAAGAAGAAAATTCGCCCAAATTGAGAAGCTAATCATAGTTAGTTTCACATTCAAATGGACTACTAACCTATTAGGATCTTATTGAAGCTTTATGTAGTGAGGGAACTTGTTTGTTCATCTTGCTTCATTCTTATTGAATTGATAATGAATTCTTGAAATAATCTAAGAAATTCATAGAAGATTCTTTTTAATTTAATATTATTTGATATAAAATTAAGAACAAGTTGTGCATATGAGGTTACAAACACAATACATTAGCTATGGTTAAGAAAGAAGAAGGACCTTTAATTCACAATTACTCTCATGAGTTAGAGCACTTGCTAACACGACTTTAACAAAAATTGATTTCGAAGGAATTAGGAAAATAAAGCCTTCATTAAAAATCATTCGATAAGTAAAGAAGATAAAGGCTTCATTAGATTGAGATATGAATTCCTTTATTGATCAAGTGACTTATAAATTAAATAAAGGTATTCATATCAACTCAAGTTAATGAAGGCTTTGTCTGCTTTACTTATGATATAGTAAGATTTTTTATTTAGCTGATGGAAAATAGATAAGAGGAGTTGCTAGGTGATAGTGATGATTAGTGAATTGAAGCCACAATAATTATTGAAATTACTTGAATTAGTAAAGCATAAATTATTGGGGATGGATTACAACAATATTGGAGATGCCATCATTTTTAGCTTCTTTGCAAATATGTAAATCATTCTTTAAATGTTGGTAATGAGAAAAAAATTTTGGAGCCCTTTTCATCACTAATATTTGCTTGTATCCACTTAAATATGAACTAGTACATATAAAATTAAAAACATTAATAATAAAGTCAACTTTAATTAATACCCTAATAATAGATGCCCTAGTAACTGTTATAATCAAAGCATCAATATGAAAGAGTTTGCCAAATATAAGGGCTTAATAAAGAAACCCCTAAAATCAAAGAGATGGATCATGAGATTAGATGATGGAATCTAAATAGAAATCATATAACAATTATAAACTAGATCAAATTTTGGAGTGCACTTGTTTATTTTGATAAAAACAAATTATCTATTTTTAAGATATGAAAAGATAATATAGTTGTGTGGCCTTCAACACAACCATACTTTGGTATCACATTTTTAACACTCGAATTAATATTACCACTAGAACAAGAAGCCATCATAAATTTTATAATAGAAAACAATGATAGCCTTGCCCTAAAAAAATTTCTAGCTACAGAAAGATTGAATAGCATTATTTGATTTGTAAACTTACCATCATACAAGAATGGAGGCAAACTTTCATGTATAGCTAATAGCAATGATGAATAATGGTCTTGGGAAAAAGAGATGGGGTCTTTGACCAAGGGGTGACAGATGACTATATTAACCTAAAAAGTAATGTACGATACAACCATAAGAACAGGAGCAGGAAGTACATGTTATAAATGATGTCAAGGTTACATTACAAAGTTAGTTAGGTGATCAATAATTGATAGTTTAAAATAGACAATTAATGGGAGAGAAAGTAATTTATAATTCAAAATAATTTGAGATGGCATAATAAATGGCATAGGAGGAGATCTCTGATGAACCACAAGAAATAATTGGTCAAAATAATTCCAGTAGTATGAGGTGTAAGTGTCCAATGAGAGTTACCAGGTGGAGGATCGATGATGCTAAAGCAAGAGTTGGGTAAAGGTTTAGAAAAGGACTTCATGATTGAAGATTAGAATGACAGTTAATGGAAAAGCAACGTCAATGAGGGTTGGGGGCAAAGGCTATGAGAAAGGGTAACAAGAAAATTTATACAATAAAAATTTATTGAGTAGGAAAGGCAGGGGGAATGCACCTACATTGGTGGATGATGGTGATGATAATAATATAATTGAGATCTTAGGTAGTGATGAAATTGTGCAATTGATGATTGTATTGTCAAGACCAATTTAACACTTGATGGAGAAAGGTGCAATGATTTTTGTTAGGACTTAGAAGACTGACGAATAGGGGATCCCTAATAGGGTTAGAGCAAGCATGTCTCTTATTTTGATATGAGAAAATGGAATGAGTTTTGAAGAAAAATCTTAGTGTTAAAAAATAAAGAAAGCTAGAAACAACATATCTTCATATGAAGTGTCACATGAGCTTAATTCATAATGAATAAAAGTGATATTAATTATTCAAAAATATTTCATATTTATAAACACATATTTATTAGTATTATTATTATTAATCTTTATTTAGTTTGATTAGTCTATCATGAATTACTATAATTATGAAAGATTTATATAATACATACATATATATATATATATATATATATATATATATATATATATATATATAAAGAATTACCCATAATTATTTAAACTTGCCGAGGAAGATGCTATCCTAATTTATCTATATTTATTAGCAAAATATTTACTTTATTTTGACTTAACACATTTTTTTTTACTTTTAAGTTCGTGCATGTGAAGTTGCTCGCTGAGGAAGGTATTACATCAGAATAGACGAATTTATAGGTGAATAGATCTTGAACACGAAAATTGAGTGTGATGTAAAGGGTTTAATAGTATCCTTAGTGTAGATAGCAGAAAAGCAATGGTGGCATTGCTCGAGTAAGATTCAAGATGCCAACATAACAAGCTCACATCTATAATTTGCTAGAATTCATTAAATATATATTTGGGTTAACCAATAGGAACTAACATTTGGTAGAATCTTCGTTCTTGAGTTATTAGTCTAAACAGTATTATATTTTAATAACATATTGATGTTTTTTATTCTTTTTGCCTCATAAATAACGTATATTTATAGCTCAAGCTGCCTCAGGTGAAATCTTGGTAGTTGTCACTTTGATTTGTTATGCGCCACGTAATGAAATCCTTAAGTAAAGCGTACCTCGCTGTCATTTCCACAACCCTTTTGTATTTTTTATTTTTTAGAGAACCCCATATAGGAGAATTTTATTGCTCAAATAAAAAAGATTACAAGATCTTTAAAGGGGTTAAACTCTGAGACTACCACTCAAAGAGCTACAATGAACCTAAAGAGTAAAACTCTTATCTAAGTACAAAACTCACACAACAAAAGCAAATACAAACCCCAATAAACAAAGAAGCAAACCTTTGCATGCAGCCATATCTGCTACATCCTCTCTTATGGGAGTAAAGGAGCTTTGATCCAACAAAAAATTAGCAAGAACCTGCAATAAAAGAAGACACCTGCAAATATCTTGAATGCCAGTAAGTACCTGAGATGACCGTCCATTGAAGAAAATTATAATGCTCACCACCATGATAGTTGTTATCCACTGGATGAAATCAAATCACCTTACAACTCAGAGCCATCAACTTATGTTTATAGATCATAGCATAACCAACATGAGAGAAAGCAAGGAGGTAATAATAGACAACCGACAACCGCCATGAAATAAACCTAGGATAGGCATAAGAAATCTTCGATGAATATATAGTTAGACATTTTACTATCAGCTCTCTATTCTGAAATTGCAACATGGAGCCAACAACTTGTAGCTCCCAATCCCAAGGGAGACAAATATAATACCAAAATTTCATGAAAGTCCTACCTCTCTCAATAATCAAACCCACCCAATCACCCATAATCCGCATGAATAAAATTGAAAAGCCAAATACTTTTACCTGGACATGCATTCTTATAACCGAAATACATCCTTTCAGGCAGCCGCACAATCCCCATCCAAAGGGAGACATATCCAACACCAAAGAAACAAACATTTCCCTCTTTTATCAATAATAAAATGTACCCACCAATCCAGAAATATATGCTAAGAGCAGGCACCAACCAACCAAAAGGAAACAGAAGCAAAAACAGAAAAGAAACAGAAAGACAAATGTCAAAAGGCAATCAACAGTACTTCCTGGACCAAGGCAAAATTCCTACCCGATGGAATCAAACACTACCTCTTCACCAAGTAACCAATGATATTCATATTCCAGTTAATAACGAAAAGGATGACAACATACAAACTTTTTCCCCTCAGCCCAGAGAAAAATGATTCTATACTTGGGCTGCTGTAGCACTTTCTTTTGTCGCCCAAAGGAGTCTTAGGTAGCACTCTAATCAGCAGCAAAGGATGATAAACAACCAGCCACAGTCCACCCAACATGAAGTAAATTTCCTCTCCAACCATCAAAACCATCTTTTTAAAACATGAAGGAAGAAGTTCCTCAGAAAATCGAGTAAAACAAAAAATGAGTGAATCCAAAGACCATAAAATTGCAAAAAGAGATGGGAAAAAGATGGATAATCTCCACTAATCGACCATATCCAAGTTCCGCATATAGAAGTTACATTTTCCTAACATAGAGACCATCTAAGTTCACAAACCCCTTAATGGGGATATTATCATTGAAAAATATTTTAACCATAGAGGACTTTGCACAGCCGAAAATGCACAAGAATTCCTTCTCGATGAATATGAGAGATGTGATAGTCCGTGAAGCAAGAAGCCTTCTTGTATGATTGAGAGTATAATAAACTTCAGATTACCATGAGCTCCAAATTTTAATTAATTCAAGAGCAAGAAAGCATCCCAAGCCATATTTTTTTAAAACCTTCAATGCATAATAATATCCCATAGTGAAGGCCATAGAGTTCAACAAAAAGGACAAAACAAGGTCTTAAAGGAATAGCAAAAACGACAATCATCTTACCTTTAAAATTTCTTAAGATACCCCCACATCCATAGAAACCATTAGCAACTGAACTATCTATGTTCACCTTAATAGTATGATTTAGAGGTTTAGTCCAATAAATAGTTTTACAAATATAATCAAATTTAGTTGATGGAAGAAAATCCCAAGAATATGAGCCAAGCGTTTAACATCTTTGAAACTTGACTTTGGAGAAGTTTAGCTTTATAAAGGGAGGAAATTTTTCTTTAGCTTTAGCAATGATGCATTGAAAATTCATGGGAATGTCATTATGTTTAGCTTCATTTCTTTCCATCCAGATATACCACAATAGGGTAATAGCAAGCACACATTTGACTTGACCTTTAGGGGCATAGAATAGGAAGTTATTTAATATATGTGTGATAGAAAGGGATCCATCAAATAGTAGAGTGTTCAATAAGCTATCATACCAGTGCCAAACTTTAGCAACGATGGGGCCATTAACAAAAACATGATCCAAAGTTTCTATGAGGAAACAACATTGACATTTAGAAGGGAGGTGGAAACCTTTTTTCTGTAGAATGGCATCCACAGGAATATATTGTTTAAGAAATGCCAAGTGAGAACCAAAAGGAGGTTGGAATAGCATTACACCATATTTTAGAAAATATTGGAGATTCTTGATTGTTAGATCTAATAGTCCATCCTTAAAATAAAGTCTCTAGTCAATTTGTGTTAAATAGAATTTGATCCATGTCATTATTAGTTGTAGAGATGATATTCAGAACTTTTTTGATGATAGTATTAGGGACATAGGCTCCTAGTTGAGCAATATTCCAAGAATTTTGATTAATGAAGTAACTGACTTTGATCCTTTCGATTGAATGGGTATTAAGAAGTGCATCTATAGAACCCTCACCCAGCCAATTATCTTGCCAAAAAAAGGATGAACCGGAATTAACACCCCAGGATATAAGCTCTTCAGCCTCCCACTTAATGTTACAAAGTCTTTTCCACCCAGGAGAGTCTCCCATTTTGAAGCTACAAATTAATGGATGTTTACCCTTACAATATTTAGCAAGCATAAAATTTGACCATAAGCTGTGATTACTTCTAAGGTTTCACCACATTTTATGTGAAAAGTATTTGATGGAATCTTGTAAAATTTTACAACCCAGGCCACCTTCATTCAAAGGGCCACAACACTTGTCCCAACTAGCCCAGTGAGTTTTTTTAGATGATGGGCTTGAACCCCAGAAGAATTTATTAAAAATCCAATTTATCTTATTAATAATAGCTGTGGTAGGGAGAATAGTGGAAAGCAGATAGAAGGGTAAGGAGCAAAGAATACTTTTAATGAGGACTAATCTAGCTCCAAAAGAAAGAAGGTGAAATTCCCATGAGGAGATTTTCTTATAGATTTTTTGAATGACTTCATCAAAAAGGAAAGATCTTTTAGCACCACGATATAAAGGCGTACCCAGATATTTAATAAGGAGAGTATATTGGGCAAAGCCCATGATATTCTTGATATTGTTAATCCTGGGAATAGTGATCGAGTTACTAGCAATGAAGCCACTTTTGTCAGGATTAATTTTTAGGCCACTCTCCCTCCCAAAATGCATAAGAAATTTATACAATTTCTTAATGTAATAAATAGACCCATTGCAGAAGATAATGAAATCATTTGCAAAGCAAAGGTGAGAGATAGGAAAACCACCCCTAGTCTTGTAGCACATGTTGGGAATTCTGAGAAACATACATTTAAGGTTATGAGAAAGATATTCCACAGCAATATTGAAAAGGGCCGGAGAAAGGGGATCCCCCTGCCTGATACCATGCAATGATCCAAAGAAGCCATAGATCTTACCATTTATATGTAAGGAAAATCCAGAATTTTCAATATCATTCTTAATTAAATTAATGAAGGAGTCGGAGAAGCCAAATAAAGATAAAATTTTGTAGATAAATGACCAACTAATGTTATCATATGCTTTCGATATGTCTAACTTGGTTCCCACATTACTTTAGTGTTTAAATTATGAACAATTTCTTGAGCCAATAATACATTATCGGAAATAGAACAACCTTTAACAAAACCAGTTTGATTCAAGAAATGATTTTGAAAGTACCCAATCTTTTAGGATCTTGGATATGAGCTTATTGAAGAATGTGCAAAGACTTATGTTCCTAAATTGATTCCAATGTTCAGGGTTTTCGATTTTAGGAATTAGTACAATGGAAGTACTAGAGAAGAATTTGGGGAGGGTGGTCCCTCTAAAAAAAATCAAAAACTGCTTTAACGACATCATCTTTGATAACATTCCAACATTTTTGAAAGAAGAGAGGAGTGAATCCATTAGGGTCGCCCACACAATCTGTATTCATATTCTGAATAGTCGATGTAATTTTATCTTCAGAAGGTAAGGATGTAAGCATTATGTTGTCATTTTCAGTTATGATTTTGGGGATAACCTCGTGAAATTCTCCTCACTCATTATTAAGCATGTTATTGAAATAAAAACCTCCAATTCATTTTCATCAGAAATCCAATTATTATCAGAGTTTTTAATTTTCTTAATGCAATTTAAGGCTTTTTTCTTATTGAATAATGCATGAAAATATTTGGTATTCCTATCGCCCTAATAGTTTCTTAGCATAAGCCTTTTGTCTCCTAAGTTTCATCCATATCTTGATATTTGGATAATTTATCCTTGCTTGGTTTAATAAAAGAGTCTTAGAAGGATCCAGAATAACCTCTTCCTCTAATGATATGACCTCTTGTTCTAATTCTTTTACGTTGGTGAAAATATTTTTGAAGCAATTTTTATTCCACCATTTGAGCAATTGTTTAAGCCTTTTTAATTTCAACCAAAGTCTCTTCATCCCCAAAATAGAGTCGTCAGGGTAAAGAGGATCATCCCAATTAATAGCCACCACCTCTTTAAATCTGGTATCCAGCAACCACATATTCTGAAAATGAAAATGAGTATAGAGAGGAGGGGACGCTGTATTAGCCTTAATGGAAATAAGCAAAGGAGAGTGATCTGATAGGGTTCTACTAAGATGTTCAACCGATGTAGTTGGAAAAGAGTTTATCCATAAATCATTAAACATGATCCTATCAAGTCTTTGCCACATTCTATGATTATTCCAGGTGAATTGGGAGCCACTGAAACCTAGATCCATCAAATGACAATCTAGAGCCATATTATTAAATTCTTCCATAGATAAAGGGTTAGGAGGGTTTCCACCCCTTCGTTCCATCGAGGAAGCAATACTATTAAAATCCCCACCTACAAACCAGGGAGCATTAATCGAGATCGATAAATTTATCAGATCATTCCATAGGATCCTTCTACCATACCTATTGCTGGAAGCATAGACAAAGGATCCAAAGCAGGACCAATTGCCAAAGGTGATTTGAGTATTCACAACCTGGTGGAGGTCTTGAATAATATGTAAATCAAAAGGATTTTTCCAAAAGATCCAAATTTAATTACTTGAATTAGCAAAAAACTACTAAAGCCAATCATTCTAGCAATAATTTGGATGTGAGAAGGAAGAATAAAAGGTTCCAAAATTGCCAGAAAAGAAATGTTATGATTACGAACTAAGTTGCTAAGTCTATTGTGAACAGAGAGGGAGCCTATCCCTCTCGCATTCCAAATCAAGAAAGAGACCATTACATAGGACGAGAAGAGCCAGATCTAGTAATTCTGGAAAAGATAGGGGATTTAGATTTATGTGATTTGTTTTTCCTTTTTGAGATAATATGAAAATCATTTTCCAAACCAGCAGCCTCGCCATCTGATAAGGAGATTCCAATTAATTATTTATTTCCTGTAGATTCCTGAATTTTAACTAGCAATTCCCCCTCTTCCAACTCATTATTCCTCTCCTGATGCGTCTTAGTTTTAGAATTTTGGTCCACGTTAGCAGAAGAGGTGGTGGATGGGTTAGAATGGGGTAGAACACAAACCCCTAGATCCGGGGTGGAAGTTATCTCTAGATCGCACCTCCTCCAACCTTCTCATTTAATTGATCTTTAACTACAGAGATGACAATGCAATACAATTAGCATTATTTAGAGAATCGTAAACAAGAGGAGATCCCGAATTTGGAACATTAATATCGCTATTTTGTATTTGGATTTGGCTCCACCATGAGGAAATTGATCCTTCATTAGGTTTGTGCCTATGAGGGATTGATCATATTCAACTTTGGATCGCTTTATGCCTAAGAATTTGGGGCTCATTTTATCGCTATTGAGGCTTTCTCCTTTGATGTTTCTTGCACATTATCCTTAGTACCAAGGGTAGATTTGGAGACCAAAGAATTCTTTTTTAAATGTGGGTGAGCTATAAGCTAGTCAGCAAAGCCATGTCCATGAATTTTGCAATGTGAGCAAAATATAGGAAAATTTTCAAATTCTATTTTTTTTCAAATATCCATATTTTTTTTATCCTATCCAAATTTCCTTAGGATATTTTTTAGTAATATCCACCTCCACTAGAACACACGCAATAGAAGGTCTAGAGCTAGAAGTAGTAGCTTGATCCAATTGGAGAGGACGAGCGAATAGGCCGGCCACCGCATAAAGGAATTCAGGGTTAAAAAAAGGCACACAAAGATTGGGGATTGACAACAAAACTGGAACAATAGGGGATTCCTCTTTAATGTCAAAAAAGGGGGTCCATTTTAATAAACGCATTTGGCAGTTGAATACATAATAAGAACGTCTTGCAAAAACACGAGAGTAATCCAAATCGTTAGCCAACAACAACAACAACAATAACAACAAGCCTTAATCCAAATCATTAGCCAATTGAATCAAAATATGTCGAGAATCGATTAAACCCACCAAAAAAATACTTGTCAATTTCAGCGAATGAAAAAAACTTCAAATATTTTCCATAGTCGGGTGTCGAAGAGCAAATTTACCCACTAAAGCAAACTCATAAGGCTTAGCCAATTTTTCCACCACAACATCAGAGCACATAACAGCGGGTACACCCCGAAAAGTAGTAGAAACTCACCACCATTATTCGCTTTACCAGCAAGCACATCCCTAAATGATTTTGAAGATCGGATAGGAATATTACCATTTTTCGCTGTCGCATCCAAATCTGCCATAGCCGGACGAGATGCAATGGGATTCCCCCACAGGGGAGCAACCGATGAATCCATTTTTAAACGTTTGGCATCCCAGCTGAAGCACTAGTATGCTATACTGAGTCAGAAATAGCCGATAAGGGTCGGCGAAATCGATCCGATCGCCGAAAAGGGTCGGCGACACAATATGGTAGAATCAGAAATAGCAAGAGAGAAAGGAGAAGGGAAGAATCCTTAGACTCGGGGAAAAGTAACCGGCCGATCGCCGGAAAAAGAAAGGGGGAGAAATCACCGAGGGTGGCTAGGGCACTCGAGCGGGGATTGGGACATCACGTTTCCACAACCCTTGGCTCTTCATATGATGTGATGAATGTAAGTTTGCAGCTAAACTAATTACGATCTTACGATTAGAAAAAGGCTCATTTGTGCTACACAGTTAGTAAATAAAGATTAAGTATTTAATATATAGCTTGAATAATGAGATATTAGAGAGATGACCAGTTGAAGTCATGCATCTCATAAATATATATATAGCTATAGAGAGAAGCATACGCAGCAGCTGACCCACAACTATTTATATCCAAGTGGATGATAAGAGTTCCACATCGTTTTCTAAATCTTTCTTCTTTTTCTCTCTTCAGAATTTGTTATAAGTTGATTTTTCACTGTTTAAATAGCAAATTATAAAGTCAGGCAGTCTAATATTCTCACAATGATATTAAAAAAAAAATCATGGAAACATAAAAATAATCTTTTGATAGGAAATGATTTCTCCTCGAAAAAAAGGAAAAAACTAGCATTATTTAGAAAAAAACTGATGACAAAAAGTAGCATTATTATCTTTAAATGTGTTATTGGTGTGGTCTTGTTTAATTTGAATGAATGCAAGGTTTTTATTATCCTGAAGAAAATGAAAGTATTAGAATTCTCTCTCTCTCTCTCTCTCTCTCTCTAGCTGTGTGCGTGAATTGATCGACTCTGGGAGAAAATTTACAGTACACAGATGACTATGAACACTTAAAGTGCACAAATAAAAGTTTGAGTTGTTTCAAGTCCGCTGTATCAAATTGAATGGGATCAGTTTGCTGGACCAGTACTCAATATCATAAACATAAATTCAGTGACAGTTTTCCAGAATAAAAAGTGACAGGTGGGTCGAACTAATTTAGAGCCTGTGCAAGCAATTTTAGTATTGAGAGCTTAAGCTGTCAACAAAAAAATTTTGAATTCAAAATTTATATATATATAACCTGCACGGGCCAGCCGCTAGCTAAGACTCCACGTGTTTGATTAATTCTCTGAAAACGTATACTTCTACACAACATCATTTTAGGCATCATTTATCTCCGAAAGCTTTCGACATATGAAGACGACTTTATTGATATACAAATATTGATATATTAATAATATTTTAATGAGAACAATTTGAGAGGCAATAAAAATTTCTCATAATTATTTCTGTCAAGTTATTAATATGTAGATTAAATCTATAACGTCCAATCTTGAAATGCAAGTAAGGGACAAAAATAACCTTTTCTATATCTAATTAGCTTGAAATGCAGTTCTTTTGAAGTTTTCACAAGTAGTGTAAGGGCATTAAATGTTTTCTTATTAGAAAGCAATTTAGCAACGTATATATAGTCAAAATCTTGTAGATTACTATATAGCTAATAAAGTATTTAGAGGGAGATTGCAATTAGAGGTGAAAAGTAGATGTAATTATCTTTTAAAGCACGAACCATGGATGATGGACAGTAGTTATTGGACGGCATGACTAAAATATGGACGGCAGCGTTAATCGAAGAAAAGTTGTCATGGTTGACCATCGATTAAGCAAAAATTTCTTCTTTCCATGGTGCGTTTGGAGTGGTTTGTCAACTGCTGCGTACAATTTTTTTTTTTTTTTTTTCTGATAAACCTGTTCTTTTCATCGCCACCTCTACATAGTAATAAAATTTATCATTTTTCAGGCAAGTTGAAAGCCAAACTTTTGTCGTTAGTCGATATGTCTGACTGCAAATTATTTGGTTGCTGTAGTCAAATAAATAAATTCAGAATTCTGACAAAGTTTGGGCTGAAAATTATTCAAGTTCTGAAACAAATATGAGACTCATTGATATTTTCAGATTTATCTAATTTCAGTAGTTTTTTTTTTTTGGCTGAATTTGATTTTCAGCAAAATTTAAGATGAAACTAGGAGTTTTGCCAAATACGCGGAGTTTGACTTGAAACTCAAATATTTTATGAAAGTTTATAAAAATCTTAAATAGTCATCAAAGTTCTACCATAATTTTATAAGTATGGACTCATAAAATTTCATATTTATTGTAAGCTGAATCTCAATTAGGTAATTCTCTTTGTTTCATACTAAAAGTAGTAATACAAATTTTAATGAGTGATATCGGATATGACGCGTATGATCGTTAAACAAGAGTCGATCTGACGTAAGAATACAAATCACTTTTAAGTAATAATAGTTTTAAATAATAATAGTTTTAAATAATAATAGTTTTAAAATATAGATATAATTATAAATATTTATAAAGCTATTGAAATAGTTAATTATTTCACTCAATTTTAATGAATGAAAATAATTATTTATTTTCAAATATAATAAAAAATAAATTGATTCCAAGAATAATATTTATCATATTAAAAGAAATTAAATTTATTTTCAAAAATAAATTTAAATACTTTAGTTGAAACAAATACTTTGATCTTAAATAAATACTATCCTACTTTAACGCTAAAGAATACTTAATTATTTAAATCATTATTTTACGATTAAGTGTGACTTTCTCTTAGAGTATTTATTACGCATTTCGCGTCATATATGCCATAATAATCGCATTATACTTATTCTTAAATTTTATTTTTCAATTAATTACCTAATTCAGATTCTAACTTATACTTATTTTAAAAAAAATTGCCTCAATAGAGTTGGCATGTACGTACATGTGGACTCTCACTTCTCACTAGTATCAAAACATGCAGAAAAAAAAAAAAAAAAAAAAAAAAATGTAAACCTCAATCGTACTATTATCATATCTCAATAGCGTATCTAAGAGAACTATATAAATATAAAAAACAATAATGCTTCGATAAAAATATTTTACAATATAGACCTCAATTATGAAAACATCTTAGTGAAACGAAATAAAGGGACCACTATTTTATGATGCAGATGTAGAAGATTTATACTCTACGATTACTAATAGTGATACTTTATTTTTAAAAAATAGATCTGAACTACATAATATTCTAATAATATATATAAATTAAATAAATAAAATATTAAGAATAACAAAAAAATAAGTCATTTAATTAAAAATTTTAAATTAATTACTATATATAATATCTCAATAGCATATCTAAGAGAACTATATAAATATAAAAAAGAATAATGCTTCGATAAAAATATTTTACAATATAGACCTCAATTATGAAAAAATCTTAGCGAAACGAAATAAAGGGACCACTATTTCAGGCTATGATGCATAGATATGAACAGGACATCGTGATATTATATCACATTCTGACCCATCGACACTTTTATTTTTTTAAAATATGGGATCACACTCATAATATTATAATAATATATATAAATTAAATAAATAAAATATTAAAAATAACAAAAATAAGTCATTTAATTAAAATTTTCAATGAATTACTATATATATATATATATATATTACTTAAGTAATTTATTTTATTATACTTTAATAATCTTAATGTTTAAAATTTATTATCAATTCTAAATTTATAAATTTGATTATAAATTTTTATAATATTAATTATTTATAATAAATATATCTTATTATTCTCTTTTATTAGCTCAAATCTCATTCTCTAAATTTTCAAAACTTTCTATAATAATTTAAAATATTAAAAATTATATTTAAAATATTATTTATATAATTTTAATTCAATTATTTAGACATGTGCCCTTTAATTTTAAATATTATTTTAATCGATATTTCTATGCTGTTACATTGCCCAGTTGTATTCAACACATCAATATTGCGCTTTATTTTTTGGCAGTGTTGGTGCATCATAGATTCCAGGCCATCCCAAGAGCAAGCCGAAGACGAAGGCGATTAAGGGGGAACGATTTCATCGGTTAAATTTATATTAGTTTTCTGACAAATTTTATGTATAAAAAATTTAATTATATATTTTTATAATATTAATTATTTATAATAAATATATCTTATTATTCTCTTTTATTAGCTCAAATCTCATTCTCTAAATTTTCAAAACTATCTACAATAATTTAAAATATTAAAACATATATTTAAAATATTATTTATATAATTTTAATTCAATTATTTAGGACATGTGTGTACCTTTAATTTTTAAATATTATTTTAATCAGACATTTCTATACCGTGTTTTGCGTGTCGGAGCCATGTCCGTATTCAACACATGTTGAACATTGCATGCCTTATTTTTGGCAACGTTGGTGCATCATAGATTCCACGCCATCCCAAGAGCAAGCCGAAGAAGACGAAGGCGATTAAGGGGGAACAATTTCATCGGCTAAATTTATATTAGTTTTCTGACAAATTTTATGAATAAAAAATTTAATTATATATTGTTTATAATATTAATTATTTATAATAAATATATCTTATTATTCTCTTTTATTAGCTCAAATCTCATTCTCTAAATTTTCAAAACTTTCTATAATAATTTAAAATATTAAAAATTATATTTAAAATATTGTTTATATAATTTTAATTTAATTATTTAGGATATGTGTGCCCTTTAATTTTTAAATATTTTTTTAATCAGATATTTCTATGCCGTGTTCGACACGTGTCGGAGCCATGTCCGTATTCAACACATGTCGAATATTGCACGCTTATTTTTGTGCTAGGTTGTTTAACTTGAAGTAGTAGTTATTAAGATATACATATGGGAACGATTTCATCGGTAAATTTATATTACTTTTCTAAATTTTATGCATAAAAAAATTAATTATAATTTTTTTATAATATTAATTATTTATAATAAATATATCTTATTATTCTCTTTTATTAGCTCAAATCTAATTCTCTAAATTTTTAAAACTATCTACAATAATTTAAAATATTAAAAATTATATTTAAAATATTTTTATATAATTTTAATTCAATTATTTAGGATTATCCTTTAATTTTAAATATTATTTTAATTATTCTTTTGTACACGTGTCTAATCATGTCCGTATCCGACATGTGTCAAACATTGCACGCCTTATTTTTGATAGTATCAGTATATCATAGATTCCAGGCCATCCCAAGATCAAGCCGAAGATGGCGAAGACGAAGGCGATTAAGGGGGAACGATTTCATTGGCTAAATTTTATATTAGTTTTCTGACAAATTTTATGGTAGAAATTCCATTGGAAAAATTTTTGATGGAAAATTTGCCACAAAATCCATTGAAAACCAACATTCGATGAACCGACAGCATTTTCAAGGATAATTTTGTCATAAATTTTCCAATGAAATTTTCACTAGAAAACTTGTAGTTTTATTTCCAACGAATATTTTTTGTCAGCAAATCTATTGGTTATAGGTATATTTCTTGTAGTGAAAGTTCCCATTGGTAATGGTGAAAACAACTACAAATACATAACAATTTAATGTATAATGATTTTAATTGACATTTATAAAATGAACATTGATGTAGGTAAGTGCACATTATATTCCTTGAATTAATTATAATGTTAACATTCATTTTTTTATTCATCTTGAAGATAGGTTACTTGCTTGGACTAACTTGAATAATCTTCAAGTTTCATTTCTTGAAGGTGATTTTAAAACTTTATTTCTTTATTTTATTTTTATTTTTATTTTATTATTATTATTTTATTTGCTTGTAATGGATTAGAGTTAGATGACCAAACTCTAATAGTCATGAATATAAACAGAGTTCAATGTTATTTGTAGTTCACAAGTCTAAACGAAAATTCACTAGAAAAATATATTATTATTAGCGAAGGTACAAAAAATATAATAACATGTACCACATCTTACTTTGAATAACTACTACTTCAAGTTAAACAACCTAGCACAAAAATTCAATCTTGATTATTGTATACCAAAATTTTAGGCCACTTAGAGTAACTAATTATGATTAAAATTCATTCTTGATAGACTTAGAAAGATGATGAGGGTTAGGTGGGTTAGATTTGATATGGAGTTGAAGATTAGGACACAAAAGAGGTCGATCTACCTTATAACTTGTTTAATTTGAAACCTTAAATATGGTTATGAATTTAATGGACTAACTTAATGAAAAAGATACCAAAGGAAAACATTTTATGTGATAAAAAAACAATTATAATATAATTTTAGAATTTTTGAAAAATTTCAGAAAATTTTAAGATATGTAATTAGGGTTTAGAACTAGACTAGGTCTAGTTATCTATTATGTTGGTTGACCACCTTTATGGGTTTTCAGAGTGAACTTTAAGAGTGTTTTATTATGAAATTAATCGTATAAGATAGATGAAAGATAGAAGAGATCCACAACAACAGATCACAAAGGAAAAAGGCATATAAAAATCAAGTTACTCACCTAAGTGACATGGGTTGGATAAATCTCCAAACCCCTCCTTGCTTTGGCCGGCCATCAAGCCTCACAATTATAAAAAATTTCAGCCTATATTTTGTTTAATTAGCAGTAAAACTTCACACCAATTTTCTACACACATAAAGTGAGAGAAAATAAAAGGGGTAGGCAAATGTATCTGAATATGATTAGAAATACTTGTAGCTATTATCTCTTATGGTGTGGCTAACCAATACAAGGAAGAACATATAATTTTATTTTTAGTTAATGTAAAAAGAACAATTTACATAAAGTTTTAGTTAATTTCTACCCATATATATATATATATATATATATATATAACACAATAGCACAACACTAATATAAAAGTCCTCATAAAATATATAAACAAATACATAAGTACATATAAAATAAATAAAATTCCAATTTTCAATTTCTTAAATGGACCTTAATGTATAGCTTTAGCTCTAATTGTTTGTGCTCTTATTGTAGGACTTTTTGTTTTCTTTTTTGCATTAGTAGTTTTGCCAAATTAATTATTATGAAACATATTTAATTTAAATAGTGTCTTTATAAATTTAGTCGATGAATGAAATGAACATAATTCAATCTATCAAATAATGATAAAAAATTCACAAATATATTATAAGTTGTCAATGTGAGTTATATACTCAGTATATGCCTTTCTTAAAGTTATCTTTTATACCACTTAATTTATTTCGAGTGCTTACACACTTGAAATATAAGATTTGTTGATATGTTGCTGGAGTTATTGGTCGATGCCCTCCTTAAAAGAACTATATTTCCTAAGAGCACATATAAAGTTAAGAAAAAATAATGAAAATATTTGATCTTGAATAAACAAAACTAGACATATGTCTTTATAATTTTGTGTTAATTAAGAGATATAGATTTGATTTGGAGATATGTCATATATGTGGTAATCAAGATGGGCTATTAATAAAGAATAATTTTATGAAAGAAAGCTCATAAAAGGTAGCTAAAGTTGTTCAAGAATTTTTATTAATTATTAGACTTTAAAGGTCTTTCCAAAATAAAAAGATCTACCAAAATGATGACTTGTTAAACATAGAAATAATAAATGTCTTATTGAGACATCTAGTTGATGATGAACCATGAAACTTTTTCTAATCTTATTACCTTAATTTTGTCTTAGATCAATGAAATGTTTATCTTGTTTTGGATAGTGATGGGTTTAATCTATTTAAGATACTCTATGCATATAGTTTTTGGCCCATGCTTTTGATTGTTCATAATATATCTCTTTGGATTAGAATGAAATAATTTGTTTTTAAATTTGATCTATGATTATATCATTAGAGAAAAGTTTATCAAATAACAATGATTTTTATCTCTAATTTGTTATTTAAGGTAAAATATGACATGGAGTTCAATGTAATGATGTTGTAAATTGACAAAATTTTAATATGCATGCAATGCTAATGCATACTATTAATAATTTTCTTCCATATAATATATATATTTTTAGTGGAGTGTCACAAAAAAGATTTTCTTGCTTTTTTATTTTTAAAAAATAAAATTTATGATTGTATAAGAGTAGAAAACTCACTTTTATAGGTCATCATAGTTGACTTATAGTGAGCCAAATATATTATTGATAAAAAGAACAATTTGATATCACAAAAGAAGTTTGATCTACTCCTAAGAGGATGACATAAAGTCAAATTTTATTACAAGTAGAAAATCTTCATTTCACTCTTAATATGGTTAGAAAAGTTCATCTTCATTTCACTCTTAATATGGTTAGAAAAGCTATGTTAAAAAGTGTAAAATGGGGCATATGACATTGTTGATTGAATAACCAAATGTTTTGCTAAAATGGAAAAAAGGGACCACTATTTTATCTATCTTATTGATGTATAATTTATTAATTTTGAATTTGGATGTCATAAATATATCAAAGAAGATGTGTGATAATTTAACTAGTACTTTATTGGATCTTGATAAGTTCAAACATAAACTTTAGGCATGATAAGAGTTGGTTGACATTAGAGTAATAAGTGAGTGCATCATCATATAGTAGAGAATGGTAGCTATGTTTTGCCTATAGCTTCTTTCACAATAGTAAAATGAAAGATGTTGATGATATATTAAGTTAAAAAAAATATAAAAATACCTAAAGGCTTTGTAATAAATATTTTTAAGGTTGTGAACATTAATAATGCAAACTTATGAGCCTAAAAGTGTTATGCCACTATGTTCTTATTGAAGATATTCTACCAATTACACTTAAGCCTTGTGCTCCATTATAAGAAATAATGAGTATTATTATTATGGTATAATGATTTTTAACATAAATTTGTGTTATGGCTATCATTCAAGTGAGTTAGAGAAGCAATAGATAAATATTGTAGTGACTTCCATTATTTTATATGATCTTAGTTCAATTATTCATGTGCAGAGGAAGTCAAATTTGGTGTTCTTGTGCATTATATATGAATGTAACTTTTTGAGAGATAACATATGATTATGTAACACTATTCATTATTATTATATGTTTAAAATTTTATTTGATTTTTTTATATTATACATATTTTTCTTAGTATTAAAATATTATGATGATAATAAGGTGCAACCTGAGGGGTCAATTTTAGAGAAATATATTGTTGATGAAGGATTATCTTTCTATCCAAATAGTTTTAGGGATTTGAGTTGCTGCATAAGTCTAAAGCATGAAATACTTATAAAATGAGAAGAACCTGCATTATACGTTTCTCAAATGTTTGAATTCCTTTTAGCAAGATGACATCATCTTCATTAGATGATAAATCCTTTGTTGATGATCATAGATATGTGCATCACTAGTGTGATAATATGATGTCATATGAGAGTTTTCTAAAGACAACAAGAAAAAAATGTTAATACATACATCATATGCCTTCAAATGTTGAGAAGCTTGTGAATAAAAGATTTCATGATTGAATAAGAAAAAATTTATGATTTAAATCTTAGAAATGAATTATTAATTATTTTTCTCATTAATAATAAGAAATTATATATAGGAGCATGGTAATAATGGTCTACTGATATCAAATGAAATTAAGGCTCTTCTTAAGGGCACCTAATAAGTAAGCCCATATTTAGTGATAGTATGCTTTTAGTCAATATATCAACTGTCATGAATTCAGTGTTCATATGCTCAATAAAAATGATTTTCTCTTTAACACATTCATTTATAGCTAAGTACTTAGAGTCAATATGTTTTCTTTGACTACCACTTATATTATATTTATCCACAAAGACAAGTATTGTAACTGAATTGTCATAGTGTATCTTTAATGGCCTAGATTTAGAATCCACAAATCTATGCCTCGAAATAAAACTCTTCAACTAAACACCATGTGATGTACCCCAAAAAAAGACATAAATTCAACCTTCATAGTGGATGTAGTAGTTGTAGTTTTCTTGGTGCTCTTCCATGACATAACTCCACCAACAAACATAAGATGTACCCATAAGCTAATTTATGAGAAATCAACATAGCCAACAAAGTAAAAATCAGTGTAGCTAGTCACCTCTAAAGTATTGGTTTGCTTATAAATAAGCATGCAATCGTCAGTACCTTTACATACCTCATCACCTTTGTACATACTTGAATTACTCTTATATTTCTCTAACATTCTAACTTTGAAAGCTTTGTCAGTTCTTGTACAAACATAAGCATACATCAAGCTACCAATAATTAAAGTATATAGAATAATTATTATTCTTATCATTTTCAAAGTCAATTTTTAGGTACTAACTTAAATTGAACTTATCACCCCTAATAATGTGAGCTATGTTAAGTAAACAAATTTTAATTTTAATTCTAAATCTCTCTAAGTCCTTGTTCATATAAGTATCTTGAGACAAATCTAAAATACTATAAAATATATCTCTTTATATTTAGTGCAAATGATGAAAGAGGCATCACCTAGATTATTCATGTCAAATTTTTTGACGAGAAATTGATTCACTTCTTGCGATAAACATGTCATTTATTGTAAGTAAAATTTCATCAAAATATGAGATTAGAAAATAAATTTTTCATCCACTAACCTTTTGGTATATACACCATACAAATCCAAATGAAGAGATCACAATATGAAATTTTAAATACCATGTCAAGATGTTTGTTTCAATTCATATATAGACCTCTTTAACTTCAATAACAAATATTCACCATTGCTAGAGGAGAATCCTTCTGTTACTTCATTTAAACGTCCTTCTATAAATCTCTATTAAGGAATGCAATTTTCACAACCATTGTTGTAACTTTTTAAGTCAAAATATTCAACAAGTTTCATGAGAATCCTAAGGGAATATTTCTTAGCTACAAGAGAAAGGTCTCATGATCCTTATAATCAATTTCTTATAATTGAGTTAATCCTTTATCAATGAGTTTTGCTTTATATCCTTCTATGTCGCTCAATGAGTCTCTCTTAGTCTTATAGACTCATTTCTAACCTATGACTTTTATACCACTAGGCTATTCAATAAGATCTCATACTACATTATGTGTAATAAAATTCATCTAATCTTTCATGACATAATACCATAAATATGATTTTTTGCAAGTCATGCTTATGAAAATGATTCAAGATTATTTTTAGTTCTAATATTGTAGTCTAATTCTTGATGGTGTATAATATATAGTCATTATAAATTACCAATCTTTTTTCTCAATGGATCTCTTTAATGTGGTAACAAACTTCTCTTATGAAATTGGTAGTTTAACTATATCTGATAATTCAAAAATAATTGGATCTACCAATTCATTATTAGTAGTTTAGAAAATCTCAACTACTGGTTATCTAACACTCCATTATACTTAAGGAGTGTTATAGACAATAATCAACTCATCACTTGAAGTGGAAGGTTGGTCATCTTTGTGTTCTTTTTCAAGAATAAAGCCTTATAAAGAATCACTCCCCCTAATCAGATCATTCTATAAAAATTTTGTATTTTTTGTTTTATCGTGTTAGTGTTATTAAATAGATATTATGGTTCATAGAAAGATAAATATTTTATGTGTTCAAGAAACTAAATGGGTTGGTGAGAAGGCCAAGGAGATTGATAGTTGGGTTTTAAACTTTGGTATTGGTAAAAAAGTCGAACTAGAAATGGTGTAGTGTGTGATTATAGATAAAAGTTTGAAGGATAATGTTATAAGTATTAATAGATGTGGAGATAGAATTATAGCTTTAAAGATTATTGTTGATACTAAGATATCAATGTTATAAGTGTCTATGCTCCTCAAGTAGGTTTGGAGGTAAGCTCAAAAGAAAAATTTTGGAATGAATTAGAGGGATTAATACAAAAGATACCTCTTGAAGAAAAAGTATTTATTGGGGGAGATTTAAATGGACATGTTGGTAGAAAAAGTAGAAGATTTTAAAAGTATTCATGGTGGTTATGGATTTTGAGTGACTAATGAAGAAGGTAGGACTATATTAGATTTTGCCTTAGCTTATGATTTTGTAGTTGCTAATACTTTATTTAAGAAAAGAGATGAACATATTATTACTTATAAAATGGATATAGTAAAACACGATTGATTATTTTTTGATAAGAAAAATAGATCATTTAGATTGTAAAGATTGTAAGGTCATTCCAAGTGAAATTTTAAGTACCCAACATCGACTATTAGTTTTAGATTTTAAGATGAAAGGTTGTAAGAGAAAAAATAAACTAAATTATTATCCTAGGATTAGATGGGGACATTTAAAGAATACAAATAAAAATATTTTTAAGAGCAAACTACAAGAAACTAGAGTTTGGGATGTTCATAAGGAAGCTAACGTTATGTGGGAAAAAATATCAAGTGAAATTAAGCAAGTTGCTAAAGATGTGCTTGGAGAATCAAAAGAAAAAGCTTCTTTTAATAAGAATAGTTGGTGGTGGAGTCGAGTGTGCAAGAAAAGATAAGAAATAAGAAGCATTGTTATAAAACTTGGTTTAGATGTAAAACTCGAGAATTGGGAAAGATAAAAAATGGCTGTAGAGATTCTAAGAAAGCAATATATGATGCAAAAAATTTAGCTTTTAGTGATTTATACAATAGATTAGATACCAAAGAAGGTGAAAGATGTATGTATAAGTTAGCCAACCAAAGAGATAGGAGAAGTAAAGACATAGTTCAAGTGAGGGTATTATTAAGGATGAAAATAATAAAGTGCTTTCTTAGAAAAGATATTGAAAATAGGTGGATGAGGTATTTTAATAAACTTTTCAATGAAGGATCTGAAAGTACGATTGATTTTATCAACCTTAATACCCTAAATAAAATAGAGAATTTCATTTTATCATCATTAGTAAATCGAAGTTAGTGAAGCTTTAAAGAAAATGAAATGTGGAAAAGCAAGAGGACCGATAATATTCCAATAGAAGTGTGGAAATGTTTAGAGATCAAGGAATTTCTTGGCTTACAAATCTTTTAATGTTATTTTAAAGACTAAAAAAGATGCCGATGAGTGGAGAAAGAGTTTGTTGGTTCCTATATTTAAGAATAAAGGTGATGCACAAGAGTGCAAATTATAGAGGAATTAAGTTAATGTGCCATACATTAAAATTATGGGAGAGAGTAATTGAGCATAGTTACGATGTGATAAAGTTTCTCACAATCGTTATTTTTCATGGTAGATCTACTATGGATGCATTTGTTAAGAGGTTTGATGGAGAAGCATAGAGAAAGTAAGAAGGATCTACATATGATATTTATTGATTTAGAAAGCTTATGATAAAGTCTCAAGAGATGTTCTTTGGAGAGTTCTAGAACAGAAAGGAGTTAATATTGGTTATATTCAAGTCATTAAGGATATGTATACTGTTACTTGTGTCCAAACACAAGGAGGATTGACAAAATATTTTTCATTTGGATTACATCAAGGATCAACATTAAGCCCTTATCTTTTACTTTAGTTATGGATGTTCTTTAGGCATTTACAAGAAGATGTACCTTGGTGTATGCTTTTGTCGATGACATTCTTCGTTGATAAGACTAGAGAGGGAGTCCAAATAAACTTGAATTATGGAGGTCAACTTTAGAGTCTAAAGGTTTTGTTTTAAGTAGATCTAAAACTGAATATATGGAGTGTAATTTTAGTTGTAGAAGTTTTAGTGGTAGTGTTGTGACTTTAGATCAAGTCATTAATAAGAGTGAATCTGATATTTAGGCTCTATTGTTCAAAATGATGGTGAAATAGATGGAGATGTTATTAGTAGAATTCAAGTTGGATGGTTGAAGTGGAGGAATGCATATTATTATGTGATAGAAAAGTTCCACTTAAACTTAAAAAATTTTATAAGATGGTGGTAAGACCGCAATGACTTATGGTGCGAATGTTGGCCAATAAAAGAGAAACATAAGACTAAGTTAAGTGTTAGATGAGGATGCTCAGTGGATGAGCTTTACCCTTAGAGATAGAATGCAAAATGAGTATGTTCGGAAAAAGTTGGAGTAGCTCTGGAAAGATAAGATTAGGAAAG